>CM053141.1:96012707-97455832 GCA_028571685.1 Heterohyrax brucei | reverse complement strand
AAGCAAGAAGACAGGCATGCAGGGATACTACAAAACCAGCAGCTATCGAGTTGTCACTGACTTATGGCAATTGCACATGTGTGGGCACAGAAATATGTTCCACAGGGTTTGTGGTGGAGGTATCGACCTTATTTCCACTGTTACTGTCTACAAGCGAGGCAAACTCATTTCTAATATTTAATGAACTCTCTTTACCTAGCATCTACCAGTGCCTGACAAACATGCCTAAAATTACTTAGTGATTCAATGAATACTATCTGTGCATAACTTATTGTCCACAAGGAAAATGAGAATCAGAGAATTTAATTGAAAAGTCATAGGTTCGACAGTTAATGTAGGGTAGCCTCCCTGTTTTCCTGGGTCCTGGGGCCTTTAGAGCCTGTATTGTGCTAATTCTCATTATGAGAGGAACTTGGGATTTGCTTTTGTCTTGGATTTGAAATATATCTCCAACTCCTAAGGCAGACAAATTAGTCAGGTCTACACTGCATATCAAATTGGAAAATGCTTCTAATTGTCTGGGTAATTAAAGTTCAAATCATTTATAAATGGTTTAGTAGACAAGGAAAGGAGGTGCAGTTAAAGAGGGATTTTTACCCTGAATAATCCTGTAACTGCCTGAATTACCCACATTCTTTTGGATTTTACAGCAACAAAAACTAAATCCAAATGAATAAACTCTAGATCTATCGTTATCTTTAATGGATATGCACTAAATGTACCCACTGGCTTAAAGAAACAATTATATTCCCTTTGCTGAATTATTATATTGAACTCAAGAAGTTAGGGTCTCTTTTTCACTGGAAACATATTTTGAACAAAGATACAGAGAAATATATAAAATGGACTATGAAAAAGTCAATACCTCACATACAACTGGTTAATACTTTTTCCTGTCATGTTCATATATTTCTGAAGATAAAATGGCCTTGGCTCCTTTAAGAGCCCAAATTGCTAGACTGGAAAAAATGTCTCTGGTTAGAAGCAGCCTTGAAATTTCGCTGGGTTTCCTTCAGTAAAGAAATTGACTGTGTGATTACTTAAAGAGTTTTTATTAGAAATGGAAAGAATGCTAGCAACCTACCATAGCTGAGTGTACAGTTACTGTACAATTATAATTAGGGTAGAATTTAATCAATGACTGAAACTTGATTAGAAATTGAGGGCATACGAGTTTAGAGAGAAATTAAAGCATAACCCAGTAGATTTTCTTTTTAAAAAAATTTTCTGTGTGCTTGCTTGTTCTCTCTCACTTCTACTTTCCCTCTTAACATTAACATAAAAAATTCTCAAGAAAGGAAAGGAGAAGTAATTTTCATGACTAAAGCTATGGGGTAAAAAGAAAGTCCTACAAGTGGAGCCTGGTGGAACAGTGTTCAAGAGCTTGGCTGCTACCCAACCACTTGTTACAAACCATATGAGAAAGTTCTACTCCTTCCTACACGACAAGGAGAAGTCAGAATCACCTCCATGGCAACAGATTTTCCATTTTTTTCTTTAAAGGTGGATCTAATTTTTAGATTCAAATGAACCTGCACTTGCTTCACGTTGAAGCCAGTGGTATGCTATTAAATGTTTAATAAACACAGCTCCAAAAGAGAAAGAAAGCCATATTTGTGGTACTTGCTGATTTCTCTGGTTAAATATTTCCATCACAGTGAATTTCCAGATAACCAATGTGACAAGGAGCCCTGGTGACACAGTGCTTAAGAGCAGAGCCACTATTCAGAAGGTCAGCAGTTTGAATCCACCCATCACTCACTCCTTGGAAATCCTATGAGGCAGTTCTACCCTGTCTTACAGTGTCACTGTGAGTTGGAATCTACTTGATGGCAATGGGTTTGCGTTTTTGGTTTGTTTTGTTTTTTAAGGTGACATCACTGAATGCACAGTTAGGTTGAGATGTACACAAACGGCTTTCATAAGCCACTCAACTGTAGGAGGTCACTGAGTAAAGGTATTTTAAATGAGCAAGTCCAACACAGCACATAAAGACATCAAGCGCACATAGACAGAGCAGACAGAAGTTTGTGTTGGCACTAAAAATGGAAACAATTTAAACATAAATTCAAGTAAGGCAGAGCTTGATTTTTTTCCTGTTGCATAAGTACCAATATAATCTATATGTTTTATGACTTCATGCCATGTAAAACACACTACTGTAGAGTCAGATCTGATTCATAGAGACTCTAGAGGACGGGGTAGAACTGCCCCATAGAGTTTTCCAGGAATGCCTGGCAGATCTGAACCGCCAGTCTATCGGTTAGCAGACGTAGCAATTAACACACTACGATACCAGGGTTTCCTCATGCTGTATAGAAAATACAAATTTGGTTTATTGTTGTGTATCAATAATGTTTACTATGTTGAAAACTATCACCAGATAAGATGTTGCAGTCTAATCACTGAATGTACTTCAAGCCAAGATTAGGAAATCTAGAGCTACACAGTAATAGTAAAGACCACCTTACTCAAATTCTGGTCAATTTCAGAGGAGCTTGAAAAGCATAAACACCTTTTCCAAGTTAAAACAAAAAATGTCAGAATATACAGGGTCTTCTATAAATGCTGGAAAGAGAGGCCTGGCGATCTACTTCTGCAATGTCACAGCGATTGAAAACTCTGTGTGGTGCAGTTCTACACTGACACACATGGGGTCACCATGAGTAGCTTTCATTCCAACTATAGCTGTCTTGGTATTTCTGTTTTAAATGCTGTGTTGGGTTTAACTGAAAGAAATTTAATTGCTCTTAATTGGCTCAAATGCTGATTGTCCAGTAGAGTGCAGCCTTTGTAATTCATTTTATTAACCCTAAAGTAGTCAAAAGGCATGCATAATGCCTAGAGATAGCAAATCACCTTCGAGTCTTAGCCTGAAATCTAAGAAAATATAATAAACTCCTGACTTATAGTTACTCCTTCCTCAAACACCATTCTTATCTTCTCCCTTATTAATAACATATGATTTTTATTGAAGGGGGTAATGTGCCCAGTTGGATAACACCTAAGCAAAATGTTGTTAGACTGCCAGGAAAAATTCTTCAATGTGAAGGATGTGTGAGTGAGGGTGGAGGCGGGTGTGGAGCTGACACAAGTTGCAGGAGTCTTTTCTTTTGCTGCGTTCATTCTTCCACAAATTTGAACATGATGGCTAATGCTATAGTAACTGTTTTGTGATTACAAAGTAGTAAGTATATGCTATGAGTCAGAGTCGACTCGATGGCAGTGCACAGGTAGGATAAGGGTACCTCATTAGAAGATTGGAAAGCACCTGAATTTCCAATGATATCATGAAGTCCCTTATTAATCATGGACTATTCTTTTCACATTTCTCATCAACAGAGTAAAATACATCCATATTAGGTCTAAGCTGGTCTTCTTTGAATTATTGGTTATATGTGGCCAAAACCAATCTTTAGCTGAAACAGACCTTGATGCTTAAAATGAGATGCTCCAACCCAAAGTGTCTAAAGTGTAGAAACAACGATCCAAATAATGTGTTACATATCTAACAAAACACAAATACTAAGAAATTAGATAAAACAGGTAATCTGTGATTTGCAACAGCAAAAAACTTTGGGTCAAATTGCCCTCTTCTATCCTTTCAAAAATAATCCACAAATAGACTAATCCATTAGGAAGGAAATTTTTTACACTGTTAGAACACACAAGCATATTCTTGATGTTCTCCATAAAGTCCTATAAGAGGGAGGTGAACTAGCTAGAGCCAGACAGTCTAAAGGCAGAGATAGTAATTGTGCTAAGAGAACTGCTCTCTTAGTGTATCTAAGTACTGAAGGTTCTTGACTTTGGAGGTATAGAAAGTTAAAAAGGCAGTTCTTCCTGGAGTCCAAAGAGGAATAATCAAAAATGGCAGGCTTGGACTTTCAGTAAACAGCGTTTCTTGGATCCATTGGAGAACTGAGATTGCAGGGAAAACCATCACTCCAAAATCTGGAGAGACAGGCAAATTCAGAAAGTTCTACAATATCTGCATACCTTCCACAGAAGCCACTGAAGCACAAACTGGTGGTTGTTGTTAGGTGCCGTCAAGTCAATTTTGAACTCCTAGTAACTCCACATGACAGAGTGGAACTATTCCACAGTGCTAATTCAATTATAATCTGTACAGAAGCAAGACTGCCAGGTCTTCCTCCCACAAAGCTGTTGAATAGCTCTGAAGCACACTGAAATGGTCATTTTGATAAACTTACAGAATGCAGGCTCACACAGGGATTGGAAACTACAGGGGACTGCAGTCTTACATAGATTGTACACCTCCTGCCCCCACACTTTCAGGAACCTTCTCATGTTCTCAAGGTTATAATTCAAGAAAGATCCCCTCCACAGTTCAGGCAGGAGGAAGAGATGGGTAACCATTGTCAAATAAGCCTAGAGCATTCTAAACAACAAAAGCCTTCTCTTTAGGGGAACATATTTTACTAGAATCTGATAGCAGGAAGGAAAAGACATTCTCCCATTCCAGCCACCTCTAGCTTTCCTATCTCACCTTAAGAGATATTAAAAAAAAAAAAAAAATACTGTATCAGTGGAGAAGCACGAAAAGTTGTTAACTCAGAGACTCAGGTCAAAGCCTGAGATTTAACAGTGCGATTAGAGAACACATCCTTTCTTCTTCCCCTTCCCACCACACCAGTATTTCCCTAGGATAAATAATACTGCATTGTAGCTGAAAGAGCTACAAAGCACCCTGTCTTGCTGAGAAATCCTTAAGGAAGACCAAAGACAATAACCTACTGCTGTTGAGTGGATTCTGAGTCACGGTGACCCTATAGGTCAGCACAGAATTGCCCCCGAGTTGCCAAGGAGGTTGCCTTGGCAGGTTTGAACTGTTGACCTTCTAGGTTGCAAAAGTAGCACTTAACCACTACGCGACTTGGGTTTCTACTAAGGACAACAGAGGAGACCAAAACAAGGTCACTTCAGGAACCTGGAGTCTCTACCGCCTATAGCTACAGCAGACATTAACCACAGCCCAACTCCTAGCAATACAAATATATGATCTCACACTAAAAGCCTACTTAGCTCAACGTAAGATAACAAACCACCCAGTTACTAACCAGGCAAAAGATATAAGCAAACACCTCACCAAAAACGATATCAGATGATGAAAAAATAATCAATATCATGTCATTAAAAAAAAAAAAACTGTTGTTGTCAAGTCAATTCTTACTCATAGCAACACTACAGGAGAGTATAGAACTGTCCCTGAGGGTTTCCCAAGGAGAGGCTGGTGGATTTGAACTGCTGACCTCTGGGTTAGCACACAAGCTTTCAATCACTATGTCACAAGAGCTCCCTGTCTGTCATTAGAGTACTGCAAATTAAAACAACAATGGGATACCACTATACACCAACTACAATACCTAAAATTGAGAATACGACAGGATGGCGAGGATGTGGAGAAACAGGAACTCACTGCTGGAAGGAATGCAAAATGGTACAGCCACTTTGGAAGGCACTCTAGAAGTTCTCCCCCCAACAAGCTTACAAGATAAAGGTCAAATTCTGCCGAACATACATTTTTTTTATATGCATTTATTACACAGTCCTTTTCTCTAAGCACAGTGAATTTTCAGTTCTCATTCATATTGGGAGTTTCGATCACACCATTCATGGAAGTATCACCAAATTAACAAATATTCTGGGAGCAAAATGTAGCTATATTTCTAATGAGATTAAGGAAATGTGTCCCTCAGTGTATAAACACAAAACTACACAAGATTCAAGGCCTAGCGTTCTATTATTTCAAAGGGAAATGGTAATAGAAAGAAGTTAGGTATTGTTTTAGTCAGCTAGTGCTGCTCTAACAGAAATACCACAGAGAGGATGGCTGGCTTGAACAGGGAAAGTTTATTCTCACATAGTCCAACAGGTTACAAGCCTGCATTCAGGGTGTCCAGTCCAGGAGAAGGGCTTTCCCTCCAACAGCTCTAAAGGAAATTCATTGCATTGCATCAGTCTTTGGTCAGGGAGCATCTTAGCACAGGAAACTCAGGTCTGAAGGATGTGCTCTCCTCCCAGTGCTGCCTTCGTGATGGGATGAGGTTCCCAATTCTCTGCTTGTTTTCCTTTCCTTTTATTTCCCTTAGGATGAAAGGATAGAGGGTGGTGCAAACTATACTCCAAGGAAACTTTACAATAGAGCAGAGAGGTGACCTGAGGAAAGGATTTACAGTCTCATCCTAATTTTCTCTAACATAATCAACTCTGTTAACCAAAGGCAGAGATGAGGATTTACGGCATCAGAAAATCACAAAATGGAGAGCAGTCACAGAATACAGGAAATCCTGGCCCAGCCAAATTACTACATAGATTGTGGGGGAGGGGACACATTTCAATCCATGACAGGTGCCAAGGTCACTACATTCACAAGTGCTGTTACTGGAAAGGCAAATGCTACTTTATGACATTTTTAGCAAGTTTATATACGAATAATCATTTTTAAAGCTGACTATCTTAAATCCTTTAGCTTTAGTAAGGTATGAACAATTGGAGGACTTTTTCTAACTACAAGGGGTTTATGGATGCTTCAAATGTTAGCCAGTTATTCATAGGACACACGAGGATTGCCAATTAAGTTCGTGAATTCATCCTGGAAAAAAAATGCTACACAACTCATTGCTGAGTGTCACTATGGTCACCTTCAAAGTACTCCCCTTGGGAAGTTATGCACCAGTACCAGTGCCTGGTCCACCTCTGAAAGCAATTTTAGAACTCTTTTTCTGGACTGGCCATCAGAGCTGTCCTAGTATTATCCTTGATGTCCTGAATGTCATCCAAATGTCTTCCTTTCAATATTTCCTTTATTTTGGGGCAAAGAAAAAAGTCATTGGTGGCCAGATAAGGCGAGTAGGGAGTGTATTCCAATACTGTTATTTGTTTATTGGCTAAAAACTTCCTCACAGGCAACTATACAATTAAGTTCGCAACCTTGCCACTGTGCCACAGTGAGCAGCGGCCATTCCAGAAAGAGTTAGAGAATTGCTTTGAAGGGTGGATTAGATGTTGGCATTGGTGCATAGTTTCCCAAGGAGAGTACTTCCCAAAGAGAGTATTTCACTACTGACTGTAGTGACATTCAGGAATGAGGTATGTAACACTTAGAATTATTAAGTTCATGGACTAATTGTCAGAGCTTGCATCTTAATAATAATTGACACACATATAGCAGCATACTTTGAATAAAGTATTTTAAACCAAATTAACAATCTGATTTTCTTCATCATTGGAAACCCTGAAGGCATAGCTGTTAAGGGCTACCAGCTGCTAACCAAAATGTTGGCAGTTCACATCCACCAGGTGCTCCTTGGAAACCCTATGGGGTTCTACTCTGCCCTATAGGACCACTATGACTCAGAAGAGACTCAATAGCAGTGGGGTTTTATTATATCCTGGATGGTAAGTTTTGGTTTTAGGTAGTCTGGCCATGGGAAAACTCATCTAGACCAATGAAGAAAATTGTTCGTCACCTTGAAATTGGATTTTAATGGGAGGCAATAAGGAGATGAGATTTTGAAGTTGTCACACTTAGAGCGCTGATGGAGATGCTGTCCTTTGACTAATGACCAGAAAAAAAGTGAGGTGGCAAGTCACATTTTTTCTTGTTGTTTTTTTCTTGTTTTACAAACTTTGTGATTTGTTGTTTACTTGGAATTGTTCAGTTCTAAACCCTGGTTACATAATGGTTAACTGCTGCATCTTCTAACCAAAAGCTCAGCTGTTCAAATCTACCAGGTGCTTCTCAGAAACTCTATAGGCCAGTTCTACCCTGTCCTATAGGGTCACTATGAGTCCAAACTGATTCAAAGTCAGAAAAGAATTTGCAGGTCTTCCAGGATTATGCAATCCTTTAATAGGAAAATAAAACCTTAGTCAGGAATCTTGTATTATAACCTAATATTCAGTAATTAACAAATAATAACAAGGATTCTATTTTTCTTAAATGATTTAACTGATTGCCTCTAAATTCTCCAGGCATCAGTATAAGGACAATAGACTACACAACTTTTTCTCTCTTCCTCTCTCTGAATATAGTCAAAAAATTACTATACTGAAATCATAGCAAGATAAGATCTTAATTCTAACGTCAATATAATAATTACACCATTCCAAATAAATAACAAACCACATAAATTAATCACAAAATGTATTTTTTTATAAGACAAGAAACAAAAAAATAAAAGTGAGATTTTCTATCTCCCTGCTTTCTGGTCATGATTCAAACGAAAGCATCTCATTTAGATCCTCCTCGACGGCACTTGGCTTGGCCTTGGCTGGCCACCATACCTCAAGCTGACCAGAAGCTGGAGGATGCAAGGTCAGATCCTCCCCTGTGGTTTCCAGAGGAAGCCTGGCCCTGCTAGCAGTTTAATTTGGACTTTTTGTCTTAGAACTGTAATAGAATAAGTTTGTGTTGTTTTAAGTCCCCAAGTTTGTGGTAATTTGTTATGGCTGCCCTAAAATAATAATACAGATGTTGGTATTGGAAAGCGGAGTGTGGCTATAAACAATAGCACAAAAATTCAGAATACCTATGGAATGTGATCATGGGTAAACACCAAAAATATGTGAGGCACATAACAGAAAAAAAATCTATACTTTGGGTGGTGTTTTGATGAGGTAAATGTATTTGGGGGGATCTGAGGGTAGACTACACTGACATGAATGGTGGCCTTCCAAAAGATAAGTCTACCCAGGACCTGTAATGTCACCCTATTTGGGAAAAAAAAAAAAATATATACATATATATATATATATATATATCTTTGCAGATGTAATTAATTTAAAGGTCATGAGAGCAGAGCATGATGAAATTAAGTTAAAGATCATCTTGGATTAAGAAGGGGCCCTAAATCTAATTACAAGTGTCTTTCCAGGAGGAGAGCAGAAGAGAAGCCTATGTGAAAAACAGGCAGAGACTGGAGTTATACAGACCCATGCTACAAAATGCCTGAAACCAGCAGAAGCTGGGAGAGACAAGGAAGGATTCTCTCCTATACCCATCTAATGGAATGTGCCCCTTGGGTGCCATAAAAAATTACCCCAAACTTGGTTGCTTAAACTAATACAACTATATGCAAAATTAGCAAGTCATCCATTTATAAAAGAAAAAATTTTTTGCTTATGAAAGTGGAGGGAAAGGCAGTTTAACACGAATAACAGAATTACTTTAGAATTACACCCTTCCTTTATTTGCTTTTTGGTCTTACGAAAGTTACTTAACATCTTTGAGCTATGAGCCTCACTTTATTTCCTGCAAATAGAGTGAGCGGTTGGAGTGCAACACCTTCTGTCCCAGGTTGTTTTATGGACTAATCATATAATGGAATTTCAGTACTTAACATGGTGATCTACACATATTATTAACTTAACAAACTGTTGCGCTTCTTAACCAGTCTCCATCTAAACCACAAATCATCTTACTAGTATGGTGAATGTACATCACTTCATGAACTAACATACATTTACGAAGAAGTCCTAAGAGTTCTTCATAGTCGAAAGACTTTTACGTTAGTACTGTTTCTATAGGTCAAAAGTCCTGAGATTCTTTTTCCCAGTTTGTTTGAAGTCTCAAGGTTCCTTCAAAGGTATACAAGTATCCAATGTGTGCAAATGCGATTCAAATATACTGATGGGCTTGCTTACCTTTTCAACCTTTCTGATCTCATGGAGTCATAGGCTAGTGGGAGACAATGGAAAGCAACTGCAATGAAGTGTGATACAGGCTAAGATGTGGATTGTACATCAGATGGAGACTCCCTTTTAGAGTCACTATACAAAGGATACAAGAATACAATTTGAGAATGAGGTTAAAATTTCCTTCTAACATATGGCTTCCAAATACATCTCTAAGCTGTCTGTCTCTCATGCAAAATTCCAAGGCTTTTTTCTACTTAAAGTTCTTTATAATGTAGTGATAAGCAGTGGCTATTTCTTTACATTGACTATCCGGTAATTCTTTTGCCAGATGGTAAATTCTTTTGCCAGGAACTTTTTCATATTTCTTATCATTTACAATCATGATAATAATTGTATATTCCAGGATCATCTTCTAGAATGATACCACAAATTAGGAAGGATGTTACCTTGCATTAACTCTAAATAGATAATTTTATTATCTAATTTAATAATACCTGGTAATTTGATTTGAAAATCATGACCATTCTGAAAACCAGAGAAAGAAGTATTTTGCAGTTTGTTTCTCCATCTCATTAAAAAATGACACTCAAACTTGTATTGTGATTGCATTATATAAGTGGATTGCTTTGGGTAAAACAGACATTTTCACAATGTTAAGTTTTCCTATCCATGAGCATGGTAGGTTTTTCCATTTATCTAAATCTCTCTTAGTTTCTTGTAGTAAGGGCTTGTAGTTCTCTTTGTAAAGGTCTGTTATTTCTCTGGTTAGATTAATTCCTAGGTACTTTATCTTCTTAGGGGCTATAGCAATGGTACTGACTTGGTGATTTCTTTGTTAACAGTCTCATTGTTGGTATAAAGGAATCCTACTGATTTCCTTATGTTTATCTTGTATCCTGAGACCTTGCTGAACTCTTCTATCAGTTTGAGTAGTTTACTTATAGATTCTTTGGGATTCTCTGCATATACCATCTTATCATCTGTAAACTGGGAGATTCTGACTTCTTCTTTGCTGATGCAGATGCCCTTTATTTCTTCGTTTTGTCTAACTGCTCGGTCTAGAACTTCTAGTAGAATGCTGAATAGGAGAGGTGAGAGTGGGCATCCTTATCTAGTTCAATGAGATAAAGAAACAAATCACCAAATTTGTTTGGAAAGGGAAGAAGTCCTAGATAAGTAAAGTCTACTAAAGAAGAAGAACACACAGGGAGGCCTCTCATTACCCAACCTTAGAACATACTACACTGCCACAGTGGTCAAAACAGCCTGGTACTGGTACAAGAACAGACAGATTGATCAATGGAACAGAATTGAGACCCCAGGGATAATACCATCTGCACATGAACAGTTGATATTCGACAAAGGCCCTATGACATTAAACTGGGGTAAAAACAGTATCTTCAACAAATGGTGTTGGCGAAATTGGATATTCATATGCAATAAATTGAAACAAGATCCATATCTTACAAATTATACAAAAACCAACTCCAACTGGATAAAAGACCTAAATATCAAACCTAAAACGATAAAGTTCATCCAAGAAAAGGTAGGAACAACAATGGAAGTTTTAATACACGATGCAGACAGACTTCAAAATCTGTCAAACAAACCACAATCCACAGAAGAGAAAATAGATAAATGGGAACTATTATGAATCAAATACTTTTGCTCATCCAAAGACTTCATTAATAGAATTAAAAGGCCACCTACAGAATGGGAAAAAATATTTGGCAACTCTATGTCAGACCGACACCTGATCTCCATAATCTATGAGGTACTACAAAATATCAGTAAGAAGAAGAGAAATCATCAAACTAAGCAATGGGCAAACGAGATGGACACACATTTCTCTACAGAGGAGATCCAGGCAGCCAAAAAATACATCCAGTCATGTTCATGATCTTTCGTTATCAAAGAAATTCAAATCAAGACTACAATGAGATACCATCTCACCCCAACAAGGTTGGCCATTATCCAAAAAACACAAAACAACAAATGCTAGAGAGGCTGTAGAGAAAGTGGAACTTTCCTTCTCTGATGGTGGGGTCGCAAAATGGTCCAGCCTCTTTGGAAAGCAATCTGGCGCTTCCTTAAAAAAATGGATATAGATACACCATATGACCCAGCAATTCCACTACTTGGAATATATCCTTCAGAATCAAGGTCTTTCACACCAATGAACACACGCACAAGAATGTTTATAGCAGCACAGTCCACAATAGCAAAAAGATGGAATCAACCCAGATGCCCAACAACAGAGGAATGGATAGGTAAACTATGGTATACATACTCAGCGGAGCACTATGCAATGATAAAGAATAATGACGATTCCAGGAAACATCTCATAACCTGGTTTCAACTGGAAGACATTATGTTGAGTGAAAGTAGTCAGCGACAAAAGGACAAATCTTTTATGAGACCCCTACGATAAGATCTCAAAAACAGACTCATGTATAGAAGAAAAGACTCTTTGACAGCTGCAAGGGAGGGGAGGGAGGAGGGGCGGGGGGGAGGGTTTAAATTAGATAGTTGCTAGAAATTTGGTTGGGTGAAATCGGTGATAGCACACATTAGAAACAAGAACAATATTAAGTAGACTTCAGCATAACTTGAATACTCCTTCCATATTAACCCAATATTGCAAGGACAGAGTAGCTGGGGCAGGGGGCAGGAGACCATGCTCTTAGGCAAAATCAAGGCCAATTGGCACAGCTGGCGTTTTTCTAAGAGGGCTCTCTGCACCCCACATTGGTGATTGGCATCTAGAGTCTTAAAAGCTGCAAAGTTGCCATTCCAGGGCACAGCAAATGGTCCCAACTCAGCAGGAACGGGTGCTCACTGAGGACCAAAATGACATGGGGTAAAGACAACCCAGAAGACAGACCCACATGAGTGGGTGCCTACATCGACTTGGGACCAGAAGAACTAGATGGTGCCCGGCCACCACCTGTGATAGCCACGATGGAGCTCACTAAGTTGAGTCTCACTGGCAACACAAGAATAAAAACGAGTGCACTCTGAGATCTCCACTAAAAGACATCAGTTGATGATCCAGCGGTTTCGGGGTTCCCCTGGGAGCAGGGTCCCTCGCCCTGATGCTGCCCTTGACCATAAATCATAACAAAGGTCCACTCTTCGGACACAAATGGATTGGACTTGGCAATGCAGAGTGACCATATATTGGATGCACTTTATGGTTTTATGCATCTACAGGATGTCATCCTGCTGACCTCTGGCTGGAGGAAGGAGAGTGGGTAGAGAGGAGGGGAAAGGAGACTGTTGGGAGGATGAGACATGTGTGGGACAGAGAGGAATAGTGTGCTGTCGCCGGGCAGGGAGAGCAGTGGAAGCTGCATATAGGTGGGCATGTAAATTTGTACGGGAATGTACATTTTCACTCAGTCATAATAAAAAAAAAAAAAGAATCATTTTGCCAAGTCAGAAAATAAGTGAAATCAAGCCACATTAACAGAAATAAAAGTTGTTAGCACAGAGGGCATGAGTCCTTCACTACAGTCATTCATCAGGTTACTTTGCCAGAAAAACCTTAAAATGGCATGCTCTCAGAGGTCTCTTTTTTAATCTTCTCTAGGTATCAGACATAATCCTCCACACTGTGGAGTGAAACTTTTTCCCTTGTCAAGAGCCCCAGTTGATCGCTGCAGAGCATATTTAATCTGCTGAAAGAAAAAATAAAAGTCTTCTTTTGGTCTGTGTCTTTCAGCCACTGTTTTGATGGCCTTGGTCAATGTCTCAGGGCCACCACTTTGATTGCTGAATGACCTCTTACCTATTAGTGAACTCACTTGGGGATGATCAAGCAAGTCATCTATATTTATTTACACCCAGTTAGACCATTTTGGCATCCAACCAGACAGCATTTCTTTTTTATGAGACCTTTTAGAGCAAGGTTGAAAATAAGAAAGTCAGAATCTACAGAAAAATGTGAAAAATACCAAGAGTTTTAAAAAATTTGCTTACGCAGTCACCCGACTTGATTAGTAATAATTGTACAACCAGGATAATGGACAAAAGGAAATAGTGATTATAAACATTAATTCTGAATAAGAAGTACACTGTTGATTAAAGTTGCCATGGGGTGGGTGTGTATGGGGGGGGGGGTGTGTGTGTTTTCACATAATAAAATGTACAGTGTGAAAAACAGAAAGTATTTCATAGTGATCCTGGTTAGAAGCATGTGCTAGTAATCCAGGTCAGTACACACGTACCCATTCAGCAGCTCAGGGTGCACTGTGATGTTTAGGAATGTTATTTTGAAAGGTGCATACACAACAGTACAGTCCTGAACAGCTACATAATAATTAACTCATGCTCATTACCTTTCTTTATAAAACAATAAGCTATTAGCTGTGCACAAAGTTGCATACATAAATGCAGTATATGGAAAGCAATGACTGACGGCTGTAAATACTAGTAAGTACTTACATACCCTAATGTCATGAAATTATATACATACGGAGTAAAAACTTAGCATTTGACACCACTGTTGCTGTATGGAACCAGAACAACAACACCCTATAACAACCCCTTGGAATATACCTATCAAAGAAACCTTGACCACAACCCTCCCTGCTTTCTGGTGAAAGTAATTAAGACAAGGATATCGAAAACATGAGCCAAAAAACCCCAAACAGCCCATATGCACATTCCCTAGTGCATGTCCCCACACTAACCCTTTGACATAGAACAGATTATTACAGTACCCACTGGGCGGGGACCCACCTTGCATTTGCTGACTTCTGTAACTGCAGATCCATGTGGCAATACATCATCACCACCCCCACCGGACAATCAACCTAACCCTGATTAACATGGCACATCTCTCTAGAACAGAGCCAGTATGTTCCAGGGGGAGAGGGCAGCCTGTTAACAGCCTATCCAGCCAGCCACTCCTGTATGCAGTACTGCTGTCCCAGTTGGTAAGTTTCTCTTTTGATGAGTAAACTCATGTCTCTCAGATGGCTTCCCAGTGAGTTTTTCTGTCTCTCGGCACCCACATTTCAGAAGCATCTGTATTGCTGGGAATAAATCCTAACAATCCAAACAGCTGTCAACATAAAAGACACTAAAAAATGGGCTTTTGCCATGAAGCATTTCTATATATTGTTTCCTATGCATTGTGTGAGGAGCTCTGGTTGCACAGGGGTTAGGCAGTCAGGGGCTAATGGAAAGGTCAGCAACACCAATCCACCAGCTGCTCTGCTGGGGAAAGATGTGCAAGTCAGCTTCTGTAAAGACTACAGTCTTGAAACCCTATGGGGAAGTTCCACTCTGTCCTATAGACTGCTAGGAATTGAGGTCAGCTCGACAGCAATGTATTTTGGACGTATTGTGTATGAAATGTAAATTTATATGTAAACTCAACCGATCTAAGTGATCTATAGCAGGCCAGAATGGAGAGTTTTAACTGATCACATTCCACATTACATTTCATGTCCACATCTTCTTAGTGCTCTATTCTTTTTGCTGACCAATTTTTATGTATTTATGGTACCCTGTTTCTTGTTTTCTTTTTTCCTTCACTTACACTGTGTCAGAAATCTTGGTGGCATAGTAGTTAAGAACTACAGCAACTAACCAAAATGCTGGCAGTTCAAATCTACCATGGAAACCATATGGGCCAGTTCTACCTTGTCCTGTGGGGTGGCTATGAGTCAGAAATGACTTGACAGGAACATTTGTTTGCTTGCTTGCTTGCTTGCTTGTTTTGTCTTGTTTATCTGATTCTGTGTCTCTGGCAGACAGTAACAGCTGTTTGTTAGCCAGGGAATTAAAATATTTAGTAATGTGTGTAACATAATTGAAAAATTGCCTCAATGAATTAAAATTTACCCTTATTCTTATTTTTTTAAAAAAATTGGGGAAAAAGTCATTTCTAACTGCTGAGATGCTCTAAAATGATTCTCTACAAGCCAACCTTGCCACAGTGGGCACCATCATTATTTTATCTTGCCCTGTAGTGCCTGAGGATACATATTATTTTTCCTGCTTTTAAAGACATTTAAAAAGCAGTGTTCCAGTTTCACAGCCAGCATTTTTACACTGTTCAAAAGATATAGTCAATCATAACCCCAAACAGGAAGGAGAGAGTTAGTTTTCTCCTAAGTAAAGTTTAGTGAAAAGCCAGCAGATCAGTGTGATTATAGGTAGATCAATGATACATAGTTCCGAAAGGTTTTACACAAGTAGTAGTCTTAGGATGTAGCTCTAAGGACCAGGTAGGTCAGAAAAACATAAGCACAATGCCCAGCATATGTACCTCCCTTTGGGTCCATAACGAATCTGACCAGATTTCTAAAGGGAAGCCATTCCTGCCAGTGGGGCAGAGTTGAAGTGTTTCCATTTCCACTGACTGCATTTTAGACCTAAGTATGTCAACCAAGGTTTTCTGCTGGTCAAAGTCACAAAAATTCTGGTCGATATCTTTTATGAGGGATGACAAATGTAAAAAGATAAACTCTACTGTGTCAGACAAACTATAAGGGATTTTACTAGATATCACGCAAAGATTTAACAATGTGTAGTCAATTCAAAGTCGTCTACTAATTCAAGGAAACAAAGGACCTTCACTAAAAACATTCCTACCAAGCTGAAGTTTGTTACACTTGGGCTAAAGAAACCTTGAGAGCTGTCATTTTTAGATATGGACTTTTATAAGAGAACTTTTAAATAACAGTTTCTGGTGGCAACCTCTTCAAAGCACTGCTTAGAAGAAGACTGATTTTAACTAATCGACCTAGGGCCCAAAACTTTTGGAGCTTTTACTATCTTAATTTTCTAAAAACCCTAACTTACCTACAGGAATTTTTATTTTAATATAGGAAGAATACACATTCCTGAATAACCAGCTCTAAGCTTCTCCTCTAAATAGGATATTTACTGTTTAGTTTCCTTCTGTGTGTCCCAAACTGTTTCTGGATTATCTCAAAAACAGGCAGGAGTAGGGGCAGGTTTAGTCTAGCTGAAAATGGAATAAAACCTACTTAGTTTTCTTGGGTATTAAAAAAAAATCTTCCAGTTGAAACCAGTTTAGGAGATGTTTCCTGGAATCATCATTACTCTTTATCGCTGTGTAGTGCTCCACTGAGTATATATACCATAGTTTACCTATCCATTCCTCTGCTGTTGGGCATCTGGGTTGATTCCATCTTTTTGCTATCATGGACTGTGCTGTGATAAACATTCTTGCGCAGGTGTCCATTCATGTGAAAAGCCTTGATTCTGTAGGATGTATTCCAAGTAGTAGAATTGCTGTATCAAATGGTGTATCTATATCCATTTTTTTAAGGAAGTGCTCTGGCTGGAGTAAGGGGAATAGGTGGAGAGGAGGGGACAGGAGACTGTTGGGAGGATGAGACATGTATGGAGCAGAGAGAAACAGTGTGCTGTCACCAGACAGAGAGAGCAGTGGAAACTGCATATAGGTGGGCATGTAAATTTAAACAGGGATGTACATTTTCACTCAGTCATAATAAAAAAAAAATCATAAACTTCTCACCTCTGTAATCATAATCAACTAATTCTGTATATGTCTCCACTAAGTATCTGATTTTTTCTTTTGAATTCTGAAGAGCTAAGCTTTGAGTGTTGTCTTGTTTCTTTCTTCTTCCTCTTTATTCTTCACGTTCTTTTCTGAATTTCTAACAGTTTCCGTGACAGTATGTCATAATTATTTATCATTTTAAATAATTCTCTCACTACCTTATTTTCACATAATTTTCATTTGTAAATCATCAAATTGATTATCAAACAGTGTGTGAAGTGTGCTGCATGACTTCTAATCACAGCTCTGTCATGAACTTGCTATGTGTATCTGATACAGTCACTTCTCTACCCAGTCTGCTTATGTCTAAAACATCACAAAAATATTCTTTTCACTACATGCACCCCAGTATATAATTACTTTTATTTGTTGTCTCAAAGTAATAAATTTTAATTAAATTTGTCATTAAATATATCCTTAAAAATCAGTATTTACAAACAATACAGCCATGCAACATTTTATGTCTGGGATACATTCTGTAGAATAGGATACGAGGTGATTTGGATGTTGTGTAGACACCATATTATGTACTTAGCAAAGCTACATGAGATACCTTTTGCTTCATTTCCAAACCAATACTTATCCTTTACTTCTTGATAATGCTATCACTAGCACCTATTCTGCTGCAGTTGGGACCCATGATACACTCTATGGTAATATTTTTAAAGATTAAACACAGAGACAACACTACAACACTCAAGAGACATGTAAGACACGGGAGTGGATGTTGCTACCTACAAGTTGAAGCCTACATTGTGATACTTTAAGTAGGGAAAGGTCCATTAAAATCATGATAGAAAGTACAGTTCAATGCACACATAAGCCAGTAACATAGGAGTTTACTGTGACTGTCTAGAGATATGGATTATAAGTTGTATATGTACTGCCCTGCTTTACACCTGTCAGTATCAGTGCTTTGTACACAAGGGTCATGTGATATACATGTTACGTGCAGGAAGGTGTTGCATTCATTATGTCTACTTAAATCTACTACATCCTACTCTCCAGGTGGGATTTCTGAACTGTGCTATAACCCCACGGGACCACAGGCATATATGCAACCAGACTTGGCCCACACAGACATTATGTGGTGCATGACTATATACTGGTCCTATTATACATGCAAAAAAACAAGTTGATTCTGTATCATATCAGCCAATAAATTTTACATAGGTACTCCCAAATTCCAAAGTAAACTTCAAGGTTCTTATGTAGAGATAGTAAGCCTGTCTTCAAGACAGTAAACAAAAATTACTTCAATATAATTGCCTTTAGTGAGAAACAAAAAGGAGTACCTGATACATAACAAACACAGTGAAGTAGAATTTTTTCACATTTTTCAAAGCTTCAATAACAAAAACAGTATTAAAGTAGAATTTTTTCACATTTTTCAAAGCTTCGGTGGAGAGAGAGAGACTGCCAGGGCCACACATCCTGTAGAAAGCATCAAATCAAAAGGACTGACCCTTCAGTTTAGCAGAATGATTCACTTCATCAACTTCCCTCAGCCTTTGAATACTCCTTTTCAAAAACTGTGCAAACTGTGTAAGAGTGCTTGTATTAAATTACACCATTACATCCTTAGAGGAAAGATTTTCTATTATTCAGGCAAGGAATGATCTTTGCTCAACCATGACAGATTCACAACTAGATGATCTAGAAGTCTTGGTGTTAAGTATAAGCCGGTCAAAATCTTCAGAGACGAAGACAATTATAAAGGGTTTCCCTGATACATCTTCCTGGGTCCAAAATAATATGAAATCTTAAACAGAGAGAGAGGAACTTGCAACTGTCTATGTGGTTTTCTCCAATAAAGCAATTCCAGTTATGTAAAACAGTGACCCTATGGGTCTGAGTAGAACTGTCCATAGAGTTTCCAACCTGTGCCTGGTGGATATGAACTGATGACCTTTTATAACTACTACACCATAAGGGTTTCCTATGTAAAATTAAGTATATAGAAACAATTTAAATTTTAAATAAATGTTATTTTTTAATTTACAGGTTGAAAACAGTTAAGTTTAATTCTGTATCCATGAATTCAATAAATTTTAGCAATCTGCCAACAATATGTGTTCTACTTCTAATGACTGGAGAATTACTGGCAATATAAGCACATGTAATACATCAGAAATAATCAGCTTAAGAGACCTTGTAAAATATCTATTTTTATTATTCTTTTCATGCTTATATGTACTGCTACACTCTTTCCCAAACCTTGCAGTTTTTTCTCACCTGAGCAATTTATTGAAAATGCTTCTCTTTCACAAGTAACATAAACCAGAAATCCCAAGATTTCTTTCTATTATCACTTCTTCTAAAAATGTCAAGTCCTAGAAAATTTAGCATCTGCAAAAAGTTATTAAAGAATTATAGGAACAAAACAGGTACTTTCCAAATGCAGACAAATCAGTTGTCAAAACAATGATTTGCAAACAAGGGATAAAATAAAAGGAATGGCTTTTTCGAATATATTGAAGTCAGGAAACAATTCATGCTCAGAAGTGAAATATTAATCACAGCACTATGACCTTTCACCTTAAGTGATAAAATACACAGGTCAGAATCAACAATACATACTCATGGCTGATCATGGCTGCCAGTTATTGATCAAAGGAGAAAAAAATCTACTTTGCAGGAAAAACATTGCTTTGAATTACAAACATCCATTCTCTTGAGACTCAGCAACTCTCTGAGTTTCTCCCTCTGGAACTAGAAGCAAAAAGTGAGTTCAGCCAGTATTTAATATCAAGTGAATGTGGTGTTTAATCAATACTCTTCTGCTTTGTTCCTTGATGTGGAAAGCAGTGTCTATTCATTCAGCAAAGGTTAATGCCAAGGGTCAAGTGATTTCACACTCTCGGTAGGATCCACAACATTTCAGTGGTTCAGATGCCCTAGACAATGATGACTCAGTTGGACTGATTCATTGCCACTCTAAAGCCCTGCTTAATACCAAAGTGCTCTCTTATGATAATACCTCAGAAAATAGCACTGATGAAAGAGGAGGCAATAATTACCTACATTTTGAGATAATGTCTTCATTTCTAACATCCTATAAAGACGTAAGGTCCATTTAAAATGATCTGCTTCTTGTATTAGCACACCAGTTAAATGAGATCTTATCACTATCTTCTCTTTTATGAAATTCACCATAAAAGATATTCAGCAGCCACATGTCACAAATACAAAGTATAAGTAATACACGATTAAACGTATGCTTTAGGTAATTATTTTTTTCATATTTACTTACTGCAATACCTTTTACATTAGACAAGAAAAGAAAAAAGTAAATATTTGCAAATGGGAAGAAAAATAGGACTAAAATAGCCATCTCTGTTAAACAGGGGACACACAGTTCACAACTTGATTTCTTTCTCTTTGACCAGTTCTAGCGCATGACAGGTTAGCTGAGCAGAAATGTCTATATATTCTTTCCAAATATGGTTCACTTAAAGCAGCATCAGTTGAGTTCACTATTTTAAACCAAAACACATTTAACATGTCAGGGGTCCAATCTTTAACATGTTAGCATCCAGGATTATTATTCAGCAATGTCTCATCCCAGATGTGTTTTATATAATGAAAGAAGTTCAAATGTCACCAGGAAAACAGTGTGAGAAGAATTAATTGGATAGCTTATCATAGAAAAGTCATTTAGAATCCAGCTCTCACTAATATCTGTGGATGATGAATATACCAATCAATTAGTAAAATAAAATAAATTCTGTAAATTTATCTAAAAACATTCTATCATTACAAGTGGAATGACATTTGAAACAGTTTATTACATCTCATTCCAGATGATGAATATGTAAAACATTCTAATATAAACGTCCTGCCTTCCATTTCTTCTTCCTTCAGTAGAACCATATTTAAAACACTTACTCAGAATTATTTAAAACACTTCTTAATTCTGAACTCGTATTTTGAACTATTTTTACAAATTATTACAAAAAAAAAAGAAAAAAAAGCCCGCTGTCGTCAAATTGATGCCAAGTCACAGCGACCTTACGGACAGAGTAAAATTGACCATAGCGTTCCCAAGGGGTGCATGGTAGATTTGACCTGCCAAACTTCTGGTTAGCCATACCACTTAACCACTATGACACTTGTGTTCCCAATAATTTAAAGTATGGGCAAAATGTTATAAATGAGTTAAAACGAAATTTTTTTTGTATTTATATAATTCAGGAAAACTCAGTTTTCATTTTCAGCAACATAGGTGGCCTTAAAAATAGTTATTATTAATAATCATGTATGCCAACAACAATTTCATTGAGCAGCTATCCCCTGCATGATGTCCACAGGTCTGGATTTACCTTTTAATCATACTTATATTCAAGAGATGATGACTTTTCTGTAATTCTTTCCCCACAGGAATGATTTTATAGGCCATATATTTTATGATCTATAATGGAAAGGAAAAATAACAGAAAAGATGATTAATAACAAATCTTTTTGAAAATAAGAGAAGAGCAGCTAAAGAAATCAAACTTTTTTTTTGGTAACAAAAATCACATACTAAGCAAAGCACTCTAAAAATAATACTCTGTGAGTCACAGTGGTTAGATATTTCAGGATTTTCCAGGTGTTTCACATACTCCATTTCCATACACTGTCCATTAGGCTAAAGCTATTTACCAGGAAATATGGTCCAACTAACAGAGACTCAGATAAAACAAATAACCGAAAACAAAAGTAGGTGCATGTCTAATTTTGCATTTCAAAAACTACTAAATAAGTTACAAACAATGAGATGGTTCTGAATGACTAATAAACTACTTGCATATTTTGAGTTTTGCAGTTGTGTTCAACATACATACAGTGGCCAGAATCAAATGTGTTTGGGTGTTATTTTGCCTGTAATCATTATAAGATATGAAATACAAATGATTATTCATATTTCACTAGGACTGAGACAAAAAAGATTAAGGCTGCATATTTTTATTTTAATAGTAATTATTTCTTCAAATTCTTCCAAAGTATACAGACACAAGGTGTGTGGTCATTGTCTTTTCTACTCCTTTTATGTGTTCATATATGCAAAAAGAAAAAGAGATATGTATGAATCTCTGCTAATGCAGCTCTCATCTAAGAAATTTAAACAGTATTCAGAACTTAAAAAAAAAATTAATGTCTCCTTTCAGCCTTGCATGCTCATCAGCTGTAATTCAAAAGCCTTTAATGCTGATTTCAGTGCCTTATATGGAAACTATCTTGAGTACTGTGCTGTACTCTCTCAATAGAAACATTACTTAGGTCAAGACAGCAAGCTTAATGGGCTGATTTTTTGATAATTATTGTGGAACACGTCTGTAGCTAACTCACTTTAATATATCTGTTTCAAGTGCCTAAATGGGAAAAGGAAACGAATCATCTCTTCCTTCATATTTTTCATGAAACCTTTCTTCAAGAGTTCAAACTATTATTGTAATGAAGTTGTAATATACTCTGATGAAATAGATTTTCTATAGCAATGCTCACTAACATGTCACAAGATGATAACAAAGCATATTACTCTGTACTCGATACAGAAACTACACATACTCATTATAGAAATTTCAGGAATTCACGTAAGTAAAAATGAAAACTAAGAAGGCCTTTAATCTAATCATTTATCTATGCAGGCATCCAGTTTTTGTTCATGTAAATTTATGTACAAACAGACATACACAAACAGATATGTATGTATTTTCAAATATAAAATACACAATGTTTTCATAATGGGAGCAAAATGACACATACTCTTTTGAAACTTAATTTTTCATCTAACAATATTCTGGAAACGCTGGTGGCATAATGGTTAAGTGCTATGGCTGCTAACCAAAAAGATCAGCAGTTAGAATTTACTAGGTGCTCCCTGGAAACTCTATGGGGCAGTTCTACTCCGTCCTATAGGATCTCTATGAGTCAGCATCGACTTAATGGCAGTGAAGTTTCTTTCTTCCTTTTTTGGCTTAACAATATACTAGAATATTCTTTCATTCGCTATGTACTTTTCTGTATCATGTTTGTAATTATACCAAATTTAATCATACTGAACCATCACAGTCATTTATTTAAGTACTTTTCCTATTCTTAAACATTAAAATAATTTCATTTTTTTATTACTGTAAAGATGATACAGTGGCAAATATCTTTTGAACTATATTTAGTTAGGGAAAAACATCTTAGAAAAGAATCAGAGACTCAAAGAATAGAAAAAAGCAATAAAACTTTGGATGTGGTAGAAGAATAATCTTTTAAAAAGTGAAAGTTTTTTAGTAATTTCATGAAGTAAATAAAAATGGAAACATTTTAATCATGTTGATGACATACTTTCTTAAAAACTACATAAGATTTTATCACTATGTAAGATTTTATTTTCTTATACATTTCTTAACTAGTAAGTTTCTACTCACATTTTTATTTGAAAAACCTTTTTTTTAGCGCAATATTGCATGTAATCTTCTTCCATAAAATGTCAGTGGAAGCTTGTGCTGAACAAGTTTCATCAGAACTTTTAGATTAAGATAAAAGTAGGAAGAAAAGCCTGGTGATCGACTTCTAGAAATCAGCCAGTTAAAACTCTCTGGGTGACAAGGGTTTCATCTGCGACAGATCTCTGTGAAGAATCGGCACCACAAAGGGTTTCATTTCCTTGTTGAGGTGTCACCATGAGTTGGGGCCAAACCAGCAACACAATGTTCTAGACTCTTACTGTTCAGGTGACTTCTGAGGTCCAACTTGATTAATGGGTTTTAATTTTGTTTTGTTTTCCTTTCTAATGATTCAATGAATAGAATTAAATGAAAGAATGTAAGCATTACTATATGCCCTTCTGTTGTTTTATCAACATTCTTTAATTCAAAATTCCCTTTAAAAATGTATTATTTATTTTACATGTGATGAATAAAGAAGTTCTCTATTCTAAAGACATTTCAAAAATAAAAACTCAAATATCTCACATTATCCCATTAATAAAAAACTCACTGCCATCTAGTCTATTCTGACTCATAGTGAACATATAACACAGAGTATCTAAGGAGCATCTGGCGAATTTGAACTGGTTTGTTTAGCAGACACAGCACTTACCCACTATACCACAAATGTGGAAAATATGTAATAAATAGTTCCATCAATAGTCATCATTTCTTACTTATTCTCCACATTTCACAGATGATAAATTTTAAAATAATTGCACTGAAGTGATATTTAATAAAGTCAGTGCAAAAACTAAGAGGTTATTAGTTTTTGATTCACATTACTGCTCATAAAAATTTTAATTTGAAGTTGTTTTCAACATCAAGAAATGCTATATACAAAAAAATTATTAAAAGATTAAGGTGACAGAATTCACTGAGAAGTAAAATTTGATTTATATCCAAATCTAATGGGTTTTATCCACTTTTTTTAGATCTGTAATTATCAAAACTGCCCAAATATATATTACAAGACTACTAAATTGGCATATTGAAAAGAAAATAAGATTCTCCTTTTTTTTTCTTTGATCTTATGTTACAAATTAGATGTGACAGTCACACAATTGGGTAAACTACAATGTTGTAGTCACAGGCTTTTAGAGGGAGGACTTCTCGGTTAATTAAAATAAAAATTGTCACAACATAGATTAAGCCTATAGCCTATTTTCTTACACAGCCCATGAATCATGAGAAACTGGGCTCCTATTATGGGTAACAAAAATCTCAAATATACATTTCAAAGACTGTCCTTTATTTATCTTAACTTACCTAGGAGGTATTATTGCACTCAAGAACAAATCTTGTAATTTTTAATAACTGTCTAAATTGGGATAGGCAAGGTTATACAGTAACAAACAATATCTAATTATATATTGCCTAATTATTGTATCATCACAGTGCAAGTTAATTTTTAGCTCACACTACCTAGTCAACAGATAGATAAGAATTTCTTCTCATTATAGAATCCAGAGACCCGAAGGGATGGAGCTGTCTCAACAGCGGCTGAAGGAACTAAAAACAAACCCACTGCACTGAGTGAATTCTGATTCACAGTGATCCTACAGGGCAGAGTAGAACTGCCCTATCCAATTTCCAAGGAATGCCTGGTAGACTTGAACTGCTGACCTTTTGATTGGCAAGCTTAGTACCTTACTACCAAGA
This sequence comes from Heterohyrax brucei, assembly GCA_028571685.1. NCBI lineage: Eukaryota > Metazoa > Chordata > Mammalia > Hyracoidea > Procaviidae > Heterohyrax > Heterohyrax brucei. Next base: position 97,430,479 of record CM053141.1, on the reverse strand, counting down.
GAACACACAAAGTCACACATTTCTCCCAAATCAATTGCCAAAGCTGTGTGATACATACCTACTTCCAGAAGAGACCTGGAAGTATTGGGTTCTGGGCTCTAACTCTATTACAGAATCTAACAACATTAGTAGGTAATGAAAATAACTAATTTTTATTTCCTGAAAAGTATCAATGAAAATGCAGCATATGCCAAAAACAGGAAAATGGCAAAGTCTACCTATTTATATTTTATTGAGTTACTGGCATACAGCAGGCCTTTCTTAAATGCTGGTGGCCAGCCAAGCCAAGCCAAGTGCTGTCGAGTCGGATCCGACTCATGGCGACCCTAGGGGCCAGGGTTGAACTGACCTCCAGAGTATTCGAGTGAATGTTTATAAGTGAATAAATCACTGAATGAGGAAATGAATGAATGAGTTACTTGGTAAATAGTCACAAACCTTTCTCATGGAGAAAAAGACAATGGCACCAAGAAGAGAATTTCAGGATTTTTTGAAAAACTGTCAAAGCAGGAAATTTAATGAAAGAAACAAACATATGTATTTAGTAGCACAATAAACTACTTTTTATGGCATTAGGTTGATTAACCATAGAGGAATAAAATATTTTTCCTAATTTGGTTGCCTTTTAAGATAACTGCTCATTCATTTAAACAAGCTTTACCTCAGTATCACACAAGTATATTATGCTGTTTTTAATTCTATGGGGGAATTTAAGAAATAAAAAGTACAATATCATAATTAGACATGTCGCAGAACTCAAGGACTGTTCATCCAGGATAGGAGACAAACATGGAAACTTCTGATTATAATACAGGTCAGAATTAGATAAATGTTATAATGCAGATTTGAACTGACCCCCCAAACCAACTACTTTGTGTGATGGGCTTTTTATTCCAGCAATTCTTCCCAAAAATTTTAGTGAAAAGATTGCAGCTGAAATATCCCTGCTAATTATAGCAGGAGGGAGTAATCCCAAATGAAATGCTTTTTAAAAAGGTAGGTTTAACATTTCCTATGTAAACCTCAGACAAGTTTTCTTGATTTGAAGGGCAAAGAAAATCAGGGATGTTGACATAGTTTCATGATTATGTATATTGATATTTTTAAGAGATTCCAAGATATATAGTGCCATACATGTGGCTATATATGTATACATATGAATATTTGGCTTTCTTGATATGTGACATTTTACATAGGGACTAGTCTTACTAATTTGGATGTGGTTGACACTGGGAAATCCAATAATTTCTCCATGTGGCAAATGGCATTCATCAACTGTTCAAATGAGTTATTTCGCTCTTGAAGCAATTCCACACTCACATTTCCAGTTTTCTAATCTGCATTAACTGAAGAAGGAAAAGGACTTAATGCTTCATTTGTGAAGTACAACATGTAATATACTCAGGCTAAACAACACACTTTTTAGTGCTTTAGAACTGTAAGTAACCAGTTCACAAAGCAGTGTAACTCATTCTCAAGCACTTCAAGGAAGAAAACATTACTTTAGATGTCACTTTGAATGGCCAGGTTTTTTATGTTCCTTAGACCACCAAGAAGACTATGTACCCTTCTAGATATCTTGACTGAGTAGCTGAAATCTCATATTCTGTGTATCTCTTAAGATCCTTCCACGTCTATCATGCCATGCATGATACTATGCTGAATACTGCAAAGACAGTTATTATCTGCCGTAGGCCATTGTAAGCAAGAATTGTATATAAAAAAAGAAAGTGATGATAGAATGCTGCAAACACAATACAATATTTACTATTAGAGGAAGGGGACTAGCTGAAAGATATATACAAGAACATATTTCTGAGACTGCTAAAACTAGCAACTTGAATCCATATATATGTTCGAACGAGGCTCAAATTTAGCGAGGAAGATATTATTGATTCTGTGGAACGTGACTTAAAATCTCAGCACAGCGAACAAATTGTGAGGAGCTCTTAAACTCTAAATGCATGTACCTAGACATCTCCATTTAACAACCAGACATACATTAAACAACAATAATAGCCAGGCACTTAATAGATCAATTCCTACTGTTTGTGTAATGTGGAAATAAAAAAGGCTTATTAAATGACAAGCTTTCCCCGGTTTGTGTTAATTAATTACACACTGCATCTGACTGCTAATTTAGTGGGAAAATGCAGCCCCAAACCATGGTTTTGGCTTGAACTTTGCCTCGGCATCACCCAGTTCAGCACAGAGTGCTGCTGCAGCCCGCCTCTGAACGACGCCAGTATTAAATTAGAGCACAGGGCCATCAATTTAATAAGTGCTGTAGCAGGTAATTTGAATAAGGATGTATTAGTATTCCACCAGTGCACAACTAAAAGCAGCTGACCTTTCAGACCAAAGAAGATCCTTGAACACATCTAGCAGAATCTGAGAACACAGTAATAATCTGACAGTGTTAAGAGTACCAAGAGAGACATTTACGATCCTGGACCCATTTTGATACAGCAGGCTCTCTATACAATTATATGAGTGTATATGCCTCTGCCTCTCATTTTGCTCTCACTCTGTATGAGGAAAGAAAAGAAATAGGAATAAAGCTTTTAAAAAATCATATTTTCAATGCCATGTTTGGAGACTCTTATTACTTTGATTTATGACACAAAGAACAAAACAATGATCAATGCATATGTAAATTAGATCTGAGAACCACAAAAGAAATCATCAATTTCCTAACACGTAAGGCAAATTTAACATTTAAAAAAAGGCAGAAATCACAGCAAAGACTGCTCTAAAACAGTTAGGAAGCACAGCACGTAACAGGAGATGAGAGCTCGGACCTGGGCTCGAGAATAGACCTGGCGTGGAATCAGAGCTCTCTCACGTAACACACTCACCACCTAACCTGCAGTAACTGAATTCACTGAATTCAGTTCAACAGACATTTATCGAGTTCCATTGTACTCAGAGTTGTAAGCACTAAGGCTATAAAGATGAAGAAAAAAATGATTCCTGCTTTAAGAAGATCAAAATCTAGCAATGGTTAGGGAAACATACACTATTAATCACAATACAGAGTGAGAAGTACTTTCAAGCCTAGAGAATAGTGATCAGTTCTGCCTGGTAGTTTCTAAGAAAGGTTCCCAGATGTGACACAGTTGTGACAGGTACTGTGAACATTTCAGGATCAGAGAAGATGGACTTCTATCCAGTGGGAAGTAGAGATTAGATGGGAAAACGGTTGTGTTAGGAGAGGGCGACACACTGGGATAGGTAACAAATACACTGGATGAATCTGAAGAGTTCATGAAGTTATATCTGATCCTATATGATTAAAAATATTTTATGTTCACCAGACTGAGTCCAGTACAACTAGATGGTACCCAGCTACCCTCACTGAATGTTCTGACACGGAACACAACAGAGGGGCTCAAACAGAGATGGAGAAAAGCATAGAAGAAAATTCTAACTCAAAAAAAAAAGGACCACACTTACTGGCCTGATAGAGATGGGAGAAACCCTAAGAGTACACCCCTGGACACTTTTTAGCTCTGTAATAAATTTGGGACTGGGTTTTACCCTGCAGCCAAAGATTAGACAGGACCATAAAACAAAAAGGCACTAAAGGGGCATGTGTTCATCAAGTTAACAGGACATGAAAGCTGGTAATAGGAAATCCAAGGTCAAGAATGGGAAAGTGTTGATGTGTCATAAAACAATATGTGTACTAACTGTTTCATGAGACACTAGTTTGTTTTGTAAACCTTCATCTAAAGTGCAATTAAAAAAATAATTTTTTATGTTAGTAGATACAGAATGTATTTTGGATTTCAGAAGAAGGTATCTTGATTGGTAAAATTAGAACTCAGTATTAGTAGGAAAAATAATGAGGTGTTTAAAAACACACTTGGATTTCTACCAAATAGAGAGGGAAAATCCAGTGAAGAGGAGCAATCACCATATTTTGGTTAAGAGAATCCTTCCCTAGGCTGACAGCAGTGTTACCTTCCCTTTCTCTGCTACTCAGGTACCACTTTGTAATGAGTACAGACTATTAGCCAGCCAAGTACCGTCGAGTCAGATCTGATTACATTTTAAATCTACACTATTAGAAAAATCATTAGTAATCATTGGCACGCTATCTACTGTTACTTATAAAATACTGGCTCCTCATTTCACAGCCAGCATTGATATCCACGCAGTTTCACAGATGTCTTATTATTTACAGGTACATCTAATCTATACCCAAGCCTTACACGTTGTTGAATATTTTCAGTATTTCTACATTTTCCTGTTTCCCAGCGAGAAACAAATGACACACACAAATCAACTGAGTAGAGTTTAATTAAAAAAAAAAAAATTGCCATCCAGCTGATTCTGACACATAATGACTCTTGAGGACAGAGTAGAAGAACTGCCTCATAAGGTTTCCAAGGACAGGCTGGTGGATTCAAACAAACCGTAGTTCACTGTAGCTCTTAACTATTGCATGACCAGGGCTCCAGAATTTAATACAGAAGATGTTAAAAAAAAAAAAAAAAAAAAGCAAATGTGGAGGTAGAAGAAACCATCAAGGTATATTACAGTACCTTGGAGATAGTAATTGTGGGACTGTGATCACCCTGAGCAAAGAAGAGGAAGGAAAGGGATCAGTTATAGAGCCCAGTAGAAGACACATAAGAGACAGAATCAATGCTTTGGCAAGCAGGCAGGACAAAACCTGATGAATGAACACCCTGATCTCACTGACTGTCACTCTGGTCTTTTGTCAATGTCTCCCATTGGCCTTGCTCAGCCAGAAACTAAAGGGCAAGGGAGCACACTTAGGAGGAACTAAAGGTTCTTTGTCGGGGAACAAAGCAGGGAGAAAGAGGACGCAGATCAGCTCTGGAGGAGCAAAGAGCAAAGAACTAGTGCATTACTGCTGCTCATACTGACTGAGTTACATCAGTGGTTGAGACTGACAATGAACTTCTGCCCAAATCCAAATTAGCATCTCAGATTTCAAGAGTCACATGTAGTTTATACTCCAGGAACTCCATTTTTAATCCCATAATTTGCCTTTGCCTGGAAATAACCCACGGTCCACAGTTTTTTGAAAGTCTGAGTGGCCTTTTAAAATAAACTACCTTCTTGGCTACTCTGTTTGTAAATGATAGCTGTCAAAGCTAAACGTAGTTTTATAACAATAGGTGCTGATCAATTTATGTCTTTCTTCCGATTAACTTTTTAAACTGCTTTCTTTGAGATACGAAGCTTGATCAAAGGAAAAACCAATGAGACCTGAAGCTGCCCCTAATCTTAAATCATTACAGAGGCCAACTCCTTGGACAGGAATGGATTGGACTTGGCGACACAGAGTGACCATATCATGTGTGCACTTTATAGTTCTATGTATCTATAGGATGTTGTCCAACTGGCCTCTTATTAGAAGGGAGTGCAGTGGGTGGAGAAGAGGGGACAGGGGATTGTTAAGAGGATATGACTTGTATAGAACAGAAAGGAGGAGTGTGCTGTCACTAGGCAAGAGCAGTAGGAGATGCACATAGGGGGGCATGCGAATTTAAACCAGATTGTACACTTTCACTCAGTCACAACAAACAAAAAATTAAAAAAAAAGAAAGAAAAATCAATGATGAGGGGTTTTTTGAAGGATACAAAATCACCTAGCAGCCTTCTATAGTAGCCAAAATAAGTAAAATGAGAAGTGAAGACAAGGACTAAGAAACAGATGTGGAGAGGTGGCAGGGAAGGGATGAAATATTCACAAGGAAAGACAGTGAATGTTGAATTTGGAGGATGAGACAGATTCATGAATAACTAGCTTGGGTGGCTGGTTGCATGAAAATGTAGTGAACCAAGATGAAGAATAAAGGAAGATGTATAGGGCTCAAAAGTCATGAAACATTCAAGAGAAATTCTGGTTTTCATTAGGGTATTTTTATTTCATTTTATTTTATTTTTGTCCTTATTCATTAAAAGGCAACAACAAAAAAGAAATCAAGCCTTCAATAATCTTCAATGGTATATTTTCATCAGAATTCCAAGAAGTAAACAAGTGATACTTGCAAATGCCTCAAGGAACTCCACTCCCTAGAAAGTGGCCTAGAGACTACACAACATCTGAATATGAGAGATGCTTAGAGTACAAATGTCACGACTGCTTAAATGACTGTCGTTATCATCTTAGTGACATTATAAGAGGAAGCAAAATGCTTCACCTGAATAATAAATTTTCAGTAATATGTAAGGAAATAAAGGACAAAACAAAAAGCACAACCAAAGTGGCCTAAATAAAAAGTATGTTCAGTGCTATACTTGTTTATTTTTAAACCTGTCTTAATAATGCTCAATATATCAAAACACTTAATTACATGAAGGAGAAACCAACCCTGGCTAATTTAAGCCAAAAATAAAGTAATGCAAACTGATGCTAGGTTGCAGGGCACAGAGCAGAGTGTTTTGCAGGAGCTTCCAGATGCAGCAAGAAGTAGCCTGTGGGAACAAGCGAGTGAACTGCAGCAGATGGTGACACAGAATGGCCCCTAAGACATGAGCTGACAGATCTGGCAGAAGCCACCGTTCCAGTCATCCCTATGCTTCTCATCTTGGGTGCCAGAATAGCTCTCTGTTGATGCAGATCCCCAGAATGGCAGAAAAAATGTAGAAAATTTAAAGAGAGCACTGCTTACATCCTAGCAATAACAGATTACCTACAAAATCAGTTCTTTATGTTCATCAGGAAACCCTGGTGGCGTAGTGATTAAGTGCTATATCTGTTAACCAAAACCTCAGCAGTTCAAATCCACCACGTGCCCCTTGGAAACTCTATAGGGCAGTTCTACTGTCTTACAGGGCCATTATGACTCGGCATAACCTTGGCAGCTGTAGGTTTTAGGTAGGTTCAGAGTGCTAAGAATATTTAATTATTCTTTATATAACAGCATCGTGAGTTGAGGCCAAATTAATGTCAACTTACAACAATGAGTGTTGAATATGCAAAGAAGACAACGAGCTGCAACTCAGAGAGTTAGGACCCCTCTTAGGATAGAACAAACCAGCAGTTGCTCAAGTCTTTAGTGAGAAAGTGGGAGTACAGGAATCTACCATCAATACAGGTAAGAAGAAAACAGAACAAATGCATCCCGTTCTAGGTACAGGTTCTACATGAATACAATTAAGTGTTCCGGAATTTTCATCCTTCACAAGGTTATCCATAGCTTGTCATGATCCACACAACTAAATGCCTTTGCATAGTCAATAAAACACAGGTAAACATCTCCAGTATTCTCTGCTTTCAGCCAAGATCCATCTGACATCAGCAATGACATCTTCATTCCAAGTCCTCCTCTGAATCTAGCCTGAATTTCTGAGAGTTTCCTGTTGATGTACTGCTACAACCATTTTTTAATTATCTTCAGCAAAATTTTGATTGTATGTACATTAATGATACTGTTCAGTAACATCCACATTCTGTCAAATCACTGTATTTTGGAATGGGCAAAAATATGGATCTCTTCTATCTTTTGACACATCTCATTTGGTATTGTGTCCATTTCTGGAGACTTGTCTTATGTCAGCGCTTTCAGTACCTATAGCTCTTGATCATATGGTAGCTCCTGAAACAGATATCCACCACTTCTTTTTGGTATAGTGACTTGACGTATTTCTTCCATCTTCTTTGATGTTTCGTGCATCATTCAGTGCCTTGTCAATACCAAAAAACCAAACCAATCCCTCTACTGAGTCAATTTCAACTCATGTTTCCAAGGAGTGGCAGACGGATTCAAACCGTCAACCTTAGTTATCAATTGAGCTCTGAATAACTGTGCTACCTGGGCTTCATTTTGCCTATATAATCCTTCAATATGGTAACTCTTTGAAGCTTGAATATTTTCTTCATTTCCTTCAGCTTGAGAAATGCCAAGCATATTCTCCCCTTTTTGTTTTCTAACTCCAATTCTTTGCAGATTTCACTATAAACTTTACCTTCAAAATGAAGAAATGGTCATGATCATTAGCTATCAGAGTAATCCAAATCAAAACTACAATGAGATACCATCTCACTCCAACAAGGTTGGCCATAATCCAAAAAACATAAAACAATACATTTTGGAGAGGCTGTGGAGACATCAGAACACTCTTATACTGCTGGGTGGGATTGCAAAATGGTACAACTTTGGAAAGCAATCTGGTGTTTCCTTAAAAAACTGGAAATAGAGAGACCATTTGATCCAGTAATCTCACTGCTCAGGATTTAGCCTACAGTAACAAAAGCTAGCATATGAATGGACACATGCGCATGAATGTTTACTGCAGCACAGTCCACAATAGCAAAAAGATTAAATCAACCTAGATGCCAATCAACAGATGAATGGATACACAAACTACGGTACATATACTCAATGGAATGCTATGCAATGATAAAGAACAATGATATTCTGGAAGTATCTCATAACCTGGTTTCAAGTGGCAGACATTATCCTGAGTGAAATCAGTCAATGCAAAAGGACAAATATTGTATGAGATCCCTGCTATAAACACTTAAAAATAGACTTACGTACAGAAGAAAAGACTCTTTGATGGCTACAAGGGTGGGGAGGGAGGGCAAGGACTGGTCACAGATTAGATGGTTGACAGAAATTTGGTTGGGTGAAAGCAGTGACAGCACACAGTAGAAAGCAGATCAACTTGACTTAACCATAAACTGAAAGCTCTACTAATTTGAACCCTATACTAAAAGGACAGAGTAGCAGGGGCAGGGTCTGGGGACCACGCTGTAGGGAGACATCAAAGCCAGCTGGCATAACTAGCCTATTGTTAAAAGAATCTTCTATACTCCACATCAGTAAGTGGCATCTGGGGTCTTAAATGCTAGCTTGCTTCCATCTGAGGCACACCAAATAGTCTCAACTCATCCAAAATTGATCATCACCAAGAACAACAAAGACACGAGGAAAAAAGAGCCCAGGAGACAAAAGGACCCATGTGAATGGGAGACTGTACCTACTTGTGATCAGAAGAACCAGATGTTGCCCAGCCACCACTAAGATAGCCATGATGGGGGCCCACAATGTTGAGTCCCTGTAGCAACATGAAAAAAAGAGGGGTGCAGCTCAAGAACTCTATATGAAGACCACAAGTGATGATCTGATGTGCTGGGGGATTCCCTGGGAGCATGGCCCCTAGACCTGCTGCTGCCCCTGTCTAGAAAACACTACTGAGGTCAACTCTTTGGACAAAAGTGAACTAGACTCGGGGACATGATATGACTACACGGTGTGTGTACTTTATGACTGTATGCATTTATAGTATGCTCTTTCTAGATGGCAGAGAAGAGGATACAGAGGAGGGAACAGGAGCTTGTTAAGAGTACACAACAAGTATAAAATGAAAAGGAGGAGGGTGATGTCACAGAGAAGGGAAAGCAGAAGAAGCTGCAGATAGGCAGGCTTGCAAAATTAATTTGGGCTGTATAGTTCCATTTAATCACAATAAAAGAATGAAAAATCTTTCCCTTATCAAGCTGCCCTTTGAAGACTTCTGTTTAGCTCTTTTACTTTTTTAGTTCCTTTTCCCTTTACTTTACCTACTCTACAGTCAAAAGAAAGTTTCAAAGCGTCTTACCTGACATTGATTTTGGTCTTTATCTTTCATGTCTTTTTAGTGATCTTTTGCTTTCTTCATATATGATATCCTTAATGAGATCCCCAAACTTCTCTGGTGTTCAGTCACTAGTATTGAATGTATCTCACGTATTCTTGAAATGGCCTCCAAAATCAGGTGGGTTATACTCAAGGTCATACTTCAGCTCTGATGGACTTGTTTTAATTTTCCACAATTTCAACTTGAACTTAAATATCAGCAATTCATGGTCTGCTTGCGGTGAAGTCCATGTGTATGTATAATCCTCTTTTATGTTGTTAAAAAGGTATTTTCAATGAATAAATCATTAAATCCATTGTCATCAAGTCAATTTCAACTAATAGCAACCCTACAGGACTGAACAGATCTGCCCTACAGAGTAAGTCATTGGTCTTGGAAAATTCTATCACTCAATCACCAGCATTGTTACTATCAAAGCCATATTTTCCAACCACTGATCAATCTTCTTTCTTTGGTTTCATCTTATGCATTCCAATCACCAGTAGTAATCAATGTATCTTAATCACATGTTTGGTCAGCTTCAGGCTGCAAAAGTTGATAAAAATCTTCAATTTATTTAACTTTGTCATTAGGGGGTTGATGCATAAATTTGGACAACAGTTACATTGAAAGGTCTTCCTTGTAAACGTAGATAACATCCTATCACTGACAGTGTTGTACTTCATGATAGATCTTGAAATGCTCCTTTTTACAATGAATGCATCATTCCTGTTCAATTTGTCATTCCTAGTACAACAGGCCACATTATTGTGCAATTCAAAATGGCCAGTGCCAGACCATTTCAGCCCAGGATATCTATCTTCAAGAGTTCTATTTCAATTTTTGACAAACGCTGTTTTTCCTAGATTCATATTTTGTATATTCCATGTTCCAACTGTTAAGGGATATTCAAAGCTTTTTCTTTTCATTTTGAGTCACATCACATCAACAACTGCAAGTCCCAAAAGCTTAAAGTAGAAACTCTACTTTGAAGAGGCAATTCTTCCCTAGTCATATTTTGTGTATATTCCAAACTGAGGGGCTCTACTTCTGGTACTACATTAGACAATGGAAACCCTGGTGATGCACTGGTTAACTGCTACAGTGGCTAAGCAAAATGACAGCTGTTTGAATCCACGAGGTACTCCTTGGAAACTCTATGCAGCAGTTCTACACTGTCCTCTAGAGTCACTATGAGTTGGACTCAACTCGATGGCAATGGATTTTATATTAGACAGTGTTATGTTGCTATTCATACAGTTTTCACTAGCCAATTTTTTTTTTAGAAGTACATTACCAGGTCCTTCTTCCTTGTCCATTTTAGTCTAGAAGCTCCACTGAATCCTATCTACCACAGGTGTCTTTGATGGTTTTTAAAATATCAGTTGCATAGCTTCAAGTGTCACAGTAACACACAGGTCACCACAGTAAGATAGCCCACTTTAGTCATTGGGAAAACACAAATAAAAATCACAATGAGATACTACTTCCTGACCCTAAAAAAATAACGAAACCCACTGGTAGCAAGCTGATTCTGACTGACAGTAGTACAGGAATGTACATTTTCACTCAGTCATATTAAATAAAAAAATAAAAAGAAAAAACTTCACTATAGGGTTTCCAAGGAGTGGCTGATAGATTCAAACTGTCAATCTTGTAGATAGCAGACAAAGCTCACCATAGCTCTTAACCAGTGTGCCACCAAGGCTCCATTACGATGGCTGCAGTAGAAACAAACAAAACAGAAAATAACACATTATGACAAGGATGTGGAAAAATTGGAAACCTCATCAATTGCCAGTGGGAATGTAAAATAGTACAGGTGCTGTGGAAAACAGTTTGGTGGGTTTTCAAATAGTCACACAGAATTACCAAGGAATTAAAACAAGCAGCAGTTCACTAACACCAATTTTAGCATTATTCACAGTAGCCCAAAGTAGAAACAACCTGATTTTCATCAACAGATAAAGGAATTTAAAAAAATGAATATTACAACTATGAAAAAGAATGAAGTTCTGATAGGTGTTACAATATGGATAAACCCTGAAAACACGCTAAGTGAATTAAGTCAGGCACAAAAGAAAAATAGTACTATTATTTCACTTACATCAAATATCTAGGAGTACACAAATTCATAGGAACAGAAAGTAGGTTAGAGGTTACCAGTGGCTACTAAACTTTCTAACAGAAATTACTGTGGCACTCTACCATATACACAGCTGTTAGCTTATTCCTTTCTATATCCCTGGGCTAACTTATCTAGGGACTGATGTTCTTCTTTGGCTTTCATCTATCTCTTAAAACTTTTGTGTTGAGTACAGCCATGAAGCACTTATAGCTGCCTGCAGTATGTTGAAAACATTGTGTAGTCTTTACAAAAGCAGTTGAGCCTCTCAAATATGGAGCTAGATATAACTCTGGCTCCTCTTATGTCCGTTCCTATGCTTAGAGAACATTATCCGTGCCTACTCATTGCCATTGAGTCAATTCTGACTCATGGCAAACCTACAGGACAGAGTAGAACTGTCCTATGTTGTTGCTGTTGTTGTTAGGTGCTGTCAAGTTGATTCTGACTCACAGCAACCCTACGAAAAACAGAATGAAACATTGCCTGGTCCTGTGCCCACAAAAACCCACAATGTTTTTGTACTTAAGACCATTGTTGCAGCCACTGTTCAGCCCATCTCCTTAAGAGTCTTTGTCTTTTTCATTGACTACTTTATCAAGCATGATGTCCTTCTCCAGGGACTGATCCTTCCTGATAACATGTCCAAAATATGTAAGATGCAGCCTTGCCATCTTTGCTTCCAAGGAGCACTCTTCTTGTACTTCTTCTAGAACAGATCTGTTTGTTCTTCTGGAAGTCCATGGTATGTTCAACATTCTTCTCCAATCCCACAATTCAAAGGCATCAATTCTTCTTCTGTCCTCTTTGTTCATTATCCAGCTTTTGCATGCATATGATGTTACTGAAAATACCATGACTTGGGTCAGGCACACTTTAGTCTTTAAGGTGGTATCTTTACTTTTTAATACTTTAAACAGATCCGTTGCAGCAGACTTTCCCAATGACATATGTCTTTCAGTTTCTTGACTGCTGTTTCCATGGACATTGATTGTGGACCCAAGTAAAATGAAATCCTTGACAACTTCAATCCTTTCTCCATTTATCATGATATTGCTCACTGGTCCAGTTGTGAGGATTTTTGTTTCCTTGATGATGAGGTGCAATCCATACTACTGAAGGCTGTGGTCCTTGATCTTCATCAGTAAGGGTTTCAAATCTTCCTCACTTCCAGTAAGTAAGGTGGTGTTGTCTGTATAATGCAGGTTGTTAATGAGCCAGCCTCCAATCCCGATCCTCGTTCTTCTTCATACAATACAGCTTCTTGGATTATTTGCTGAGCATACAGATTGGGAAAGTATGGTGAAAGGATACAACCCTGATGCACATATTAAGCCAAGCCAAGTGCCGTTTAGTCGGATCCGACTCATAGCCTTAAATCATGCAGTGTCCCCTTGTTCTGTTCGCATGACTGCCTCTTGATCCATATACAGATTCCTTAAGAGAACAATTAGATGTTCTGGAATTCCCATTTTATGCAGTGTTAGTGATAATTTGTTATGATCCACACAGTCGAATGCTTTTGCACAGTCAATGAAACACAGGTAAACATCTTTCTGGTATTCTCCACTTTCAGCCAAAATCCATCTGACATCAGCAATGCTATCCCTGGTTCCATGTCCTTTCCTAAATCCAGCTTGAACTTCTGGCAGTTCCTTGTCAATATACTGTTGCAGTCACTTTTGAATGATCCTGAGCAAAATTTGCATGTGATATTAATGATACTGTTCAGCAATTTCCACATTCAGTTGGATCACCTTTCTTTGCAATGGGCATAACTATGGATTTATTCCAGTCAGTTGGCCAGGTAGCTGTCCCTCCGAATTTCTTGGCACAGACGAGTGAGCACTTCCATAATTGCATCTGTTTGATGAAATATCTCAACTGATATTAACATCAATTCCTGAAGCCTTGTTTTTTGCCAGTGCCTTCTATGCAGCTTCAACTTCTTCCTTCAGTACCATTGGTTCCTGACCATATGCTACCTCTTCAAATGGCTAAACACTGACTGGTTCTTTCTGGTATAGTGACTCTGTGTATTCCTTCCATCTTCTTTTGATGCTCCCTGAGTCATTTACAGTCTTTACAGAAGCAGACACCCCAGTCCTTCTCTCAAGTTGCTGTTGGTGGGTTCCAACCACTGACCTTCCAGTTAGCAGCCTAATGCTTAACCACTGAGACAGCAAAATTCCTCTGTACCCATGCCTACTCAGTTGCAAAGACAAAATGACTATGTGAGCCAATCTCCACCATAATTTCGTTTAAAATAAGAAAACTTTCATTCCTTGATCACCTAACTGAGAGCAATGGTTTTACCAAAGCTGTATCATTCCACTTCATTTCCTTCCAGAGGATATTTATAAATGTTCAGAGACATTTATTGCTAACACACTGATAATGGGAATGCAATGATTAGAGAAGAGCTGCACAAATGACAAACTGTTTTATTCCAAATGCAAAAAGTCACTGAAGAAACTGAGAGTATCAGCTTTGTAACCAAACAGATCTGAACTAAAGTCTAGTCTTCATCAAGTTTAATCTCGGGAAAGTTATTAAATTTCTCTCTTCTCATATTAGTTGCTTGGTTTTTGTTTTGTTTTTCTCAGAGAAAAATTAGTTGACAGATATATGTAAGTTACTTAGCAGAATACCTGCTACACAGAAAACAGTAAGTACTGATTATCATTAACATTGTTTTTCCTAGGATGGATCCTCTAAACAAGCAAAAAAAGTGAAGCACAGAAAAAAAAATCACCATCAATTCCAAATAATATTGACCTCATAGGGCACAGTGGAACTGCCCCATAGAGTTTCCAAGTAGTGTCCAATAGATTTGGACTGCTATTCTTTTCCTTAGCAGCTGTAGCACTTAACCACTACATCACCAGAGTTTCCATAAATATACCCTAACAGAGATTTATATAAAGGAAATATCTCATGCAGTTGTAAGGCTGAAATGTCCCAAGACCATGGGTCAGGATTAGAGGCTCTTTCTGATTCACGTAGCCCCAAGGGCTGGTGAACTCATGATTAAGCAAGTCAGAGAGGACCATGGATCTAGTTCACAGGCTGCTAAGATGAACAAATTCTAAGACCAAGAGACAAGACTACAGGTAAGCTGGAATGGAGGTCAGACAAACAAGAGCCAGCTACAGGATCCAGAGCAAGCAAAAGCCCATGAGCCCCGTCAGAATGTCCATTAATATTCAATGCAGGCTACACATCCAGGGAAACTCCCTTTCAACTGATTGGCTACTCACAACAGATCCCATCACAGAGGTGATTACTGCATCACATTACATCATGGAAGTGATCACATCATTGAGCTGTCAAACTACATCATAACTGCCAAACCACTGAGAGTTATGGTCCAGACAATCTGATGCACAATCTTAACCATTACCTTGGTACTACCAATAGCAGTAAAAGACAGATGGGTTAAGGTAGATACAACAAATCTCAGAAGATCATTGCACTAAAGATTCAGTTCAAAAACATCAAGAGACTGTGAATTCCAAGAACCACATGCAAGTCTCTACAATTTGAAATACACATATAATTTGTTTTTTAATTCAGGATAAACACAACCTGAATATTTTCCTTTAGGCTTTAAAAGAATCTTCTTCTATATTCACATTACTTGTTATATTAAAAAGAGTGGATTACTATTTAGTCTCTGTTGTCTTTGACAGATGTTCAAAGGAGACTACCTTGAGAAAAGACAGGTTGTAGCTTTCACTGTACTGACAACCTTGCCTCTCCAGAAAAGAAACCAATCATGATGGCTCAAATATGCAAATAATTATCACATCACTGTAATGCGCACAAGGAGATTTCAGAAAATGTTATAGTCATTGATTCAAAAAAGAAAGGAAAAAAGTTGAATGCTGCCTTCATGGAATGGGAAACAGCTAGGGAAAATTTGTCTTTATACTGTTGAGATTTCAACAAAGTTGGAGCATATCCTTTTCATGTTGTATGTTCTTTAAAAATAAAGGTACATTACTTGATTTTTCCATGAAACTTTCATGCTATACATGAAAAGACGCATGAAGAGAGCATGTCACTTTCATGAATGTCATCCTTAGAGTACTACAGAGCAGCAAGCATGATGTCTTAGTCATACTTACTCCTAGAAATACATAAAATTTCCTTTGCTGAAATTATTGAGATTTCTTCTATATCTCCCAAGTGAACTTGATTTCAAACATCAAGAATCTCCTAAGTTATTCTCACCACCAAATATTTCATAATCAAAACATTAAATACATCTGCTAAAAGAGGACAAGTAATGGTATAATCCATTTATTTTTAAAGGCATATCAACTTCTGAAAAACTAATAATATAACCAACTAGTCTAAAATGTGGTGTTAAAAGTGCTATACCTTCCAATTCTAAATGGAGACAGGGACAACAGGATCAAAAGCAAAGAATAAGGCAAATATGCAAATATTAGATATGTGTGTACATTTATTTATACTTTATTTAATATATAAAGCCAGCCAAGCAATGGATATATATAAATAGCAAACTTCCATAGATGAAATACCAACCTGCAGCTAAAGAAAAAGAAAAACAAATATATTCTCATGTCAAATATGATGACTAGTTCAAAAAGAATAAACTTAATATATCAGTATCTAGAATATTTAAACATTATTATGGTATATCATACATTTAATTTTTTCCTATTTTTCTTTTGCTTAATAAAAGATAACCGACTTATGACAGACACTTATATCCATAAATCAATAAATTTGTAGTATCTTTTCATTTTGTCATTGACTTTTTCCTTATTCCTTAAATCTTTAAAAATACATAAGAAACATATACTTAATTAATCTTTGGCTAAAGTAATAAATTTTAACATTTTTCGAGGGTTTTCATCCATATTAGTAGTAAGCTTTCCATTGAAAGATAAAGAATCACTGAGTATCACAGATCTCAACAGCACAGACAAAATGAAACTGTTCAGGATTTTGAGTTTGGTCCAGGTAAAAATAACATGTATTATTATATCTCCTATTTTTATTTAGTATTTATGCAGTATTATAAATGTGTAACTCTTTTGATGGTGGCAAAATTCTGTGTTAGGAAGGTCATAGACTTAGTTCACTTCTTGTGCTTTAAACAATTCTTCTATTCATTAGCTTTTTTTAAATTAATCAATAATTATATTTGACTGTAAAACCAGTCACTACACTACTTCTACACTATCTTGATAAGTCTGAATAAATATACAAAACAAGGTGACTTCTCATTACATAGTATAAGTATATAGTTGTATATATACTTATAAAAGATATGCATGCATGTATACTTGTTATGTGCTTTATACAAAGCTGCAGATTTGAAATTACCTTTACCATATATAAATTATTTTCCTCTCAGGTATTTTTGTTCCAGTAATTTGAAATTAATCTTGTACCCTACAGGACGTAATATGGGTCTGACAGATCTAATATCATCTAAAGAAATTGAAGCTAAGTACATCAAAAAACAATAACAAACAGAAAAAACCATTAACAAAAATAAAAGACAAGAATATACCCTGAAATAAAATTTTCATATATCTCATGGATTCCATGGCAAAAGACAACTAATAAAGTTCTGTTCTACAGAAACTCTGGACAGCAGTCTTAAAGAAAGTAAGTTTCCTTTCTATAACTATTTTTTTATACTCGATCCATTAAATCACTGTTAATCATTAGTATGCATGGCCCTGAACAAACTACTATGGTTGCCACTGAGCCCCTCAAGAAAGAAAGTGATTATACCGACACATTCAACAATATAAAGAAACTGATGCTCAGGAATTAAGTCAATCTAGCAAGACATTCCTGTAAATTGAGTACATGCTGGTTTTTCAATTAATTAATCACATTGCTTTGTACTTTTTAAATATTACTACTTAAAAAAAAACTTTGATATGGAGAATCATTTATTTGTTACTTGCATAAAAATTCATCACTGCATTACAGTCACATTTACTATGTAGCATTTAGAAGGAAATTAAAGGGAAAGAAAAGAAGAAAAAAGGAAATCCAGTGTTCTGCAGACTTTACCTCTACTAATTCTCATATGACTATTACGAGGGAACATTACTGATCCTGTTTTAATTTTTAAAACAGAGGCGCATTACTCAGTTTCTCTGTAAAACCTGCACATAGTAGCTGAACCAGAAGCATGAACAGAGTATGACATTTTCATGAATGGTACCCTTAGGGTAATACTGAGCAACTGAAAACTAGTTCGAGAACACTAACTTCCCCAAGGTTAATACATAATGTAAGTGGCATTTAAGTCCAGGTCTTTGCTGACTCTGAAGTTTATGTTCTTTTCCTCAACTCCAGGACACTATCTCCTGACACTGACTTTTTGACTTCAAGTAAGTTCAATGCATACTCAAAACTGTGGTCTATCCATTGAGGCAGGGTCATCTCCTTCCGATAAATCCTGCGCTAGGCATGCAGTTGATTACTGGATGTGATGTGTGCCTAAGTATTCAACTTTTTTTTTTTTTTTCTTTTCAAACCACTACATGTGACAGGGATATTTCTCACCTACCAGCTAGTATCCATTAGCAAGCAACACTCTGGAAGCCCTAGTCCTCCAAAAACCACAATGCAACAGAAGTGTTGAAGATAATGCACAGCAAGACTGTCAAATGCGTTACCTCCTCCTCTTTTTCTCCCTCTGGGCCCATCACCCATTTCTATTTATTATTTATATAGTATCATAAAAGTGTAACTCTTTTGATAGTGGTAAAGTCTGTGTCAGTAAGGTCATAGACTTAGTTCACTTCCTGGGCCTTAAACAATTCCATTCATTAGCTTTCTATAAAATTAATCAATAATTATTTTTGAGTGCCTAATTGACTATAAAATCCATCAACTTTTACTGAATTGTTGAAATATTTACAAATATATAAGAAATATACTTAACTAGTATTTGGGTAAGATAATAAATTATAACATTTCTGAAGGGCTTTTGTCCATATTAGAGAGAGGCTGTCCATTGAAAGATACAGAGTCACTGAGTGTCACAGATCTCAACAGCACAGGCAAAATCAAACTGTGTGGTATTTTGAGTTTGGTCTAGGTAAAACAACATACATTACTATAAAACTGAATTGCCTAATCTTACCAATGGGTACAAAATGCAAAGTGAAACCGTCCCCTAGACAGCATATTAAAACTTGGAGGAAAGTGGTTGTTACAGGAACATTGAAATGGTACATGCAATTAGTTGAGGGCAGGGGAGGGAAACAACACTCATCTTTTTACAGTTACAGAACAGTCACTGACAAGGAAACATCAGGCACTCAAGAGACCAAAAGCACATGGGGGAAAAAAAATCCCATGAGGTCACTAAAATAGACAACAATTAGTCCAGTTTACAGGTGCTTGAAGGGGCAGTACTGGTTCAGTAGTAGCTTTCAGGAAGGGGACCTGATTCCACTCCCAGCCAAAGCACCTCATGCTCAGTCACCACCTGTCTGTCAGCAGAGGCTTCTGTGTCACTGTGATGATTTCAGTGCACCTTTTGGAACCCTAGTAACATAGTGATTAAGTGCTACGGCTGCTAACCAAAACGGCAGCAGTTCAAATCCACCATGCAGCCCTTTGAAACTCTATAGGGCAGTTCTATTCTGTCCTATGGGGTCGCTATGAGTCAGAATTGACTCAACAGTAATGAGTTTGGTTTGGTTTTCAGACTACGACTAAGAAGAAAGTCCTGGTGATCTATTCCCAAAAATCAGCCAGGGAAAAACCCTGTGGATCGTCACTGACAAATCTTCAATTTACCATGCGGACGTAAATAGGATAAGGCAGTGTTTCTTTCCATTCTGCATACAGTGTCTACCAGCTGGGCGGGTGACTTGACACTAGCTAACAACAACATAAGTGCTTAAAGATGTTTTATTTGGCTTTCACTGTGCTAAAAAATGAATATAAATGCTGTTAAATACAGCATGTGTGCCTCAAGAAAAGGCTCCGTTTTCTTGTATCCTTATATTTTGAGATTTAATTCTATGGGCTAGATCCCTACGGATGGAATTCATGGATCAATAGTATGCATATTTTAATTTTGAAAGATGCTACATAGCTTTCAATATGTCTGTAACAATATGAATTTCCACCAGTATGGTAGACAACTCTGCTGTTAAGTTGGTTCCATCTCTTAGCAACCCTGTATGTCAGAGGAGCACTGTGCCATTAGAGTTTCCAAGGAGTGCTTGGCACATGTGAACTCCTAACCTTTTGGTTAGTAGACACAGCACTTAACCACTACAACACCAGGATTTCTAATGACACTGATGAGTATAGAAAGGGAGAATGTGAAAAAGATTCAGATATTTTAGAAAATATTATACAATAAATCTGTGACTAAATCCCACCTGAGAGATACTCCAAAATACCGAATCAAAAACTTCCAACACAAGAAGTTATCTCAGAAATATTATGCACATTAAATATTTATGTCCTATAAAATTCCTAAAGAAATATGGGGATAACAGAAATAAAACTAATAGAAAAGAAACAATCAGACAGATGAAGAAGCATATGTCAATCTATCTGATCTTTCTGATTTCTTTCAATATATTGTCTATTGATGCTCAAACCAGTTAGTAGCAATATAAATGCAGATCATATTAATTGTATTCCCCTTGATGACATTGTATGACACCACTATTATAAAGACTTAAAAGATTTAAGCATAAAAGAAAATAATCTTTGATTATTGGTGGGAGAGAAAAAGGTACTCATAGCTCGCATAGCAGACAGGAACTGGCTTAGGTGAAGGGAGTGACATGACACAGTAAAAGGAAAGTTCGCATAGTTGGACTATACCAAAAACCAAAAACACTAAACCCCTGCTGTCAAATCAACTTTGACTCATAGTGACCCTACAGGATACAACAGAACCATTCCATAGCATTCCTAAGAAGTACTTGGTGGACTCAAACTGCCGACCTTACAGTTAGCAGACACAGCACTTAACCATTATGCCATCAGGGTTTCCAAAACCTAAAATGTTTCCTAAATACAACCCAATATTTTGAAGGACAGAGTAGCAGAGGCAGAGAGTTTGGGGATCACGGTTTGAAGGGTCATCTGGGCTAACCGGCATAACTTTTCTTTTTCTTCTTTTTTTTTTTTTATGAAAATGTTCTCCATACTACTTTGGTAAGTGGTGTCAACAGTCTTAAAAGCTAGCAAGCAGCTATCTAATTAACATCAATGGGCCCCAATTCACCTGGAGCAGAAGAGAACGAAGTACATCAAAGACATGAGGAAAATATGAGCCTGCTAGGAGACTGAAGGTACCATATGATCAGAGATTACTTCAATAATGGCACCAGAAGAACTAGATGGTTCCTGGCCACCACAAATGACTGTCCCGACAGGGAACACAGTGTAAGTTCTCTGATGCAGCAAGAGAAAAATGGATGTGCAGTACTCGAATACTATTGAAAGACCACACTTCATGGTCTCTCAGACAGTGTTCCCTGAGGACATGGCCCCAGACTTTCTGTTAGCCCAAAACTTAAACCAGTAGTGAAGCCAACTCTTCAAAGATTGGACTGGACAATAAGATAAAGACTGATGCTGGTGAAGAATGTGTTTCTTGCCTCAAATATACACACTAGGCTGTTTGAGCAGCTCTTGTCCAGAAGCACGATGAGTGGGTGGAGGGGGACAGGAGTTGGTTGAATGGATACAGGCAGCACAGGGTGGAAAGCTGGAGTGTGTTGTTACAGGGTGAGGAGAGCAGCTGGAGTCGCATAGTGGTGAGGGTACAGGGTTTTATATAGAAAACTGACTTGGATTATAAACTGTCATATAAAACACAATAAACTTTTTTTTTAGTTAACTGCAACAGCTTCTTTGCCAAGGAACTTTCCAGTGAGTTATTTTATGGCTTGCAAAATAAGTTACAAAGATACATATTATCAGTCTGCTGTTGGTGCTAGTTGCTGACTAGTTAATTCTGACTCATGGTGAACCTGTATGTGCAAAACAGAACTACTTCATAGGATTTTCAAGGCTGCCATCGTTTAGAAGCAGATCTTCATGGCACTGAGTTTGAACTGCCAGCCGCTTACCTGATAGTGGCATGCTGTTTGTGTCACTCAGGGACGCCCTTATTGGGTCTGTCTGTAATAAATGTGGTCAGATCTATCAAAAATACATTTGATTGTTTTTATTAATGAATAGATCCATGATCTTTCAGAAAGTAAAAAACTGAAGCACTCCACCAATTCTAATAAGAAAGGCTGGTAGCTGGACTGAAAGTCATGTTTACTGATACCTGAATGAGTTAGGTTTTGTTTTCTTATTTCTTGCTTTAAGCAATACTTATTAGTATCATAAATAACATGAATATTTCAGTTGTTTTTTTCAGTTTTGGCCTCACATTTACTTGAATAAAAAACAATAAAGTCTAAAACATGCTCTCACCTCACTTTATCTAGGGGCAAAGAGCTGTGAGTTGGGAAGCATCTGTGAAACTCAAGACCTATATTACCTCCTCCCTTCCCCAGCCTGCGGTCTGGGGGTGCTGTTGGCATGGCAGAAGATCAGTCAGCAGAGGGCAGTGGTAAGAAGAAGGAAGAGGATAATGGTTAGCTTTTTAGAAAAAAAGAAAAAAATACAGAAGGAAAAATAAATGTCTTCAGTAAATGCTTTATCATGAACAGCACCCATCAAATGGCTCATATTTGTATTCTCAGCACTGGATAAAAATTATTTTTAGAAAAGAACTACACAAAAAAATGAGAAGAGCTAAATCTTAATTGAAGTCTAGGTCCAATCCAAAGGCTTTCAGCAGGTATATATCTCCTGGACTCCCACTGGAAAGATGGATGTATGTGCCCTGACACTGTTAGGTGTTTATATTACTTTATTGCCTGGTTTTCAATTTCCTCATCTATGAAATGAGTACATTAAATTAGAGAATCTCCCTTATAAGTTTCAAGTGTATGAATCTATGAAATCAAGGTTTTAGAATTTAACATAGGGCCACTTAGAATCCTCTTAGTGCGTTGTTGTACTGGGTGTCTTTGAGTCCATTCTGACTGATACACGCTAATTATATGAGGCACACTAGGACTGCCCTCTAAGTTTTCTAGGCTAAAGTCTTTACAGGAGCAGATCTCCAGATCCTTCTGCAGAGTCACCAATGGGTTGGAACCACCAACCTGTTAGTTAGCAGCTAAGCGCTTAACTATTGCAGTACCAGGGCTCTTAGTATCTCAGAAAATCAAAATAAAAACCAAACCCACTGTCAAGTCGATCTGGACTCACAGCAACCCTATAGGACAGAATAGAACCAGCCCGCATAGTTTTCAAAGAGGAGCTGGTCAATTTGAACCACCCACCTTTTAGTGAGCAGCCAAGCTCTTAACCACTGTACTACAAGGCCTGCTTAGTATCTTTGTATGAGCTAATTTAGCAACTCAGTTAATTTCACAGAGAAGATTTCTAAGGCAGTGAAACTAAATTTTAATTTGGGAAGTGTTTCAAAACATAGTGTACAGATTTAATCTAGGTATATTTTAGGTTTATAGGACTTTGGACACTAAAACCCTAGAAAATGGGAAATAAATTACAACAGTTGTGATCTCTTTCTCAGCATTTCTAAGGTTAGACCTCGTCTCTGGTATTCATTCCAATGACTCATGTACCATTTCATGGGAGAAATACACAGGGGGAAAATGGTCCCTGTCATGGGTTGAATTGCGTTCCCCCAAAAATGTGTGGTTTCGATAAACTGTATGTTAAAGGATTAGCGTGGGCTGTAAATTCCTGCATAGAATTACTTCCCTGCTCTGCTGTAGGGGGTTTCTGTGGAGTATGGCTTACCCCACCCTTGGTCCTTTCAGCCTGCAAGAGATAAAAGGAAAGAGAAGCAAGCAGAGAATTGGGAACCTCATACCATCAAGAAAGCAGCACCGGGAGAAGAGTGTGTCCTTCAGACCTGAGGTTCCTGCGCCAAGACACTCCCGGGACAAAGACTGATGCAATACCGGACTTTCCTCCAGAGCCAACAAGGGAAAAGCCTTTCCCTGGAGCGGACACCCTGAATATGGACTTGCAACCTACTGGACTGTGTAAGAATAAATCTTCCTTTGTTAAAGCCATCCACTCTGTGGTAGTTCTGTTAGAGCAGCCCTAGCTGACTAAAACAGTCCCCATAATATGCCTGATTGATTTCTGGAAGTTTTATTTACCATTCCTTATTCCTTCTCAAATCAAACCAAATTGCTTAGAAATTTACATAGCCTGCACCATCAAGTTAGTTACTATTTACAGAAAAATTTTCCACAATTTACCACTGACTGCCCTTACAATCACAGTTATATTTTTCTTTTAGTCAAGACTGATCTTAACATAAATTTAAGACAAAAGCCCTCTGTTCTTCACTTACACTTTGCATGCAATCAAAAATGAACGCATATTCTGTGATCAGACAAGGTAGAAATAACCATTCTCCATTTTATAAAGTTTTGTGAGTTTTTGTAGAAAAAAAATTTGCCCATCAGTCTGAGTATTAGTTTGCACAGTACTTTTAAAATCTCTCTTTTAATACCACATCATTGTATGTGCTAATGGTTTAAATAAATTAAAATTATTCAAGCCTATTATGAGTACATGCTACGTTTGGTGGAAGTTTTGCTATTATACCAGTAAAATATTTAAAAATCCGTCATGGTTAAGATACAATTTAGTAAAGTGTCCTCCATTTGTGACATTTCAATAAAGAAATTATATCTTGCCATGGTTTATCATCCTTTAATATATGTTTTACAATCTATCATGGAAAGCACCATTTATCACATTAAGCTACAGAAATTAACCTGAGTTCTGCTCTAAGTGGATGTCACTTTTTCTTACAGTCAGGTAATTGTGTTTTGTTTGTTTGTTTATTATTAACTTACAGCCACATCTCTGCCTCTCTTACATATTATTACATAGTCTCTAATTAATATAGAAATCGAAACAAAATCTTCCAACATCCAGTAGAGAGGCATTTAACATACTGAGATTATCACACTGTTTGATACTTCTGATTTCTAGAAACTGTTTTCTCATATTGAGTGAATCTTATTTCACCTAAAACTTACTCAGTGTATCTGATTACTTTCTTTTAATAGCAGGGGAAAAAAAAAAAAGAATGTATCTACATAAAATTCTTCAAATACTTAAAGGTAGCTATTTTGTACCCATTAAATAACTCCTCTCCAGAGTTCTACAATTTTTCCACATTAAGAGATGCTTTCAAACCTAATCAATCTCTTCTGGCTTAAATTGTCTGTGACTAACACTACAATGCCCTTCCTACTAAGCCTTCCTGACAGTCCAAGGGCCTTTCTAATCAAACCCTGCTGCATTTCAGTTCATCAACTGAATGCTTCTGGATCTCTCTCCGTTACATGGCCCTAAAGACAAGGCACCATACCCACTGCCATAACCCTCACCTACAGTGCACGTTTCTGAAAGGAAGAAAACCATGCAAGAAAAGTTGAACAGAAGCTGCTGAACTGGATTCTGGGAGTCCCATTAGAAAAAAAGAAGGAATAAAGCTATGCCTGATACTTAAAGGTAACCAAAAATAAAAAGGATAGGATCATAGAGAACACACAGGGGAGAATCATCAGCAAATTTTTGAAGAGGAAAACCACACTTATTTAAATTCCAAAAGAAGGGAAAAATAATGATTTAAAAAAGAGTTAAAAATTTTATAATTTCTCTGTTCTTTTACAATAAGATTACCAAATAAGTAAATTTGTAACAGTATACCTAGCAAAGCACAATGTCTATAATACCATCATTTCTACAAAGAAAAATATCTAGAAAAATGATACATCTTCAAAGGTATCACTTTTAACACAGAGACATGAAATCTTTTTTTAATGTATTTGACTGTACGTAAAGTTTATCTTACTGCTATAAAGTAGTGCATTGTAACATTAGATTTTTTAAAATTACATATGATTTTATAGTAAAGCACTTTACATAAGTTCCAGATTTATTATTGGCCTCTTTATTAAGCCTGGTTTATCATAGCCAATGGTTAACAGCTTCACTATTTAGGAATGTTGACTTGTCATTCAAAATTATGTACTGAGATAATTATTTGGCTGTAGGCACTTAGGCACTTAACTTCTTTTTTTAATTTAAGTATAATACAGATGTAGAAAGAACACTAATCTTAAATGTACAGTCCAATGAATTTTCACAAATGAAAATACTCATATCACCAACACCTAGATCAAGGAAAAATATGTTATTACCAACACATACATACATATATAATACTCAGATATCATAATCCACTCCGCCCCCCCAAGAGGTAATCAGTGTTCTAACTTCTAACAGCATACAGATAAATGCTGGCTGTTTTCAAATTTTATATAAAAGAATCATTATACCACATAATTGTTTAATACTGTGATTCCAAGGTACTTTCAAGTTGGCAAAAAATTAACTTTTAATAACAACAAAGCAACCCTGGTGGAATGGTGGTTAAGCATTATGCTGCTAATGAAAAGGTTGATTTCTGAATCCACTAGCTGCTCCTGGATAATCCTATAGGGCAGTTCTCTTCTTTACTCCACAGTCATTATGAGCTGAAGACAATGAGTTGGTTGGTTTGCTTGCTTGTTTGTTTTTAAAATGAATCCCATGATCCTGCCATGCTAATTATTTAAGGCATTTTCCTGCTCGTGTAGTGGTTAGGTGCTACAGCTATGAACCCAAAGTTCAGCAGTTCAAATCCACCAGGTGCCCCATGGAAACTTTATAGGGCAGTTCAACACTGTCCTATATGATTGCTGTGAGTCAGAATTCACTCAACTGCAATGGTTCTTTGTTTGCTTGTTTTCTTTGTTTGTTTGTTTCATTTTTAAAAAGCCAAAGTTCTAGATGTAATCCCAGACCTAGAAAATCAATAATTTAGGAAGCAGGAAGCGGATTAAACCAAAGTCTGCACTTACTAAAAGTTCTCCAGGTAATTCTTTTGCCTACCAAAACCTGAGAAACTCTACACTAAAAAACATCTTCATTCACCTCCTTAGTCCTGTGACAATTTTTACCAAAAGGATTTTTTAGGACAAGCAAGGTTTTCCTGGCATCAAACTGATTATAATTGTCCCTCTGGCTCCAATACTGATCAGTTACATTTATAATAGTTTTAAACTTGCAAAATTTATTGACAGTTCTTTCCAAATTCAGTATTTTAACATCCTGCACTTCATAAAAGAATGATTTTGTTAGCCTTAAAAACTACACTGTCAGTTTCTGGGGTATTTTTAATTTTTCCTAAAATTTCCCTTGCCTTTCATTATGCAGTCACTTGCTGAATTCTAACACAGCTAAGTTAATTCTGATGGTTGTCTTAAACCTGCATATAAGGACGGTTCTATTATTTAAGAACCAATGTTCCTAGAAAAATTAGGATCAAAAAACAGCAGGGAAATATGGAATGAGACAAATGATGATGAAAAATTATCCCTTTATCTGGGTTAACTGATATAGAATCTATTTTCTTCACCCTAAAAAGAAGAGGAGTGGCAAGAAAAATTGTATTTCAAATGTCCCTTGATGATACAGAAGATAAAAGAACTTGCTGATATGTCACGGTCATTTGCTTGTGGCTAACATTAGAAATGTTAAATCACAATTAGACTTAACACATATAATCAGGTTGGAAGAGTCCCTAGTGGTCTCCAATACTCTCTCAGAAAGATCTCATAAAAAAAAAATTAAAATTCTCTGATGACATACAGTCATATTGAGTATGAGTCAATTTCAGAAGCTTATGGATACCTCTTCAAGGAAACCAAGTAAACTAGTGTTTAGTGAACAACATCGGGTTTCCAAAGATGCCTTAATCTGTTCTTTACAAATATCTCACAATTTGTTTCCTAGGGAGACTTTTACTACAACATATCAGAACTCAAGTATGATTTCTTTTTTTTTGAGTGAATGAAAATGTACATTCCTATATTAATTTGCATGTCCACCTATATGCAGCTCCCGCTGCTCTCCCTACTCAGTGACAGCACACTGTTCCTCTCCAGTCCATACATGTCTTATCCTCCCAACAATCTCCTATCCCCCTCTCCACCCACTCCCCCGCCTCCAGTAAGAGGTCAGCAGGGTGACATCCTATAGGTGCACAGAACCATAAAATGCACACACGATATGTTCACTCTGTGTCGCCAAGTCCAATCCAATCCTGTCGGAAGAGTTGACCTCCATTATGATTTATGGACGGGGCAGGATAAGGGCCAGGGGCCATGATCCCAGGGGGACTCTGAGGCCCCTAGACCATCAACTGCAGTCTTTCAGTGGAGATCTCATGGTACACCCCTTTTTATTCTTGTGTTGCCAGTGAGACTCAATTTTGTGAGCTCCATCACGGCTATCACTGGTGGTGGCCAGGCACCATCCAGATCTTCTGGTCACAAGTCGATGTAGGCACCCACTCACATGGGTCTCTCTGTCCTCTAGGTTATCTTTCCCCCATGTTGTTATGGACCTCAGTGATCATCTGTTCCTGCTGAGTTGGGACCATCTGCTGTACCCTCAGATGGCAGCTTGGCAGCTTTTAAGACCCCAGAGGCCACTCAACAATGTGGAGTGCAGAGGGCTCTCTTAGCAAAATGCTAGTTTGTGCCAATTGGCCTCAACTTCCACCTGAGAGCATGGTCCTGGCCCCCCAATCCCAGCTACTCTGTCCCTGCAATATTCTGTTAAGATGGGAGGAATAATCATGTTACGTTGAAGTCCAGTTAATATTGATCTTCTTTCTAATGTGTGCTGTCATACATTTCACCCATCCAAACTTCTATCAACTATCTAATCAAAAACCTCCCCCCCTTGCCCTCACTCCCTCCCCACTGTTGCAGTCATCAAAGAGTCTTTTCTCTATGCATGAGTCCTATTTTAAGTTCTTATCATAAGGGTCTCATACAATATTTGTCCTTTTTCTGCTGACTACTTTCACTCAGCATGACGTCCTCCAATTGAAACCAGGCTATGAGATATTTCCTAAAATCATCACTGTTCCTTATCATTGCATTGTGTTCCATTGAGTATATATACTATAGTTTATCTATTCATTCCTCTGTTGTTGGACATCTGGATTCATTCCATCTTTTTGCTATTGTGGATGGTGCTGCAATGAACATTTAAGTGCCTGTATCAGTCGGTGTGAATGGCCTTGATTCTGTGGGATATATTCCGAGCAGTGGAATTACGAGGTCAAATGGTACATCTAGATCCAGCATTTTAAGGAAGCAAAGAGGTTGCACCATTTTGCAATCCCACCAACAGTGTAGGAGATTACCAATTTCTCCACAGCCTCTCCAGCATTTGTGGTTTTGCATATTTTGGATCATGGCCAACCTTGCTGGGATGAGATGGTATCTAATTGTAACTTTGATTTGAATTTCTTTAATAGCTAATGATGACAAGCATTTCCACATGTGTTTTTTGGCTGCCTAGATCTCCTCGTTAGAGAAGTATCTGTCCATCTCCTTTGCTCATCACTTAACTGGAAGATTTATCTTTTTCTTATTGAAATTTCGTAGTGCCTTACAGATTACGGAGATCAGGCGTTGGTCTGAAATACAGTTGCCAAATATTTTTTCCCTTCTGTAGGTGGTCTTTTAACTCTATTAATGAAGTCTTTGGATGAGCAAAAGTGTTTGATTCTTAGTAGTTCCCATTTATCTATTCACTCTTCTTTTGTTTGTAGTTTGTTTGATAGATTTTGAAGTCTCTCTATGTTGTGTATTAAACCTTTCTTTGTTGTTCCTACCTTTTCTTGGATGAACTTTATCATTTTAGATTTGATATTTGGGTCTTTTTATTCAGTTTGAGTTGTTTTTTGTATAAGGTGTAAGATATGGGTCTTGTTTTAATTTACTGCAGATGTATATCCAATTTTGCCAGCACCATTTGTTGAAGAGATTGTTTTTACCCCAGTTTAATGTCTTAGGGTCTTTGTCGAATACCAAGAGATCACAGGAAGATGGTGTCATCTCTGGGGTCTTCATTCTGCTCCATTGATCTATCTGTCTCTTTTTGTACCAGTACCAGACTGTTTTGACTACTGTGGCAGTGTAACAGGTTCTAAAGTCAGGTAGTGAGAGGCCTCCCAGTGTATTCTTCTTCTCCAGTAGTGCTTTACTTATCCACGGCTTCTTCCCTTCCCAAACAAAGTTGATGATTTGTTTCACCATCTGATTAAAAAAAGTCACTGGAATTTGTATTGAGATTGCATTATATAAGTAGATTGCTTTGGGTAAAATAGACATTTTCACAATGTTAAGTCTTCCTATCCATGAGCAGGGTAGTCTCTCTTAGTTTTCTGTAGTAAGGACTTGTAGTTCTCTTGGTAAAGGTCTATTATTTCTCTGGTTAAATTTATTCCTGGGTACTTCGTCTTCTTAGGGGCTCTAGTAAATGATATTGATTTGGTAAATTCTTCCTTAATAAACTTATTGTTGGTATAAAGGAATCCTACTGATTTACTTATGTTTATCCAGTATCCTGAGACTTTGTTGAACTCTTCTATCAGTTTGAGTAGTGGCCTTATGGATTCTTTAGGATTCTCTACGTATACAATCACATCATCTGCAAACAGGGAGATTTTTACTTCTTCTTTGCCAATGCAGAGCCCTTTATTTCTTGGTCTTGTCTAATTGATCTGGCTAGAACCTCCACTACAATGCTGAATAGGAGAAGTGAGAGTGGGCATCCTTGTCTAGTTCCCATTCTTCGGGGAAATTGCTTGTCTCACTCCACTCAGGATGACGTAGACAGTTGGCTTTGTATACACGGCCCTTATTACATTGAGGAATTTGCCATCTATTCCTATTTCGCTGAGAGTTTTTAGCATGAATGGGTGTTAGACTCTATCAAATGCCTTTACTGCATCAATAGACAAAATTGAGTGATTCTTGTCTTTTGTGTGATTCATATGGTTGATCACATGAATTGTCTTTCTGATGTTGAACCAGACTTGCATCCCTGGTATGAATCCAACTGGGTCATGATGAATTTTTTTTTTGGATATGTTGTTGTAGCCTATTGCAAGAATTCTGTAGAAGATTTTTGCATCTAGATTCATGAGTGATATCAGTCTGTTGTTCTCCTTTTCGGTTGGGTCTTGCCCTGGCTTTGGTACCAGGGTTATGCTGGCTTTATATAATGAACTTGGGAGTATTCCATCTCTTTCTATACCATGAAATAATCTCAGTAGTATTGGAGATAACTCTTCTCTAAAAGCTTGGTAGAATTCTCTGGTAAAACCATCTGGGCCCAGACATTTCTTTGTTGGTAGTTTTTTGATGACTTTTTCAATCTCTTTCTTTGTGATGGGTTTATTAAGTAGTTCTGCTTCACCTTGTGATAATTTGGGTAGGTGATATGAACCAAGGAATTTGTCCATTTCCTCTAGGTTTTCAAATTTGTTAGAGTACAGTCTTTCATAGCATTCTGCTATGATATTTTTGATTTCTGTTGGATCTGTTATGACAACTGACCTCTCATTTCTTATTTGGATTATTTGTTTCCTTTCCTGCTTATCTTTAGTAAGTTTAGCCAGTGGTTTGTCAATTTTGTTGATCTGACCAAAAAAACAGCTTTTGGTCTTCTCAATTTTTTAATTGGTTTTCTGTTCTCTAGATTATTTAGTTCTGCTCTAATCTTTATGATCTGTTTTCTTCTGGTAACTGAGGGGTTCCTCTGTTGTTGTTCTACTTGATCAAGCTGTAGGGTTAGTTCTTTGACCTAGTTTCTTTCTTCCTTCCAGATGTGCGTGTTTATGGAGATAAACTGATCTCTGAGCACTGCTTTGGCTGTATCCCATTGGTTCTGGTAGGAAGCGTTTTCATTCTCATTAGAATCCATAAATTTCTTTTTTTCATCCTTGATTTCTTCTATAACCCATGGCTTTTTTAGCAAGATGTTGTTCAGTTTCCATGAGTTGTACTTTCTATCTTTTTTCTGCTATTAATTTCGACTTTTATGGCTTTATGATCTGTGAAGATGCTTTGTATTAAGTCAACGGTATGGACACTGTAGAGAACAGTTTTTTGTCCTAACACATGGCCTATTCTGGAGAATGTTCCATGTTCACTGGAGAAGAAGTTGTAGTTGTCTGCTGATGAATAGAAAGTTCTGTATATGTCGATGAGGTCTAGTTGGTTAATTGTGGCAATAAGCTCTTCTGTGTCTTTACTGAGCTTTTTTACTAGATGATCTGTCCAATATTGAGAGTGGAATGTTGAAGTCTTTGACTGTTATTGTTGAGTGATTGATTTCATTTTTGAGTGTAGTCAGTGTTTCTTTGATGTATTTAGGTGCTCTAATATCAGGTGCATAAATATTTAACATTGTTAAGTCCTGCTTGTGTATTGAACCTTTCAGCCATAGTGTCCATCCTTCTCCATGATGGTGTATTTTACACTAAAACCGATTTTATCTGAGATTAGAATTGCCACACCTGCTCTTCTTTGTGTATTGTTAGTTTGATACATAATGATTCACCTTTAATTTTCAGTTTTTTCATATCTTTAAGTCTAAGGTGAGTTTCCTGTAGGCAGCATATGGATGGGTCATGTCTTTTGATCCAAGATGTCACAGGATGTCTCTTTACTGGAGCGTTCAGTCCATTCACATTCAATGTAATTACTGATATGTATGTGTTTAGTGCTGTCATTATGATATATTTATTTTTGTGTTGATGTTTGTTGTTCTTATTAATCTGTTTTAGGACATTCTTCTTTGTGAGTTGATTTTTCACCTTTTTCAGGGTTCGTTTTGTGGTTGTTGAGACTCCTGTATGCCATTTCTTGATTTGATACATTGCATCTTTCTTGTGCTTTATGGCTGCCCCTATGATTCCCCTTAGTAAACTATGTCTAACCCCAATTTTAATTACTACCAGTCTTATTAACTTCCTCTCCATCTGGAAGGACTATAACAACTGTAGTACATCCCTCTTTTTAATATGATGACATCATACTTTTCAAAATATAATCACTGGATCATTTCTTTCACTATTATAGCTTTGATTGAGTTGGGAACCTTCACTGAGTAGATTTCTCCATGAGGTGTCCTGTATTTGCTTCTAAAATACAAAGGTAGTGGTTTTGTTCTTCTAAGCCAACAGAGTCTTTCAGTATTGTATTGGTTTTTACAAAGTCTCTGAGCTTCTGTTTATCCACGAATGTCTTGATTTCATTTCCATCTTTGAAAGACAGTTTTGGAAGACATATAATTCTTAGTTAGAAATTCCTCTCCTTCAAGGCTTTGAATGTGTCATGCCACTGTCTCTGTGCAAGCACTGTTTCTGCTGAGAAATCTGATGAAAGTCTACAGGGTTTCTCTCTGAATGTTAGCTTTGCTTTGAGTCTTGCTGCCTCTAACAGTTTCTGCTTACATTTCATTTTGTTAAGCTTGATTATAATATGTTTTGGAGTCTTTCTTTTTAGGTCTATATTTAGTGGTGTTTGATATGCATCTTGGATATCTATATTCTCTTATTTCATAATTTCTGGGAAGTTCTCTGTCAGCAGCTCAGCAAAAATACTCTCTATGTTCTCAGGTGACTTGTCCTCTTCAGGAACTCCAATTAATCATAGATTGTTCCTCTTAATGGAGCCCCATATGCTTCTTAATACTTCTTCATTTTTCTTGTTTCTTTTTTCTGATTTCTCATCATAGATTCTGGAGTCAATAGCTCTGTCTTCCAAGTCAGAAAGTCTATTTTCCATTTGTTTCTTAGCTTTGAATTGAAGTTTCTTTGTCTTCAACTTTGTTCTTGATCTGTTGGATTTCCGAGTACTGATATTTCATCAGATCTAAAAGCTTGCTTAATTTTTCATTTTGTTCTGCTGCATTAAGGTCTAGCAGGGCTCTATATGTAATCCTTTTGTATTCACCTTCTGACAGTTTCAGAAAGTTTTCTATATCCGGGAAATTCTTTGTTTCTTTTGGGGGCCTTCTGAAGCCATGTGTGATTTCTTGGTTATGCATTTATCCAGAGTTTGTTCCTTTTGGGCCATCATGTGAGTCAACAGAGCCTGGGAGAGATGCTGTGAGGATGGATGGCAGTTGTTTCTCTGGGCTGTCTTAAGATGAAAGGTAAAAGGTATCCAACAACTTCCGAAGTCAGTCAGGTTTTAGGTGTACAGGCCCCTCTTCCCAGCTGGCAAGGTAAGCACCTGTGTATCCAACCCTAGATGTTATAAACTAGTTCAAAATACAGAAAAGCTACTGCCCTGCTGACCTCTTCTGTGAGGCCCCAGCCATAGGCAACACTGTGTAGAATACTGCTTTTCTCCTGGAAAAGTACTCTTTTCCAGGCAGGTGCTGCCTCCCAGCCTAGGAATTAGGTCCTGCTGAGGCCTCCATATTGGTATTTCTGCCTCCTAGTGGAACAAGATGGTGTCCTGTACAAGCTCCTCATCTGCCCTGGCACAGGCCACTCAATGGCAGAGGTGGAAAGAGAGGCCAAAGGTGCCAGGATGCACTGAGTCCTAGGCCAGGCTCTCAAAATATGGCAATTTCACCCCCAATCCCACCACAGCGCATCTGAGACCAGCTGCCATTCAAGTTCTAGCTCCACCTGCCAAGACAGAGATAAAAAAGTTAAAATGGCGAGTTACCCTCAGTCTGTGAAAGCCAGCCCTCACCAAGAGCAGGGGTCAGCAAAAGAAAGCTTTCCACTCTGTGGTATGAAGTCCAAATTAACAGCACTATGCCGTGTGCCAGGGCTCACTAGGTGTCCAGAGGTTCCATTAAATTATTAATTCAGGTCTTGTTTTCAAAGGGATTTAGGCAGACATGTTTAGCCTGCCATCTTGACTACACCACAAGTATGATTCTTTAATAGTGTAAATATCAGTGCATTAAGTAAAGCAGGCCCTAGGTTGCACTCCAAGGCCAGTGTATCTTGATCAGAATCTTGATCAGGGGAGTTCAAAAGTTGTACATTTAAGTTGTAGTGACAGGGCCAAGATGGCAGAGCAGTCAGACTCCTCCTCTGATCCCTCTTTCAACAACCCCCCCCCCAAAATGATTAAAAGGACTTTCTAGGAGTCTTGAAAATCAAATGCAAAGTTGAGATATCAGACTGAGTGGTAGGACAAGTAAAGAAGGCTCAGAAGCAGCGATAAGTTGCCAGAAGTGACTCAATGAAAACTGGCATCTTGCAGGATGGATATGGTAGCACAAAAGTGGTGACATGAACACTGGCACTTGAAGTATGTTTTCCACAATGGGAGAGACCTCGCAACAAACAGTTCATGTATGCCTCCAGAATCTGTGAAAAGAAGCACTAGATGGTCAAACGATACGTAACTTGCATTTCATCTATTCTGAATGAATCTAAAAACTCACCTTCGGAATAACGTTCTCTCCCTTCTACCTGCCCTCCTCTCACTCTTCACTGGGCCCAAGCCAGCACCAGAGACTGACACATCCCCATATTCCCTGAGCCATTTTCCCATCCTTGGATAGGGAAAAACCAGCAAGAGGGAAAAAATAGCCTGTCAACTCCCCTAAACCCAGAAATCAGAGTGGAAACAGTTTCTTTCCCCAGGTAGAGGTATAAGGGGCTTGTGGACTCTGACTGCCTTTCACCTCTGCATAGACTTCTGTGGGCCCACTACAACAGTGCAGGCCTTCACTAGAACAGTACAACAGGGCATGAACTGTATCAGTCATGTGTTAGAAAGGTAGGCTCTTCATCTACGCACAGCAGGAGACTGAAAAATGGTGATTCTGCCTTTGCCACCCAGCTACCTGCAACATGCTTCTAAGAATAAGTGCTGCCTTCCAGTTCCTAAAATCAACAGCACTGGCATTCGTTGTCCAGCTGCAAAACTTATCCACCTGGACACTTCTAGGAACAGGGATGAGTCTTCCTCACAGACACACAGATCTGGCTGTCAGATCCCTGCCTTGTTCACCACACACAACCATATACCTGTGCCTCCATAACCCACAGTTGTCCACCTAGGATTGTAGGTAAGAGCCTGTACCACAAGCATGGTGACTGACTAACTGGATACCTGAGATAAATCCATACTAGAAAAGTAAACAAACTCCTGGGCTCACATACCAAGCAGTAGCTCTAACCACTTGGTGACAGAATGTTAAAAGAGTTTCAAAGGCACCAATAATCAAACTACCTCATATGACTAGCCTATCTGGGTATTTCAAAACAAAACACAAAAAGAAGCTAGAACACAGTAAACAAACATAAAACAAATTAATAACATGTTGACGTCTCAGAGACAACATTCAATATCAAATCATATAACCACACAGTGCATGATGGCTTCAAAAAGATCCCAAAACAATCAAGAAACCTTACAGATAGACAGCGCTTCCTGTAGTTACTGGATGTAAAATACAAAAGATTAGTATATAAAATCTTCAACAGATTAGGAAGATCAGGCACAATATAGAACAAGCCATGAAAGACATCGAAACAGCAACTAAGGGACTTATGAAGCTTACAGCAGAGCATAAGAAAAACTGAGCAGACTGTAAGAATCCAAAGACAGGCAGTAAATAGAAATCCAGAAGATTAACAATAAAAGTTCAGAATTAAGCAACTCAATAGAAAGTCAAAGAAGCAAAATTGAAGCAATGAGAGTCAGAATTAGTGAGACTCATGATAAAGCATTTGACATCAACACATTTGAGAAAAAATAAGATAAAAGAACTCTAAAATAATTAAGAAACACTAAGAATTATGTGCTATCCTGACAAGAGGAATGATATATGAGTAACTGTAGTACCAGAACACAGAAGGATAACAAAAAATACAGAGAGAAGTGTGGAAAATTTCTTGGCAGAAAACTTCTCTGATATCATGAAAGATAAGATGATCTCTATCCAAGATGCTCATTGAATTCCATACAAAGTGGATCCAAAAAGAAAGTAAATAAGATATACTACAATTACACTTAACAAAGTCAAAGATAAAGAAGGAATTTTAAGAGCAGCTGGGGGAAATAGAAAAAATATACTACAAAGGAGAGTCAAAAAGACTAAGCTCAGACTACTCAACAGAAACCATGCAGGGAAGAAGCCAATGAGGCAACATATATAAAGCCCTAAAGGAAAAAAGTTTCAGCCAAGAATTATATGTATATCAAAACAGTCTTTCTAACATGGTGGAAAATTAGGTCATTTCCAGATAAACAGAAGTTTGGGGAATTTGCAAAAACCAAAACAAAATTATAAGAAATACTAAAGGGAATCCTTCAGTTAATAAATTAATAACATCAGATAACAATGCAAAACTAGAACAAAGACAAGCAGCCAGATATCAAGCCATATCAGGAAATCACAAAAAATAAATCAAAGCTAAAACAGTGAAAATATGGAAATAGAGAAGTCGTTGCATAAAAGATGACAACATTGTAACAAAAAAAGCGAGAATAAAAAAATTCAGTCATAGATCTTTGGCATGGAGAGGAAGTCAAGGCAATATCAAGGTTTAAATTTAAAAAATTAGAAGTAAATATTCAGGTAACCACAAAGGAAACAAAAAATCCTACATATCAAAATAAAACATAAGAAAAACATACAAACTCAGCAAAGACAAATCCAACAATAATGAAAAATGTATAAAGAAAAACAACTCAGCGCAGAAAATCAAGTGAAACAAAGAAACTGTCAACAACACATCAAAAAGATAGCACTAAACTCCTATCTACCAACAATTATGCTAAATATATATGGATTGAATGCACTAGTAAAAAGATGGTGAGTGACAGATTGGATAAAAAAACATGATCTGTCTATACACTGCCCACAGGTGACATACTTTAGACTCAAAGACACAAACGATGAAACATATATATATATATATATATATATACATATCAACCAAATAACATTAAAAAAAAACAGGAGTGGCAATATTAATTTCTGATGAAGTACTTTAATGTACAAACTATCACAATGGATAAGGAAGGGCATTATGCAATGATTAAAGAAATCAATATACCAGGAGGACATCACTATATTAAATATTTATGCATCCAGTGACAGGGCTCCTAAATATATTTTTAAAAAACTAATATCAGTAAGAGAAATAGCTTCACAATAATAGGTGGACACTTCAACATACCACTTCCAGTGAAGAACAGAACATCTAGAAGGAAGTTCAATCAAGACACAGTAGGTCAAAATTCCCCAGCCAACAAATCTGACCTTATACACATACAAAGAACACTCCACCCAACAGCAGCCAAGTATACTTTATTTTCCAATGCACATGAAACATTTTCCAGAATAGACCACATATTTGGCCATAAAGCAAGCACTAACAGAATCCAAAGCACTGAAATATTATAAGACACCTTTTTCAGATCATAAATCCATAAAAGCTGAAATGAATAATAGAAAATGCAAGGGGTAAAAAATGAAACACCTGTAAACTGACACCTGTAAAATGTATGGAATAAAATGAGAATGGAAATACATTCTTCCAGAACATTTGATCCACAGCAAAAGCAATGTTTACAGATCAATTTACAGCAATTAATGCACATCCTAAAAGAAGAGAAGGCCCCAATCAAAGTATTAACTCTACAACTCAAACAAGGAGAAAGAAAGCAGTAAAAGAAGCTCTCAGGCACCAGAAAAATAATAATAAAAAATAATTTTACTTCATTCTAAAATTAATTTAGATCAGATAATAAAAATCAGAGCAAATCTAAATGAAATAGAGAACAGAGAGCAAAACAGTTACCAAGACCAAAAGCCAGTTGTCTGAAAAGACTGACAAACTTGATAAACCATTGATCAAACTGGCAAAAGAAAAAAAGGAAAGGAAACAAATAACCAAAAAATAAAAAGAAATTAGGAGATATCACAATACAACCAAATCAAAGTTTTAAAAAAACCATAATGCAATACTAGGAAATACTGCATTCTAACAAATTTGAAAACCTAGAGAAATTAGACAAATTTCTAGAAACATATTACCTACATAAACACAGAGGTAGAACAACTAAATAAACATGTGATGAAAGAAGAGATTGAAGAGTTAATGAAAAACTTCCAGCAACAATGACAACAAAAATATGCCCTGGCCTGGATGGTCTCACTGGAGAATTCTAAAACTTTCAGAGAAGAATTAACACTATTATTAAATGTATTTCAGAGCATAGAAAAGGACAGAATACTTCCAAACTCATTCTATGAAGCCAGCACAACCCTATACCAAAATCAGGTAAAGACATCACCAAAAAAGAAAATTACAGGTCACTATCTCTCATGAACTTAGACACAAAAATCCTCAACAAATTTACAGCCAATAGAACTCAACAACATACCACAAAAATAATTCACCATGACCAAGTGGGATTCACACCAGGTATGTAGGAACGACTCAACATTAGAAAAATGTTCAATATAATCTGTCACATAAATCAAAAGAACCACACAATTTAATCAAGTGATGCAGAAAAACATCTGATAAAGTCCAACATCCATTCATATTAAAAACTCTCAACAAAATAAAAATACAAGAGAAATTCCTTATGTAGATGTCATAATAAACGGCATCTATACAAAGCCAACAGTCAGCATCATTTTAAATGGAAAGACTCTGAAAGCATTCCCTTGAAAATGGGAACCAAAAAAGGATGCCCTTGCAGTGTCTTTTAGATTTTATGTCTAGTGGATTTGAACTGCTGATCCTTAGGACAGGAGATGTAATACTTAAGCACTACGCCACCAGGATTTTCCAAGGACTTCACT
This sequence comes from Heterohyrax brucei, assembly GCA_028571685.1. Classification (NCBI taxonomy): domain Eukaryota; kingdom Metazoa; phylum Chordata; class Mammalia; order Hyracoidea; family Procaviidae; genus Heterohyrax; species Heterohyrax brucei. The sequence goes on along the minus strand of CM053141.1, from coordinate 97,390,935 downwards.
AAAAGAGTAAAAAGACAACCTACATACTGGGAAAAAAATTTCAGCTATGACAAATTAGATCAGCACCTAATCTCTAAAATCTAAAATACACTGCAAATTTCAATGACAAACAATCCAGTTTAAAAAAATGAGCAAAGTATATGAACCAGCATTTTACCAAAGAAAACACTCAGCTAGCTAACAGATACATTAAACATCAGAGAAAAGCAAATCAAACCTAGTGACTGCAGTGGTATTTGGGGTGATAAGACTAGCAGTAACACAAAAAACACAAAATAATAAATATTTTAGAGGCTATGGATAGATTAGAACACCTGTACACTGCATGTAGAAACACAAAGAGGTACAACCACTTTGGAAATCAATTTGGCAATTCCTTAAAAAGCTAGAGATATAAATACCATATGATCCAGAAATCTTAAACTTTGGAATGTATCCTAGAGAAATAAGAGCTGTCCCTAGAATGGATAAACGCACACCAATGTTCCTTGAAGCACGGTCCACAATAGCAAAAAGATGGAATCAACCTAGGTGCCTATCAACAGATGAAGAGATAAATGAATTACGGTATTTCCACAAAATGGAATATTACACAACAATAAAAAAACAGCAATAAATTTATGAAGTATCTTATAACACGAGGCATCAGGAAGGAAATGTGCTGACTGAAATTAATCAGTCACAAAAGGACAAATATTTCATGAGGCCACTATTATAAGAATTCAAGAAAATACTTTAACACAAAATAAAATAATCTTTGATGGTTACAAGAGTGGGTAGGGAGGGAAGAGGGGTATTCACTAACAGACAGTAGACAAGAATTATTTTAGGTGAAGGGGAGGACAAAGCACAATACAGGAAAAGTCAGCACAACTGAACTAAACTAAAATCTAAGTTTTCTGAACATAACCAAACACTTCAAGGGACAGGATAGCAAGGGTATGGTTCTGGGGACCATGGTTACATAGGACATCCAGATCAGTTGGAATAACAAAGTTTACTAAGAAAGTATTCTGCGTGCCACTTTGGTGAGTGGTACATGGGGTCTTAGAAGTTAGCAAGCAGCCATCTAAGAAGCATCAATTTCTTCTAACCTACCTGGAGCAGAGAAGAACAGAGGACATCAAAGTATAAGGAAAATAGGAGCCTAAGAGACAGTAGGGCCACATAAACCAGAGATTATGTCAGCATGAAACCAAAAGAACTAGATGGTGCCTGGCCACCCTCAATTACAGTCTTGATAGGGAATGTAACAGACAGTCCCTGACATACCAGAAGAAATGTGGTATAAAGAACTTGAGCTCTAGTAGAAAGAACAGACTCCACGGTCCGGCAGATTGGAAAAGTTTCTAGAAGACATGTCCCCCAGACACTTTGCTAGCCCAGAACTGAAATCATTCCCAAAGCCAACTTTTCAGATGGGACTGTACGATAAGTCGTAAGATGATACTGGCAAAAAAGTGTTCTTCTTGGCTTAAGTAGATACATAAGACTACTGGGCAGCTGCTGTCTAGATGCAAGATGAAAGTACAGAGGGGGACAGGAGCTGGTTGAACGGACACAGTAAATACACGGTGGAGAGAAGTGTGCTTTCACAGTGTGGGAAGAGAAACTACAGACACATGACAATGTAAAGTTTTTGTAGACAAACTGACTTGAATTGTAAACTATCATTTGAAGCACAATAAAATATAAACAAAAATAAAGTTTTAAATTCACGTGCTCAAATAGTTGCTAAAGTTTTTTCAAAAATGAAAAACAAGCAAAACATTTAGAAATTCCAGATTACTGAAACAGAAGAAATGTTTTTCCACAGAAAGCCACTTGAAATAGTGCAGATATTAAGCAGTCATAGTGTTTTATCACACTTACGAATCTCAAAACAGTGTTACACGATCTGAGCGTCACTGGACAAAAACAGTTTTCAAGAGATTGCCAAACTCACTCCCTTGCCTCCAGCAGTAATGACTTCATTATTTTCTGCATCTTCAGGGAGAAAGATTCCACAACTACCGTATTTAATAATAATTTCAAAAACATTTATCATTTCTCTGTAATACTTATATTCAAACATATGTTGTTCATATCTCTTTTTTCTAAGTCTGGAAGTTAAACCTTGGATTATGTGAGTCATTACTATATGGACAGACCCTCTTACAGCTTTACCTTGGCTCTCAGAGAAGAGAACGTCTGTCATGTCTTACATACTCTTGAGGGAGGGAGCTTCCATATTTCTTTCCACAACTTACTCTCCTCAGCAATGAAGAACTATGAGCCCCTAGACCTCCTGTTAGGCATGTCCCATGAGGTAGGAGTAAGGTTACTTTGTCTCAAGAACATATTAACAGGTTCCATCATTTTTCCCTCATCTTCTCTGCAATTTTTCTCAGTCTCCATGACAAGCAGGCCATGAACTGAATGACTGCAGGACACTTGAAGCATCCTTTACCTGTGACTAGATGGTAAATCATTGTAATCCTCTGTAGAAGTATTCACTATCTACTTAAAAATATTAACCTAGGGTCTTAAATTTCTCAATTATAAATCCTGAGATGACAAATTATAAGGAATAAATGACATACATAAAGTGTTTTACAAACAATAAAGCATTTTATGAATTTGTGAGCCCTAGAGTCATCGCTCATCTACAAAACAGTGTGGTTCAACAAAATTATGTAAATATTCATCAAGTACTATTATTATATCTACCCCAAACCTATCTTCTGAGTCTCAGACCCTTAATCCAACTGCCAGATTACAGGCTTCCTTAGCGGACACACATTCCAGACCTACTGCAGTGGGTTCAACAAACTCACAGGGACCCTACAGGAAAGAGCAGGACAGCTCACAAGGCTTCCAAAGCTGTAAACCTTTGCAGAAGCAGACTGCCACATCTTTCTCCCATTGAGCAGCTGTAAGTGTGAGCCACTGTTCTTGATTAACAATGTAGGACTTAATCACTGTAAAACCAGAGAACACATCATTGTTTTTTTCAGGTGCCACCAAGTCTGCTCCAACTCATAGCCATACTGTGTACAAAGACTGAAACACTACCCAGTCCTGTTTCATCATTACAATCATTGCTACACTTGAGCCCATTCTTGAAGCCAAAGTGTCACTCCACCTCACTGAGGGTCTTCCTCTGTTCAATCACCATCTACCTAACCAAGCATGATGACTTTCTCCAGGGACTAGTCCTCCCTAATAGCGTGTTCAAAGTACACAAGACTAAGTCTTGTCATTTCATTCGAGATACATTCTAGCTGTTATTCTTTCAAGACAGACTTGTTCATTTTTCTGGCAGTCCATGGTATATTCAATATTGTTCATCAACACCATAATTCAAATACATCAATACTTTAGTTTTCATTTTTTATTTTCTAGTTTTAACATGCATGTGAAGAAACTGAAAATACCATGACCTCAATTAGGTATACCTTAGTCCTCAAAGTTCTGTCTTGCTTTTCAACACTTTAAAGTTTTTTGTAGCAAATTTGCCAATGCATTGATTGTGGAGTCAAGTAAAATGAAATACTTGACAACTTCAATATTTTCTCTGTTTATCATGATGTTGTATGTTGGTCCAACTGTAAGCACTGTTTTAAGTTGTTATATAATCCATACTGTAGTCTGTAGTCTTTGATCTTTACAAGTACTTCCAAGTCCTCTTACCTTTCAACAAGGAAAGTTGTGTCATCTGCATATCAAAGATTGTTAACGAATCTTCCTCCAATCCTGATGCCATGTTCTTCATATAGTCCATTTTATCTGTTTAGGGAGGATACAACCCTGATGAAGGCTTTTTCTGATTTTAAACCACGTAGTATCACCTTATTCTGTTCAAACAACTGCCTCTTGGTCTACTTACAAGTTCTACAAGAGTACAATAAAGTGTTCTGGAATTTCCATTCTTCACAATGTTATCCATAATTTGTTATAATCCACACAGTCAAATGCTTTTGCATAATCAATAAAAACATAGGTAAATATCTTTCTGTATTCTCTCCTTTCAACCAAGAACTATTTGACATCAGCAATGATATCCCTTGTTCCATGTTCTTTTCTGAATCCAGCTGAAATTTCTGGCAGCTCCCTGGTGATGTACTGCTACAACTAGTTTTGAAATATCTTCAGCAGAATTTTACTTGCATGTGATATTATTAATATTGTTCAATAATTTACACACTCTGTTCAGTCACCTTTCTTTCAAACAGGGACAAAATGGATCTCTTCTAGTGGGATGGCTAGGTAGCTATTTCCTAGATTTCTTGCCATAGACTAATGAGCACTTCTAGAGCTGCATCTGTTTGTTGACACATCTCGTTTGGTATTCTGTCAACTTCTGGTGCCTTGTTTTTTACCAGTCTCTTCAGTGCACTTGGACATCTTCCCTCAGTATTGTCTGTTTGTACTCACATGCTACCTCCTGAAATAGCTGCATGTTGACATAGTAAGTATACAAACAGTTAAGTGATCCACTTGGCTATTTCACAGGTTTAAATTCAACTTGTATAGAAATAAACTATTTGTTTTTGTTCCTGGTTCTGTGCCCTAGTTCAGTAAAATATCATGTCATCCACCCAATGACTGAAACCAGAAAATCATCCCTGACTCTCCCCTCACCCTCACATCCAATTAATCACAAAGTATTCTTAATTCTTCGTCTTAATCATATTTTAGATTAGCCCTCAGATCTCCATCTACATGCTGTCACTATACTCCAAGTCATCATCATCTCTTACCAGGATTACAGATATTATTTCTGAACTATTATCCACATGTCATTATTCCCTCTCTCTAAATCCTTCACCTCCTCAGAGACAGACTGATCATTTTAAAATATCTGGTCATGTCACCCAGCTGCTTGAAAACAAACATTTATGTCTTGTTACTCTTAATACGAAGTCCAAGTCTTTAGCATACCTACAGAATCCATGACCTGATCCAGCAGACCTTTTCTTCTGCTTTCTCTCCTTATACCATCCTGATACATGATTTCCATTCTCTGATAACTCTTCCATCCTAATTCTTTGGTTATCCCATGTCTGTTTCCTCACTTCCTTGCCTTGATAGTTACACTCATTATTTAGTTCTCAAGTTGAATGCTACTTTCTCATAGGAGGTTTCATTGATTCTCTCTCACCATTATATATTGAATCCTTATAATATGGACACTTAGTACTATGCATTTCTCCTACATAGCATATGTCATAGGTAATTAATCAATTATGGGACCCCATGTCTATCTCCAAATGTATTTGTCTCAAAAAATGCTGTCTCAACCATTCTGCCCTAGCTTGACATATTTTATATATTAAATTAAGAAAGCAGGTGGGGGAGAAAGAAGGAAGGATATCTTGCACGTGTTACTGAATGTGAAGAAAACAGACACAACTGAAAGATAACACTAAGAATGAAACCGGTATGCCTCTCATGATGTTTGCATTTTGTTTTGTTTGTTTTTTTTTTTTCTTTTTTCTTTTTTGGAAGTCAGAGTATACAACAAAGCTGAAGACCTATGACTTTTTTTTCTGTCAAAATTTTAAGATCCTTGTATATATTAAGTGAAGGATTTCTGACTTTTGTCACCTGCTGATAACAGAATTCCTACTAGTAACTGCTGTGCTGTTGCAATAAAATCCTGTAACAATTAGATAGACAGACAGATAGACGTGTATGACTTTTTAAGGCTCTGTATGTACCATTTTGATGGCTTGGAAACAGGATAATAAAAATTAAGAATGAGTTTTCAATCAATTACTTGCTTTAGTTAAGATAATATCAACACAGTCACAAAATGCATGATAGCGCAAACAAAATAGAAGACTCTTTTCTAAAAAGCCCTTAGAGAAGTCAAAGCCCTTCTTTTCTGCATTGGTCTCTCTCTACCCACTTCTCTCAACTTATTTTTCTTCAGAGGTTCCTCTAAAATGTTGACAATTCTGACCATCATCAAGATACTGAAATCTAATCACATAACTATTATGTAATGTATACAATTTCAACATTACAATACATGTATAGCAATTTTCTCTTTAACAATAATTTCATGCAAATTAACTCTGATTCTTCCCATTGTTAATGTTCCTACTTATAATTCGTCCTTTATAAAAAATAGAAAAAGGAAATAATCTTCATAGGTATATTTATAAAGAAGTATAAAAACAAAATTAGTAAGAGAATGACTTTACCTTAGAAACTCTTCATTTCAAAATAACTGTATAAAGAAACCAGAACAACACAACTTAATTTATGCACATGCTAAGTCTGAATAATATAATTAGCATTCAGTGAATGTCAGCTATAGTTATCTGTATAGTAATAGTCATTTGCATGAACTGAAAATCATTCTCTATTATTGATAAAAGAAAAAAGTCAAACAAAAAATGAAGATAAAGAGACTAATAAGCCTGTCAGGGCAACTGTAGTGGAAAAAGCATAGATACTCAGGAAAGGCTTGATGTGACTGCCTCATTCTCAAGCCAGCACTTTGATTGTACCAGAACACTGAAACTTTCTCCAAGGAAATTATGAAGCCAATGTTTCTGATCCTCTTCAGTCTTTTTAGCTCTTTTCACATGGCCAACACAAAAGCAAAAAAAAAAAAGAATTCAAGGGCCTGAAATCTTTGGTGGCACTCTGAAATGTTGTATCATGACAGTGCATGAGAAAAATATTTTCTTGCTCAAGAAATATGTCATGATCTGGAACATAACTAAGATGGCAAATATTTAAATACACACAAACAGACAAATAGACAAATTCCCCCCCACACACACACACAGAGTATGTAGCAGTTATCCAAATGCAAGAGTGAATCAGCATACTGTCTTTGACATATGACTGCAGAGTTTAGATACATAAAAATGCCAGTGAAGACGAGCATATGATGGCAACAGAATCAACTTGAAACATAATCAATTACACAGTAGCCTAAGAAGGTCTGTAAACAGAATATACATAGATAGTCAGCTCTGGAGTACATTCAAGGGAAGTTTAAACATCTGAGTTCAGCTTTTTGAGCAAGCCGAGAAAGAAGATATCCTGAACTATGGATTTATGTACTCTGTGTTTGACTGCTTATTGTACAACTAACTCTACTTATGATAATTCGTTCCTTATCAAGTGGTCATCTGATTAGAATTTAAGCTACCATGTTGTTGTTGTTGCGGGCCACCAATTTGATTTCAACTCCTGGTGATTCTACAGGATAAGAGCAGAACTACCTCATAGTATTTCTAAGGCTGTCATCTCCTTGTGGAAGCAGGCTGACATCTCTTTCTTCCAAGGAGCAGCTAGTGGGTTGGAACCACTGATCTTCTGGTGAGCAGCCAAGAACTTAACCACTGCACCACCACAGCTCTTTGGCTCCCATGTAGCTCTACCTAAAGTGAAAAGATGTACTCATCATTCCAGCGTGAATATGTCAGTCCATTTGACAATCATGCTTCTCATTGCTCGTTAACAGTTTGATTCTAGATGACTCATCAATGTAACTCGGCTCCTGGACAATGAATCTATTCTTAATATATAACAACAACAGATTTCTGATCCTACAGGGCCAATCAAAACAAGGTGCATTATGATTATACAGTACAGTAAATGCTATCACTAAATCACCTGGACAGCCTTCCAGTCACACAGCCAATGTCACTCCTTTACTACTGACCTTTCTTCCAAATTACATCAGTGTGTGGTACTTGCCAGACAACAAACACACCCACATGAGCAACATCTCCCAGCCATACACAATCAACAGCTGTAACAATAAAAAAAAAAAAAAAAAAAAAAAAATGCTGCTTTATACTTGTACTTTAATAGGGTGGCTCCAGATTAAACTTGTAATATGAGTTATTTTTCATGACATTTTTTCTCTCCTTAGATTGGCCTTTCACTCTGGACCAACTTAACTTGTCTTTCCTTGGTAAGATACTGAAATATGTCCCTCTTTGAAGAGGCAATGGATTAGAAAAGAGATTTCTAGTCATTTTGGCATGAATGATTCCATTCTTTTCCTGTGTCTTTCCAATTGACTTGTCAGTGTACTCTATGATAACTATAGTACATTCTAAACCTCAAGAGACTCGCCAAGAATTTAGAACAAAGCATGGCTTAGGAAGAAACTGGAAAGTTACAGGAAATATGAGGTCTAACAGTTAGGCTTATGAACTCATCCTACAAAAAGTGCTACACACCTCACTGCTAAACATCACTAAGGTCACCTTCAAAGTACTCCCCTTGGGAAGCTATGCACTGATGCCAGAGCCCAGTCCACCTTTCATAGCAATTTTGAAACTCTTTTTCTGGAATGGCCACTAGAACTGTCATCATGCTACCCTTGATGCCCTGAATACCATCAAAATGCCTTCCTTTCAATATTTCTTTTATCTTCAAGTAAAGAAAGAAGTTATTAGAGGCCAGATCAGGTGAGTAGGGTCATTTGTTTATTGGCTAAAAACTCCCTCACAGACAGTGCCATGTGGACTGGTACACTGTCATGACACAAGAGCCATGAGTTGTTGGAGAAAAATTCAGGTCATTTTCATCTAACTTTTCCACAGTCTTTTCAGTACTTCCAAATAGTAAGCTTAGCTACCTGTTTGTCCAGTTGGTACAAATTCACAATCAACAATCCCTCCAATATCAAAAAAAGGTTAGCAACATCATTTTGACTCTTGATTTGGACTGATGGAATTGTTTTGGTTATGGAGATTGCCTAATTTCCACTGTGCACTTTGATGCTTTCTTTCAGGGTCATACTGGCACACCCGTTTCCTCACTAGGAATAACATGGCCCGGAACATCGTCTTCCCTCTCCAAACCGTCCTGGCAAACTTCACCTCTCCTTTGCTTTTGTTCATCAGAGAGCTTCTTTGGGACCATTTTCGCACACACCTTTCTGATGTCAAGATTTTCAGTTAAGATTTTCCTGAGTGTTTTCCTATCAATGTTTACTTGGTGTGCTATGCTTCTCACAGTCAGCTGACAATTCTGATGCACAACTTGACAAATTTTTGTAATGTTTTCATCAGTTCTGCTCCTTACTGGCGGCTCTGAACTCTATTCACAGTGACGCTTTTTCAGTCCTCAGAAAAACTGCCATTTTCTTCATGGCATTATCCTCATAAACTTCTACTAACATGCCAAGTTTAACAAAAATTTTAATATTTGTTCATTGCGCTAATTTCAAGCTCCAACATTCTCACAGTGGCACACAAAAACATGCAACAGCAATAATGAAGGCTCCTCAACTTGTCACCACCACATGCTGACACAAATACAGCTGTGAGACAATGCTCCACCAAGGTCATGAAACCTCACTAGGCTGTTTGTACAATGCTGCCAACATAAGTGCTCAGCAGCTAATTCATGAGCTTAACTGTCAGTAGGTATGTTTGAGTACACTTCAAGGAAGTACCTGATGTTACCTTTAAAGGTTACTTGATGGCACACATCCTTAGGGAAATTCATTTTAAATTGGTCCTTAAAAAGTATTCCATCATAGTAATACTATCCCTTTAAATAACTGAAAGCATGTAGTCTTTATTGATAAAGATGCCAGTAACTTTAACAGACAAGTTGCTAATAACAGTACCTATGAATTTAGACACCAATGCTGTATTGAATATGTAAATTCATGACTGTCTTACAGCTGTCTCTGTTAAAAGGACTGATGATCTCCAAACTATGTTTACTTGGTCACTCCTCAGATATTTGAATATAAATAACAAATATAAGATTCCCACCAAAGTAAACTGGCTGCACAGCCCCTGTTGTTCAGGTCCTTTCTCACTAAGCTTTGGATCATACCAAAGACCCAGTAAGAAGGAAAACGTCTAATGGTTTCTCTAGGAAAGTTCTAGGACAAAGACTAAGCTTTGTTTCTGCTTTTGACCCAAGTTCTAACAGAACTTCGCTCCTTCCACTGACCTATCAAGAAAAGATTCATTTTGCTGAGAATCCCTGACTATCTGGACAGTTCCTACTTCTTCCCATTTTTTTCTTCATCACCACAGGCTGTTTCTCAGCTGGAGAGGTAAACACTACAGGTGTTAACTCACTACTGTGACTATGACTCCTTTTTCCTTTCTATTGGCAGTTAAGAGAATTAAAAAATCACTCTATTATTTTTTAAATCATATACTCTGAATCTGAATTTCTTTATAAATACCTACTCTAGAAAATAAGAACCTATCTTAAGGTTCACTTTAGAACTAGGACAGCAAACTTTTATTTATTAAATCAGTACGCTATAACCCAAACCAAAAACCAAACCAGTTGCCGTTAAATTGATTCTGACTCATGGTGACCGTAAAGGGCAGAGCAGAAATGCCTCATAGAGTTTCCAAGAATGTATGGTGTAGTCCACCTGCCAAACTCTTTGATTTGCAGCTGTAGCTTTTAATCACACTACCAGGGTTTCCTAATGCACCACAGAAAATGAGAAATTATTAAGTATAATGGAGAAAATATAAAAGTAGAATTCACACCATAAACAGAATTTATTGAGTGGAAAAAAACTTGTAAGTAGAATTCTTCTATGTATTTATTCATTTAGACTACAAAAATCTAAACCATCTCTTGTGAGTCAAGAACTGAGTAAGAAGATTGCAATACAGAGATAAACAATAGAGAGTTAGTCCCTAACCTTAAAAAGCTCATCACTCTAGCAATCTAGTGGACAAGAGATGATTACACATGTGGTTAATATATTTAATAAAGGAAGAAAGAAAGGATGGGAGAATAGAGGAAAATGAGAAGACGTCAGGAGATGTAATAGTACAAGCTGTGGCATTTAATGTAAATCCAGCCAGAGGAAAGACAGGCAAAGTGCTGTGAAAGAAGAGAAAGCTTCTTAGTTTTAACAGTGCTCTCTCTCTCTCTTTCTCTTTTTTTCCCTCTCTCTCTCTCACACACACACACACATACACATCCACACAGACACACACACTTCTCATAACAGCACTGAGGAAAAAGTATGTATGCTTTGACTAGTTAATGACATTCTTTTCTCCTAAATCACAATCCGCAGGGAGAGGTTTGGAAAAAAGCTGTATGGTTTCAATTTTTATATTTATTTTGCTATAGAATATTCTCAACAACTCTTCTCTTCTGTCGGGGTGTTCCACAGCAGAGTTTAACTGTAATTTCAAAAGCACTGCATGAAATATCACTTAGATATTCCATCCTTTGATCACCAAAAATAGCTAACCATTTGGAAAATGAAAGTGGAAATATAGGAGGTGGGAAACTATAAACTCTCATTAAATTGGCACTCCCAAAAAATGCTTGTTGAATTGAACATGCAGTAATTCGGAATTCACATCTTTCAGTTACAAAGTTTACCAAATATTCAAATAATGATACAGTAATCTATAACAATGTACCTCATTTACATGAAATAGTCAATGAACTTCAAAGAATCTAGAAAAACGTAATATATCTCCATAAATACTTTTCCATTCCCCCCAAAAAAAGTTATGGAAAGACTTAGGAAGTTGAATCTTCTATACCAATACCTATATTTTCTTTATTTTTTATTTCAGAACTATAAGGGAACTGAGAAAGCCCAAACCTTCTTGATCTAAGCATCTAATGCATCAGACATAAAGACTGCAACACAGCCTGACATCATCTTTCAATAACTTGAGGCCACAAATCTAGTTCTGTCACACAGCACTAAATTATAAGACATTTAGATCACTAAAGACAAATTTAACCAACTGCAATATTAATATAAAATAGCACCTAAAATTATGACATCAAACACAATGAAAAAAAAATTACTCATCATTCTGTTTAAAGCAACTCAGGTTATAAATTAATAAACATTAATATACTACAAAAATTCCTTATAAGGCATACATTAATAATAAATGATAGTGCATACACTTGAGATGGAGACATTAAGGACAGAACATACATTATACATAGTCAAAAAATTTGTCTTTTTTTAGAAATTATTTATCTCTTGGAATACCTTTACAGTTGTAACAGGGTTATCTTAACAGAAACAGAATTTTTTAATGTTAGTTCTTTTATCTAACACATCCTATTACTTTAGAAATGTTATTCAAACTTCACTAAGTACCATAGTTCCATTCCTATGAAAGTTGCTTAGCTGAGGTTTGGAATTCTTTAACATAGTACTGCATTTCCATGTAAAGCAAAACTAGTGTATGACAAATAGTTATTAATGCCTGACTAGAAAACAGCATACCAACATCATAGGTATTCCCACTCTCATCATTGTGGCCTCATCTCCAATTACAGTCTCTGCTAGGGAGCACAATACTGTATAGACTTCAGTTCATTTTCTACCAGCATCTCTCACCAATATAGCCCCCCACCAAAGGTCTGGAGGTTACAGAAACTTGCTCCGCTTGTGGGCACCTGGCATGTGTAAGTGTAGGGGAGGTAAGATCTTTCTGGGTACTCCTCAGTAAAATGGGGGGACGGAAGCTGATGGATAAATGTGCACAGACATCTCTTGTCTGGGAAGCATTCTTCATGCTCATGTGGAGACTCTGCTGCAGTCCAACCTCCATTACTTAGAGCAGAGACCTCAGTAACAAGCCCTTATATTGGCTTGTCCTCATTCCTCTGTCACACTCCCTGCTCCTTCATTCTTGCTCCCTAAGATGATTTTTCAAACAACCTACTTGCACACAAGCCCTTTACTCAGATTCTGAGAAACCAAAGCTAAGATAACTGGCTTCAACTTGGAACTTTACAACAAAAAGAAAGATACTAAAGATTACTTACAATAAATCGGAAATCCTAGTGGTGTGATGGGTTAAGTGCTATGTCTGCTAACCCAAAGGTTGGCAGTTCAAATCTGCCAGGCACTCCTTGGAAACTCTATGAGGCAGTTCTTCTCTGACCTCTAGGGTCACTATGTGTCGGACACTACTGGACAGCAGTGGGTTTTACTATAAGTCATCTAATGACACTGGCAAAATGACAGAATAAGGTCCTCCAAAAATTCTCTTCTTTGCAAAAGCACTGAGAACACCAGCAAAAAATGTCAGAATCTACTTCTCCAGAATACTGGAAAATAACTAAATGTCTACAGCAATCCAGGAAGAGTTCATTAAAGAAAAACAAATATCATTTTGGTATCTTAACCTGCCCCATTCTTGTCTCTCCCCTGCAGACCCATGTTAGTCTTAAAAGCTAACAACCCACAAATCATGGTTGAAACCAGCAGTTTGGAAGCTGCTAGAACATGAAAAATAGAATTGGAGCTCCTTCAAAACCCCATTCTCAGAGAACTGTTAATTACCTGACCCATCTATTGATTTCCTGAAAGACCTCACCAGCAAGGCTATCTTTAGAGGACCTTTCAGTGGCTGATTTTTCAGAAACAGATTACCAGTCCTTTCTTCTGAGGTGCCACTGGCTGAACTCAGACCTTCACTCTTTGTTAACAGCCTAGACTGTTAACATTTGCACCACCCAGGGACTTCCAAGGTTTATCTCATTTTAGTTCTTACCTCTTTAAACCTCTGTTGCCCCTTCCTTTAAATAAGGAATTTACAAGATTAAGGGATTCTGCAACTTTCCTAGCCCAATAACTTCTCTGATCAATTGGTTAAGGGGAAAATCACTTTAAATAAAGTCATGTTTGAATTTCCAATACTGCAATGCCTTCCAAGTACATTTAGTAAAAAAGCACCAAATACAAGCACAAAGCTTGGTAACGAGAACAGTAACTCCTTGAAGAAAACCTCATTTTCAATAGTCTTCCCAAATTATGATTTGGTTGGTTACATGACACTATTCCTAAAAGTGCATTTCTGCAAAAAGGGCGATAGGTATTTCTCATTGTAATGTAAGTATTTTAAAGCAGTATTTTGAACACAGCCATGGCATCTCTCTGTGTAAAATGAATTCCTAGTTTATTACAAATGCAAAGACGTATATTAACAGAAGCAGAGTGCAATGCACCACTGTGCATATAGATTTCCAATCAGAAGAGAGAAGTCTCTTGTCTCTCAGCAGGAAATGTGTGAGATGAATTTCTCACTTAGCCAATTAATTTACACTTTAGTCACCAATGCTGGAAGGCAGCTTGGCCTACTGAGTGGTCTAAGACTACAATAAGTAATAATAATTCACATTTATAAAGCGCTTCAGAATATTAATTATTTAATCTACACTCTATCACTGCATGATAATTCAGAATTATTGTATGTGCTTTTTAGGCTACAGAAACTGAACTAAATCAATTAAAATCCATGCTAAAAGCAGAGTTCCTGGCCTTCAAGTCTGTGCTCAGTCCATTTTGCCTTGCCACGCCAGCCCCTTGCACTCCGCGATGGGTTAATTAACCTCTCTTGCTTTGAATTTGTCCATAAAATGGTGATAATATGAGTGACCTTACAGTAGTATATTGTGCAAATTAATTGATTTTTGGAAAGCACTTTCAGATCTATGGAAGGAAAGTATTAGTTGTAAATATCTCAATTGATTTTAAGTGATAAATGTTCATTTTTCATATCGTTTATCAGCAGCGATAGCGACAGAGATATTGAATAATATATAAAATGATGAAAAATTTTTTCCATCACTCAGAGAAAGAGCTCTTGAAACTCCCACCTCCACTCAGTGAGCCATGACTCATTCACTGGACGTGAGATGGTGATTCATTCTTTTCCACAACTACCCTGGTGAACGTGCATCTAGGATATTGGCTCTTCCTGACAATCTGTTCTCTCATTTATCTTGTTCTATTGTAAGTATACATACTGTGCTTCCAACTTACAATGCATTTACACACAGTTTGAAGTATAAGTTGTCTGAGAAAATGACCCAACTTGCTTAATTTAATTTAAATTTTGCAGTGTCCAGGCCAGAGCTGTAGAACTTTATTTTAGCATTAACAGCTTTTAAACTTTTTTTAAATGGTTAAGCAATTGGCTGCTAACTGAAAGGATGGCAGTTCGAACCTAGCTAGCTGCTTCATGGGAGAAAGACCTATCAATCTGCTCCTGTGACTATTAGAGCCGAGAAAACCCTATGAGGCAATTCTATTCTATTATATGGAATCCTTATGAGTTGGAATCAACTCAGTGGCAACCAACAACAAAATAGACTAATTTATTTACAAATATTGCATGGTTTTGGTGTAAAATGCTATAAATGTTATATGGCTCAAAGAACAATTGTTCCATTTGTATCTACTTTCTTAAATGACATTTTCTATGTACTATTCTACAGAACATGTTGAACTTCATTCTGAAAAAAATACAACTAACTTATTTCATCTTAAAACTACAAGTAAATAATTTAAGGACTTTTATTTCAGACATGAACCCAAAGTTGAAGCTTCAAAGCCATATAAACCTTGAATTATATGGTGATAAAATGTTGGTGCTTAGTACAAGAAATGAAATACTAAACCTTAAAATGTGTCTAAAGGATGGTTTGTAGCCATCTTCAATCAAAACTCAATACCTATTGATTTTTTTCCCCAAAGCAGAAGGACCAATTTCCTTCTGAGTGGTCTCTTTAATGTGGAACTCTTCACTCAACATCAGGTTTCCACATTTCCCAAAGGTAGAGTATATGCTTAAAACAGCACAAACTGAAAAGAGACACAAATTCCATCCAAATCAAGAGGCAAATTGAGTTCCCTGTTTGAAAAGGAAATAATCACAACTGAAACGTGCCAGATGGATCTACTCCTGTTCATTAGGCCCATCCCAGAATGTCACAGTGTCCTCAGTAAAGGGAACTCCTCAAATGCAAAGTCAGCCAGGGTATCTCTAGTTTTGTTAGCTAGTTGTGTGTACTTGAGGTCCCACATGATGCCCCTGTATTTTCTCTACAATAGGCTGGTTTACAGAAATTTGTGTGTGTTTGCATATATCATGTGTGTTTAATATGTATATATCCTTTTACATGACGTGTGCTTGTATGCGTGCTATTTCAGCTTATGGGTGACAAATGAATACTGTTCTAACTGCCCAGTAGAAATACCTTGATTACAAAGCTGTACCATTTCACCTCTTTTCATGTAGTTACAAATTTTATTGGTGTCATTATTGCCTAAGACAAAACTACTTTTATATTTAGGCTTTCAGAAAGGGTTAAACATTATTTCTATGTACTTTCGGCATCATTTTTTTAAAACTTTTCTGTTTAGAGTCAAGATTAGCCAAACAAATAATAATAATGGAATGATTCAAATTAAGATCATTCAAAGTACCAACTTTGTATCTGCATAAAATTAGTAAATAAAAAAATGTTCACGTAATCACTCAAAGTGCATTTAACTCAACTTGCCAATGCTCAAGGCTAACAGGAATAATTTTAGTATATTTGCTCAAAATTATTCACTGCTGCTTGACCATTATTTTCCTTGTAGCAGCCAGGAGTTATATTTGTACATATATAAAACTAAATGAAACCCATTACTGTTGAGTCCATTCCAACTGAGAGCAACCCTACAGGACACAGTAGAACTGCCCCATAGGATTTCGAAGGAGTAGCTGGTGGATTTAAACTGCCAGCCTTTTGGTTAGCAGCTAAGCTCTTAACCACTGCGTCATGTGGGCTGTATACAATATTAATATGATTTTATATCTATATATATATACATGTGTACATAATATCACTTCTCTATATACATATAATCAGACTCCAGTAAATGAAAAAAGATGCACACAGTTCTAATTCATTAACTGAGAGAGCGAACATAAAATTTACCTTTGTAGTGCTGCAAAGTTTACAGCAAAATATCCTTCTCGACATTTATTAAACTCTAATCATTTTCTTGAAGGATTAGCAGCAATTATCATTAAGGTTTAAGCATTTAACTGTGACTACTGCAATAAATCTTATTAAAATAACTGAAACATACTTTTTTGCATGTGGCAACCTGTCTCTGAATCACAACCATCTGTAAGTGGTGATTGCCTGGCGCACACAGATGGTAGTAAAACAACCATAAAGCTATACCATTCTTTAATCATAAGTTGGTACCAAACAAACTGAAATCTGACTCAGACTATATGCGTTTGAAAGATTACATGATCACTGTAATTAACAAATACCAGTTAGATGGCTGATATGGAACATGTTATAAGGTATCTGATTGAAAATAACGTGGGAACTGGGCACCCCCTCTTTCTCATTTTTAACACCCTATAAAAATATCAGATGTCAACAATAGAGAAGCAGGCTTGAAGTTTTTATAGCACGCAATTTCTTTACAGATTTAAAATGACAGAAGACAGGAATGGAATAATTCATTATTTCTGGCTTGGGGCACAGAATCATGAAGGCTCTCAGTCCATAACTTCAGGGCTACACTAAACTACTGTCAGCCCAAATCAGCTACAAAGGTGAGCACGGCCCCCCTCTCTTTTCCCCTCAAGGCAAGAAAAAACAGACCCAAGTTACTCACAAAGCTCAAATCATCAAATGAGATAAAGGATGAAAAAAAATCAAGATTCCTATCCTTCTAGGTGTCACCACATTTGTGATAAGATCTACCCCTACTGTATTAACCACCAGAGAAGGAGAACAGACTTAAGCACTGTAGAATGATAAAGAACACTGGGTTTGGAGTGAACAAGACCTGCCTGCTTTCAATACTGACTGCTCATACAGAATGTATTACCTAGATCAAATTATTTAAACTTTTGTAACCTCAGTTTCCTCATCTGTAAAACAGAGATAATAAAAGTACACTCCTATCCCACCCCCTACACACATGCACTCATAGGGGTTCTGTGAGGTTGGACTTAATGCCAAGCCAGCCAAGTGACGTCAAGATAACCTAATAAGATGCTTAACACAGTAGCATACAAGTGCTCAATGTAGATTGTAAAATGCAGATATACTATGACAAGGGAAAATGATAGGATGCCTTAACATCTGACTAATTTCATCAATTTTTCTCAGTCACGATTAATTTCAGGGTATTTCTCATTTTGCTAAGAGTTCATTTAGTAACTAAAAGTGTACCTCTAGGTAAGAGTCAGAATGCCTAGGTTTAACCCTTCTGCTCCCAATAGCTGTGTGACTTCAGCAAGTTAATTAACTTCTCTGTACCTCTGTTTGATCATATAGAGAGCCGGGATAGTATTAATTCACTCAAGGAGTTTTTAGGAGTGTTCAATAAGTCACTATATTCAAGTAGTTTAAACACTACTGAAAAAATTGAAAAACCAAACCCACTGCTGTCTAGATGATTCCAGGGCACCAGGCATCTGTAACTGTGAACCAATATCAATTAGCTGCTATTCATATACAAGATGGCCACCAGGGACACAGTGGAGCACAGACATGGGCCTTGGTCACATGGAGCTTACAGATCTCTGGGAAGACAGACATTGAAAAATAAATACATAATTGAATGCTAAACAATCTGAGTATGATCAGTGTCAACCTCATGATACTTAAGCTAATTCATTTGTCAGTTGCATGTCTAAGATTTCAACTATGTTATTTCTATGACAAAGTCATTGTAAGTAATCTGTCAGATCACACAGTAAAATCCTAGGAAAAATAAAATCTTGATGCATGTTAGATTCCTTCTTCCCTTTTCTCTATGCTGTTTGATCATTTTAGATAAATACTTGCCTTTCTCACTGTTCATCTGAGGATTATTACTATTATTTCTGCATGGAAAAGTTTTTTAACCTCAAATGACCTCATTCTTTGAGACGCCAGATGCTGAAGAATATTAAAATTATATTTAAAACAGTGTTACATTCAAATTAAGATGTATTTTCTGCTAGATTACATTTTTAAAAGACAGTCATCACATATTATATACACTTAGCCATCAAATGACTGCATTTACATTTGAACCAAAATAAAAGATGAAAGTGGTTAATGAAGTTCTAATTCATTGCCTTGAATGTTTTTAGCCTACGACATCCAAATTATTTTCTTAAATAACTGCCACCAGGAAGGCTAATGCAGTACAGATGATCCCCAAATATTTGCAATAGGTCACATGAGCATCACTGCCGCATCTCAACAATTGACTATAATAGATTTAAGGGGGAATGACAGACTGCCTTGACATTTAAATAGATAATATTTTCTGTTAAATCTTAAAAAAAAAAAACCTTGATTAACACCAGAAATATTTCTCACTTTACCAAAAGAAACCCTCATTAAGAAAATTTTCACTGAGTTACATACAATATGCTCATCTGTGCACCATGAACTTGTTTTTACTCTATATTCAAAGCTGTACGTTTATTTCTCTGTTCTAGTTCAGTTCTAAAAGCCAAAAATACCAAACAGATGTGGTGACTTTCTGTGTACTGTGAAGCACAATTATGCTTCTTTGAATTGCTTAGGCTAAACAGTTGCTCTCCCTAGAGCATATCGAAATTGCTTGAGATTCTTTACAGCCAAGAACCCAGCTTGCTACCTGTCAGGAACTAGAATTGGCAGGCCACAGCTGGCAGAAGACAGTGGAGGCTCCCACACTGTCTTCCCAAATGAAGTCTAAGAAAAATTGAAAAAAAAAGTACAAGGAAAATTTGAGCAAATGGGTGTGACTTTTTTTTTTAAGATGTTTCGGCCAGCAGATAATACACTTGAGGGTTCATGTCACATAGCAATTTAATAATGCTCGACAAACAATTCCAGCTTCTGAGTTCACGGACGACGTGGACAAAAACCAAGCCAGCCAACCCTGGCCCCTAGGGTCGCCATGAGTCGAAAAACCAAGAACAAATCAAAATCCTCCAATTTACTTGTCTCAGCTACGGTTCCTTTAAACCTGCACCTACCAGATTAGCCTATGAATCTAAAAGTACATAATGTTGAATTTTCTCTTGCTGAGAATAGTTTAAAAACATGTGGAAATTGCTAAAATTGAAGAGAAAGCTTGAAACAAATGGTAATTCTGTTCTCTAAAAAGAAACTTTCTTCACGCTGTGGGAGGTGAGGAAAGGAAGTTTCCTTTTCTTCTAAAATGAGTGAATACTGGGGAAAAAAACTGGCTTTCATAGACTCCTACATTGATTTTTTCAGTATATACTTCACATGGTCTTTAAAACACAACACAGCAATGGACACACTCACATGTGAACATTTATATAGTGTCATGCTCACGGCAATCATAAGTCTGATACAAATGGATCAACTAGCATTTCCATAAAATGCAAATTTCTCATAAAAATGAACATTGCATCAGCATTCATTCATTCAACATTCATTTATTTAATGCAGATCCTGGCATTATGCTAGATTTTTGGGATACTTAAACGAAAAAACAAAGTATGCAACTCAAGATGTTCCTATGGAAAGGAAAAAATACTTTAAAAACATGCAACCAGCAAATATAATATTCATACAGACTCATTTCTCCCTGTATTCAGGCCACTGGGTTTCAGGGTATGCAAGGCAGAGATATTTGGCCTGTGTTATCTTATGAGACTATCATCATTTATATCTGGGAGTCAGGCTACTTTTCAGACCAATTTCCTAATTACAATGGCTTCTCTTCCCACCAATTATGTCGTCTTCTCAACATGTCACTCATGCAAAGCTGATTAGGTGAGAGGGAACAAATCAGAAGAATTTGCTACCTCTGCTCTTCACTGCAAACGACCTTTGATCCAACTTTGTCATTTTCATGTTTTGACATATTTTGACCATTTTCATTCATCCAGAAACACTGAGGCAAAATCAGATCTTTGCTAGATATTATGTAAGCTAGGATCCCTGTGTCCCAGATTCACCCTCCACTCTAGAGGCTTTCTATTGTCTACTGTCCTGAGCCATTCAAAAGAGGTTTTTTTTCCAGATAACTAAAGTCAGATGAAGTGGATCACGCTTAGGACATAAGAGACAGCAACGTCTGATATGGCAGCTGCATTCCATGGTCAGCTGTCACCTATATCAATGAGAAGGGCAACTCTCGAAATCGTTAGCATAGATTTTAGTTGGCTGTAAATCAAGTGGAGGATGAGTTAAGCAGAGTGTTGACTCTGCACTGACTGGCCTTAGACTGAGCCAGGCAATTCAGGGTAAAGCACAGGAAAACCAATTCCAGAGGGTGCATCCAATCATCTTAACTTAAATTTTCCTGCATGAAACTTAAGTCCCTAAACTTAGATACAAAGAATTTAGCACCTTCTCCCTTCAGCTCTGTATCACTGGATAAAGTAGAATATATTCTTTGGCAGAAGATCTTTGAAGTACAAGTGGATGAATCATGAAGAGGATGAATGGATCCAAAGCAACAAAACCATAAATTAATGCTTGCTTAAAGTTAAGTTATACAAAAGAATGCTACCTTTGAAAGCACACTTATTACACAAAGTATCCTATTCCCATCAGTTATGAAACAATGACTATTTGATCAAAGCTATCCTTCCTCCTAAAGAAGATAGACAGCTATTGCAAAGTCTGCTGTAACTCATGGCAACCCTATGTATAACAGAACCAAACACTGCCAGGCCCTGCATTATCTTCACCATCACTGGCATGTTCAAGTCCATCACTGCAACAGTTGTCCTAATCCATCTCACCAACAGTTTCCTTCACCCTCACTGGACCTCTACTTCACGGAACATGATATCCTCCACCACTAGTTGATCCTTGCTGATGAAAAGCAAGCTGCTGTGAAAATATTCTGTTGCAATCCAGAGGTTTTCAGTGGCTGATTTTCAGAAGTAGCCCATCTTCCTAGTCTGTCTTAGTCTGGAAGCCCCCTGAAATCTGTCCATCATGGGTGACCCTACTAGTACGTTAAATATAAGTGGCATAGCTTCCAACACAAAAACCACCACAATAGGACAAACTGATGGATATATAGTGACATCCTGCTTTAAGGTTCAACAAATTAAGGATGGAGAAAGTTTGCCTCACTCTTTGGTCACCCATACTAATGTTGTTAGGTGCCATCGAGTTGGTTCCTAATCATAACGACCCTGTGCACAAAAGAACAAAATACTGCCTGGTCCTGTACCACCCTCACAATTGTTGCTATGCTTGAGCCCACTGCTGCAGCCCCATGTCAATCCTTCCGGTGGAGCGTATTCCTCTTTTTCAGTAACTATAATGAATGTTTACAACTGCTTCTTCTCATTTGAGTCATGCCACGTCAGCAAATGAAGGTTTGGAAAGCCTGACTACAACCAAGTCTTCTGGGTCAACTCTATTTTGAGGAGGCAACACCCCCAGTAGTATTTTGAGTGCCTTTCAACTTGAGGCATTCATTACCTAGCACAGTATTAGATAATATCACTGGCCAAGTAAAAATTTTGCTGAAGATCATTCAAAAGCAGATACAGCAGTATATTGACAGAGACCCTTCAGAAATTCAAGCCAGATTCAGAAGAGGCCATAGAACTAAAGCTATCATTGTTAATACCAGATGGATTCTGGCTGAAAACAGAGTACAAGAAAGATGCTAATCTATGCTTTATTGACTATGCAAAGCCATTTGACTGTGTGGATCATAACAAATTATGGGTAACATTGCAAAGAATGGAGATTCCAGAACACTTAATTGTGCAGATGAGGGACCTGTATATAGATCAAGAAGCAATTGTTCAAACATAACAAGGGGATATTGTGTGGTTTAAAATCAACAAAGGTGTGTGTGAGGGTTGTATCCTTTCGCCACATCTATTTGATCTGTATACTTAGCAAATAATCCAAGAAGCTGGACTTTATGGAAAAGATGGGGGTATCAAGACTGGGGAAAGACTCATTAACAACCTGCATTATGCAGTTAACATAATCTTGCTTCCTGAAAGTGAAGAGGATTTGAAGACTTGCTGATGATCACCCAAGTTCACAGCTTTCACTATGGATTACACCCCAACATTAAGAAAAGGAAAATCTTCACAACTGACCAATAAGCAGTATCTTCACACATGGAGAAAAAATTAGGATGTCAAAGATTTCATTTTACTTGGATCCACAATCAGTATACAGGGAAGCAGCAATCGAGAAACCCAAAGGCACAGTACACTGAGCAAACCTGCTTCAGAAGACACTTTTAAAGCACTGAAAAAAAAAAGGCACCTTAAAGACCAATGGGTGGCTGAACCAACCATAGTGATTTCAATCACCCCATAGACACGCAAGCTGAGCTATGAATCAGGAAGATCAAAGAAGAATTGGTACCTTTAAAGTGTTTGTGAAGAATATTTAATATACTGTGGACTGCCAAAAAATGAGCAAATCTGTCTTAGAAGAAGTACAACCAGAATGTTCTTTAAGGCAAGGATGGTGACATTACTCTCCTATACTTTGGACGTGTTATCAGAAGGGATCAGTCCCTAGAGAAGTACATTATAAGATGACCCCTGGCATTTGAAATATCGTTGGCATAGCTTCAGTCATCACAGCAACAGACAAGCTATCACAGAACAACAAACTGACAGACACATGGGTATGTTAATAGTACATCCCAACGAATATGAAAACTGTCACGGATTGAATTGTGTCCCCCCAAAAATATGTGTAGCCATGTGGCTAGGCCATGATTCCCTGTATCTTGTGACTCTCCTCCATTGTGTGGTTTTCCTAAACTGTATGTTCAAGGATTAGGGTGGGGCTGTAAATCCCTTCATAGGATTACCTCCCTGCTCCACTGTAAAGGGAGTTTCCCTGGAGTATGGCTTGCCCCACCCTTAATCCTTTCATCCTAAGAGAGATAAAAGGACAGAGAAGCAGGCAGAGAATGGGAAACCTCAGACCATCAAGAAAGCAGCATCAGGAGAAGAGCGCATCCTTCAGACCTGAGGTTCCTGTGCCAAGATGCTCCCTGGACCAAGACTGATGCAATACCAGACTTTCCTCCTGAGCCGACAAGGAGAAAGCCTTCCCCTAGAGCAGACACCCTGAATATGGGCTTGCAGCCTACCAGACTATGTAAGAATAAACCTTCCTTTGTTAAAGCTATCCGCTCTGTGGTATTTCAGTTAGAGCAGCCCTAGCTGATTAAAACAAATACCAAATTGCTATAATAATGTGTAAACAGTACAGCAGAAGCAATGTGGAAAACAGCATTTAAGTCTTCTTGGAATAGTCAATAAAGGCTTTATCTAAGATATCTCCTTATCAGCTGACACTTGAGTTGGCCAAGTAAATTTACAATGGCAAACAAAGACAGCCCTGCAGGCTGTACAAAAGCCCAGCAGTATGAAACCATGTAAGTGCCTGAAGCATGCTAACAGGCTATGAGTCAAAGAATGCATGATGCAAGATGTGTGCAACCATAGGAGTACGTACTTTACCTTTCAGACATGAGTGATTTTTGTTTGTTTGTTTTAATCAGTGGCATAATGTGATCAGATAGAAACCAGAGGTCAGAAACACCATTTTCAAACACACTATCACCGCAAATACTGTGCTATGTGTTTAAATACAGAATCTTCTATGTGCAAAATTTGCATCACAAGCTGTTAGGTGTATTTTCCTCTGAGAAGTTTGGAAACAGTAACTCACCAATTGAACAGACAAGGTAAAAAGACTATGAAAATATGCCAAGTATCTTCTACAGAAATCTCCAATTACAATGAACTTTAATTATGCAAAAGTAAAATATGTTATTTGAATTCCAGGGTTCTGAACTGCAGAACTTTCAACATCATTGTCATATAAGCTATAAGGGATAGTCTTTCAAACACAAGAAAAAACATCTTTCACATTATAAAAATGATAATTATTTAACATAATGTTTCCCACCCCCATAATAGTTTCTCCTAAAGTGTGCAATTGCATGGAATAATTTATATACAAATATGTAGATGTATACAAACTGAAATGCCAAACATTGAAAAGAAACTCAAATGAGTGGGCATTTACATATGGAATAGAGCTTATAAGAAACTGTGTTTTTGTGATAATGAGCTGTTTTCAAACTCTCCTCCATTCTGGAAATTTACTCATAGAAAAGTCCATGTTTTCATAACACAGCAGAGAAACCCAAAAAAGTAGTCTTCATAAATCTGAAAATACAACAGCTGAGTTAATAAGTAGCCACTGTGCCATCTCAACTTCAGTGACAAGTCAAAGTATGAATTAAAATTCCAAGACACAAAGGCAAAATATTCTTCAGCTAATCATTCCTTTAACCCACACAGAACATACACTATTCCAAGGCTAGTGAAGTTTAGGGTTTAGGTAAGTTCCTTTGTTCGGGACTATTCTGAAGGGAATCACCTTATGCACAAATATACAAAATTAGTATTAGAGTAGAGGGGAAAAAAATTTTGTCCCACACTGTTTAGGAATTAAGTGCTTGTGTTTTGTGAAACCTATTTTTGTTGTTGTTGTTATTTTAAGTCATTATTTGTCTTCAAATTTGTCTGGAAACTACCATATTTACAAAACTCAACAAATTGTAAGGAAAACTAGAAATATAGTTTCACAATCTTACCTTATTTCCTACTCAAAAAGTAAGTATATCAACTGCAAAGCCATTTAACTTCTCATTTAAAAGCTATATACAAATTAATGACTGAATGACTCAACCTTTCTTCATTTACAGAAGACAGAAATTACACTCAAACCAGGTTAAAGTAGAAAAGGGAATTTATTACCTCACATGGCTAAATCGACAACATTGTCTGTTTCTCTCCCTGTCTTAGCTATGTTTTTCTTTCTGTTGGCTTTATTTTCTGAGCTCTGGTGGTAGAGACAATTAAGCACTCAGCTGCTAACACAGAGTTCCGTGTTTTGAACCCACTAGCAGCTGCAGGGGAGACAGATAAGGAAGTCGGCTCCTGAAAGATTACACCTTCGGAAACACTAAGGAAGAGTTCTATTCTGTCCTATAGGGTTGCTATGAGTCAAAGTTTGATTTGACAGTAATGGGTTTAGGTTTGAGTTCTATTGTTAAATATACCCTCCCCATGCAGTGGCCAGGCATAGCCACTAATAACTCCAAGAGAACTTGTTACCAGTTTAGTAATCTAAATGGAATAGAAGTCAAGACACAGTAGTGTCAGAAGTCCTCTAACTTCGGGAGGGGGGGGCAGGCATGAGAATCATCAGCTCAAAGCTGATTTCTATGAGGCAGAAGTCAGACACAGCTCCACTCTTCATTCTTTTTGCCAGTGTCCCCTAGGTACTCTCTACTTTTCTGCTGGGTTCAATAATTTGTTACAACAGCCACACAAAACTCACAGACCATACTCAGTAGCTGTGTGGTTTATTAGGAAAGTAACAGGAAAAACTCAGAAGACAGAATAGAGTTTGTCAGTTAGGACAACTTCCAATCAGGACAGCTCTCAACTTAAGGGCCATGGTGGCACAGCAGTTAAGCATTTGGCTGCTGACCTAAAGGTCAGCAGCTCCTTGGAAAACCTATGAAGCAGTTCTACTCCGTCTTACAGGGTCCCTGTGACTCAGAATAGATTTGACAGCAATGGGTTTGGCTTTTTTGTTTTATTAAGTACCCAGTCACATCCCACTCCTCCAGAAAGCTTTCTACTCAAAGGTAATCAGTTTTCTTGTTCTACAGGTTCATAAGCCCACTGCAGCCATCTGTCTTCCACTATCTCTCTCTGCTGGGTCTAGTGGGTTTTTTAGAAAAGTGACCTCCATTCTGGGTTTCTCCTCTTGATGGTAGCGCAGTCACTTTCATCCTCTGTGGGCTTGGCTCTTTTATAAGCCTATACCTTCCACCAAGACCATAAACCAACCTATCTCCTTGGTTGGTCAACTTGGCTTGGCTTGGCAATACTTTCTGCAAGGACTTTATGCATTTATCTGCATAATAACTGCCCAATCCCTCTGCAAGACCATGGCCCAGCAAATGATCTTGATGGAACAAACTACAAAGCCAGGGCCAGAAAGTCCATATATAAAGAAAAACCTGCTGCATTGCAGAAGTGTTTCTTTCCCAAAGTCTCAAAACTGACTTTGACTGGGACAGCTTGGGTAACATGCCAACTTTTCATTCACTTGTTCTTTCCAGGGTATGTGACAGTGATTGGCAATATTGTGTAAATGAGCACTTTGGGAATCAGTATAACTTGAATCTTTCTGTTTTATATTGATAAAAAATGAGGCCAAATAGTTCCCCAAGACATGATTCTACAAACAAAATATCAAGGGGGAGTTAAGACAGCAGACTAAACACACATCTCCCTAAATCGCTCTGGAAACCAAGACCTGAAATGATAATTAAATGGAGCCTTCTCGACACCTATTAAGTCCTGAGATGTAGCATAGGGCTGTTAACTTGGACTTCATACCACTGAACACAAAACCTGTTCTCTTTCACTGACCCTACTCTCGGCAAGCACAGTCTTGCACAGACAGAAGGTTAACTCACCATTTTGGTTTGTTTTTTTTTCCTCTGTCTTGGCCAGGGGGGCAGAGCTGGGACTTGACTAGCTGCTGGTCTCAGACACACTGCTGGCAGGACTAGCAAGCATAATTGCCATACTCTGAGAGCCTGCCTTTGGACTCTATACATCTTGGCTCCTCTGGCCTATATTTCTGCCTTTGCCATGTGGTGGCCATACAGACGTGCTTGTGTGGGATGCCATCTTGATCCACTGGGAAATGGAGAAACCCAGGAAGAGGCCCTGGCCAGACTTTGTTCCTAGGCTGGGAGGTGGCACATGCCGGGGGAGAAGAGTGTTTTTCCAGCAGAGAGGCGTTTTTTGCAGTTTTGCCAGTAGTGGAGGCTGTGGACTCTGGGCATTGTGGCACTCCTGGCCTCCCTTTCCACCTGGAGCTTGGTCCTGGCCAGCTGGCGAGCTTGTGCAGAATGCCATCTTGTTTCACTAGGAGATGGAATCATCCATACAGAAACCTCAGCTGCACCTAATTTCTGGGCAGGAAAGCAGTGCCTACCCAGAAGAAACTGCTATTCCAGCAGAAAAGCAGAATTCTACAGTATTGCCTACAGATGCGGCCTGACAGCAGAGGCCAGCAGGCCAGTAGCCTTTATGTATTTGGAGCTAATTTATAACATCTAGGATTGGATATACAGGCACTTATTTTGCCAGCTGGGAAGAGGGACACATACACCTGAAAACCTGACTGACTTTGGAAGTTGTCAAATACTTTTTACTACTCATTTTAAGATGGCCTAGAGAAACCACTGTGGTCCATCTTCACAGCATCTCTCCCAGCCTCTATTGACTCACATGAAGCCCAAAAAGCAACAAACTTTGGAGAAGACAGTAACCTGAAAATTATCCGTGGCATCAGAAGGCCCCCAAGAGAAACCACCTGAGAACTTCCCAGATGAAGAAGCTTTTCTGAAACTATCAGAAGGTGAATACAAAAGGATTATATAGAGACCCTCCTCCTAGACCTCATACAAAATGCAACAGAGCAAAACGAAAAATTAAGCAAGCTGTTCAATCTGATGGAACATCAGTACTTGGAAAACCAACAGATTCAGTACAAAATCAAAGACACAGAAACTTTAATTTGAAGTCAAGATAACAGAATGGAACAAATAGAAAAGAGAACTTCTGATGTGAAGACAGAGCTACTCACTCTAGCATCTATGAGGAGAAATCAGAAAAAAGAAACAAGAAAAATTAAGAAGTATGTGGGATTCTATTAAGAAAAACAATCTACGATTAATTCGAGTTCCCACACAGGGCAAGACACCGGAGAACACACAGAGCATTGTTGCTGAGCTGCTGACAGAAAACTTTCCAAAAATTATGAAAGAAGAGAATACAGATATCCAAGATACATGTTGAACACCACTCAATATGGATCTCAGTAGAAAGACTCCAAGACATGTTATAATCAAGCTCAACAAAATGAAACATAAGCAGAAACTCATAGAGACAGGACAGCTCAAAGCAAAGCTAACATTCAGAAGGAAACCCTGTAGGTTTTCATCAGATTTCTCAGCAGAAACAATGCTGGCATGGAGACAGTGGCATGACACATTCAAGCCATGAAGGAGAAGAACTTCCAACTAAGAATTATATATCCTGCAAAACTATCCTTCAAATATGAAAATGAAATTAAGACATTTGCTGATAAACAGAAACTCAGGGACAGTAAAATCCAAACTAAAGCTACAAGAAATACTGAAAGAATCTCATGGCTTGGAAGAACAAAACCATAAACTTTATATTTCAGAAGGACACATTATCCAGAATCCTACTCAGGGAAGACTCCAAACTCAATCAGAGCTATAATGGTGAAAGAAACAATCTAGTGATCATATCATGTAAACTATGATATCACCATATTACAAAGAGGGATGTACTACAGTTATTATACTCCTTCCGGATGGAGAGGAAGTTGACAAGACTGGTAGCAATCAAAACTGGGTTTATACAGTTTATTAAGAGGAATCATAGGGGCAGCCGTAAAGCACAATAAAGAAGCAACATACCACATCAAGAAATGTAATACAGGAGTCTCAACAACAGCAAAACTAACTCTGAAAAAGGTGCAAAATCAACTCACAAAGAAGAAGGTCACAGAATAGAATAAGAACAGCAGAGAAAACATCAACACAAAAATAAACATACCATAATGGCAGCACTGAACACATACCTATCAATAATTACACTGAATGTGAATGGACTCAATGCTCCAGTAAAGAGACATCAAGTGACATCTGGCATCAAAAGACATGACCCATCCATATGCTGCCAACAAGAAACTCACCTTAGACTTAAAGATATGAACAAACTGAAAATTAAAGGATGGAAGAATATATACAAAGAGAACAATGAACAAAGAACAGCAGCTGTGGCAATTCTAATCTCATAAAAGAGATTTTAATGTAAAATCCACCATCATGGACAAGGATGGCCACTATTTATTGCTGAAAGGTTCAATACACAAGCAGGACACAAAAATATTAAATATTTATGCACCTAATAATAGAGAGCATAAATACATCAAAGAAACACTAACTATACTCAAAAAGGAGATAGATCACTCCACAATAATAGTCGGAGACTTCAACACTCCACTCTCAATATCAGACAGATCGTCTAGAAAAAGGCTCAATAAAGACACGGAAGACCTTATTGCCACAATGAATCAAGTAGACCCCATCAACACATACAGAACTTTCTATCCATCAGTGGACAACTACAACTTCTCCTCCAGTGCACATGGAACATTCTCCAGAATAGACCGTGTGTTAGGACATAAAGCAATTCTCAACACAATCTATACCACTGAATTGACACAAAGAATCTTCTCAGATCATAATGTGACAAAATTCGAACTCAATAGCAGAAAAAACACAGATAGAAAGTGGAATTCACGTAAATTGAACAACACCTTGCTCAAAAAACCATGGGTTACAGAAGAAATCAAGGGTGAAATAAAGAAATTCATGGATTCCAACGAGAACAAAATGCTTCCTACCAGAACCTATGGGATACAGCCAAAGCAGTGCTCAGAGGTCAGTTTATCTCCATAAATGCACACATCTGGAAGGAAGAAAGAAGCCAACTCAAAGAGCTGATCCTACAGCTTGAACAAGTAAAGAAAGAGCAACAGAGGAACTCCTCAGGCACCAGAAGAAAACAGATCCTAAAGATCAGAGCAAAACTAAATGAATTAGAGAACAGAAGAACTGAAAAAATTGAAAATACAAAAAGCTGGTTTTTTGAAAAGATCAACAAAAGTGACAAGCCACTGGCTCAACTTACTAAAGAAAAACAGGAAACAAATAACCCAAATAAGAAATGAGAGAGGAGTTGTCACAACAGATCCAACAGAAATCGAAAATATCGTATCTAAATACTATGAAAGACAGTCTTCTAACAAATTTGAAAACCTAGAGGAAATGGCCAAATTCATTGATTCATATCACCTACCCAAATTATTACAAGGTGAAGCAGATAACTTAATAAATCCATCACAAAGAAAGAGATTGAAAAAGTCATCAAAAAACTGCCAACCAAAAAAACCCGAGACCCAGATAGCTTCACCACAGAATTCTACCAAGCTTTTCGAGAAGAGTTATCTCCAATACTACTGAGGCTATTTCACATATAGAAAGGGATGGGATACTCCCAAATTCATTCTATGAAGCCAGCATAACCCTGATATGAAAGCCAGGGAAAGACCCAAACAAAATTGAGAACTACAGACCAATATCACTCACGAATCTAGATGCAAAAATTTTCAACTAAATTCTTGTCAATAGAATGTAACAACATATCCAAAAAATAATCCATCATGAGCAAGTTGGATTCATACCAGGGATGTAAGGCTGGCTCAGCATCAGGAAAACAATTCATGTGATCAACCACATAAATATCACAAAAGACAAGAACCACTTGATCTTGTATATTGATGCCGAAAAGACATTTGATAAAGTCCAACACACATTCATACTAAAAACTCTCAGCAAAATAGGAATAGCTGGCCAGTTCCTCGATGCAATAAGGGCCATGTATACAAAGCAACTGCCTACATCATCCTGAATGGAGAGAGATTGAAACAGTTTTCCTTGAGAACAGGAACTAGACAAGGATGCCCACTCTCACCTCTCCAATTCAACACTGTACTAGAAGTTCTAGCCAGAGCAATCAGACAAGATCAAGGAATAAAGGGCATCTGCATTGGCTAAGAAGAACTAAAAATTTCCCTGTTTGCAGATGATATGATTGTATACGCACAGAATCCCAAAGAATCCATAAGGAAACTCAAACTGATAGAAGAGTTTGGCAAAGTTTCAGGATACAAGATAAAAATAAGTAAATCAGTAGGATTCCTTTATACCAACAATGAGATTATTAAGGAAGAAATAACCAAGTCAATACCATTTACTATAGCCCTGAGAAGATAAAGTACCTAGGAACAGATTTAACCAGAGAAATAAGAGACCTTTACAAAGAGAATTACAAACCCTTACTACAAGAAACTAAGAGACACTTACATAAATGGAGAAACCTACCCTGCTCATGGATAGGAGGACTTAACATTGTGAAAATGTCTATTTTACCCAAAGCAATCTACTTATATAATGCAATCCCAATACAAGTTCAAGTGACATTTTTTAATGAGATGGAGGAACAAACTACCAACTCTGTTTGGAAAGGGAAGAAGCCACAGATAAGTAAAGCATTACTAAAGAAGAAGAACATACTGGGAGGCCTCTCATTACCTGACCTGAGGACCTATTATACTGCCACAGTAGTCAGAACAGCTTGGTACTGGTACAGAAATAGACAGAAACATCAATGGAACAGAATTGAGACCCCAGAGATGGCATCATCTGCTTATGAACAGGTGATATTTGACAAAGGCCCTAAGACATTAAACTCGAGTAAAGACAATCTCTTCAACAAATGGTGCTGGCAAAATTGGATATCCATCTGCAATAAATTAAAACCAGACTTGTATCTTACATCTTATACAAAAACCAACTCAAACTGCATAAAAGACCTAAATATCAAATCTAAAACGATAAAGCTCATCCAAGAGAAAGTAGGAACAACAATGGAAGGTTTAATATACAACCTAGACAGACTTCAAAATCTGTCAAACAAACCACAATCATCAGAAAATAGGTAAATGGGAACTACTAAGAATCAATTACTTTTGCTCATCCAAAGACTTTATTAATAGAATTAGAAGGCCACGTACAGAAGGAGAGAAAATATTTGGCAACAATTTGTCAGACCGATGCCTGATCTCCATAATCTATAAGGTACTACAAACTATCAATAAGAAAAAGATAAATCATCCAATTAAGCAATGGGCAAAGGAGATGGACAGACGCTTCTCTAATGAGATCCAGGCAGCCAAAAAACACATGCAGACATGCTCATGATCATTAGCTGTTAAAGACATTCAAATCAAAACGACAATGAGATACCATCTCACCCCAACAAGGTTGGCCATGATCCAAAAAACACAAAACAAATGCTGGAGAGGCTGTGGGGAGATTGGAACTCTCCTACTCTGTTGGTGGGATTGCAAAATGGTGCAACTTCTTTGGAAAGCAATCTGGCACTTCCTTAGAAAGCTGGATCTAGATATGCCATTTTACCCAGTAATTCCACTGCTCAGGATATATCCTACAGAATCAAGGACATTCACACCAAGTGATACATGCGCACAAATGTTCATCGCAGAACAGTCCACAACAGGAAAAAGATGGAATCAACCCAGATGCCCAACAACAGAGGAATGGATAGGTAAACTATGGTATACATACTCAGTGGAACACTATGCAATGATAAAGAACAACAATGACAGCAGGAAACATCTCTTAACCTAGTTTCAACTGGAGGACATTATGTGGAGTGAAAGCAGTCAGTGACAAAAGGACAAATATTGCATGAGACCCCTACAATAAGAACTTAAAAACAGACTCATGCATAGAAGACAAGACTCTTTGATAGGTGCAAGGGTGGGGAGGGAAGGGGGGTGGAGTTGGAGCGCGTAGATTAGATAGCTAAATAGAAATTTGGTTGGGTGGAATCGTTAACAGCACACATTAGAAAGAAGACTTCAACACAATTTGAGTACTCCTCCCATCTTAACCCAATATTGCAAGGACAGAGCAGCTGGGGAAGGGGGCCGGGGACCATGCTAGAGGCAAATTGGCACAGCTAGCATTTTGCTAATGAGGACTCTCACCACCCCACATCGGTGAGCGGTATCTGGGGTCTTAAAAGCTGCCAAGCTGCCAAGCTGCCATCTGAGAGAACAGCAAATGGTCCCAACTCAACAGGAACGGGTGACCACCGAGGACAAGAACAACGTGGGAAAAAGAGAACCCAGAACACAGAGAGACCCACATGAGTGGGTGACTACATCAACTCGTAACCAGAAGAACCGGATGGTGCCCGGCCACCACCAGTGATAGCCACAATGGAGCTCACAGAGTTGAGTCTCACCGGCAACAAGAGAATAAATAGGGGTGCACCCTGAAATCTCCAATAAAAGACCACAATTGATGGTCCGGGGGCTTTGAGGTTCCCCTGGGAGCATGGACCCTGGCCCTGATGCTTCCCCTGTCCATAAATTATGATGAAGGTCAATTTTTCAGACAGCAATGGACTGGACTTGGTGAAGCAGTGTGACCGTATCTTATGGGAACTTTATGGTTCTATGCATCTATAGGATGTCGCCCTGTTGACCTCTTGCTGGAGGAAGGGGAGCAGGTGGAGAGGAGGGGATAGGAGACTGTTGGGAGGATAGGACATGTATGGAGAAGAGAGGAGGGGTGTGCAGTCACCGGGCAGGGGGAGTAGTGAGAGCTACATATAGGTGAGCATGCGAATTTATATGAGAATGTACATTTTCATTCAATCATAATAAAAAAGAAAAACAGAAAAAATAAAAATACAAACAAAATATCTACAAGATCTTTGTACAAATAGCTTTTTTTAGTTTACTTTTGGTATTCACTTTTCTGTCTTAATTTTGTTGTAATAAAATAGATACAGCAAAAATGCCATTTTAACCATTTTTAAGTGTACAAATCATTAGCAATCACATTCGTTATGTTATGCTACCATCATTACTATTTCCAAAACCTTTTCATCACCCCAAACAGAAACCCCACACCCCTTCAGCTATAACTTCCCTTTGTCCTTTCCCTGAGCCCCTGGTAACTCCTAATAAACTTTGTCTGTACACTTATTATAGACATTTTAGGTATGTGGGATTATACACATTTTTCCTTTTGCAACTGACTTATTGCACTTAGCATAAATGTTTTCAAGGTTCTTTCATGTCGTGGTATACAGTAGAACTTCACTTCTTTATACCTGAATAATATTCTACCATATGGACATACCACATTTTGTTTATCCATTCATCTATTAACAGATATTTGAGTTGTTTGCACCTTTTGACTATTATGAATGATGTTGTACTGAGTACTAGTATACAGG
The DNA here is from genome assembly GCA_028571685.1 of Heterohyrax brucei. Lineage (NCBI taxonomy): Eukaryota > Metazoa > Chordata > Mammalia > Hyracoidea > Procaviidae > Heterohyrax > Heterohyrax brucei. Next base: position 97,356,130 of record CM053141.1, on the reverse strand, counting down.
TATCTACCTGAGTCCCTGCTTTCAAGTTTTTCAGGCATATACCTGGGAGTGGAGCTTCTGGATCAAATGTTTAACTTTTTGAGGAACTGCCAATTTTCCATAGCAGCCATGCCATTTTACTTTGCAATTAATGTACAAGGGTTCCAATTTCCCATTCTTGCCAATGCTTATTTTCCATTTTCCATTTTCCTACCTCATGGGTGGGAAATACATGTTCACTTTTAATAAGACAATATTGCATAGTTTATCAAGAAACTGCAAGGTCTGTAAGGGCAGGTACTGCCTCCTGCTGATGCTCTGGTCAACACACTAAAGTCTAAGGGAAATGTGGCAACTGTTATATCACTGGCAAAATCATAAAGAAAGTTTCTTGGATCCAAACCTATACTATGTACTTCCTTCTTTTCTTTTTATTTGGGTTCAACCACATCAAAATTATTTTCAAACTAGTCTATTTTATAGAAGTGGGGTGAGTGGTTGTGTACAGGTAACTACTTGACAATTTGGACAATAGCAGAAAAGGTCGGGAGAGGCCAGTGGTAAATCCCAGCAAGCAAAATTTCAGGCATATTATATAAATCTAGAAGTTCCAAGAAGACAACAAAGTCAGGGAAGTAGGACCAAAAAGATAGTGTCCCCAGTCTGGGGATTCAGGGTTTTAACAAGGTCTGCTGAAGAAGGAAGCACTTAAAATCTAACTGTGCCCTAAGGAAGAGGGCAGCCTTTGTTGTCTTATAAATTTGCTGCTGGTGCTCCATGTTGACAGACCAGGTCTTACCAACTGGAAATGTGTCTTCAGTCAGTATGAGCAGGGTTCACTATGTGTACTTTGGTCCTATGCAAGAAAGAGGAGACAGCTAGGGTTCTGCAAACTTTAAACAGATATAGTAGCCTAAACAATTCAACCCTAATCATAAACAATAATTAAATATTTGCCTCACATTTTAAAAACCCTCTTCTTTAACACTTCCCTATTTCTGGTACATTGAAAGATAAGACTGGAAGCCACATTGAGGCTGTTCTAAATCTGGTGTGGCTAGAGTTACTAGCAGACCCTCAAACGGCTCAACTTTGGGTCTTCTCAGCAATTCCATGCTCCAGCAGATCACATGATTTGGGAGAGATTCACAGTTCAACTCTTTATCACCTAATACTGGTAGTACTTATGTGAGAAATTGGGAAAGATGACCAAATCCATCACACTAAAAACTGGGAGTTCTACTTAAAGCTTTGCCTGTCTTAAATAAAGCCTTGGCATAACCATACAAATTACAGTGATGATAACTTAATGGCAATACCAACTTAAGATCTTTCATTCATCTTACAACTATTTACTGAGTACCTATAATGTTCCAGATACAACATGGTGTTGATATACATACATGCAAGTCAATTTCAAAATGAAGTGATCAGTGTTTTCACAAATGCACATGACACATATTTACGGCTTCCTCCATACAGCATTAGATATATAGGGACATAGGGGAATCTTTGCCAATATTTGAGGTAGGTCTTAAGGGTGAGTAGGCATTTGTCTTCTTGGAAAAGACAACTATTGATAGCAGAAGAAACAGCACTTGTAAAGAGACAGAGAAGCATCAACGGCATAATATATTTGGTAATTAGACAGAGTCTGCTGTTACTAGAGCACAAGTATGAGGTGCTGGATGAGCTGTTGATACTGATAAAAGCCAGGCTGCAAGGAGCAACGCACTCTAAACTAGGTTTGTTTCCATTTTACACTTGGTGAGGTATGAGGTCTTTTCTTAAAAGAAGTGAGAGGAGTGAAGTGAAGGGGTTGAAACCAAAACCCACATTCTTCTTCCTGGGCACATCTGAGTACCTCATTGCCCAAACCCCCTTGCAGTCAAATGGGGCCAAAAACAAGCAGATTTTTTTAAGTTTCTCTCAGATATTAAGGCAGCTGTACTTAAAAATGTAGAATTTAGGAGAAATGTCAGGTTTGGAAATGAATTAACAAAACCACCAAACCCACTGCCATCAAGTCAGTTCCAACTCACAGTAACCCTACAGGGCAGAGCAAAACTGCTCCATAGAGTTTCCAAGGACTGCCTGGTGGATTCGAACTGCTGACTTTTCAGGTAGCAGATGTAGCACTTAACCACTAGGCCACTGGGTTTTCTGGAGACGAATTAGGGACCATAAATATATGATTCAAGCTAAGAAAGAGGTAGTTCTCCTTTTAGATCACATCAGACCTAATCCACTGCAAGCTACCAGATTTTCACTTGATATTATTATGCTTACAAAATTTAGATGTATTTTCAACAAATGTAAAAAATACAACTGATACATGATATTGAAAAACCACAGCAAAGAAAATCGAATATTATTGTTTTTCTATTGTCTATGATCAAATACAGGTAATGAAAAAATCCAGAAGGTAGGAAGTTGCTAATATTACTTAATTCCATTCTACAAGCACATAGTGTATATGTACAGCTGACTTCTTTCACATGATACATACTAAATGAAAAGTCCAGATATTATTATATGTATTTCTTTAGCTCCTGCCACCTTCCCCAAATACTCTGCAACATAGGAATATTTTACCCATCTGCTGAAGAACTATATATACCCAAATGCAGTGTAGTTTGTGAAGGCCAAAACTGCTGGGACTGACTTGTTTTTCCAGACTTCACAAGTTTTCTGCCTTTGACAAGGTCGAGTCACCACTCTTCTGTCACTGTCTATTTAGTGGAAAACATTTTGGTTTCCCTTTTCTGATGGCATATACAGGTATTACTGTGTAAGTCCCTGGGTGGTGTGAACATTTTATGCTTACCTACTAACCAAAAGGCTGGTAGATTAAATTTACCCAGTAGCACTGGAGAAGAAAGGCCTGGTGATCTACTTCCATAAAATTATTGCCACTGAAAACGCTGTAAGCAGTCGACTCTGAAATACGTGAGATAGCAATGAGTCAAAATTCAGTGGCAACAGGTTTGATTCAGTGTTTGTGTGTGTGTGTGTGTGTGTACAAAGTCTGACAACCGAGTCTGTGAACTTCATTGTTCTAAATGCTACATACTCATTGCTGAGTATCACTCCAGTCACCTTTGAAGTACTCCCCTTGGAAAGCTATGCACCAACACCAGCACCTAGTCCACCATTCAAAGTATGTCTGGAACTCTTTCTGAAATGGCCATTGCGCATACAATGGCAAGGTGTTAAGTTCATGAACTTAACTGTATAGTTGTCTGTGAAGGAGTTTTTAGCCAGTAAACAAATAATAGTGCTGGAACACCCTCCCTACTCACCTGATCTAGCCCCCAGTGACTTTTGTCTTTACTCAAAGATAAAGGAAGTGTCAAAAGGAAAACATGTGAAGGACATTCAGGACACCAAGGGTAAAACGACAACAGCTCTAATGGCCATTCCATAAAAAGAGTATATATTTAAAACTGCCCCACAGTTTCCAAGGAGCACATGGTAAATTCAAACTACCAAACTTTTTTTTTGTTTTTTAATTGTCATTACATGCAAGCATACAATCCAAATCAGTTTTGCATGCCCACCTATCTGCAGCTCCTTCTGCTTGTCCCACCCAGTGACAGTATGCACCTCCTTTCTATTCCATACTTCTCGTGTCCCTGCAACAAGATTTTGACGCCTCCTCTCCATCTTCTTCTCTGTTATATAGAAAGAGACCAGTAGGACCACTCCTATAAATGCATAGAACCACAAAGTACACACACCATATGGTCACACTGTGTCCCTGAGTCCAGTCCTGTCCTGTCTAGAGTTGCCCTTATTACTGGTTTCCAGTCAGGGACAGTAGCAAGTCTAGGGATAATGCTACCAGGGGAGCATCCACACTGTTAGAGCATCAATTCAGATCTTTTAGAATTCTTGGGCTGCACCTCTCTTTTTCTCATGTTGACTTGGGCACTCCACATTGTGTCCCCTGTCATGGCTGTCTTTGGTGGTGGCTGGTCACCACCTGGTTTTTCCAGTCTCATGTTGATACGATCTCCCATTCATATGTGTCCTTCTGTCTCCTGGGCTCTTTTTAACTCAGGTCTTTGATGTTCTGGGGGATCATCTGTTCCAGATGAGCTGGTACTATCTGGTGTACCTAGATGGCAGTTTGCTAACTTTTACAACCCCAGACACCACTCACCAGTACGGGGTGCAGAAGACTTTTTTAGCAATAAACCAGTTACAACAGTTGGCATCGATGTCCCCTTGGTGCCTGCTACTCTATCCTTTGAAATATTGTTAAATCACAACCTTTTTGTTAGCAGCTATAGCTCTTAACCACTACACTACCAAGGTTTATATATGTGTGTGTGCATGCACATACATGTGTGCGTAGATATAATAGTGCAGAAGCAACTGAGCAACTATAATTTCATATTTTAAATGTTTAGAATATGCATGAATCTACCACCTTACTTGTCTTAGACTTATGAACAGAATTTTAAAAGATGAAAACAAAATCAAAATGAAATTTCTGGAAAAATTTTGTCCAACTAGCATTTAGAAATGTTTCCATTACTTTATGGCAGGCTATTTTAGTAGTCATTTCTTTTTAATTCAATAGCTTGTGTTCAAGCAGCTTTATTTTGCATTATTACTTCAGTCTAAGAACTGAAATCACCACCTGAAAAACCGTTCCTCCCAGAAGAACAGCACTGACACTACACTAGAAATCACTCCATGAAAAGTACAAGAATAAAGAGAGAATAAAACTGACAGGTACTTTAGCTATCTCTTTTTTCATTCTTTTTTTGACTATTCTTCATTTAAGTACTGACCGAGTTTGCCTTAACTTAGTTTCAGAGAGCCTGCAGTCAAAAATTATAAAGTGTTTGAATAATTTATTTTAAAACTTTAAGGGCATCTGAAGCTTCTCCTGTATTTTACAGACTGAATAGATCAGTGTCAAGTAGTAGGAATCTAGGCTCAATGATCCTACAAGCCCAAATCGCTATTCTGTACCCAAATGAAAAACGTCACGTGAGCCCTTTGACCTTGGAAAATCTAACCCAGAACTGGCTTATTTATGGGAATTACATGCCTCCATCACTAATAAATCTTACAACTATAGTCTATGAAGAAATGGATTTTCTTTATAGTAAGTTATAGAAGTCAATGATGGCTATAAGGTGAGCTGCTCGGAAAGTAGTCTGTAAATCCAGTTCTATCAGGTAAGCCTATTAAGAGCACTTTTCTCTTACCAACAAAAGTACTAGTACTTCAGTTTTAGATTTTATAACTTTATGGAGCATAACTGTAAGGTAAAAAAGGCTGAGAATTTTTGTGACTATGAAATACAATAATTTTAACATAATCTATTCCTTAGGAAGTGTACATTTTTCTACATTTGAAATGCACAACTGGGATACTCAAACTAAATTTGGATCACTTAAAATTTAAATTCAAGCATTTTTCCTTTGCAAAGCTGATGCATGCACAGCAATGTCTGTATGATATGAGTGTAACCTAAACAAGATATCTAGCTACAGAAGCAAAAAATCATTTATATCTCTAAATTCAAGTTGCATCTTAAACACATGCACACACACGCAGAGACAAATCTTAATTTCTTTGAAGACATAATAATTTATCTCCTCTTTTTCAATCCTTTGGATTTCCAGTTCAAGATGGTAGATTATTTGTATATCCACCTCTTCTCCTTCCAAAAATCACATTAACATTATAGAAACAAGAACAAACAGGAACAGATATTGAACAGCATAGAGAGTGGGTAAGGAAGTATCGGTAGTCAAAAAATCACAGCAACTTTCAGAAAGATAAGATGTTACAGGCTAAAATCCACAGAGGACTGCAAAAGAGGTGGAAACTAAGGATCGAAGATAAGGTGGATGCTAAGGACTAAGCTGAGGACTCCCAGAGAGGTGCTGGTTTGTAGAAAAGAACACAAAATGAATGAAATGTGACTATAATCAAGCAGACAAACTGAAGGCATTACATGGACCAGTGAAACTGGTGTGTTCCTGCCAAGGCTTCCTCTTTGTTTTACAGACTACCAAGCAACAGCATTTTCCCCAAGATAAAACCATAGAAACACTTTCTAAAGAAATTAAAGACTGTTCTGGGGTGGGCTAAAGCACCTGAGAAAGATGTAGAACAGAAATAAAGGTAAATCACACATATAGCACATATAAAGAAAAAAAGCAGCTCTTGTGCAAAACTGAGAACCTCTTACTGATTTTTTTGCATAGCCTTCATTTGTACCCTGATGCCGAGTTTATTAAAAGGCATGTCTTGAGCTACTGACATGGAGTACAAATGCAATTTTTAAAATTTTTCTTTAAAAATGTAAACTGTACTTATAAAGTTAGTATCACTGTATCTTTTAAATACTTCACATTCCTTAAACAATAGACAAACTTCGGCATACACAATAGCACTGCAAATACTCATACAGTGAAAACAGTTACAAAATGTTAGTGTCACTGGAAGCACATTCTTTTTATCTTAATTTATCCCTACAAATCCTTATTGCTGTTGTTAGTCACAGTCAAGTCAGCTTAGATTCAAGGCAGCTGCAGGTATAACAGAATCAAGTGTTGCCTTGTGCTAAGCCATCTTCATGATCACTGGTCTACTCAAGTCTACTGTTACAGCCACTGTGTATTCTGACTGCCTTCTAACCTAGGTGGCTCATCTTCCAGCACCACATGGGACACTATTCTCTTATCATCAGAGGATATGAATTGACTGAGTTTTGGAAATAGATTGCCAGGCTTTTATTTCCTAGTCTGTCTTTGTTTGGAAGCTCCACTGAAACCTGTCCAGGGTAATCCTGTCAAGGATTACCTAACAGTACGTGAGATACCATCAGCACGGCTTCAAGAACTATAGCATCACAAAGGCCACTACAATATGACTGATTGACAGATGATGATGGTACAGTTTCCTGTTATTTCTGATAGTTGTCACTAAATTGGTTCTGCCTCACAGCAAACATGTACTAGAATAAAATACTGCCTAGTCTTATGCTAACTTCAGGAGCAATGAAATGTGAGTCCCTTGCTGCAGCCATTACTTCCTTAGTTTAGTGTACTTAGTGTTAGTCAGTTACCATCAAGTTGATTTCAACCCATAGCCCTATGTCCAACAGACAAAACATTACTGGGCCATGCTCCCAATCACTGATGTGTTTGAACCCATTGTGACAGCCACTATGTCAACCCATCCAGTTCAGGATCTTCCTCTTTTTCACTGATCCTCTACTTTACTAAGCATGATGTCCTCCTCCAAGGACTGGTCCCTCCTGATAAAATGCCCAAAGTATGTGAGACAAAGTCTCGCCATCCTTGCTTCCAGGGAGCATTCTGTCTTCTTCCAAGACAGACTCATTCATTCTTCTGGCAGTCCATGGTATATTCAATATTCTTTACTAACATCATAATTCAGGTGTGTCAAACCTTCTTCAGTCTTCCTTAGGGCACAGTAGTTACATACTTGGCTATCAGCTGATGGGTAGAACCCATCAGTTGCTCTGCAGAAAAAAGATGTAGCAGTCTATTTTAAAGTCTGTAAAGATTACAGACTTGGAAACCCTACGAGGCAATTCTATTCTGTCCTACAGGGTCACTAACAGTCTTAATCAACTCAATAGGTTATCACTTTCCCAGGTTTTAATAATTCTGTATTATTTTTTATAATTCCTAGTAGTTCAATAATTATTACCTAAGACTAATAAAATAATTTCCCTATCTTATACAAGATCATATTGTAGCTCCTGATTACTCACTTCAAGAATTCATAGTCATTGATTGTTTTGCTGTAATCCATGTTAAGAAATTTACAACCTGCTTTTCATATTAATTTTAGATTCTAAGGTATTTTACCTTTTTGAGAAATGAAGTATGGCTTAAGGCTGAAATAGCTCTATCTCACCAAATTTTCTATACTGATGACCTACTGAACTTGGTCTATCATTATTATCATCACTTTATCATAACTAGCAGGAGTTACAGAAAATTAGTAAAGGTTTTATCTTTCAAAAACAGAGATGAAGAATAAATTCTGCTTATCCTTTATAAAGCACTCTTTTGTTTATTTTTCACATTTTAACACCTTTGAAATCCAGGTATATTTTACAACAAATGGCATCGTGCACTCTTGGTCCACTAGGAGCAGGCGTAACATGGCACTGCCACTGCTTGCTCATGCACTTGCTTTGTTGTGATCCCTAGGGGCCTGACTGGATAACTGCAAGCCCTTAACATTATTAACAGCAAAATAGTCATGAACTACTTTCAGAAAGGAATGCACGACCTTGCTATTGACTGAAAACTTCACATTAGCAAATGCCGTCAAAATCAGGAAAGCATCAATCAGCATCAAAATGTGAAGAAACGGTGTCAGTGTCTTGGAGGAAATTCCTAGAGATAATTAGTAGAACGCACATCTAGAAAATGCTGCATCACTAGTGCTCTTGAGAGAAAGAAGGAACAAATTTTGAAAAAAACCAGATGCTGATGACTTTAACTCAGAAACTGTTTCTGAATATTCTAATTCCAAATGTGAAGATACTTAGGAATATCTTAATAAATTTATTTTGCTTATGCTTTCCTTTCAGTGCATACACAAGAACTAAAATTATATGTCTAAGTCTAAATGTTCTAAAAGATAAAGATTTGTGCTAAGGTGTAATTAGTAGGCTTTTTCTTTTCTTAGTACTATATAAAATAATGATACACCTTAAATTCAACATATTCTAGACTTAATGAGGTACAAGTGCTATATTGACAAGAAGATATCACTGACTTATCATTTTTGAAACACAAAGTTGAATGATCTTTTTAGTAAGTTAATACATATATAACATCTATAGCTAAGAAGCTATTTGTCTACCTGGTTATATTAATCTTGCCTAAGCTCCTCGTTATTTTTCTGTACTGCTTCCTTTTTCCCTCTCTGGACTGTATGACTCACTCTCAAGTTTTTATTCTCTCTTTCTTGATTACACAGATAGGAACAAGTACATATGATATTTTATAGACAGACATATATTTAACAGAAGAACCAAAACATCCATGATTTCCTACATACTAAAATCAATAAAAATAAAGCATAGACTATTCTGTTCACTCTTTTATTAATACTGTTCTTGATGTAACATACAGTCTACTTTAACATTCCCCTTTTGAGTATCATCTTTTACCTTATGGCATTTTACAAATGCAATCTGTTTCAACTAACTACTATTATTATTATATCATCATGACATCACTGATCAGTAAGAGCATCATTATGCGGGATCCTTTTTCCTTCTACTATGACCTGGTATTCAAGAAAGCAACCTCATTCTTAAGGCATAAAAAAAAATTCAAAAACATGCAGATCTATGTTCTTCCCAATACACAATCAGTTTCCTTTAGAGAATAAATTTTCTTTTATGCAGAATAGTATTAGAAGACAAGCTCCTGACACATATGAGAGTTTTTGATGAGCTGATATTTCTGCTGCTGCCAAAGAGGACATTTTTGAGGGAAAACTTGAAAGAATCAGTTTTGGGAGACAATTCTAAATGGACCGCTCATGTTTCAGCACAGTTTGTAGGAAGTACTATTAGCTGTCCTTTGCTTCCAACTGTAGCTTCAAAGATTTTTCGAGAATGAAGAGCAAAGGGTACTCATTATAAAATATACATATCTAAGCCCATGGTTCCTCGCCTGTAACAAAATCCAGTTCACAGGCAGGTATCCTCCGGCTTTCTTGCGTTGCCCTATCAAAGACAGGTCTCAGGGAACCAACACAAAAAATACTGATACTCTGTTTACTGCTATTTTTGTGCAGTCTTTGCAGATCACATGATAGGATTTTGCAAAATCAGCAACTTCATTGCAAACACTTTTTTTTTTGTTCCAACTGTTTTTCTTTTTTTTTATTTAATATGACTGAGTGAAAATGTACATTCCCGTACAAATTCACATGCCCACCTATATGCAGTTTCCACTGCTCTCCCTGCCCAGTGACAGCACACTATTCCTCTCTGCTCCATACATGTCTCATTCTCCCAACAGTCTCCTTTCCCCTCTTCTCCACCCACTCTCCTTCCTCCAGCCAGAGGTCAGCAGGATGATATCCTATAGATGCACAGAACCATAAAGTGCATCCAATATATGGTCACTCTGCATCGCCAAGTCCAATCCATTCAAATCCATTCATGTCCGAACCGTGGACCTTCATTATGATTTATGGTCAAGGGCAGCATCAGGGCGAGGGGTCATGCTCCCAGGGGAACCCTGAAACCGCTGGACCATCAATTGATGTCTTTTAGTGGAGATCTCAGGGTGCACCCCTTTTTATTCTTGTGTTGCCAGTGAGACTCAACTTAGTGAGCTCCATCGCAGCTATCACTGGTGGTGGCCGGGCACCATCCAGTTCTTCTGGTCCCAAGTCGATGTAGGCACCCACTCACGTGGGTCTATCTTCCGGGTTGTCTTTATCCCATGTCATTTTGGTCCTTGGTGAGCATCCGTTCCTGCTGAGTTGGGACCATTTGTTGTGCCCTCGGATGGCAGCTTGGCAGCTTTAAGACCCCAGATGCCACTCACCAATGTGGGGTGCAAAGAGCCCTCTTAGAAAAATGCTAGTTGTGCCAACTGGCCTGGGTTTCACCTAAGAACATGGTCCCCTGCCCCTTATCCCAGCTACTGTCCTTGCAATATTGGGTTAAGATGGAAGGAGTATTCAAGTTATGCTGAAGTCTACTTAATATTGTTCTTGTTTCTAATGTGTGCTATCACCAATTTCACCCAACCAGATTTCTAGCACCTATCTATCCTAAGCCCTCCCCCACTCGCCCTCCCTCTCCCGTCTCCCTTGCAGCTGTTTTCACCAACATAAATAGCAACTACACATGTGGACCTCACCAAATGGTATATGCAGGAATCACACCAACTACATCTGTGGGAAGAGATAATGAAAAAGTTCAACATCATCAGTCAGAACAAGGCCAGGCACTAAATGCAGAAATGACCATCAATTGCTCATCTGCGAGTTGAAGCTGCAACTGAAGAAAACTAAAACAAGTCTATAAGAGCCAAAGTATGACCTCGAGTATATCCCACCTGAATTTAATGACCATCTCAAGAACAGATTTGACACAATGAACACTAATAACTGAAGACCAGATGAGTAATGGAATGACATTTAGAACATCTCCAAGCTTAGTTTTTCTAAGTTCTACATACCTCATTGCTGTATATCACTTCACCTTCAAAGTACTCTCCTTGGGAAGCTATGCATCAACACCAGCACCTAATCAACCCTTCAAAGTAATTTTGGAACTCTTTCTGGAATGGCCATTGTGCAGTCGCACAGTGGCAAGTTTACAAACTTAATTGTATAGATGCCCATCAGAGAGTTTTTAGCCAGCAGACAAGTAACCGTATTGGAACATCCTCCCTACTCACTTGATCTGGCCCCCAGTGACATTTTGCTTTACTCGAAGATGAAAGAAATACTGAAAGGAAGACATTTTGATAACATTCAGGACATCAAGAGTAATACAACAGTTCTGATGGTCATTCAAGCTTCCAAGGGGAGTACTTTGAAGGTGACCATAGTGATCTTCAGCAATCAGGTACATAGCATTTTTTTCTGGAATGAATTCATGAACTTCATTGGCAGTCTTTGTACATGAAGAAAGCCAAGAAGTCACTGAAAAGACAGGAAAGAAAAAAAAAGACCAAAATGGATGTCAGAAAATACTCTAAAACGTGTTCTTGAATATTAAGTAACTATAAAAAAGGAAGAAGTGATGAGGCAAAATAAAAAAAAGAACAGATTTCAAAAGGTGGCTCGAGAAGACAATGTACTGCAATGACATGTGCAAAGAACTAGAGATGAAAACCAAAACAGAAGAACACACTTGGCATTTCTCAAGCTGAAAGAACTGAAGAAAAAATTTAAGCATCAAAAATAAGATGGAATGAATACACAGAGTCATCATAACAAATAGAATTGGTCAACATTTAACCATTCCGAGAGGTAGCATGTGATCAGCAACCAATGGTACTGAAAGAAAAGGTCCACGAGACACTGAAGGCACTGGTGAAAAACAAGACTTCAAGAACTGATGGAACATCAACTGAGATGCTTCAACAAACAGATGTGGTACCAGAACTGCTGACTCATCTACACCAACAAACCTGAAGGACAGGCATCTGGCCAACTGACTGGAAGAGAACCATGTTTATGTCTCATCCCAAGAAAGGGGATCCCACCAAATGCAGAAATTATTGAACAATTTATATCACACACAAGTAAAATTTTGCTGAATATCATTCAAACTCAACTGCAGCAGCATATCCACAGGGACCTGCCAGAAATTCAGGCCAGAATCATAAGGGGACATGGAACCACGGATATCACTGCTGATATCAGATGAATCCTGGCTGAAAGCAGTGACTATCAGAAAGATGTTTACCTGTGTTTTACTGACCATGCAAAGGCATTTGATTGTTTGGATCATTAACAGATTATGAATAACAATGTGAAGAATGAGAATTCCAGAACACTTAATTGTGCTCCTAAGGAACCTGTGAACACATGAAGAGGCAGTCATTCAAATGGATCAAGGCAATATCATGTAGTTTAGTCAGGAAAGGTGTGCATCAGAGTGGTATCCTTTCACCACACCTATTCAATCTGTAAAGGAAACCCTGGCAGTACAGTGGTTAAGGACAATATCTGCTATCCTAAAGGCCAACAGTTCAAATCTGCCAGACACTCCTTGATAACTCTATGGTGCAGTTCTGCCCTATAGGTCACTATGAGTCAGAATCAGAATCAATTTGACAGTAGTAGCTTTTATTTTCTTTTTTTGGCTCTATTCAGTCTGTCTGCGGAGCAAATAATCTGAAAATCTGGGCTGCATGAAGAAGGGGGCATCAGTTAAAGGAAGATTCATTAACAACCTGAGTTATGAAAATGACACAATCTTGCTTACTGAAAGTGAAGAGAACTTGAAGACCTTATTGATGAAGATCAAAGATCACCATCTTCAGTATGGATTACACCTCACCATCAAGTGAACAAAAATCATCACAACTGTACCAATAAGCAATGTTATGATAAATGGAGGAAATATTGAAGTTAAGGATTTCATTTTACTTGGATCACAATCAACATCCATGAAAGCAGCAGTCAAGAAATCAAAATACACACTACATTTGGGAAAATCTGCTACAGAAGACCTCTTTAAAGTGTTGAAAACAAAGATGTCACCTTGATGACTAAGGTAAGACTCATCCAAGCCACAGTATTTCAATTGCATCATACAAGCAAATAAGGAAGAAAAAGGAAGAACTAATGTGTTTGAACAGTGGTGTTGGCAAAGAACATTTATTTTACCATGGAATAAAAAAAAGAACCAATAAATCTGTCGTGGAAGAAGTATAATCAGAATGTTCCTTAGAGGCAAGGATGGTGAGACTACCTCTCACATGGAAATGTTATTAGGAAGGATCAGTCCCTGCAGAAGGACATCATGCTTGGTAAAGTAGAGGATCATCAACAAAGAAGAAGACTCTCAAGGAGATAGACTAACACAGTGGCTGCAACAATGGGCTTAAGCTTAACAATGATTGCTGGGCATGGCACAGGACTGGGCAGTGTTTCATTTTGTAATACGCAGAGTCACTATAAGCTGGAAGTAACTCTACTGCACTTAACAACAACAGCTACTGTTCTTGAGTAATAAATCGCACTTTGTCTCTGATCCAGGAATCTGATGCTTCTTTTAGAAGCTATAAAGCTGTAGAGTAGAAAGTGGGATAGAACATCATATCTTCCACTGTTCTTAACAATTGGTTACATTGAAAAAATTCATTCGAAATTTAACATGATTTCCTTGCACTTAGCTTTCCTATAAAATACATGTTCATTATCCACTAATATTTTCTCCTATATTATAGACATGTGAGTGAATTTTCATGCTGACTGACCTTCATGTTGAAGTGGTACCTACCCATCAATATACTATATCCACTTACATAGATCCCAGACAGTTCTTGGAATACAGGAAAAGAAAGACAATTTGAACTAACCGCTTACAGGGAAAAAAAAAAATCAAACTAGTCACATACAATAATTTACCCACTATTTCACTGGTAAGTATCAATGAACAAACTTGCCATTTCAAGAAAGCCAATAGCTCAAAGGAGAAGAATCATGTTAGACAAATGGAGCAAATGGCCTCAGGGTGAACATAAGTAACCTGAGAAGCTAAAAAAAAACTATAATTGTTTTTATCAGAAAGATTTGAGGTGGTTATTTTATCTATAAAGCAAGAATAAGCTTCTCTGGGGGAAAAGAACCATTCAGAGAACAAAAACCTTTGTAAATTAAAAAATACAGCTGATTAAAAAAAAATAGTTAATTAAATTAAAAAGTGAAGAAAAATGTTACACCACAGACAACACTGAAAACAAAATTTATTACCTGGAAGAAAAAGTCAAGGAAAAAGCTTGAATAGAGAATCCAGGAGCAAAAATAGAAACTAAGAGAAAAAAAGGTAAGTTACATGTAGACTAAAAGTATAAGATCCAAAACTCATCATATAGCAAAAAAAAAATGAGAGAAAAAATGAGAGAAGATACATATGGGGTCTGACAATTAATTCCACGAACTTAATTGTTCTAAGTGTTACATACCTCATTGCTGAATATCACTACAGTCACCTTCAAAGTACTCCCCTTGGGAAGCCATGCACCAACACCAGCACCTAGTCCATCTTTCAAAGAAATTTTGAAACTTTCTGGAAAGGCCATTGCACATGGTACTACAGTGGCAAGTTCATGAACTTAATTATATATGCCTGTGAGGAAGTTTTTAGCCAGTAAACAAACAACTGTATTGGAACACCCTCCCTACTCACCTGATCGGGGCCTCCAATGACTTTTTTCTTTACCTGAAGATAAAGGAAATATTGAAAGGGGGATATTTTGATGACATTCAGGATATCAAGGATAATGCTAGGACAGCTCTGATGGCCATTCCGTAAAAAGAGTTTCAAAATTGCTTTGAAGGTTGGACTGGATGCTGGCATCCATGCATAGCTTTCTAAGGGAAGTACTTTGAAGGTGACTGTAGTGATATTCAGCAACAAGGTATGCAGGACTTTTTCTAGGATAAGTTTGCAAACTTAACTGGCAGACTTGATATATAAATACATATACTTTATAATCTCTCAGACAGAAAGAAATGTTACCTAAAGTGAAGTAAGATTTAAGTTATACTGGATTACTTTCTGGTTCTCAATGTCAGGCTTTTAAAAAGAAAAATGCCTTCAATTTCTCAGGAAAAAAGTTTTTTTGAACCCACAATTCTTTACATAATAAATAAAGCAATTACAAAAGTGGAACAGACCTAGCAACAAAGTTTGTAAGTTTTCCCCAAAGACATTGCATGTCTTTTGTAATGTTGTTCTAGATACCTCATGTTTTCAGTGATATTATAAATGAACTTACTAATAATGATATCAATACTTGAAATGATTATTGTGAAAATCAACGTATCTATCAACTTATTAATTTAAATGATTTGTAGCTTCTTAAAGCTAATCATGTCATATTCAAAAAAGTGGCAGTTTTGATTTTGCTCTCCAATAATTAGACGGTTTCCTTCTGTTTCTTGTCTAATTACTGTGGATAAAATCATTAGCACTGTGCTGAGTAGAAACAATGATAGATCTCTTGATCTGTTCCTTGTATTATAAGAAATGTTTTCCACATTTCATCATATAAGCATACATTTGATTCAATTTTCTGCGTATACTCTTGCCAGGTTTAGGAATCTCCTTCAATTTCAAGGTATTAAAAGCTTTGATCATAAATGGAAGGTGAATTTTATTAAATACATTTTCTACATTATTGAGTTAACTGTATGGCTTTTTTTCAGTCTCAAAATGCAGACATATTAATATATTATCCAGTGTTAACACAATCTTGCATGGAGTCATGCTACACTATTTTTTAAATTACATTAGAAAGATAAAATGCATAGGGCAAGTTAAGGTAATTCACTAAAAATCCAAACACTGAAAAACAGTTCCCTTTGGAATGAGAAGAGTAGTCCATTTTGATTAGATCACTCATAGCATATAAAGTGAGTTACCATAAGTATGTATCAAAGATTGCAGCTCTTTGGTTCCCAGGAAAAGACTAAGGGAAATTTCTGGTTTCAGTAGTATCCAGTGATGTCTTTAGCCAGATGCAACAAACTTTTCTAGTGGAGGAAAGAAGCATTAGACAGTGTTCTGCAGATTTTTCTAAAACACCACCTCAGCCCAGTCATCAAAGAGGATTTCCCATATCAAGGTGCTTGTGGTACTCATGGAGAAATACCACTGGATATTTCAACTGATTTCTAGAACACTTGGTACACCACATTCATGAGTTCTGCTTTACTCTGGTTCCTCAGTGACGTTCTATGTCCTTTGGAGATGGGGCAAATTCATGTGATCAGGCACCTTCTACTCTTCAACTTTTATCATTTTCCTTATTTCAGACTGATTCACTGTGTCTTGCTCCATTCTTCTTTTGACTGGAATTAGAGAGCCTTGCCTACAGCTGAAATGGTCCACCAGAGTTGTCCCACCTGGGACCTAATTATCTAGTCCTTTAAACACCTACCTCACTCAATCTTCACAGGAGCACTGCCTGGGAAGAACACAACTTTATCAAAGCAGCTCTCTGGGATGCTGAGACATCCCAGAGGAACGATGGTTGAATGCTGTTTGCTAAACACAGCCCAAAAACTGAGACCCGAGTTCTTCCTTTGAAGGTATATCTGAGTAGCGCACTGCAGTGGCCATCATACCATGCCACCTAGGTGCACACCCTAGGCCAAAGCAGCCAATCCAGGAAGTGCTGTCTGTAGACAGCTGTGGACAGTACTTGGACATAACTGCTGTGGTACCCACACATATTCATGTGGACTTGATAAGTTTAGGGGACAGGTCAGAAAAAACCTTAAACAATACTTCTTGGAGTAGGACTGATGATGAGCATACAGTTAGGGTCAGAGAACTTTATGTTTGGTGCTATTTTATACCTCTTAAATTATTTTATTCACACTGTACAAGGAATGACAAGCTCACAAACTCATCCTAGAAAAAATGCTACACACCTCATTATTGAATAGCACTATGATCACCGTCAAAGTACTCCCCTTGGGAAGCTATGCAACAATATCACTGCCTAGTCCACCCTTCAGAGCAATTTTGGAACTCTTTTTCTAGAATGGCCATCAGAGCTGCCATCGTATTACCCTCACTTTCCTGAATGTCATCAAAATATCTTCCTTTCAATACTTCTTTTATCTTCGGATACAGAAAAAAATCCCTGGGGTCCAGATCAAGTGAGTAGGGAGGGTGTTCCAAAACAGTTATTTGTTTACTGTCTAAAAACTCCCTCACAGACAACTATATAATGAAGTTCACAAACTTGCCACTGTGCCATCATGCCCCATGGCCATTCCAGAAAGAGTTCCAAAATTGCTATGAAGGGTGGTCTAGGCACTGGCAATCATGCATAGCTTCCCTAGGGGAGTACTTAGAAGGTGACCATAGTAATACTCAGCAGAGAGGTATGTAGCACTTACAACAATTAAGTTCATGGACTTAACTGTCAGACCTTGTATATACTACTTTTGCAATTAGAAAAGAGAAAACCATTAAATATTTGCAGTATCTTCTGGATATAAATGTATATTGAACTTGTTAAATCCTTCTCCTTGCCCCTTCATCTTCCTTATACGTAAGGTAGCATCTTCTTACCTTTAATAAAAGGTCTAACTCTTCTGAAATACCAGGATTCATTTTTAGTTTACTAAGATCCCCAAGGAACTTAGAGATTCCTTATTGCATATTCTTCTTTCTTCTCATTGTACGGCCAAATACTGTATATTTACTTAACTTCCTCTGCTTATACACTATACCTTCACAGATCACCTAATTGGAAAATGTAAATATATTTTCAGTGCTAACTAGAAAGAAAAAATATTTAATATACTCCAAGAACTTTGCATTTGTTACCACAGAAGTGAAAGGCTACAATACAGTTAATGAAGGACCTTTACAAATATACAGTAGGTCACTGAGCCTCAAACAAAATAGAATGACCTAATAATGATTATAAAAATGATCACCTCTTACATAAAAAATTATTCATCCTAACATTTCTAATAAATTTACTTCTTAAAAAACACACCATTTCTCAAAAGTACACACATGCATATATATGTTTTATGAAAATGGAAAAGATGCTCATGAAATTGCTGATATTGTTACCTCTCAGAGACAGAATAGAGCTGGGAGCACAAAAAAAAGACAGAATTTCACACTTCGCTGAATATAGACAGCTCAGTACAGTTTGAATTTTTAACAATAAAATTATATTTATCCTCTGTGTAACCTACATGCACACACACACACACACACACATATACAGAGAATAATGTGTCTTTTTAGAGTAATTGAAACAAACCCTATACCTCCAAAAGAAAAATAATTATTACACGGAGAGCTTAATACTTAAATAAATACCATGGAAAATAATTTTAAACACTAAAAAAACAAACTTTTTAAAAAATGTGTCTGTGATCTTCTAATTTCTTTCTGCTTTTATGTCTAGATTTCTAATTTATATAGACCAAAAATCCCATTGCCGGTTGAGTGGATTCCAACCCATAACAACCCTATAAGATAGAGTAACATTGCCCATAGGGTTTCCAAGGAGTAGCTGGTGGAGTAGAATTGGTGACCTTTTGGTACACAGCTGAGCTCTCAACCACTACATCACCAGGACTCGTCTTTAGTCTTATGATACTGCAAATCTCTAGTCTATACCAAGAGGCAATTCTTCAAACAGAACAAAGGGATACTGCATGGTTTAAAATAAAGGTGTGCACCAGAGTTGTATCATTCAATCTGTAAGCTTAGCAAATACTCTGAGACACTGGACTACATGAAGAAGAGCAGGGCATCAGGACTGGAGGAAGACTCATTAACAACCTGCAATACACAGATGACACAACCTTACTTGCTGAAAGTGAAGAGAACCTGAAGTATTTACTGATGAAGATTAAAGACTGTAGCCTTCAGTATGGATTACATAAAGAAAACAAAAATCCTCACAACTTGACCAATAAACAATATCATGATAAATGGAGAAAAGTTTGACGTTTCAAGAATTTCATTTTACTTGGATCCACAATTAACCTCTATGGAAAAAGCAGCAGTCAAGAAATCAAATACTGCATTCCATTGGGCAAAAGACCTTTTTAAAATATCAAAAAGCAAAAATGCCACTTTAAGGACTAAGGTGCACCTGATGCAAGCTGTGGTTCTTTCAGTCTCCTCACATAAAGACAAAAGCTGGACAGTGAATAAGGAAGACCAAAGAGAAAATTTATGCCGTTAAATTATGCAGTTGGCAAAGGATATTGAATATATTCTGAAGTGCCAAAAGAATGAGCAAATCTGTCTTGGAAGTAGTAAAGCCAGAATGTTCCTTAGAAGTGAGGATGGCAATACTTTGGCTCACATACTTTAGATACGTTATTGGGAGGGAACAGATCCTGGAGAAGGACATCATGCCTGGTGAAGTAGAAAGTCATCAGAAAAGAACACCCTCCCTGAAATGGATTGACACAGTGGCTGCAACAATGGGCTCGAGTCTAACAATAATGAGGCCAGTGCAGGATCGGGGATGTTTCATTCTGTTGTACACGGTGTCACTGTGAGTCAGAATCAACTCTTTGGCACCTAACAACATGTAAGCTATACCTACTCCAGGGAATATATGAGTTGGAACTGGAAAAAAAAGAACAAAGCATTGCACTTCAGTTAATTCTAACTCAGGAGAGTAGCAAATAAGATGTAACACTATACACTTCTGGCATATTTCTAAGCTACTGACTTTTCAAGAAAACAAGTATCAAATATCCTAATTATTAAGTTTGGCTTGGCTTGGCTGTTGTAAATAGTAGACAACTTTAAGGAAAAATGATAAAAGTGCCTGATTGGTTCCCACCTTACAAAGCCATGACCCATTTCCTGAAACCTTGCTGATGGGCTCTCTTGTGGGACATTTCCCATCAGAAGCTAGACATTACCTTTCGTAACCTACAGTGTGTTTCAGAATCTTAGAATGAATAATTAATGTAACTGCACTCCCAGACCTTTGCAATGAACACATATTTTATAAGTAAATAACTAATGTCCAATGCCAAATGAATACCAGTGGAAGAGAGAGTTCTGGGAAGTAAGCTTTATGTTTTGTATAAAGCCTGAAATTGACACTGATCAGCTAATATTCACAAACTTCCAGTTTTATTAGTTGGCTTTTAGTCCCATTTACTGATTGTGTCAGCTTAATTCTCCTATTGGCAAATGAAGATTGTTTGTGCTCATGAAGGAGAAGAAAATTAGCTGTGTCTTGCAACCACAGGAAGCCACAAATGTTAACCTATCAGCTGGTCATACATTTATTCTTTATAACTATTGAATTATGCATTCAATACTCTGCACCTGAAAGCAGTTTTCTTTTCCTTTCCTGTATTTCTGTCAGTCTTTTCTGCTTCATGAATCATCTCTACATGTGTAAAGGATAGAACACAAATCACAAGCTTGGTAGGATAGATGGATGGACGGACAGACAGACAGACAGACGGATGGATGGATACACAGATCATTTAATTCATAATTCAACCTCATATGCTTGCATAACTTGAAATTTTTTAGTTAATATTATTTTATTGCCAACTTCATAAATTCTAATTTAAAAGCCTCATGTTGCATACAGGATCTGCCAACTAAGTTCACAAACTCATGCTAGAAAAAGTGCTACATACTTCATTGCTAAATATCACTACAGTCACCTTTGAAGTACTCCCCTTGGGAAGCTATGCACTGATGCCAGCACCTGATCCACCCTTCAAAGCAATTTTGGAACTCTTTTTCTGGAATGGACATCAGAGCTGTCATCATATTATCCTTGTTGTCCTGAATGTCATCAAATTGTAGTCCTTTCAATATTTCCTTTATCTTCAGGTAAATAAAAAGTCACTGGGGGCCAGATCAGGTGAGTAGGGAGGTTGTTCCAATACAGTTATTTGTTTACTGGCTAAAAACTCCCTCATAGACAATGTCATCTGAGCTGGTGCACTGTCATGATACAAGAGACACGAGTCAGAAAAAAGTTCAGGTTGTTTTCATCTAACTTTTTCACACAGTCTTTTCAGCACTTCCAAATAATAAACTTGGTTAATCATTTGTCCAGTTGGCACAAATTCATAATGAACAATCCCTCTGATATTAAAAAAGGTTAGCAACAGCATTTTGATTCTTGATTTGGACTGCCAAAACTTTTTTGGTTGTGGAGAATTGGGACTGACTTCCATTATGCACTTTGATGCTTTCTTTCAGGGTTATATTGGTACACCCATGTTTCATCACCAGTGATATCTTGGCCCAGAACATCATCTTGCCTTTCCAAACAGTCTTAGCAAACTTCAGCTCTCCTTTGCTTTTGTTCATCAGTGAGATCCTTCAGGACCGTTTTTGCGCACACTTCCCTCATAACAAGATTTTCAGTTAAGGTTTTCTAACTCTTTCTCTGTCAGTGCTTACTTGGTCTGCTATGCTTCTCACAATCAGCCCACAATTTTGGCATACAATTCAGTGAACTTTTGCAATGTTTTCACCAGTTCTGCTCCTCGCTGGCTACCCTGACCTCTCTTCATTAGTGACGCTTTCTCTCCCCTCAGAAAAACGTTTAATCCATTTGTACACTGCAATTTTTTTCATGGCATTATCCCCATAAACTTGTACTAACATGTACCTGACTTCACTCCCCCTCTTGCCAAGTTTAACAAGAAATTTTATGTTTGTTCATTGCTCTAATTTACAGCTCTGACGTTCTTGGAATGGCACACCAAAACATGCAACAACAATAATGGACACCACTTAGCAAGATATTGTCACACGTCAACACAAACACAGCTGTGAGACTGATATACAAAGGTTATGAAACCTTACTGAGTTGTTTATATAACGCTATCAATATAAACTCATGGTGTCAAGTTTGCAATCTTAATTGTCAGACCTTGTAAAAGCATATAAATAAAAGAGTATTTACAGACTTGATCTTTTTTTTTTTTCTGATGAATACCAAAGAAATGAGACCTCCTATATTATACTGGAACCTAGAAGGTTCATTTTCCCAACCATTTACAGACTTTTTTCAAATAAAATTATTTCAGAGCAGAAGGAGCTGCAGATAGGTGGGCATGAAAATTTAAACTGGATTGTACACTTTCACTCAATCACAATAAAAAAAGAAAAACCCCTATTTCAAACAATTTGAAGAGTGGCAACCTTTTTTCCAGACACTTAAAACACCCATATCCTCAAGTAAAGAGAAGAAGCCCTAACTTGTATGTTAATATTACATAAAATTTATCGAGAATATCCTTGAAGGTCATTAGCCTAAGGAAAAGGAATCTATCAGTTAATGTGATGTGAAGAATCTACTGGAAGAGCTAAAGAAGCTGGAAGCCGAATGGTAGAGTCAAGATGCCCTGAGTTCAGCCCTGCACGGCAACTGGCAAAGTGTGGAGATGTAATGTGACTTTTTTGCATCTGTTTCTTTTTATTGTGAAAATTAAATTAAATAATGTATTTCAAGTACATGACACACAGCAAAGGCTCAATATACTTTAGTTCCCTTCACATCTTCTCCCCTTTTTCTGTGCAGTTGTCAGTATCACATCTAAAACTACCAGATATCACCTTCCTGAAAGGACTGTTGTAACTTCTCTTGTACAATACCTAAAAATTAAAGAGATCGTGTTCTCTGGGCACTTTAGTACACCTTCCAGTTGAACCTCTCCTCTTCTCCTTCATGGAATTGATCACATCATAATTAAGTTGTTAATTCTATAACTGCTGTTTAATGCTTGCATCCTCTGATAAGCTGTTGACTCCATGAAGACCATGACAATTTCTGTCTTCCATCACTGCACTCCAAAATCTGGAACAAGTATTACTGCATAGGAAGTACTCAATAGATGCTCACTGAATGAATGAGTGAACAAATGAATGAATGATGCTTAATTCTTTTTCACTAAACTTTCTAAGATCAATTGCCTTTTACCTAAATCACAGATAGCCACCATAGATATATTTCACCACCCAATGTACAATTAAAAGATAATAAAACCACTCAGACCAAAAAAAAAGCATGAATTTTTACCATACATAATCAAAATTAAGTTCACATGTTGCACATAAAATACGTCAAATGGTTTATGTTTCACATAACACTGTTAGTCACTCCAAAAAAATAAATTAACTCAACTCAAATCATTCTATCCCTATTCATGTGTACAGATTTTGCCAAAAAGATCAACTGGTAGTGGTTTTTCTATGGAAGAACATAAACATCATATTCTGTTTTGTTGCTGGAGCTATAATTTTCAGAGCCTGAGGCTGCTTAAGACTTTACTTTAAAATCAAGGTTTACCTGAAATGTCTACTAAAAAGAAGGAAAACATTCCATCCTTGGAGTCATCTGGCTCTACTATTATTTATGCTACACAAATTTTAATCTGTTACTAATAAATTGTTATAAAACTATGATTGGGTGTCTCTCAAAAAAAATCAGGTAAATATTTTCATCAAGTGCATAGCAATGTGCAAATTATTTTTAATTTGTTTCAAGCACAAATTAGAATTGTGAGGGAAACCTGGTCATTATACAGACTTTGGGCAAGGACCTAAGTTACTTGGCAAATTCTGATACACATAAGAAATGACATGAAGCAATGTTTATTATAACAGCAGCAGTAATCACTGCTCAGTACAGGAGAATTCCCAATAGCTAGATGCCTTAGACCCTGAGTGGTGCAAAATGTCTGTGGTTGACAGTTAACATTAAGCTTGAAAGTTCCAACCTACTCGGGGGTACCATGATCTATTTCCATCAAGATTATAGTCCATAAAACTCTATATAGCAGTTTTACTCTGTAATAGCTCTAAGAGTTAGAATCAGCTGGATGGCAATTTTTTTTTCAGATAAGCCAAAACCATACTCTAAAAGTTAACTAAAGGATAAGAATGTTCATTTAGTAGTTTAATGTCAAATATTTCTATAAAGTTTTCATTGATTAGGTCTTTGCAAGGTACACTCTACTAAGCACTCTACCTATAAAACCAAACCCCTTGCCACTGAGTCATTCCACCTCATAGCAATCCTATAGGACAGAGTATCCCCATAGGGCCTCAAAGGAGCCCCTGGTAAATCTGAACTGCCAACCTTTTGTTTAGCAGCTGTAGCTCTTAATCACTATGCCACTGGGCTTTCCAGACGAAGACTCCGGATAACTTCTTTCCATTTAATTCCCATTTTAAAAAAATAATGACCAAAAATAAGAATAAGTATGCTTATTCACGAATAAAGAAATGAATGCCAAGTTAACAAGTAAAATAACTAGCATTTTAAAATTTCCCTCTTTAAAAATTTTTTAGTAATAATTACCATTATGCTACATGAACCTCAGCCAATGGACTAGACAACCCCAGCCTCAGAAGTACCTCAGCAAGAAAATAAGATCAAAAACTTCTGCTTATAAACCAAGCAAATCTATAATTAAAAATTATAGAGCTTATACATCTATAGGATATCATCTTGCTGACCTCTGGCTGGAGGAAGGGGAGTGGATGGAGAGGAGGGGACAGGAGGCTGTTGGGAGGATGAGACATGTATGGAGCAGAGAGGAATAGTGTGCAGTCACCGGACAGGGAGAGCAGTGGAAGCTGCATATAGGTGGGCATGTAAATTTATACGGGAATGTACATTTTCACTCAGTCATGTTAAATAAAAATTAAAAAAAAAAAATTATAGAGCTTAGAAGATTTGAACAGATTCAATGAATACCCATGACATCTGTCCCTTCTACAATCCCAATAGATTAATTCAACAATCACCACAAGCATGCTGATAGAGGCTAGAAGATGTCACTGAGGCTTTGAGTTCTACCTGAATCTCCAAGGACACCACGGCAGAACTTCTTTCTCCTAGAGGTGAACACTCCTTGTGTCAGAGGGAAGAAAAGCCTTTCCTAAGACCCAAGGCAGAGATCTGAGATTTTTTTGGACTTCCAGAATATAGCCAGCAAAAGTCAATGGAATCCACTGATTCATTTAGCAGTGAGAGAAAGCATCTCATTGGCAAGTGCCATATGAAATCCTTGGGCTGGCAGACCAATCACACTGGCCAAAGTCCTCCTGGACTAGAGCAGCTACAAGAGAAAACTAAACTGCTTCAGGCGTCTTTGATGAGAGGTCTGTCCTTCTAAAGATCTCATAGCAGAAAACCTTCTTCCCAGTGAATTAGAGGAATATATTTGCATAATCATTCATTACTAGACTAAGAATGGAAAATCTTTCTACAAATTGATTAAAAAAAAAACAATATAAAAGTGGGAAAACTAAGGAAGCAAATGGTATATGCTCTTATTAATATTCAGAGAAACTGAAATGAAAACAGACATAAGATAACCATTCTTTTAATCTTTCATCAGTTAAAAATATCAACAAGTACTGCCAACTATGTAAAACAGTTCATGCCTCTGTGCATTGGAGGGCTCGTAAAGCATAAAACTTTTTTTGAAAGTATTACTAAACTTGAAATTTCAAATATTCTTAAAAGCAAAAATATACAACGGTAATAAAAGCATCAGAATATAGAGATCTGTGTACAAATCTGTTTTTTTAAAAGAACACCAATATCACTTTGAATACTATCTACAGGAAGATGATTGGACATACGATCTAAGCAATATTAACCTGCCAATAAGAAGTCATGTTTTACATCTATTAATCTGGAGGTCTGTAAAACAAGCAGAGTATAAAACAACATGCACAATTATATATATTTTTTTCATTTAAAGTGTGCACACATGTATACATATTTGACACATTTGTATTTGAAACCAGAGGCCTGAAAAGCATTGTTTTCAAACAGAGGGGACTGAAGTAGGCATTCAGGACTAATTCTTTATCTGTTTTTCAGGATTAAATCTTGACTTGTTTTTCTTAAAATCGCTGGCTTCTTAACATTACCTGGCTCAGGCAGGAAATCACACATTTACTTACAGAAGCCCCTGAGATAAAACCTTTGCAGCCTCCTTCTTAAAGTCATCAAACAAGTGGAGGCACCATTCCGATGACTCCCTGATCAGGTGACCACAGAGAGCCTCTGGACCCCACTTCCTCTGGGGCCTGGAACCCTGATGCCTGTCCCTGGACAGACCCCCTGCCCCCCAATTGCCCACACTGTTTCTTCCTTGATACCTGCCTCTGCACTCGCACATAGCCTCTCCCTTTAAAAAACCTGACTTTGCATGACAAATTTTGACAGACTCTGAGGACAAAAATGCCCCCTGTCTCTTTGCAGTGCTGGCTTGCAAACAAAAACCTTGAATTACTTTATCCAACCCCCTGTCTCAGATGCTGGCTTTGCAGCAGTTGACACTAAGCTGGAATTTGTCTGGTAATATATTTACATGGATGTAAAGAAAAGTGTAGAATATGAAGATTGACAATTAAGTTTGTGAACTCATCCTAGAAAAAGTACTACATACCTCACTGCTGACTACCACTATGGTCACCTTCAAAGTACTCCCCTGGAGAAGCTACGCACTGATGCCAGTGCCTCGTCCACCTCTCAGCGCAACTCTGTACCTCTTTTTCTGGAATGGCCATTAGAGTTGTCATCATGTTACCACTGATGTCCAGAATGTCATCAAAATGTCTTTCTTTCAATACTTCCTTCATCTTCGGGTAAAGGAAAAAGCCATTGGGGGCCAGATCAGGTGAGCAGGGAGGGTGTTCCAATACAGTTATTTGTTTACCGGCTGAAAACTCCCTAACAGACAACTACACGATTAAGTTCACAAACTTGTCACCTTGCTACCATGTACAATGGCCATTCCAGAAAGAGTTCCAAAATTGCTTTGAAGGGCGGACTAGGCACTAGAGTTGGCGCATAACTTCCGAAAGGGAGTACTTCAAAGGTGACCATAGCTAGTAAGGAATGAGGTATGTAGCACTTAGAACAATTAACTTGGGGGACTTAATTGTCAGACTTTGTATAACACACTGTACTATTAATGTATTTGATTCCAAAGAAATGGAAATAGATGGATATGAAGAAATCAGTTATTTTTCCTTTATAAATCTTACAATTTTTGTACTTCGTATTTGGATATAGTTTTGACAATTTTAAGACCGTTTAAGAGAAAAAAAGAACTATATAAAATCATTTTCAATATGACAGTAAAAACTCTATTTTATACAAATTTAAGTAGTATGTGATCCCCAATGTTAATGACCCAAATGAGTGGATTATAAAATGTTAAAAGCACAGCTACAATATATTTCAATTGGAATATGGAGAGATACTAATTATGTCTGAATATATATAACTTTTAGCCACTCATTTTATCACATGAAAGCTAAAGTCTACGCCAGATCCTTTCCCTATCTTTTTTTTAAGTACACTTTATTTTTTCGAGAAGTTTAGGTTTACAGAAATTCAGTTACTTTTAATCACTTTTACTTTAAAAAAACAAAGGGCAAAAAAATCAATTCTAAATCTAAAACTTGCTCTATGTTCTCTAAAATTGCTTACTTTAACCTTTCAGTGCCTTTAAAAGAAATTTCATGAAATATTAAAGTATCACTCCTACTTTCTTCTCTCTCAGAAGATATTTCATTTTGTCTTGAACATTCTCTCTAAGAAAAAGTATAGACTTTCAATTGTAAAAAAGAATTATTGGATCAGTGTTAAGCTTTGGGAGATAATATTGTTTCTAGTCCTTTTAAGAATGCTGAAATAGGAGAGCAGATCTAGAGTATCAGTCCTAACACCAATTTGGGTATGGCAGTTAGAGAAAGGTAACAATAAGCTCTTGAGGTAATGGTTTCCTCTAGGCTTTGAAGTGTGCAGGTTTCCTGGATTAAGGAGAACTTGAAATACCTGCAAACACATGTAAGGAAAGCACATACAAGCACCACAACTAAGACTGGATAAAAAAGAGAAACATTCAACATATCTAACTCTTTCCTCATTCCACTATTTGTAACTTGCTTTAACGCACTGACGCATTATAAATTAAACTTGCCTCTCCCACTTTCACAAAATTATTCTCAATTAGACTTGAAAAATATTGATTTTCTACAAAACAGATTAAAATATGTTTCATTTTTCCCATAATCACTTATCAATTAAACATTTGAGTCTTAAATTTTTCTCTCTGTTTTATGGAAAATCCTCACTGTATTATCTCAGCACCTGTATGGATTTGCTCCACCATTGTGATTCAAAAACTGCATTCCAAACTGAGATACTGTATCCCCAATACTCTAGGCACTTCTGCCCCAATTTTCAGAAACCACAAAATACCTCACAACAAAATATGTGAAAAGCAGTTGATTCTCAAATTTCAAGCACACCATCCCTTACGTTTCCATATATTACAGCTTATCACAGCATTGTAACTTACCTTTGTATCCTAATACGCATATTTTTCTGTAATATTTTTTCCACTCACAATATTTTTATTTTATGTTAAACATTCTCTCTAAGCAAAGTGTAGAGTTTCAGTGATTGGAAAGAATTGTTGAGTCAGTGTTAAGCGTTGGGAACTAATACCATTTCTAGTTCTCAAATTATCCTTTCTGCTTGATTTTAAGCTAAGGAGGGAAATGTATAAATCCCAAAATAAATAATATATTTATTAAACAAATCTAATTAGAATAAATCCATGTATTACATTTTTGTATTTTTAAGAGTAAAAGTACTAACATTACACTAAAATTGCTATTACGTCTATTCTTTTTATTTATTAAAATGAAAAAATATCTATACTACCATCTTAAAGCAATATAGTTCAACTACTCAAAAGTAATATTGAGAAGGGTTTTAGCGACAGCTATCAGGTTCTTTTAAAAGGAAGTTCAAGTAACACTGGACACTTTAAATCCACTACCCATATTACAAATAGCAACCAAACATGAAATTTTCCTCTATCAAATAAGTCACGAGTTCAAATTTCTGCTTTTGAATAAATGTAAGAAAATGCTGATAAAATCTTTTACATATGCTGAGACCTTCAAATTCTTTTGTTACACATCCATTTACTTATTCAATAAGTTTTTACTATGCATCTAGCATACACTAGGCACTAGGCTAAATACATATCATGAAAAGTATAAAATCAAACATACCTGGATTTAAATTTTTGCTCACTCATCTATGAACTGTGTAACATCTCACAAGTTCCTCATTATACTTTGAGCTGTGTAGGGCTCACTATCTTCTTCTACAAAACAGATAAAATAATGCCTAGTCCACAAAATGACATGCAGTAAAGACAACCGAGATGACAGAGAGACCCACAAGAGTGGGTGCCTACATCGACTTGGGACCGGAAGAACCGGATGGTGCCCGGCCACCACCAGTGATAGCCACGATGGAGCTCACAGAGAGGAGTCTCACTGGCAACACAAGAATAAAAAGGGGTGCAGCATGAGATCTCCACTAAAAGACCTCAACTGATGGTCCAGCGGTTTTGGGGTTCCTCTGAGAGCACGGCCCCTGGCCCTGATGCTGCCCTTTCCCATAAATTATAACAAAGGTCCACTCTTTGGACAGGAATGGATTGGACTTGGCAATGCAGAGTGACCATATACTGGAAGCACTTTGTGGTTCTATACATCTACAGGATATCATCTTGCTGACCTCTGGCTGGAGGAAGGGGAGTGGACGGAGAGGAGGGGAAATGAGGTTGTTGGGAGGATGAGACATGTATGGAGCAGGGAGGAATAGTGTGCAGTCACTGGACAGGGAGAGCAGTGGAAGCTGCATATAGGTGGGCATGTAAATTTATACGTGAATGTACATTTTCACTCAGTCATGTTAAATAAAAATTATGTTAAATAAAAAAAATAATGCCTAGTCCAAAGAATGACCCTAAGAACGAATCACTCAGTGATGCTGTTACAAGAGGCCCTGGTTGCCCAGTGGTCAAGTTCTTGACTGCTAAAAGATAGGTGGGCTGTTTGAACACATCAGCATTGTGGGGTAGAATCCACCAGCCTTGGAAACCCTATGAGGTAGCCCTACTCTTGTCCTACGGGGTTGTTATGAGTTGGAATTGTCATAACAGCAATGAGTTTTCTTTTCTTTTCTTTTATCATGTCTATGCATTATTTGTATTTTCCATGGCACCTAAATAGATTGGCATGAAAAAAGATTTCATCAGTTGACTGGTATAAGCAACATCTGTTAGCAAAACTGTTATCTTCTTGCACCTCTCTTGGTTTACTGAAATAAAATGACCATGAGTCAGATCCAACTCAATAGCACTTGGCTTGGCTTGGCTATATTTGCTTGTTCATAAAAATAATTGCAGAGCTGAAATAGAAATGTAAACAAACAAACAAACAAACAAACAAAAACATTTCCATGGAATTGATTCCAAATCATAACAACCCTATAGGACACAGCAGGGCTGCCCCACAGCGTTTCCAAGGAGCACCTGGAGGATCTGAACTGTTGACCTCTTGGTTAGCAGCTATAGCACTTCACCGCTACACCACCAGGGTTTCCAAAGAATAGACTACAGGGATACTGCCCAAACCTGTGCACATGCTCCCCACATTTT
Organism: Heterohyrax brucei; assembly: GCA_028571685.1. Taxonomy (NCBI): domain Eukaryota; kingdom Metazoa; phylum Chordata; class Mammalia; order Hyracoidea; family Procaviidae; genus Heterohyrax; species Heterohyrax brucei. The sequence continues at coordinate 97,325,383 of CM053141.1, read as the reverse complement.
CCTGGTCCCTTGTTATTAGGGGAGGCCACATAACCAGTGATGGCCAATGGGCTGTGAGAGGAAATACGTGCACCTTCCAGACTAGAGAATTTAGAAGACCACGTAGAACCTTTCAACTCTGTCCTTGTCAAAGGGGCCACATGATCCAATGTGAGCTATAAGCAGCAGATACCCCTTCAGACTGGGTTTGTTTGTGACTCTGAAAAGCAAAGCCTCACCACCAGCTCCCTTTTAGATTTGTAGCAAGAAATAAACTTGTGTGTGTTAACCTGCTGAGATTTTAAAACTGTTTCTTATAATCACCTAAACTCTCTTACCTGACTGATGAAAAGAAAAATTTATCTAATAGTTCTAATGATCCTGATAAGATTGATTAGTAATTAGTTTTCCTCACTCTTCTAAAAACGATTTTTTCAAAATAATTCTAAAAGAAAATGGCTACGAGAAATGATCAGGGATGTAATAAAATAGCAGTAAAAAAAAAAAGAAACTAAAGCACTGAATACAGTAAGTGAAATAACCATTAGAGAGAAAGTTAAGACAAAAAATAAGATTTATGCTACTGGTTCACAACAGACATATAAGCGAAAGCAATATTCTAGGTTTCATAATGCTGGAGAAGAGAAACCCTTGTTCAACATTAATGGATATCATATGTTGTTACGTGCTATTATTGCTTGTATTAGAATTCTAGACAGATGTCTACCAGCTGACAACATAACTTTGAGAATAAATGGAAAGAGACCATAAGAGACATTAGACCATGAAAACAACACTCTACATCAGTAGTTCTCCAAGTTTAGTGTGAATAAGAATTACCTCATGACCCAGTGAACAATGAAGATTCCTGAGCCCCGCCTGCAGACGTTCCGACACACTCTACCTACACAAATGCCCCCAAACTGAACATTTCAACAGGCATCCAAGCAATTTCAGAAACTAGTGAGCCACACATCATGTTCGGAAAAAATACTCTTTATTAAGAACCTATTAGAAACAGGCTCTAACATAAACATCAAACAACTTCTCCATACATAACCTAATTTTTATCTTTCCCTTCACATTACAATATTACATCAGAGATTTATTTCTCTTGCTAGAAAAAAACATGCAAGTCACCCCTCCATATCCACAGTTTCCATATCCAGGGAGCCAAACAACCATGGATTAAAAATAACCAAGAAAAGAGTTCTAGAAAGCGACACCTGAACTATTTGCACCCTGAGCACTAAGCTGCATCGGCACAGAGGCAATGATTTGCAGACATCTCCTGCTGCATAGATCCCCGTCTTTTCACAGATACTCAGTCTTTCTCCAGCAGTGGTTGCTGGAGCACTGTTGGTGTCGCAGCAACTTTGCTCACTATTTGTACTGTGTGCATCCTTTGTTTCTGTGAAAAAAAATGGCTCTTCAAAAGCAACTAAGTAGTCAAAACAATCCCTCAAAGGCTAAGAGGAAGCATAAAGTGCCAGTTCTTGATGAGAAAATAAAAATCTTGAATCTTTTGACAACTGGCACGCTGCTTGCCAAAGTGGGCCCCAAAAGTCAGCAAGAACTAGCATTGGCACAATAAACCAGAAAGAAGCTGAAATTTGAGTATTAGCACTACTCTTACATTAGCAAAAATTGTGTCTCTGATTCACATGATAAAGTGCTTGAAAAGACTTAGTAAGTGTAAATATCAACAGCTATTTACACAGCATTTATATATAACACTTGGGTATCAGAAGTAATCTAGACATGATTTTGAACAAGTAACCTTAGAAACCGGACTATATGAAAAATGAAGCATAAGGATTGGAGGAAGACTCATTAACAAGTTGGTATTATACAGATGACACAGTCCTGCAGAAAGTGAAAAGGATTTGAAACATTTACTAATGAAGATCAGAGACCACAGCCTTCAGTATGAATTGCAACTCAACATCATGAAAACAAAAATCCTCACAACTAGACAAGTAAGCAACACCATGATAAATGGAAAAAAGGACAAAAGTTGTCAAGGATTTCATTTTACTTGATTCCACAACCAGTGCCCATGGAAGCAACAGTCAAGAAATCAAAAAATGTATGGCAATGGGAAAATCTGCTGCAAAGGACCTCTTTAAACTACTGAAAAGTAAAGATCTCATCATGAAGACTAAGGTGTGCCTGACCCAAACCATGGTATTTTCCATTGCATCATATGCATCTGAAAGCTGGACAGTAAAGAAGGAAGACAGAAGACAGAAGAACTGATGCCTTTGAATTGTGGTGTTGAAGAAAAATATTGAATGTACCACAGATTGCCAAAAGAACAAACATCTGTTCTGGAAGAAGTATAACCAGAGTGCTCCCTGGGAGCAAAAATGGTAAGACTGCATTTACATACTTTGGACCTGTTATCAGGAGGGATCAATCCCTTGAGAAAGACATTATGCTTGGTAGAATGAAGGGTCAGTGAAAAAGAGAAAGACTCTCAACAAGATGGATTGACAGTGTGGCTTGCAACGATGGGCTTGAGCATAAAAATGATTGTGGACACGGCACAAGATAGGGCAGCATTTCCTTCTGTTGTGCAAAGTGTTGCTATTAGTCAGAACCAACTTGATGGCATCTAACAACAACAGTGATGACTCAAAGTATATGGGAGGATTTGCACAGGCTATATGCACATACTATACCATTTGAGCAATCACTGATTTTGAATGGGGGGTGAGGGCAGTCCTGGAATCAATACCTTGTAGATACCAAGCTAGTGACATAATGTTTTAAATGTAGGCTTCTTATTGCCTTTTCAATTAGAACACTCTCATAAAAGTATTATAATAATTGAGATATTAAGCATAAGTAGAAGAGTGCTTTGAACACAGAAATCTTGAATAACATTAGTGATTATTACCTACTTGTCATGGATTGAATTTTGTTCCCCCCAAAAATGTGTATCCTTTTGGCTGGCCCATGATTCTCTGTATTATGTGATTTTTCCCATACATTATAAATCCTGCCTCTATGACACTGTCTTAGGTGAGGTTTTCTAGGGAAGCAAAACCAGTAACACATGTAGGTACAAGGTAAGATTTATAATTAGACAGACAGATAGATGATAGATAGATGATAGATAGATGATAGATAGATAGATAGATAGATGATAGATGATAGATAGATGATAGATAGATGATAGATGATAGATAGATGATAGATAGATGATAGATAGATGATAGATGATAGATGATAGATAGATGATAGATGATAGATAGATGATAGATAGATGATAGATAGACGGACGGACGGACGGACGGACGGACGGACGGACGGACGGACGGACGGACAGACAGACAGACAGACAGACAGACAGACAGACAGACAGATAGATAGATAGATAGATAGATAGATAGATAGATAGATGGATAGATGGATAGATAGATGATAGATGATAGATGATAGAGAGAGATACAGATATAGGAAACAGCTCACATAATCACAGAAGCTGAATGTCCCAAGTCCTGGCACAAGCCTCACGTGGCCACGGAAGCTGAGGAACCCAAAGTCAGCAGGTCAGAGACCAGAGTTCTAGATCACCGGTTGTGTAGGTCAGCGGATCCCAAGCTGGTGGTGAGACAAAGCGACAGAGGCTGGCAAACCCAGGATCGGCAGGTCAGGGAGCAGGACTCTCAAGCGCCAACTGTAAGGACTGATGAGTCCAAAAGCTGCTAGTTCAAGTCCCAGAACCAGATGCCGGAAGAAGAGAGCAGGAGCTCCTGGCTACATGAGCAGACCAGCAGTAGTGGAAGGTCACGAGATGAGAGCCGAGGGGCGGGGAGCCACCACAAACCCCACCCTGCCACCTAATACAGCAGCCAAATATGGAGTAGCCAAGTTGCCATAATCCTGACCACCACAGACATTAATGAAAGAAGATGGGCTGCAGTTGTGCTAGTGAGGCAGGACTCAATCTACAAGCTTGGATTGTGGCTTGAAGCCCTCTCTTGAGAAATAAAAGGAAACAGAAGCAAGCAGAGAGCTGGAGACCTGATACTGGCAAGAAAGCAGCACGAAGAGCAGAGCACATCCTTTAAGCCCTGGGTCTGTGTGCCTGGGAGGCTTCCTGAAAAGGGGAAGATTGTGAAAATGGACCTTCCTCCAGAGTTGACAGACAGAGAAAGCCTTCCTCTGGAGGTGACACTCTGAATTTGGACTTTTAGCTTACTTCAACATGAGAAATAAATTTCTTTTTTTAAAAGCGATTCACTTTTGTATTCTCTGCCATAGCAGCACTAGATGTCAAAGATACCACTACAGCCTAAGTTCTTGAATGCAACTTTTTTTATTATACTTTAGATAAAGGTTTACAGAACTAACTAGCTGCTCATTAAACAACTAATACACACACTGTTTTGTGACACTGGTTGCCAACCCCAAGGCACATCAACACTCTCTCCCTCTCTACCTTCAGCTCCTCAGACCAGCCCTCCTGTCCCCTCCTGCCTTCTTATCCTTGCCCCAGGGCTAGTGTGTCCATTTAGTCTCATTTTGCTTTACGAGTCTAATTGTTGGCTGAAGGGTGAATCTCAGGAGTGACTTCATTACTGAGCTCTAAGAGTATCCAGGGCCATACTCTCAGGGCTTCTCCAGTTTCCGTTAGACTGCTAAGCCTGGCTATATGCGTGCATGTGTGTGTGCGTGCTTGTGTGCATGCATTTATGTGAGTTACAGTTTTGTTCTCCATTGTTTTTCAGTTCTGGCCAGGACTCCCTATTGTTCCCCTGTCCGAAGAGTCAGTGGTGGTAACCAGGCACCACCTAGTTGTGCTAACTCAGTCTGGTGTAGGCTGTAGTAGTAATGGTTCATTAGTCCTATGGATTAATCTTTCCCTTGTATCTTTGCTTTCCTTCAGTCTCCCTTGCTCCTGACCAAAGTGAGACCAGTGGAGTATTTTGGATGGCTTCACACAAGCTTTTACAGAGAGCAGTGAGTTTTTGTAATTAATTGATTGATAACACCTTCTGCCTCTACAACAGCACCAGACAAGTAGAGGACACTTGACAGTTTTTAAATAAATGAATGAATCCATGAACTAAATTAAAAAAAAAAAAAAACAGTGCCATTAAGTAAATTCAGACTCACAGTGACACTGTAAGACAGAGTAGAACTGCCCCATAGTTTCTAAGGAATGCCTGGTGGACTTGAACTGCAGACCTTTCCATTAGCAGTCACAGCACCTAACCACCAAAGTTTCCCTCTTTTAGTCTAGGGTTCCCTAAAGTTACAAGACGAAACACTGATGGTGTTGTGGTTAAGTGCTACAACTGCTAACCAAAAGGTCAGCCGTTCAAATCCATGAGGCACTCCTTAGAAACTCTATGGGACAATTCTACTCTGTGCTACAGGGTAGCTGTGAGTCTGAATTGACTCGACAACAACAGGTTTTTTAAAGTGGCAAGATTCCTTTGCTTGTATTCAACATGTTGGTCAATGGTACAGGATCTGCTCACTCAAAGCTCAGGACTAGTGAATCCAGTTAACCAGCCTGACAGTAAGCCAGGAGCCCAGGAGGTCATTTGATCATTACATTCTAGTCACTGTATGGAATTTAACAGGCACCAGGTGCAAACATTGTATTTTACATAAATAAGGCATGCCAACCATGCCTCCCTTCCTTGAGGTATTTTCATAAGTGCACTATGCCCATTTTTTTACAACAAGTCAAAAACTAGCATAGGAGCATTTATGAAAATACCTCATGGGGGGAGCAGTTGGGAAGCAAATTTAGAAGGTATGCATTAATGCATAAAAATGTGGTACTTTGTAAACTTGGAGCTGGAAACCTAACGGTATCCCTAAGACCAAGTGTGTACAGCAATGGGCAGGGTAATGACTGTCACATCCCAATCCAACACTAGATTGTGCTGAGTACCTGTGATGAAGAGGGACTGATAAAGTTGGAAGGAAAAAAAAATGTAGCTCAACTCTTTTCAGTCTCTCAAGGACAAGAAAAATAGCAGGCAGTTGGATTAAAACCTATGTAGAAAAAATGTATAAATCCTTCAAAAATAGTATCAAACACATACCATCAAACACTGAAGCACATTGTTCCAGCAAAGAAATTCTGACTTGCAACGCAAGTTAAACACATCTGCTAGTAATTACTACGATGATTTTATTCCCTAATTTTGAATAATGGTTGTGTTCCTACCTTTTAAGCCTCACAGACATACATTGTACATGACATTAATGTTACATTTGTTTCTCATTATATACGTCTCTCATTAACAACTAATTAGTCTTGATTTTTCCCCTTAAATTATGTAGGATTAAAAGAAATAGATTTAAAAAATGTCAACAGCAGTCAGAGTTAAATCAATATTAAAGAAGCAAACAGTGCTGGCCTATAGTTAACCTTGCAAGCAAGAGTAAAAACTGACCACTCAAATTACATGTTTAAATTAACCAGAGAAGAGTGTGAAAAAAAAAGTATGTTTTATACTACATTTTCCTTGTGGGGCAGCGGGATGATTAGGTACGCTTCATTTGGAATGAAACCGGATTTTGTAATATTTGGGCCACCAAAATGTTTTTATCCCTCAGAGTTAGAGACCTGGGATAACATACACTTCTTGAACAAAAAAGACAAGAAAATTATTTCAATAAATTATGTTATATTGAGAAAAATAAAATGCTTATACTGTTATTTTTTGAAATCTAAAATATCAGCAATGATATGGAAAATTCCTAATGAAGTCAATTTTAAGCAATATCCCAGTAGGATAGCATTGGCAAAAATAGTATTTTTCCCCACTGATTATAAATTCTAAAATGCTATATGTCACCTGTTCAGAATAAAGCTTACAACATTTACCCGGTCTTTTAACAAATACAGCTGCCTACAATTAATTTAAAAATATCAGAGGGTCCCAGTAATGCTATGTCTGTCCACTAATAATTTTAAGTAAGTTTTAAAATGTCCCTAATTACACGACTAGAAGCAGAATACTTTTAATTGCTTACCCAGCCAGCAACACTGCATCATGGGAAGAGATGCCTATAGTTGTAAGGCTTCCTGCAGTGTGAAAAGGTAGAAGTTCAGCATGTCCCCAGCTTTACCCTACCCATCAAGGGTTCATAGTAAAATAGTTCTGACACTGACCTCTCAAAGACCCACCAGCTGAAACAGCTCTAACAAGGTATTAACACTGCAACATGTCTCATAACTATTACCAGCTACAACAGGAGGCAGGAGAGGCAAGGCATGAGAGAAAGCATGGCTCAGAAAGAAGAGTCATTTCACAGGTGGACCAGACATGGGAGATACCAGGAAATTAAAGAATACAAATGTAATGGCATTTTTCTGTGTTAATTGTTTCATCTGGGATAAAGTCTAATTCAAAACACAAGTTAAGCAATATGTTGATACTCAAACCAGTGGAGCTATTTTATATTTTTCTTTTCATTCCAGCTCAACTTTCAGTCAGAAAAAGTTAAAGTAGTGCTCTTTTTTCTGTTGGTAAAAAAATAAATATAAATTGAGGTGTGGGTTACTACTTAACAATCTTTACTACAGTGCTCCCCAAGTATTTTAGGAAAATAATAGCAAGAATAGATTCCAGCATTCAAAACGTGAAGCAGCTTAACTAACAGTCTTCATTCTTCCTATGACCTAAACCATTGTATCCCAAGCTGCTATATGTGCCCAAAACAATCACCTGGAGACCTTACTAAAATGTAAATTCTGATTTAGTAGGTCCGGAATAGGGCCTGAGACTCTCTTTCTTTAAAAAAAAATAATAACAAATCCACCCGTTGCTGACACTGCTGGTCTGCAGACCACACTCTGAATAGCACTGACCTAGATTCCACAAGATACTGATAGACGTTCCTACTACATGGATTCATTGTAATTGGTCAGTTTTACTCTTAGATATTTGAAGCAGACTTAGTATTTGGTTAACTTAGCAACTTCTCAGTTATTTCTCTTCTGTGAATTATAAGTTTCAGTTTCATCATGTTTCCTAGCCGCATTTCACGGTACCAGGTATTTGATTACTTGGTTATTTGTTCCCCTGTGTCCTGTAAATGCTATACAGTGAATATATGATTATTGGTGAGATATTTCTCACACAAGCAAGAAGCAACCAGTTTCAGACCAATTAAATCACAAGGTAGCAGACCCTGCAAACAAGCCAGCAGTGGTTGTATCTATGAAAGCTGGATGCAGAGTTAGTTAAGATCTCTAGGGATGAGAAGAACCCGTGCTGCTTCCTTACATGGTAGAGGAGAAGTTTCTGGGTTCTGGCTCAGCTTCTTGCTAAATCTCTGTACAGCAGAAGCACTGGCAGCATATATACTAACTGCCAATATACATGTACTATGCCCCTAATCCATATCTGCTAACCAAAATATTGACAGTTCCAATCCACTAGGTGCTCCTTGGAGACTCTATGGGACAGTTGTACTCTGTCCTGCGAGGTCACTATGAGTCAGAATCACCTCAGTGGCAATGGCTTTGCTTTTGTTGGCTGCGTACTTTAAAAGAAAATTCCATAATTTAATCATATTTTCCAACTCTATGTAGCATTTCTATATATTAAGAAAAAAATACATTGCCATCTTGTCAACTCTGACCCACAGTGACCCTACAGGACAGAGCAAAACTAAAGCAGAGTTTCTAAGGAGTGGCTGGTGGATTTGAGCAGCCAGTCATACCCACATTTAACTACTGTGTCATGTGGTCTTTCTGCACCACATGAAGTTTGAAAGTGAGAGGAAGAAACTGCCTGTGGCTAGATCTCAGATATACTGGTTTCATCCTATGCTTGCTTGCACAATTAAACAATATTATAGCATACACTGAGAAAACATGTCATCAACAAGAAGCCTTGTGCATACGCCTCTGTAATTCCAAACATTCAGAGCTACAAGGTACAAGGAAGAAACTGCCGGAAAGCAGGAAGAAATAGACAAAACTGAGCAGAAACAGTGACAAACTGGGGACTGTAAGGAAAGGGTTGAGACAAAGGCCACATCCATATAAATCCAGACATCCAGCCTTTCACTAGAAATCAATACCAACACAAACAGTGTTTAACATAAAGGAGTAACATCTAGCAATTAGTTACCTAAAGCAGTTTCTCAACCAGTTTACTTTGGTTCTATGTAGTCACAAAAAATAATAAGGGGGGAAAATTGGAGGAAATACACTATTATTTTTCTCTTCTTTTTTGTTATCAAAGTGGCTGGGTGATAGAGAAAGTAACATGCTCCACTAACCGCCAAAAAGTCAGAGGGTTCAATCCACCTGGAGACACCTCTGATGATAGGCCTGGCCATCTGCTTTCAAAGGTCATAGCCTTGAAAACCCAGTGGGAGAGTTCTGCTTTGCACACATGTGGTCGCCATGAATCTAAAGTGACAATGACTATTGTCAAAGAAAAGAAAGCTATTATGTGATACTAGCCAAAAAAGCCTCCAATAAGAAACTAAATTTAAAAGGGTGGAGAAAATTAAGGAAAAGTGCAAGCTCATGTTAACAAGTACAAAGAGCAGTGAATACAGTACGGAGCATGTTGAGATGGCATTGCTTTGCCAACTCAGAGGCTTTGGAGATAGAGAGAAATACAGGTGAAGAAAGGAACTAGGGAAGGATTTGTATGGCAAGACAAGAATGAAATACAATTAAACCACGGAATGAAGGAGATAATTATAAAACAATGTAAGCACTCTGAAATATTAGACACTGAAATCAGAAGTCCAAAATCTTAGATTTTTTTCCTAAATAAAACCTATACAATACTGCAAAGACCACAGCAGGGCAGGGGGAAAAAAATTTCCTTTGAAAAATTGTTATCACACAATTTAGGTAATAAACTTTTGTGAATTTGTAACAAAGAAATAGCTATCTGAACAAAATTGAATTCATAATGTTAGCCCAGAAAATTTCTGCTAAACTCACTGAAACCATAAAATCAAAAGAACCTCTCATGATGAAGATAAACTGTTTTCATAAATGTAGATAGCAACAGTCACAGGACACTATTGTTTCTATTAAAGCCACAATTTAAAATACCATCATAAACAGGCAATTGGAAGTTGAGGTCTGAAGCTGTGCCTACTTCTGGGTGAATAAATACATCTTCAAACCAAAATTAATTCAAAATGCTAACTCTAAATAAAAACTGTGTTGGAAGTTACTTTATTTCTCTGCTACTGATACAATGTTCTTCAAAAGGCAAAATAACAGAATAAAATGTATATTTAGGATAAAGGCATCCTTTTGAAAAAATACTCTCCACATAAAAGTGTACCACTCATTATTTGTTAATCCATATTTTCCCTGGAAAGAAAATCTGCAGTGAGGAGACAGGGAAAACAGTGATTTAACTTTAGTCTTACACTGACATCTAGTGGTCATAGATGCTACTGCTAGCTAAACTACTGCAATTAAAATATAAAAAATAGAACGTGCTGTGTTGAAAATTAGAAATTATTTCAGTGAAGATTCTCCCTCTGAGAGTAAGTATATAAAGACCTATCCTCATTCTGTTTCTACCAGTCTGTGTGTCCTGAATGTTGTCTATGTTTAGTGGCTGAAGCTTGTTCCTCACTTATCTTGCCTTCATCCCGGTCCCTCTGAATTATAACCTTCTCCTCAGGACTCTTCCTAAGTAACAGATAGCAGTTCATGGGAATGTGAACTAGGCCCATCAACCAGGCTTGGGGATTTTTTTCCCCCAAACATTTGAGCTTAGGGTTCAGGAAAGACAAGAGTCCTTCCCTAAGATTGCATCGGCAGAAAGGAGCACTCATTTTCCTGGGACTGGCAAACCTGGAAGAGACGAGTCTGGGGTGACCAGCGGGCATCTTCTTCATTTGGAAAGGACTTGTGGGCAGAACAAAGTCAATCAGTTACCAGAGACAGAAAAACTAGATAGAAAGAGAAATTTCAGAAGTGCTGAGACCCTCCAGAATATGACATGCTGCCTTCTCTGGCCTCTGAGCTATTCCAGCCACAAGAGCCATCACATTTGTTTGCTGCTGGAGGTATCTTGAGTTGGATTTCACATATAACCAAAAAAAATCATGCTCAAACCTTCGAGATCCCATTATTAAACACTTTTGATGTCTGTTTTATCATCACACAAAATAAGTCTTCCTGTTGATTATTTGGGCTAATTTAATCAGAATGGCAAATATACCTATACAGAGATAAAAATTATCACATTACTAATAGAAGAATTTTTGATGTATATATTTTTATTGTGATTAAGTGAAAGATTACAATCCAAGTCAATTTTGCATACCCACCTCTCTGCATCTCTATCTGCCCTCCTCACCCTGTGACAACTCACCTTTTTCACTCTTTACTGACTAATGGAAGAATTTTTAATAACATGTCACATTTTATTTGGCCCAGCATGCCTGTAGAACTGTTATAAATCCAACAATTTTCATTAAAAAAATAAAAAAGCCCAAAATAAGTTACACAGCTGATTAAGATTTGCCCTAACACTTCTTTCTAGATTTCTCTATATACTTACAATACTCCACCTTAGACATACTGTGCCTCTGACTGCTTCTTAATATTTGGGGTTTTAGTAGAGACTGTGGATTAAGAAAGTGACTATAGGCATCTAGATTTCTTCCCCCAAATTTCCAAGAAACATAATAAAGCTAAACCAAAAAAAAAAAAAAAAAAAAAAACAACTCAATGACATCAAGCTCATTCCAATTCATAATGTCCCTGTAGGTCAGAGTGCAACTGCAGCATGGGGTTCCCAAGGCTATAAATATTTACAGACACTGACTGTTGCATCTTTTCTCACGGTATGACTGATTCCAACCACTAACATGCTGGTTAGCAGCTGAGTGCTTGACTACTGTGTCACTAGGGATACTAATAATTAAGCTAATAGGGGAGAAATCATACTGTGAGTGAACTCCATTGGATAAAATTTATCTTAGCAAAATTTCAGACACCTCCCCCCATGCTTTTTCCAGGAAAACTAAGACTCAGAGCTAATGGAGATACTGGGAAACTCTTTCTCCAAGAATTCCTGGCCATGTCTTTCTAGGTCCTCTGGAAAACCAGTATCCTTGGGACTACTCAGATTGCAGAGCATTCCCTTTTTATTCTGCCCATGAGAAGGAATATGTAGAAGATACACACACACCACACAGAGACACATACTTACCATCAAGTAAGATTGCTTTTACTGCCTTAATGAATCATCATAAAGAGCTGTAAGTCCTATAAACTACTATTGAAAAATGTTTCAATTTTGTCAAAAGAGAGGGTGTGGTCTTACACTGCCACCCCCTGATCCCAGCAGATGGGGTGCCAGAGGGTTTGTTCTGTGCTCTGTGCTAGGCTAAGCCTGTATAAGACACAGCTAACTCCCCTTTGGGAGCTCGGATGTAGGACAGAGGCTAGAAGAACGGGAATCAGTCTGCAGTGATAGTAAGGGAAGGCCAAAGAGTCACTGTGTGATGCTACCTTGTTCAGGTGGTGCTGGAACCTATTCAATGTTTAACCAAGCTGCGCGCCCAGGCATCACTTTCTAACTGCTGCACACAGAGAGAGCTACTTTTCACAATTCATTCAGAAGAAGCAGGACATATTGGAGGAGCCTCTGCAGGACTGACGGTAGACCCACAATTTGACATTTTTGCTCTCAACACTAGAACTAAAGCAAGGGTTAGAACTGTGATGCCTGAGGTCCAAATGGGAACTATTCAGCATTCCAGTTTTGAAAGAGAAAGCAAGAGCAGCAAATAACTTTGATAGGAAAATCAATCAAGTCTTAATAATCACAATGGTAAATAAATGATTTGTGGTAGGGAGCATAATGACCTGCTTCCAAGTCCTAATTCCCAGAACCTCTGACTAGGCTACAATGAGTGCCAAAATACAATTAATACTGCAGTTGGAGTTACAATTTCTAATCAGGTGACCTGAAAATATTGAGAGCACACTGGGTTATTCAGGTACACCAAATGTAATTTAAAAAACAAACAAAAAAAGCCGTGTCAGTTACTGTAGAGTTGATTCTGACTGGTGATTCCACGTGTTACAGAGCAGGACAACTCCATAGGATTTTCTTGGCTACAATCTTTACTGAAGCTGGTCACCAGACCTTTAAAAGTCTTTTGCAATGCTAGGTTTGTTTACATGGTCAACTTTTAGATTCCAAACCAAAACTCAGTGCCATACTGTTGTTGTCATGTCAATTCTAACTCCAAGTGAACCAACAGAATAGAGTATCACTGTCCCATAGAGTATCCAATAAGTGGTTGGTGGATTCAAACCAGCCAACACTTCAGATCACAGCCAAGCTCTTACCACTGCGCCACCACTGTTAGTAGTGAAGCACAAACCATTTGCACCACACAAGGACTTCATTACAATCACAAGAGTCTTTAAATACAGAACGTAGATGCAGAACAAAAGGTCAGAACAATGCGTATTATGAGACATACTGACCCACAATTGCAGATTTTCTAGATGGATGAAAAGGGCCATCAAGATAAGGAACATGGGCATTCTCTAGAAACTGAAAAAGAGAAGAAAACAGATTCTTTCCTACAGCCTCCAAAAGATTGCAGCCCTACTGATGCCTTGATTTTAGTACGGTGAGGCTCAAGTCAAACTTGTGAGCTCCAGAACAGTAAGATAATAAACGTTATGTTATTCTAAGTCACTAAATCTGTTGTAATTTGTTACAGAAGTGAAGGAGAACTAATACATTACTGCCAACAAGTCAGTAATACTAATGTAACAGAACACATAAATGCAATTAAAGCAGCAAATGTTTACTTAGCATTTCAGGCAATGACATTAGGAATACTAGTTTTAGGCACAGAAAACAATGACAGAGTGAGGGAAATGTTTAAATGCCAGATGTTTATACACGTGAAAAGGGCTTGTTTATACAAGTGAAAAAGACTTGAAGCACTTGCTGATGAAAACCAAAGGCCACAGCCTTCAATACAGACGATACTTCAACATAAAGAAAAAAACCTCACAAGTGGACCAATAAGCAATATCATGATAAATTGAGAAAAGGTTGAAGTTGTTAACTATTTCATTTGACTTGGATTCACAATCAACACCCATGGAAGCAGCAATTAAAAAATTTTAAAAACTGGACAAATTTGTTGCAAAACTCTTCTTTAAAGTGTTGAAAAGCAAAGATGTCAACTTGAAGATAAAGTATGCCTACCCAAGCCATGGTGTTTTCAATTTTCAGTCTTCCACAGCACTGGTGAAGAATACTCAATATACAACAGACTGTCAGAAGAACAAATCTGTCTTAGGAGAAATACAAGCAGAATGCTCCCCAAAAGGAAAGATAGCGAGGATTTATCTTATATATTTTGGACATGTTATCAAGAGGGATCTGTCTATAAAAAAGGACATCATGCTTGGTAAAGTGGAGGGTCACATAAAAGAGGAAGACCCTTGATGAGATGGACTGACACACTAGCTACCAGAGGGAGCTCAAGTAAGACAGCAATTGTGAGGATGGCACAGGACCGGGCAAGTGTTTCATCCTGTGGTGCACTAGCAGAGATATTTGGGGACCTCACAGCAAAAAGCTATGCCAGAAGCTGAGAGCTTCCCTGAGAAAGGACCAGGGTCCCTGGGCCTCAGAAGCTTCCAGTCCAGGGGAAAATTAATGACAAGGACCTTCCTCCAGAGCCAGCAAAGAGCCTTCCCCTGGAGCTGACACCCTGAATCTGGACTTTTAGCCTACTGGACTGTGACAGAATAAAATTTCTCTTACTAAAGCCATCCACTTGTAATATTTCTGTCAAAGCAGCACTAGATGACTAAGACAGCAAGGCACCATTTTTTAGAAAGATTTTTTTTTCCATTAAAAAAGAAAAGGAATCTTAGATTTTTGCCATGACTAAAAGCTTACCATATATTAGCCAACTTCTATAGTTAAGAAAAAGTGGCTCACAAATTAGGATTTTGTTTATACTGTCTGTAGTGATAGATATGCATGTTTTCAATTAAATGAGAAAATATATATTGAACTTGAATAGTAGTACTCCAAGGTATATGAACTTCTAATAATATATACAAATACAGATATGTTTTTCTGTACTTCAAGCCACTGACGTCTTCAGTAAGCCATATAAATTTAAGGGGACACAGCATCACAATACACTATGTTTACCCTCTTATCATACATTTTGTGTAGAACAGATTCAGTCTCTTGACTATGTCACTGAAATACAGCTTCAGCACACTCTCTATTCTGAAGTAAATAAAGTAAAACTCTAAGGATTCTAAATTAATTAACCCAGAACAGTGACTTCTTTCATGAACTCCCACCCCAGCCAAGCTTTGTTACAGTCTATAAAAAGGACATTTCTATACTTGTCCTGGAGTCCCCAAGTGGCTCAAACAGTTAAGCATATGACTAGTAATCACAAGGTGGGTAGTTTAAGTTCACCAGAGGCACCTTAAAAGAAAGGCCCAAAAATCTACTTCCA
The DNA here is from genome assembly GCA_028571685.1 of Heterohyrax brucei. Lineage (NCBI taxonomy): Eukaryota > Metazoa > Chordata > Mammalia > Hyracoidea > Procaviidae > Heterohyrax > Heterohyrax brucei. The sequence goes on along the minus strand of CM053141.1, from coordinate 97,309,906 downwards.
AAACGTCACAACCATTGAAAATCCTATAAAGCATCGTTTTACTCAGACACACACAGAGTCACCATGAATCAGAACTGACTTCATGGCAGCTGGTATACTTATCCCAGGTTCTTACCCTTCAGGGAAGCACAGTGGGGAGAATTAAATGACTGAAATCATTTAAGGGTGGAATCATGAAATGATACAACAACTTAGAAAAAAGTTTTTAAACTAAGCATGTACCTATCCTATAGCCAGCAATTTCACCCTAAAGTATACAACCAAGAGAAATGAAAACATATACCTACATAAAGCTTGCATTGGCTTTGTTCATAATTACTAAAAAACTGCAAAAATCCTAGCTGTCCTACAACAGGTGAATGGATAAATGAAATAGTCATTACATATAATACAATACTACTCAGCAAAGAGTGGAAAGCTTACAGAAAGTGTACAAATGGATTACTCCATTTATATAAAGTTCTAGAATAGGAAAATTAACTTAAGGTAAAAAAAATCAAGACAGTGAGATGACAGAAGAGTGTGACAAGGAAAAGGTACAAGGGAATTTTCTGGATGATAAGTAATGATGCAGGTTACACAGGGATATGTTCTTGCCAAATTCATCAAATGGTCCACTTACAACTTGAGAATTTTGCTAAATATAAATTTTACCTAAAAAAGTTTAAGATAAGCAAACATTAACTTTTGCCTTGAAGTGATGTTTTTTAATTGGTATCAGCAACTTAACTTGAAATGCATCAAAAAATATAAGATGACTGGATAGAGTAACAGAATAGGTAAGAGACCAAGAAAATACAGCCAAAATGAAGACCCAAAACAATCACAATTTTTTTTAAAAGCCACCATTAATGAATATCACGAATCCACAATTAAGGGGCCAACCATAGGAAGACCAACTTTTGAGCAAAAATTTCAGTATTTACCAGCCCCATTTATCCCTGTAGCTCTGCTTAATGGACATGTAACAGGGCTTTTAGGGTAGCACACACCTTATGTGGGTACAAACAGCCAGTCAGGGAGCTGTACAGTTCTTCATTTGCTCTAAACATTACCTTACAAGCCAAGTGAAAATGCAGTTAGCTAATGCAAAATGGAAATTTATGAGACCAAAAAGAACCATTTTAAATTCTGGACTTCCACAAAGTTAGGGTAGTCAAAGTCCCCTGACTCCTTCAGAATTCATTTATAACACAAAGGTCTAGATCATAAAGAATTATGTGACTATTAACATGCTCTTATCTCTCCCCTCCAAAGTGTGTTCAACTTCTTTCTCAAATGTTAGCTACCCTGAGTCACTTGAAGGACAATCCCATTGAGCAAACACATTTCAACATGTGAAATGTTTTACTGTATTCTGCATATGATGTGAAGGCCACCTATTTACAAGGTCTTCACCAAACCTTTGTTAATTTCTTTCTTTCCTTTCACAAGTATGGACATCAAACTTTTCCTGACTTTAGTTTCTTTGGGGTTTATTTTACTATTAATGTAGAGAACTACCACAGCAGACAGAATGAGTAAAGCAATTTTGTGAATTACCACAATTTGCCATTGCATATACCCCTGCCCTAAAATACTGCTCTTGCTCCTTAACCATATATAATAGGAAGTTGCTGGATTTTTCTCTTTTAAATTCAATCCCATAATAACGCCTGTAAATCCTACAGATTCTAATTAAAAATTAGCCCCAAAGTGAAACAAACAAATCAAACAAGCTGCCACTGAGTTAATTCTGACTCATGGTGACCCCATGTATGTCAGAGTGTAACTGTGCTCCAGACTTCCCAATGGCTAATCTTTCAACAGTAGATCACCAGACCTTTTAACTCAAACCACCCTTCTTCTGGTTAGTGGCTAAGCACTTTCCCCAAGCTAAGCATTTGCCTAAGTAACTCCTAAAATACAACCTAGATGGAGATTAGGACTTGAATTTTTTCTTTGCTGCATGCTATTCTGCAAATTCATTTATTCTGCCTTCGAAGCATTATCTCCAGGGAAAATAAAATTTGTTAAGACAAAATTGTGTGGCAGAGGTGACTTCGATAGCTTTTACTTTTGTTCTTTTACAGAGATGACTGAAATTAGAAAAATACCCAGGAATTCAATTAATTGTTCTTCTGTGAAACAGTCTGTATAACAGACTTCTAATACTTCTCAGGAACTTCTCTAAAGTTTTGATTTATTCAAAATCATCTTTAATCTTTGATATTCAAGAAAACGAGACTGATACTGAAAGCCCACATAAATTATTGCAGGGTCAGAGAACTTAGTTCCATACTAGTCATCCTTATCCTTGAATCAGAATATGTTCCAGAAAATAAAACTTTTTTCCTTTTCTGTCCATGAATCCAAGTAATGTGGACCTGCCTATAAATCAGCTGGATACTGTCACTGCCCTGCTGCCCATGTAATTTGCGAACCCCAGATGCTAGCATTGTGCAGTGGATTTTCTGGAGTCAAGTTTGATGGATATAAAACCTCCTTAATCAGTTTATATTCCCAATGAAATTAGGCTAATAACTCCTTTATGTGAGTGTGCATGTACGTACTGTATGTGTGGTGTGCGGCAGAGAAAGTGTTAACAAAATAGATCCATGAGGGTTAAATGAGGGGTCATCACATTCATTACATGACCTCAAGGTCACAACCCTGTTCAGCTAGTAAAGCAAAGCCAGAGACTTGATGATGTTGTCTAGCTTTTCTGACACTGAAATTCCTCTTCAGTAGGACAATGTTTGGCAAGAGAACTACTAAGTTCTCCCGTAGAGCTGAAATTCTGTCACCTTAAGAATTACTTATATTTGCTTGGATATTTTAGATGTTTTCAAGTTGGACAGAAGAGCAAGAGGCCCAGTTAACATAAAGTTAGTTGGCTGTAAGAAAATCCAGGAATTGCAGGATAACAATGAATAATCTTGACACCTTCATTCTGGCAACTTAACCCACTTTTCTCTCTCCGGACTGGCAGGTTTCGATTTTTGAATGTTTGGGGCTACTTTTTATTTCAGTTTCTATAACTTCTACTTTTCTTGCTAGTATTTAGTTGCTTCGTTCTTCCTTAAGCCTCTGACTTCTGCACAATATGGCTTTAACAATACTATGTAGTCTACTAATTGCTTTCTTCAAATGAGTCTTGTTGCTTTACCGTCTGTGTTATCTCATATTGAACGCTTTAATAAGAAGGGCCATCCTCCTTTCCTTCTTTCCCGGGGTTCTCATGCCATGACATGCCACCCCAGAGACCACTGGCCAGCCAGGGACTGCGTTCCTTTGATTCTACTGTTAAATCCTTGGTCCAAGGATTTTTCCTTGTGCATCCACACATGATGAAGTCATCGGGTATTAAATCTCTGTCTAATACAGTTGCAGTACCAAGCATGAGCTCCCTCCCCCCATCAGCCTGGGTTCTTCAGAAACAGTTTAAAGAGATGAGTAGCAATAAAACAACCACCTACAGTATGCAGTGACACCATGTGTTTTCTCAGACTGGACCTCAAGCATCATAATTTTAAATCTCATCTGGTAGGTATATAAGAGTCAAATTCAGAAAACTTGACTAGACCTCTTCTAGAGTATAGCTGAGATAAATCCTCACTTATATATATTAAGAATATTACCTCAAAATCTTGGCACTTAAAATCATAATTAAAAAGAATAAAATAAAAAAGTAGTTAACACTGCTTTTCAAAGTTTTCAAATTATATGCTTACAGTTATTAACATAATAAAAACACAGAAGTGGTTTCTGACCAAAAAAAAAGAAAAATCTAAATGTTAAAAAAAAAAATCCAGCCACAGAGATCAGAAACATTTATCAGAGGGGCTTATGTTTCTGATAAATATTTAAGTGTGTAAGGCAGAACCACTGAGAACAATAAATACTTTATAGCTGGCACTTTGTCAAACCTGTAAGTGGCTCTGCCTTAGAATTTTACATCATCACTGAATTTACAGTCATTTGATAAGTGGAACAGGACAAGAATTATTTCTTTCTAAATCTAAACCAGGTAATAAATCTAACCGCAGGATTCTTCTTATTGTCTGTTATCATCTGATGACAATGCCTTTTACCTTCATTGTCTTGGCAGAAATATGATATGTAAAATTATAACGACATATCACTCACAGTGATTTAACACTATCCAGCCCACACCATTTTAATCAATCAAAATTGTCGCTTTTTAGTGTAATGATTTTGTGGTGAATTCCCTGTGTTTAATATGATATATAGGTCTATCTAGCCACTGATTTACTATTCTCTTCCAAAGTCTAACAGCTCAGGAGGCTGTTCCTGCTTTTGGACATCTTTGCAATTAGCAAACAAGAATAATTTGTGGTGATAAAAATGCTAATCTCCATCACAAAATTAAAGCTGAAAAAAAATATGTTAAGTGATAGTAGGTGAAGCTCTTTTTAAGTGGAAAATAAAGAATGGTTTTGTGAATTAAAACCATGGGAGACCTAGGGCTTTTCCTTCTGTGCCCACATGTGATCAAGGCATCTATAATCCTGTAACCAAAATACCTTAGCACATGATTTCTCTTCAATACAATCAAGAAAAGCCAGGTACATACAAAGTACTTCCCTTCATTAAATCCAAATGCATGTTGTACAAATTTCTGTATTCCTAAAAAAAATAATTTATAAGACAGTTCAAGGTGACTCCTTAAACATTTATAAATCTCTTCTACTAGAGACATAAAGATAAGCTAATAAAAATAAATCCCAGTTCCCATTTCTCAACTATATTACTCATTTAGAATTGGCTATAATGCAGTGACAACCAACCACAAAACCTCAGTAACCAAACACAATAATTCCTTATTCCACATGGGTCTACAGATAGTTATTGAGGGCTCTGGTGGCTCTGCAACCAACACTGCATAAGCCATGTAGGCCACCAGAGAGTCACTCAGGAAACTCAAGGGTATGGATGCTGCTCCATCTTGTCATCACACCATCTGGAGCATGCAGTCTCCTGAGACACCATGAAAGGGGAAAAGAAAGCTTCAGGGTCCCACACTAGTGATTAAGTGACTAAATCACATATTGTTTATGCTCATAGCCCATTGGCCAGAACTAATTAGGGGGCTCCTCCCAAATTCAAGTTGGAGAAAAAATATAATCCTCCTATATGCCTGGAAAGGGAGAACAGGATATGGCTGAGCTCTAGAAGTCTCAAAATGTTATGAATTTATTAAAAGGTGACTCTTTTTGTAGAGCCACAAAAACAGTGTACCTCCTCTGGAATCTAGAAACTACATATTTAGAGAGGAATTTTGGGCATGGCAGCAGAATCAGGAGCTCCTGGTTTTAAGATGGTTCCCTAATGCCCACCCTATGCTGGTATGGGAGTGGGAGTTCACGTAACCAATATGTATTCAATACTGTTATAGTGTTATTATATGTGTATCCAAAAAGATATGTTGACATCTGTGAATGTGACCCTATTTTGAAATACAGTCTTTGAATATGTTATCAATTAGGTTAACCCAAGGTCATAGTGGAGTAGGGTGGGTCTTAATCTTATATAACTGGTATCCTTACAAAAGAAGGGAAGATGATCATGTGAAGGTGTATCAATAAGCCATGGAATGACTGGATCACCAGCTATCACCAGAAGCTGTATGAGAGGCATGGAACAGATTCTAAGAGCTTTAGAAGGAATCGATATATTTCATACCCTGATTTCAGACTCCTAACCTCTAGAACTGTAACACAATAAATTTCTGTTTTCATAACCCATCCAGTTTGTGGGATATTGTTACAGCCACCCTAGAAAACTACTACAAGTCTCGATTACGTGCCAAGACTCTTCCATTCTCTGGGAATACATCAACAATCGAAAAAGCTAACAAAAAAAAAAAAAAATCTTTCATTCTTGTAACTCACATATTAGCGAGAGAAGGCAACAGGCAAGATTAAGAACTATAAAACGCTTGGATGTATTATCAGTCCCTAGGGAAGAACGTCATGCATGGAAAAGCAGAGAGTCAGGGAAAGCCAAGGAAGACTATCAGTGAGACGGATCAACATAATGGCTACAGTGAGCTCCAGCGTAACAGCAGTCATGAGGATGGTGCAGGACCGGGCACGATCCTCTTTTTTCTGTTGTACACAGGGTCACTGTGGGTCAGAACCCACTGGATAGCACCTAACAGCAACAACATAGGACAAATAAGTTGGTGGTCTTGTAAAATTCTGTCATATAATCTCAATCATAATTTTTATCACCAAGGCCATGTTTTCAAACTACTGATCCTTCTCTCTTTCCAACTTTCACACTCTGGTCATCAATAATTATCAACATATCTTGATTTCATGTTTGCTCAATTTCACACTGCAGGAGCTGGTTACAAAAAATCTTTAATTTACTCATCTTTGATGTTAGTGGTTGGTGCCTAAATTTGAATAATCATCGTATTAACTGTTCTTCCTTGTATGTGTATGACAGTGACATCCTATCACTGATAACACTGTACTTAAGGATAGACTTTGAAACATTCTTTTTGACAATGAATACAATGTCATTTATCTTTATTTCATCATTCTTGGCAAAGTAGGCCATATGACTATCTGATTCTAAATGGCCAATATTAGTCCATTTCAGCTGACTAGGATAGTAGTATACACGTCTATCATTTCATTCTTTGATTACTTCCAATTTTCCTAGATCCATTCTTCCTACATTCCACACTGTACTTATTAACAGATGTTTGCAGCTGTTTCTTCTCAATTTGAGTCATGCCACATCAGTGGCTAAAAGTCCAAAAAGCTTTACTCCATCCACATCATTACAGTCCACTCTACTTTGAAGAAGCAGATCTTCCCCTGTTATATTCTCAGTGACTTTCAATCTGAAAGGCTCATCTTCCAATACTATATCTGAAAATATTCTGCTGCTATTTATAGAGTTTTCACTGGCCAATTTTTTAAGAAGCAAATGACAAGGTCCTTATTCATAGCCTGTCTTAGTCTGGAAGCTCAGCTGAAACCTGTTCAGCATGGGTGACCCTACTGGTATTTGAGATACCAGTGGCATAATGTCCAGTATCAGAGAAACAACAAACGACCACAGTGTGACAAACATGATGGTGTTTACACAGAATACTGACATGGAGAAACTACAGTCAGAATTGTCAACAGTAATGATTTTGAGACATTGTTTTATGCACTTTGGACATATGGACATGTTAGGAAAAGAAAGACAGCATGCTTGGTAAAGGGTCAACAGAAAACAAGACATCTTCAATGAGATCAATTGACATGCAACAATGGGTTCCAATGTGTCAACAACTGGGAGGATGGCACAGGACTGGGTAGTGTTTCATTCTACTGTACCTAGGGTCACTGTGAGTTGGAACAAACTCAACAACAACCAAAAAAGAACAAAAACAAAAACTTATTGCAGTCAAACTGATCTGGACTCATAATGACCCTATAGGATGGAATAAAACAAAGGCTTTTCAAGGACTAGCTGGTGAATTCCATCTGTTGACCTTTTTGTTAGCAACCAGGCTCTTAACCCCTGTGCCATCAGAGTACTAAAAATAAAAAATAAAATAAATTTTAAAATAAATGAATGCAGATGATAATTCCAGGTAATTACAAATGTTATGAAAAAATTATGGCATAGTGACAGGTGTAGGGTTAGGAGACAGACCATGGACAGCTTTTAAGAATGTGATATTCTTAAAAAAATGGATATTGATATACCATTTGACCCAGTAATTCCACTACTTGGAATATATCCTACAGATTCAAGGCCTTTCACACCAATGGACACATGCACCAGAATGTTTATCGCGGCACAGTCCACAATAGCAAAAAGGTGGAATCAACCCAGATGCCCAACAATAGAAGAATGGATAGGTAAACTGTGGTACATATACTCAATGGAGCACTATGCAATGATAAAGAATAACGATGATTCCAGGAAACATTTCCTAACCTGGTTTCAACTGGAAGACATTATGTTGAGTGAGAGTAGTCAGCGACAAAAGGACAAATACTGTATGAGACCTCTACGATAAGATCTCAAAAACAGACTTGTGCATAGAAGAAAAGACTCTTTGACAGCTGCAAGGGAGGGGAGGGAGGGAGGGAGGGCGGGGGGGGAGGGTTTAGTTTAGGTAGTTACTAGAAATCTAGTTGGAAGAAAGCAGTGACAGCACACATTAGGAACAAGAACAACATTAAGTGGACTTCAGCATAACTTGAGTACTCCTTCCATCTTAACTCAATACTGCAAGGATAGAGTAGCTGGGGTGGGGGACGGGGGAACATGCTCTTAGGCGAATTCCAGGCTAATTGGCACAACTAGCATTTTGCTAAGAGAGCTCTCTTCACCCCACATTGGTGAGTGGCGTCTGGGGTCTTAAAAGCTGCCAAGCTGCCATCCGAGGACACAGCAAATGGTCCCAACTCAGCAGGAACGGATGCTCACCAACGGCCAAAATGGCATGCGGTAAAGACAACCGAGAAGACAGAGAGACCCACAAGAGTGGGTGCCTACATCGACCTGGGACCGGAAGAACCGGATGGTGCCCGGCCACCACCAGTGATAGCCATGACGGAGCTCACAGAGAGGAGCCTCACTGGCAACACAAGAATAAAAAGAGGTGCATCATGAGATCTCCACTAAAAGACCTCAATTGATGGTCCAGCGGTTTTGGGGTTCCTCTGAGAGCATGGCCCCCGGCCCTGATGCTGCCCGTTCCCATAAATTATAACAAAGGTCCACTCTTTGGATAGGAATGGAATGCACTTGGCAATGCAGAGTAACCATATGTTGGAAGCACTTTATGGTTCTATACATCTATAGGATATCATTTTGCTGACCTCTGGCTGGAGGAAGGGGAGTGGACGGAGAGGAGGGGAAAGGAGACTGTTGGGAGGATGAGACATGTATGGAGCAGAGAGGAATAGTGTGCAGTCACCAGACAGGGAGAGCAGTGGAAGCTGCATATAGGGGGGCATGTAAATTAACATGTGAATGTACATTTTCACTCAGTTATGTTAAATAAAAATAAAAATAAATTTTTTTAATTAAAAAAAAAAAGAATGTGATATTTAAACCACGACCAGGAGGACATGAAGTAGTCAGAGAAGAGAATTCCAGGCTGAAGGAAACTCAAAGGCAAAGGTCTAAAGGCAGGAAAAGGCTTGTCATGCCTTGAAATTCTTATAAGCTCTGTTAAGCACAGTCTTATGTCTTTCTCAAGAACAACAAAGGGGCTTATGGTCATATCTTGGAGATCTTTGTCCTAGATTCATATTGTTTTAGTACTACCCTAGCTTTGATCTTGGGCCTGATGGCACCACTGACTTTGAGACTCTTTTTGTTGGGAGACACTGAAGATGAGAAACAGTTTTATTTTTTAACATCAAAAATTCTGCTTCCTCCATCCAATTAAGTGATGGGCAAGGCAGATGGACAGACATTTCACTAAAGAAGAGATCCAGGCAGCCAAAAAACATATGCGGACATGTTCACGATCTTTAGTTATTAAAGAAATTCAAATCAAGACGACAATGAGATACCATCTCACCCCAACAAGGTTAGCCATGATCCAAAAAACACAAAACAACAAATGCTGGAGAGGCTGTGGAGAAAGTGGAACCCTCCTACACTGTTGGTGGGGTTGCAAAATGGTCCAGCCTCTTTGGAAAGCAATCTGGCGCTTCCTTAAAAAAATGGATATTGATATACCATTTGACCCACTAATTCCACTACTTGGAATATATCCTACAGATTCAAGGCCTTTCACACCAACAGACACATGCACCAGAATGTTTATCACAGCACAGTCCACAATAGCAAAAAGATGGAATCAACCCAGATGCCCAACAACAAAGAATGGATAGGTAAACTACGGTATATATACTCAGTGGAGCACTATGCAATGATAAAGAACAATGATGACTTCGGGAAACATCTCACGACCTGGTTTCAACTGGAAGACATTATGTTTAGCGAAAGTAGTCAGCGACAAAAGGACAAATATTGTATGAGACCTCTACGATAAGATCTCAAAAACAGACTTGTGTATAGAAGAAAAGACTCTTTGACAGCTGCAAGGGAGGGGAGGGAGGGAAGGAGGGGGGAGAGTTTAGATTAGATAGTTGCTAAGTATCTGGTTGGGTGAAATCGGTGATAGCACACATTAGAAACAAGAACAATATTAAGTGGACTTAAACATAACATGAATACTCCTTCCATCTTAACCCAATATTGAGAGGATAGAGTAGCTGGGGCAGGGGGCGGGGGACCATGCTCTTAGGCGAAAGCGAGGCCAACTGACACAACTAGCATTTTGCTAAGAGGGCTCTCTGCACCTCACATTGGTGAGTGGCATCTGGGGTCTTAAAAGCTGCCAAGCTGCCATCTGAGGGAACAGCAAATGGTCCCAACTCAGCAGGAACAGATGCTCACCGAGGACCAAAATGACATGGGGGAAAGACAACCCAGAAAACAAAGAGACCCACATCAGTGGGTGCCTACATCGACTTGGGACTGGAAGATCTGGATGGTGTCCAGCCACCACCAGTGATAGCCGCGATGGAGCTCACTAAGTTGAGTCTCACTGGCAACACAAGAATAAAAAGGGGTGCACCCTGAGATCCCCACTAAAAGATATCAATTGATGGTCCCGTGGTTTCGGGGCTCCCCTGGGAGCATGGCCCCTCACCCTGATGCTGCCCTTGACCATAAATCATAACAAAGGTCCACGCTTCAGACAGGAATGGATTGGACTTGGCGATGCAGTGACCATATATTGGATGCACTTTATGGTTCTATACATCTATAGGATGTCATCCTGCTGAGCTCTGGCTGGAGGAAGGAGAGTGGGTGGAGAGGAGGGAAAAAAGAGACTGTTGGGAGAACGAAACATGTATGGAGCAGAGAGGAATAGTGTGCTGTCACCGGGCAGGGAGAGCAGTGGAAGCTGCATATAGGTGGGTATGTAAATTTATACGGGAATGTACATTTTCACTCAGTTATATTAAATAAAAAATTTAAAAAACAAATTCTGCTTCCTCCAAATTCTGCTTAAAACTGTTCCCTCTTGGATTCATTTCTCTCTTCTCATTTCTTTTAACCAGAGACTAAAAGAGACTATTCGGCAATGTCTACATAATGCCTGTACATCTCCTCATCCAAATCTATAAGTTCATTAGGTACACTTTTGATTTTCCACCTTACCACAGATGACAGCATGGCCAAACTTCCCACTATTGATAGTACTAATCCCCTTTCTTACAACTTTCAATAATGTTTTTCTCTCGGTTCTTCAAGCTCTTAATAACACTTTCGTCAAGTCTCTTCCAGCCTATACTAATAATCTCTAAAGATCCCTCCAACTTCCCCCTGCCACCCAGTCTCTTATGAGTTAGAGTTTTTTGGTCAGCTCCCTATTTCCAGTCAGCAAGCTCCACATCACTTAGGATTCAGTCAGATAAGCAGAAACACTATGAACAATATGGAATGAAGACTTCATTACAGGAATTAGAATCTACACAACCATGGGTAGAGCTAGGGTTTAGAGGCAAAAGTCCTAACATTCTTTTATATATTGGTTTTAGCTCTCTGTTTAATTCTCCCGGTATATATTTCTGATGGTACACCATATGTTCCATGCTTTGTCAGAAGCTTATTTTCCTTTCTCTACAAACACTGTGAAAACTAATAGAAAACAAGTAAAAAGCTTCCTATTCTACACCAAATTTAAATTTTTATTAACCATGTAAATAATATTTTATGGCATAAAATTATTCATCATTGCTGCATTATGTAGTAGCTTAATAACTCTTCTCGTGCACATGTAAAATCACCCCCCTTCCTCTGCTTCTCCCTCAGGTTTGACTTCCCTCCGGTCAGAACAACGTCATCAGTTGTTCTTCTGGTTAAATAATTACAAATGTTCATCATACAAGGAAATTTAATCAATATAGAAAAGCATAATGAAGAAGCAAAAATCACTAGAAATTCCATCATGCTGCCACTACTTACTATTAACACTTTAGTAAGCATTCCTCCATGCTTCTCTTTATGCATATCTACACACTCTCTCACACACACACATACACACATTTACAGCATGCAAGACATTTTTGTTGTGAACAAATTTTCTTTGTATTTGTTTGCTCATCCTTTTACTATTATTATCTTCCCTCTACCGTTCTGTGTCTGTGGTTTTCACTGTGTAGGGGTTAGAGATTAGTTTGTTTCATCATGGTTCACCTTTACTTTTTAAAAATCTATCAAATCAGCTGGTACAGAGTTACTTACTTTGAGAGAGTCACAATATTTAAGACTTTGTGTCCTCATTTTAAGAAAGATCATACAAGGAAAGATCAACTGGTTAACTGGAAGTTTCAATCAAGATTTTTTGCAAGTCCCTGAATACTAAGTTATATTTTGATTTTCTACTATATTATTTTACGGTTTAAACAAACTTAACTTACTCTAACCATTTAAGTTCTCCTTAATTTTGTTATGCATCTTTCCAATAAGCTGGCCAGCCAACCACAGTCAAACAGAGGAGCAGGTAAGCCAGTAAGCTGCCTAGCCCATAGGCTATAAGGGATACCAAAATTCCTCCAGTAAATTCAAAATACAGCACCAGTCAATTTAGGTTTTAATACAGGACATGCTACATGACTGCCAAATTATAAATGAATCTCTCATTCAATTTCTGTTCCTGAATATGAATACATACCAAAATATATATGTATCATATATAATTCACAACCCCTACTGCTTTTTATGGTAAATGGTTCCTTTTAAAAAGGGAATCTTTTAATAGCTTTGTTTAAAAAAAAAATTAGTATAACCTTTGAAAGATGTAAAGGTAATATTAAGTAGTAGACAGTATAACCTTTGACAGATATAAAGGTAATATTTAGTAGACAGAGACAATGATCAAAATCAGAATATTTATTAACTAATACAGCAATGATACCAGCTAACTCATCTTAAGTGTTTCTCAGAAAAAGATGTAAAGAGCATTAATACATCCATCTGTGTCTTCACCTCTCCAAACGAAACATTACCAACTTTCAAAACTGGCTTCACTGTCATGTCTCCATGCTAGTGACGCAGTTCTCCCAAAGCCACAACCCATGTACAACAGAATGAAACACTGCTCAGTCCTTCAGCATCCTCACCACTGCTGCTATGCTCAAACCCACTGTTGCAGCCACTGTGTCAATCTATAGGGTTGAGGGTCTTCCTCCTCTTCACTGATCTTCTACTTTACCAAGCAAAACATCCTTCTCCAAAGACTGTTGCCTCCTGATAACATTTCCAAAGAATTTTAGACCAATTCTTGCCATTGTACATCTTCCAAGACAGATTTGTTCATTCTTTTGACAGTCTGTATACAGTCAATACACTACCAATACCATAATTCAAAGACATCAGTTCTTTTTTTTTTTAATTCACTGTCCAGCTTCTGCATGCATTTGAGGTAACTGAAAATACCATAACTTGAGTTAGGGATGCTGCTGCTGCTGCTGCTGCTATTGCCCTGTTAGTTATCGTCGAGTGGTTCCAACCCATAGCAACCCCATACACAGAACAAAACACTGGCCATTCTTGCACCATGACCACAATCATTTTTATGCTTAAGCCCATCTTTGCAGCCACTGTGGCAGTCCATCTCATTGAGAGTTTTCTGTTTTCGCTGACCCTCCACTCTGCCAAGCATAATGTCCTTCACCAAGGACTGATCCAACCTGGTAACGTGTCCAAAGTATGTAAGACACAGTATTACCATCTTTGCTTCCAAGGAGGACTTTGATTGTACTTATTCCATAACAGATCTGTTTGTTCTTTTGGCATCCCATGGTGCACTCAATATTCTTCTCCAACACCACAACTCAAAGGCATCAATTCTTCTTCTGCCTGCCCTATTTATTATCCAGCCTTTGGCATGCATATGATGTGACTGACAATATCATGGCTTTGGTCAGGCACACTTTAGTCTTTAAGGTGATATCTTTACTTTTCAATACTTTAAAGAGATCCTTTGAGGCAGATTTTCCCAGTGCAATACATCTTTTGATTTCTTGACTTCTGCTTCCATGGGCATTGATTGTGGACCCCAGTAAAATGAAATCCTTGACAACCTCAATCCTTTCTTAATTTACCATGATGTTGCCTACTGATCTAGTGGTGAGGATTTTTGTTTTCCTGATGTTGAGGTGCAATCCATACTGAAGGCTCTAGTACTTGATCTTCATCAGTAAGTGTTTCAAGTCCTCTTTACTTTCAGCAAGCAAGATTCTATCATCTACATAACACAGGTTGTTAATGAGTCTTCCTCTAATTATGATGCCTCATTCTTCTTCATATAGTCCAGCTTCTTGGATTATTTGCTCAGCATACAGATTGAAAAGGTATGGTGAAAGGATACAACACTGATGTACACTTTTCCTGACTTTAAACCAGGCAGTGTCCCCCTGTTTTGTTGGCACAACTGCCTGTTGATGCATGTACAGATTCTGTAAGAGCTTAATTATGTGTTCTGGAATTCCCATTTTCCACAATGTTAGCCATAATTTTTTATGATACACACAGTTGAATGCTTTTGCATAATCAATGAAACACAGGTAAACATCTTTCTGGTGTTCCCTGCTTTCAGGGTCATCCACGGTATACAGGTTTCAGCTGAGCTTCTGGACTAAAATACACTAGGAAGAAGGACCCAGCAGTATACTTCTGAAAAGAATTACGCAGTGAAAACCTTATGACTAGCAGCAGAATATTGTCAAATACAATGCTGGAAAATCAAGGATATCAGCAATGATATCTCTGGTTCCATGTCCTCTCAAGAATCTGGCTTGACTTTCTGGCAGTTCCTTGTCAATATACTGTTTAGTTGTTTTTGAATGATCTTGAGCAAAATTTTACTTGTGTGTAATGTTAATGATCTTGTTTGGTAATTTCTGCATCAAGTTGGATCACCTTTCTTCAGAATAGGCATAAACATGGGTCTCTTCCAGCCAGTTGGCCAAGTAGCTGTCCTCCAAATTTTTTGGCATAGATGAGTGAGCACTTCCAGCTCTGCATCCATTTGAAATATCTCAATTGACAGTCCAACAGTTCCTGGACCCTTGTTTTTTACCAGTGCCTTCAGCACAGCTTGAACTTCTTCCTTCAGTACCATCAGTTCCTGACCACAAGCTACCTCTTCAAACGGCTGCACATCGACCATTCTGTCTGGAATAACGACTCTGTGCATTCCTTCCACCTTCTTTTGATATTTCCTGAGTTGTCTAATATTTACCCTGTATAATCCTCCACTAATGCAACTTGAGGCTTGAAGTTTGTCCTTCATCTCTTTCAGCTTGAGAAGTGCAGAAAATGTTTTTCCCTTTTAGTTTTCTACTTCCAAGTCTTTGCACATGTCATTAGAACACTCTGTCTTCTTGAGAGGCCCTTTGAAATCTTCTGTTTAGTTTTTTTACTTTGTCATTCTTTCCCTCTGCTTGACATTCAAGAGCAAGTTTCAGAGTCTCTTCTGACATCTAATTAGGTCTTTTCTTTCTTTCCTGCCATTTTAATGACCTCTTGCTTTCTTCATAGACAACGTCTTTGATGTCGTTTCACAATTTGTCCAATCTGTGGTCGTTAGTATTCAACATATCAAATTTGTTCTTGAGATGTTCTCTAAACTCAGGTGGGACATACTCAAGATCATACTTTAGCTCTCGTGGACTTGTTCTAATTTTTTTCAACATTAATTTGAACTTGCGTATAAGCACTTGATGGTCTGTGCTGCAGTCAGCACATGGTCTTGTTCTGACTGTGGATATGGAGCTTTTTCCTGTCTTCTTCCACAGACATAGTCAATTTGATTCCTACGTATTCCATCTGGTGAGATCAGTGTGTATAGTCACCATTTGTGTTGGTGAAAAAAAGGTATTTCAGTGAAGAAATTGTTAGTCTTGCAAAATTCTATCATGCGATCTCCAGCATCATTTCTATCACCATGCCTGTATTTTCCAACTACCAATCCTTCTTCTCTGTTTCCAATTTTTGGATTCCAATCACCAGTAATTGTCAGTGCATCCCAACTGCATGTTCAATCAATTTCAGACTGCAGAAGCTGGTAAAAATCATCAATTTCTTCATTTTTGGTCTTAGTGGCTAGTGCATAAATTTGAATAATAGTTGTATTAACTGGCTTTCCTTGTAGGCATATGGATATTATCCTATCAGCGACAGCACTGTACTTCAGGACAGATCTTGAGTTGTTCTTTTTAATGGTGAACTCAATACCATTCCTCTTCAAGTTTTCATTCCCAGCATGGGAATGAAATGAATATGACTGTCTGATTCAAAACAGACAATACCAGTCCATTTCAGCTCACTGGTGTCTAGGATATCAGTGTTTATTGGTTCCATTTCACTTTTGACAATTTCTAATTTTCCTAGATTCATACTTCATATAAACACATTCCATTCGTCTGTCAGTTTGTCATAATATAGGGGCTTGCATGTTGCTGCCGTACTAGAAGCCATGCCACCGGTATTCAGATACCAGCAGGGTCACCCATGGTGGACAAGTTTCAGTTGAGCTTCCAAACTAAGACACACTAGAAAGAAGGACCCAGCAGTCTACTTCTGAAAAGAACTAGGTACTGAAAACCTTATGAATAGCAGCAGAACGCTGTCAGATACAGTACTGAAAACTCAGTCCCCCAGGTTGGAAGGCACTCAGAAGACGACAGGGGGAGAACTGCCTTCTCATAGCATAGTTGACCTTAATGACACAAATGGAGTGTCAATTTAAGCAGTTAAAATATGTTGCACATCGAGATAATCTAGTTCATATGTTTTGGGGTAAAGGGAAAATGATTTTGGCACGTCTTCGTAGAGTAACTAAATAAGTTTCTGTTTTCCTAAGTAAGTGTTTTGACACAAATTTTGAATGTAATGAGATAATGTTAAGTTACTTACAAAAAGATTATATTTCAACATTATGAATCAAAAGGGTGAGGAGGCTGGAGTGTCAGGGCCTTCATCTGCTGATGTGGCACAATTCAAAATAAGAAACAGCTACAAATATCCATTAATAATCAGAACGTGGAATGTACAAAATATGAATCTAGGCATACTTTAGTGTTTACTATTTCATATATGCTCCAACGTGAAATACAGTTCCTATCACCTCTTTGTGCCATATTTTAAAACAATTGTACTAGTTTTTTCTGTGGCAGCCTCCTCACCCTTTTGATTCATAATGTTGAAATATAATCTTTTTGTAAGTAACTTAACATTATCTCATTACATTCAAAATTTGTGTCAAAATACTTACTTAGGAAAACAGAAACTTATTTAGTTACTCTACGAAGACGTGCCAAAATCATTTTCCCTTTACCCCAAAACATATGAACTAGATTATCTCGATGTGCAACATATTTTAACTGCTTAAATTAGAAGTTGCCCAAAAGAATTTTTTTTTAATACTTAACAATTTAATTAACATTTCCATGACTGACAGAAACATCATTTATACCAATGCTGAATTCACACATCAGTAAGCACGAACAATCAATGTATTACCATATCATCTTCTAGTACTTAGGTACATCAGGGACAGTCATCATAAAATTAAATAGATAACTAATATGCAGAGGCTTCAATTTTAAAAATTGTGGCAATTACCAATGTTGAAAATGAAGAGTTTTAATCAAATCATTTTCTTGGGCTCCTATATTTTCATCAAAAAAAATGAGTCTGAGAAATTTACAGAGAAGGTTGATGCTTTCAATATCAAACACAAACCTAATTAGTACCTTTTTACTGCAATTAACAATTATTAAACCAGCAGAGAGATATTTTCTTTTGCTTTTTTCTCTTTGCTTCACCCTGTGCTTGCTATGTTTGTTAGTAATGTTTAGCAACAGAGGTGGATGTTAATTTTGCCTGGATAAAAACATTGCTATTACCAGTGTCCAGAAAATTCTCTCAGAATAGACAGAGCAAATATTTGAAAAGATTTTCCATTCCCTTCATTGCTTATGTTGTGGCTTTTAGCCGATTCTGAAAAATGTCAGCAGTTTAACATGACAGTATCTCATAGTATAAGCTCATACAAAGCTACTTTCCATAAGTTTTCTATTTATTTTAGGTTATAGTTCCTATTTTCATTCTACTGAAATGGAATTTTCAGAAACCATTAATTTTTAATAGTACTTCCTGACTGCATTTATATCCTCTGGTATTTTCCTAGAGATGATAAGTCAATTATTACATGAGTATTAAAGGTTCTAGTTCATTTAATTAATCAAGATGATAAAAAAGAATGCTTGCTGATACCTAGTGCCCTAAAATAGTATAACATGAGGTATAATATTAAAATTGAGAATACAACTAGAAATCAAAAGACTTGAGTTTGACTTCTGATACTCCCATTTATTTTACCAGCTGTGGTTTCATGAACATATTACTTAAACTCTCCTAGACTCAGATTCTTTATTTTTAAATAAGGGGTAACAGTCTTTGTAACATGTTGAAGATAAATGAATAATATATAGATACATACCTTTAACTGCTACATCTGCTAACCAAAAGGTTGGCAGTTCAAATCCGTCAGGCACTCCTTGGAAACTCTATGGGGCAGCACTACCCTGACCTATAGGGTTGCTATAAGTCAGTATAGACTCAGTGGTTTTGGCTTTTTATGCACCTAAACATGATTCATTCTAGAATCTTAATATTACCTTGATAATAGAAGATATTACTATGAACTCAAAAATATAACACAGAATGTTTCATAGCAAGACTTTTTAATGTCTTTTACTTTGAATAATTCTTTGCATATAAGCTTAAGTCTTTGCAAATATAACTGGTTTTGAAAAGGCAATGTCATCTCTGAAGTCTTCCCTTTTCATTTAACTTTTGTAAAACTTCACCTCTTTCTGATATACCACAAATGAAATATCTAGTAATCTGCTTTTGAAAAAATCAACCCTTGAAATCCTGTGAACCACAATTCTCCTCTGATATACATAGGATCTCCAGGACTCAGGCAGACAACAGCAACTGGTTATACCTACTCATCTTTCTTAAACCAATTTTTGGAGTAAGGGAAGGCATGAGAAAAGCCTCATTATTACAAAGACAGTAAAGTGAATAGCTGTTAGAAACTTGCTACTTTCCGACAAGAAAAGCTTCCCTGTGTGTGGAGACGTGATCTGACCTATATACAAACAGAAAGTTTCTGGTATTGAATTTCTGGCGGTCTTCCTGGTGGTGATGAAAACTCACAGTATTTAGCCCATCAGAGAGAATGAAAGTAGGGAAAGTTCTCCAAAAATCTTGTTCATGAGGAGGATGTCAACTACAAGAACACAACAAAAAGACAAACTGTAGAAGTCAATATACCAAAAGTCAATAAGTAATCAGAAAATATATTAATGAACCTAGCCTACTGTGTTACAATAAAATCCATCGGTCTGCTTAATACTTTGAATGGGTATTTTATGCTCATAAGATTTTGGAATATCGTGCATTGTTCATGTGGACAAATCTTCACTCACTGAGTTATGTGGGTCTTCCAAGCTTTGACACACTTCATTGTATAATATCAAAAAGCACACACATTAATATCATTCCTGATACCAACAAAGAAAAAGTTTTAAAGTGTTGAGAAAACATCTAGACAACAGTAGCCCATAAAATTTTTCATCAAATGCTTGGATTTTCTCATCGGCAACAAATACTGTCAGCTGTGTTCTTTGAAGTGACTCCTTCATTTTCAAGGAAACATCTGTGAAATACTCAAGTCTGAATACTATAGTTTGTCCATCAGCTGTTCATTCAGTAAATTGATGTTCCATGAAAAAAAAATAAGGTAGCTCCATCTTCAGCTAAAACTCTCACCCAAGTACTTTTCTTCTAAACGACCAACACACTTCAGTATGCAACAGGAGCATTTTATACAGTTTCCATTTCATTACACAGAATATTTAAAAGTTGTATTCTCAAGAGTCAACATTTCATAACAATTAATACATTTCACTGCCTCATCAAGAACATTCTTAAATGAAACTAGTGTGTGAGCATGCGTGTGCGTGTGCACGCACTGACAATGAAGAACATATTGACTACTAGTAGAATCTGGTGTCACTGCCTTCACTCATACTAGGACAGCAACAATTAATGCACCACAGCTTTTTGCCTGAATAGTGCAAACGCCCTAACAGTGAAAAGTGTCAGTACATCTTTTAATAAGAAATTAGTTTTGACCAGATCCCCTTGTGTATTCCCAGGGATTCATGAACCACATTGTGAGAGCCATGGCTTACAAAGAGCACAGTTGACTATGAGGAGACAAGTTAGAAGGCAACTAAAATAAGCCAGAAGAAGAAATTTGAATGGACTTACACACGGGAGATAGCAGTACAATGCATAAAAAACAGTCAGATTCCAGAGCCTTTAGGCATTTTAGCAGGATTGGACATAGCATATCAGAGAAAACAGGGTGTTAAGGGTCATTAAATGATTTGGGGCCTAAGCAAATTAAGGAATAATGTTGCTATTCACTGAGACAAAATATATAGCAGAAAAAAATTGAGTGGTTTTGGACATGATAAAATTTATTATGGGTAGAAATCAACTCAGTGGCACCTAACAACATCAGCATATCATGGGAGTCATCAGGACTAGATATGTAAACATTATTCATATAGCATGTTAATAATATTAATTTATATCTACCATAGAATTTCTGGAAACTCTGTTGGTGTACCGGTTAAGTGCTACAACTGCTAACCAATGGGTTAGCAGTTTGAATCCATCAGGTGCTCCTTGGAAACTTTATGGGGCAGTTCTACTCTGTTCTATAGGGTTGCTATAAGTCAGAATGTACTCAGCAACAACAGGCATGCTTCAGTCAAGTCCTTGGGAGTGGAAACAGTTAACATGCTCAGCTATTAAAGGTTGAAGTCTACCCATAGGTACTGCACAAGAGAGTTCTGGTATCCACTTCTGAAAAATCAGCCACTGAAAGCCCTACAGATAACAGTTCTTTTTTCATACACACAAAGTATTCCCAAGATCTCTCAGCGATCTGACCAGTGATCCACAGGATTTTCACTGGCCAGTTTTCTTCCCAGCTCACTGTAGCCTGAAAATTGTTCAGCATCATAGCAACACCCAAGACAGATGTGTGGTGGCTGTGTGCATGAGGTACATCAGCCAGAATCGAACCCAGGCCTGATACATGAAGTATTAGACCTGTATTGCTGATCCATTTCCCTGTCTTACCCCTGGTTAACTTTAGTGAAGACTGCCTGTGGTTGTACTTATTTATACTCCCACCAACAGTTTACGTATTTTGTTGTTCTCTCTATTTGCCATCACTTCTTATAGCCCTAATGTTTATGTTTTGCTACCTAATGGGAATGTCATCTCATTATTGCATTAATTCCAATTTCCCTAATGTCGTTGATCGTGTTTTCACAGAATAATTGACTATTCATGTGGATCCAGAAAAATATTACAACCATACTGGGGAGCCTATGACCATGTTAAGTAACACAGCTTCAGGCTATTCAAAAATTTTATTTTCCAGTAGTCTCAAAAATTTAACTTGGCAAGGTTCCCTGTCCTGGCTTGGCTTAAAAGGAGGGGATTCCTGCATTTCCAAATGAAGCCTCTCAGTTTGCACCATGAGTACCTACCACAATGACAAAAGAAGTAAAGTGGGGATCAAAAGCCCTTCTTTAAATTACTCAGACTATGTAGGCACATGCCTGTGCCATTCCTGAAAAGATGAGCAGAACAAATTGTGACAGGCATTAAATATTGATAGTGAATATATCAATTGTTGAGACTTCTTGTATCTTCCTGCTGTGGACCACATATACATATATACTCACTACAATAGACTTCTTTTACCATCAAACCCAAAAGAACGTAGTACAATATGCTCTAAATATATTTTTAAAAAAAAAAAAAAAACAGTGTTGTCAAGTCAATTCTGACTCATAGTGACCCCATAGGTCAGAGAAGAACTGCCCCACAGTTTCCAAGGGGCACCTAGTGGATTTGAACTTTCAACCTTTCGGTTAGCAGATGTAGCACTTAACCACTATGCCACCAGAGTTTCCTTCTAAATGAATAGCCCATTCAAATCAACACAGGTGAAAGCTCTGGCTGATAATTATGATAACCTTGAAAGGTAAAGCAAACCTAGAAGAACTTAGAGACTTAAAATGATGTGTGATACGTGGCCCAATGATCTGTTAAAGATGTTGTAATTACATCTTAGAAAAACAGCTGGACTCAAAGGAGGCCATTGTGAAAACTTCCATGTAACTGTTACGTCAGATTGTGTGGTCATATAAAATAATGACATTTTCCCAGTTCAAAAAGTTTTTGACCAACTTCTGTAGCTATAAAAATAAAACATGATTTTAACTTTGGTCAATAATATTTCTGTGGCTTTTAACACTCATGATATTGGTATAATTTCAATGTAAAATGGTAAATTTTTGTTTCTTTTCACAGTACCCTGTTTAAAAGAACAAAAATTTCTCTAGCAACAGCTATAATGCATTATTCCTAACTATGAGAGTATGTAGCTAACAAGGGTGGAGGTGATGAAGACTACAGTGGAGAATACGAGAAGCTTGGAAGACAATTAGACTTTTCTTTCAAATCATAGCATTTTGCTAGTACGATTTGGAAAATGTTAACAATAGTGTTATTAAGCTCTCTTCAGAAACATGAAAACAATCTTGTAGCTATTTCTTATTAAGATTTTCTGGCCGACTAAATATAGTAACCATAAATATGATAAATATGATCAAAAACAAATAATCAATTTGTTAGACTATATAAAAACCAAAACCAAACTCATTGCCATCAGTTGATTCTGACTCACAACAACCCTACAGGCCAAAGTAGAACTGTACCATAGTTTCCAAGGTAAAAGGATGGATTTGAATTGCCAGCCTTTTGGTTAGCAGGCCATAGCTCTTAACCACTACACCACCAGGGTTTCTGTAAGACTGTATTGCTTAGCAATTAATAGTATAGTTTCTGAAACTGTTACTGTTGTTAGGTGGCATCAAATTAATTTCAAATCATAGAGACCCTATGTACAACAGTACAAAACACTGCCCCAGGCCTGTGCCATTTTCACAGTTGTTGCTATGTCGGAGCCCATTATTGCAACCATTGTATAAATACACTTCACTGAGAGTATTGCTTTTTCACTGATCCTCTACTTTACCAAGCACAACGTCTCTTTCCCAGGATGTCCCTCCAGAAAACACGTCCAAAATAAGCGAGATGAAGTATCTTTATCTTTGCTTCTAAGGAGCATTCTAATTATACCTCTTCCACAACAAATCTGTTAGTTCTTCTGGCATTCCAGGACATATTCAACCTTCCTTCTCCAACACCATAGTTCAAAGTTTCAATTCTATTTTCGTCGTGTTATTCGATGTCCAGTTTTTACATGTGTGTGAGCCACTGAAAATAGCATGGCTTGGGTAAGGCAAACCTTAGTCCTTAAAGTAACCTCTTTTCTTTTTAGTACTTTAAAGAATTCTTTTCTAGCTGATTTGCCCCATGCAATGCATCTTTTGCTATTTTGGCTGCTGCTTCAATGACTGTTGACAGTGGATCCAAGTAAAACGAAATCCTTGACAACTTTGATGGTTTTTCCATTTATCATGATGTTGCTTATTGGTTCAGTTTCAAAGATTTCTGTTTTCTTTATGTTAAGACGCTATCCACATTGAAGTCTATAGCCTTTGATCTTCCTGCCTAAGTGCTTCAAGTCATCTTCACTTTCATCAAGCAAGGCTGTGTCTTCTGCATGTCATAGATTGCTAATGAGTCTTCTTCAATACTGATGTCGCATTCTTCTGAATATAGTCCAGGGTCTCAAATTATTTGCTCAGCATACAGACTGAATAAATGTGGTTAAAGAATATAGCCCTGATGCACAACTTTCCTACTTTTAAGCCATGCAGTATCCCCTTTATTCTGCTCAAACAACTGCTTTATTGGCCTACATACAATTTCCACATGAGCATAATAAAGTGTTCTGGAATTCTGATTCTTCTTTGCAATGTTACTCATAATTCATTATGATCCACTGTCAAACACCTTTGTATAGTCAATAAAACACAGGTAAACATCTTTCTGGAATTCTCTGCTTTCAGCCAAGATCCTTCTGACAACAGCAATGATATTTCTCATTCAAAATCTATCATCTTCTGAACACAGCTTAAATTTCTGGCAGTATCCTATAGATTTATTTCTGCAACCATTTTTTAAAGTATTTTCAACAAGAGTTTACTTGCCTCTGATTATTCATGATATTGTGTTAGATCACTTATAATATTTGTGCCCATTTCAAATAAAGGTGATCCAATAGAATGTAGAACAGTATCAAATACCACACACAAGGTTCTAAAACTGAGTCTGACAATTAAGTTCATGAACTCATCCTAGAAAAACGGCTACATATTTCATTGCTGAATATCACTGCAGTCACCTTCAAGGTACTCCCCTTTGGAAGCTATGCACTGAACAGTGTGTAGTCTACCCTTCAAAGCAACTTTGGAACTCTTTTTCTGGAATGGCCATCAGAGCTGTCATCATATTATCCTTGATGTCCTAAATGTCATCAAATTGTCTTCCTTTCAATATTTTCTTTATCTTTGGGTAAATAAAAAAGTCACTGGGGGTGAGATCAGGTGAGTAGAGAGAGTGTTCCAATACAATAATTTGTTTACTGACTAAAAACTCTGTCACAGACCATCCCATGTGAGCTGGTACATGGTCATGGTCATGGTGCAAGCGCCATAAGTAGTTAGAGAAAAGTTCAGGTTGCTTTCATTTAACATTTTCATGCAGCCTTTTCAGCACTTCCAAATAGTAAACTCAGCTGTCCAGCTGGCACAAATTCATAATGAGGAAGCCCTCTGATATCAAAAAAAGGTTAGCAACATCATTGTGATTGTTGATTTGGATCGACAGAACTTTTTTGGTCATAGAGAACTGGCTGACTTCCGTTGTGCACATTGAAGCTTTGTTTCAGGGTCGTATTGTATACCCATGTTTCATCACCAGTGATACCATAGTCCAAAACATCATCTTGCCTCTCCAAAAGGTCTTGGAAAACTTTGTCTCTTCTTTGCTTTTGTTTTTATTAGTGAATTCTGTCAGAACCATTTTTTTCTTTTATATTGTGGTTAAGTGAAAGTACACAACCCAAATCAATTCTGCATGCCTGCCCATCTGTAGGTCCCTCTGCCCTCCCTGCCCAATGACAACACACTCCTTCCTTTCACTCCATACTTGTCACATCCTCTTAACAAGCCCCTGTCCTCTCCTCTCTACCTTCCTCTCTCACATCTAGAAAGAGGCCAGTTGGACAGCATCCTGTAAAAACAAAGAACCATAAAGTACACACACCATATGGTCACATTGTATCACTGACTCCAGTCCATTTTTGTCCAAAGAATTGACCTTAGTAGTGCTTTCTAGTCAGGGTAAGCAGCAGGTCTAGCGGCCATGCTCCCAGGGGTTCCCCCAGGCCATCAGACCATCAGTTGTGTTCTTTCAGCTGAATTCTTGAACTGCACCCCTCTTTTACTTGTATTGCCACAGGGACTAAATATTGTGTGCCCCATCACGGCTGTCACCAGGATCATTTATGCACACATCTTTGTTATGCCAAGATTTTTAGTTAAGATTTTCCTGTTTCCCTACTGATGTTTACTTGGTCAGCTATGTTTCTCACAGTCAGCTGACAATTTTGATGCACAATTCAACTAATTTTTGCAATTTTTTCATCAGTTCTTCTCATTATTGGCTACCCTGACCGCTCTTCATCAGTGATACTTTTCTCTCCCCTCAGAAAAACATTTAATCCATTTGTACACTGCTGTTTTCCTCATGGCACTATCTGCATAAACTTTGACTAACATGTCCCTGACTTCACTTCCACTCTCACCAAATTTAACAAGAAATTTAATGGTTGTTCATTGCTCTAACTCAAGCTCTGATATTTTCATGACAGCACATAAAAACACACAATGATGAATGCCACTCAGCAAGACACTGCCACACACAGACAAAGACAGCTGTGAGATACTGATATACCAAAGTTATGAAACCTTACTGAATTGTTTGTACAGTGCTGCCAACATAAGCACACAATGGCAACTTTGTGAACCTAATTATCATATACCTTGAAATGTGATCCTTGCACAGGGCCGTGTTGTACATGGTAAATGGAAACATTTACCAAAAGTGGCTTCAAAGAATCTCTCAGCACTGACTGCTACAGCTGTACTTACTCGGCAACACTCAGAATAAGCTCACTCTTTAAAAAAAAAAAATACTGCCATCAAGCTTATTCCAACTCATAATAACTCTGTAAGACAGATTAGAACTGCTCCATTGAGTTTCCAAGTAGAGGCTGGCAGATTCAAATTGTCTATCTCTTAGCTAGCAGAGATAGCACTTGACCACTATGCCACCAGAGTTTCCAAGCTTACTCTCAGATAATGCAGTTTAAGAGACTGGATTGAAGAAGTATCCAGTCCCATGACACCTCCCAAATCCTTGTTGCAGTGTCTGGAATTCCATCATAATCCGTTAATTACAAGGCCTTGAAACTGTTCAAGACGACCCTTCCCCTCCCCTCAAAAGCAACTATCCTCAGAATGAGTGGCTTTTAAACAAAGCACACATAGGCAATGAGAAGGAAATGAGGTAGGAAGAGAAAACTGTATCACCTACAGAGTGGTAAAATCTTTTAAGTGTTCACTATGCCCCTACACAATTGACTCAAGAAGTATAAAGGAATTGAAAGTGACTTACCTTCTTTGTAGCCCACCCTGATTGCCACTGCTACTGAGACACTTTCTCACCAGCCCCTTTTCCCAAGTGTGACAGCTAAGTGGTGGTCTGCCTCTACTACTGCATCATAAGACAACCAGTGGTCCCCATACCAGCTGCTGACCATTCATCCCTTGAGCCAAGATGGGACACTTGGCCTCTATGTTTTAGTTTATAAGAAATCTTATGCTGATTCATTTGCTAAAAGCAACCATTTGTTTTTGTCTAATTTCAATGCTACTTTTGAAATGTGACTAATATATCAATGGAAAATCAAAACTGAATAACTATTTAAGGAAAAAAAAGCTACTTTTTATTAAAGCTTGTATTATTATTAGTGCTGTAAATTTTGAGAATTTTAATGAATGCTATGTATATCATGTATTATTCTGTAGTTTTAATACAGTAAGTATATTTTAATTAAGAGCTAAATCCAAAATCACTGCAGAGTAGTAGGAAAAAATAAGGAACAACGGAATCATCTACAGACAAATGGCAAATCACTACAAACATAGAACATGTAAAACTATGTCTGGAAGGGAAATTCCTTTTCTGCTTAGAAGAACTCCATACAAAACAGTCCTCAGTAATATTATGTGGAAAAAATATTCATGTTATGCAAAATCAGGAGAATTATAAAGTTGTTGCTATCTGTGTTTATACACACAGAAGCACAGACACTTAGAAAAATAAATGTCCCTCTATGAAGAGAACAGATAAATCAAGCAGTTTGTATCTTAAGAAAAACTGAACTTACCGACAAAATAACATACAAAGGATGGAAACGGAGAGAAAATAAAAGGTTTGGTGTAAATACAATTAGCCATCTCAGCAGAGAAAAGTTCAGGATTGGTTTTGGCAAACACACAGTGGTTTCTGAGTAGAAAGTAAATAAGTGCTCTGAGGTACTGTACTAATCACATTTGTTCTAACATTGACCTTATAATAATTAAAAATTGATGCTTGCAACATAATACAGCTGTGCAATCATATTTAAACCTAATCATTTCATAGAGAGAGGAAAATTGTACAAAAAGGTCAAAAACACTTTAATTCCATGACAGTAAATTTACTCTTTATTCCCAAAGTGAATATGTCTAATTTCTAAAAGAGCAAACCAATAATTACTTATTATAAAGCTATTTTAGTCAATACTTAATTTCTCTATATTGATTAGTGTTTAGACATTTAAAATGTACCCTACAGCAAGAATATGTGTTTACAATACTATTCTCCCTGCTGATGTTTGTAAGCATTACAGTTATCGATTTAAGACATGTCTCAAAAATGCCAGACTTAATAATAATCACATTAAAAAAAAAAAGTTTGTCGCTTCTAAAACTGGAATTTAATTTTAAAATATCTGAATACTAGGGCCCTTAAATATCTCTTTGTATCATGATAGCTATTTATGTCATTATACACTTGAATGAGAAGTGCTCAGCTAAACTCTGTATTATAAATTCTTCTCTTTTCCTAAAGAAACAGAAAGGGAAAATATAGAAATAATCAATCTACCACTTACAATTGGAATAAAATGTTTTCCCTTTATTTTATGTACTTGTGATTATAAAATAAAGACTAGGGTATTATTTCCCCTTAACTTGCATTCTGTGTAACTTAGAGCTCTTTGCAATAAAACAAAATGATGCTTCATCAGGAGGTTACTGGGAGTACCAAGGCAATTTGCAAACTTTATATCATTAAGTCTGAGAACATCACTGTGAGGTAGGTATTAATATAATACTTCTCTCTTGAGGAGTTCACTGCACTTTACATAACGTTACTTTATTAACTCTTGAGTTGGGCAAAAAGGCTAAGATGTCTAACCATGCACTTCACTCACAAGACATGCGTGTAAAGAAGGAACAGAAGATTCTACACAGCCACATATTTAAAAAGCACCTTTACTTCTAATCTGAAATTCTGAAGATGGGTAAGGCCAAATGAGCCACTCAATATATTTGCCATTCTTCACACTGATTTTTTAACAAGTTTAAATTTTAGAAATATGAAATTAGAATTGAACACTCAAAAGAAGATTATTAATGCATTAATTCATAAGCAATAATTCTTTCCGAAAGTGGAAGAAATTTGAGAGCAACAATCAATTTCCCCTTTATTATAGTTTATTTAAAACTTCAAACCCAGATTACAATCCTGGGAATAGACATTAATACATCTTTAGGTAAATCTAAGCATTTTTAGCAAAAATATGGCTATCTACACACAGAGACAGCCAGAAGAGATACATAAACCAAAACATCAAACCAAACCCAGGGCCGTCGAGTCAATTCTGACTCGCAGTGACCCTACAGGGCAGAGAAGAACTGCCCCACAGAGTTTCCACGGAGTGCCTGGCAGATTCTAATTGCTGACCTTTTTTGGCTAGCAGACGCAGCACTTAACCACTATGCCACCAGGGTTTCCATACAAACTAAAAGACATAGAAATACTAATAACGTATAATGGTGCTTACCAGGTGTCAGCTACTATTTTATGGTGCTGACATGTATGAACTCATTTAATTCTCCCAACACTATGAAGCAAGTAACATTATCATACCTATTTTATATAGGAGGAAACTGACTCTTAGAAAGTTGAGCTTGCTCTAGATCATAGAGCTATGAATTGGGCTACGCAAGCAGAAAATATAATTCCAGAGTCTGGACTATTAACCAATGCTCTATAAAGAAGGAGAAGCTCTTCCCAGACGTTCCATAATATACCCCACCATGGACTACAAAGTCCATAATTTTTTTTCATTCCAAGTCAACTTTTGCCACCTTGTAGTCAACTTTACAGAGAAGACTACCTACTCATGTTTGCATATTATACTTTCAAAATATTAAACCTGCATTTAGGAGGCAATCATGAGGAGGCAGTATAGCATAGTTAAGAGTACATACCTCCGTGTCAGAGTTGACAGGCTTCCACTAGATAATTTACTTCTATTCAAGCTTCACAAAACAACGTTAAAACTTACTGCTGGATGTCATAAACCCAAAGCCAAATTCACTGCCATCAAGACAATTCTGACCCATAGTGACCCTGAATAACAGAGTAGAACTGCCCCAAAGAGTTTCAACGAGTGCCTGGTGGATTCTAACTGCCAACCTTTCTGTTCGCAGCTGTAGCACTTAACTACTACACCACCACGGTTTCCCGTGATGCTATACCCACCACTCTCCTGCCAATTCCGACTCATAGCGACCCTATAGGTTACAGCAAAACTGTTCCAGAGAGTTTCCAAGGATTCAAACTGCCAACCTTTTGGTTAGTAGACATAGCACTTAACTACTTCAACACCAGGGTTTTCTTCCCTCATGCTACAGTGAGGACTAAATAGGTTAGTATTAAGTGCTTCACACTGTGCTTCACACGTAGTAAGCATCTAACAAGTGGCTGGTATTGTATCAATATTAAATTATTTAAATAAGCACATGAAATTTAGAGAATAATTTTCAACATAATGAAATTCCAAATTACTTGTGAATTTAGAGTATATCACAATACTCATGGTAAACTGCACTGTGTTGATCCTTTCATGACATCTATGTTCTAGGCACTATGCATGACCTCAATCCTCAAAACATACCTATAATTTAAGTATTGTTATGCCCATTTGTAGTAAAAGTAGCTTAGGAATATTATACATCCTGCCCCCACAATCACGATGGTACTCATTGGACAATTAATCAAACAACTAGATGGTTCTCACAAAACCAAATGAAAAGTAAATGAAAGTGAAGAAATTATTTGAAAATCTAAAGCTCCTAAAATTATGGAACTGAAAGCTATATGAATTCACCTTCTAGGTAATTGCTATTATTAGAGCAAAGCCACATCCAGAGGGAATAGTTAGAGCAAAGATAAAAATGGAAAATACTGCTACCAAATATATCCTCCGTACCCAGCACACTCCAGGTGCACCTGCTATCTACACATTCACCAAGGGAAATAGCAAGGCCCAAGGCCACAGATTTGAGGGGGCCTACTGTGTCAGAGGAAGAGTAGGCAAGATCTCAGTACACAGGGGCTAGCTGCAGCCAGGGGGGTGGTGAAAGACTCTGCTGTTGTTAAGAGATTTACCTTAAGTCAGCCTTACCTGCACCCAAACATCCTGTTATCAGTCAGGTTCTGGTTTATTCATAGACATCTGCAGAAAAAGAGAAAATATATTACATTACTAGTTTTTTTCACTGACCTCGTCTCTGACCCTTGTCCTATCATCATTCCTAAAATTGGAAATGTGTTAGTTATGTAACAGAAAAACACCTTCTGGTGAATTCGGACATTATTTCCTCTTTCCCTCTGTTTAAATGCAAATGAAAAAGTTCTGTTATTTGTACAATGGTCTGCTGTATACCTCAAGACAATTATTTATCATTTCCACCCAAAGAATATGACTCAGAACTAATTATGATACCTACTTTATTTCCACAATGACTGCAAATAAGATTTAGGTTAGAGTGGAATGTCCCCTTCCAATGGCCACCATACAAGTGAAAATGCAGAGGTGGCCAGTATAAAATTATCTTATACATAAAGGGGCAGAAATTCATGATAAGGGTTCTGCTTACACCAATATGAAAAGAAGTAGGAAACAACCTTTGACCTATATGTTACCAAGAAATATAATTGAAAACATATTAAGAATGTATAAGACCTTGTGTTCTATTATCCAATTACCAAGGAGCACTCAGCCTAACCATTTCTTCCGTACTTAAAATCTATGGCCTCACTCTAAAACTCATTCCCATTTTTAACAATTGTCATGTAAAGGTAAGCCTTTCTTTTATGTAATTCAATGGCTCATATTACTGAAACACACAGAATGATGCTAAGCACATCCAGCTAGTCCAAAAATCTTTACTGATGGGTTGATGATTTCAGTCTATTTCTCTTTTCTCTAATCTCAGTGAAGACAGGAGAAATGTTTAGACAAAAACACTGTCAAAATTGTTAGAGATAAGAGGAAGTTGATAAGGGACAAATGCAGAGTAGAAATGAGGAAGAAAACAACCTAGAATGACTCACTGTGCCCTAGTACAGTGTGATCTATTTTAGGAGCACAGCCAGCCGCCAATAAAATGTGAATTGTAAAACAGAACTTAGCACTCAGAAAATCAACTGCTTCACTGCTTACTCACTCACATCCATGAAGATAACTCCCATATCAATCTCTTCTAACCCTGAACTCCCTCCATAATTCCTTTTCCACTTATACAACTATATTACATAATGTAACTATGTAATTATTGGCTGATAAAATAGAGTGTCTATTCTCTCCCTCTGATTCACTCCTTTCTGTACAGCTTTACTGCTAAATACTGAAGGCATCTTTGGAAAGACCAAGAGAATCAGTATGGATTACCATAGTGATCTGTCAACATTTTACTGGAAGAAGTAATTATTGCTAACGGGGAAAAGTTAGCACTGGTCTTGCAGAGACTCCACTGTCTTAAATCCAACAATGTATACAAAAAAGATCTGACACATCTTGTCCAAGAAGAAGTTAAAGAACCATCTGGAAGTCAAGTAACCCACTGGGAAAAGTAACAGTTGGTGGGTTAAGAGCAGGACTCTTTCTGATAGCAGAACGGATTTGCCTGTAATTTTATACATAATGGACCAATGAAGGACTTAAATTTAGACACCCCGGGAGCACCTTGAACTTAAAGTTTCTAAAGTTGAACTTCCTCAAGAACAGGTGTCTCCTGACTTCCTTATTTGCTATGGACACAGTTCAGCCCTCAGGCTCTAAACAGGAGTCAACCTGCCTTCTTCACCAAACCACTTCATATCTAATTAAACTCCAAGTTTCAATCTGTTTTTTTCTTCAGTACTACTTTACAGTTCTCTGCTACATTCTTTCCCATTGTTTCAATCCTCCACTGTCAGTGGATTCAGTAAGTCTAGATACCATAGAGTTTTAAATTTGGCTCCACAGAATTTAGTTTTGACCTCACACTTCAGGCCACAATTCCTCCAATCAATCTATCTAGCTTCTACTTGTGTATCCTAAAGCTCTGCCTTGATGTACTCATCTTACGAGAAACATTTTGTAATCCATTCTTGTCTGCTGTGTCTTTCAGTCTTACCCTTCCCTATCTCTATAAAAGATTCCTTGGCATCAGTCAAGCTGCCCCAGATCCTGCTCCCCAATAGATTACACCACCCTACCTCCTGCCATATCCTCTTCCTGAAACGTATCTCTGCAGCCCCAGCACATCGTCCCCAGCACAACCTTACCATGTCCTCTTATCAGCTCAAATTCCTTAACTTCTTTAGGTCTCACCTCCCATAAATCACCCATCAGAAAATCTAAGAGTTTTTATTCATTCATAGAGCTTGGAATTGACTTCACTTCATAGCAAAAATAATGTTGGATACTGTAGTTATTATTTTTATTCAAGGATCTTATTTTCCTAACTAGGCTTTATACCCTTAAAAGCGGAGTCCATTTCTTATTAATTTTCATATGCTCCTCAGTGCTGGCACTGTGCCTTTTAGAGACTGTGCTCAGAAAACAGTTTACATAAATATGCAGAAACAAAATGACTGTTTCAATTTGTTGTTTTCAAAACACTGCTTTCAAGCTTTAGAAGGAAGCTGAACCACCTGTGACACCTGTTCATAGATCGTGATCCAGCAGGCCAGTCTGAGACCTAAGAATATGTGTTTTATTGAAACTCGCATAAATTTCCACAGAAAAACGTGTTGCCAATGCAATTCATAGGCTGAGATGTCGAGAGACATCCCATACGTAACTATGTGCTTTAAATTTTTTTTTAACTTAAAATCTTAAAACTTGTCCAAGTAATAGCAATATAATACAGTGCAGCACTGAAGAAGACAGCTTAACAATTCCTCAGATATTAAACATAGCATTACCATATGAACCAGCAATTTCTCGCCTACATACACTCTCAAAATGTTTGAAATGAACTCAAATAGATACTTGTACACCAACGCTGCTCATAGCAGCATTACTCACAATGGCCAAAAGTGAGAAACAATCCAATTGTCTATCAATATATGAATGGATGAAATAATATTATTCTTCAAGTTTCTGCTTCTCCTTAGTTTGGTGAGCAGTGCCTAGAGTCTCAGAAGTTTGTAAACGACTATCAGAGATACAACACTCAGTCTCTACTCACCTGGAGCAGCAGGAATCAGACACAGGAATCAGAGAAGCAACCAGAATGCAGGTCTAACTAATTCTATGAATGACTGTCTCCTTTGCCATCAGATCAGAAGAACTGGATGGTACCTGGCTACCATTATTGAATGTCTTAGTCAAGGACTCAGTAGATGAATCTTGATTAAAGGGGGAAAAATGTGAAACAGAAGCTAAAACTCTATGGTATCTAGACTTACTGGACCCATTGAGACTGGACGACTCCCTGAATCTAGCATTCTGAAAAAATTTTTACCGAAACTATCCCCAAATGAAACAACAGTGGAACTACATTAGTAAGAATGTTTGCTTCAAACATCATGCTGATTTAAAGAACTAGCTATATAAGATCAAGCTGATGACACTAACTCTAAAGCACAGGTAAGAAGCTTAAAAAAACAAAACCAAACCCCATGCCATGGAGTCAATTCTGACTCACAACAATCCTACACGACAGAGCAGAACTGTCTCATAGACTTTCCAAGGAGCACCTGGTGTATGTTAACTGCTGACCTTTTAGTTGGCAGCCACAGCACTCAACCACTATGCCACCAGGTTTAGGGGATAGTACATCTAAGTCAATGGTGATAGAACAACATGGGTACAGACAGTACAAACAAAGACACAACACGAAGAATGTAACTAATGCCATTGAGTTGTACATGTAGAAATTTGCTGGAAGTGTGTATATCCTGTTCTTTTTTCACGAAAAAAATAAGTATTTTTTAAAAGTATAAAAACAGATAAACATAACGTAGTTTATTTATATAATAGACCATTGTTGTTTTCAGCTGCTATCATTTGGTCCTCAGCTCATGGTGCCTCCATGCACAACTGAACAAAATGCTGACTGGTCCTACATTATTCTCATGATCAGCTGTGATTAGACCATACTGATGCACAGGGTTCTCACTGGTTGATTTTTGGAAATAGCTCACCAAGCCTTTCTTCGTAGTCCACCATGGTCTGAAAGCTCCACTGGAGCCTTCTGAGAATCATAGCAACACACAAATTCCCACTGACCACAGGTGATGACTGTACATGAGATACATTGTGCAGGAATCGAATCCAAGTCTCCCATGTGAAAGGCAAGAATTTTACCACTGGTAGTGCTTGCTTCCTTGCATCTTTTTCTGCATTTGGTGATTTCTGGTCAGCTATAAAAAGGAATGAAGTTCTAAAATACGCAACAACATGAATAACCTGGAAAACATTTACTTTAAATTAAGCCAGACACAAAAGGACAAATATTGTATGATTTCACTTATATGAATAATCTAGAAGAGGCAAATATGCAGACACAGAAAGTAGATTAGAGGTAACTAGGTTACCTAGAATGACGCTCTGTGCCTTAGAAGACAATCAGCCACCAACAAAATGGAGAATTGTAAAACAAAATGCTAATGCAGACACTCAGCAATTCAACTGCTTTACTGCTCACCCACTCACTTTCACGAAGATAACTCCCAAATCAGTTTCTCTTCTAATCCTGGACCTCTCTCCAGAATTTCTATTCCATTTACACAATTACATTATATAACTGTATAATTATCGGCTGGTAAAATGGAATATTCTCTCCCTCTAATTCCTTTCTCCATTGCTTTATTACTAAACACGGAAGGTATCTTTGGTGAGACCTGGTGAAGAGAATAATTGTGGATTACCAAGGTGATCCATTGACATTGTAGTGAGAGCGGTAGTTAGTGTTAAGATGGAAAAATGATGGCTAGAGAAACAGGAGTGGAGAGGTACTGCTTTAACAGATACTGAGTTTCTGTCTGGGTGATAAACTTAGAAACTGGGAATGGTAATGGTCGCACAGCGTTGTGAATGTAATTAACGTTACTCCATTATAAATGTAAAATTGGTCAAAATGGAAAATTTTATATTTAATATATATTTACCACAATTTTTAAAAAACTGCATATCTCAACCTAGCAAAACAACTGATGCACATAAGTATCTTTTGAAATTAATTGTATATTTTAAGGATCATCAAGCAGGATAGTATTTCAGATTATAGTTTCTACTGAAAATCTTCTGTCTTCCAAGAAAACAAGTAGGTCTCAAAAACTGACTACAATACGCTGTCAAAATGCACAAGAATACCAACGACTGAGCATCTTAAGAGTTTTGATTTGCTACAAAAGTAGCATATCTTGCTGTCTCCTTCCAAAAATTTAAATAGATTATATTTCAATATAATACAATACTAGGTAATAGAGAGTGGAAAAACAAAATGATTTTCCCTCATGGAATTTCAGATGTAGCCTTTATTTTATCCACATGCACTTTTAGCTCATTGCGCTTTTTTTTGCAACGATTTCTTATCTGCCTGAAGTTCTCCTACATCCTGGAAGTCCTGACACTGAATGAGCCATTTTTAGCCTCCTCGCTAGTTCTTAGAAGACACTCTTCACATAAGGAACTTCTAACACAAATTATGTCAGCACAGATAAAGAAGGGATTTTTTTCACATCCTGACTCCAAACAGATGCCTGAGCCACTAGTTACCAGACACTGTGAAAGGTGTTGATAGTAAAATGCCAGAGATACAATCCCATCTCCCTCATCTAAAGCAGACACAAAGAAAAACTAAGGAGCTACCGTGTGCAGATCCACCGGGAGGAAAAGAAAAGTCCTTTGCTGAAAAATGTCTTTGAAACTGAATGAAGATATTTACTGTAAACTGAGAAAGTCACTTAATAGCCACTCCAAACCATATGAGCAGTGGTAGTAAAATACAGCCACAAGATCACATTTCTCAAAAAATAATAATAATATTTTCTAACTGGAGAATTGCAGCCAACATGGTGCCATAGCAAAGACCTCAAAAACTCAGTAAAACAGAGACGAACTTCAGTCCTGGAACTAAAAGGGTCAAATGAAGAGATAAGATCCCAGCCGAACACTGAACAGAATAAGAAACCCACGGACCACAAAGCGAGAAGAGTCAGAAGCGGACACCCAGCAACACCAACCCAGCCCAGGTCCGCCATCTTGGACGCCTGTGGGAGAGCAGCGGCCACGGAGCTCGCGAGAGCAGAGTCACGGAAATCTCGGCGGGGGACCCAGCACCCGGCCTCAGTCCGACAGGTTTCCCACC
This sequence comes from Heterohyrax brucei, assembly GCA_028571685.1. Taxonomy (NCBI): domain Eukaryota; kingdom Metazoa; phylum Chordata; class Mammalia; order Hyracoidea; family Procaviidae; genus Heterohyrax; species Heterohyrax brucei. The sequence goes on along the minus strand of CM053141.1, from coordinate 97,272,731 downwards.
CTCCCGCGATCTTCTCTCCGTTGTTCTACCTCTGAGAGGCTGCCTGGCTATCTGCAGTAGCTTGGATTCACCCCACCCCCATGGAAGATCAGAGGCCGAGGAGGACGCCCCGTCAGGAGCCACCAGCGAAATACGGCTCAGCCGGTAAGCAGTGATAGACGCTGTCCTCCCCCGATTCCCCCCTCCCCCCTCCCCTCCCCTCCCCCCCCCTCCCCCTCCCCCTCCCCCTTCCCCTCTCCCCTGCCCTCAGCTTCCTCCCTTCCAGCCCACTGCAAGTCTGTTTGCTGGGGGAAAACACCTTCAGCCCTGGCCACCTGGATTCAGTGTCCCACCCCCAACTAGCCAGCTCCCTGCGTGCCTTTTCTCTGTAGCTGGTGTTGCTTTCACCATTTCTTTTGGCATCTTTCGTACTTCCCTCCCAGTCTCGCTCCTTTCTCTCAAATACCGGCCCCTAGGTACCATACCATCTTCGCCTCTTTTTGAGAGAACTGTGAAACTCTTTCCCCTACAGAACCACTCTGGCAGGCCTGCGTCACCACGCGATGGAATCCTCAGGGCTTTTTGTTGTTTGCTTTGTTTTCATCTGTTTTGCTTGTTTTTCTTTTCTTTTTTCCCCCCCACAGCTTGGGAGTCGTTTCTAATCAGGCTGTACTGCACGCGTTAGGACACACATCTGGTCTGTGAGATTCTGTGGGAGCATTTCGTTTTTTCTTTCAGTTATTTCTTTTCTCTCTTTTTTGCTTCCTGTCTGTGCATTTTGCAGTTCTCAACTCTCTATACTTACTTTCCTTTCCTGTCTCCTGAATCGCTGACACTGTGTGCCATCTGTATCCGTGCTGGCCAGGTTATACCACACAGCCTAGGAAGCACTTCCCAGATCTTTGCAGCCGCACTGATTTGACCCCTGAAGGCCGTTCTTTCACCCCCACCCTCACCCCCCAATTTTTAAATAGTTATTTTTTCTTTCTTTTTTTTAATCTTTTTTTTTTACCCTGCATTTCTCAGTTCTTAATCTGTCTAATCCTATGGCAAGCTCCCTAAGCACTCTGCTTTTTTGGGTGGTTGATTTGGGCTTCTGTTTCTCTCCCCCTACCCTTTCCCATACCCCTCTTAGCTCCACACAGCACAGCCTAGCTACTCCCTCCAGCCTTCCAGAACTGTAGAGCAGCACAGGCACTCCCTACAGGAATCTGTCCAGGACTGATTCCTGGCCCAACCTGTTAGCCCTATTATATGCCACAGACTACTCACCCTAGCCCTTCCCCTTCACCTGAACCTATAGCTGAGTAACTGGCCCTGCCCATTGGATACCAACCCACTGCTGTCAAGTCAGTTGTAACTCAGAGAGACCCCACGGGACAGAGTCGGGCTGCCCTACCGACTTTCCAAGGAGCGCCTAGTAGATTTGAACTCTGTCTTTTGGTTAGCAGACATAGCACTTAACCATTATGCCACCAGAGGTTCTGCCCACTGAATAAGAAGGCTAACAACATGATGACCATAGTCAAGCAGACAACAAAGAATATATAGCCCTGCTGGTCTGACAAAGCCAAATGAAACAACAACAACAAAAAAAAAAAAAAAACAGGATAAAATAAGCAGATCTACAAACAGGAAAAAAGAAAATAACTACTGAATGGCTCAAAGACAGCAAAGAATATCAAAACATATTAAAAAGAAAAATATAAAGACAGGACGGTTCCAGTAGGTGCTCATATAAGACACCAGATGACTTTACACTAGAAGAAAAGGCACCAGAATTATCTGACAGGGACTTGAAATTGATAGTATTCAGAGCTATACAAGAGTTGAAGCAAAAAGCATACAAACTTGAGGGAAAAACAGACAAATTCATGGAGAAAGTAGACAAATTCATAGAAGAATTCATGAAAATACTGCAGGAACAAAGTGCCAAAATAAATTAACAACTGGAGATTATGCAAAAACAACAATTAAAAATTCAAAAGATAACAAAATTTCAGAAATAGTGTAGCAGAAGGGCTGAGGAGAAGGTTTGAAATGACAGAAGACAGGATCAGCAAAACTGCAAAAGAACAAAGGAAAATGAAGAAGCCCTGAGAATTATGTGAGATCCAAATCAAAAGCCAAACTTTTCAAGTGATCCGAGGTCCAAAACAGGAAGAGAAAACAGAAAGCAGAGAGGATCACTAAAACACCACTGACAGAGAGCTCCCTAAAGTCATGAAAGATGACAAGGTAACCATCCAAAAAGCTCAACTAACCCCTTATAGGACAGTCCCTAAAAGACAATTACCAAGCTGTATCACAACCACAGTTGCTAAAATAAAAGGAAAGAAAAGATTCTGAGAGCAGCTTAGAAAAAACATGGTAGAAAACATGCAGGCAAGAAGGCCATGGGATGATATATAGAAAACTTTGAAAGTAAACCCTGTCAACCGTGAGTAATATATCCTAAAAAAAAACTCATTACAATATGATGATGAAATTATGACATTTCCAGATAAACAGAAATTAGGGGAATTTGTAAAAACCAAGCCAAACTTGAAAGAATTATTAAAGGGAGTAGTTCCGTTTGTAAACAAACAACATCAGAACATAGCCTGAATCTAGAAAAGAAGATTATACCAGCCTAAGAAATAAACTCTCAAAGACTACTTAAAACCAAAAGAATTACAGCAGAAAACCAGAAAGGTTAATCTGTAAATGGCAACAGTGTCAGAACAATAGGAAAGGGAATAAATGGTACAGGTATAGAACTTTCTAATGGAGTGGAAAGCAAGGCAATCACAAGAAGGGAAACATAACATCAATAAAAACAAATGAAATTAAAAAGTCCAGAAACCAAAAGAATTCAGCACAGCAGAATAAGAATAACAAAGAAAATGTCAGCACCACAAAAAAAAATCGCTACAAAATAACAGCAATAAACTCTTACCTATCAACAGTTAGACTGAACATAAATGGCCTAAGTGCACCCACAGTGAGATGGAGAGTGACAGAATGGATTTAAAAATAATAATAAATAAACTAGAAAAACAAGATCCTCAAAATACTGTTTACAAGACACACACCTTAGAAACAAAGACATCTGCTACTGTACAATGACAGATACACTGACCAATGGAACAGCATTGAGAATCCAGATGTCAAACCATCCACGTATGGTCACCCGATCGTCACCAAGGGCCCAAAGTCCATAACGTGTGAAAGGACAGTCCTTTTAGCCAATGGTACTGGCAAAATTGGGTATCATCTCATAACATGGAATAAATTAGAGGACATTATGCTTAGTGAAATGAGACAGCCACAGAGGGACAGGTGTTTGAAACCATTACTGTGAAAATTTATGAAAAGGTTTATACATTGAAAAAATGGGGGTATAAGGATAGAAAAACACTAAATAAACAATAGATAAGTAGTAACTTTGACAAAGGGTAAGATACTACACACTACTGGCAAAACCAGCACAACTTGTAGAAGACAAGGTCATGGAAGCTCCATGAGAAAAAAACCAATGCCTTCAAGTCAATTCTGACTCATAGCAACCCTGTAGGACAGAGTAGAACTGCCCCATAGAGTTTTCCAGGAGCACCTGGCAGATTCAAACTGCTAACCTGATGGTTATCAGACATAGCACTTAACCAGTATACCACCCAGGCTCCGTAGACACATCTAAATTCCTTGAAGGACTGAATTGCTGGGCTGCCGATGGTGGTTACCATAGTCTCAGGGAACATCTAGCTCAACTGGCATTATATAGTTTATAAAGAAAATGTTCTATATTCTTGTTTGGTGAGTAGCGTCCAGGATCTTAAAGCCTGTGAATATATTCCATTGGTCTGGATCGAGAAGGAATGAAGAAAACTAAAGAAAGAAGGGAAAGATTAGTCCAAAGTACTAAGGGACCACATCTACAATGGCCTCCAGCAGATTAAAACTGGTGTAACTAGGTGGTGCTCAGCTACCCCCACTGAGTGATCACAACAGAGGGTCCCAGACAGAACTGGAGAAGAATGCAGAGACTAGAGAAACCCTGAGAGTATGGCCCCCAGATACACTTTCAGCTCAGTAAAGAAGTTACTCTTGAAGTTCACCCTTCAGTGAAAGATTGAACAGGCCCATAAAGTAAATAGAGTAAATCAAATGCCCAACAATTAAAAGATTGGTTAAATATATTGTAATTAATAAGTCAGAATAAACCCATGGCTGTCAAATCATTCCAATTTACAGCTACACTGGATAGTATATAGTAACTGAAAGTGTATGCTGTAACAATTTAATTTTAGAAGCAAACAAAAATAATATGCACAGCATCATAACATTTTACAAGATAAACATAATCATGAACAATAAACATTACAAAGATATTTTCCAAAATACTAATCTTAGTTGGGTCTGGCAGTGATGTTATCATTGATTTTTTTTTATTTTGTTCTAGCACTTTGTTGTATAGCCAAGTGCCGTGAAGTCGGATCTGACTCATGGCGACCCTAGGGGCTAGGGTAGAACTGACCCCCAGAGTATTCAAGGAGCGCCTGGTGGATTTGAACTTTATTGTATACATTACTATTTTAGTCACCTAGTGCTGCTCTAATAGAAATACCACAAAGCAGATAGCTTTAACAAGGGAAAGTTTATTCTTACACAGTCCGGTAGGCTACAAGTCCGAATTCCGATGTCCACTCCAAGGAAAGCCTTTCCCTCTCAGCTCTGGAGGAAAGTCTTTGTATTGCCATCGGTCTTTGGCTAGGAAGCATCCTGGCACAGGAACCTCAGGTCTGAAGGATATGCTATACTCCTGGTGCTGCTTTCTTGATGGTATGAGGTTCTCAGTTCTCTGCTTGCTTCCCTTTCCTTTTATCTCCTATAGGACAAAAGGATAAAGGGTGGTGCAAGCCATACTCCAGGGAAACTCCCTTTACAGTGGAGCAGGGAGGTGATCTTATGAAGAGATTTACAGTCCCACCCTAATCCTCTAACATACAGGATAGGAAAATCACAAAATGGAGAACAGTCACAAAATATTGGGAATCATGTTCCAGCCACATGGCTACACACATTTATGGGGGAACACAGTTCAATCCATGAGACTCCTCCCTCTGGCCCCCAAGAAATCACATATTTTGAAACATGTACCCCAATCATCCCATCGTAGCAAAAATTATAGCAAAAACATATCCATCCCATATAATGCAAGTCTTAAATCAATTGTAAGTCCAAAATACAAAAACTCTTCTACATCTGTGAAACCTAGAATACATACTATCTGCTTCCAAAGGTACAATGGCAGAATAGGCACAAGTTAGACATTTCTATTACAAATGGGAGAAATTGCAGGGAAAGAAAGCATTACCACACAACAAACACACATTACATTAGATCTCAAAGCTTTGAAAATAATCTTAAGTCTTCAGAGACATTTTACACAACAGTTTTGCACTCAAGCCTTTAGGTATTGGCCATAATCTCTGGATTCTGATTGGAGACCCCCAGCCCCGTACTACAACTCTGCCTTCTAGGCCCACCTGGATAGAAACTCTGCCCCCTCAGCTTTAGGTGCATCCTAAGCACAACTGAGTGGCAATTCCCACCTTTACAAATACAGAAAGCCCTGTCTCCACTGTTTCAAACCCCTGAGGTCATGGCCATACCTTCTGAGAGTGAGGCAGGTCAGCTTCTCATGCTCTTTGTCTCTTCAGGTTCTGCTTCCTGTGGCCTCATGGCCTGGGCCTCAGACCCACATTTGCCCTACAGGGGCAAGTGTTCCAAAGTTCTGTAGCTCTATCAATTCAAGTGCCCAGAGGCACCCCACTCCACAGGGTAGCCTTCTGCACACATGCAATCAGTTTTCCTGTTCCATTGAGTCAGCAAGTTGAGCTCCACCAATTCAAGTGCCCAAGGGCACCCCACTCAGCCAGGAAGCTTCTGTGCATAGGCACTCAGCTCTCTTGCTCAGTGGGTTGGCTCCAGAACTGTCTCACATGCTGCTCTGATTTTGCTGCTGCCTGTCTACCACCACTTGTCCTCTGTTGTTTCTCACTATCTGTGTCTTCATTGGTCTTCTGTCTACTTAGTTTTAAAATGGCTTCCACATTTTAGGTATTTGTTAGAGCAGCACTCCACTCTCTCAGTACTAAATTCCGTTTTAGTCCTCTAGTGCTGCTCTAACAAAAATACCACAAAGTGGATGACTTTAACAAAAGAAAGTTTAATTTTTACACAGTGTGGCAGGCTATGAGTCAGAATTTGGGATATCTGCTCCAAGAGAAGGCTTTCCCTCTGTTAGCTCTGGTGGAAAGTTCTTGTATTTCCGTTAGTCTTTGGTCTGGGAGCGTCTTGGCATAGGACCTCAAGTCTAAAGGATGTTCTCTACTCCTGGTGCTGCCTTCTTGATGGTGGGAAGTTCCCAGTTCTCTACGTGCTTCCTTTTCCCTTTATCTCCTGTAAGATGAAAGGATAAAGGGTGGCACAAAACATACTCCAGGGAAACTCCCTTTACAGTGGAGCAGGGAGGTGATCTTATGAAAGGATTTACAGTCCCACCCTAATCCTCTAACATACAGGATAGGAGAATCACAAAGTGGAGAACAGTCACAAAATATTGGGAATCATGGTCCAGCCACATGGCTACACACATTTTGGGGGGGGAACACAGTTCAATCCATGAGACTTACATATAATAAATGTAATAATTTGTAGTAAACACAACAAGGAGGAAAAGCCTGAATTCTAGCAATAGTTGAGCAGCTCTGAGAAAGTTGTGTAAACTCAGTCAGAGATTCTTCATTTTAAAAATTGAGGCACAATTGTGCCTACCTCATAAGGTTGAGTTGTAATGAAAATAAACAGCATTTGTCATATAAAGTTCCTATTACTGATACATAAAGAAATGGCAGTGTGAAAAGACTAGCTGAAGAAGCCATACAGAAGTTCAAATTTTCTCCCTTTTATTCTTAAACATTTTAACCTTCAAAAAATTTAGGTAGTCTACCCTAATGCTCAAACTCTCATAAGTCAAATAAGTCCTAGACTACCGTGTAGAGGTTTGTTGAGCCAAAAAACATAACTATGGCTATAGTCCAAGTTGATATTTCTACCACCTGTATTACATATTGGGGGATTTCAATAAAGGGTCATAGTGACCAACAGGAGATAGAAAGCAATCATCTTTCTAATCCATAGTCTTTGGGAATTCTAAGAAGGAAATTCATAATTATGAGAATTTTGTAAATGCCCATCATAGCAAGTCTGTACCCAGCTTTCACTCTGTATGTGTGTTCAAAATGTTAACCATGTAGTTTCTGCAATCAGATGACCTGGACTTAAACACCAGTTATAGTACTGTGTGGTCACCCTGTTTTTGTTACTTTTGTTAGGTGCTGCCAAATCCATTCTGACTCACAGAGATGCCAAGCACAACTCACAGAGACGCCAAGCACAACAGAATGAAATACTGAGCAGTCCTGCACCATTCTCACAGTTGTTGTTATGCTTGAGCCCATGGCTGCAGCCACGGTGTCAGTCTGTCTCAATGAGGTTCTTCCCCTTTTTTGTTTATCTTCTGCTTAACCAGGCCTGATGCTTTTCTCCAGAGACTGATCCCCCCGATAACATTTTCAAAGCGTATGAGACATGGTCTCACCATCCTTCCTTCTAAGGAGTATTCTGGCTATATTTCTCCTAAAGCAGATTTGTCCATTCTTTTGGCAGTCCCAGGTATAGTTAATATTTTTCAAACACCATAATTCAAAGAGAACAATCATTCTGCAGTCTTTCTCATTCCTTGTGCAGCATTCACGTGTATATGAAGTGACAGAAACACCATGGCTTGAGTCAGGCACATCTTAGCCTTCAAGATGACGTCTTTACTGTGTCTTTTAATTTCATGACTGCTGCTGCTTCCATGGGCATTGATTTGTGGATCCAAGTAAAATGAAATCCTTGACCACTTCAATCTTTTGTCCTTTTATCATGACGTTGCTTGTAGGTAAAGTTGTGAGGATTTTAGTTTTCTTTATATTTAGGTATAATTCATACTGAAGGCTGTAGTTTCAGTCTTCATCAGTGTTTCAAGTCCTTTTCATTTTCACAAGCAAGATTGTGTCATCTGCATAATGCAGGTTGTTAATGAGGTCCTCCTCCAATCTTGGTGCCTTATTCTCCATATAGTCCAGTTTCTTGGATTATTTGTTCAGTGTATAGAGTGGCACACACCTGCCCTGACTTTAAGTCATGCAGTATCCCCTTGTTCTGTTTAAATGACTGCCTCTTGATCTATATACAGGTTCCTCGTGGACACAATTAAGTATTCTGGAATTCCCATTCTTCACAATGATATCTATAATTTGTTATGATCCACACAGTCAAATCTCTTTGCATTAGTCAGTGAAATACAGGAAAACATCTTTGCAGTTTTCTCTGCTTTCAGCCAGGATCCATCTGACATCAGTAATGACATTTTTTGTTTCACATCCTCTTCTGAATCCAGCTTGAATTTCTGGCAATTTCTTGTTTCTATACTGCTGCAACTGCTTTTGAATGATTTTCATCAAGATTTTACTTGTGTGTGATATTGTTTGATAATTTCCCCATTTGGTTTGATCACTTTACACAGGAATAGGCATAACAATCAATCTCTCCCAGTTGGTTGGTCAGGTAGCAGTCTTCCAAATTTGCCATAGATCAGTGAGCACTTCCAATACTGCACACATTTGTTGATATATCTCAGTTGGCATTCTGACAATTCTTGGAGGCTTGTTTTCTGCCAGTACCTTCAGAGCAGCTTGGAACACTTCCTTCATTACCATCAGTTCCTGATCGTATGAAGTCTGACAATTAGGTTCATGAACTCATACTAGAAAAAGTGCCATATACCTCACTGCTGAATGTCATTACAGTCATCTTAGAACCACTCCCCTTGGGAAGCTGTGCACAACAGCAGCACCTACTCCACCCTTCAAAGCAATTTTGGAATTCTTTTTCTGGAATGGACATCAGAGCTCTCATTGTCATATTACCCTTGATGTTCTGAGTGTCAACAAAATGTCTTCCGTTAAATATTTTATCTTTGGCTAAAGAAAAAAGTCACTGGTGAGTAGGTAGGGTGTTCCAATACAGTTATTTATTTACTGGAGAAAATTCCCTCACAGACAACTATACAGTTAAGTTTGCTAACTTGCTACCTTGCCGCCATGTGTAATGGCCGTTCCAGAAAGAGTTCCAGAATTGCTTTGAAGGGTGGGCGAGGTGCTGCATCAGTCCATAGCTTCCCAAGGGGAGTACTTAGAAGGTGACCTTGGTGATACTCAGCAATGAGGTATGTAGCACTTAGAACAAGTAAGTTTGAGGACTTAATTGTCAGATCTGATATGCTACCACCTGAAATGACTGAACGTAAACCAGTTCTTTTCGATATAGTGACTCTGTGTATTCCTTCCATCCTCTTTTGATGCTTCTTGTGTTGTTTAATATTTTCCCAACAGAAGCCGTCAGTGTTGCGCTCAAGGCTTGAATTTTTTTCTGCAGTTCTTTCAGCTTCAGGAACACTGAGCATGTTCTTCCCTTTGCAGATGTCATTATAATACTTTACTGTCTTCCAAAGTCAACCTTTGAACACTTATGTCCGGATCTTTTACTTCATCATCTCTTCTGTTTGCCTTAGCTACCCAATATTCAACAGCCAGTTTCAGAGTCTCTTCTGACATCCAGTTTGATCTTTTGTTTCCTGTCTTTTTTTATGACTTCTTGCTTTCTTCATATATGGTGATGTCATTTATGTCATTCTACAACTCATGTGCTCTTTTGTCATTAATCTTTGATGTGTTGGATCTATTTTCAAGATGTTCTCTAAATTCAGGTGTGATATACTCAAGTCATACTGTGGCTCTTGTTCTAATTTCCTAATTTTCTTCCACTTGAATCTGAATTTGCACTTAATGGTCTGTGCCACATGCAGCCCGTAGCCTTGTTCTGACTGACAATATTGACCTTTTATCTCTCTCTACAGGTGTGGTCAGTTCAATTTCTGGATATTCCATCTGGCCAGGCCCATGTTTATAACCACTGTTAGGTTGTATTTGCAATGAAGACGTCATTGATCTTGCAAAATTTGATCATGTGATTTTGGGCATCGTTTTTATCACCAAGGCCATATTTTGCAACTACTAATCCCTCTTTATTTCCAGCTTTCACATTCCAATATCCAGTAATTATCAATGCATCCTGATTACATGTTCGATCAATTTCAGACTGCAGAAGTTGGTAAAAAATCTTCAATTTCTTCATCTTTGTCCTTTGTAGCATGTGCCAAAATTTGAATAGTAGTTATTCTGTTATTGATGAAGGATTGAATTGTGTCTCCAAAAATATGTTTCAGTTTGATTAGGCTGTGATCCCTAGTATTGTATATTGTCCTCCACTTTGTGATTGACGCAGTTTTCCTGTGCTTTTTAAATTCTAATCTCTGACTGTGGTTGATAAAGCAAGATTAGATTATATTGAAGAAAATTAGAGTGGGATGTAACATCCTACTCAGGTCATATCCGTGACCCAGTGTAAGGGGAGTTTTTCTGGGGTGTGGCCTGTATCACCTTTTATCTTACAAGAGATGAAAGGGAAGTGAATAGAGTGGAGGACCTCGTACCACTTAGAAATGAGAGCCAGGAAAATAGCATGTCCTTTGGACCCAGGGTCCCTGTACTAAGAAACCCCTCAGCCAGGGGAATACTGATGACAAGGACCTTCCTCAGAGCCAACAAAAAGTCTTCCTCTGAAACTGATGCCCTGAATTTGGACTTGTAGCCTACTAAACTAAGACAATATATTTCTCTTTGTTAAAGCCAACTACTCATGGTAATTCTGTTGTAGCGGCACTAGATAACCAAGATAGTCATATTAGCTGTGTTTCCACAGGCCTTGTTATAACATCTGTGTGTCTTATATTGCTCACATATAAAACAGAGATGATAAGTGTAACTATCTGTTAGGCTTGCTGTAAGGAGTTAAGGTTACACTTACTCATATATAAAGTAATTTCTATAATAAACATTCAATAATTTATTATTATTATTCCTGTATCAACTTCAGGACTACTTAACTATTTAACCCCATTTCCACAGCTTAGGGAGAGGATGAGAACTATACTAACAGATATTTTGAACACAGCTCCAAGAAGGCTACAGCTATACTCCACTACATACCCAGTACATGGAATAGTGTCCAGCATGTAGGAGATACCTCTTACTTGTTGAATGGGTGAGTTTTCTAAAGGAATCTAGGCCCTTTGCAGAATTCAGGTCTACACTTGAGAGAGAATATAGTCTGAGAAAGACTGTATTTTTCAGCTCCTTGAGAGTAATACTTTCATCTCATTAATCTGTACAGCCTCTCAAGTACCTAGTATGGTATCTTGTTTCTACCAGGTGCAAAAATATTTATTAATGTCCTATCAGGTTAAATAAACACAAGATACATTAATGTAATATTTACCGTTGTCACTTTTCTGGGCTATTTGAGAAGTCACTGAATGATTAAAAATGCTCACTGCAGATCTACAGTAAAGGGAGGAAAAGTCATGCTGCTGAAGCACAGGATTAATTTGAGACCTGAGTAAGACACCAGAAGGTCACACACATGGAAGAAGCACTGTCCCTGATAGTGACAAGTACCACAGAATTCCCTCTGCAGTTTCTATTGCCAAATAAAAAAGAATCTTCTGTGTTGGGAAGGGGGTTTGGGGAGAATTGTGCTCCTACCCTTGTAATGCTCCATGTCATGATACTGGAGATGGTGCCAATAACCTCCCCTGGGACAAATGTTAAAGTTTGGTTTCTACAATCAATTCAAATGTCATAAATTATAAATTATCAAAGGAAATGCTTGGGACTATTAAAAGAAGACATGCCATTTACTACTCATTTTTGGATAGGCATCTGTAACATTTGTTTCAAAATAGCATAGAGTTTTTCAATTACAGCTCTGGTGAATTTATGTGCCTCATTATAAAGTAATTCTACAGGAGTTGAGGGATTAGAAAGTACAGTCATTAACACTTCCTTCAGAGGAAAACCACGGTAACCTACCAAAAAAAGAATGACGTAAATAGTAATCTCATATTTAATATGTAGTCATATTTTGTTTTAAAATATACATTCCAATTCACCTAATCAATCTCTTTGAATTCGACTATTGAAGAAAAGACAAACCTATACCTGATTGTCTGTGTTTAAATAAATCATGACATGATCCTGAGAACTTGGCAAGGACATCCATGATTTTACATCTGGCATCACACACCAGCTGCGTGTTGAAGGAATGAAAAGCTTTGCTATTTCTTTACCTTGCTTCATTAGTGAATATGTGGTGATGCATGCATTACCGCCTGTGTGAGGCTCAGCTCCCATATGGAAAGATCTAGCAGTGTCACAAAACTCATGCATCATTTTCGAGGATGCTGAACTTCCAAAACATGAAAAGATAATATTCTCTACTGAAATGTTCTTAGCTATAAGTAGACTCTTTATTTTTGCTAATAGGCTTATGTACTTAATGTATATCAGTGAAACCTGTTGCAAAAGTTTCTAATGGAAAAATAACTTTAGCTGTCACATTTCAACATATGTACAGTATGGTACCCATCTTCAAGTCATCATACAGTACAAAACAATATTTTCTTTGCCAAATCTATGTCCAACACATTTTCTACTCTTGACAACTATAGTACTTACTGGAGAAAAATCTATGCTGTGAGCTTTATGGCTGCCTAATTCATCTTTCCAGTGTCCTAAGTTTTATTTAAGTATTATAAGTTGCCTGCATTTCTTTGTATTATGAATTGCTGTGTAAAATTTCATGACTTCAAACAACAAAAATGATTCATTATTTTACAGTTTCTGTGGGTCAGATAATCTGGAGTGATCTGACTGACCAGTTATGGGCTAGAGTCATGAGGTGGCAATTGAGAGACCAAGGCTACAGTCATCACAAGGCTTGACTGTGGCTAAAGCTTCTGCTTCTGTGATGACTCACTCAGGTAGCTGGCAGGTTGTTGCTGGCTGTCTAGTTAGGAGATCTCAGTCCTTTTTATGTGAAACTCTCTGGAAGGCTCCTTGAATGTCCTCATGATGAGTTTCCCCAGAGTAATTAATCCAAAACAGATAGTAGAAGACATAATATGTCCTGTGACTTTGGGAAGTCACACACCATCATTTGCATCATACTCTATTGGTCATAGAGATTAACCCTGACGTACTATTAGAGGACACAGCTCAAGGCCCTGAATATTGCAGGGAGGAGCCTTGAGGATCATTTTCTTTTCACATCTGTAAGCATCCACTGTACATATACTTCCATTTGGTCGAAATCTGATTTTGTACGTGTTAACTTTTCTGTCTTCACTGAGCATTAAAATAGCAGTACAGAAGTAAAAACAGAAGTTATCAGTCACAATAATGTAATCAATCTAAAAATTTATAAATTATAAAAGTCACAAACACACCACAAATGTATCTGATTTGACAGCAATAGTCACTTGTAACCCATTAGAAGCACTTACCTAATGATGAAAATGAGTATCACTGACAGTCATTGGTTAAACCTATAGATCAGTGTAATCATTTGCTAGAGCTGCTGAAACAAAAGATCCTGGTGGCTTGAAACCAGAAACTTAAATGTCTCACACTTCTCAGGTCTTGAAGTTCAACATCAAGATGTCAACAGGGCCATGCCCTCTCTGGAGTAATCTTCCTTGTCCTTTTTTCCTTTCATCTTCTAGTAGTCTTAGACTGGTCTTGACTATGGCAGTGTAACTCCAGTCTCTGTCTCTTGATGGCCATCTCCCTGTCTGTCTGTGTCTGTGTCTCTTTTGTTCTTTTTATAAGGAGAACAATTAAGTTTGCAGTAAATGGAAACCCTACTGGCACAGTGGTTAAGTGCTATATCTGCTAACCAAAAAGATCAGCAGTTCAAATCTGCCAAGTGTTCCTTGGAAACTCTGAGGCACAGTTCTTCTCTGACTTACAGGGTCACTATAAGTCGGAATCAACTCAATGGCAATGGCAGTGGCACTACTCCAGTATGACCTCTTGTTAACTAACTACATCTCTAAAGACTCTGTTTCAAAGTAAGATCACATTCACAGATACTAGGGGTTAAAGCTTCAACAAACCTTTTTAGTCAACAATTCAACCCATTAATAATCAGGAAAATAATTATTTGGAGAAATGACGCATCTATTCTGTATTCTAAGGCAATATCATTAATCTCAAACCAAAGTTTTTTAAATAAAAAAAAATTCATTATATTTCTGCTCTTCTGAAAGCTTTTTGTTATTGACATGTCAAGGGAAAAGAATTATTTATTGGTGGTACAGATGCTTAAGCCCTGGACTACTAACTGAAAAGTTGGCAGTTCTACCCAGGGGCACCTTAGAGGTAAAGTCTGACCATCTACTTCCAAAAGGTCACTGCCTTGAAAATTGTATTGAGCAATTCTGCTTCACACACATGAGGTTTCCATGAGTCTGAAAGGACTCAACAGCAGCCACTAACAACAAACAAATGAAAAGGAAATATTCACATAAAACTTATCACTAAGTTATATTACTGAAGAATTAATGCCTTTGAGTTGTGGCATTGGTGAAGAATTTGAATACAACGTGAAGTGCCAAAAGAATAAATAAATACATCTTAGATGAAATAAACCAGAATGCTCCTTAGAAGCAAAGTTGGCACATGCTTTGGACATGTTATCAGGTGGGATCAGTCCTTAGAGAAGTACATCATGCTTGGTAGAGAGTCATTGAAAAAGAGGAAGATTTTCAAAGACATGGACTGACAGTGCCTGCAACAATGAACTCTAGCATGACAATAATTGTGAGGATGGCACAGGACCAGGCAGTATTTTGTTCTGTTGTACACAGGGTCCCTAGGAATCAGAACCAATTCAACAGCTCCTAACAACAATAACATATTACTGAACACCCACTGCTTTGGTATATCCTACAGATATAAAGAAAATTAAGCTAAGGTCCCTGCCCTCCAGAAACTCATAGCTGGTTGTGTTGATAAGGCAGGTGAACAAATAACTCTTAAAGTGCTAAGCATTGTGAGCTAATACCATTAAGAAAAAGAAGTACAGCATAAGTTATAGAGAAAATTTATTTCCATTTGGCAAACCCATACGTGAATTATGTGATAATGGCATTTGGGCTGACTCAGGATGATTTTAATAGTGGGAAATGATAAACAAACAAGAAACCACCAAACTCACTGCTGTAGAGTCAATTCCGACTCACAGCAACCCTATACGACAGAGTAGAACTGTTCCATAGAGTTTCCAAGGAGTGCCTGGCCAACTGGAACTGCTGACCTTTCTTTTTGGTTAGCAGACATAGAACCTAACCACTACACCACCAGGGTTTCCAGTGGGACATGATAGGGTGGTCATTATAATGAAAGGAGCAGAAATACCAAAGTGTAAATGTAGAAAATCATGAGATCACTATTACGCATCTCACTTTCCCCTATTATAAGCTCTCTCATTCGATGGCACTTGGCTTGGCTGGCATCCTCTCCATATTTCAGAATGAAAAGCCAAGCAGATTCTGCTCCTCTGATGATTATGTCCTTCCCCTTTCCACTCGCCATTTATTACAACACTTTCATTACCTTCTACTGGCTTTTTCATTACCCCTCCCCTTTTAGCCAGGATTCCTTCAATAGCAAGTGCCCCAACTCAAAATACCTGACACAGCTGGGTAATTTGATTGCTCTGTGTCTCTCTGTCTCTCTCTCTGTCTCTCTGTCTGTCTCTCTCTCTCTCTGTCTCTCTCTTTCTGTGTGTGTAAAAGATCATATCTCCATTACTTGTCATTGCCTCTCTCTGCCCATTGGTATCATTCTCTAAAATTAGATTTCTCTGTGTGTCTGGAGAGACAGCCCCTAGGAATCTTGTACCTCAAGTCTCAAAGCTTTACTACATTAAAGGAACTATTCTTTTTCTCTTAGTTCCACATTTAACAATCCTTGGTAAAAACTCTCATAGACACTGTGTAGGATACAGCTCCATCCCTGGACTAATCAATTATAGTAAAGCATGTGAAAAACTACTGTGACTGGCAATCTTAAATAGATGTATATTATTACAGCAGAGAAAAAAGCTGCTCTACTGAAAAAACAAGTGCTCAGCAATAAAACAATAACTCTTCACTAGGGTTCAACCCTCATGCCCTAGAACATAGGGACCTAAAACATAACACATACACATACACAAACTTCTTTCAATACATACACTGTCTACGTTCTTACAATCTAATATAATTTAACCGTCTCAATAGGCAACAACAAGCATTTTCCCATAGGAAGACGAGTCATGACCGGCTGCTACCTACAGCTTCAAGTCCAAGATGTCTGTGTGATGATAGCTCTTCTCTCCCACCTGCAGATATGATACTTCATGGTCCTGAACATGTAGTAAAGGATGAACATGATCACTCAAACATCCATGATGTAAAAGGATGAATGAAAGCACTTCTGAAGCACCTCATTTGGGTTGAGGAAGGACACTATCTCTGCACATGTACCCACCCTGCTGGAGAGAACAACATGGGTAAGGAGAAAACCTAATTTCATGAACACACATCAATTCACTGAATTCTAGGACAGTAGAGAGAGTCAAAACTATCTTTGCCCCAGCTCTGTGTTACCACTGTCCTTCAGAGTCTCTTCTAAGAAGGACAGTGCAGGGAATACTTCTGGAGGAGGCTGTCTAACTTAGTAAACCTTATTGGTGGTATAGGTATGAGGACTCAGAGATTTTTAAAGGTCTTGGCCTATCCATCTTGTTGGTCAGTCATAGTGATTATCTAGCATTTCAAATTCCTTCAAACCTTCTCTGACAATGGGTTCCATATGAGATGAACCAGATACTTGATAACTGCTTCCAAATAGGGTATTCATCCATGGCATTTTCTGCTGAAGACTCCATAGTAACTATTACTTGTATTTAAATTCAAGGAAGAAATAGAGAGAAAGAGGAAACTAGAAGGTAAACTTTTCATTCCTATACTTCTATATTTTCTAAATTTTTGCAATTATATACAAGAAATATATAATTTTAGGATAAAACACTGTTTTCCTACACCTAATCTAAATAAGTGATTTTAAAAAAATAGTATATATATGCATTCTATAAGGGAAAGGATTTGAAAACTTGCTGAACATGGTATTCAGTCTCATGACTTTTAAGAAGATGACATTTCTGGTCATTTTAAGACCAATCTGTCAACAGAACAAGAAATAGATTGATTTTTTTTTATTACTCACTAATTCACAACAAGCCCAGTTGCTGACTGCAGCACGCACCATTAACTGCTCCTATACAAGTTCAAATTGAAATTGAAAAAAGCTAGAACAAGTCCACAAGAGCCATAGTACAATCTTAAGCATATCCCCTGAATTTAGAGACCATCTCAACAACAGATCTGATGTATGGAACTCCAGTGACCAAAGACCTAGACAAGTTGTGGAATGACAGCAAAGACATTGTCCATAAAGAAAGCAAGAGGTCATTGAAGAAAACAAGGAAAGAAAAGACAGAATTTGATCAGAAGAGACTCTGAAACTTGCTCTTGAACTAAAGCTAAAGCAAAAGGAAGAAATGATGAAGTGAAAGAACTGAAGATTTCAAAGGGTGGCTCAAGAAGACAAAGTAAAGCATTATAATGACACATGCTAGAGATAGAAAACCAAAAGGGGGCAAAGTCAAGATGGCAGACTAAACACAAGTCTCCCTAAATCCCTCTGGAAACCAAGACCAGAAATGACAATTAAACGGAGCCTTCTGGACACCTAGCAAGCCCTAGGACACAGCATAAGGCTGTTAATTTGGACGTCATACCACTGAACGGAAAACCTACTCTCTTTCACTGACCCTGCTCTTCATGAGAGCTGGCTTTCACAGAGTGAAGGTAACTCACCATTTTTACTTTTTTTTCCTCTGTCTTAGCTGGTGGGCGTAGCTGTGGCTTGACTAGCAGCTAACCTCA
Organism: Heterohyrax brucei; assembly: GCA_028571685.1. Classification (NCBI taxonomy): domain Eukaryota; kingdom Metazoa; phylum Chordata; class Mammalia; order Hyracoidea; family Procaviidae; genus Heterohyrax; species Heterohyrax brucei. The sequence goes on along the minus strand of CM053141.1, from coordinate 97,254,706 downwards.
GACACACTGCTGATGGGATCAGCAGATGAAATTGCCATATTTTGAGTGCCCAGCTTAGACTCTGTGCATCTCAACACCTTTGGCCTCTTTCCATGTAGCTTGTATGGAGACAGGTGCCTAGCTTGTGCAGGACACCAGCTTGCTCCACTGGGAGGCAGAAACGCCCATATGGAGGCCCCAGCTGGACCTTGTTCCTAGGCAGGAAGGCAGCACCTGCCTGGAGAGCGTTTTTCCAGCAGAAAAGCAATATTGCACCTACAGCTGGAGCCAGGCAACAGAGGCTGTGGACTCTGTGCACCTTAGCATGTTTGACCTCTCTTTCTACCTCTGACATGGAGTAGCCTGTTCTGAGGTGAACTTTTGTGGGACACTATCTTGTTCCACCATGAAGTGGATATACCCATACGGAGCCCTCAGCTAGAACCAATTCCTGGGCTGGGGGGCAGCGCCTGCCCAGAGCACACTGCTTTTCCAGCAGAAAAGCAGTATTCTACATAGTGTCAACTACAGCTGGTACTCGACAGCAGAGGCCAGCAGGGCAGTAGCCTTTCTGTATTTTGAGCTCATTTATAACATCTGGGGTTCAGTATAGTGGTGCTTACTTTGTCAGCTGGGAAGAAGGACCTATAAACTTGAAAACCTGACTGACTTTGAAAGTTGTCAGATACCTTTTACCTTCCATTTTAAGACGGCCTAGAGAAACAACTGCAGTCCATCCTCACAGAATCTCTCCCAGCCTCTGTTGACTCGCATGATGCCCAAAAAGCAACAGACTGGAGAAAACTGTAACCAAGAAATCACCTATGGCTTCAGAAAGCCCCCAAAAGAAAGCACCACAAAACTTCACAGACAAAGAAACCTTTCTGAAATTATCAGAAGGTGAATACAAAAGGATTATGTATAGAGCCCTCCTAAACCTTATACAAAATGCAGCAGAGCAAAATGAAAAATTAAGCAAGCTGTTTGATCTGATGGAACACCAGTATTCTGAAATCCAACAGATCAATAACAAAATTAAAGAATCAGAAAATTCAATTCAAAGCCAAGAGAACAGAACTGAACAAATGGAAAACAGACCTTCTGATTTGAGAGACAACTACTGACACCAGCATTTTTTTAGGAGAAATCAGAGAAAAAAAACACAAGAAAAATTAAGAAGCATGTGGGACTCTATTAAGAGGAACAATCTACAATTAACTGGAGTTCCTGAACAGGGTGAGACACCTGAGAACACAGAGAGTATAATTGCTGAGTTGCTGACAGAGAACTTCCCAAAAATTATGAAAGAAGAGAATATAAATATCCAAGATGCATATCAAATTCCATTCAATATAGGTCTCAAAAGAAATACTCCAAAACATATTATAATCAAGTTTAACAAAATGAAACATAAGCAGAAACTCTTAAAGGCAGCAAGACTACATTCAGAGGGAAACCCTGTAGGCTGTCATCGGATTTCTCTGCATAAACAATGGTGGCCCAGAGATAGTGGTGTAACACATTCAAAGCCTTGAAGGAGAAGAATTTCCAACCAAGAATTATATATCCTGCAAAACTATCTTTCAAATATGAAAATGAAATCAAGACATTCGCAGATAACAGAAACTCAGGGACTTTGTAAAAACCAAACCAAAGCTACAAGAAATACTGAAAGAATCTCTCTACTTGGAAGAACAAAACCACCAACTGTATGTTTTAGAAGCAAATACAGGACACATCACCCAGAATCCTATTCAGTGGGGGAAGGCTTCAAACTCAATCAAAGCCATAATAATGAAAGAAATAATCCAGTTATCATATTATGAAAACTCTGATGTCATCACATTAAAAAGAGAGATGCACTACAGTTGTTATAGTCCTTCCACATGGAGAGGAAGTCGATAAGAATAGTAGTAATTAAAATTGGGTTTATATATAGTTTATTAAGGAGGATTGTCATGGGTTGAATTGTGTCCCCCCAAAAACATGTGCAGCCATGTGTCTAGGACATGATTCCCAGTATCTTGTGACTGTCCTCCATTTTGTGGTTTCGCTAAACTATATGCTGAAGGATTCAGGTGTGGCTGTAAATTCCTGCATAGGATTACTTCCCTGCTCTGCTTTAAGGGGAGTTTCCCTTGAGTATGGCTTGCCCCACCCTTAATCCTTTCAGCCTGCAAGAGATAAAAGGAAAGAGAAGCAAGGAGAATTGGGAACCTCACACCATCAAGAAATCTGCACTGGGAAAAGAACGCATCCTTCAGACCTGAGGTTCCTGCGCCAAGACGCTCCCTGGATAAAGACTGATGCAATACCGGACTTCCCTCCAGAGCGGACAAGGGGAAAGCCTTTCCCTGGAGCGGACACCCTGAATATGGACTTGCAACCTACCAGACTGTGTAAGAATAAACCTTCCTTTGTTAAAGCCATCCACTCTGTGGTATTTCTGTTAGAGCAGTCCTAGCTGACTAAAACAGGGATCATAGAGGCAGCCATAAAACACAATAAAGATAGCCAAGTGCCGTCGAGTCGGATATAACATATCAAATCACGAAATGTAATACAGGAGTCTCAACAACCACAAACCAACCCTGAAAAAGGTGAAAAATCAACTCACAAAGAAGAATGGCATAGAACAGATTAATAAGAACAACAAAGAAAATATCAACACAAAAATAAACATATCACAATGGCAGCACTGAACACATACCTATCAGTAATTACATTGAATGTGATTGGACTGAACACTGAAGTAAAGAGGCATTGAGTGACTTTTTGGATCAAAAGACACGACCCATCCATATGTTGCCTACAAGAAACTTATCGTAGACTTAAAGATATGAACAAACAGAAAACTAAAGGATGGAAGAATATATATCAAGCTAACAATATGCAAAGAAGTGCAAGTGTGGCAATTCTAATCTCAGATAAAAGAGATTTTAATATAAAATCCACCATCATGGACAAAGATGGACACTACTTATGGCTGAAAGGTTCAATACACAAACAGGACTTAACAATATAAAATATTTATGCACCTAATATTAGAATGCCTAAATTCACTGAAGAAACACTGACTACACTCAAAAACAAGACAGATCACTCCACAATAATAGTGGGAGACTTCAACATTCCAATCTCATTATTGGACAGATTGTCTAGAAAAAAGCTCAGTGAAGACACCGAAGACCTTATTGCCACAATTAACCAACTAGACCTCATCGACATATACAGAACTTTCTATCCATCAGTGGACAACTACATGCACTTCTCCAGTGTGCATGGAACATTCTCCAGAATAGACCATGTGTTAGGACATAAAGCAGTTCTCAACAAAATCCATACCACTGAATTAATGCAAAGCATCTTCTCAGATCATAAAGCCATAATAACAGACCTTTACAGAGGAACTACAAGTCTTTACTACAAGATACTAAGAGAGACTTACATAAATGGAGAAACCTACCCTGCTCATGGATAGAAAAACTTAACATTGTGAAAATGTCTATTTTAACCAAAGCAATCTACTTATATAATGCAATCCCAATATATATTCCAGTGACATATTTTAATGAGATGGAGAAACAAATCACTAACTTTGTTTCAAAAGGGAAGAAGACCCAGATAAGTAAAACATTACTGAAGAACACACTGGGAGGCCTCTCATTACCTGACTTTAGAACCTATTACACTGCCACAGTAGTCAAAACAGCCTGGTGCTTGTACAAAAACAGACAGATAGATCAGTGGAACAGAATCAAGACCCGAGAGATGAAACTATCTTCCTATGAACAGCTGATATTCGACAAAGGCCCTAAGACATTAAACTGGGGTAAAAACTATCTCTTTAACAAATGGTGCCGACAAAATTCGATATCCATCTGCAATAAATTGAAACAAGACCCTTATTTTATACCTTATACAAAAATCAACTCAAACTGGATAAAAGACCTAAATATCAGATCTAAAACCATAAAGCTCATCCAAGGAAAAGTACAAACAACAATGGAAGTTTTAATACACAACATAGGCAGACTTCAGAATCTGCCAAACAAACCACAAACAACAGAAAATAGAACTATTAAGAATCCAACACTTTTGGTCATCCCAAGACTTTATTAATAGAATTAAAAGGCCACCTACAGAATGAGAAAAAATATTTTGCAACTATATGTCAGACTGACGACTGATCTCCGTAATCTCTAAGGTACCACAAAATATCAGTAAGAAAAAGATAAATCATCCAGTTAAGTGATTGGCAAAAGAGATGGACAGACACTTCACTAAAGAGGAGATCCAGGCAGCCAAAAAACACATGCGGACATGCTCATGATCATTAGCTATTAAAGAAATTCAAATCAAAACTACAATGAGATACAATCTTATCCCAAGATTGGCCGTGATCCAAAAAATGCAAAACAACAGCTGGAGAGACTGTGGAGAAATTGGAACCCTCCTACACTGTTAGTGGAATTGGAAAATGGTGCAACCTCTTTGGAAAGCAATCTGGTGCTTCCTTAAAAAGCTGGAAATAGATATGCCATTTTACCCAGTAATTCCACTGCTCAGGATATATCCTACAGAATCAAGGCCATTCACACCAACTGATACATGGACACAAATGTTTATCACAGTGCAGTCCACAATAGCAAAAAGATAGAATCAACCCAGATGCCCAACAACAGAGGAATGGATAGGTAAACTGTGGTATATATACTCAGTGGAACACTATGCAATGATAAAGGACAATGATGATAGCAAGAAACATCTCTTAACCTGGTTTCAACTGGAGGACATTATGATGAGTGAAAGTAGTCAGTGACAAAAAGGAGAAATATTGTATGAGACCCCTACAATAAGAACTTAAAAACAGACTCATGCATAGAAAAAAAGATTCTTTGATGGCTGCAAGGGTGGGAAGAGAGGGAGGGTGAGGGGGTGAAGGGTTTAGATTAGATAGTCGATGGAAAATTGGTTCAGTGAAATCTGTGACAGCACACATTAAGAGGAAGATCAATACTAACTGTACTTCAACATGAGTACTCCTCCTATCTTAACCCAACATTGCAAGGAGTAGCTGAGGTGGGAGGCCAGAGACCATGCTGTCAGGGGAAATCGAGGCCAACTGGCACAACTAGCATTTTGTTAAGAAAGCCCTCTGCACCCCACATTGGTGAGTGGCATCTGGGGTCTTAAAAGTGGCCAAGCTGCCATCTGAGGGTACAGCAAATGGTCCCAACTCAGCAGGAGCTGAAGATCACTGAGGACCAAAATGACATGGGGGAAAGAGAACCCAGAAGACAGAAAGACCCACGTGAGTAGGTGACTACAGTGACTTGTGACTGGAAGAACTGAATGGTGCCCAGCCTCCACCAGTGATAGCCGCAATGGAGCTCACAAAGTTGAGTCTCACTGGCAACACAAGAATAAAAAGGGGTGCACCCTGAGATCTCCACTAAAAGACTGCAACTGATGGTCCAGGGGCTTCAGGGTTCCCTGGGAACATGGACTCTGGCCCTGATGCTGGCCCTGTTCATAAATCATAAGGAAGGTCAACTCTTCAAACAGGAATCGATTGGACTTGGCAACGCAGAATGACCATATCATGTGTGCACTGTATTGTTCTATGCATCTATCTGATCTCTTACTGGACGGAAGAGATTGTTAGGAGGATAGGAAATACATGGAGCAGAGAGGAAGAGTGTGGTGTCACAACGCAGGGAGAGCAGTGGGACCTGCATATAGGTGGGCATGCAAATTTATATGCGATTGTACATATTCAATCATAATAAAAGAAAACCAAAAGGGAAGCACATGCACTGCATTTCTCAAGTTGAAAGAACTAAAGAAAAAATTCAAGCCTCAAGTTGCAAAAATGAAAGCTTCAGCAGTGAAAATATTAAACAATTCAGGAAGAATCAAAAGAAAATGGAAGCACTACACAATCATTGTACTAGAAAGAAATGGTCAACATTCAGCCATTTCAAGAGGTAACATATGATCAGGAATTGACGGCACTGAAGGAAGAAGTCAAAGCTGCATTGAAAGCACTGGTCAAAAAAAAAGGCTCCAATAATTCACAGAATATCCATTGAGATGCTTTAACAAAAAGATGCAGTGCTCAAAATGCTCATTCACCTGTGCCAAGAAGTTCTGAATATAGCTGTGTGGTGAACCAACAAGAAAAGATTCATATTTATGTCTGTTCCCAAGAAAGGTGACCCAACAAAATGTGGAAATTATCAAACAATATCACTGATGTTACATGCAAGTAAAATTTTGCCAAAGATCATTCAAAAGCAACTGTGACAGGATACTGACAGAGAACTGCCAGAAATTCAAGCCAAATTCAGAAGAGTATGTGGACCCAGGGATATCATTGCTGATGTTAGATAGATCTTGGCTGAAAGCAGAGAATACCAGAAAGATGTTTACTGTTGTTTCATTGACTATACAAAGGCATTTGACTGTGTGGACCATAGCAAATTATGGCTTAACATTGCAGACAATGGGAGTTCCTGAACATTTAACTGTGCTCATGAGAAATGTCTAAATGGATCAAGAGGCATTCCTGCAAATATAACAAGGGGACACTATATTGTTTAAAGTCAGGAAAGGTGTGTGTCAGGGCTGTGTCCCTTCACCATACCTTTTAAATCTGTATGCTAAGTAAATAATCCAAGAAGCTATACTAAATCAAGAAGCATGAGGCATCAGGATTGGAAGAAGATTTATTAACAGCCTATATTATGCAAATGACACAACCTTGCTTGCTGAAAGTAAAGAGGATTCAAAACACTTACAAAGATGAAAGAGCACAGCCTTCTATTTCAGTTGTACCTCAACTTCAAGATAATATAAATCCTCACAACTGGACCAGTAAGCAAGGTTATGATAAATGGAGAAAGAATTAAGGTTGTCAAGGATTTCATCTTACTTGGTTCCACAATCAACAACCATCAAAGAAGCTGTCACAAAATCAAAAAAGACTCAGTGCATTGGGAAAATATGCTTCAAAAGACCTCTTTAAAGTGTTGAAAAGTAAAGATGTCACCTTGAAGACTAATGTGCACCTGATCCAAACCATGGTATTTTCAGTCACATCATATGCATGCAAAATCTGGACAAGACACAGAAGAATTGATGCCTTTAAATTGTGGTGTTGTAGAAAAACATTGAATATACCATGGACTGTGAAAACAACAAATAGATCTGTTCTAGAAGAAGTACAACCAGAGTGCTCTCTGGAAGTGTCTTAGATCTTTTGGACATGTTATCAGAAAGGATCAATCCCTAGAAGAAGGACTTCATGCTTGGTAAAGTAGAAGGTCAGGTAAAAAGAGGAAGACCCTCAAGGAAATCCATTGACACAGTGACTGCAACAATGGGCTTAGCATAAAGATGATTGTGGGTGTGGCTCAGGACCCAGCATTGTTTTGTTCTATTATTCATAGGGTTGCTGTAGTCAGAACCAACTTCATGGCACCTAACTACAACAATGACAAGTCAATAAAATGAATAGTTTTGTTGAATCAGGCAACTTTCCACACATTTGATGAAATCATAAAATTATCGTCCTGATTCTGTCACGAATTTCAAGGCATTTAGCTACCCAGAGCTTCAATAACTTTCATTTTCAAAAAGCTGTCCTCCTTCTGGGTCTCTGTAGAGCCTCTTCATAGGAATTCAAAATTGATTCTAAATATAAAGCATTACATGAATGATAAAACTATCACAAGAAGCACTGATTTTAGCAGTCTTTTCTAAAATGCTTATGTTACAGTGGGCATTTGGTTTTTGTTATTGTTTTTTGTTTCATTTGTTTTGAACTTATAGTTGTCAGTTAGTGTAAAGCAGATTACTTGATAATGGTTTAAGCAAAAGTAGTTGACAATTTTCTTAGTTTCTTGGCACTGCTATATAACAGAAATACTAAAAGAGAATGGATTTAACAAAGAAAAATTTATACTCTTACAGTCTAGAAGGCCAGGAGTCCATGTTCAGGATCCCAGTGCCAGAGGAGGGGTTCTCTTGCTGTTACCTCTAGGGAAAGTTCTTTTTCATCAGTCTTCCCCCGGTCTAGGAGCTTCTGAGTGCTGTGACCCCAAATCTAAAGGACATGCTCTCCTCCTGGTTCTTTATTCTTGGTTGTTGGAGGTCCCTCTGTCTTGCTCCTCCCTTGTAATCTTGCCTCTAATCCCGCCTCATTAGTATCTTAGAGTTAGTATTTATAACACATAGAAAAATCACATCAGATGACAGAATGGTGGGCAGTTATACAATACTGGGAATCATGGCCTAGCCAATTTGACACACACTTTTGAGAGATACAGTCCAGCCCACAACATTAATAAGAAGTTCAGCATTCAAACTCCTTCCCATGTTGAGAAACTCCATCAGTGTGAAAGTCTCAGTGCAGACAAGGCCCTGCCTGCCGTAAAGGAAGTAAAAGAGGCCTGGTTGTTGTCCTTGACTCAGATAGCTAAGCAACAATAGTGGGATACTTCACCTAGGATTTGGTCATGTAAAAATCTTAGTTGAAGAGTTTCAGTGTTGCCCCTAGAAGGCACCTGGTATTTAGAGGCAGAAACACCACTGATCAGAGCGATCATTCAGCAGAGTTCTACAGGAGATGCAGCAGCAGTGCTCTAAATTCTTCCAGTGACCTCACCTGAGTCAGTTTTTCATTCTCTAGGTTCCTGCCATTTTCAGAGGTTGGTTTTCTTGCCATCCCATCAGGTCTGCAGTTCACACAATTTACATCAGTAAGTTCATTTTCTACTGTTTCAATTAATCTGTGAGCGTTTCTATGTAATATTTAAAATGTAAACTATTCTGATAAAGATATTGTGTCAGATTGCATTTCCCAACATAGTACCAGAAAACAGAAACTTCCACCCCACATTTTCTTCTAATAGTTCAGCATTTACACTTCTCAAGAGATAAAATCTAAGTTCTCTGGAATCTGGGTGTATCTATGATTGCGTCAAAAATGACACTGTATCACTTCAGAAACTGAGTTATAAGAGGCACATGTACTTCCCCTGGAACCACTGGGATACGCATTCTGGAAATGCAGTCACTGTGCCATGAAAAAGTAGAGACACCACATGGAAAAGGTCATGTGTAGGTGTTACAGACAATACCCTAGTTGAAGTTCCAGCCCTAGCCACAAACTGACTGCCTCCACAAGACTGATTTAGCGTAAGAATGGCTCAGCTGAGCCTAGTCAACCTCAGGACCAAGAGAAGTAATAGTGAAATAATTATTGTTGTTTTAAACCATTATGTATTTGAGTGATTTCTTTCATAGAGGTAGATACTTAAGAGATTCTGATTCCTGTAAGTGGAATGCTGCCATTAAGAAAATCTAAATACATGTTAACATTGATACTGGGAACAGGTGGTGAGCAGATAGTGGGGAAACACTGAGGAGATTGTTAGTGAAATCTTAAAGGGTATCCAGGAAAGTACTAGCAGGAATCTAAAAGACTTCAGGGAGAATGCGGAAGAAGCTTCAGGAAAATCAAAGGAAATGTCACTGGAAGCACAAAGGAAAGTTGTATTTGTTGTTTAGAGGCATAAAGTTCGGAAACATTGTCACCTGTAGTAACATGGAAAATAGGAAATGTCCCTAGTGAACTGGATGATAAAGTTAAGGAAATTTTTAGGCAGAATTTTGAAATACTTGCCTGGCTTCTTCTCACTGCCTGTGATAAAATGCAAGAGAAAAGAGATACACTAAAGAGCTGTTGTATATAAAGGAGCCAGGATTTGCTAAGTTGGAAAATATAGCTATTTCTTATTCCCAGCCTCTCTAGACAACAGAGGAGTCTAAAATTAAAATTAGTTTCTGGGCAGAGATGAAATCTAGTGTGCTATCAGGAAAAACATGGTCTAAAAAGGAAAAGAAGGGCATGATTATAAAATCTCTTGCTAAGATTTCATAAAGATCTAAGGTGTTACCTTACAGATCCTTTCAGTTGCACTGAAAGCCATTTAAGGCTCTTAAAAGTATGCCTTGCAGATTATCTCAGCTGGACAACTGGAACTTTAAAAATTTGAAGTGTTTGGTTCCACTGCAATCCCACGTTGAGCCCAAAGAAAAGAAAGGTTTATGTTGAAGAAATAGGAGAGTGTGTCTTTAGAATCATAAACTGATATATTTAAAACAAATTTTGGTTTTTAATTATTCCAGTGGAACCACTGCCAACTTGAACTAAAAAAGACAGGCACAATAGTAAAGAAAAAGAGAACTTTGAAACTAACCCTTTTATGGACAGAAAGCAGGCTGAGAAGGCTATTACTATTTTAGTTGTAACTCCATGTGTTGCAGTGTAGGATTGTTCTACAGTCTTTTCTAGGTTATTAGTGGAAGCAGATTGCCAGGCCTTTTCTTTCACAGTACTGCTTAGTGAGTTTCAGTAGTCCCTCTTTTTAGGTTTGCAGCTGAGGGCAAACCATTTGTGCCACGTAAGAACCTCAACTCAATTGCAAACTAAGCTTTTCTTACTGAAGAAAATGGATCTGAAAGAAGAGTTTGCCTCAATGTACAACTAACTCCCCCATGGGTGGATTGAGCCTTAATCAAGGATCTGGAAACCTGCTCTAAATCAGTGATTGATCCTTTCCTATTCTTTTACCTTTCTGGAACTCTCTGTCAGTTTGGGGTGCGCAGGGAAGATAGCCTGAACCTTTTGTAGGCAGACCTTTGAATTAATGGGAATGATACTCAAGAAGATGTACCCAAGGAACTACATTCAAGGAACTTCACCTTTATGTGAGCCTGATTCAGATGAGAAGATCCAGAACTTTCAGCAAACACCACGAGGTGAAACTCTGGGGAAAGAAAAGGAGTAAGTATATTTTGCATATGAGAGGAACTTCAGTTATCATGATCAAAGGGGTAAAGACTTGCTCCATTTTCTGCATTCTGCAAAAAGAAGGATGGACTTTGATCCCAGGAGCCCAAGGAAGAAGCTGTCAAGATTTCAGATCAATCTTTCTACCAAAAATGGCTCCACCATATTTCCTCCTTCAGGTCAAATATATTAAGTATTAATTTTCTTCTACAGGTAATACAATATAATCTAGCTTACCTGAAAACAGGATATTCCTACTACCAATGTGACTTGGACCCAATACTCATCAAAATAATAACACTTATTGATGGCACCAAAAAAACAGAAAGTGCACCTCTTTCATAGGTCTTGAGCTATTTTTTGTTTCTTTGTTTTTAACTTTCTAGTCAACAGGACATCTTGCTTTGCAATTTATAGGTCTGAAACCATCAAACCATTTAAGACTTTTAAGGTGACTATGCACATATTGGAGTCCATGAATGGCAAAAACAGTTAAGAGCTCTGCTACTGGCAGAAAGGTTGGCAGTTCAGACTTACCCTTTGGTTCCTAGGGAGATACACCTTGTGATCTGCTTACAAAAGAGCAGTCTTGAAAATTTTGTGCAGCAGTTCTACTCAGTACATGAGGTCCACATGAGTTGGAAATGATGGTACAGTAATGAACAACAACAGTGTATGTATTTGCAATATCCTCTATTGCGCTTTAAATTTAACTTTCGGAAAATGCTTTTTTTCAATGTTCTTAGAGAAAGGTACCTTGTAATAACTGCCACATTCAAAACATGAGTTTTGAATTGCTTTGTATTATTGTCAGTGACATAATATTCATATACCTAAAAGGAAGATTGGCTAATACAATGATTATTCAAATTTCACATCAACCATTAAGGCCAAAGATGAAGAAATCAAAGATTTTTACCAATTTGTGCAGTCTGAAATTAATCAAATAGGCAAATGAGATATACTGACAGTTCTGGGGATTTGAATGTGAAAGTTGGAAACAAAGAAGGATTAGTAGTTGAAAAATTTGACCTTGGTGACAGAAGTGGTGCCAGAGACCACATGATAGAGTTTTGCAAGACCAGCGGCTTACTCATTGCAAATACCTTTTTCAAACAACATCAGTGGTGACCTTGATGGAAGGACTACACAGGAATCAAATCAAATACATTTGCAGAAAGAGATGATGGAAAAGCTCAATATCACCATTCAGAACAAGGGTAGGGCCAACTGAGGAAGAGACCTTCAATTATTTACAGGCACCTTCAAGCTGAAGCTGAAGAAAATCAGAACAAGTCTCCCAGAGCCAAGTACTACCTGAAGTATTTCCCACCTGAATTTAGAGATCATCTCAAGAACAGATGTGATGTGTTGAACACCAGTGACTGAAGATCACAAGTTATGGGATGATATCAAAGACATCCATCATACATGAAGAAAGCAACAGGACATTAAAAAGACAGGAAAGAAAAAAACAACCAAAATGTATGTCATAAGAGACTGAGACTTGCTCTTAATGTAAAGCAGCTAAAGCAAATAAAAGAAATGATGAAGAGCTGAACAGAAGATTTCACAGCGCAACTAGAGAAGACAAAGCATTATAATGACACATGCAAAGACCTAAATTTAGAAAACCAAAAGAGACGAACTCACTCAGCCTTTCTCAAGCGGAAAGAACTGAAGAAAAATTGAAGGCTTAAATTGCAATAATAAAGGATTCTACGGAGAAAATATTAAATGAGGTAAGAAGCATCAAAAGACGATGGAAGGAATATATAGAATCCTATACAAAGAAGACTTGGTAAGTGTTAAGCCATTTCAGGATCTAGTGTATGACCAGGAACCAGTGATCCTAAAGGAAGAAGCTCAGGTTGCACTGAAGGCACTGGCTAATAAACAAGGCTCCAGGAATTGATGAATAGCTATCAAGATGTTTCAAAAAACAGATGCAGAACTGGAAGTGCTCACTCTTCTATGCCAAGAAATTTGGAAGACAGGTACCTGGCCAACTGACTGGAAGAGATCTGTATTTATTTCTATTCCCAAGAATGGTTATCCAATTGAATATGTAAATTATCAAACAATATCATAAATATCACATGCAAGTAAAATTTTGCTGAAGATCATTCAAAAGCAGCTGCAAAAGCATGTCAGTATGGAACTGCCAGAAATTCAAGCCAGACTCAGAAAACTACATAGAATCAGGAATACCATTGCTGGTGTTATATGGATCCTGGCTAAAAGCAGAGAACCCCAGAACGATGTTTACCTTCATTGTATTGACTACCTAAAGGCATTAGACTGTAGATCATAACAGTGTAAAGAATGGGAACTCCAGAGCACTAATTGTGCTCCTGAGGAACCTGTGTACAGATCAATAGGCAGTTGTTTGAACAGAATAAATAGATACTGTGATTTAAATTCAGAATAGGTGGCATCTGGATTGTATCCTCTTCCCATACTTATTTAATGTGTATACCAAGCAGATAATCCAAAAACCTGGCCTATGTGAAGAAAAATGGGGTATGAAGATTGAAGGAAGACTGCCTGACAACCTGCAGTATGCAGAGAATACAACACTGCTTGCTGAAGGCGAAGAGGACTTAGAAGCACTTATTGATGAAGCCCAGACACCACAGCCTTCAGTGTGGATTACACTTCAAAATTAACAAGTAAAAATCCTCATGACTGGACTGATAAGCAACATCATAATAAAAGAAGGAAAGACTGAAGTTGTCAAGGATTTCATTTTACTTAGATCCATAATCAGTACCCATGGAAGCAGCAATCAAGAAAACAAAAGAGCATGGTCCCCTGCTCCCTGCCCCAGCTACTCTGTCCTTGCAATATTGGGTTAAGATAGAAGGAGTATTCAAGTTATGCTGAAGTCCCTGGCCCTGATGCTGCCCTTGCCTATAAATCATAACAAATGTCCACTCTTCAGACACAAGTGGATTGGACTTGTCAATGCAGTGTGACCATATATTGATGAACTTTATGTTTCTATGCATGTATAGGATATCATCCTGCTGACCTCTGGATGGAGGAAGGAGAGTGGGTGGAGAGGAGAGAAAAGGAGACTGCTGGGAGAATGAGACATATATGGAGCAGAGAGGAATAGTGTGCTGTCACCAGGCAGGGAGAGCACTGGAAGCTGCATATAGGTGGGCATGTGAATTTTTACGGGAACGTACATTTTCACTCAGTCATAATGAAAAAAAAAAAGAAAACAAAAGACACTGCACTGGACAAATCTGCTGCAAAAGATCTCTGTAAAACATTAAGAAGTAAAGATTTCACCTTGAAGACTAAGGTGCACCTGACCCAACCCATGGTGTTTTCAAACATCTCATATGCATATGAAAGCTGGATGATAAATAAGGAAGACTAAAGAATCAATGCCTTTGAATTATGGTGTTTTCAAAGAATATTGAATATACCATGAACTGCCAAAAGAATGAACAAATCTGTGTTAGAAGCGTGGCCAGAATGTCTGTAGAAGTGAGACTGAGGCAGCTTCATCTCACATACTTTGAGCCTCTTATCAGAAGGGTCAGTCCTTGAAGAAGAATATCAGGTTTGGTGAATTAGAGGATCAGCAAAAAAGAGGAAGACCCTCAATGAGATGAACTGACACAGTGTCTGCTACAACAGGCTCAAGCATACAAGGACTGTGAAAATGGCATACGACCAGGCAATGCTTTGTCCTGTTGTACATAGGGTCACTATGAGTCTTGATGACATGACAGTACACAAGAAAAGAAGAATGCTCGTTGTCTTGATGTTGTCTTATGTACAGAGCACATGAGGTGTGAGGAGCCTGGGTGTCACAGTGGTTAAGAATTTGGCTGCTAACCAACAGGTCAGCAGTTCAGATCTACCAGCCACTCCTTGGAAACTCTATGGGGCAATTCTACTCTGTCTAACAGGGTCCCTATGAATTGGAATCAACACAACAGAAATGAGTTTGTTTTTCATTCTCTTGGTTTTTTCTTGTTTTTGTTGTCATCCCACTTTGAAGATGAGGAATTTGAGATTCCCTCTGTATGCTTGATGCATACAGGGACACACAGCTAATAAAAGATAAAGTCAGGATTCAATCCCAATCTTCCTGGTTCTATGGTCATATTTACCATCCATTGTACCGTTTCAAAGAACAAAAGCCTTCCAAAGAGAAAATACCAGAGAGATGATAACTGCAAGTAGGGCAGAGACCTAATTGTACTCAAGGATGCATATTACTCACTTGCATCCAAGGAGGCAACTACTGCTCTTCCTTGATTGGATCTCGCATAGGAAGGAGATGAGATAGCTAAATCAGAAGGGAATGTTTCCTTTGGTGAGTTCCACCCTTGAAAATAAAGGCTAAGAGCAACCACATACAAACTCTCAGCTATCATTTCAAAGGAAGTTGGGAACTGTGTACCAGAGGTCACCATAGGTAGAATTTGCAAACTTTGAAACTTTTTTTTAAAAAAAAAAACAAAAACATTTTATTGAGTTTTTGGTGAAAGTTTATTCAGCAAGTTAGGTTTCCATTTGACAATTTCCACACAAATTGTTCAGTTATTTTAGTCACATTTGTCACAGTGTGTCAACATTCTCTGCAACTGTATTCTGTTTGTTTGATTTCCAGTATTCTAGATTCCCTTCCCTCTCTCTCATCTTTTCTTTTTTAAAATATATATATATATATATATTTTATTGTGCTTTAGGAGAAAGTTTACACAGCAAATTAGTTTGCCATTTAACAATTTCCATACAAATTGTTCTATGACATGGGTTACAATTTTCACAACTTATCAACATTCCCATTTTTTCTATTCCGCCTCTTCCATTTCCATTGGTCTAGCTTCCCTCCCCCTCACTGCCTTCTCATCCTCGCTTTTTAGTAAATACTGACCGTGTGGTCTCATAGTTGATTGTATATGGGACGTATTACTCATAGGTGAAATTGTTTATTACTTAAGCCAATTTACTATTTGGCTGAAAGGTGATCTCCAGGACTGGCTTTACTGCCCAAATTTGAAGCTTTTTAAAGGATATTGATCATGTTACCCTTTTCCCAAAATGATTAGTTGAAACTCATAAAGAAAAAAGGACCTAGGGAAGCACATGTATTTTGAGACATAAGAGGAGTTAAATCTTTGTTAAGAGTCAAGCTCAGTGAGGAGAACAGTGAGGATCCCTAAATGACACAGTTCCTGATGGTAGCTGCTAAAAGTGTGGTAAGCTAAGTTTCTAAAGCCTGTAGCAAAAGAAAGGGAGAGAAGAAGGGAGGGTGAGGAGGAGGAATATAGGAAGGGAGGCAGGGAGGGCGGAAGGGAACATGTGTGACTGGGAGCTGGTTGAGCCTGTCTCAGTAGGCAGTATGCTGTCTGTACCATGTCCCCTGGGGTACAGAGAAGACTGACTGGCGGGCCGTAATACAGGAAGCCAGTGTTCACCATAAGAATTGTTCTCAAATGTGATTCCCAGGCCAGCAAAAGCCTCATCCCCTGGAAACTTACTAGAAATGCCAGTTGTCAGGTGCCATCCTGAACCTCTGGAGAGACTCTAGTGGTGAGGCCCAGCAATCTAGGCCTCCAGTGATTCTGAGGCAGTTCAAGTTTGCAAACAACTGCAGTATGAAATAGAGCTAGACTCATTCAACATTTCACCTCAGAAGGTGCTGTTCCCCTGATAAAAGGGGACAAAAAGATCAAGTTATTAGAAAGCAGTTACGCTGCGTAAGCTAGGGAAATAGATTCACTTCTTCAGTTTTCACTAACAGAAAATGTCAGAAATGAAGCAAATCAAATAACCATTGAATAATCATGAGTCATCATTCTCAATAGCATCTAACTTCTATGTATATTACCCTACAATCCAAATTTGTTTGCTGACAGTTTCACTTGTTAACTGAAACCAAGAAAACTCACTTGAAGCGATATAAAAATACTGCTTAAAATTAGTGAAATATACCATATCAGTTAGCAATGAATTTGGCTGAAAACAACATATGCCTAACATAAACATATATTATTCATTCTAATCAGACAACTTAAAGAAAACATTGAAATACAGAAATCCAGATTCTGGGTTACCAATGAATTAGAAGGCTTTGGTATGCTGAAGGACCACTAGTTTTACAGTGGTTGAGCTTGACTGCTAACCCAAAGATTGACAGTTTGAATCCACCAGCTGCTCTTTGGGAACCCTGTGGGGCAGTTCTACTCTGAACTGCAGGCTAGCTTTGCATCAGAATCAACTGGATGGCAATGGGTCTGTTTTTTGTTTTTTTATTTCTTGGTTAATGGTTCAAAACGAAAGGATTATTATTCCTATGCACACGTAAAGATGTTTAAAATGTGACAAATTCTCTTGCCCTTGACATATTGGTAAATGTTTGTACATTCTAACCAATTGGGGGAAAAAAAAAAAAAACAGTGCATGAGATCACCTACCCCAAAATTCATGTTAAATCATGTTTTGTTTCAATACAATAATTTTAAAACTTACATTTCTTATAATAACCAGTGCCTTTGTGACTATACCATAATAGATTTTTAAACTTTTTCTTTTCTCTAAAACTAGAGATTGAATACACCAAAACAAGAAAAAATCTTTTACAAGTCTTCTTGCTGAAGGCAAAGAAACTCAAGGCGAGTCACCTTTAGTAGAAAATAGTCCCATGAGAAAGCATGAAGACCTCAGAATAAGAGGTCGGGAACGTGAGACACATAGCTTTGCACAGTGAAGGGACAGAGAGGCAGTCTTGGAATTCTGTCCACATTAGCCAGGGCAACAGACAGTAGATAATTCTCGTCTTCAAGTGCATGAGTTTTTTTTTTTTTATTCTTATTAAAAACAATGATAAAGAAGATACTGGTGGAGGGGAGTAGGTGGGTAAACAGAGCAACAAACTCGTTTTAGTTTAGTTCATGCAGTTCTCTTCCCTGCCTTTCTGTATTCAGACACCTAATTATATCACTATATGCTTTGAAAAGAACATTTTTTCACTACATTTAAAACAAGCATATGGTGAAACAGTTTTCATTGCAATCTTTTAAATGAAATGAAGAATTGATTCAGTATATAATACTTCTAATATTCAAAGAACTTGAAGAGCTTTGAAATATAACATTGGAATGAGTGGATTAGTAATTTTCTTGACATATTTTTGCATGTTTGATTAGTTAATTGGTGTCTTGAGACTATGTAATTTTATATCAAGATTTGAATGTACGTGGGTTAATTTAGTAATGGATATCACTTTAATTGGATTTGAAATTGGGGTATATGTCTCTTAGGATCTATAACTGGTCAGAGTAGTCAAAAGTATTAATTAATATACTTTACAGTGTTAACTTATTTTCTAAATGTCTTATGGTCCTGCTGAGTTCATGGATTTATGGAAGTTTTCTTCTCAGCACTAACTCAAGCACACTTGTTGTGTGATATAAAAAATATTAGCTAGATATAAAATTATGGAAAAATGTTTTTTAATTATCATGGAGATCTGAAATTCTCTAGGAGAAAGTTAATTTTGTCTTTCTTGGAAGCTAAGATCTTATTTCCATCAAACAAGAATACATTGGCCAGTACTGTCAAATTAAACCATTTAAACAGTGATTTTTGTTAGTCTGTTGTAGAAAGATACGTGTCAAAATATTTCACTAGTAGGCTGGAGGTCAGAAAACATGAGAATTAGTCTTAGATATTCTGAATACTAGAATCCTAGCCCAGTTAGCTTGTCCTTTTGTGTGTGATGCCCTTATTTGTAGAATGATGATATACTCTAACATTTCCATGGTCCACTGCAGCTCAGTGAAGCCTATAAAGGGAATAAGTTGAATCTACTTTTTAAATAGGTTGAGTTTCTTCAGATACTTACCAGTCACTCTACTCAGTCGCCATGAGTTGGATTCGACTCAATGCCATCAAATTCAAGGTATTTTACATCCTACAGCTTACTGATGTGAGGTTTGGAAAATTTTCTGACAACTGGAAAACTACAGGCCTAACAATACGCAGAAGCCAACACCATTGTTTTAGTCAGCTAATACTACTCTAACAAAAATACCAGAAAGTGGATGGCTTTACCAAACAAAAGTTCATCTTACACAGTCCAGTAGGTTACAAGTCCACATTCAAGGTGTCCACTCCAAAGGAAGACTTTCCCTCTGTCGGCTCTGGAGGAGAGTCCTTGTGTTGTATCAGTCTTTGTTTAAGGAGCATCCTGGCACAGGAACCTCAGGTCTGAAGGATGCACTCTTCTCCAGTGCTGCTTTCTTAATGGTGTGAGGTTCCCAAATCTCTCAGCCAGATTTTTTGCTTTATAGCTCAAGAGACTGCCTCAAGGCATAAGACAAACTTCCACATTGAATCTTGCTCTACCAACACAACTGCTGCCCATCCACCCTTAAACACCATAGAGGCAGGAATTCCAACATGGAGGAACATCACACAATACCAGGACTTGTGGCACAGCCAAATTGTTACATTTTTTTTAGGGAACACATTCAGTCCATCACACCCATAATGCTCCAGTGTACACCATGAGGATCACTAGTATATTCTCAAAAACTTCTTTGGCTAAGGCCTGTGGTCCAGGGTCACCTTCCCAACAATATAGGTGCAAGGGATCCTAGTCTCCATTACCTTCCCATCATGAATCCTGACCCAACAGCTATGAACATTGCCTCTGTTCTATTTTTTCACTGTTTACCAGTAACAAGGACTCCGAACTACTATCTGGACCCAGAAAGAAGCAGTGTCAAGTGCTTAATGTGGTTTACAAGGCCACCTACCTACCTCACTAACTTCATGTATTTTGGATAGCAGGGGGCCTCGCCTTGCCATCCATTCTGTAGCTGCAGTGTCCAACATGCCTCCTGCCACAGGGCCACACAACCTGAGACTTCCGGAAGGCTCCAGTGGCATGTTCCTTGGGCCAACAAATAATCTTTTACCTTCTTAATTCATTCAAATCTCTGTTGAAGCATCACTTTCTCAGGGAAACCTTCTGTGACCTCTAGTCTCAATCAGATTCTTTATGATGAAGTCTGTTATTGTCGTTAGGTGCCATCCAGTTGGTTCCGACTCATATGATCCCTGTGTACAAGCAAACAAAACACTGCCTGATCCTGCACCATGCCCACAGTTGTTATGCTTGAGCCCATTGTTGCAGTGACAGTGTCAGTTCGTCTCATTGAGGATCCTCCTCCCTTTGCACTGACCTACTTTACCAAGCATGATGTCTTTCTCCAGGGAATGATCCCTTCTGACCACATGTCCAAAATACTTAAGACACAGTCTCACCATCCTTGCTTCTAAGGAATACTCAGCTATACTTCTACCAAGACAGATTGGTTCGTTCTTTTGGCAGTCTTTGGTATATTCCAGGAAACATATGGCACAGTGGTTAAGAGCTATGGCTGCTAACTGAAAAGTCTGCAGTCCAAATCCACCAGCCACTCCTTGGAAACTCTATGGGACAGCTTCCACTGTATACTATAGGGTTGCTATGGGTCAGAATGGACTCAATGACAGTGGGTTTTAGGTATAGTCAATATTCTTCACCAACACCACAATTTAAAGTTGTCAGTTCTTCTTCTATCTTCCTTTTTCATTGTCCAGCTTTTGCATATATATGACATGATTAAAAATCCCACAGATTAGTTCAGGCCCATCTCAGTCTTCAAAGTGACATCTTTGCTTTTCAATACTTTATTCTCAGCAGATTTGCCCTATGCAATGGGTCTTTTGATTTTTTTGACTGCTGCTTCCATGGATGTTGATTGTGGATCCAAGCAAAATGAAATCCTTGATAGCCTCAATCTTTCCTCCATTTATCATGATGTTGCTTATTGATCCAGCTATGAGAATTTTTGTTTTTTTTGATGTTGAGGTAATCCATACTGTAGGCTGCGGTTTTGGTTCTTCAGTGTTTCGTCTTCATTTCAGCAAGCAACATTATGTCATCTGCATAATGCAGGCTCTTAATGACACTTTCTCCAATCCCAGTGTCGAGTTCTTCTTCATATTTGTCCAGTTTCTCAGATTCTTTGGTTGGCATACAGGTTGAATAGATAGATTGAACAGAAATGGTGAAACAATACAACCCTGATGCACACCTTTCCTGACTTTAAACCATGTGCTGTCCCCTTGTTCTGTTCAAACAACTGCCTATTGATCCATGTACAGATTCCTCAGGAGCACTATGATGTGTTCTGAAATTTCCATTTTTCACAACGTTACCTATATTTTGTTATGGTCCACACAGTTAGGTGCCTTTGTATAATCAATAAAACACAAGTAAACATCTTTCTGGTGTTCTCTGCTTTCAACCAAGATGCGTCTCACATCGGTAATGACATCCTTGCTTCCATGTTCTCTTCTGAATCTGGCCCAAATTTCTGGCAACTCCTTGTCAGTGTACTGCTGCATCCACTTTTGAATGATCTTACACAATTTTTCTTGCATGTGATATCAATGATATTGTATAATAATTTAAAAATTTGGTTGGGCCACCTTTCTTGGGAATAGCCATAAATACGGATCTCTTCCAATCAACTGGCCAGGAAGCTGTCTTCCAAACTTTTGGCATAGGTGAATGAGCACTTTCAGCACTGCATCTGTTTGTCGAAGCATCTAAATTGATACCACATGAATTCCTAGAGCCTTGTTTTTGCCAACATCTTCAATGTAGCTTGGACTTCTTCCTTCAGTATCTTCAGTTCACCATCATATGCTACCTTTTGAAATGGTTGAAAGTCAACCAGTTCTTTTTGTTATAATGATTCTGTATATTCCTTCCATCTTCTTTTGATGTTTCTTATGTCATATAATATTTTCCCTGTAGAATCCTTCACTATTGCAACTTGAGGCTTGAATTTTTTCCTTCAGTTCTTTCAGCTTGAGAAATGCTTGGTTTTCTGTCTTTAGCTCTTTATACTTGTCATTATAATAATTTATTTCATCTTCTCAAGCTGCCCTTTGAAACCTGCTCAGTTATTTTATTATTCCTTCTTTTTGTTTTATGACTACATTCAAGAGCAAGTTTCTGTTTCTCATGGACATCCATTTTACTTTTTTGTTTCTTGTTTCTTAATCACCTCTTGCTTTTTCATGTATGATGTCCTTGATGTCATTCCATAATTCTTCTAGGTTTTAGTCATTAGTGTTCAATGTAAGAAATCTATTCTTGAGATGGTCTCTAAACTCATGTGGGATATACAAGGTCCAACAATTTAATCTGTGAACTTAATTGTTCTACTGCTGAATATCACTGTGGTCACCTTTGAAGTACTCCCTTTGGGAAGCTATACACCGATGCCATTGCCTAGTATACCCTTCAGAGCAATTTCGGAACTCTTTCTGGAATGGCCATTACACATGGTGGCATAGTGGCAAGTTCATGAACTTACATAGTTGTTTGTGAGGGGTGTTTAGCCTGTAAACAAATAACTATATTGGAACATCCTCTCTACTCACCTGATCTGGCGTCCAATGACTTTTTTCTTTACCCAAAAATAAAGGAACTGTTGAAAGGAAGACATTTTGAGGACATGAAAGGTAGTATGATGATAACAGCTCTGATGTCCATTCCAGAAAAAGAGTTCCAAAATTTCGTTGAAGGGTGGACTAGGTGCTGTTGTTGGTATGTAGCTTCCCAAGGGGAGTACTTTGAAGGTGACCATAGCAATATTCAGCACTAGTGTTTACAGTGGTATGTAGCACTTTTTCTATGATGAGTTCATGAAATCAGTTGTCATACCTTGTATTTAAGGTCATACTTTGGCTCTTGTGGACTTTTTCTAGCTTTCTTCAGTTTCATTTGAATTTGCATATGAGCAATTGATGGTGTGTACTTCCCTCGGCTTCTGGTCTTGTTCAGACTGATGATACTGAGCTTTTGTATCATTGCTTTCCACAGGTGTCATCTATTTGATTACTGTGTATTCCATCTGGTGAGGTCCATGTTTATGTTGGTGAGTCACTGTTTATGTTGGTGGAAAAACATATTTACAATGAAGTCGTGGTCCTGCAAAATTCTATCATGTGATCTCTGACATAATTTCTATCACCAAGGTCATATTTTCCAACTACCAATCCTCCTTCTTTGCTTCCAGTTTTTGCATTCCAATCACAGTAATTATCAGTTAATCCTGACTGCATGTTAAATCAATTTCAGACTGCAGTACCTGGTAAAAATAGTCAATTTCTTCATCTTTGGCCTTGTGTTTGGTGGGTAAATTTAATTTTCATATAAACTGGTCTTCCTTGTGGGCCCATGGGTATTATTATTCTATCACTGGCAGCTTTGTACTTCAGGACAGATCTTGAAATGTTCTTTTTAAAGATGAATGCAACATCACTCCTCTTCAAGTTGTCAGTCCCAGGATAGTAGACTATATGTTTGTCCAATTCAAAATGTCCAATACCAGTCCATTTTAGCCCACCAATGTCTAGAATATCAATCTGCTTGTGTTCTGTCCCATTTTCTACAATTTCCAATTTTCTTAGATTCATGCTTTGCACATCCATGTTCTGACTATTAATGGATGTTCACAGCTGTTTCTTCTCATTTTGAGAAGCAAATGAAGGTCCTGAAATCTTGACACCATCCACATCATTAAGGTTCACCCTACTTTGAGGAGGCAGCTCTTTTCTAGTCATCTTTTGAGAGCCTTCCAACCTGAGGGGCTTATCTTCTGACACTACATCAGACAGGATTCCACTCGTATTTATAAGACTAATCCTTTTCAGAAGTAGGCTGCCAGGTCCTTCTTCCTAGTCTGTCTTACTCTAGAAGCTTAGCTGAAACCTGTCTTCCAGTGACCCTGCTTCTTTTTATTACTGGCACAGCTTCCAGCATCACAGCAAAAAGTAAGCACTCACAGCAAAAAGTAAGCACTCACAGCCTGACAAACTGACAGACAAGTGAGGGATAATGAAATCTAAAGGGCTATAATCCTTTATTTATCTGTATCTGTAATTATACATTCATTCATAGGGTTATTCGAATGTCTGTCTTTCCAACTCAATGCTAATATCAATGAGAGCATGTACTTTGAGAATTTTTTGTCAGTAGTTCTATGACTCAAATTCATAGTAGCAAGAAACAGAAACCACAATCTATTAAACAGTTAAAAACCTAGCTCTGGCACCAAGCTCATTACTGAACCAGCCACTAGCTCAGAGACCTTTACAGGTTTCTTACCTCTCTGTGCCTCGATTTTCTCATGTATAAAATGGAGATAGCAAGAGGATCTACCAATGAGAGCTATAGTGAGAATTGTTGGTGTGTGCTATAGAGTCAACTGTAATTCACATAAACTCTGTGGGACAGAGCAGAACTGCTCCTTAGGCTTCCCTAGGCTGTGATCTTGCTGGGATCTGATTCCTTGGTCTTTTCTCCTGTAGAGAAGCTGGTAGATTTGAACTGCTGCTAACTTTTCAGTTAGTATCCATACACTTAATTACTGTGCGACCAAACAAAACCCATTGCCCTCTAGTTGACTGTGACTCGTAGTGACCATAAAAGACAAAAAGACAGAGCAGAACTGTCCCACTGGGCTTCCAAGGAGTTGCTGGAGGATTTCAACTGCTGACTTTCAGTTAGCAGCCAAGCCCTTAATCACTGTACCACCAGAGCTCCTTAATTCAGGGTGGATTAAATGAGGTTATGTAGTTAGTATGAACAGAACACAGCAAATGTTCAGCACCCGGTAAATGTTCGCTATTATTGTTTAAACACAAAATACATTTTATTAATATTAAAAGATTTTCAAATAATATTCTGTAATTCTGAAAAAGGAAAAACTATAGGAAATAGAAAACAGACTGAGGACTGAGCATAGGCAAGAGAGTAACCTAAAAGAAGCAGAAAGAGAATCTGAGGGGCTATAGAACTGGGCTGCATAATGACTGCGATAGAGGACACATGACTGTAAGTTTGTCAAAATCTATGGAAATATGCATCCACCAGTATATCCACAATCCACAGGACACTTTAATGAGTGAATTGACTATATATAAATGTAAAAAATCAAAGACTGTTTGATAGGTATTACAAACACTGGACTGGTTAGAGAACTGGGTCTAAAAAGTAAGCAGAAATTTCCATCTTTCTGCCTTGTATTTTCAGCCAGGACTTCTGTCCCAATCAGTTCAGTGGTGAGAGTGCACGACGGTTCAACACTAAGTGCAACAGATTGCACAACCATCAACATCAGAAGAGAAGTTACCATTGGAATTCACTGCCATGGCTTTCCCTGGTGTTGCTGGAGATTGCATACAGAAAGCTTCATGGCCACCACCTAACATCAGAAGAGATTTTCTGCCCTTATTAAGTTAAAAAATGATTGCTGTGGAGTGGATTTCAACTAATAATGCCTCTGTAGGACAGAGGAGAACTGCTCCATAGTGTTTCCAAGGAACAGTTGTTGGATTTGAACTGCTCACATTTTGGTTAACAGCTGCACTTTGCTGTAACTCTTAACCACTGTGTCAAGCTACTAGCTACAAATTCAAAGTCCAAAATAAGTGGAAAATATTAACTGTTCCTAGGTCATGTGTTACATATCTTAACTACAAGGGAGCTGGAAAAATAAGCATCTATTGCACTTTTAAGGTGATAGGCAAATACTCTCACTAACAAGATTAATAAAATAGGGAATTATCCCGAACATAAGATCAGGTTCAGACGCTGGGAAGCCAAAAATAAAACAACACAATACACATATCAACAGTACTTTTCAATAAATATTTGTTGAATCAGTTTTATGGCAGAGAGTGGAAATAAGACCTTTCAGAAATATTATTATAAGTAACTAACAGTAGATGATTTCCTAATTATTCCTGTTCAATTTCAGTATAAGCAGATAGCAAGAAACATAGTGCGAATAACACTGAACTAAGAGTTTGTGTGTTACTGTTAGGTGCTGTCTAGTCAATTATGATTCATAGCAATGCTATGTACGCTCGAACAAAGCACTTCTTGGTCCTTCACCACCCTCAGAATTGAGGCTGTTTAAGTCCACTGTTGCAGCCACTATGTCAGTTCATCTCATTGTGGTTCTTTTCTTTGCTGACACTCTACTTTACCAATCATGATGTCCTTTTCCAGAGACTGGTCCCTTGTGATAGCATGCCCGGAGTACATGACACAAAGTATCTCCCTTCTTACTTCTAAGGAACATTTTAGCTGTACTTCTTCCAAGTCAGATTTGTTCATTCTCTGCCGGTTCATGGTATATTCAATATTCTTTGCCAGCACCATAATTCAAAAGTATCAGTTCTTCCTTGGTCTTCATTATTCATCATCCAGCTTTCACACGTGTATAAGGCAATGAAAATATCATGACTTAATGTTGTAAGTGACATCTTTGCTTTTGTTAACAGCTCACAGAGGTCTTTTGCAGCAGAGTTGTCCCATATAGTACATTGTTTGATTTCTTGACTCTTGCTTTCATGGGCACTGATTGTATATTCAAGTAAAGTGAAATCCTTGACAGCTTCAATCTTTTCTGTGTTTACCACAATGTTACTTTTTGGTCCAGTCGTAAGGATTTTTTTTCTTTATGCTGAGGTATAATCCTGATTGAAGACTGTGGCCTTTCATCTTCTCAGTAGGTGTTTTAAGTCTTCATCACTTTCAGCAAACAAAGTTGTGTCATTTGTAGATCAGTTTGTTAACAACTCTTCATATAGTTCATCTTCTCAGATTATTTACACAGCATACAGAATGAATAAATATGGTAAAAGGATACAGCCTAACTATATCTCTCCTGCTTGTAAACCATACAATGTCCCCTTTCTGAACAATGGTCTATTGGTCTGTTGTTCTATGTACAATTAAGCGTTCTGGAATTCCCAACCTTTGCAACGGTATCTATAATGTGTCGTGAGCCACACAGTCAAATGCTTTCCATAGCCAGTAAAACATAGGTAAACATCTTTCTGGTATTCTCTGCTTTCAGCCAGGATTTGTCTGACAACAGCAGTGATATCCCTTGTTCTACATCCTCTTCTGAATCTGGCTTGAATTTCTTTCACTTCCTTGTCAGTGTACTGCTACAACTATTTTTAATTATCTTCAGTAAAATTTTGTTTGTATGTGATATTAATGACATCACTTGATAATTTCCACATTCTGTTGGATCACCTTTCTTTGGAATGGGTGCAAGTACAGATGTCTTCCAATTGAATGGTGCTATTACAGAAATGCCACAAAGTGGATGACTTCAACAAAGAGAAATCCATTCTCTCACAGTCTAGGAGGTTACAAGTCCAAATTCAGGGTGCCAGCTCCAGGAGAAGACCCTCCCTCTGTCAGCACTAGGGAAATAGTCCCTGCTATTAATCTTCCCTTTTCATGGAGTCCCTCAACACAGGAACCCTGGTCCAAAGAATGCACTGTTTTCCTGGTTCTTGTTTCTTGTTTGTATGAGGTTCCCCTGTCCTTCTGCTTGCTTTTATATCTCAAAAAGAGATTAAGATGCAGCCTGATCTTGTAGCTTCAGTCCTGCCTCATTAACATCATAGAGGTAGGACTGACAACACAAAATAGAATTGTATCAAATGGCAGAAATACTGGGAATCATGGCCTAGCTACGCCAACAGAAATTTCGGGGAGATAACAATTCAATCCATGACAAATGGCTAG
The DNA here is from genome assembly GCA_028571685.1 of Heterohyrax brucei. NCBI lineage: Eukaryota > Metazoa > Chordata > Mammalia > Hyracoidea > Procaviidae > Heterohyrax > Heterohyrax brucei. The sequence goes on along the minus strand of CM053141.1, from coordinate 97,227,212 downwards.
GTAGTTGTTTTACAAATTTCTTAGTATAGAAGAGTTAGCACTTACAGCCTTGCATCTGTTTCTTAAAACATCTCAGTTGGTATTCCATCAGTTCCTGGAGCCTTGTTTGTCACCAGTGCCTTTAATACAGCTTGGACTTTTTCCTTTAGTACCATTGGTTCTTTTTCATGTGCTTCCTGAAATGTGCTTCCTGAAATGGTTAGCCATTGACCAACTCTTTTTGGTACAGTGGCTCTGTGTATTCCTTCTATTTTCTGTTAGTCATTCCCGTGTCATTCAATTTTTGCCCATGGAATCCTTTGATTTTGCAACTCAAGGCTTGAGTTGTTTCTTTGGTTCTTTCAGCTTCAGAAATGCCAAGCATACATATTCCTCCTTTTTGGTTTTCTAACTACAGTTCTTAGCCCACTTCATTATAACATTTTACTTTGTCTTCTTGAGTTGCCCTCTGAAATCTTCTGTGTAGCTTTTCTACTTCATCATTTTTTCCATTTGCTTTAGCTGTTCTATGTTCAAGAGCCAAGTTTCAGAGTCTCTTCTGACATCTGCTTTGGTCTTTTCTTCCTTTCCTGTCTCTGCAAACCTATCAACTTCTTGTATGATATTCTTGATATCATCCCCCAACTCATCTGGTCTTCAGTCATTAGTGTACAGTGCATCTTTTTTTTTTTAATGTGCTTTAAGTGAAAGTTTACAATTCAAACTGGTTTGTCATAAAATAGCTTATATTGTTATGTGTGTAATGTTATGTATCATTATGTATTGTTACACATGCTCTCTCCATTATGTGACAGCACATTCCTCCTTTCTACCCTACATTTCCTGTGTCCATTGAGCTAGTTCCTGTCCCCCTCTACCTTCTCATCTCACCTCCACACAGGAATTGCCCAGTTAGTCTCATGTATCTACTTAAGCCAAGAGGTACTGTCTTTACCAGTATCATTTTATATCTTACAGTCCAATCCAATCTTTGTCTGAAGAGTTAGTTTTGGGAGAGCTTTCAGTTCTGAATTAACAGAGTCCAGCAGGCAAGTCCTCCTGAGACCCGCCAGTCTGTCATGTCTAATCCACTCTGAAATTGTCTCTAATTTAGGTGTGATATATAGTCCAGGTGGTACTTTGGCTCTTATGGACTTTTTAAAAGTTTTTTCAGCTTCAGCTTGAGCTTGTACATGACCAGTTGCCAGTCTGTTAAGCAGTCAGCCCCTGGCATTGTTCTAAGTGATGATGCTGAGCTTCTCCATCATCTCTTTCCACAAATGTAGCCAATTTGGTCCCTGTGTATTTCATCCAGTGAGGGCAACATGTATGGAAACCCTGGTGCCATAGTGGTCACTGAAAGCTGTTTCCAATCAATAGTTTATTAGTGTTCTATTGGTCTTTCCATATTCTATTTTTCCATCTCTGGCATTATTTCTATCACCAAAACCATATATTTCAACTATGGATCCTTCTTCATTTCCAGCTTTTGCATTCCAGTCACCGGTTATTACCAATGCATCTTGACTGCATGTTTAATCAATTTCAGACTGCAGAAGTTGTTAAAACCCTTCCATTTCTTCATCTTTGTCTATAGCAATTGGTGCATAAATTTTAATAATAGTCATATTATCTGGTCTTCTTTGGGTGTATGAATATTAGCCGATCACTGACAACATTATACCTCAAGGTAGGTCTTGAAATGTTCTTTCTGACAATGACCTTGACATTATTCCTCTTCTATTTGTCATTCCGAGCATAGCAGACCACAGGACTGTCTTTTCAAAATGACCAATACCACTCTACTTTAGCTCACTAATGCCTAGGACATCAATCTTCAAGCTTTCTATTTCATTTTTTACAATTTCTAATTTTCCTTGATTCATACATTATACATTCCATGCTCTGATTATTAATAGCTCAGCAAATGAACCAGAAGCTTTAATCCATCTATGTCACTAAGGTTGACTTTGAGAAGACAGCTCTTGGGGGAGAAGACAGCTTTGAGAAGTACAGCTCTTTGAAAAGACAGCTCTTCTCCAATCAAGTGCCTTCCAAGCGGAGGGGTACGTCTTCTAGCACAATACCAGACAATGTGCCATAGCTATTCAAAAGGTTTTCACTGTTCAGTATTTTCAAAAGTAGATTGCCGTATCTGTCTTCCCAGTCTGTCTGCTGAAATATGTCCATCATTGATGACCCTGCTGGTGCTTGAAATATCAGTGGTATAGCTTCCAGCATTACAGCAACACACAAGCCACCACACAATGATAAACTGACTGAAAAGTGGTGTAGTCAGCCATAGATCTTAAATTCATAGACAAATTCCTTGACCCCTTAAAGCTTTACTCCTGTATCTAGTCAACAAGATCTATCACATGGTTATGAAAGGGAAATGAGAGAAAATTATAAAAAAATTGAATGACCTCTGGCTGGAGGAAGGAGAGTGGGTGGAGAGGAGGGGAAAGGAGACTGTTGGGAGGATGAGACATGTATGGAGCAGAGAGGAATAGTGTGCTGTCACTGGACAGGGAGAGCAGTGGTAGCTGCATATAGGTGGGCATGTAAAGTTATATGGGTATGTACATTTTCACTTAGTCATATTAAATAAAAAATAAAAATAATAAATTTAAAACTCTAAAATCTTATTATAAATGTAAGTTATGGAATAATATAATACTTTTAAATTACTTAGGTGTCTATACATGAAATAGGATCTCCAAGACATGTTTGCAGGTGGAGAAATTTCTATCTTTTGCCTTGTGTTTCATATCGGCCCAAGGAGAAGACATGCTACCAACTACCATCTACATTGCCAAGCTAACTCCCCAGCCACTTGCTAACTGTCTTCCTGCCTCCCATGAGTAAAGAAACTGTTAACGTAAGTAGCCTCATCCTTAGTCATATTTTACAGGTAGCTGGATAGTGTTCTTTAGAACCAAGAAGAGGCTCTCTCGATTCTCTGCTGCTTGCTATTTCTCTGCTGTTAGTCCACAGAGTAGAGCCTGGTCCTAGAGGCTGGGCTGCCACACCCATCCACGGATTGATTAAATTAGTGGATTCAGTCAGGAAGTAGGGAGTGGGATGTCTGTCTTAGAATTTTAAGCCACTTCTCCATCAGCTTCATGAGGAAAACTTCCTTTTAAAGATACAGAGTACTTGGCTGGCTATACTATTTTAAAAATCATTACTTGTACTTTGGCCCTACTGGGTGATTGTTTCTTGTGAATGGTTTTCTTAATCAAGAATCCTGAAAAGGAAATGAGTCAGTGGTAAAAATTAAATAAAATTAATTAACATTAAAATCCTGCTCAAAGTAGTAAATACTTTTAGTAGTAGAAAGTTCTTATACCCATACTTATAATTCTGTTTTTTCTCAAAAAAACTGTTCCCACATTGTGTGTCTATAATTATAAAAATAGCCTTTTTTATGGTCAGAAATGATACAAACCAGACTCTTTAACCATCCTTGACATCAGAGAGGAGAATGGAACAGTAGGAATCAGAGTGGGAAAATACCAACAAGGGAATTGAGTTTTTCTTCTATGTAGTTCTGTATTGTAGAATTTTCACAATGCACATATATATTCATATATTATGTATGTTTTTAATAAGCTTTTCTAGTTCTTAATAAAAAAAATAACTTACTAAATGTAAAAAGTCTAAGTGACAACAAATCTTGTACGTAACACTCTTCTTTAAGAAAAAGTAAGGTATTCTCTAAAGCAAAATCTCTCCTCAAAAAAAAAAAAAAACTGGAAAAAAATGATGAATGGTGGCTGAAAAGGTCATTGAAAGAAAACAATAGAAATAAAATACAGAATAATTTCTACTCTCAAGTTCACATACCTTGGTTTTCTTGACTTACTGTCATCTGGGCCTGACTTAGAAATGGACTTTGAACAATTGGTATCTTGAGGAATAAAGGATTAAGAATTCCCCGAGCAAAAGAAAACTGCTTTTCTTCTACAGTTAGACTGTGTATATATACTATAAACATTTAGACATACAGCACACACACACAGGTACATGTGTCCTCTGCATGTGCATTAACATAATATGCACGATTATATTTTAGTTTGCTAAATGACTACCCATCTGTCAGTTAGCTGTACTGTGGTAGCTTCTGTGTTTCTATGATGCTGGAAGATATGCCACCAGGATCTCAAACACCCGCAGAGTTACCCTGAGTTAACAGTTTCAGCAGAGCTTCCAGACTAAGACAGACCAGGAAGAAAGGTCTAGAGATTTACATCTGAAAATGAAACTCTTATGCTTCACAGCAGAATATTGATTGTTCAATGTAGTACTGGAGGATAGTAGGTTGGAAGTCACTGAAAACACACAGTGGCCACAACAACAGCCCAAGCATACCGATACTGATAAAGATGGAATGAGATGAGACAATGTTTCATTCTGTTATACATGGGATAACCGTAAGTCAGAGACAAATTAGAAAGGCAACTTACAACACCAGTACCTAAAAGCAAAACGCATCTTTGAACCCAGAATACCTAGTGCAATACCTGGCACTTAGTCCTCAACAGAGATTTTCTGAACTGTATAATATTTATTTATAACAACCATTAATTAAAGATTTACTATGCGAGCTACTTAAATACATGATCATATATCTTTACATCAACTCATTGTCTATGAATTTTTTTTTTGTACCTTACTGCCTGATTCTTTTGAGATTTGCTTAAGATTTACTATATTATCCCAAGGGACCTGTAATGTATAACTTTTCTTTTTTGCTTACCCTAAGAAACTACATCCTTATCTCCTTAAAATGGTAATCAAATCAAAACTCACTGCTGTCAAATTGATTCTGACAGCAACCCTAAAAGACAGAGAAGAACCTGCCCCATAGGGTTTCCAAGGAACTGGTGGTGGATTTGAACTGCTGACCTCTTGATTAGCAGCTGAACACCTAACCACTGTGCCATCAGGGCTTCCAAACAACTAACAGTTCGTGGCTTTTTCTGTAGGCTTCTATTCCATGGAGTTTTGGTGGCACTACCAATCAAGAGTGACCTCATGATAAATGCTATGACATCCTAAGACTCCTTTCCTCTGCAACTGGCTGGATGTAGGCTTCAGGCCCAAATTTCTAGCCAGCCTCTCTTAGGATGTGAAACCTGAGTAGAGTCAAGCAAGGAGAAAAGGAATCTGAAGGTGAATCATTTCAAGGCTTATGCCCTAAAGACATTCTCCAAGAGCTCTCACTGCAGAGATCACCAGAGATAATCTTGTTCTCGATCTTCTCAAGACCTTTGGTTTTTCAACTCTTCGATCTTTGGTTCAGAACATACACAATATATTTCTAACTCATTCCTTTTTTGTTGGTTGGTTGGTTGGTAGGTTTTTGGGGGCCTAAGCTTATTACAGCCAGTCTTTGTTCCTTGCAACTAAAAACATCTCAGTGTAACATACTATTTTGTACAACCTAGCCTCTCCCACATGATAGGCTATTAATAAAATGAGTTGATTGCACATTCTAGGGTGTCTTAAGGAAAAAAAGCTGCAAATGCCTCATAGAATTAAATTCTCCATCACACCTATCCAATGTCTATTGCGGATAGATACCGTTTCACAAATGGAAAAGGTGAAAGAACAGAGACACTAACATATAAACAAACTTTTGCAACACACCAAACACAGTTTCCTAACACAGTTGAGGCGAGGCAAAACAGAACAGTTTGTAGAAAATGTGAATTGCAGAAGTATAGAATTTGTCCAAAAATCAGATTGGAGTTTGTACCTGCAGCACACAGTAGCACACACCCGACATGCAGCTGAAGAGTGACTCACTGAGGAGGTTTTGTAATGATAACTCTGCCCTCCTGAACTATCACATCCCAAAACCAGATGGCTTCTCATTTAACATCACGACTTGGTAAAAGAATATTAAAGTCACTTTTATGAGTGATATTTCCTGACATCTCTGCACAAGTAGTATAAAGAAGCCCTATCTGTTTGCCTAAACGGTCATTTTGCACAATGGAAAGTACTTATTCTGCATTTATTATTTCTTGTTTCTATCACTTGCACTTTGTTAGATATCAAGTTTATAAAAAATACATTCTCCCAACCCTCTAACTTTCATAATTTAAAAATCGCCTAGAGTCAAATACAATTAAACTCCAGAATTAGCACAACCTTTTTCTGCTTCAGTTTGAAAATATCAATACAGCTTTCACTTACTTTTCAGTCTTCTTCCTCAATCTTAGAAATTACATTTCATTAAATTTTTTCCTAATACATGGGAGACTTTTATTTATGGCTTCTGCTTTTCTTTATCCATCAAAGAACTGCTACAACAGTTTTGAAAAGCTTTATAACCATAATCAAAACTGATTTGATAATTCCTGAAGCCAGCATCATTCACACTGCCAGATTGCTACCATAATTAGTAAGCATTAGGAATGACCCTTTATGCTTCAGTGAAGTAAGTCACCTCCTGAGGTAGCTTAACTAATGGAGGTCAGCAGGGAAGACTTCTAATAATGTTCTGTATCTAAGAACTCCCATACATCTGTTGGCTTGTCATACTGTGGTCTCTTGCTGGGATGCCAGAAGCTATGCCATCAGTATTCAAATACCAACAGAGTCACTCATGGTGAAGAGGTTTCAGTGGGACTTCTAGACTAAGACAGAATAGGAAGAAAGACTCAGCAGTCTACTTCTGAAAATAATTAGCCAGTGAAAAACCTTATGAAAATAGCTGCAGAACACTGTCTGATATGGTGTCAGAAGATGAGCCCCTCAGATTGGAAGATATTCAAAATATGACTGGGAAAGAAGTGCCTCCTCAAAGTCAAGTCGGTCTTAATGATGTGGATGAAGTCAAGTTTTTGAGATCTTCATCTGCTGATTTGGCACAACTCAAAACAAGAGTAAACAGCTGCAAACATCCATTAATAATAGGAATGTGGAATGTACAAAGTAAAAATGTAGGATAACTGTAAATCATCAGAAATGAAATGGAAGACATCAAGATCAAAATCCTAGGCATCAGTGAGCTGAAACAGACTATACTGGCCACTTTGAATTGGATGATCACATGGTCTGCTATGCCAGGAATGGCAAAATGAAGGCAAATGGAGTCCCATTCAGCCTCAAAAAGAACATTTCAAGAACTATCCTGAAGTATAACATTATCGGACAGGATAATACTCATAATTCTACAAGAAAGACCAGTTAATATAACTATTATTCAAATGTATGCACCAACTACCACCTCCAAAGATGAAGAAATTGAAGATTTTAATGAACATCTGCTGTCTGAAATTGATTAAACATGCATCCAAGATGCACTGATAATTATTGATGATTAAAACGCAAAAGTCAGAAAGAAAGAAGGATTGGTAGCTGGAAAACTACCTGGAGATCACCTAATAGAATTTCTCAAGAACAACTTATACATCACAAATACTCTTTTTCACTAATATAAATAGTGACTATGCACATGGACCTCACTAGATGAAATATACAGGAATCAAATCAACTGTATCTGTGAAAAAAAATGATGGAAAAGCTTACTATCTTCTGTCAGAACAAGACCAGGGGCTGACTGCAGAACAGACCATCAGTTACTTATATGCACGTTTAAGCTGAAGAAAATTAGAACAATTCTAGTAGAGCCAAGTGTAAGCTGAAGAAAACTAAAACGATTCTAGTAGAGCCAAGTATAAGCTTGAGTATATCTGACCTGAATTTAAAGACCATCTCAGGAATAGATTTGGTGCATTGAACACTCATGACCAAAGACCAAAAGAATTATGGCATGACATCAAGAACATCATACATGAAAAAAAGCAAGAGGCCATTAAAAAGACAGGAAACAAAGAAAAGACCTAAATAGATGTGACAAGAGACTTTGAAACTTGCTCTTGAATGTAGTAGCTAAAGCAAAAGGAAGAAATGATGGAGCAAAAGAGTTGAACAGAACATGTCAAAGGGTAACTGGGAAAGACAAAATATTATAGTGAAATGTGTGTACAACTGGAGGTAGAAAACCAAAAGAGAAGAACATGCTCAGCATTTCTCAAGCTGAATGAACTAAAGAAAAAAATCCAAAACTTCAGTTGCAATTTTGAAGTATTCTACAGGAAAAATACTGAACAATGTAGGAAGAATCAAAAGAAGGTAGAATGAATATACAGTCATTGTACCAAGAAGAACTGGTTGACATTCATTCATTTCAGGAGGTAGCGTATGATCAAGAACAGAAGGAAGAGGTACAAGCTGCATGGAATATATTGGTGAAAACTAAGGCTCCAGGAGTTGACAGAATACCAAGCAGGATGTTTCAACAATTGGATGCAGCACTGAAAGTGGTCACTCATGCATGCCAAGAAATTTAAAAGACAGCTACTTAGCCAACCAACCAGCAAAGATCCATATTTGTGCTTAGTCCAAATAAAGGTGATGTAAAGGAATGTAGAAATTATCAAACAATGTCATTACTATTACATACAAGTAAAATTTTGCTGAATTCAAAAGTGGTTACGTAAGTATATCAACAGGGAATTGCCAGAAATTCAAGACAGATTTAGAAGAGGACATGGAACTTGGGATATAACTGCTGATGTCAGATGGATCCCGGCTCAAAGTAGAGAATGCCAGAAGGATGATTACCTGTATTGTATTGTCTGTGCAAAGGCATTTGACCATGTGGGTCCTAAATTATGGATAACACTATGAAGAATAGGAATTTTAAAACACTTCATTGTGCTCATGAGGAACCTGTGCATTAATCAAAGTTGTTCAGATAGACCACGGGAATATTTCAGGGTTTAAAGTCAGAAAACTTGTGCATTGGGTTATATCCTTTCACCATATGCATTCAATCTGTATGCTGAGCAAATAATCTGAGGAATTGGACTATATGAAGAATAGGGTATCAGGTTGAGATGACAATTCATTAAAAACCTGTGTTATGCAGACAATATAACCTTGCTTGCTGAAAATGAAGACCTGAAGCACTTACTTAATCAAGGACTATAGCCTTCAGCATGAACTACACCTCAACATAAAGAAATGAAAATCCTCAAAACTCAACCAATATGCAACATAATAAATGGTTAAGATTGATGTTGTCAAGGACTGTATTTTACTTGGATCCGCAATCAATTCCCATGGACACAGCAGTCAAGAAATCAAACAATGCATGGCAGTGGACAAATCTGCTGCAAAGATCTCTTCACTTTAAGAACCAAGGTTCACCTGACCTAGCAACAACAACAATGAAAAAAACAAGCCTTACCATTAAGTTGACGCTGAGTCATACCAACACTACAGGACAGGTTAGAACTGCCCCATAGGGTTTCCAAGGAGGGGCTGGTGGATTCAAATTGCCAGCTTTTTTGGTTAGCAGCAGCAGCTCTCAACCACTGAGCCACCAGGGACCCTGACCCAACCCATGGTATTTTCAGTTCCTTCACATGCATGTGAAAGCCAGGTAATAAATAAGGAAGACCAAAGAAGAATTGATGCATATGAATTACCGGGTTGGCAAAGAATATTGTGTATACCATGGACTGACAGAACAAACAAATCTGTCTTAGAAGAAGTACAGCCAGAATGCTCTTCAGAAGCAAGGATGGTAAGATCACATCTCACATACTTAGGACATGTTATCAGGAGGCACCACTTCCTGGAGGTGGATACCATGCTTGGTAGAAGACAGAAGACTCTCACGGAGACAGACTGACACCGTGCTTGCAACAATGGGCTTAAGGATAACACTCATTGTAAGGATGGCAAAGGACCTGACAGTGCTCTGTTCTCTTGTGTGTAGTTGGAACTGACAGTGGACAGCACCTAATAACAACAATGGCAAGGAAGGCAAGGGAAGAGGATAGAAGGATTTGCTGTTGCAGCAGCACTAAATAACTAAGGCACCTCCCTTTTCTTTTTTTCTCATCCCCACCTTCCTTCTCTCACTTCTGAATGCTTTGATTTCGATGTTCTGGATCAGTCAATCCCAGCTCAACCAACTATGCAGTTCACAAATACACAAACACTAGAAGAGACACTGGTTATGATTTAAACCAAACAAACAAACAAAAAAAAACCCAAACTCATTGCCACTGAATCTACTCCAATTCATAATGACCCTAGAGGGCAAAGTAGAACTGCCCCATTTGATTTCCAGGGAGGAGCTGGTAGATTCAAACTGCTGACGTTTTGATTAGCAGTCATGGGTCACTGAAGGTCTTAACCACTGTACCACCAGGATTCTAGAACTGACTTAGGAGGTGCTAAAAGACCATTGTGCTTTATCTCCTGATGAAAGAGATAATATCACTCCCATATTTCCATCTAATACCCAAAAAGAAGGTTGAGGCACTGTATCTCCAGATGGCTACTGTTAAAAACAATTGTCACAGTAAAGTACCACGTGACTAGCCATTTATATGTTAGGGTGGTTCATGTGCTAAACCAAAACCAAATCATGGCCATTTAGGTGAACCCAACTTGTGGTGACCCATTTGCTTCATGGAGTTTTCTTGGCTGTGGTTCCTCCATGCCTCTCTGGGTCAATTCAGACTGCCAACCTTTAGGTTAGTGGCTAAGGGCAAACCATCGGCACTATCCAGGGACAGGTGAAAATCCTAGGCAGGAAATGGTATAGACCTAGACATTTATTAAGGGTAGGAAACAAGTAATCAGACAGTATAACAAGCAAGGAATCAGGTGGTGTAAGAGGTGTGTTACGGTCTGGAAGGAGAGAAGGAAGTCTGTGCAGCACTATGAGCTGATTTCATGAGAATGGCATTTGCTTGCTATTCAGGAGTACAAGTTTTTTATAATCTCAGTACAGCTGTAGATATTGTTTGCAATGAGAAAACAATCACAACAAATTACTAACTTTTACATGCAAAGAAGTATCATAAACAAAAAATAGTATTTCTTATGAATTAATTTCCAGAACCACCTTTATATTTTTTTCTACAGATTTTATCTTTATCCTCTGTCTCAAATGACAATTTAGTCATATTTTCAATAGAAAGAAAAGTAATTCTATCATTCTTCCAGCATGGTTGACAAATTTTCTTATTACTGATAGATTCTAAATGTTGTGTTTTGTTTTGTTTTTTTTTAATTTCATAATGCCTAAATTGTAACATTAAGTAAGGTTCAGGATTGTTTTCAGATTTGAGAAGATCTCAATCAAATTTCTGTCAAATATGACTAGTTTCTGGTTCTATACATTTCAAATCTGGGTTTCTCCATGATGTATAGACTTTCAGTCCTATGTATATAGTCACATCACAGTATGCTAGTTTCTGGTTCCATACATTTCAAATCTGTGTCTCTCCATGATGTATATATTTTCAGTCCAATGTATATAGTCACATCACAGTGTGCTCTCTGTTCTTATGTCTCTATACCCAGTCAACTGGGAGCTGACATCCTACAGGAAGCTATTCCTACATGAGTGGAGTCCCAGTCTTTCTTCTTATAACATTGTTCTGTAACCAAATCACAAGATACAGAAACTTTGTAGAATATCAGAAAAGATCTATATCCACTTTTAATTTGTATGTTAAAAACAAATACATGTAACCAACATGAATTTGCCAATAATTCCTTCCTTACAAGTTGCTTCTTATGAATTAACTTTTCTTCCAGGCCCTTTCAGATAGCAATGCTGACCAAATTAGTCTGTTATTCAGAAAACTCAGTGAAATATTAGGTCACATTTTTAATAATTCAACTCACATACAGCTGCTGGACAAGAAAAGCATTCCTTCTGATGCAAACCAAAATCAATTTATAAAAAAACACTGCATAAAAAAGTACCTGTAATGAACCAGAATATCCTGCATTAAAGCTATACACAGCAATGCAGGCAACTATAGATGTGTTAATTTGCAGAGTGTAGGGAGATGTCTTGTCATTTATGTTATTTCTTTCTGCTATAAAATGTATGTTCTACTATAAACCACACGGTTAGTTTGCTAAGGAATTAATACCTCCCAGATTGCCTAATTTAGAATTTAGATTTAAAGACCACAAAATAAAAAACAGTATTTCCATAAAGTTAATTGAAAGCATTCATTCATGCTACTCTTAGAATAGTTATGGCATTCCATAGCTATCACAATGATTTTATAAAATTGAAAGACTTTATAGGCTTTTTACTCTGAATTTAAGAGTTTACTAAAATACAGAAACCTAAAATGCTTCTGTAACGTTAATTTTTTTCCTTTAGAAAATTCCAGTGTGAAAAGAGGAGAGACGTGGTAGCACAGTGGTTAAGAGTTTGGCTACTAACCGGAAGGCAGTAGCTGGAATCCACCAGCCACTCCTTGGCAGCTCTATGGGGCAGTTCTACTCTGCTCCTATAGGGTTGCTGTCAGTCAGATCTGACTCCATAGCCCACATCAATAAACCAACATGGGAAAACATGTTTAGGAGTTCAAGACTAAATAAAAGTTATTTTCTCTATCCATATGGGATCAAATTGACCACAGCCATTTGAAAGAGAAAGCGTAGTGGACAGTGAGTTTGTGTTAATGGGGGAAGAATACTTCAGAAATGGAAGGTGCGGATGGTTGCACAACTTGAAGAACATAACATCAGTCAGTGAATTGTAGTAATTGCTGAATTAGTGTATGTTCTACTGTGCATATTCTCAGCAACAATAAAGAAATAATTTTAACAACAACAGGTAGAAGAAAACCCTATGTCACAATCAAAGTCACAATCTATCATAGGGATGGTGCAAGACTGGGCAACCTTTCCTTTTGTCATCCATGGGTTACTATGAGATGGGGGCAATCTCCAAGGCAGCTAACATCAACAATAATAAATGACCACTAAAGTAGCCTATTACTGTTTAAAAAAAAAAAAACTTTGATTAACACCAGTGTAGTGCTACTTAAAGACAGTTTTTCACAATGGGCTGCATATTAAAATCACTTAGATTGTAAAATTTCCAGCATGCAGGCCACACTTGAGACAAATTAATTAGACTCACTATGTACAGGACTCAGACACTGGTATTGTCAAAGGTCCCAAGTGATTCCAGTGTATGATTAAGTTTGAGAACTGTTGCTTTACAGTGTATTCAGAATCAGCTGACAAGCAACTGTAGACAGGAATACATCTAAGAAAGTACAGGAGAAAGCACTTAATTTGCTATGATGTAATTCAGAGGGATATGTTGTACAATGTATCACAATTGGGTAAAGAAGTTTCTGTATTTGTGCACAAAAAGTGAGTGTCCTCTGCATTTGTTTGCTGGCCATGCCCTCCAAGTGCAATACACCCTATAAGTGCCACCATGCCAGTCCTCTTCCACATGTTGCTGTAAAAAAATTAACAGTGCATTTATGAAAATAATTTGCAAGTAGATCCACTTTGCAAGCACTGTCCTAGCTGTCTGCACTGTTCAGGCAGTCCTGTTATTACTGTTATTCCTGTATGCAGACAAGTAAGCGGAGGCACAAAAAAAGTTAAGTCATGTGCCCCTTGTCACACAGAAAAATGGAACAGAAGGAATCAGGCAGGAGGGCTCCAAGGGTTTGTGCTCTTGAAACTATGCTCTAATTGCAAGAGTGTCCTGGCCTTTCTCCCCAGATCCTTCACTAATCCAGAGATCAAAGGCAGAAGGCCTGCCTTTGACCACTTGTGGAACGATCAGCAAAAGAGGCATTATTCTGTTTTGTTTGCTAATAAAACTCAAATGAATCCACTCATTTCTGAGAGGCTTAAGGCTCTTGTAGCAATGTAATCTCACCTGGAAAACATTAAAAAGTAAAACATTTGTGATAGGTTAAAAATGACTACAAATTCTTTCCTATTCTTCTCTCTAAAAGGTTAGATTGATGCTCACTCTACTTGAACTGGGCAGGCTTGTGACTTCTTGAAGCAATAGAGTATGTCAGGAGTGATGTTATCTGACATCCAAGGTTAAAACATAAAAAAGGCCATGTAGCTCTGTCTTGTTCACTGGCATACTTGCTCTTGACGTCCTGAGCTACCATGTGGAAAGTTCTATTACTCTGAGGCTGCCATGCAGAGGAGGCCAGGTATATTCACAAAAACTTAAACCAAACTTGTTGACGTTGAGTTGATTCTGACTCATAGTAACCCTATGAGTAAAGCTAAAGTATTGCCATCCAGCCATGCCCACTAGCTTACAAGATGTGTATGTGAGACAATTTTGGGCCTCTCAGACAAGCCCACCCATTGGACACTATCAAATGACTGGTGCTGACATCACAGAAAACAGAAAATTGACCCAAAGGAGCCCTGCCCAAGTTCTTGATCCATAAAATGTGATATATAACAATCATTGTTGGTTTAAGATACTAAAGTTTGAGATAGTTTGTTATGCAGCAGTCACTAACTGAAATAAGATCTAGTACTTGAAGTGGGCGCTTTCACAACAAAACTTATAGCACTGGCTATAAAAAACATATAGCACTGGCTTTGGAACTAGATAGAATCCAGAAACCTAAAGTGCCTTGAAGACATCACTAGTGAAAGCTGGAAAGCCCCTGAAGAGACTGTTAGCAAACGCTGAACAGGACTAAAATAGACATTAGTCAGAGCTAGCACTGAAAGGGTAGTCCTTAAAGGCTAGGAGGGCTTCCTTGCCCACCCCCCCGCCGTATGGCAGCAAGTTCAGCAACAGTAAAACATGGAAAGCAGAGAACATGCCTGATGAATAGGTAGATCTGGTCAAGGAGATTTTTCAGGAGGGAAACTGAAAGTACCAGCTAGTTTTTGTCAGCCATGAATGATAAGATACCAATAGAGAAAAACACAGTGAACAGGAAGCTATTTAGTGTTCAACTCAAATTTATGAGAAATATAAAAGAGCCAATACTTGCTGGGTTTGGAAATAAAACCTTTCCTCATTCCCAGATTCTCTAGAGAAATAAACAAAAAAAAAGGCCATTACCGTCAAGTCAATTCTGACTCATAGTGACCCTATAGGTCAGAGTAGAACTGCCACATAGAGCTTCCAAGGAGCAGCGGTGGATTTGAGCTACCAGGCTTTTCGTTAGCAGTCATAGCACTTAACAACTGTGTCACCAGGGATTCCTAGAGGAAAACAGTTCTCAAAGTAAAAAGCAGCCCCAAGGTAAAGATTATCTCAAGGTTGTATCTATAAGGCTCTTTGTTAAGACTTTAGAAAAATCTAAGTCATACCTCATTCACCGTATTATCTATACCAATAGGCCTCTGTAACTATAGGGGCTTTGTTCCACACACCGTGACTTGACTTAAAGTCCAAGTCAGAGAGACATCTGCCTGAAAGAGACTTGTGAGCACGGCTTTTATGTAATTAAGTAAACCCCAGTAAAGTTCACAGAAAGTCCAGAAAACTTTTAAGAAAATGGTATCGGCAGAAACACCGTTTCTTGGACCATAGAGGATAAGACAAACAAAAAAGAAGAGCCCATGTGTCCCATGTGTTCTCCAAAGAGTAGGAAGCTGACTAAGAAATCTACCCAACTGCTAACATCAGTCACAGAAAAGGCAGGCACAATGAAAGAAAACAGAGGGTGGGACCAGAGCACAGAGATGATACCCAAAGCCTAGACATGAGACCTAACCAAGGAACAGCCTGCCTATGCCCAGCTAGATAGCAGAATCCCTACGAATCACTGATTAGTTTTCTATTGCTTCCGTAATGAATTACCACAAACTTAATGAGTTAAAATGACACAAATTTACTACTTTAATGTTCTGTAGATCAAAAGTCAGGTACAAATCTCACCAGACTAAATTCTAGGTGTCAGTAGACTGCATTCTTCTCCAGAAGCCCTAGAACAGAATCTATTCTGTGCTCATTCTGGCAGATTTCAGGACTCTGAAATTGTAGGACTAAGTTGTTGTGAAATTGAGGTCCTTCTCAGATTCTAGACAGTCACATTCCTTAGCTCATGGCCTCTTTTCCCTACCTTCCAAACCAGAAGCATCATCTCTCTGACCCACTCATCTGCCTTCTTCTCTCACATTTAAAAGACAAATGTAATTAGATTGGGCACATCTCCCCATCTCAAGATCTTTAATCTGCAAAGTCTCTTTTGCCATGTAGGTAGTGTATTCACAGGTTCAGGGATATATTTGGGAGGCCACTATTCTGCCTATATATTCACTAACTCAGACTTTTGGTTCTTCTCTGTTTTAAATGGGCATGTATCTTTTGATTATCCCATCTCTGTCACACCAGAGAGTGTGTATGTGTAGAAGGTGGAGTGAGGATAGGTAGACTATATCCTTAACAGACAGGTCTTCAGGGCAAGTGGAATTAAGTTCAAGGAGCTGTACTCAAGAAACCATACACGAGGAGCCTCATATCTGGATTTGATTTAAATTAAAAAATTCTGGATTTTTAGCTGATGCTATAATAGGATGACATTTTGTAGGCCTTAGAAGGGAGTGAGTTTATTTTACACATGGATGTGATATAAATAACATACAAACAGAGGGCAGATTGTGGTAGATTGAAGATGACAGCAAATTATTTGTTACTCCACTTATCCACTTGAAAGATGGAATCTACATTTCCTCCCCTTGAATCTTGTGAGTGCTTTAACCATGAAAACATGGTAGAAGTAATGCTATGTGATTTCCGGACCAGGTCATAAAACGTTATGCAGCCTCTGTCTTTTTCTTTGGTATACTCCCTTTGGAGCCTTGTGTAGAAAATATGAGCACCCCGAGGTTACTGTGCTGCAGAGGTCACTCGTAGTCATTCTGGTTTACAGTTCCAGCTAAGTCCAGCCTCTGCCATCCTCACCAACCAGATACATGTGTGAAACCATCTTGGACACTCCATTTACCAACTGAATACCACTGAATCATTTTCATTAACACTATGTGTAACAGGAATCACCACTGGAAATACAATAAAGGTAATCAAGACCAGGAAACACTGGTGGTATAGTGGTTAAGTACTGTGTCTGCTAATCAAAATGTCAGCAGTTCAAAGCCCTCAGGTGCTCCTTGGAAACTATGGGACAGTTCTACCCTGACCTATAGGGCTGCTATGAATTGGAATTGACTAGACAGTGGGTTTCATTTCGGGGGGGGGCAGGAGTTTCTTTTTTAATTAAGACCATGGGATATAACAAAATTGCTATTTTAAGCAACTAGAGAGCACTGATGGTTTGCACTCTCCATGAGTTAGAATTGACTTGACAGCAACGAGTTTGGGTTTTTTGGTGGGGGAGGTTACTAACCTGAAGATTAATGGTTTCAATCCACTCTGTGGTACTGCAGAAGAAAAGCCTGGCAA
The DNA here is from genome assembly GCA_028571685.1 of Heterohyrax brucei. Lineage (NCBI taxonomy): Eukaryota > Metazoa > Chordata > Mammalia > Hyracoidea > Procaviidae > Heterohyrax > Heterohyrax brucei. The sequence continues at coordinate 97,209,961 of CM053141.1, read as the reverse complement.
CATGCTTCAAGATTTTTTTTTAGCAACTCTCCAGGACAGAGTAGAGCTGTCCCATAAGGTTTCTAAGGCTGTCAACCTTTGTGGAAGCAGATTGCCACATTTTTTCTCCTTCTGAGTGGCTGGTGGTTCAAACTGCCAACCTTTCACTTAGTAGCTGTTTTAGTCATCTAGTACTGCTCTAACAGAAATACCACAGAGTGGTGATTTCATGAAGAGGAACTTTACTGTCACAGTCCAGTAAGCCACAAATCCATTTATGAATTTTAAGCCCAGTCAGTAATAGAATTTATCACAGTCCGGTAGGCTGAGTTCAAATCCAGTGAGAGCATCTTGGCACAGGAACCTCAGGTCCAAAGGACATGCTTTGCTCTTGGTGCCACCTTCTTGGTGGTACCAGGTTCCCAGCATACTCTGCAAGTTTCTCTTCCTTATATCCCACAGCTGGTAACTTGACTTCTGCTTCACCGGCATAACTGCTGCCCATTCTCCATCATCATTATTATAGAGGCAGGATTCACAACACATAGGAGGAATGGGACCATACAGGGGACTCATAGTCAAGTCAGATCAATACATATATTTCAGAGGGAACACAGTGCTGTCCATGACACTCCACCCTTTGGCCCCGCAAACATCATATCATTAGAACATGTAAAATACATTCATTTATGGCACAGAAAAGGTCCTAAGTCCAGGTCCAAAATCCATAAATTTCTTTTCAGCTGTGAAATCCGGAACATTATCTTCCCAAAATACAGTGGTATAACAGGCAGGCACAAATTACACATTTTCATTACAAATGGAGAAGTTGCAGGGAAATAAGGCATTAACAGGCAACAAGCAAGACAGGAGAACACATTACAATAGTCCTCAAAGCTTTGAGAATAATCTTCCATTTTCTGAGATATTTTATGCATTAGTCTCGCCCTCCCAACTTTAGGTATTGTCCACACTCTCTGGATTCTGAGAGGAGATCTCCAGCCTTGTGCTACAACACAGCCTTCTAGGCCCACCTGGACAACAACTCAGCCCCCTCAGCTTTAGGAGTACCCTAAGCCCAACTGAGTGGCAATTCCACCCTTACAAACACAAGAAGTCATGGCTCCATGCTTTCCATGATCCCTGAGGTCATGGCCATACCTTTTGAGACCAGGATAGCTCTGCTTTTCCTCAACTTTGTCTCTTCAGATTTCATGGCCTCAAGCCCACATCTGCCCTGCAGGGGCAAGTGTTCCAAAACTTTGCAGCTTCACTGATGCAAGTGCCCAGAGGCATCCCACTCTGCCAGGAAGCCTCCTGCACTCAGGCAGGCACTCAGCTCTCTTTTTCCACATGTCAGTAAGTGTAGCTCCACCAATTCAACTGCCCAGAGGCACCCCACTTCACCAAGAAAGCTCTGTGCACAGGCACCTAGCTCTCTTGCTCCGTGGGTCAGCTTCTGGTTCTGATGTTGCCAGTTCACTGCTGCTGCTTTTCACCATCTGCTGCCGTCTCATGTGTTAGTAATTCTTTGGCATTCCTTCTTCCACCTATTTCACAGTTTCAAAAAAGCTTCCATATTTTAGGTATTTGTTAGAGCAGTACCCCACTTCCAGTACCAAATTCTGTTTTAGTCACCTGGTACTACTCTAACAGAAAATACTATGGGTGGAAGGCTTTATGAAAACAAGTTTTATTGTCCAGTTCAGTAAGCCACAAATGTATTTACAAATTATAAGTCCATTCAGTAAGAGAATTCATCACAGTCCAGTACGCTGAGTCCAAATCCAGTGAGAGCATCTTGACACAGGAATCTCAAGTCCAAAGGAAGTGCTCTGCTCCTCGTGCTGCCTTCTTGGTCGTATGAGGTTCCCAACTTACTCTGTTCACCTCTCTTCCTTATATCCCACAGCTGGTAACTGGAGCTCTGCCTCACCAGCACAACTGCTGTCCATTCTCCACTATCAATATCACAGAGGCAGTATTCACAACACATGGGAGGAAAGGCACCATATTGGGACTCATAGTCAAGTCAAATCAATACATACATTTTGGTGGGGGACACAATGCAGCCCATGACAGCAGCCAAGTGCTTAACCACTGTGTAACCAGGGCTCCTTCCATTAAGATTGCAACCAAAAAAAAACCCTATAGAGTAGTTCTACACTGTAACAGATAGTATTGCCATAAGTTGAAATCAATTCAAAGGCAAGGGGTTTACTTTGGGGTTTGGGGTTTGGGTTCATGTAATAGATAATAGAAAAAAGATCTTTTCTGAGAGCACTGAAGAATGGAACAGTGAGTATATCTCACAACATTTTCCAAAATTCTCTTTAAATCTCTTTCCTTCCAAACATGGCATTGCCATGAGTCAGAAATAACTAGATGACAGTTGATTTTTTGGTTCTTCCTCCAACGTTCTTGCAGTAGCTGAAACGTCTTTTCTGACCTTCAGCTTCTCTTTCTCCCATATCCTTATGAAATCTCTACTATGGTAACTTCTTATTCTTTTTTTATGTGAATTGAAGCACTGGAAGATCAAACTAGTGAGACTGAAGATAATGCACATGACAGCAACATACTTGAGGAAAAATCAGAAAAAAGAATTCCAAAATATCAAGACACACTAAAAATTATGTGGGACTTTATGAAGAGAAATAATCTACAAGTGACTGGAGTACCACAAGTACCCTGTAATGTGACATCACACTTCCCCTTTCCATTCCAAGTTTCTTGTGTCTATAATCAGTTTCTGTCCTTTCTTGACTTCTTATCCTGCCTCTGGACAGGAGCTGCACATTTGATCTCCTATATCCACTTCAACTAGGAAGCATGCTCTTCACAAGTTTTATTTTATGTTTTATACTCCAGCCTAATCTTTGTCTTTGCTTTGGCTAATCTTTGTCTGCAGAGTGGGCTCTGGGAATAGTTTGAGAGTATCCTGGGGCCATAGCTTCAGCAGATCCTCCAGTCTCAATCAGACCATTAAGTCTGGTATTTTTACACAAATTTGAGTTCTGCTTCTTGCTTCACTCCTGCTCAGTCGTGGACTCTGTTAAGTTCCCTGTCAGGATGGTCACTATGAGACAAACTATTTGTTTAAACAATAAAGAAGACTATCTTTAAAATCAGAAAACATTAATATGGTGAAAAAAGTCAAATATGTTATTGTCTTCCTTTTTCAATTAAATTTCTTAATATCTGTTCCATTCCTTGTATCAGTAAGGGACAGCAAGTATTACATTCATTAAGCAATGAAAAAAATCATGTGCTATAACTTAAGTAGCAATATCCAAGTTTAATTCAGTGTGTAGACAGCCACAGAATTTTTAGCTAAGGGTAAACGGCAGACATACATAGGTCTGACACTGACTTAACCATCAGAGAAAAAAACATGGAAATATATATAGATGTTTCCACAGTTACAAACTAATTTTTTTTAGATATTCTGAAACCATAGCTGGCTATCACATGGGAAAAAAATGATCTTTGCTACTTCACAGTGGGTGTGCTTCCATCTACTATGGATCCAAAATATACTTGAGGCAGAAGTTGCCTGACAAGATAGCAGAAAAGTTTTATTAGTATAAAAGCTCTAAAATATACATTTATAAATAATTAAAGGAAGATTGTGCAATACAAAAAGGTTAATTTAATATTTCAAGGATCACTGTCCTGGAATAGGCATTTATGTTCAAAAATACAAGAAAATTGTTAAAATTATTATTGCATTTTTGGGATAAATTTAGCCAATATATATCATTCGGAACACTAATAATAATTAATACAATCCTTCTTTCCTTTGGTAAGAAAAAAAAGACTCAATGTTTGCGTTTAAATTTTTCATCACACCTAGGTAGCTTAAACATCAAAGAATCACCATAAATAATACATATGTGAATAATTCGTATTTGTCTTCATTTAGGTTCCCTCTAGAGACACATTTTGAGACAAGAATTCAAGTGTAAGTAGTTAACTTGGGAAAATATCCCAGGAAGCATGTAACAGCATGAGAAGTCAAGGAGGAAGCCCATGAAGGCTGTGTTATCAAGGAACAAGACACATCACCGGGGTGATGCAAAAGTTAACACACTTTCATCTTAACCACAAGGCTGGCAATTAAAGTTCACCTAAAAGTACCACAGAAGAAAGATTTGGCAATCTGACACACATGAGGCCTCTGTGAGTCAACACAACAGCAACTTTTGTTTCTTTTTTTAACCACTGTGGGCAACCTCGCTTAACACCAAAAGGGAACTCTAAGAGTCAGTAAAGATTATACCCATCCCGGGGGGAACAGAGCTGGAGAATCTATCTACTACCCCCATCTGTCATTGATTAAGGGCTCCTCCCTGAAAATGTAGGTTCTTGGACTCTTCTGACTTACTCTCAGCACTAGCAAATCCCCTCTGGCAGGGAGAAGGCCTTTGCAATCACTATAGGGGTATTACCCAAGGGCATATGGTCACTTTTTGCTACAATATTGTAGAACGGGAGTGGGCAAACATTTTCTGTAAAGGGCCAGATAGTAAATATTTTAGGATTGCAGGCTGTACCATCTCTGCCATGGTTATGCAGCTATAGCAGAAAAACAGCCACAGACAATACACAAAGAAATAAGCATGGTTGTGTTCCAGTGAAACTTTATTTATGGACACTCAATTTTGAATTTCACATATTGAAATTTACTCCTGAGTCTGTTGAGTTTGTCTTGTTCTTCACCCCAAACCTACGGTATTTCACATCTTCTTTTGATCTTTTCTTAATCATTTAAAAATGCAAAGACTGTTCACTTGTAGGACAAGAATTAAAAAATGATGATGGGTGATATCTGGCCTACAGGCCCTCATTTGTCAAACCCCTATTCTAGACTATGAGATATTCACCAGATACTTATGAAATCCCACAGGAGATTACATTCAATTTACAATAATATCACATGATAACATTTAATAACCAAGGGAACTCAAAAACTACCCAAGCATTTTTAAAAATAGCTTATTTCTACTGTTCTAAGGTGGAACTACTGATGAGTTATTAAATGAAGCTAACGTGTATGTGAAAATCCAAATGATTCAAATTAACAGCCTTGTTTAAAAACTGGCAAGAGTTCATCTCATTAACCTGATCTTTTAAGTCAGATTTATCTTACATCTGATGTCAGCTTCAAAAAAAAATTACTGTATCATATGCATTTTCAAATTTGCAAATTTAAATTAACCAAAATCTAAGTTCTTGCGGTTGTTAGGTACCACTGAGTCAGTTCCAACTCATAGTAACCCTGTGCACAACAGAAAGGAGCTCTTCCTGGTCCTGCGCCATGCCCACAGTCATTTCTATGCTTAAGTCCACTGTTACAGCCACTGTGTCAATCCATCCTTTTGAGGGTCTTAGTCTTTTTTTGTTGATCCTCTGCCTTACCAAGCATGATGTTCTTCTCCATGGACTGATTCCTCCTGACAATGTGTCCAAAATATGTAAAATACAGTCTCACCATCCTTGCTTCCAAGGAGCACTGCAGTTGTACTTCTTCCAGATCTGTTTGTTCTTTGGGTAGTGCATGTTATATTCACTATTCTTCTCCAGCATGAACAATTCAAAGATATCAATTCTTCTTATGTCTTCCTCATTCATCGCCCAGGTTTTTCAAGCATATAATGCAATTGAAAATACCATGGCTTGGGTCAGGCACACCTTAGTCTTACTTTTCAACACCCATGGTGGACAGGTTTCAGTTGAACTTCCAGACTAAGACGCACTCAGAAGAAAAATGTGGCAGTCTACTCTGGAAAAGAATTAGCAAGTGAAAATGTGATGAAATCTAAATAGCACCATCTAAAGAAGCGACTGTATAATGTTGTGGAACTATTTGGTACATGGGACTAGTATTGGGCTCTATCAATGAGCCATTACTTTTCTTTAGACTGCAAATTTTAGGGTGATTGACTTATTGAATGGAGGAAAGACATGTTGTAGATTACAGAAGAGCATAAATTGTCCCCATCAAAATATCTCTTTATGTCAACATACAGCAAGCAAGAATCATATTACCTTGGAGGATCCATCTAGCCTCTTATCATCATAGGTTTTAAAAGCAGATATTGATCACCAGCTTACAACAGCCACCTTGCTAAATGCTGGAGGTAGACATACCCTGTCTTTGAAAAGTCCGAAGTGGAACAGAGGCAGATCACAATTCAGCCTCATACGTACTCAGTTAAATGTGTGAATGATGCAGTTACTCAGAGGAGACAGTGACTAACAAGCTTAAGAAAAAAGGGAAGAGTTTACAGATAATCTGTGAGCTGGTTCTTACAGGATAGGCAGATACATACACAAGGCTTTGCATGCCACTGGATACACAGTAGAATGTTTCCTACAAACAATAAAATGATTAAAGTCTCCTACAGTGTCAGAGTGAAATAGGGAATCAAACTGAAATTGAGACAGATTGAGACAAACTGAGACATATCTGGGCTACCAATAAGATGTGGAACGAAGTGGAAGGGGGCCAATAAATACTCAAATTGGTGAAATGGGTGAACTGTGTTAATATTGATCTAAATATATTAAACAAGGGAAAAGAAAAAAGTTTAGAGATGAAACCATTTGCTTTTTCAACAGTTAAAAGTTACTTGCATTACTTCCAGAATTCTCATAACAATGCTGCTGTGTGCTGTAGAGTTTGTTCTGATTCATAGCAATCCCACAGGTCAGAGTAGAACTGCCTCCATAGGGCTTTCTAGGCTGTAATCTTTAAGGGAACCGATCACCAGTTCTTGTCTCCCACAGTGTAGCTGGTAGACTCTAAACACTGGTCTATGGGTTAGAATTAAATTTAAAAAAAAAAAAAAGTTGCTGTAGAATCAATTCTGACTCATAGTGACCTTACAGGACAGAGTAAAATTGTCCCATAGAGTTTCCAAGGGGCAGCTGGTAGATTCAAATTGTCAACCTTCGGGTTAGCAGCCCAGCTCACCAGGGATTCCACAATAGAATTAGAAACCTTTAATCCAGAGACAACTGTGGAAGAAAACAGAAGAGTCTGAAGACAAAATCCTGGAAGACACAAAAGTTATCCTATTTGTTAAATTGATATAATTGTATACCTTAGAGCAAACATTATGAGTACACATACAGGCTTTAAGAGGTTCTGCTGACGTTTATTTGTTGATTCAACAAATATTTATCAAATGCCTTCTATGTACCAACCCCAGCGATAGGCCATAGGTTTTCAACAAACACCTAGACAGACAAATTTAATGGACTCAAAGGAGACAAAGATTAACAAGCACACAAATAACAAAATGCAGTTTTTGCCCTTCAGTCAATTCTGACTCATAGTGACAGAATTGAACTGTAGGACAGAATAGAACTGCCCCCATATGGTTTACAAGGCTCTGATGTTTATGGAAACATAACGTCACATCTTACTCCCTCAGAGCAGCAAACTGCCAGTGTTTCCATTCACAGCAAAACATTTACACACTGTGCCACCAGAGTGCCTTAAAATGCTTACAGACTGTTCTAAGCTGGAGAGGGTGTCCCGATGGTACAGTGCCTAAGATCTTAGCTGCTGACTAAAAGGCTGGAAGCTCAGATCCACCAGCCACTCCTCTGAAACCAAATGCGGCAGTTCTACTCTGTACTATAGGGCCTCTGTGAGTTGAAATCAGCTACATGAAAATGAATTTGTTTTTGGCTAAGTTCTAAAAAGAAAATTAGTAGGGTGTCATGATGAAGACCTCCCATGCGTCTGTCAGTCTGTCCTGCTTCAGAGGCTTGCCTATTGCTATGACGCTGGAAGTCACGCTGACAGTACACGACAGTAGTAGGTTCATCTGTGGTAGACAGGGTTCAGCTAACCTTCTAGACTAAGGTAGACAAGGAAGAATGGCCCAGCAGTCTATTTCTGAAAAGAATTAGCCACTGAAAACATTATGAATAGCAACTGAACAATGTCTGATACAGTGCTGAAGATGATCCCTTCAAATTAGAAGGTACTCAAAACACAAATATAAAAAAGATGCCTCCTCAAAGTAGCATCAACCTTAACAACATGGATAGAGTAAAGACATTGGGATCTTCATTTGCTGATGTGGCACAAGTGAAAATGAGAAGAAACAGCTGGCAAACACCACTAATAATCAGAATGTACAATGTACAAAGTATGAATCTGGGAAAATTCAGCATCACCAAAAATGAAATCAAACATTAAACATGTTAAACATTAGACGTCATATTCAAGGTATTACTGAGCTGCAGTCAACTAATACTGGCCATTCTGAATGAACCACATGGGCTACTATGCCAGGAATAACAAACTGAAGAAAAATGGAGTCTCATTTATTCTCAAAAAGAATACCTCAAGATCTGTACTAAAGGGCAACACTGTCAGTGATAGAATAATTACCTCATGCCTACAAAATAAGACTAGTTAACTTTTATTCCAATTTACACACCAACCACTAAAGCCAAAGATGAAGAAACTGAAGATTTTTACTAGTTTTTACAGTCTGAAATTGATTGAAAATGCAACCAGGATCCATTGATAACTATTCATGACTGGAATGCAAAAATTAGAAACAAAGAAGGATTAGTAGCTAGAAAATAAGGGCTTGGTGATTTAAAAAAAAAAAATGCCTGAATTCTCATAATTTTGAAAGACAACTTCATTGTAGATACCATCTTGTCACCAATATAAATGGCAGCTTTACACATGGACCTCACCAGAAGGAATACACAGGAATCAAATTGACTACATCTGTGGAAATAAGTTATCAGATAAATTTATCATGATAAATCATGATAAATTAATAACATCAGAACAAGACAGGTGGCCAAGTGCAAAACAGACTACCAATTGCTAATATGTAAGTTCAAGTTAAAGCTGAAGAAAATTAGAAGAAGTCCATGGGAGCCAAAGTACAGTCTTGAGTAGCTAAAACAAAAGGGAAAAAAAAAGATGAAGTAAAAGAACTGAACAGATAATTTCAAAGGACAGCCTGAGAAGACAAATATTTATATATACATATATATATATACACACACACACATATATATATATATATAATAACATATGGAAAGACCTGGAGTTAGAAAACCAAATGGAAGACCACACTCAGCATCTCTCAAGCTGAAAGAACTAAAGAAAAAATTCAAGCATCTACTTGCAATATCTAAAGATTATACAGAGAAAATATTAATGATGCAGGAGACATCAAAAGAAGATGGAAAGAATACACAGTCACAATAGCAAAAAGAACTCATCAATGTCCAACCACTTCAGAAGGTAGCGTAGGATCAAGAACCAACGGTAGTGAAGGAAGAAGTTCCAGCTGCACTGAGGATACTGGCAAAAAACAAGTTTCCAGGAACTGACGGATTAACAATTGAGACGTTTCAGCAAATGGATGCATTCAAAGTGTTCACTCATCTATGCTAAGAAATGTGGAAGACAGCTGTCTGGCCAACCAACTGGAAGAGATCCATATTTGTGCCCATTCCAAAGATCTTCCACCAGACTTTTAATCAATATCATTAATATCACACATGTCCAAATCTCCTGCAAAAGACTTGTTTAAAGTGTTAAGAAGCAAAGATGTCACTTTAAGGACGAAGGTGCACCTGACCCAAGCGATGGTGTTTTCAGTTGCCTCGTATGCATGCAAAAGCTGGGCAATGAATAATGGGAAACTGAAGAAATGATGCCTTTGAATTGTGGCACTGGAGAAGAATATGGAATGTACCATGGACTGCCAAAAGAACAAACAAATCTATCTTAGACTAAGTACAACCAGGGTACCCCTTAGAAGCATAGACAGCAAGACCATGTCTCACATACTTTGGACATGGTTTCAAGAGGGCTCAGTCCCTGGAGAAGGACATTGTGCTTGGTAGATGGTCTGCAAAAAAAAAAAAGAGGAAGAACCTCAAGGAGATGAATTGTCACCATGGCTGCAATAATGAGCTTATGCATGACAATGATTGTGGGGATGGGTTAGGACTGAGCAGTGTTTCATTTTGTAGTATGTAGGGTTGCTACGAGTTGGAACCTACTCAATGGTACGTAACAACAACAGTGATCGAGAGAGACACAAGAGACTACTTAGAAATTTTTGTACTATTATTATTTTAGTTTGTCAGGAACAAATTTTTTCAGAAGATTTTCTAAACCAAGACTCAAAATTAAAGATAAAAGAAGCATTCCAGCAAGATGCTGTTAGGCATCATGGGCTTGATTCTGACTTGTAGTGACTGTGTCACAGATTGCATTGTGTCCCCCCAAAATGTCTGTATTAGTTTGGCTGGCCCATGATTCCAGACACTGTACAATTGTCCACCATTTTGTCACCTGATGTGCTTTTCCTACATGGCAGAACTCCAGCCCCTGTGATGTAATGAGTTGGGATGGGTGGCAGTCATGTTGAGGCAGGACTCTAGCTACTGGATTAGCCTGTGTGTTGAACCAGTTTCTTTTGAGATAGAAGAGAGTGAAGTGAGTAGAGAGACAGTGGCCTTGTATCACCAAGAAAGCACTATCAGGAGCACAGTGCATCCTTTGGATTCAGAGTTCCTGTGCAAAGAAGGCCCTAGTCCAAGGAAAGATTGATGAGAGAGATCTTCCTCCATAGCCAAAAGAAAGAAAAAAGTCTTTCTCTGGAACGGATGCCCAAATTTAGACTTTTAGCCTACTTTACCATAAGAAAATAAATTTATTTTTGTTAAAGTCATCCACTTGTGGTATTTCTCTTCAGCAGCACTACATAACTGAGACAGTGATCCAGTGTGCTTTGTAAGGTTTTCTAGCCTGTAATTTGCACAAGAGCAGATCACCACGTCTTTCTCCTATGGAGATGATACATAGGTTTGAATAACCAGCCTCTCAGGTGCCACCAGGGTGCTAACTGTGTATCACTGTGCCATCAGGGTCCTACATTTTGCAAACGCAAAACTACATTGTAGGAAGAGCTTCATCTTTTCCCAAAATGGAAAGAAGGCCAACATGACTGGGGGACACAAAGCAAAACTCTTAGGACGGTGGAGATGGGTGTAGTGTAGTGTAACGCCCTGTAAAACACAAAGATGGGATTTTACAGTTTTAAAAAAAAAATTAAGGAACTGAGAATGACTCCTATTTTTCTAATTAAAAGAACAGAGAGCTGTGTCATTTATAAGGAAAATAGAAACCAAGGAAAAGACAAGTTTGGGGCTAAATATCTAGAATTTGATTGTAGATGCAAGGTTGTCATACATATAAGACCCCTAAGTGGAAATGTCAAGTGGGTGTTCAAGTACATAGGTCTGTATCTCAGAGGAGAGGTTTTAACTGAAGAAATATTCTGGATGAGAACTGAACTTATAGGTAGCATTTAAGGTCTGAGAAAGAACAAGATTATCTGAGAAGAGTGCTATGTCATTCAATAAATGTTTGCTACATCAATGAATAACCTGTTTAAAAATAGAAGTTTTGTAAGTCAGAGAGATAACAGGTTAAAATCCTGACTGTCACTTGGGTGCTGTGTAACCTCGGATAAATTAACTACTCTGTGACCAATTTTCTCACCTATGAAAGTGGAGATAGTAATACTCAGTTCACATTCTTGAATATAGGATTAACAAAATTTCAGGTATGAAATGGCATATAGCAAAGTCTGGTCATCGTGACTCTCCTTCACCCACTTCTACAAAACCCCAATGCCACCCACTGGTGGAGAGATTTTATCCTGTACCTTTATCAAAGCCTTTTCTGTGACAAGTGACAGATTTTCTCCCTTTGTTTTCTTTTTCCTTTTTTCCTTTCTGCCCTCCCATCTCCCTTTGCCTGTCTCCCTCTTTCTTCTTACCTTTCAACAGTAACTGAGTGCCTACTACACACTTAGCAATTCTCTTGCTCACCAAGGACACAACAATCAACAAATGCACAGCAGAAGATAACACCAACTCTTAACTTTGGCCTTTCATTATCCAAAAGGTAAAACAAAATCAACGATAAACCTAATCTAATTAAAAATTATGAAGTCAGTCACTGCAAAAGAAAAATAAGGCTGAAAAACTAGCTAATTCAATTTTTCCTGCATAGCTTAATAACTAAACTGCAGCAGCCTACAAAAGTGAACTTGGCTTTCACTTGAAACGTTTGCATATATATCCTTAACTCCTCAGGCTTCCCCTGCTCAGCAGTAAAACTAGGATGGCCCTGGCTACATCAAGGGTGGCTGCTGGGAGTAAGAAAACACATACACTAAGAGTATCTAGCACAGCTCTAGGTGAAGCCAACAACAGAGTGTGTTAGTTCCAGTTCCTTCCCTGTCTCCGTCTTTTTAAATCATTTCTCTTGTTTAAAAACAGACATAGTTCATCTTTTATAGAAATGTAAAAACAAATAAATTTTATTGAACATAGACATGTCTACCTTCTTTCTAGAAAATAACGTTTTCTATTAAGAAAAAGATAGTAGTTTGACTTGTGTAATGCTCTAGAAGATAAATCAAATATGAAAGAACTCAAGACTGGAACTTTCACCTAACTACAAGTATCTTCTCTTTTGAAGAAAAGTGTTTTAAGTGCATCTCCTGAAATTAATATTTTAAATAATTTTACTTTTTTACCTAAAAGAGTTTTCATCAAGTTGGTATTTGGTCAGCAGATGGCGCCAAGTCCCCAAAAATATTTGTGGTAGACAAATAAAAGCAAACCAAACCCTGCTGGCAAGCGGATTAGGACTCACAGCCCCAGCATAGCGTAGGGACCCTGTTCAGTAATTTATAGCTAAAGTCAAGTTAGTCAGTGCTTACTGACAGTACGCACAACAATCATAAGCAATCATGGGACATTATTCTTGGAGGTCATGACTCCTTGTGAGACCACGCTAGATTCTTGCTCTGCTTTTCACAATCTAACCTAACCAGTAAAAAGAGATTCTTTTACTACATATTTTACCCACCTATCTGATTTCGTTAAATCTTAGACCATGAACAAAGAAAAAGTGTTCAATGAAATTCCTCCCAGCTCTAGAACTTTAGTTATTTTAAATCCATGGTACCTACCACTATAGAAATGGATTCAAACCAGCTTTCTCAGGAGCATTATCTGGAGCATAAAACAAAACTCACTGCCCTTGAGTCAATTCCAGCTCACAGCGACTCTATAGGACACAGCAGAACTGCCCTGAAGGGAAGGCTTCTAAGGTTATCAATTTCTATGGAGATAGACTGCCATATCATTCATAAAGTGGCTGCTGGGATCCAATAGCCAATCATTTGGTTAGCAGCTGAGCACTCTAACCAGTACACCACCTGGGCTCCATAAGATATGGAATATTTAATAAGACACTGCAAATCCATTTTTGAGGATTGTATACTGCTGCTTTTATCAGAAAAGTTTAATTTTTGATGGCTTCAGTTTTCATTTTGCCAATTTCAGTATTCCATTGTATATTTTAAAAATCGATTGTACTTGCTTCTGAATGACACTATGAGATCTGAATCTTCACTGTGGATCTCAATGGAATGGCTCAAGTTTCAACGCTGCATTTGTTATTTTAAACCACAAGAAATAGAATATATTGAAATTAGAGACATTTGAATTTTTAAACTAGAAACAATGTTCTAAAAAAATGAAAATTAGAAATTTTATCATTTATGCTTATTTATCTGTTTTAATATATGATCATTTCTGTAAGGGACAAAAAATTAAAAATATTTTTATGCATCAATAGATTGGACTATCCTGCTATAATCTAAACCAAATTCATTGCCACAGAGTTGACTCAACTCCCAGTGAACCTACAGCAACCCTAGAGGACAGACTAGCACTGTTCCATAGGATTCCCATGGCTGTGACCTCTATGAGGCTGGCTGCACATCTTTCTCCTGTGGAGCAGCTGGCGAGTTCAAACCTCAGATCTTTGAGCGAGCAGCCAAGCACTCAACCACTGCACCACAGGGTTCCTTCTTAGTAGTTTAAGAAACAAAGGTTTATATATTGCTCACATTACAAATCCACTGGATTAGCTGGGACTTTCCATATCATACTAAGCTAAGGGAGCAGTCACCAACTGGAATATTCCCAGGCTCTATGGCACCAGGAAATAAAGTCGGTACACTTGCTCTGAAACCTTCCACCAGGAAATGACACCTCACCTTCATTCACACCTCACAGGCCAAAACTAGTCTCATGAATACACCTAACACCAGGGGGCCTAGAAAGCAGTAAGCAAAAGCATTCAATAAGGTCACTACCGAAACACAAAAGAAACTCACTGCCACAGAGTCAATTCTGAAACACAAAATGAAACCCATTGCCACAGAGTCAATTGTGACTCATAGCAACCCCACAGACAGAGCAGAATGGACCCACAGAGTTTCCAAGGAACGCCTGGCAGATTCCAACTGCCAGACTTTTCGGTTAGCAGTCATAGCACTAGGCCACTGGAGTTTTCAAACTATAGACCATAAATGCTAGATCATTATACTCATACATAACACAGACTTAAAACAAACACTGCTGTCCAGTCAATTCTGACTCACAGTGACCATATAGGACAGAGTAGAACTGCCCTATAGGGTTTCCAAGGAGCACCTGGTGGATTTGAACTGCCAGCCTTTTGGTTAGCAGCCATAGCACTTAATCACTACAGCCACCAAGGATTCCTCAACACAGACATATGTCTGCTAAGTGTACCCATGGCCATCAGTCAATTCTGACTCATAGTGATCCTATAGGACAGAGTAGAACTGTCTCACAAGAGTTTCCAAGCACTGCCTGGTGGATTCAAATTGCTGACCTTTTAGTTAGCAGCCACAGCTCTTAAGCACTGTACCACCAGAGTTTCTAAGGCTGCTATAATAGAAAACAATTTTATACAATACTTTTATATCTTTACCAAATCTTTGTATTTCTCTATAGCATTGCTATGAGTCAGAATTGACTCGATGGCACTGGGTTTGGTTTGGTAGGATTAAAAAAACAAAGAAAGAAAGAAATGCAAAAAGTTCATTCTTTTGCAGGCATTAAAACTGGTTGGAGAGAAAAGATATATTTTAAAAACAAAAATATTTTAAGCCAACCAATGCCAGAGATTTTGATAACCATCCTCAAAAGTGCTAAGAGGAGTGAGTGAGGAGACACAAGGTGTTAAATAAAGACAGCTAACCAAAGGAGATGAGATTTGATCTGGATGTTACAGGAAGTGTAGATCTGAATTGAAGACATGGAGGGAGAACATTCTAGACAACAAGAATGACTATGACTATAAAAATAAGAGGAAAGACAGAGAGACAGGAATAAACAAGACCATCAAGAATGACTTATATAAAAAACTGAACTCAATGAATTTCCCTGACCAGAAAAACTTTTAAAAAGAAAGTGTGGAAAGGCAGAAGGGAAACCATCAAAATTGCTAACTCATAATTTTTGCAAGACAGGCCTTTTTAAAAATGTGCCATCAACTATCACCATCATGGTATGAAGAAAGAAGATTTTATTACCCAGTGTAGGAAAGTCATCTCAACATTTTAAATTTGAATAATTTTAGGTTTATATAACAGTACATTACCCCTATTTTTATTATTTTACTGTGAGCAAATGAAAACCTTGTCACAACTTGGACAAGAGAAAATTTTGTTCCAGCATTTGAGAGTAATAACCTAAAAACATAGCACACAGATAGGTATTAGTGAGAAAATCAAAAAGTCTCCAAAACAAAGCAGAATAATCTCATCCAGTTGGCAACAAAAGACTGCTGCTTATCTGTAAGTAGTGGGCTGACTAGAATGAAGAGGAGAAACGGTAGGGGCGCCTGGGAGAAGGGTCAAATTTTGAAAGGACTATGTGGTAACCCAGAAGGTTATGGCAACCCTGATTCGGGTCCCTAACAGGAGAAAAAGGAGAGCTGTTGTAGAAGAACACCTAAAAGGGACATGGAAAATAAGCTTATTCTTTCCCCTATAGGAAGTTTGTTTTGGGCTTTTTTTGATGGCATTTATAACAAACAGGGTTCATAAATATCTAACATCACACGTTCCACAGAACTTGAAAAATGCTCTATAAACAAAAATAGCTGTAACTACAATGAGAAAGAAGAGTATTTAAGCATCCTCTGAAATACTAATGGAGGGACATGACGTAAAACTTAATCTAGTAGATGTGGCCTCTGGAGTATGAGCAAATATATCTTGTTTATATCTTCTGATCTTACTGTGTTTTTACTCTTACTGTGACCCATTAAACCACACATTCATATGAAAAATGAGACTTCTTAAGCACTAAATGGTTATTTGTAGTAGTGTAATTTTGGAGAAAGAAAAGTATTACTTAGATTGTAAGTATTTATTAAAAGTTATTGAAACTAACAATACATATTATCTTCAAGTAGTTTTAACCTAAATCTAAATGACAGTGCTTTCCTTCAAGTAAAATAATACTATTTTTGTTTTCATGAAGGAAAAGGATTTTTTATTAGCTTTTAAAAATATGTTTCTTTATATAGGGCATCTTCTTTACTTCAAATAATCAATATTAATTTTTTCTCCATTTATCATGACATTGCTTATTGGTCAGTTTGTGAGAATTTTTGTTCTTTTTATGGTGAGGTATAATCCTTTGAAGGCTGCAGTTTTTCATCTTCATCAGTAAGTACTACAAGTCTTCTTTGCTTTCAGCAAGCAAAATTATGTAATAAGGTTGTAATATGAAAGGTTGTAATAAGTCTCCCACCAATCATGATACTGCATTCCTCATCTAGTCCAGCTTCTCAGATTAACTGGTGAGCACACAGACAGAGTTAAGTACGATGAAAGGATGCAACCCTGATGCACACCTTTCTTGAGTACCCTCTTGCTCTGTTTGGAAGACAGCTTCACAGTCTAAGCACAGGTTTTATATAAGCACAAGTAAGTGTCCTGGAGTTCCCATTCTCTGTAATGGTATCCACAATTTGTTACGATCCACATAGCTGAATGCCTTTGCAGTCAATAAAATACAGATAAACATCTTCCTCTTATTCTCTGCTTTCAGCCAGTGACACTCTACTTTCAGTGATGATATCTCTAGTTCCACATCCTCTTCTGAGTCCAGTTTCGTGTCAATATACTGCTGTATCTGCTTTTGAATGATTTAAGAAAGAGTTTGCTTTTGTGTAGTATTAATGATATTGTTCAGTAATTTCCACATTCAGCTGGATCACTTTTCATTGGAGTGGATACCAACATAGATCACTTCTACATGGTTTTTCAGGTAACTGTCTTCCAGATTTCTCAGTGTGAACAAGTGAGCACCTCCAGTGCTGTATTAATTTGTTGAAACATCTCGGTATTCTATCAATTCCTGTAGTCGTGTTTTTTGACAATGTCTTCAGTGCATCTTGAACTTCTTCCGTCAGTGTATCTGTTCCTTTGCTACAGTGACTTTGCCGGTTTCTTCCATCTGCTTTGATATTTCTTGTACTATTTGATCCATAGAATCCTTCAAAACTGCAATACGAGGCTCAGTTTTTTTCCTTCAGTTCTTTCAACTTGAGAATTGTCAAACATGTTCTTCCCTTTTGGTTTTCTAACTCTGTGTCTTTGCACATTTCATTATAATATTTTACTTTGTCTTCTCAAACTACCCTGTCTGTTGAGCTCTTTTACTTCATCATTCTTCTGTTCGCTATAGCTACTCTGTGTTCAAGACTAAGATTCAGAGTGTCTTCTGACATCCATTTCAATCTTTTCCTTCTTTCTTGTCTTTTCAATGACCCTTTTGCCTTCTTCATGCATGACATCCTTGATGTCATTAGACAACCTGTCTGGTTTTTGGTCATTAGTGTTCAGTGTGTCAAATCTGTTCTTGAGATGGTCTCCAAGTCCAGGTGGGATATACCCAAAGTCATATTTTGGTTCTGGTGGACTTGTTTTAATTTTCTTCAGTTTCAGTTTGAACTGACAGATGAGTAATTGATGATCTGTTCTACAGCTGCCCCCTAGCCTTGTTCTGACTGATGGTACTGAGTTTCTCCATTGTCTCTTTCTACAGATGTAGTCAGTTTGATTCCTGTGTGTTTGCTTTGGTGAGGTTCTCAAGTATAGTCACTGTTTATATTGCAGAAAAAGATATTTTCAATGAAGAAGTCATTGGTCCTGCAAAATTCTATTATGTGATCTCCAGCATCATTTCTAGCACCAAGGCCATATTTTCCAACTACCAACCTCTCTACTTCATTTCCAACTTTCACATTCTAGTCTCCAGTAATTATCAATACAACTTGATTGCATATTTGATCAATTTCAGAGTGCTGAAGTTGGTATAAAACCTTTATTTTCCTCATCTGTGACATTAGTGGTTGGTACATACATTTGAATAACAGTCATATTAGCTGCCGTTCCTTGTGGGCACATAGATATTATCCCAACACTGACAGTGTTGTACTTCAGGATAGATCTTGAAATGTTCTTTTTCACAGTGAATGCAATGTTCTTCCTCTTCAATTTGTCTTTCCCACCATAGTGAACCATATGATTGTCTGATTCAGAATGTTCAGTACCAGTCCATTTCAGCTCATTAATTCTGAGGATTTTGATGTCTACATGTTCCATTTCACATCTAACAACCTCCAGTTTTCCTAGGTTCATACTTTGTACACTCTACTTTCTGCTTATTAGTGGATATTTGCAGTGGTTTCTTCTCATTTTGAGTGTGTCACATCAGCAGATGAAGTTTCCAAATGCCTGACTCAATCCATATCATTAAAGTTAGCTCTACTATGAGGGTAGTAGCCGTGGTGGCAGCTGCTCCTGGGAAACCCTGTGGGGTAGTTGTGCTCTTTCATTAGGGTCACTGTGAGTCAGAATCCACTCAATGACAACAGGTCTACTTTGAGGAGACAACACTTCCTCAGTCGTATGTACTGGAGTGCCTTCCAACCTGAGGGGCTCATTTTCCAGCATTATATCAGCCCATGTAGAAAAGGAGATACTACAGCTCATGGTGTCATATTTCTGTTCAAATGTGTATCCCTATTACCTACCTGAAAAATTCCTCATTAGACATTTTCGTTTTTCAAAGTCTTTCCTTAGCCAAGTGATAACATCCATTCCCTCCCCCCATTTATGGCCCAGCATGCTGGCTTGTCTCCATCCTCCCAGATTTCCCTTAGAATCTCACATGCCATTTTCCTTATGTAAACCTAAAAATTCAGCCCTCACGTAAGTCCACCTTAAACCCACCACTTTAGAGGAGTGAACAAAACAAAGGGCCTTACTTGAAAGGCAATTTGCCCTTGTTACAGGGAGACAGACTGAGGATGGGAAATGTCTGTGTACAAGCAATATATCAAAGCATTTCTTGTAACTGTACACATGCTTTGCCCAAGAGAAACTCTGATGAATGGGATTTCCTCCACTTTTCCCTCACCACCCAATTATTTACTAGTGGTGATCCTCTGTCCACACCCACAGCATTATCTATCCCATAACCCTCTCCCTGCTCCGCATTTTGACTACTGCTGATAGCGTATACCACCATCTTTATTATCCAATGCTTAAGTAAGTTATATCTACTTCTAAATAGGCTAAAGACTCTGCCCAAGTTTGGAGAAACATTTCAGAACTAGTCAAAACTAGGATTTGGGGCTCCAACTCAACATACGAAAGATAATAAACCCTGCCTAGATGGAATCTAGTTCTCGTATCTTTCCCTGTCTTTCTAATTAGAGTCAACTGTTTGAATATTTCACAGATTACCTCTGATGACATTCACAGTGCTATTCTGCTGAATAAAAGCAGGTAGATTTACATTTATGTTCCTACTGAATTTGTTTCAAAGCAGGCTAGTTTTTTAGCATGTTTTCCATAGGGTGTCATGAGTCTCCTCCACAACTTGTATGGCTCTTAAGATGCATATTACTTGCATATCCACTGTGATTAATGTCAACTTCAAATACAGCCTCTTCATCACAATCTTGACCAGCATCACCAATATACTTTATGTTTATATATAAGATACATTGCCATAATTTGTCTCCTTGTTACAGATACAGGAAAACTAGGGAGAGAGACTCTAAGATGTTGGGGTATAGTTAGCACCAACAGTGGAAAAACTGATATGTTCTGAGTTGAGTGTATTTCAGAACAATACTAACAACCTCAAACATTTCACACAGTGAATTTCAGAATCTACTGTTGATCTTACTGCATTTGACTTCCAAAATTTCAGGTAGATATAATTATTTCCACTTGTAAATCAAGCAATAAATATTCAAAGATGATAAATGAATTTCCCTGGATCACACAACTAGGAAAAAAGCAAGGCTATAAGGTGACGGAATTTGGCTTATCCTTAATGATCTCAGAGTAAATCTCTATGATTAAGTTTAATAGCTCTATTAGTAATAGGTATTTCCAAATTCAAATGAGTTTAAAATTTTATGAAGCTATCTAATGCCTAGAGAAGAGTGTCCACTGAGGCTGGGAGTTCTAGAAAATAGGAGCTAAAAAGGTTAATTTATTCTGACAGAAGGATGATTAAAACAAGGTAAGATAACCTACGTCTAATTAACCTAGTCCGTTATTAAGTTCTTAACAAGAAGGGTATGGATAGCAAAAATGTCACTCAGAAAGAATTCAGCTGAGTAAGTTTGAAGACAGTACTGCTCTGGGAATGATAATCGTTACATTTGTTAGCCATTGGGAATGCTTAAAGTCATTTTCACGTTTAAGCCAGAAACTAAAATATTTCTTTACTCAAGCCTCCGTTAAGGTAACCATGAGATTTAAGATTAACAAGTACATTTCAGCATCTACTCAAAGCAAAAATATATTTCAAACATCTTAAAAAGAAATCAGATTTTTTTTTTTAAATCAGTACCAATTGTGCTCACATTCAAAGCTCTTCTAACAAAAAATAGTTAAAAATTATTACTGAGGTATGCATTTGAACAATAGTGACAAGCCTGACTGCTCTTCCTCACTCTGACACTGATCTTATCCATGCCATGTTCCAGTAGGAAATCAGACAAAACAACTATAATATTTCTCACTGATAGTACTTCTGTTGACCTTTAAAAAAATTAATGCTGTTTTAAAGATATCTTAAAAGCTTAGGCACTAAAACATCTGGTTTTTCATACCCTGTGGGTTTTAGTTTTGAGTTTTCTTGTTTGTTTAGCTTTGTTTTCATTGTATATTGCAGTGCCAAATAGGAATGAAGGTACCATTTATTTTAGTTTTATGCTATCATAATAGAATATTGAATAGGATTTTTCTTCTTGTCTTAAAATTGGTTATTAGGGCCTAAAACTGACAAAAAAAAAAAAAAAAGCACAAAGATTCCACACTTTTAAAGGCCTCTGTAACCCTGAGGACTTTTTTAGAGGTAAAGGAACTGCCTTTACTATTCCCAGTAGACATCTCAGCCTCACTTGTGCAGGAGAATGTTCCCTTCAGGCTATGAGAAGCCTAGTGAAGGAGTTGAAGGGAATGTGGAAAGAAGATGCCTGCAAGGAGGACAACTGGAAGCCCACTACTCCAAATACTTACAGAATCAGGCACTTAAAGAGACCCACCCCAAGCCTGCCTTCAAAGTGAAGTTAGCCTAGTGAGAGAATGTAACTTAAGCCCTTTGGAAGCTGAGTGTGTATATGAACACCAGAAGGAGTGCCTGTTGAACACAACCATCTTGGCAACAAGGTTCTGGTGAGCTCCTTTGCTTGGCCAACCAAGTAAAGTTTTTCATACTTCACTTTCACCTGAGCCGTGCCCTCAGTGTTATGCTGAGTGAGACCTGGAGGTCCGGTGGCAATTCTTTCCGTTCTCTTCAAATCTCTAGCTAGCTTACTCTTCAGGAATGTCCACACAGAAAAACCAAAAGCCACTGAGATGGCAGTTCACTCCTCCTCCAGTAAGGAAACTCTCAAACAAGTCTGCATTACATCCAGTCTTTCCTTCCACTTGCTTTTTAAGTGGGAAAGCGGTCTTTTGTCATCAGGATGGCATCTAGACCTGTCTTGGACTTGTTTCCAGAGAAGCAGAACCAGTAAAGCATATAAATATACACAAACTTATATCAGGAAAGAGCTCACACAGTTATTAAAGCTGAAATATCCCCAGTCCATGGATCACGATACAGGCCTCACCCAAATTATGCAGCTGCAGAGGCCAATAAATCCACGATTCGCAAGTTGGCAAGTTGGACTCTTGCTCATAGGCTATGAAGATGAACTAATGCCAAGATCACTGGGTATGCTGCACAGTCAAGCCTCAAGAACTGGAGGTCAGATGACGAGAGGCAGCTGCAGGATCCAGAACAAGGCAAAAACCTTGGCAAGTGGGCAGGAAAGAAGAAGGCAGCAGACAGTGGAAAGATGAAGGCTGAAGAGGTAGTGTACCACCACAGACCCCACTCTCACTGGAACAACTTAGGAGATTCCACCAAGGGGATGATCATGTATCAGATTTCAACAGAGAAGTGATCATAACACTATACAGCTACCAAAACACTGAGAATCAGGACCCAGCCAAGTTGACAGAAAATCTTACCCATCGCAAGACTGTGCCATTACCTTCTGAGACAAGTGCCCTCATCAATTATTTCAGTTTATCCTGTATCTTTAACCACACACAAGTAACCAACCATGCTGCAGACAAGTCTGTCTCATTAAAAGAGTTCTTTACTAAGTTATCAGGTAGTTTCTGTCTTTTCTCTTCTGTTTCATAACTAAAGACAGGGAAGGAAGGGAGAGGTCATTGTGTGGGTCATAACCCTCCCCATATACCCCATACAGGGTGACCTTCACACAAACGTCATTCCAGCATGGTAAAAAAGCCTACCTAGGTTGAAGAGTACACCCAGAAGAGGGGAGGTCTGCTGTGGGGTATCCGAGCCCAGACTGAGAAAGAGTGCGTCTACACAGTGGAGAAGACAGCAGTGGAAATAGGAGATTGATTACATATAGGAGGACAGATCAAATAAGTAATTAAATTCCTACAACTGGGCCTATAAACAATATCATGATAAATGGAGAAAAATTGAAGTTGCCAAGGATTTCATTCTACCTGCATCAACATTCAACAACTATGGAAGCATGCAGTCAAGAAATCAAATAAAATACTGCATTGCACAAATCTACAAAATGCGTCTTTAAAGTTTTAAAAAGCAAAGATGTTGCTTTGATGACTAAGATGTACTTGACTCTACCTACAGTCTTTTCTAATTATCTCATAAGCATGTGAAAGCGTGAAAACGAAAAAAGAAGAAGAATTGATGGATTTCACTTGAAGTGTTAGTGAAGAGCACTATATACCCCATAGACTGCCACAGGAGCAAACATGTTAATCTTAAAAGAAATTACAACTAGAGTGCTCCTTAGAAGTAAGGATGGTGAGACTTTGTCTTGTTTACTTTAGAAAAATCATCAGGTTACACCAATCACTAGGAAAGAACATCATGTTTGGTAAATCAGAGGATCAGCAAAAATGAGGAAACCCTCCATGAGATGGATTGACAAAGTGCCATCAACAACAGGGTAAGATATATCAAAGATCATGGATATGGCACAGGATTTTGCAACACTTCATTCTGTTATACATATGGTCATCATGAATTAGAGTTGATTCAACAGCAACTAACAACAGCACCAATAAAGATAGCATACCACCTGTCTGCCAGTTTGTCTTATAACGGTGGCTCACATGCTGCTGTAACACTGGAAGTTATGGTACCACTGTTTTCAATACTAGCAGAGTCATCTACAGCAGGCAGGTTTCAGTGGAGCTTTCAGACAGAAATAGACTAAGAAGAAAGATCTTTTTATCTGTTACCCAAAATTAGCCACTGAAAATGCTATAAATCACAATAGAATGTTATCTAACACAGTGCTCGAAGACGAGTGTACTAGGTCAGAAGGCAGTACCCAATGGTCAAAACAATGAACTCAAACATGCCAACTACCATGAATGTGGTACGGGGCCAGGAAATGTATCCCTGTGTTGTGTATGAAGTCACCATGGGTTAAAGTCTACTCAGTTGCAACTAACAACAAAATAATGCGATCAATAGGAGTCACGTTCCTTAGTATCAAATAATGTAGCTACATATTTGAAGAGTGAAAATTAGAACCACGAGTCTTAGATTGGAGTTAATGATATTACTACCAAATCTTAACTTAATGATTGCTAGACAGAGGTAGAAAAGTGAGTATATACACATGCATACACACTCCTAGCTGTCTCCATTGAACTGTCACACTTAAAAACAAATAGCACACATCTGAATGCCCAGACCTTGACTTCTAAAATGTTTATTCTCCACTATTAAAAACTCAGAAGCCTTGGTGGCATAGTGGTTAAGGCTATGTCTGCTAACCAAAAAGTTGGCAGGTCAAATCGACCAGGGGCTCCTTGGAAACTCCATGGGGCAGTTCTGTTCTGTCCAGCAGGGTCACTCTAAGTCAGGATCATCTTGACAGCATCAGGGCTAACTTGGAGATGGCTACTTCAAGAGGTGGGGCACGGAAAACAACAAAGCAAGCCTGCTAATATCTCATGCAAGACAGTGGTCAAAAAATGAACATGAAGATAAATAATGAGAGTAAGAAATTAAGATCCATGTGAATATAAAGTAATAAGAAGTTTGGTGACAAATAGGATACTCTAGAGTCTCACATAACCTCCCCCACAAAATACTTAATAATCACAAAGAGGGGTGATACTAACTTAATAGTGGAGAATCCATGATGGACCCCTCTTTGAGTAAGTAACCATCAGTAATGAGAAAAAATTGTGAGTCATCTGGTAAGAATCAGTGAGAATTAAATAGCATCACTTTTGTGATGTTTCTGTCAAATCTATTTAATTCAGCTTTTCTCAACTGAGCTACAGAACATAGTGCCTATTAACTCTGTCAAGAATAGTGCATAGCTACTAATGTAAAGGCAGGTGGTTCAAACCTGCTCAGCGGCACTGCAGAAGAAAGGCCTGGCCATTGGCTTCCATAAAGATTACAGACAAGAAAACTCTATGGAGTCATTCTACTCAGTAACACATAGGGTTGCCACGAGTTGGAATCACTCCATGGCAACAAGCTAATTTTTTTTTAATGTACTAACTATAAAAATATAGATAAACAATACAAGTTTCACTTACCAAACCAGTGAGAACCAAACCCACTTCTGGCAAATGAATTCTAACTCACAGAAACCCTATAGGACAGTGTAGAACTGGCCATAGGGTTTCCAAAGCTGTAAATCTTTACAGAAGCAGACTGCTACATCTTTGCTCAACAAGCTGGACTCAAACTGCTGACTTTTTGGTTAGCAGCCACAGCTCTTAACCACTGCACCACCAAAGTCTGAACTGACTTGATGGCAACTGATTTAAGTCTCATTTAAACTTGTTACCATCCAGTCTAATTCCAACTCACAGTGGTGCAGTGGTTAAGAGTTAGAACTGCTACACAAAAGGTATCTGTCCTGTAGGCTTATTATGAGTCAGAATTAACCTGATGGCAAGGAGGTCATTTTTCTGAGCTCTCTAAATTCTTACAGTCAGGTATTCTGCTTGCTGTCATAACACACAGTTGTATTTTACTTAAGGTTTATTTAAAAACAAGCCTAAAACCTCCCTGTTCATCAGCTTTAAATACAGTACCAAGCGGAATATAAACCAAAAAAAAGGCTGGAAAGGAATTTTTATATTTTTATATGATTATTACTTTATAATCAAAATTTTACTTTAGCAAAGGCCAGCAGTCCTTATTGGAATTGTACAATACATCATGATGACGACCTTGTAGCACTGAGCATGCATGCATGCACTCACAGAAGTGATGTTTTGAACTTAAGTCTTATTTTTAAATCATCAGTCTTTAGTGGTTTCCAATGATTATCTAGAAAAACCTCTCACTATATTCAACTTTCCAGTGGAAAACTCTTCAAATATAACATTTCACTAGCAGTCTAGCACATATTAATCAACATTTATGTAGTGTGTATTGTGTTTCAGGCACTATACTAAATTCTAGAGATGTCAAAATAATAATTAAGCCATGCAGAGTGTTCTTGAGAGCCTTAGAGTACCATGCAAGAGAAAATGTACAAACCACATGAAACTTGGTAAGGCTAGAGTTTCAAAAACTGTGCTGTGAACACAGAAGAGAAATATAATCCAAATAAAGGAGGGGGAGAGTGTCTACAGATGTCATCTAGGAACAGTAAATATATCCTATTAAAAAACAGGCCTAGTTTATTTACTAGTTGTAAAGCCTCATGACTAGGAGTTCAGGTTCAAATCCTAACACCACCCTTTACTAGCTGCATGAGATTGAGCAAATTAATTAATCTTCTAAACCTAGTTTCTGTTTTCCATGAAATGCATATGATGATGGTATTGACTTCATGGGGATGTTACCAAACAAAACAACCCACTGCCACTGAGTCATTTCCAAGTCATAGCAACCCTCTAAGACTGAGCGGAACTGCCGCCAGCGGGTTTCCAAGAAGCACCTGCCTGGTGGCTTCAAACTGCAGACCTTTTGGTTAGCAGCCCTAGCAGTTAACTGCTGCACCCCCAGGGGTTCCACAGGGCTGTTAAGGTTTGAATATGATAGTTGTGAAAACACAGTGTCTGCCACAAAATCTTACAGTATTAAGTTGTTGCAATGATGATGATCTCTCTCTCACACATATACATATCTCATCCAGCATATAATCTGGTGTTTTTCAGACTTCTTGGTCAATGTATGGATGCCCTAACCACCTATAAAGAAAATAAGCAAACAAAAAAATCTGCATCACAACTCCTCCCTCCTCCTATCTTCCCTTATCAGCTGGACTTCCAGAGCCTCTGAAAAGCCTCGTAATTTCAGCCTTCTAATTTCCTGTGATTATAAGACCTGCCTGCCCCACATCTACTCTTCGAAGCTGAGCCTGAACACCTAAAGTATCTCGGGATTACTTGTCTTCCACATCTTCTCATCTTTCTCCATCCCCATATTCACCAGTAGACAGATCTCTTGCCATCGCCTTTATACTACTCCCCTAATGAGTCTTCTAACTGCTATCTTGGAAATTATTATTTGAAGTTCACTTAGCCAGCTTTGTTCCCTAATTATTGGAGATAAAGCGGCCAACAGTTCATTTCATCTGGAGTAAAAAGAAAAATTTCAGTAACTTGAATTATGTGAAAATAAAGATGTTACAACAAAAACACTTATAAAAGAAAATCAAGAATCACTGCATGCTGGAACAACTGAATTTCCACATGTACCAAAAAAAGTTGAATCCATACTTCACATCACACACAAAAATCAACTCAAAAGGATTAAGAACCTAAACATAAGAAATAAAAACATAAAACTCTTAGAAGAAAACATAAGGGTAATGTTTCTCACAACTTGGTATTTAACAATGGATTCTTAGATATGACACCATATGCACAAGCAAGAAAAGATAAATGGGATTTCATTGAAATTAAAAACTTTGGTTCATCAAAGGACTGCATCAGCAAAACGAAGAAATAACCTACAGAAAGAGAAAAATTGGGTGAGAATCATATATGCTAATTTTAAAAAAAGTTTTTTTGCTGTTGAGCCAATTCTGACTCACAGCAACCCTATAGGACAGAACAGAACTGCCCCATTGGGTTTCCAAGGAACAGCTGGTGGATTCAAACTGTCACGTTTTGGTGAGCAGCCAAATGCTTAGCCACTGTACCACCAGAAGTCTTTGTCTGATATGGATTTCATACCCAGAATACACAAAGAATTTCCACAACCTAACAACAAGAAGTCGAAAACCTAATTTAAAAACAAGCAAATAAGCATCAAATACAATTAACAGGAGTGGGAGGGAGGAGAAAAAGGGGAATTTTTGTTTGAGGGGTGTTACAGATGGAATTGTGTCTCCCTAAAGTATATATTATAAATCCTAACTTGTATACACACAGTGGGAGCCCTAGTGGTGTAGTGGGTAAGTGCCAAACTGCTAACAGCAAGGTGGGTAGTTTGAACCTACCAGCCATTCAGTGACAAAAAGATGTGGCAGTTGGCTTAGAAGCCGTATAGTTCTCTTCTGTCATATATGTCATTATAGTGAGAATAGATCCAAGGGCAATCTGAACTTTTAGTTTATACTGTGGTTAAAATTCCACTTAGAAATGGATTTTCTTTGTTACATTACTGTAACAGTATTAGTGTGGGATATGTCTGGAATCAGATCTCTTTTAAGATATATAAAGAGAGCAAGTAAGCAAGCAAGCAGAGATGGGAAAACACAGATGCCGTGTCATATGAAGCTCACTAAGGAGACAAGCAACAGAAGACAGACAACTTCACCCAGCACCAACAGACAAACAGGCTTCCCCTCGAGCCGGCACCCTGCGTCAGGACTTCTACCCTCCTAAACTATGAGAAAATACATTTCTGTTTCTTACAGCCATCCAACAGAAATGTTGACATTTCTGTTACAGCAGCACTAGATGAGTAGCACAGAGGGCACTGAGTCTATATTAATGGTGGCAGAATATTTCAGACAAGCAGAGAGAAAAGAGTGGCACAACATGAAGAACATAATCAGCCAACAAACTGTACATGCAAAAATTGTGCTGACAAATGATTTGGCATATGTATCTTCACCACAATAAAAAAATAGGCTAAAATTTTTTTTTAATTAAAAATAAAGGGAAAATGCCCTTAATAGACATTTCACTGAAGAATATAAATGGCCAACAAGCATATAAAAAGATGTTCAGACTCATTAAACCCATTGCTGTCGAGTCCGTTCCAACTTATAGCGACCCCGTAGACAGAGCAGAACTGCCCCACAGAGTTTCCAGGGAGCACCTGGCAGATTTGCACTGCCAACCTTTTTGGTTAGCAGCCATAACACTTAACCACTATGCCACCAGGGTTTCCTAAACATCTATTAAAAAAAACAACAATCCAAACCACAGTATCATTTCACCTTCACTAAGTTGGCTATGACCCAGGGAGACATTGACAAGAATATGGACAAACTGGAACCCTTATCCATTTCTGTGGGACCTTAAATTGGTACAGTCACTGTGGAAGAGTGTAGCGGTTCCTCAAAACTTAAATAGAGAATTACCACACAATTTAGCAAATCCACTTCTAGGCATGCATGCAGTCAGAATAACTGAAAGCAGGAACTCAGATACATGTACACCGATATCACTGCAGCACTATTCACAATGGCTAAAAGGTAGAATCCACCTAAATGTCTCATCAATAGATGAACAGATCAACAAAATATGGTACATACATACAGTGGAGTATTACTCTGACACAATGAGAAATGAGTCCTGATACCTGCTACACCATGAATGAACCTTATTATGCTAAGTGAAATAACTCAGAAGAGGACCATTACATGATCCCACTTATGTGAAGTATCTAGATTAAGCAAATTTACTAGTATCTTAGTTATCTAGTGCTGCTATAACAGAAACACCTCAAGTGGATGGCTTTAACAAACAGAAATTGACTTTGTCACAGTTCAAGAAGTTCAAAGTCGAAATTCAGGGTGACAGCTTTGGGTGAAGTCTATCTGCTGTGGAGGAAGGTCCTTGCCTCTTCAGCTTCTACTTTCTGGTTCTTTGGAAACCTCCTATGTCCAGCATGGTTCCAACTCATAGCAACAATGTATAACAGGACAAACGCAGTACCCACTCTTGTGCCATCCCCACAATTCTTGCTCAGTCTCTTTTGTATCTCAAAAGAGATGGAGATATAACAAAGACAACCCACTCCCAAAAGGGATTATACTTCATTTTTATGAAAATAATACCTACCTTCTTTATTTTCCCCTCCCAACGATGCCCTCCCTCCACCACAAGGTGTTTTTGTAAGCATACTATGCTAATATTTTAGAGTAACACACATATAGTGAACCTCCCAGGGGAAGGCACAGTTGTCAAAAAACATAAAAGGTACACGTTTGTTGCATAAAAATACCATAACCACAAGCATAGAGGTCACAATTTATAACATATATTTTTAAGGGATGTAATTCAATCAATAACGTTCCATTTTGTCACATGCAAAACTCATGTCCATGCCACATGCAAAACACATTCACCCCTGACATCATCCCTAGTCTTCAAATGAACACTAAGTCCAAAATCTAATCTTCTGAACCATCTAAATCAAATACGGTGAGACTTTAGGTGCATTTCATTTTGGGTCGAAATTCCTATTTATCTGGCAACCTGTAAAATCTAGAATACAAGTTACCTGTTTCCAGCGTGTGAAGGTGGAACAGATGTTTCCATTACAAACACGGTAAATTGGAAGAAGGGATAACAGGCACCAAGTACAAAACCCAACAGTACAAATTACATTGGCGCTTAAACCTTAAAATTAATCTTTTCTGAGACTGGAAACATTGGTAGCATAGTGGTTAAGTGCTACCACTGCCAACCAAGAGGTCCACAGTTTGAATCTACTGGGGACTCCCTGGAAATAATATGGGGCAGGTCTACTCTGTTCTATAGGGCTGCTATGAGTTGGAATCAACTCAACAGCAATAGATTTGGTACTCCCTGAGACCATCCAAGAACAGGCCTGCCCTCCAGACCTTGGGTGTTGACCATATCCTCTCTGTCTTGAATGGAGTTTTAGTCAGCAAGCGCTGCTCTAACAGATATACCACGAAGTGGATGGCTTTAACAAAGCAAACTGTATTCTCACACAGTCTGGTAGGCTACAAGTCCAAATTCAAGATGTCCACTCCAGGGGAAAGCATTCCCACTTATCGGCTGTGAAGGTAAGTCCTTGTGTTGCATCAGTCTTTGTCCAGGGAGCATCTTGGCACAGGAACCTCAGGTCTGAAGGACACACTCTTCTCCCAGTGCTGCTTTCTTAATGGTGTGAGGTTCCCAATTCTCTGCCTGCTTCCCTTTCTTTTCGTCTCTTCTAAGATGAAAGGATTAAGGGTGGTACAAGCCACACTCCAGGGAAACTCCCTTTACAGTGGGGCAGGTAGGTAATCCTATGAAAGGATTTAAAGTCCACCCTAATAACATGCAGCATAGCAAAATCACAAAATTGAGGACAATCACAAAATACTGGGAATCATGGCCCAGCCACATGACTACACATATTTTGAGGGGGACACAATTTACTCCATGACTGATGGCAACACTGCTTCTTATCTTTATGTGGCCCCACTCTTCTAGTAAGAGTGTTGACCCTGCTAAACCACTGAAGGCCCCATTATTGTGCCTCTTAGAAATGATAGCCCTCCCTCTTAGATTTCAGCAACAGCCCCATCCCCCAGCAAACATTAATAGCAGCCCCATACTTCATAACTAAGCTGGCAAAGATGCAATTCTTTGAAACCTAAGAGGCTGTGGCCCCATCTCTGAAACGAAGAAGGCCTGCTTCCCATGCTCCTTCTAACAGTTGTGCTGCCCTCTGCCCGCTCTAAGGATGTTCCTTTTCTTGAAGAACAGCCAGTGTTGCTCCTTTGGCCTCTTTCCTGCCTATGGAATTTCCAGAGGCAGACAGCATCTATTTTCTCTCTGACCCCTTCAATGCATGGTGACCAGTCTTCTGCTGTGGTAGTTGGTTTGACCCAGCAGTCACAGGCTCTTTAACAAGCCTGTTTAGTTAGGTCCTTGACGAACATCCTAATGTTACTTAGCTCCCCCAAATTGTTATCATAAAGCATGAGTATTAGGCCACATGCAACAAAAGCCAATGCTAACACAGGAGTAAAGTTAATGCCCAAGAGGTTTTTATTACATGCCAACACATAAAGGACAGGATCCTCAGAGCCTCTCCAAATTGGTCTGGCAAAATTTGGGGTTTTATAGGAGAAGCTGCATGCTGTGCCAGCACAGGGGGCTGGGCTAGGAGAACAATGAAAGCAGTCTGTGAGAAGCACCCATCCTGCAGCAAGCTACATCCTGCCTGAAGTCCAGGAAACTCTCAGTTGTCAGTTAATGCAGCAGGTACCCAGTGGCACCTTTACTGGCCCCTCCACTCAGTGCCTGGCTCACCTCACAGTTCCATTTAGAGGTCTTCATTTAACTCTTCACTCATTTGATGTATCTGAAGAAGCTGTAAAAGCTGTAATGATTATTAACTCAGTGATTTCTGTCAATTTAATGTGTGATTTCCTGGGCCAGGTAAAGGAATCCAGGAATTTTAAGAAAAGAGAAAGAAAGCAAGTAGAAAAGTCAATTCTATAAAGAATTAATCCTGAGTATCTATTTGAATTTCCTCCTTTAAAATCAAGGGCCTGAAGGCTCTCGCCTGCTTCAAATCTCTACTTTTTATTTTAAACTTCAAAATCTTGGGAAGATGGGCAGACTATTCAGGCTACTTCCTGCTGAGTTGGGGCACAGAAGGGTGTGAAGGCTGTCAGTTATTTACAGGGAACAAAATGTAAGAGTTGTACATATATAAAGGGCATCTTAGTTCAACCAGGACAGCCCAGGTATTTAGCAAGACAATATCCCAAGACTCCTCATATAATCAAACCATTCTCCCGGCATATATCCCCAAACCAACAATAACACCAGTTTCAAGTCTTACTTGTGTTCTAGCCAATAATTTTTGTCCAGAAACTTAACAGAGCATTCATGCACACACAGAAAAAAGTGTCCTTTTTAATTGTGGCCCCATAAGTAGCCATTTGGGGACTCAAGAGGAAACTTCATCAGATATAAAAGTAAACTTAAACTTCACACAGTCCTGCTTGGAGAGTGGGGCCCATTGGGTAATCTAAGATAGAGAAAGTGGCTTCTCTTGTCTAACACAAGTCTAATTTTTGTTTTTCCCAGTCCAGTCCATGTCAGAGTGTAACCTTTAGCTTTCCCATGCTGATGTGGGGCCAGGGGGCAGACAGGCCTCAGGGCCCCCATCAGTGATTAGTTTACTAGACTCCTCTTCTGATAGTGCAGGAGGGCCTGTCCATCTGGGCCTCTTGTTGGGAAAGTCTACTGAATGTCCTACCTTAGGGCTTTCAGGACTTGCTGCCTTTTAGTGGCCTCATTTTTAACAGTACCAGTGAGGTCAGTGAGGTACTCTAAGTCTTGGTCTCTGGGGTGAACTGGGTTACCTGGACTTGAATAGTGATAGCCAACAACTGGGCTTTTTGTCATTTTCTACCTGCTGCCAAAATCTCCATCATTAAAATACCTTAAAGGAATTTTAAATTAAATAAATTTAATTTAAATTAAAATACCTTAAAGGTATTTCCTCTGCCAATTGGGAATGTGGACTGAGGTTCTGCCTCAAGCTTTTGTAATTTGTCCTGTGTCTCATGTGGACTAGGATGTAAACTATATGACTGTAATGGCCTTTGCTTTTCCAATTTTAAAACTGGCACCAGTATATTTTTCAAAAAGGTTTTGTGAACCCAGCCAGAGTGAAATTGCTGGGGTCTTTCTCTCTCCAAGTCCCTAGCCCAAAAGGAAGTTTGATAATCAGTCTTTTATCTTTTTTAACATTAATGAGATACTTATGTCTTAGGCCTCCTCCCTGATAGGGAGCCATATAGCAGATCAGTTTATCTAGAACATCATTTGACTTAAGGTGGCTTGATGAACCAGTCTCTTCCAAAGGCAGTAGCCTGTGTGGGCCACCTCAGTCTTCATGGAAGCCAGAAGTCTAGACCTTAGGAGAATTATATATCTCACTATAAAACCCTCAATCAAAGGGTTCAATAAATAGTAACTGAACACCATTTGGTTTTTTAAATCTCAGGCATCATATATACAGCAACATTTATCTGTCAAGACTTAAAACTTTCTTGATAGAATAAGCAACCCAGCATGATTTTAATTTCTAAGATCATGGCCAAACTTTTAGACCCTTCTCTGATTATGATACAGCTCTGCCAAGTGTACCCACAGAAATTTCCAACTGGGAATTACAAGAACCCAAACCCATTAGTTAAATAATTTTAGGAAACAGAAAATGATTCCCCAGTTGCTCTCTGTTTCACCTAATTTGTGACTGGCTGCCATCTGTGACGTCATCAGCTCTGCAGAGAGTTTTGGATATACTGAATCACAGTCCTTTTCACCAGTCTAAGACCTCTGTTGAGATACTCTGCTTAATTAGAAAAGAACTGTAGATGACAAAAAACTTAATAAGATCATGATCATCAAAAACAGATCTTTTTAACAGTGCCAGAAGTCAATTACAAAAACCCAATCCACTAGAAAAAACTAGGCAATAATGTTTTCAAACACAGTTATTACCCATAATTTTAAACAACATTAAATACGATGCATAATAATCTTGAGGTATAATATCACAGTCAGGATTATTATGTCTCTAAATATTTATGCATTATAAAAATAAAGTTATAGGCAAATACTCTGAATGTCTCAAAGCACTGGCTTTGATGATGTCAGATTCAATATTTCTGTGACATCTCACCCTTTTCTAAAGAGTTACAACCTTGCAACATGGAAAACATTCACTCTATCACAGCAGAAAGCCTTACTTCAAGCCCATAGGAGCGGCAGTTCCACAGTTCGAAACATCAGGGGGCATGGCCCCATCTTTTTAAACCCGTTGAAGCAGCTTAACTTTCCATGCTCAGCTCTTGTTTCCTTATCTCCTTAAGGCATGAGCCTTAGCCTGCACCTGCCCTGTTGGTGTGAGTGTTTTAAAGCTCTGTAGCTCTACCAAATTAAGTGCTGGGAAACCCCCAACTCCACCAACTAGCTTTCTGCACACAGGCACCACGCTTTGGTTCTGTGGGTCAGCAAACCTAGTTCCACCAGTTTAAGTGTTTAGAAACACCTCAATCTGTCAGAAAACTTCTGTAGATCAGTGCTAATTTGGTTTTGCTACTATTGCTGGTTTCTTGCTGTTTGTCACCAAGTCATATCAGGAATTTAAAACCAAATAAAACCCACTGTTGTGGCGCTGATTTTAATTTACTGTGGACTTATAGGATAGACCAGAGTTGTCCTGCCAAGCCTCCAAGGAGCAGCTGATGGATATGAACTGCAGACTTTCTGATTAGCAAAACATAGCACTCACCACTATGTAACCTGAGTTTTTCCAGTTAGCAATTAAGAAACAACAATAAAATCATGACTTAATGTTATGCATTTGTTGGGTGATATGAAGAAGAAATAGCATATATATTTTAACACAATAAGCACTGGGCAGCCTTTGATTCCTATCTGTACCAAAACTTTTGGCTCTTTCCTCCTTTTTTTTTTTTTTTTTAACACCTGTGGCTCAATTTTGACTCACAAATCTCATCCTATTGAGATTCTTGCCTTCAAGGAATAAATGAACCATTTTATTCAGAAGTCAGAAAATATTATTATCCATTTTTTATAACATTAATATCTTAAAAATCACACAAATCAAGACATTAAATCACTAGACAAAACCTTTAACTATACCAAATAACATTTTTCCAATAAACTTTTGTAATACATTCCTTAAACAGCAAAGATAAACTCACTTATCAGGCTTATATAGTATATATACTTGTAGCCTGAACAGCAAACAGTATACAAATGTACATTATACCAGGTATCTACTAAGCTCAGTTGCTCAAAAAAAAAAAAAAAAAAAAAAAAAAATTCAAGGATCCATCAAATTATAACTGAAAAAAAATTTATTTAAATATTCTGGGTCTTTAATTAACTTCTAAAGTTTTTCAGCTGGCTTTTTCTAAAAGAGTTTTCACTGAAGCTCTTTTAATCGCTAATTTAAGAGAAGTATTTACATATGTGTAGATGAGTTCAGAAGCTTAAAGGTATAGAGCTGTAAGTTCTCTAAGCCATTCATTTAGGCAGAGCACACACACCCAGTCCCACCCCCACCCTCTAGCATGTACACTCTTTCCAAGCCAGCTTTTTCACTCACATACCCAAAGTCCGACACGAGCTTCACTTGGGAGCCACTTCTGGCTCTTGGAAGTTTCTAATGGGGACAACCATGACCAACACATCCCACTAGTAGAGACAAAACCCTGGGGAAAACAAAACAACCTGTTTGCTGGAAATACATGAGGGCTAGCCACCCCCGGAATCTTTCCAGCATAAGGAAACATTCCCAAGGGACCCCATCTGCCAGAAACACACAGAAATTAACAGTCTTAGAACTTTTCAGTGGAGGTGAACCAGGCTCTAGGTCCTTGATGTCATAGAGCAGGGATAACATATGGAAACCCTGTAACCTGAGGCAGTCCCTGTGTTTTCACAGGGTCCCCAAACCAGAAAATTAAAAATTAAAAAGAACACTCCCTTTTTCCCCAGTGAACGTCTTGGGTCACTTACTTTAGAAAGATGGTACAGTTTGGGGACTGGTGGTGCCACGGCCTGCATGGGATAGATGTGACATTTTTTCCAGAGGCAAATAGACCTCTTGCAGCCACTTGTCAGTCAATCTCACAGCTCACCACAGGGCCACCAAGTCTCAAGTGGCTGCAAATGAGCCCCCAAATTGTCACCCAGCTTCCCGAAATTGTTACTGTAAAGCACGAGTGTTAGGCCACCTGCTACAAAAGTCAGTACTGACACAGGAGTAAAGTAAATGCACAAGAGGTTTTTATTACATACTGACATGTAAGGGACAAGGGGGAGTTTGGGTCCTCAGAGCCTGTTCAAATTGGTCATGCAAAATTGAGGGGTTTATAGTAGCTACGTGCTGGCCAGCACAGGAGGCTTGGTTAGGAGAACAATGAAAGCAGTCTGGGAGGAGCATCTATCTGAAATCCATGAAAACTCTCAGTTGTCAGCTAATGCAAGCTGTCCCCACTGGTACCACTACTGACCCCTCCACTGGGTGCCTGGATTCCCTGACACTTCCATTTAGCATTTCACTTGTCTTTCCACTGATTTGATGTACCTAAAGAAGCTGTAAAGATTATCTCCGTGGCTCCTGTCAATTTAATGTGTGATTTCCTGGGCCAGGTTAAGGAATCCAGGAATTTTAAGAGAAAAAAAGCAAGTAAAAAAGTCAATTTTATAAGGAATTAATCCTATCCATTTTAACTTCCCCTTTTAAAATCAAAGGGCCTGAAGGCTCTCACCTGCTTCACTAGGACACTTGTCCTTAGTCTGTACAAAAGAATTTTCCAAATGTTTAAGTTCTGTTTCCATTTTGCATCTTGGATTTTACTGTAAGTAGCATGGAGAAACTACATGGCCCCTTTAAGATTCTGCTTTGCAATCTCCAGATATTCAAATTCATTGCTTACAAGTTCTACCTTCCACCAAACATTTGAACACAATGCAGACAAGTCCTTTGCCACCGCATAGAAAGCCTCACCCTTCCTGCATTGTCCAATCACACACTCATCATCTTCTCATCACAAGTACATTTAATGTCCACAGTTCTAGCAACATTCTGTTGCTCATGCTGTACTGTATTCCTTAAGACTTTCTCTGTAGTTATCCTGACTTTCTCCTGAGCCCTCACCAGAACTGCCTTTGACTTCCATAATTCTACCAACAGTCTCAAGGCAATCTAGGGTTTTACTATTACACCAAAAACCCACTCTTGTCAAGCCAGTTCTGATTTACAGGAATGGGACAGCAGAACTGCCAATCGAGTTTCCAGGGATCACCTAATGGATTCAAACTGTCAACCTTCTGGCAGCAGCCATAGCACTTAACCACTGTTAAAAGTCTTCCAGCCTCTACCCACTATCCAATTTCAAAGCCACTTCCACATTTTAGGTGTTTGTTAGAGCTGCTTTCCACTCTTTTGTTACCACATTCTGTCTCAGTTATCTAATGCTGCTATAAATAACACAAATACCACAAGTGGATGGTTCCAACAGACAGAAACTTGTGTCTTGAGGAAAGCCCTTGCCTCTTCAGTCTGCTGACTGGTTCCTTGGCTATTTTACCCCATTTCTCTCTCTACCGGTTTATTCTAAACCTCTTTTAATCTCAAAAGAGACTGCCTCAAGATATATCCTACACTAATTCCCCCTCATTACCATACCAAAGACAATTCATTCCTAAAAAGGGTTTATAACCAAAGGTTTAAAAAGAAAACAAAGAAATCCTTATTGTCTCCCAGTCAGTTCTGACTCATAGTGACCCTACAGAGTAGAGCAGAAATGCCCCATCAAGTTTCCAGGGAGCCCTTGGTGGATTTGAACAGCTGGCATTTTTGTTAGCAGCAGTGGCTCTTAGCACTATACCACCAGGGTTTCCCCCACAGTTATAAAAAAGCCATTGCCTTCAAATAGATTCCAGTTCATGGCAACCCTACAGATCACAGTAGAACAGCCCCACAGTGTTTCCAAGGAGTGTCTGGTAGATTTGAACGTCAACTTTTTGGTTAGCACACATATAAGTTAGGATTTACAACATACATTTTGGGGAGACATAATTCAATCCATGACACTCAAAGACCAAAGACTATTAGTGGTTACCAAAGATGGGAGGGAGGCGGAAAGTCGGAGCCATGGTTTGGTGGGTGTTGAGCTTCTGTTAAGGATGAATGAAAAATCTACAGACAGTGATGACAGCTGCACGATGTGATGAAAGTAATGTCATTGAACTGTACATGTAAAAAATACTAGCATAGCAATTTTCTGTTACATTATGTAAAAAGATAAACTACCAATTGCCACCACGTCGATTCTGACTTCCAGTGTCACCACAAAATAAATAACAAAAGAATCACTGCACAAACAAAAACTACATGATTAGAAAACAAATCCTTAAGTCTTATGAAAATGAAAAAGACTAGTCCTAGAAACAGAATAAAAATATGGCCTTTTGTTCTGTTCTATAATATCCTTTTGAGGATTACAACTGTATTTTAGTCTTTCTCCTGCAACAATCGTCCATTGGTCACCTGTCTATCAGGTGATTATAACCACAGTTTTCCTGGATTTCCTGTTTATTCATCTGAAGAAAGACTAAGGACGAGGTCAGAGCTCAGCTCAGCTTCTCCTCACACATTTACCTCTCTGGGGGCTTCTAACGAGTTTCTCCAAAACAGTCTCAAATAATTTAAAATAAATAGTAAAACTGAAAGACTTCTCCCTGTTCAAGAAGTCCACCAATAAAAAACTCCTTATTTCTAAGAGTATACAAAAACATGATTTGTAAATTAGAAACTATTTGGTAAAATGAATTTACTGTACCTTCCAAACTCTGTTTTTAACCCAACCTTATAAAATTACTTTGCCGTTTCAAAGGCATTAGTCTCACTTTCTAAAGACCAAGACAACATTTTAATCTGTTAATTGTTCATGATTTAACTCTATTCCTCATTGATATTTCTTTGGGTATTTTCCAGCTTTCTTTTGAATCCTTACAATAGCATGTGTAGAACCATTTCCATAAATCTCTTTATATGTTTCAAATTCAAAATAATAAAGCTTTAAATTCCTTTCTATCAGATTCTCTTCAGAGAAATAATTTGAAATTCATACAGGACTACAAAAAAGCTACAAAAATGTTGTATCAGTTTTGAGCAGAAAATTTCAGTTGCCTAAATGTTTCCACTGAAATCTTTTTACTTAAGCAGTTCATACATGAACTAAAAATGTCACAAAAACAATACACATGAAACTATTTGCTTATTATCCACATGTGAATTAACCATGGGTTAGTGGTTAAGTGCTATGACTGCTAACCGGAAGGTCAGCAGTTCAAATCTACCGGCTGTTCCTTGGAAACTCTATGAGCAGTTCTACTCTGTCTGTAGGGTCACTGTGAGTCAGAATCAACTTGACGGCACCGGGTCTGGTTTTTTGTTTGGTTTCATAGGAATTAAAACTGACTCCACAGCAATTGGTGGGCTTGTTTGCTTGCTTTTTAGCAACTCTACCCTAGCTGGGGAAACCGTGGTGGCCTAGTGGTTAAGTGCTATGGCTGCTAACCAAAAGGCAGGCAGTTCAAATCCACCAGGCACTCCTCGGAAACTATGGGGCAGTCCTACAGGGTTACTCTAAGTCAGAATCAACTCTATGGCACTGCGTTTGGTTTTTGTTTGGGTATTCTGGTGGCACAGTGGTGACGTGCTACGGCTGTTAATCAAAAGACTGCAGTTCAAATCCTCCAGACATTCCTTGGAAACCCTTTGGCACCGTTCCACTCAGTCTTGTAGGGTTACTAGGAGTTGGAATTGACTTGATGGCAGTCCGTTTGGCCTTTTCGGTTTTATACTTACAGTGGACAGGGCCAACATCAAACTACCTCCATACTATTGGCCATTTTACCATTGTCTTGTCCTTGAGTATAATAGCACATATTTTTGAAGTATGAAGAAGAAATATCTGTGATCATTAATATGCTTTTGTAAACTTCCTAATTTTCTTATGTGACCTTTGTTTCCCAGAAGGTCTCTGTCAGTGAAACTAAGAGAGATGGGCACAAGATTAAAAAAAAAAACCCTTGCAGTCAAGTCACTTACAACTCACAAGTGACCCCACAGACAGAGCAGAACTGCTCTATAGAGCTTCCAAGGACATCCTGGTAGATTCAAACTGCCGACCTTTCAGTTACCAGTGATAGCACTTAACCACCACACCACAAGTTTTCCAAACCAAAAGAAAAAAGCCACACCCAAACCCTCTGCCATCCAGTCAATTCTGACTCACAGCAACCCTACAGGACAGAGGGGAACTGCTCCATAGAGTTTCCAAGGAGCCCCTGGTAGATTCATACTGCTGATGTTTCAGTTAGCAAGCATAGCCCCTAACCACTATGCTACTAGGGTTTCTAAGTTTCCAAAAGGTAGGGTTAAATGCCTAAAGAATACGTTTTCTCTCTGAAAACACTTAAACTCTGTCGTTTCACTTTAGTGTCACTTATCTTCTTTAGTTAAAAAATATGCAAAACATGTCAATTAAGAAGGAACTATAACTAGGTAGAACTCAGACTGAAATCTGTATTGGACTAGCAATGAGATACCATGAGACAGTACTTCTTGGGTGGACAGTTTAATGAATTATGTTTATTCCACACTGAACACTATGTAGCCATTATAAATCATTAAATACATGGTAACATTCTCTCTCTTTACTCATGTATCATACATGTATACACACACACAACTCTGAAAAATTTCAAGTCACACAATGTATTTTTAATTTCAACATCTATAAAATAACTATCCATTTTATAATCCATGGCATCAACAGCTATTAGCAAGGAAGAGGTTCCTACAAACTTGGCCATAACTGTACATTATGTTGTCATTTCAACTCAGTATGTGCATTTTTGGTTTAACTGCCATTTAAAATTTATTCATGGCTGTTGCTTAAAACCTTCATTTAACACTATGAGAATATTACAACATCAAAATTAGCAGATAAAATGATAGCAAGGAAGAAGAAAATACTGAAGATAGTATTTTAGAGTTGAAAAATGTTGCACACAGGCTCTTGATGACACAGAAGCTAATAGTATGTAAAAATACTCTACATGAAAAAACTGTAATAGCTTAATAGGCAATTTTTTCTTTCTTTCTTATGAAATACACCACAATGTTATCAGTGGTTATCACTCTTTCTTAATAATAGAGAACAGAAAGCAAAATTTGCACTGAATTTTATCACAGAATCCACAACACCTTTAAATGCCTATTGCATATGAAGAAGAAATACAATTATCAAATATAATAATCAAATCTGACTCATTTTTTAAAATAACATAGTTTATTTTCCCTCCAGTCTCCACACCAATAACAATTTTGTGGCATTTTGAGCACGCTAAAGGGTTAACGGACCCTGATGGTACAGTTAGAAAACCGACAAAATACCGAATCAAGACTGAAAAAAAATTCTTGTTTCTGTAGTATTCAAACCTGTCAAAACACCAGTAAAAATAAGGATAGCACAGATTTCACATTTTTAAGAAACAGGCTCTGGTTACTGATATTACAATCACACAGAAAATGGGTTCTTACACCAAAGTTCTCAGCTGAGATAGCCTGCCCTTTGTTTGTTTTATAATAATTTTAAGCATTTTGATATAATTTTACTTCAAAAGCTCCAGACTTAACAGTAATTTTAACATATCTCCTCAATATTACATACCTTGATACAAGTTATCATGTCTATTTTTGAAAGCATTCTTGCACTTGAGGACAAACTTTTATACATTAAGGTGGAAGTCATTATATTCAAAATCTGGAAAACAAATATCATAATAAAAAATTCCCAAACTCTAAAGAAGATATAAAAAGGGACAAAGAGCTGCTTTGTCTCGTTTATCTGCCAAATGAATCCAGTGAATGGGTTAGAAGAAAGGAAAGAAGGTAATTCAGTAGATGTTCTGGACACAGAAAGCAGCATGTAACCACACACTGGTAGAGCGACATACTATCAAAGGGATCAAAAGATGTACTTGCAGGCATGTTGACAGAGGATGAGTAGGTGGAGACGACATATGAAACACAAAAGAGCCTTAGTGGCAAAGATGAAGAGATAAAATTTAAAGAGAAACACAGTAAGGATGAGTGAAGCTGCCTGAGAAGCCCAACATAATGGTTTAGGACAGCACTTCAAGCTGTCTAAAAGTTAGATATTTAAACAATGTCTTGAAATTCATGAGAGACAACATTTAGAATTTGGTCCAAGTAATGTTTTTTTGTTTTAGAAGTGAAAAGATAAGCAGGAGTTTAAGGATGCCAGAGTTTTACTTTGGTTTTTAAGTTCAATTTTCCAGTGCTTTCATTGTTTCAATAAATAGGAAACCAAAATGAAGCAAGTAAACTTAAGTTTAGGTACTTGACAAACAGTCACCATGTAACCCAATCTAAAGAGAAGAAGGATGATTACCAGAGTAAGGGAAACCCTGGTGGTATAGTGGTTAAGTGCTATGGCTGTTAACCAAAAGGTTGGCAGTTAAGGCTCTATGCACTCTTTGGAAGCTCTTATGAAGCAGTTCTACTCTGTCCTGTAGAGTCACTATGAGTGAAATCAACTCAATGGCAGTGGATTTTTGAAACCGTGGTGGCATAGTGTTTAAGTGCTGCTACAACTGCTTACCAAAAGGTTAGCAGTTCTAATCCACTAGACGTTCCTTAGAAATTTTAGAGCAATTCTATTCTGTCTTATAGGTTCACTAGGAGTCAGAATCAACTTGGGAGCAATGGGTTTAACCAGAGTAAGTGGCTAGGATCTTAAGTAAAAATGTTAAGTGCCATCAAGACACAGCTCCAACTCACAGCAACCCTATGTACAATAGAATGAAACACTGCCTGGGCATGCGCCATGCTCACAATCATTACGCTTGACTGTAGCAATGTATCTCACTGAGGGTCTTCCTCTTTTTCCCTGACCCTCTACTTTACCAAGCATGATGTTCTCTTCCAGAGACTGAT
Source organism: Heterohyrax brucei (assembly GCA_028571685.1). NCBI lineage: Eukaryota > Metazoa > Chordata > Mammalia > Hyracoidea > Procaviidae > Heterohyrax > Heterohyrax brucei. The sequence goes on along the minus strand of CM053141.1, from coordinate 97,166,707 downwards.
CTCCTCTGATAACATATCCAAATTATGGCAGACATAGATGGGTGATAGTTGCTTCTAAGGAACATTCTGGTTGTACTTTAAAGACATATGTTCATTCTCTTTGCAGTTCATGGTATAGTCAATATTCCTTACCAATGCCACAGTTCAAAGGCATCAATTCATCTCGGTCTTCCTTATGCACAGCCCAACTTTTGCATGCATAGAAAAAACAGCAGAAAAGAAATTTCCATAACTTTTCAGTTGCTAAAGTGTGTAGGAAAACACAATAAAAGAAAATAAAGAAAAATAGCAAGATAAACAATAAAATGATTTATAATAACCTAAAGGCTTCAATCTTGGTGGTGTAGTAATTAAAAATGCTACATCTGAGCAGTTCAAATCCACCAGGCACTCCTTGGAAACTCTATGAGGCAGTACTACTCTGACCTATGGGGTCACTATGAGTCAGAATCAACTCCAGGGCAGTGAGTTTGGTCTTGGTAAATGCTCCAAACAGAAGGAATAGTGTAAAATACAATAACAGGAATAAATTATAATCATTTATTTTGTTTAAAAAAAATTCCAGACAAGTAAATTTCTTAGGGTTCCATGTGATTAAATGTAATTCTAGTCTATTTAACTAGGTAATACTTGTACTTAGTTATACTCCAACCAAAGAAATTTTACTAAAAAGAATTCTAAAGAATTCAGCCATTGTTCACTATTTGTTAGTAATTAAAACCTAAAGTTAGTAATGAAGGCCTCCTCCTTGTGTCAGCCAAGCCAAGTGCCGTCGAGTTGGGTTCCTTGCTCAGTGTCATCCAAGTGCTTGATGTATCATTTGACCTTAATGAAGAGGAAAAACTGACCCTTGGACATATTCAGCAAGTTTACCACTAGATGGCGAGAAAACCCAGGTAGTATCATACTAAAGCTAGTACTAGGTCTCAAGTACTTTAAGTCTAACCTCTCTCCACCAGGTGTCAACCAAGAGGAAAAATACCCACGTTCATAATTTCAACCAAAACTATGTAAACTCTATCAGCAGTAAACTACCTTCATATCGATATCTATAATGCTGTCAATTCAAAATAATGCCTTGTCAATGAAAATCCAACTAAATAAAATTCAGAAAGAAAAAATGTTAAGACCAGTAAATTTGGTTTACAGCTAACTCACAGACTCACTGGCTTGGCTGGCACAGACTCAACCTACCCATATACAGTGCACAGAATAATCTAAAATACTTATACATGACAGACAAAAATCTCCCAACACATATTTGCTCATGTATATCTAGTTCCTAATTCACTTTTTTCCTCTCTTTTTATAAGCAGTTCTGTTGACTGTCAATAGCCAAAGAGGAAGACCCTCAGTGAGATACATTGATATAGTCAAGCGTAATGATTATGAGCATGGCGCATGCCCAGGCAGTGTTTCATTGTATTGTACATAGGGTTGCTGTTAGGCTTTGAATCCCAGTGTAATTTTATGAAAGTACTATTTTTTACCAAGACATTCACAATAAAAGGAGGAAATGTACCTATGTTTAAGATCTAAGAATCACTACGTTGAACAACTTTTCAAGGCTCTTAGCTGAAAAGTAAAACTTTACGGAAGTAAGCTCCATTTAAATACTAAATCATGCTTTTTAAAAAGCCATCTTATATGCCACACTAATTTCTAAGATTATTCTACCCTGTTGTAAACATGTCAGCTAAACCACTATGTCATGCTGCCTTTTTAGGCCTGTTTTAGGCCAAATTCTATTCTTACTCCTCTGGACACCGGAGTAGCAATCATGTCCTACCCTGCAAATCTAGTTGTAGGTGGTGTCTTAAAAAAGGATTTTTTTTTTTTTCCTTTAAGGAAGTGGTCAAGTCTTTCCCCCCTTGTGTCATCATGGCAACAACTTGGTTATTTTTCCTTGCTATAAAACTAGGAGATAGAGGAGAACACAGTTGAGGAGACATGTCAAGACTATTGATTAAACTTTCTCTTCCCTGATTCCTAACAGTATTGCCGTGTAAAATTCCTTTGGCCTCTACTGATTTCACTTCCACCCTGCCTACTAAGTACTGGTTTAAAGAAAAAAAAAAAAAAAACCCACAAGCCAAGAATATTCTGGTCTATGAACAATAATTTTTGTCTGTTTTTACTGTTTGCTTTTGAAACTCTTTAGATTATGCTCGGTAACCAGTCGCTTGCTCAACTGGTTTGAACCCTTCCTCCACCTCCCTTCACACATTACTTTTTCCTCCATCCAGGCAGTTGGCAAAACCCTGCAGTGCCGTGTAACACCCGCTTTGGGCTGGTCACTCAGCAGTTTATCCATAGTTGGCTTTGCAAAGAGCTCCCCACTCAGCCCGTGTGCCTTAGTGATCACCTCTTGCCATTATCTTTATCTATCCGAGTGTGCTCGGTAAGGGGAATCTAGACACCAGGTCGTGGGTTTACGGCAGCCTGCCTACCAATAGGAGCTCACAATGAAGAGAAGTCAGGTTCGGCCTCCCAGCAGCCCCAGTGTCTTCTTCCCTTAGCTCGTCACCTACGGTACTCGCGAGCGAGCGAGCCGGGCTCGGGAGGAGGCGCGCAAGGAGGGCGGACAGCAGCCGGGGCGTGCGCATGCGCACTCGGGTTGTTTTTCCACAAAGCTGCTCTTAAAGTGAGCTAGCTGCCTTCAGCCGCCCGTCTTTGTACCGAGACCACTCAGACAAGCAGGATCGCGGAGCTGCAGCTTCTCTGCTGCCCTGACTTTTTAGAAATCTCAATGAACTATTTGTAAAGAATCGCTGATCCTGCCAGCAGGCTTTTTGCATGGCAAAGACATCGATCAGTGTTCAGTAAAGATCGTATTTTATATGCGGTCTTGCCTTTTTTTTTCTCTTACATTATATTTTTATAGATTTTGTTATAAACATGGTGCTGGGAAAGGTTAAGAGTTTGACAATAAGCTTTGACTGTCTTAATGACAGCAATGTCCCTGTGTATTCTAGTGGGGATACAGTCTCAGGAAGAGTGAATTTAGAAGTTACTGGGGAAATCAGAGTAAAATCTCTTAAAATTCATGCAAGAGGACATGCGAAAGTACGCTGGACTGAATCTAGAAATGCCGGCTCCAATACTGCCTATACACAGAATTACACTGAAGAAGTAGAATATTTCAACCATAAAGACATCTTAATTGGGCACGAAAGAGGTAAGTTTTTATATTATTAGTAGTCATTAGAACTGTTCTCTTTGAATAAGTTTTTTTTTTTTTTCTGGACGAATGCAAGTCTTTCTAGCATAACAGCAGTTTGATAGAGGCTATCAAAGTTGGAAGATTTGTATTCTCCTTGACATTCACCGTGTATTAGCCGTAATGCATGCAGGCATCTGCAAAGGGACTGCAAACTGCACTTTATTGGACTACCTTTAGTACGCACTTTCAGTCCATTTGCAGTTTTCTTAGAAATTCTGCTTAAATGCGATTCTCTGGTTTTTCTGAAAGGCTTTCAGATGAATTGCTAAAAGCTACATCCCAGTTTTAGGTTTTCTCTTTTAACACTACAGCCTTAGCTCTATAACTGAGTTTCAGTGATGAAAGAGAACCTTTTTAAATGGATAGAAAGTGAATTTCATTTTTAATAGTGACATGCAGAAGACTATAAAGGTTGGTCATTGTTCTTTGATAAAGGGTTTCCCATGGCTTATTTTGACATATGGTATTAACACCCCCACGTGTTTATTCCCTATTCTTTCCAACCCCTTTAGTAATTTACATCAAGAACTCTTTATTTTAAAGGACAATATCTACCATTAGGACAGGTTTCAAGTCAATTGTAGAAGCCATTTGGGGTCAGTACTTGTCTTTTCCGAGCATCATGCATAACTTTGGAACGTGCATTCAGTGAAACCAGTGCCAGTCAAATGGAAAAGTGTTCGGCACACTGCATTTTTGGTTTGAAAACGAATATAAAGCTTTGTCAAAGGGAGAGGGGTTCTGAGATTTCCAGTCTATTGTTTAATTGGTTACATTGTGGAAATACAGGCGACTCTAAGCTTGTTTTTCTAAGTTTCCACCCTTTGTTAGAAGCGGTTCAATCCTGTTTCGGACCAGTTCTGGGGGGTGGTGAGGAGGGGCGCTTGTTCTGCTCTCAGCAGATTGGTTACACGCGTCAGGTGGTGGCGATGACTTAATTCCTAACCCAAGAAGAATATAATGTTAAAACTGGTTATGTAATTTTTGAGCTTACCCTTTTTAATGCAGCATTTAATTCAAATGACAGTTTTTCAGAAATAGGAGTACAGTTTTACCTCTTTTTAAAAAACATACTTCCTTGGGGAAGTGCTGATTGAAGTATGGAAATGAAGGAGGACTCGATTTGCATTATTAATACGTTAACTTGAAAATATTAAGGGGAAGTCAGTTCTTTAAATAAGATTTTCGTTATTATATGTAAGCCATTTGCATCCTGAAATGATTTAATTTCTCCAAGCGTTAACTTGGATACAAAATGCAACTGTTTAAAAATGGCTAGTATTTGCTGAAAAGCCATCAGAGGGATCTGTGTGAACCTTTCAGGAGATTCAAGCCTTTCATAAAATAAAGGGAAGAAACAAAGGTTTTAGTGTTTTTTTTAGAGTTGAGACTTGTAGTAGGGGGAAATAGAACACTGAGTGCGGGGACAAAGACAGTTTCCTTAGTTGGTCAATGATTGCATGGTAAAGAAACTGTCCCGCAGCCCATGAGGTGCTCCTAACCCCTGCAAAGCGTGGAGGAGCGCTTACCCTGGAATACTTTCAATGACTTGAAAACTGGAACCCCTCAAACTACCTTGGTAACTGGGACCACGCCTCGGCGCCTCGCGATAGGCGGAGCCGGGTTTGTTAGCCTGTTGCTAAGGTGATGCCAGCCTCTGATTGGATTGGGCGCAGGCGGGTGGGGAGAGTGGGCTCTGGGGCGAGGCCTGGAACCGGCGTGCGCCGGTAAAGGTCCCTCCAGAGCTGCCGCCACCGCCTCCCTTCTCTTTTCTTTCCCGGGGTTTTGCGAGGCGTCCCAGGCCTATGTTACGTCATGTTGTTATCCCTCACCGCTGCTTGCTTAGGGTACCGAAAAAAATGAATTCAGGATTCCTCAGAGTAAGAGGGCTGATGTTTCTGCTGATTTTAAAGGTACTGAACGGCCGTGAACGCAACTTCAGCTGAAAAGGCTATTAAGGTGTGGGTAACGAGACACCATTTTCCTGTTTCCGAGCGTAAGGATCAGGTGGCTTCTGCGAAATACATGTATCTCGAAGCCGAAGCAAAGGGTATTTCCATGCATAGTGACACCAGCAGACCAGCCACCTTGATTGGATCTAAAGGGATAGTGGCATAGGCTGGCTAAGGGAAGAAATGTTCCTGATACTGAAATGGGTGGGGGTTGGCGAGTGTTCCCGTTCCTCTTCCATTGTTTCTCGGTGCCTACCACCCCACCCCCGCAACCGCCTTAGTTTCCTCCACTGAGGACTGGTAAGGTGTCAGGGTGGCTTGAGCCAGATCTAACCGGTCACCGGCTGGGGCGTGTAAAGCGGAAGCGCTGCCGCGCGCTTGCTCCGCCCCCGTTGAGCAAGCTAGGCTGCGCTCGGGCGCGAGCGCTGCGCGACATATGCCGTACGTATAGCGCGCGGGCGGAGGCGGCGGCGCGCGGGCGAGCCGGCTGGGATCTGCTCGCGCCGGTTTAGGCCGGTCCTCTCCTGCTCCGGTCTAGTTCTTGATTGACAGCTCAGCACTTGTTTACCACGGCGCGGCCGCTGCGGCTCGCCTCAATGAGACTGCTGAGCTGGCACAAAAAGGGGGAGAGTAGGGAAGGCAGAGAGGAAGGCTAACTTTGGGCGCTTTCGAAGGGAGAAAATTTAAATGACTTTAACTCACTAGCCAGATTTTGGTACAGAACTCTTTGAGACGGTTTGCGCAGGGGACGATGAAATTAGTACTTAGATGTAAAAGAGTCGCAGTGTTTTTTTTCCTAATAAAAGCCGACATGAAGAGGGGTTTTTTGATGTTACAGAAGCTAACTCACACTTTTTGTGTATGTTATGTTTGCTGAGGGAAAGTTAAACGGTACTATCCGTTTTTCGACCTTTGATGGATTACAAAGCTTTCTGCACCGAGGAAACTGCATGAATAAGGGACACATGTTACCTGATGCAGAACGCTGAAACTGTCTCAAGAATCCAGAACGCCTCCCACATTTTTAGTAGTATTTCTGTAGTCTTAATCCGAAAAGTACAATGGATATGGCCGAAAGAAACTCGTTATAAAATGGAAGGAAGGTCATCTCTTTTATCTTTGATTTGGAAACAACATTATTAGACTTACCATTTTTAAGATGTAGGACAGTGTTTTCTGGTAAACAGGCACCCATTAAATCCTGTTTTACGTAACTGGCTAAATTTTATTTTTCATGTAAGCAGATACTTAGTTGTTGCTAGGGAATTCATAAAGAAAAATGTAAATGTCATTTTAGGTGCAGTAATTTTTATTTTTAGTTATGAAACATGTTAAAATCTGTTACCCTTTTTCCAGTTTCAGTGCCTGACAGAAGTTTTCTAATGGTGTAGAAATTGTAACATGCCTTACAGTCAAATCTTTGGTACTGTTTTTTTCCCAGTTGATGTTTTAAGAAGTTGATATAAACAGTTTTCACTGGTACACCTTATGGCCATATTGTTATATTTAAGTACACAACTGGAGATAAAGATTTAACATTACCTTAAAATGATTTGAAACCCTGAACCCTTGGTTAAGTATTAGACGCAGTGCTTTGAAGTCTGGATAGCTTTCCATTTTTAAGAAAAGCTTACGGGATATTTATAAGTATATACTTAACCATGAGTCGGATCCCACTCGACGGCACTTGGCTGGTGGCTAACGATGTAAGTATTCCCATTTTGCAAATTGGCTGCTGAAAATTAACAAGAACAAGCAGAGATTATAACTCAGGTCTCTCAGACTGTTGAACGTGGTAGCTGTTGACAATTATAAGAACTTGTGTAAAGCTTTCTGACCATGAGGATGGTGTAAAGGTTTAAATAACAGCATTTTGTTTTCTTTTTGTTTTAGATGATGATAATTCTGAAGAAGGTTTCAACACTATTCATTCAGGAAGGCACGAATATGCATTCAGCTTTGAGCTTCCACAGACGTAAGTATGTTAGTAATAGGCATGTTTCATAAATACTCGAGGATCAGATATTTTAAATGTAAATAATGTAATGAGAACTTGCTAGACAAAAGCAATATTAAAGCTTTTTTTGTAATCCAGTATGGCAAAATTGAGATTGCAGTGTTCAATTTTTAGTACTCTGCCCCAGGGTTCATGAGGTTTTTAAAACATGAGTAGTGTTTCATTCAACATGTGTGGGTGGGTGGGGGTTTCAGTCAGATAGTAAACACTGTATAAGCTAACAGTTTATCACTTAGTTTTAGTTTATACAGATTCAATATTCTGTCATTTCTGATGATACTAACTAGTAAGTTTTAGAAGATAAAAAGAATTAGAACTGTCTTAAATTTAGAAAGGATCTTCTTTTGGTATGATTCAGTAGTTTCTGTGCAAAAAATCTGTTGAGGTGGTCACACAAGAGATATTGTGACCTGGCTTTAAAAGGAAGCACCCTTCAGATGTACTCTGATAATGAAGTTTGGAATTGAATATGAAAGGAAAATGGTATATTTTGAATGTAATGACACATTGTTAGAGTGTTCAAGCTGTGTTTAATAGTGCCTTTAATAGATTTAAAAACCTTTAAGGTGGCACTAGTACTGATTATTTTGGAAGAATAAACTCAGACTGCATACGAATTTATCAAGTGCTACTGTGTACATAGTTCAGTATTTGTTATAGTACTTCAGTTGTTCTGTGTAAAGAGTTCGTAAATGGTATTTTACACAGTATTATGTTTACAATATTGCTTGAGAAAAACCTCATTTTGAATACAGTGGCCTAGTCTGCTTTGTGAGAAATACTAAGTCTGTGGATGGAAGATTAACACTGAGCCTAAATGTTTTCGAAGGACAGAGCTAATTTAGTTTTTTTTTTTAATGGTGATGTATAAGTTGTTTAAGGTAAGCTTTGAGAGAATAAGCACAAAATTTTACAATTTAGAAGTGCTACATTTTATTTCTCTGTGCCCAGCAAATTAATATGGGAGGAGTCAAAAATGCAAAAAAAAATTTTTTGGAGAAGTATTACTATGTCTCATACTAATCCAAGTTACATTTTAAGTAACTGACAATGAGTGTTTTTCAATGTTTTAAGTAACTGAACGGGGTGCATTTTTCTAATCAAGTTATGAAAAAGATACCAGACAGGTGAAAACTGGTTCCCTCGATATAAGTCAGTAGAATCCTGACTTTTATTTTTAAGCCTATAAAGTTAAAAAACATGGCAAGGGGAAAAAAAGCACAAACTGGAAATGTAAAAGCAGTTTTCCAGTAAAATTTTTGAAACTGTTAACAGCTGTTGTAGGCCTTTTTTGAGACTTTCTAATTGGTTACTGTAAAAAGTAGTAATGGTTCCTTACTAATGAAGAGGGGAGCACTTCAGAGAATTTGGTCTGAGTGTTTAACGAGTGTCTAGAATTTTTCAGTAGAGATAGTTAAACCATGTTTAGCTTTATTTTTAAATCCAATTCTGGACCTTTTCAAGGCTTGTTGATTTCTGAATTTTTATGATTTTGCCACTAGCATTAAAAGTAGCCACTTCTTACTGCAAAGGAGTTGCATCCTTTTTTAGGCAAAATTTCGATAATATTAAACTGTTAAGTATTGTTTGGAAACAACTTTTCCCCAGTGACTTATCCCTTTGGAATTTTAAATTATTTGTTTGCTACCTCACTGGTACATAAACAATACAAAATGTTAATGCTTCCGTGCTTGCCTACTGTTTAAATACTAGAAAGAGGTATAAAATTAATATATTGACCTTTATATTCTACACAGACCACTTGCTACCTCATTCGAAGGCCGACATGGCAGTGTGCGCTATTGGGTGAAAGCCGAATTGCACAGGCCTTGGCTTCTACCAGTAAAATTAAAGAAGGAATTTACAGTCTTTGAGCATATAGATATCAACACTCCTTCATTACTGGTAAGAATTGATCGAAGACTGCATTCTTTGTTTTTTGGCATATAAATACAAAAGTGTAATCACTTAAAACTATGCAAGTTTGAAATAGTGTTTTTTATTCTAAAATTTGATAAACTAATTTTTAAAATGCAGTTGGCAATACACAAATTAATGAAGAATGTGCTCAAATTTTCTGATAATCAGTAACTTCACATTAAAAGCATAAGACCACAACATCGTATGAACCGTTAATCAGAAGACGATCGCAGTAACAAAGACGAGATCAGTTCTCTGGTTAATTTTGGTTAAAGAGGAACAGTAGTATATGTTGTGGGACATTATGATTTAACTTGAAGACAATAAATTTTCAGTTTGTACTGAACATCCATTATTCCAATACAGGGATAATTGTCAAATGATGGGGAGCTTTATGTCTTTCATTTAAAAAACTTTCTTTTCCAAAATAATTTTTTCAGTTATATTTTTTTGTGATTAGTTCAGTTTGACCTCAAAACTTTTATTTGGCTTGAACAGATGATAACATCTTTAAAGCAAATATGCATTAATCGTAAAAACACAGTGTTTTTGTTTTTTTAACATCTTCACATTCTCGAAGGAAGATGTTAACACACTTGGAATTATAACCAAGTGTCTTTCTATGCTGCTTTTTTTCTGAGGTAGTTTGAATGCAAGTGGAAAGGGTTTTTTTTTTTTTTTTTTAATTTGGTTCTCTTGTGTGGAAGTACTTTATATATAAACAGTGTGAGCGAAAACCATGTCTGTGGGATATAATGTTAAGCCTTATACCCCTTTATTCTTTATTTGAATGGAAAGTTAAATAAAGACCAAAGTAAGATTTAATTCAAATATATTTTAAAAGAACAACTAGTTTTAAATTCCCTAAGGATTTAGGGTTGTGTTTATTCCAGTTTATACACTAATCTTGTTCTCTGAATTTATTTTTTACAGTCACCGCAAGCAGGCACAAAAGAAAAGACTCTCTGTTGCTGGTTCTGTACCTCAGGCCCAATATCCTTAAGTGCCAAAATCGAAAGGAAGGGCTATACTCCAGGTATGGAATAGATGGATTCCCACAAAAGTGACCTTTCTTCCCCTAACTTTTATGTATAAATATATGAGATTGCTACTAAATACAAAGATAACACGGTATTTCTTGGCAATATAACATAAATAGTACTTACTTACTTTACATTTATAAATTGAAATAGAATCTTTTTCTTTAAATAGCTAGTTCACGTATATAGTTCTAATTGCTTACCAGTCCAGGGACACGGAATTAGAAACCCAGGTGCTCCTTGGAAATCACATGGGGCAGTTCTACTCTGTCCTACAAGGGTGCTGTGAGTCAGAATCAACAACAGTGGTACCTGGGCATGTAGTTATTGATACATTTTCTGTTGAACTTTCTAATTTTAGCTTAAGATTTTCTTTTTTAATTGTGGTAAAAATATACACAGAAATACATTTGCCAGTGCAACAATTTCTACGTGTTTGTGTTTTTCTTAACTATATTTTTTTTCCTTTTCTAGGTGAATCAATTCAGATATTTGCCGAGATTGAGAACTGCTCTTCCCGAATGGTGGTGCCAAAGGCAGCCATTTACCAAACACAGGCCTTCTATGCCAAAGGGAAAATGAAGGAAGTAAAACAGCTTGTGGCTAACTTACGTGGGGAATCTTTATCATCTGGGAAAACAGAGACATGGAACGGCAAATTGCTGAAAATTCCACCGGTTTCTCCCTCTATTCTTGACTGTAGCATAATTCGTGTGGAATATTCACTGATGGTATGTGATAATCTAAGGGTTCTTTTAAAGTCATCAAGTTACAGTGATAGTTTTTGTTTCACATCCAAAATTTGATTTTTGTACTCCTTGTATAATGATATATAGAAATACATAGACTGTAGTTATTAACTTTACATTGTATGTAAGTGGATGCTTTATAATGAAAAACATTTCTGTCTGGCATATATATCAGAAACCCTGGTGGCATAGTGGTTAAGTGGTATAGCTGCTAACCAGAAGGTTGGCACTTTGAATCCATGCAGGTACTCCTTGAAAACTGTGGGGCAGTTCTGCGTGTCCCAAAGAGTGGCTGTGAGTAAGAATGGACTCAACAGCAATGAATTTGGTTGTTTTGGTATCATACGTATAATGAGTGAAGTAAGTGACAGCATCAAATGATGTGTAATAGATTATTTTCAGAAGGGAAATAATACTTGGTATTCTAAACCTACTGTATTTTTTTCACTCTAGGTATATGTGGATATTCCTGGAGCTATGGATTTATTTCTTAATTTGCCGCTTGTCATTGGTACCATTCCTCTACATCCATTTGGTAGTAGAACCTCAAGTGTAAGCAGTCAATGTAGCATGAATATGAATTGGCTTGGTTTATCTCTACCTGAAAGACCTGAAGGTAATTTGATAATACTATCTAAATCAATCCAGTTAACTAAGATGACAGTTTCATAATAGCACAGCTTTACTTCTGATATTTGTGACCCTAGACAAACTTTTGTTTTTTCCCTTAAAAGAAAGATGTGCCCCTAGTGTTAAGTTTAAAATGTAGTCCACCTAGTTTTGATCACCATATACTTATTTTATTCTGACATTTCTTTTTAATACCAATTATTTTGTATATCTTGACATGCATAAGAACGTGCTGTTCGAATTGCGTGTATCTTTTTCCTGCAGCACCACCAAGCTATGCAGAAGTGGTAACAGAGGAACAAAGGCGGAACAATCTTGCACCTGTGAGTGCTTGTGATGACTTTGAGAGAGCACTTCAAGGACCACTGTTTGCATATATCCAAGAGTTTCGGTTCTTGCCTCCACCTCTTTATTCAGAGGTAAGTCTCAGACCCTCAAGTATGAAATACACTGGTTCTTTTTTGGAACAGCACTGCACATTTTTAGCAAATATGGTTAGATCTTGACTATAGGGATGACAGTGACAGAAAAACAAGTAATTTAGAGCAACAGGTGAAACAAATCCACTGCCATTGAACCGAGTAGGACTTATAGTGACCCTCAAGGTTAGAGTACAACTACCCTATAGTTTCCAAGGAGCGCCTGGTGGGTTTGAACTGCTTATCTTCTGGTTAGCAGACATAGTACTTAACCACTGCATTTTATAATAAATAGTATATTGTTCAGTTACATTATTGGAAAAAAAGGAGAATGATCTAACTTCATGGTGAGTTACTTATTTTATTTTTGAGGGTTTGTATTTTTATCAATAAAAATAACTAGTATTTTGCAAGCATTAATACAGACTATAGTCCTGTATCAGTTTAATTTTTAGATATTTTAAGTCTTACAGGAAAATAACATTTACAGTGGGATCTTAAAAGCATTCCTATACTGTTAGATTACTTTTATTCATTTCATCTTAGGTGGCATATTAAATGCTAATATGAATGAAATATAGCCCTTGTTTAGGAAAAGCTTTACAGATTAGTGAGAAAAACAAATTGAGAAGCAGATTATTTCAGAATATATATAAAACAGTACACATTTTTAAGGGGCTCTGAAGTTGGCCAGGATAACAAAATAATACTAAAATAATTTTGTAAATCAATAGAATCAGTTTTTTTTTTTTTTTTGGTTATTGCAGTTTAGATAGTTATAATACATATTTCCAAAGTAGACATAAAAGGAAATATTCTACTTTTCAGCAGTTTTTAAACACCATGTAGAAGAATGGATTTTCACTTGGATGTGGTAAATAAGATACCCTCTGTTCAGTGGACAATATTCTAAATCTGTTCTTTGAAACTGTTTATTAGATGTCATTTTACCAATTCATAAAATTTTATATTAGGTACTAAAAACATTCTGCCATTTGTTAAACATTGTAGTGTATCATTTTTATGCCAACATCTTTGTGTTGTTTATCAAGTCAGTCTTTTCTACTTAATTTGAGGGTGGTGGCTACGCAAGGGGCATTTGAAATGAATAGCAATCTGAAAAGTTTCATTAACTTCTGACAGTTTGTCATGATGAAATAATTGAAAAGGTTTAAAACCCTAAACCAAGTTCAGCCTGGTTTAATTGACTAGCATCGAGCTACATAGAGGGTACAAGTTCTAGATTCTGCTGCACCATCCAGGGCTCTAAACCCGTCTAAATGGTTGTACTTTTTTCTTTCGAGAATGTTCATTAAAAGAAAAGTGATTTGGCTTTTTCCCTTTATTTTACTTAAAGCTTCTGAAGAACTTTAGATTGTTTTACATTTAAGCGCAGGTGGATGGATCTTGTCTAAAAGATCTTCCAGTGAGAGTTAACCCACCAATTTGCTTTTCTACCCATTCTCTGTATGCCCGAGAAGCAAGCCAGCTGGTTTTCCTACATATGTGTGAACCAGACAAGGAAGCCCCTAGAACACTTTGGGTTCAGCCTTGTTATCTCTTGATACATACATACTCTGTGCTTTCTCTGGGCTGGTAACCCGTGAGTTAATTATCTCATGTAAGCATGAAAAGCATTGTTGAACTGCGTTCTTCTAAAGCTTAGAAAAAGAGATGAGTTAGTTGTCTTTATTTATAGTGGGATAAAGAGGAAAGCCTTATAAAAGGAGAGCATTGCTATGAAGACATTTTCCTTTGTGTATTTGACTCTTAGCGGTACTAATGTTGGGTAAAAGTTTCCATTCTTTGATAAAATTTTATACTGGCTTTTCTGAAATGTGGGACTATTTAGGCATACCTCTGTAAGCTTTATTATTAATACAGTAATTGAATGTCTAGCACTTGATAGCTAACAGCAGCACCTTTTCATTCCACCCAACATACCAAATATGAAAAGGGAGTAATTGGGTAGCAAGCTTTTTGCTCTGATTATGTTTTGGAATTTACTGCATTCTTATTAGAATTTATCAAATGACTTATTTTATTCTCATTTCTTTTTAGATTGATCCAAATCCTGATCAGTCAACAGAAGACAGGCCATCGTGCCCCTCTCGTTGAAGGAATACTTGTTTAAATCAAGTTGATGTGGGTTCTGAACTATATCTCTTCCTGGCTGAGGACAGAGGAAGTATCCTGGAGACACGTTTTCAGAGGAAGTGGAATTGCTTTTGCCCAGAAAAATGGCAGATACACGAAACAACCAGCGATCATGCTTTTGAAGCCTATAGCAACATTCTGGGACTGCTCCAACATGCTTGAAGATCTAAGCTTTTCTCCTTAAAACTGGCACATACTAAGAGCAGTCTTCTTAGCCTGTGGGGTCATACGTGTCAAGACACCACGTTGTAAAAGAGGGATGATTTCCTTCTTTTGATTTGAAAATTTGCACATGCTCAATGCTTACATTGTGCAGTTAGGTGTCACTACAGCTTTTTTTTGTTTTTTTTTTTCCCATTTATGCCAGACTGTTGATACTTTTAAAACTTGTTTGTGGTCAGCACAACAAGGAACAAAAGAAAGCTTTGAAAAAACTTTAACATGAAAAAAACGCACTGACTTTTTTTTTATTTAACATAGCCTGGACTTCACCTGCGTATGCATTTGCTCAGAATCGCCCTACTAGGCTGACCATTTATCACCTCTTCAGCTTGGATCCTATTGTGGATTTATTTACAAACATCAAATGCCTTCAAGCCAATCCTTCTTGCTGTATGTTTTGCAGCCTACTGTAGTAGATACGCAACAGATGTGTGGGAAAAGAGATAAGAGGAGGAAGCTAATAAGAAACTTTGTCAAGATTGTATACCTTCTTGGTTTCTTTTAAGAATTTGTTGCCTTTCTACTATTACAGCAAAGCAGCATTTTGTTACTGACTGCCTAAAATCACTTAATCTCAGGTGAATGCATCACTTGCCAAACTGTTGGAATGCTATTTGTGTTTCGTTGCACTGTTAATTTTGTTGTTGTTTGGTTGGCTTTTTAGAGAGGGAAATTTGGAAAAGGGACATACACAAAAGTGATCACCCACCCACATTCCCTTTTTATCATTATACACGAGAAGAAATTAGCAGAGCTAAGAAGAAAGAAAGGCAGAATAAAGGCAGTGTGGCAGGCACCAGCAAAGAGTTAAGGGCCATTGCTCTTAAAAAGGATTGTTTTTATTGTTACTTTAATTAAAGTATGGAAGTTTTCCAGTCACTAGGGAAAGGAATGGGAAGTGCATTTATTTCTGTGCAGAGTTACTTAATTATCTCCAAAACACATATGTTGGAAATTGTTTTTGCTGGTGAAAAGTGTTCCAGTGAGCAGGACTATACTATGATTGGAAGACTCTATTTGTATTATTTGCTGTCCTTCCAAGTTTGACAGGGCACGGAAACCCAAGTTAATGTTTAAAATGTATTACTTCAAATTGAAAAATAGTAGAATGTGTGCTGGCACAGTGTTTGTATTTTTGTGTTTACTTTCTAATGAAAATGTTTTTTCCATTTCATAAAGAACATTTTACTTGAGTAAATCATTCACTTGGGTATATGTGGGTAAGATAGGCAGAGTGCTCAGTCAGGAAATTACAGTTTCTGTTAAAGAGAATATACAGTCAGCTCAAATATACCAGCATTCATAATGACAAGTGACATTTTAAATTGCATTTTCTGGTGTACCACTGTGTACTGATTTTATGTTACAAGGAGTTCAGCTCTGACTTTTTAATGAAGATGAGCATCTCTGATGTTGCAACATATGTGTGAAGTGATTGTTAACATCTATGCTGCCATTGAATCCCACGGTTAATAAAGTGGCTGAAAATAATAGTAACTCTGGCTTGGTGCTTGACCTGGTTAAATACTGTCTTAAAGCTTCATAGAAAACAAACAGGCTTTTCCATAAGTGGCCTTTAAGAAAACATGGAAGACAATTCATGTTTGAAAACTGCTGACAGGGTGAAGAAAGCCCAGTGTAAAAATGAATCACGTTTTAAGTGATTCAGTTTAAGGGTTTGGGCTCCCATAAGCAAACTAATACTAGGTAATAAGGAAATGGGGGTGAAATATTTTTTTATCACTGTTAGTCATTTTGTGAATGTCCCCCTCAGAAGAGGCTAATGGAATATTTGGCATAAAGGGCATTTGGTGATTTTATTTTTGGTTTGGGGGGGATCGTCAGAAAATCCCTTTTCTTCTGCCTGACTAGGGAACAATTGTTTGGTATGCATAGCATTGGAATACTTAAGTCACCACATATGCTTACAAACAAGAAACAAGAATGACCAATATTCTGATAATTGGCACTAGGTCACAAAATAAAATGGATAAAAATTTAAATTGGTAAAGCTTTATCAAGTAGACTTTTATTTTCTCCATTAAAGTATTTCTTTAGTGTCTAATTTGGAGGCATTATTTTTCTCATAAATATTGGTCAATTCCTGACATGAGATGTGGGGTTCACAGTTGTATTCCAGTATTCAAGAGAGATTCCTGATTTTTCAATTAGGAAAAGTAAAATCCAAAATGTTGGCAAAACCAAGTGCAATATTAAATGTTTGCTTTATAGATTATATCCTATGGCTGTTTTGTAATTTTTCCCCTTTTTTTATTTGGTGCTGAATATGTCCTTGTAGGCTCTGTTTTAAGAAAACAATGTGGGAAGTGATTTAATTTTTCCTATTGCTCTTCCTTGTGGAAAATAAAGTTTTTCTTTTTTGTAAAATTGCTTGGAGGTTTATTTGATTCTTGTTCATACTAGTAATGCATCATACAAGCATATACTGCAATTAAACTGTAATAAGCCATTCCAGGTAAGAATTATAGATCTAGATTTGTACTAGAGAAAATTAATGAAGCTTAAGTATCTTCAGTGCTAATCATTATGATGTTCCTCATTTGCTGAGTTGTCAGCATTCATAAACCTTGATATGTGGGTATTGTAAATGAACCAGACTTAACCCACTAAAGTAACTCACTTCAAAGTACCAATTCCCTTCCTGAGTTATGTCCAAGTTTAAAAGAATATCCAAGTGTTAGTGTGTGGTAAACTTGGAAATACTTGATAATCAGTCTTAAAGTGTTCATATGTTCTCATTCATACATGAGCTATCAAGTTGTATATGTGCTTTATGTGGTTCTCCCATATTTCTCCTCAAATATGTGGACACAAAACATGTTTTTGTTCACATTTATAATCAGTTGTATAGAAGTATATTTTTCCCCCTAAAATAAGAGCCAGCAGTATTTACAACTACTTAATAAGGAATAAAAAGGTGCAGGGAGAGGAATTAAAGGACTAGAAGAGGAAACCCAAGGTTCTGGGTTCTACACCTTTATAGTTGAGGCCTTGAGTTGAGTTTGGATTTTGTCATCCAGAAAATAAATACCTAGCTATCCAAGATCCTTTTCACCTTTGAAGGTAGGAGGTTAAAAGGCAGCTTTTAGGTAAGGAAGTAATGTTTCAGATTAACTTAGAAAGAGGATACTCAATGCTTCCAAAGGGGCCAGTGAAATTTTAGACCTAGAGTTCAGTACTTACACGAGGACTGTATCATGGAATGCTGGAGAAGAGCCGTGGTGATGCAGTGGTTAGGTACGCTGCTGCTAACTGTGAAAGGTCCATGGTTTGAACCCACCAGCAGCTCTGCAGGAGAAGTAGCAGTCTGCTTCCCTAAGGTTTACGTCCTTGGAAACCTTATGGGGCCTAGCTACTCTGTGCTAAAAGGTTGATTGCTATGAGTTGGTACAGCAGGTTTGGTTTTTGTTGATCTGCTTTTGTATTCAACCATTCAAATTTCTCAATTATGATTGATAGGCTGAGGTCAGCATATTTATGGGGACTTTTCATTTTAAAAGAAAACTAAGTAAAAAAAAAAGATTGGTAGTTCTGTGGAGGAAATGGAAGCACATCTGGATCCAGGAATCCAAATAGGGTGTTTAATCTTTTGTTCCCTTAACCTGTTTTCTTATGGGCCTCACTCATACTGATCTTAATACTTTCATGTTAGGTGGACCAGGAAGTACCACCCCTATTGTAGCTCATAGAAGAAATAGCACCTGGAGCCCCTAAATCACTTCTTGGTAGAGGTTCTGGTTGCCTAGGTCAGATAGTATAGAATGGGCTTTCTAACAGAAAGAGCTGTTCCAGATACAGGGAGAAATAAGTTCACCATACCCTTGCTATTTCAAGTGTCCAAAGCAGTATGAAGAATGTCACCTGTGAGCTTGGTGGAAAAGAATATCAGGACCTACCCCAGAATACTGGCCCTGAATCTGCCACTTTACTTAATTTCTATGATTTGTGTTTAAAGTTTGAAAAGCTCTGCAGTATCTCACGGAAAAGTAACACAGGAAAACACTGAATTGGCAACTTTGTTTTCATGAATCCAGGCAATCACTGAGTTGAGGATTTGGGACACTGGTGAAAACAGAAATCAATGTTATTTTTAATTCCAAAGTATATTTGTGGCTTCATTTTGCTTAAATAATACTGTATTGGGTTTTTGCAGAAAGTTTATACAGTAAGTTAAGTTCCCATCTGACAATTTTCATACAAACCATACATGTATCACAATGTGTCAACTTTATTTTGAACAGTTTCTGCATATAGGATGTTATTCAAATTGTGCAACCATTTTCACCTTCCCTTTCTGAGTTCTTACCAAACTCACTGCCCCTAAAGTTCCTATCTAATATTTCAATTTGCCATTCCCATATAAGTAGTTCTTAAAAGCACTTAATACACAAGGCTGAGCTTTTTCACTAGTTAAAAAGCTGTTAACTTGGTTTTAAGAAGACTTCAGGGAGTATATTTGATTTAAACCTTAGAGAAGTAATTTCAGGGGTTCATCCACCCTCCATGTCTCCAGGTAGCCTGGAATCCGAGAGAACTTGAAATTTTGTTCTATGTTTTTTTCCCACTCATGAGGATTCTTCTATAAAATCTTTGATCAAAATATTCAGTACTTGCAGAAGTTTTCTGAATGCACCTAAACACTTGAAAGGACAAAATAGTAGGGGTGGGGATCTGGGACTATGGTTTTGGAGGACATCTAGCTTAACAGGCATAACAAAGTTTAATAAGAAAATGCTCTGCATCCCATGTTAGTGGTGTCTGAGTCTGAAGAGCTCATCCAAGTGGCCATCCAAGAGGCATCAATTGGTAACAACACTCCTAGAACAGAGGTGAATGAAGAACACCAACCATATAAGGAAAATATGAGCCCAAGAGAAAAAAGGCGACGTAAACCAAAGACTATATCAGCATGTTCAATCAATTTCAAACTAAAGAAACTGGTAGAAATGTTCAATTTCTTCATCTTGGGCCTTAGTAGTTGGTGTGTAAATTTTCTTGTAGACTTATAGAGATTATCCTATCACTGATAGCATTGTACTTCAGGATGGATCTTGAAATATTCTTTCTGATAATGAATGCAACACCATTGCTGTTTAAGTTTTCATTCCTGGCATATTAGGCCATATGTTTGTCTAACTCAAAATGGCCAACACTGGTCCATGTCAGTTCAACAGCACCTGGGATTTTGATGTTTATACATTTCAGCTGATTTTTGACAATTTCCAATTTTCCTGGATTCATACTTTGTGCATTCCATGTTGATTATTAATGGATGTTCGCAGTTGTTTCTTCTCATTTTGAGTCATGCCACATCAGCAAATGAAGGTCCTGAGAGCTTGACACCATCCACATTATTAAGGTCAACTGTACGTTGAGGCAGCTCTTCCCCAGTCGTCTTTGGAGTGCCTTTCAAACCTGAGGGCTCATTTTCCAGCACTGTATGTGACTCTGTTCTGCTGCTATTCATAAGGTTTTCACTGGCTGAGTCATTTTAGAATTAGACTGCCAGATCATTCTTTCTAGTCTGTCTTAGTCTAGAAGCTCAGCTGAAACCTGTTCACCATAGATGACCCTGCTGGTATCTAAATACCAATGACGTAGTTTCCAGCATCACAGCAACATGCAAGAAATGAAGAAGAGTCAGTAGCTGGAAAACAGCCATGGTGAGAGAAATGATGCCGGGTATCGAATGATGGAATTTTGCAAGACCAACAACTTATTCACTGCAAATTTGTTTTACACGAACATATAATGGTAAACAGCAACTATACACATGGGCCTCACCAGATGTAATATGCAGGAATCAAACTGACTACATCTGTGGAAAGAGATGATTGAAAAGTACAGTATCAGCAGTCAGAACAAGATCAGGTGCTGACTGCAGCACAGACCATCAGTTGCTCATATGCAAGGTCAAATGGAGACTGAAGAAAATTCGAACAAGTCCACGAGAGTCAGAGTACAACCTGAAGTATATCCCCCTTGAGTTTAGAAACTGTCTCAAGAAAAAATTTAATGTATGGAACACTAATGACCAAAGACCATACAAATCATGGGATGACATCAAAGGCATCATCCACGAAGAAAGCAAGAGATTGTTTTTTTTAAAAAAAGACAAGAGACAAAAGACCAAAATGAATGTCAGAAGAGACTCTGAAACTTGTTCTTGAATGTCAAGCAGCTACAGCAAAAGGAAGAAATGATGAAGTAAAAGAACTGAAGATTTCAAAGGGGGGCTCAAGAATACAAGCCAGCCGAGTGCCATCAAGTTGGATCCGACTCAGGTAAGTATTATAATATGTGCAAAGAGCTGGAAATAGAAAACCAGAAGTGAAGAACACAGTCAGTATTTTTCAAGCCGGAAGAATTAAAGAAAAAAATTGTAACAGTGAAGGATTATACAGGAAAAATATTAAACAACCCAGGAAGCATCAAAAGAATACAAAGAGTCATTATACCAGAAAGAACTGATCAATGTTCAACCATTTCAAGAGGTAGCATGTGATCAGGTACCAATGGTGCTGAAAGAAGTTGAAGCTGCACTGAAGACACTGGCAAAAAACAAGCCTCCAAAAATTGATGGAATGTCAGTGGAGACATTTCAACAAAGAGATGCAGCGCTGAAGTGCTCATTTGTCTGTGCCAAGGAATTTGGAGGACAGCTACCTGGCCAGCTGACTAGAAGAGACCCATTTCTACATCTATTCCCAAAAAGGTGATCCAACTGAATGTGAAAGTAATCAAATAATACGGGGTCTGACAATTAAGTTCGAGAACTCATTCTTGAAAAAGTGCTACATACCTCATTGCTGAATATCACTACAGTCACCTTCAAAGTACTCCCCTTGGGAAACTATGCACCAACACCA
This sequence comes from Heterohyrax brucei, assembly GCA_028571685.1. Classification (NCBI taxonomy): domain Eukaryota; kingdom Metazoa; phylum Chordata; class Mammalia; order Hyracoidea; family Procaviidae; genus Heterohyrax; species Heterohyrax brucei. Next base: position 97,145,488 of record CM053141.1, on the reverse strand, counting down.
GTGCCTAGTCCACCCTTCAAAGCATTTTTTAGAACTCTTTTTCTAGAATGGCCATCAGAGCTGTATACCCTTGATGTTCTGAATGTCATCAAAATGTCTTCCTTTCAATATTTCCTTTATCTTCAGGTAAAGAAAAAGTTGTTGGGGGCTATATCAAGTGAGCAGGGGGAGTGTTCCAATATAGTTATTTGTTTACTTGCTAAAAACTCCCTCACAGACAGTGCCATGTGAGCTGGGGCACTGTTGTGATGCAAGAGCCAGAAGTTGGTGAAAAGTTCATGTCACTTTTGTCTAACTTTTTCATGCAGCCTTTTCAAATAGTAAACTTGGTTAACTGTCCAGCTGGTACAAATTCATAATAATAGTTCATAATAAACAATCCCTCTGATACCTGGATCTCTTCTAGCAACATTGTTGTGACTGGTGATTTGGATTGATAGAACCCTTTTAGTCATGGAGAACTGGCTGACTTCCTTTGTGCACTTTGACACTTTGTTTCAGGATTGTATTGGTCCACCCATGTTTCATCACCAGTGATAAAATGGCCCAAAACATCATCTTGCCTCTCCAAAAGGTCTTGGCAAATTTCAACTCTCCTTTGCTTTTGTTCATCGGTGAGTTCCTTTGGGACCATTTTTGCACACACCTTTCTCATGCCACGATTTTCATTTAAGGTTTTCCTAACTGTTTATCGATGTTTACTTGGTCTGCTATGGTTTTAACAGTCAGCCAACAATTTTGACATACAATGTGATGAATTTTTGCAATGTTTTCATTAGTTCTGCTCATTACTAGCTGCCTCGACCCCTCTTCATCAGTGACACTTTCTCTCCCCTCAGAAAAGCATTCAGTCCATTTGTGCACTGCCATTGTCGTCATGGCTCTATTGACATAAACTTGGACTAACATGTCCAAGATTTCACTTCCACTCTTACCAAGTTTAATAAGAAATTTAATGTTTGCTTTTTGCTCTAATTAAAGCTCTGATGTTCTCACAGTGGCACACAAAAACATGCGACAACAATAATGAACACCACTCAGCAAGACATTGCCACACATTGACACGAACACAGCTATGACACAGTCATATACTAATGTTATGAAATCTTACTTAGTCGTTTGCACAGTGATGTCAATGTATGTGCAGGGTGGCAAGTTCAAGAACTTAATTGTCAGACCTTGTGTCATTAATATCACATGTAAATAAAATTTTGCTAAAAATCATTCAAAAGTGACAGCAACAGTATATCGACAGAGAACTGCCAGAAATTTAAGCCAGATTCAGAAAAGGACATGGACAGGGGTATCATTGCTGATGTCAGATGGATCTTGGCTTGGCTAGAAGCAGGGAATACCAGAAAGATGTTTACCTCTGTTTAATTGACTATGCGAAGGCATTCTACTGTTTGGATCAAAACAAATTATGGATAACATTTTAGAAAATGGAATTCCAGAACACTTAACTGTGCTCTTAGGAGCTTCACACATATGAATTTAGACAAATGGTACCAAGATGTATAGAGAAAAAAATTAAAATTGCTTCAGAATACTTTCTAGCATTTGTTAAAAGTATATAGCCTAATGTGAATTAAAAAAAAAGAGTATAAGATTTTTTTATTAAAATCTGACACAGCACACTAATTCTAACTGGAAATGGAACATTGCTACTCCTAAATTCAGTATCCTAGCCAAAGTGAATGATTATTACCTCTTGTACTGATGAGTCTCCGAAAACATCAATGAAATTTGAAGACTAAACTAGAATATCACTTTGTATAGCTTTAGAGACCTGTTGACTAGTTGTACAAAATAGCTTTACCAATGAAAAGAAAGATGTGAGAGATGCCAATATACTACAGTGATTTTTAACTTTATCGAACCAAACCCAACACTGTCAGATTGATTCAACCCTAGAGGGCAGAGTAGAATTCAAACTGACAATCTATCAGTCAGCAGACACAGCTCACAACCATGGTGGCACCAACGCTCTTTTAACCTGAGAATACACACGGATCCTTTAACCCGAAACGATAACTTCATCAGCTGTTAGACTGAACTGTGATGGTACAAGTAATGAAAGTCAAATGCTGTCATTATTTTAGATGATAGAAATTTCTGGCACAAAGAAGAGCAATCTGATCTTTATTAAAGATAGGATTTTTTACTGATTAGATTTTTTTTGTCAAATTGGTTAATAGCTTACATAATAATAAAAATGCATATTGTTAGAAGAAGCAACCATTTGCTGGTATATTTGTCTTGTGGGTTTTTTTTTTTTTTTTTAAGGAAATCATGCTTTAGTAATCTAAACATCTTGACCTACCTGGATCCCAAGGAGTAATCTTAAATATGTTTAAAATTAAAAAAGAAAACAAAGACACAGTACATGAATCATGCAGACAAACTGTATACTGGCAGCCTGTAAAAGCATACCCAAAACCGATAACAGTGACAAAATCATCATGTATACTCTCACCTCCAACATGATGATTCTGATTTATAAGAGCAGAGGAAAAACTGCTCACTCTCTCCCACCACTCTTCCTCCCATTTGAAGTGCCCATTCTAGGAAACTCTTGGGAGGAAACTCATAGCAATACTTGTAGGAAAGCAATGGACAAATGCCTCAAACTGTTGAGTTTTTCTAACAACATTAAATGAATGATTTATAAGGATCAGCACAAAGCTGGTTCCTATGAGGCAAAGGTTAAAGACATCTCAGAGGTTCAACTTTTCCAGACTTCTCGACCACTCCATTATCTCTAACATCAACCACTCCCTCTTCCCTCAGTATTCTTTCTTCTCTGTTTAGGTTCTGTAGTTGGCTTCAGTGTTTCACAGAACTCACAAGCCATGTAAAGTAAATGGTTTACGCGATTGTATAAGCTGAAACCAAAACCAAGCCCACTGCTGTTGAGTTGGTTCTGACTCATAGCGATGAGATGTAGAAGCTGGCAACTCCTAAATGCTTGTGTTAAGCATAGGCTTCTCCAACCCATATGGCTGCAGGGGATGACAAATCCTAAACAGCAGTTCAGACCAAAGGCTGCTGGCTCTCGAGGCTGTGGAAGGTGGCATATCAGTCAGATGACAGGCTGCTGGCCCATGGATATTGGAGACCAGTAAATCCCAGAATCAGGAAATCAGACATCAGGCTTCTGGCTCAAGTCCCCAAAGCCAGAGGTCAATTAATCACAAATTGGAAGTGGAATCCAAATGCATAGAGAGGGTACCGTACCAGGGCATCCACACAAATACCTGGGATGCTGGCCACACCCCAGAGAAGGGTATATAACCTGAGCAAGGGTAGGACCTGAGTCACGCTCTCCTGCAAGACTGGGACTCAAGGTATAGGGTATAACTAGTCTTCCCTCACCGACACATAAAGGTCAAGATCCACAACTCCTAAAATGGAGGACAACTACATAATACTAGGAATCATGGCCTAGCCAAGTTGACACACAACCCCAACAATCATAGGTACAATTTGCATAATCCCATTCCAGCACTGTGTATCGGTCACAAAGACCATGGCTAGAAGGGTCATACTAAGCAATTCATTACACTGCAAATGTCTTGATTAGACTGATCAAGAGAAAAAAAAGTAAATACCCTCATTGCACTGTCCCCTTTATTCCTTCCAAAAGAAAATACAATAATACTGTAATAACATGAGGGAAAGCTACCTGTCGAGAGCAATACAGTTAATTTCTAAGTTTATAAAGTTCAGTCCTGAGCTACAAAATCAGTACAGATCAAAGAAAACTCCATTGCTTATGTATAGTAGGAGCACTCAGTTGGAGTCAAGAAATCTGTGTTCTGATCCACATTTGACCACTAAATGAGTGAATTAACTTAAGTTCTCAAGGGCCGTATTTTTCATTTTCTCATTTGTAAAATGAAAGGTTTTTGGAGTCCCTCGGGTAATGTATTTTTCATTAGTATATCTCATATAAGTTGGGTTCAAGTCTTGTATTCAGGCTCACAGCATCTGATCTTTAAGCCTTCATATTATTATAAAATTTATCATTTATTTTCATCGATAATCATATATTTTAATCAATAATACAGCTTAAAATGTATACAAGGTAATTAACTCTAGGAAATAGTTTGTAGTAATACGTAGGTCATTACCTTATTTTGAAAAAATAGTAGAAGCTCTCCATGCTCTTTCAAGCCAGCCACAATATTATCTAATAACCACAGTTTTTTGGAAACAGCACCAAGTCAGAAATCATGAATCCTAGATACTAATTCTGCCTCTAGTCAGCTGATCACAGTGGAAATATCAGGCAACTCTCTGGACCTCAGTGTCTTCATTTTTCAATCAATGAAATCAAAAGTTTTACATGATTATAGAAATTTCTTATAGCCCAGATTCTCTGTCTCTAATTCAACAAAAGAGAAATTCAGGTGACATTCACAGTGCAGTAAGAATCTCTTACATGGTATTTCTGCTCCTGGATTTGTAATTGTGCCTGCCCTCCCCCACCGGAAAAGTGATAGTGCCTCAGTCTGCCCTGTGGTTGGTTTATTTTACTAACTTAGCAGAGATTTGTTAGTTTACTACTCAAGAAGTTAATGTGCAAAAACACCCAATAGGATTGAATGACTTTTGTTCCCCAGGGAGATTGGTCTGTTCTCGGTTCTGCTATAAGGTCCATGCCATGAAATTGATGAGGGGTTTGCTTATATATGCAGCCAACCATGTAGAGATTTTTTTAGACAACAAGAGGAGGAGTTGTAACGTGGGTCAAGGGCTGTAACACTGAAGAGAGTGAGAGGCCTAGAAGTGGCCCAGTGGCAGAGGACAGCAGCAGCTGAGCAAGCTGCTACACTGGCTATGAACTCATGGAGCTAGCAGCAAAGAGGCCAAGAGCAAAGAGAAAGCCAAAGACAGCCAGGTCTATATAGCTAAGACGGGGAATGCATACGGAGAGCTGACCTGCTTACACAGCTGACAGACAGCTTTCTAACACAGCAGACAGCAATACTAGTCACCAAGAACAACTGGAAGAGCTGCCCCACTTGTAAGCTTTCTTACAATGAAGAAGGGAATAATGTGCTGTCCACCTCAGGGTAGCCTCCTGTCTTAGACTAGGTCTTCTATATAAGTAAAATCAGTAAAATACATAATATATAGAGAGAGATACTTATCAAGGAAATGGCTCACATGATTACAGAGACTGGAATGTCGTAAGTCCATGGGTCACGATAGAGGCTTCTCCTGGGTCATGTAGCTGCAAGAGTGTGGTGACCAAGATCAGTAGGTCAGGGAGCAGGGCTCTTGCTTACAGGCAGTGAAGATCAACGGATCCCAAGATTGGCAAGGAAGACTACAGGTAAGCTGCTGTCTCAGAAGTCCCAAGAACCAGAGGTCAGATAAACAGAAGCCAGCTAAATGATCTAGAGCAAGCAGAAGCCCACAAGTCTTGCCAGAATGTCAACTTATGCTGGAATCAGGTCGCATGTCCAAAAAAACTCCCTTTAAATTGATTGGTTATATATACATTATTATATATGTAATTTAATAAATGTATATAAATATGTATGTTAATACAATTTATATAATGTTTATATATAATTTTTGTATGATGTACTGTACATATTTAAAGTCATTTATGTGATTTCAAGCGTTTATGTAATTTGTATCACATATAAAATTTTAGGACATGACTAGTAAGTAAAATATACGCTGTGTTTTATAATACTTAAGACAGGAAAAAACTTGTAGAAAGCATTTGAGTCTTAGCATAAGAGTTAGGAGAGAGTATAACTTCTGAGTTGGCACGTTCTCAGGAGCAGCTGTGCAGTCACCTGCTGCTTATTTATGGTAAATGATACTGTTAGCTCTGGACTACATAAAGGAAGGGAGGAAAATAGGAAGATAAAGCAAATTGAAATATTCCTGGAAAGGAGATTAAACATTCTTCTGTTTACCCTACCACCATGTACTTTAATCATAATGTATAACTTAATCTTAAGCAGATTTTGTCAGGAAGAAAAAGTGAACCTGGGCAATACCACTAAGGCACAAAGTAGAAAATCCTAGAGAAAAACATGGCATAAAATCTCAGCTGCCAATTTCCCCTTCGTTTCCCAGTGAGACTTGCTTCCTAAACACTCTTGGCTCAGCGCTAATGGAATATAACATAATGGAATTTTGTTACCTAAGGGTATTGTCTACAGTATTCTATGCCTCTTTGACAACTTTCTTGATTCAGTCAAGGACAAGAAAATTGCTTCAATTTAAGGAAAATCTATGAACTCAGTTCTCTAAGGTCCTAGTCTTAAAGCACTGAAGCACTAGGTTACAAAATAATATCACAGAAGTTGAAAAATTCTGACCAGACAGAAGCTGGAGTATATATTCCTAAATTAAGGAAAAGATTGTAGGTCTGTCTTCCTTAAGCACTTTCCTCCTAATCCCATGTAGAGTGATTTGGCAAGTTAGAAAAGGCACATGTGTATTTTCCTTTGGCCTGTCATGTAATTATCATTCCATCAAACTCCTAGATACCACAGGTACTATGCAAAGTCTCTTTGAATACATTATCTTATTAATCCTGACACCAACTTTCAAAATAGGTATTTTATTTTTTAACTGGGGAAACAGTGTTCGAAAAAGGTCTAGCAAACTCTTTTAAATCACATACCTCTCAAATCGAAGACTTGTCATTCATACCCAGGATCATCTGAATTCAAAGCCTTATATCTTACTATAAAAATGCACATATTATTTAAACCCTTATCTGAATGCTTTGTCTTCAGAAAACCCTTAGTAAGCCCTGGTTAGCATACAATTCCATGAGACACTGGAATGATAAATACTGCCACCATTCATTGCCATCAGTCAATTCTCACACATGGTGACCCTATAGGACAGAGCAGAACTTCGCTATAGTTTCCAAGTTATAAATCTTTACAGAAGTAGACTGTCACATCCTTCTCCTTTGGAGCATAGTGAGTAGTGAGTTCGAGCCCAATGACCTTTAGGTTAGCCGCTGACTGCTCTAACCACTGCACAACAAGGGCTCCTAAATGTTGCTAGCAGGGGAGGAGAAAAGGTTGGGAATAGGAAAAATCAAAGCAGATCACCACACATTGTCTGGACAGAGGTTTCTAAACCTGGACTGTGAGGAGCAGCTGCAAGTAGAAAGAGAAAGAACAGTAAGAGCAGAACAGCCACGGGGAGAGGCTGAAGTAGTCTGGGGACAGAGAGCCTGAATCCCAGGGCAAAACTAGGTCATAGCGCAGTTCAGCGCTCGTCCAGGCTCCGTGCCTACTGGGATGCCTCAGTGAAAGCACTTGGACTAGTCCAGCAGTCAGATGACTGCTGTCGACACTGAACTGATTAACCCCTTCATGAGATGGGAAAACCATTTTACCTAATCATTTCTTCAGTTAACGCTTCCATTAACGCTAAAAGTTCTCAGTTAAATAGAAACAGGAAAGCTAACTGATTTCAAACCATTCTTGAGGTACACTAGGCATACTGGGTTTTAAATTTCTAATGTTTATTCATTCAATAACCAAACTAACCCAGTTAGCTTTCATTATAGGTAGTGCTAAAGGCTAAATGAAGTACAACCAGAGCGGTCCTTGGAAGCAAAGATGGCAAGACTGCGTCTTACATACTTCAGACATGTTGTCAGGAGGAATCAGTCCCTGGAGAAGGACATCATGCTTGGCAGAGTGGGGAGTCAGTGAAAAAGAGGAAGACCCTTAACGAGCTGGATTGACACAGTGGCGGTCACATTGGACTTAAGCATAAATGTGAAGGCAGAGTTGGAACCGACTCGAGAGCACCTAACAACAATAACAAATGCTGTCTACGCCCCCAAGAAAGTCAGAACTGAATCCATTCAATTTCTAGTATCCTTATTTTTACCATTTTGCCATTTGCTGGGAGAGATCCTTCAGGGTGATAATGCTTCAAACACTCCATTGTCTACAGTCCTACTGCTTTAGCCATCTAGTGCTGCCATAACAGAAACACCACATTGTGTATTAAAACTTCCATTGTTGTTTCTACCTTTTCTTGGATGAGCTTAATCATTTTAGGTTTGATATTTAGGTCTTTTATCCAGTTGGAGTCGGTTTTTGTATAAGGTGTAAGATACGGATCTTGTTTCAGTTTATTGCAGATGGATATCTGATTTTGCCAGCACCATTTGTTGAAAATACTGTTTTTACCCCAGTTTAATGTCATAGGGCCTTTGTCGAATATCAACTGCTCACAGGCAGTTGGTGTCATCTCTGGGGTCTCAATTCTGTTCCATTTTCCATTGATCCATCTGTCTGTTCTTGTACCAGTACCAGGCTGTTTTGACCACTGTGGCAGTGTAGTATGTTCTCAGGTCAGGTAATAAGAGGCCTTCCAGTGTGTTCTTCTTCTTTAGTAACACCTTACTTATCCGGGACTTCTTCCCTTTCCAAATAAATTTGATGATTTGTTTCTCCACCTCATTAAAAACTGTTGAGTGAAAGTAGTCAGCAACAAAAGGACAAATATTGTATGAGATACCTACGATAAGATTTCAAATACAGACTTATGTATAGAAGAAAAGACTCTTTGACAGCTGCAAGAGAGGGGAGGGAGGGACGGTGGGGGGCAGGGTTTAGATTAGATAGTTGCTAGAAATCTAGTTGGGTGAAATCGATGATAGCACACATCAGAAACAAGAACAATATTAAGTTGACTTCAGCATAACTTGAATACTCCTTCCATCTTAACCCAATATTGCAAGGACAGAGTAGCTGGGGTAGGGGGCAGGGGACCATGCTCTTAGGTGAAATCGAGGCCAACTGGCACAACTAGCATTTTTCTAAGAGGGCTCTCTGCACCCCATATTGGTGAGTGGCGTCTGGGGTCTTAAAAGCTGTCAAGCTGCCGTTCGAGGGCACAGCAAATGGTCCCAACTCAGCAGGATTGGATGCTCACCGAGGACCAAAATGACATGGGGGAAAGACAACCCAGAAGATAGAGAGACCAACATGAGTGGGTGCCTACATCAACTTGGGACCAGAAGAACTGGGTGGTGCCCGGCCACCACCAGTGTTAGCCCCAATGGAGCTAAGTTGAGTCTCACTGGCAACACAAGAATAAAAAGTGTGCACCCTGAGATCTCCACTAAAAGACCTCAACTGATGGTCCAGCAGTTTCAGGGTTCCCCTGGTAGCATGGCCCCGGCCCTGATGCTGCCCTTGCCTATAAATCATAATGAAGTTCCACTCTTCGGACACGAATGGATTGGACTTGGCGATGCAGAGTGACCATATATTGGATGCACTTTATCGTTCTATGCATCTATATGATATCCTGCTGACCTCTGGCTGGAGTAAGGGGAGTAGGTGGAGAGGAGGGGAAAGGAGACCTTTCGGAGAATGAGACATGTATGGAGCAGAGAGGAAGAGTGTGCTGTCACCGGGCAGGGAGAGCAGTGGAAGCTGCATATAAGTGGGCATGTAAATTTATACAGGAGTGTACATTTTCACTCAATCATAAAAAAAAAAAAAAAACCTCAAAAAAGAAATATCACAAGCGAATGGCTTTCAAAAAGAACAAATTTATTCTGTCACAATTCAGTAGGTTACAAGCCCAAATGCAAGGCATCGGCTCTGGAGGAGTTCTTTTTCTGTTGCCCTGGAGCAGGGTCCCTGTTATCTATCTTCCCCTGGACTGGGGGCTTCTGAGGCAAGGACCACAGGTGCTTTTCGAAGGACATGTTCTGCTCCCAGTACTGATTCTGAGTGGTGTGAGGTTCCCAACTTTCTCTGCTAGTTTCTTTCCTTTATATCTCAAGAGACTGACTCAAGGTACAACACAAGTTTACATACACATTTGGGTCCTACCCTACCAAGTCAACTGCTGTCCATGCTCCCTCATTAACGTCACAGAGGCAGGGTTTACAGCACGTAGGAACATTACATGATACCAGGAATCATGGCTCAGCCATATGGCTACATATATTTTCGAGGGGTAGGGACACAATTCAAATAATACCTACTTTTTCTCATCTCTTTGCTTTTAAATTCTCAGCAATGTTACACACACTTACTTAGGAAATTACCCACTCTCTCCATGCAAACCTTCCTAAAATGAACCCTCCATCTTCCATCCATGCACTTAACCATACTGTCATAACTTCCCTCCTTCCAGCATTTCTGATCTCTCTGAAAGGAACCACTCACTCTCCTCGCCTATTCAGTCCCTACCTCTGTTATGAAGTGCTCTTCATAATAAGCAGCTAACATGTCCTCTTAGTCTCCTCTACAAGACTTTATGGTATCTGGTCCTTCTCTCCATTTTCATTGCTACCCTTCTGGTCTAAGGTTTTTTTTTTTTCCCTTTACACCACTGAAGGCAAGCCTGGAAATCTTCTTCTGAAAGATAAGCGCCTTTAAGGCCTTATGAAGTAGTTACATTCTACACATACAGGGTACCTAGGAGTCACAATGGACTTGACAACAACTAACAATAACCCTTTTTACTCCCATACACCCATTTCAAAACCCCTCCTAACCCTAACCTCTGGCAGAGAGATTTAGGGACTTCATACCATCAAGGAAATCGCTGGTGGTGTAGTGGTTAAGTACTACTGCTGCTAACCAAAAGTTCAGCAGTTCGAGTCCAACAGGTCTCCTTGGAAACTCTGTGGGGCCGTTCTACTCTGCCCTATAGGGTTGCTATGAGTCAGAATTAACTGGACAGCAATGGTTTTAAATTTTGGTTTTTATACCATCAAGAAACAATGCCAGAAACAGAGCATGTCCTTTGGCACTGGAGTCCCTGTGCCTCAGAAGCTCCCAGTCCAGGGAAAGATTGATGACAAGGCCCTTCCTTCAGATATACAATGACAGCCTTCACTGGAGACGACATGCTGAATTTGGACTCACAGCCTATGGGACTGTGACAGAATAAAATTTCTCTTTTTAAAGTCATGCACTTCTGGTATTTCTGTTACAGCAGCACTTGTTGACTAAGACACTCCTGAAGGCAGAGACCAAATTAGTTCTCTTGTATTTCACTCTGCTCAACCACTACACGATCACCTACTCCCCCCGCCCACAGACTTGCAGTGCCTGGTCCACGCTGAGGGCAAACAGATCGTCCACAAATATTTATGAAGCCGTTTACATTTGAACGCTAGGAGAAGCTGGTATTATTACCTGCTGTTCTTCCCTTTCCCTTGTACTACTCAAGTTTCATCCTTGCAAAGAAAAGAGAAGAACAACTCCTATGCTGAGTGCTCTTTCTCTGCATGTGAAGTAGTAACTGAAAGGACTTCCATAATTAATGAAGCTTCACTTAGCTATATAACTTCTGGAGAAGGTGTTTTGTCCAATTTTCTACCCTTTTGTCACGGTAATGGTTTTCTCTCCGTGGCAACTTTTAGCTATTTGGTGTATATAAACTAACAAAAAGTGAGCCCTGCTTATCTTAATCTTATTACCTTGGCCACAGTGAACCATGCAAGAACGGGCAAATGACCCACTGCTGGCCAGAGTAATAGAAGGAGAATTTTGTGAGGGTTTCTGGGAAACTTCTTTGCTCTTCACAAAGAGCTGTCAGCACAGATGTTCTTTTTTACCTCCTCTAGAAGTTGGTGTACATGGAACTGCTGCAGCTGTTTATTGTGAAGGAAGCCAAACTAAACAATGAAGCAGAGGAAGAGAAGGGCAGAGCTGAGAGACTTGAAAGAGAAGCAGAGAAAGACCTTGATCAGATTGTGCCTGAAGCCAGACCTCCCTCTCTATGAACTAGTGAAGTTCCTTTATTGCTTCAGCCACTTTCAGTCTGATCTTTACTACTTGCAATTGGAAACATCTTACTTATGAAGAGAAAGCTAAGCCCATGGTAATCAAGTAATTATTCACAAAAGAAAACGCAAGACCCTCACTAATTTAGTGTCTCAACCCAACCCAATTCATACTCGTTATGCTTTGCACGGACATTAATATACACTCTCCATTACTGATCTCTGCTGAGAGCTGGTCCATCCCACTTTACTTCTGAGAACATGAAAATGACCTATTAATTCATTCTCTCAGATCAACAGACTGAAGCCTCTGATGTATAAAATAAATGGCATAACAGAATGAACGTTTAAAGAGAAAATGCAAGAAGGATTCCTAGAAAGATCAAAAACTCCAATATGGCAAATTGAGGAATAAACATAAAACCACTAAAAAAAGAGAGATTATATGTGTGTGCTACATGTCTTATGTCCTAGTTTCATTAGTATCATTTCTTTTCTTTCTTAAGAAAAAGCAAACCTGCTGCTGAGTTTCCAATACTTTAATCAGTTATTTTGCTTAATTTTTCCTTTTTATAGCCCACCTTTGCAGAAGCAGATTTGGAGAAAGCCGTTTAAAAACTGATTAAGGCAAACCAAGCAGTAGGAAGCCCAGAGCAATATATTCTTGTTACAGTTAGGATAATATACATTAGCTAAACTATGTTGCTGATACAAGAGTCTGAAGGTAAATTAAAAAAAGAAATCATTTTGCATGGGAAAGTCCAAAGAGGATCTAGTGACTGCAGATTAAGCTCTATAAGGAAAAGTTTCATAAGTAGGATAACTGAAAATTAAACATAGTTATACTCTGACACACATGCGGCCGTCACGAGTCAGAACTGACTTGTTGGCAACAGGTGTTTTTTAATGTGGTCCAGGGTTCACAAACTCCGATGGCTTCCTTGACCAGGAGGTACCATCTCCGAGTGAATGGAACCTAGTGGGGAGTAGACAGGCCTGAGAATAGATACTCAGCTCAAAGTGCATAGCCACTACTCAACTCCAGCTGACTGTCATCCCATTTCATTTCATTATTTGTAATCTCTGATCAGAATGCATCTGGCAATTGTTGCAGAGCACAATCACAATGAAGTTGCCACTGACGGTGCATACACATACTTTTAGTTACTTCTGGTGGCAAGACAGGAAAACTACAACTCCCTGTCATTTTAGCACCATTTGAATTGTCTGAAGATCTTCTATTGATGCCTTTTAGTTAATGAAGAAAGTGGTAGCATTAAAGCTTGTTTATGGAAGTCAGAAGCTTGGAAATAACATAAAAACAACAGTGAAGCAGTCTTTTTTAAATTGCTGCAATAGTATCTAAAGACATCAATAATTCTGATTCAAAAAGAAACCGTGAATATCTGGACCCCAAATTTTTTCAGAAACACTTTGATTATTTTGCTTCTAGTTTCTTTTTTATACACACAAGTGACATATGAGAAAAATCTGTGTGTCAGTCAAAAAGAACTTTTTCAATAAGCAAATAAACAAAAAAACAAAAAACCAAACCCACAGCCATCAAGCTGATCCTGACTCATAGCAACCCTGTAGGACAGAGTAGAAGTGCTCCATGGAGTTTCCACGGAACACCTGGCAGATTCAAACTGCAGACCTATTGGTTAGCAGATGTAGAACTTAACCACTAAACACACACACACACACACAGTCCAGCAATTAAGTCCATACCTCATTGTTGAACATCACCATGGTCACCTTCAAAATACTCCCCTTGAGAAGCTACGTACTGCTGCCAGCGCCTAGTCTGCCCTTCCATTTTGAAAGCAATTTTGAAACTCCTTCTGGAATGGACATTGCCCACAGTGGCATGGGGACAAGTTCATGAACTTAATTGTATAGTTGTCTGTGAGGGAGTTTTTAGCCAGTAAACAAATAACTATATTGAAACACCCTCTCTACTCATCTGATCTGGCCCCGAATGACTTTTTCTTTACCTGAAGATAAAGGAAATACTGAAAGGAAGACACCATGATGACATTCAGAAATCAAAGGTAATACGACGACCGCTCTGATGGCCATTCCAGAAAGAGAGTTCCAGAAGTGCTTTGAAGCATGGACTAGGCACTGGTATCAGTGCCTAGCTTCCCAAGGGGAGTACTTTGAAGGTGGTCATAGTGATAGTGAGAAATGAGGTATGTAACACCTTTTCTAGGATGAGTTTGCAAACTTGCCAGACCCTGTGTGTGTGTGTGTGTGTGTGTGTGTGTGCATGTGCGCACGCGCGTGTACATGTGTGTGTTTGTTGTTGTTAGGTGCCATTGAGTCAGTCCTGACTCACAGTGACCCTATGTGCAACAGAACAAAGCACTGCGTGGTCTTGCACCATCTGTTTCATTTTTTTTGCAGCTTCCAATTTTTCTAGATTCATACTTCATACATTTCACATTCTGTTTTCCTTTAATAATGTAAATCACTACAAAGGAAGAACTTATTTGTCCAAATTTTAGGCAGGGATTTCAGTGATGTAAGGCACAGATTGTCTATGTTAGAGGGAAAGACATCAGGCATATGTGGTCTGTTTATGACAGTATGTTACATTGTAGCCCTTCATCTCCTGGAGAAGTCATCTGCTTTTGCTAGACTCCTCTCAAACACACAAGGCAAGATGTTCTGACAGTCTTTAGATTATGTTTCAGTTTCTAACTTCAGTGGTCAACTGTGCACATTAGTGATTAAAACCTCATTTTTTTAAATCTGAAAGTGCCTAAAGGAAATTCTAGTGCAGTATCGTGACAATGTTTATTAGCTTAGTTCCTTACAAGTTGTATTTTATTAAAAAAAAAAAATTGTCTTGGGAGAAAAGTTCAAAACAACATGAGATCTTGAACTTTGCGACAGGGTTGAATTGCTTAGGGTTTAAGAAAGAGGTGTGTCAAAGATTATACTTCATATTTTACATTCAAAATGCAATGCTTTAAATTAAAAATGATAAATTTTCTAAATTATCTATGGATCAAGATTTAGTCTACGAAAGGGAAAACAATGAAATCTCAGAGAACTGTTCTTGCTTTGAGGCCTTTGAGAGCTGTCTGCCAAACTGACAGGTATGGGTTGTACAGAACTGGTGAGCAGATTGTGGGGTTGAGGGGTAGAGGCTGGAAAGCAGAATACTGTGCTGTAAAAATGCTAACAGTCCCATTATCAATCAGAGCAATGACATTAAAATTCTTATATTTATTTAATTTCATATTCTTTAAAGCAAGTTATGAACTTTTTTTAGTTTCTACACTTCTAATTTGATTTTTTTATTGAGCTTTAAGTGACAATTTACAATACCAGCCACTTCAATATACAGAAACTTGCACACACATTGTAATGTGACCCTACTTGCTCTCCTACAACGTGAAAGCACACTTACTCCTCCTGCCCAGGCTGTGTTTCCCATGTTCATGCAGTCAGCTCCTGTCCCCTTCTGTCTTCTCATTTCGCCTCCAGAGAGGAGTTGCCCGTTTATTCTCATGCATCTGCTTGAGTCAAGAAGCACACTCTTCACCAGTATCACTTTATGCCTTATGGTCTAGTCTAATCTTTGGCTTCAGGAATGGTTTCAGTTCTGGCTAACAGAGAGTCCCGGAGCCATGTCTTCTTGGGACCCTCTAGTCTGTCAGACCATCAAGTCTGGACTTTTTACTAGAGTTTGAGTGCCACACCTGGCTTTTCTCCTGCTCCTTCAGGGACTTTTGGTTGTGTTCCTTGTCAGGACGGTTATTGGTGGTGGCTGGGCACCATCTAGTTCTTCTTGTCTCATTCTGACGTTGTCTCTAATTTGTGTGATCCTTTCTGTCTCCACGCTTGTATTTTCCTTGTGTCTTTGGTCTTCTTCATTCTCCTGACAGCAAATAATGAATCCTTAAAAAAAAAAAAACTAATTTATGGCCCGATTTCTTTGCCATTGTGATCTCAACAGCTAGTAAAGTTTAGAAAGGTGGTGCAGTGATTTAGTATTGAATGATGACAGGTCAATGATTTGAACTCACCAGCTACTCTGCAATAGAAGCATGTGGCAGTCTGCTTCCATAAAAAGATTTATAATCTTAGAAAACCTATGGGGCAGTTCTACTCTGTCCTATGGGTTGTTGTCAGTTAGAATTGACTTGATAGCAATGGCTTCAGTTTTTTTGTAATTTATTCAGTGCAATTTTCTTCCAGACTTAAATTACAGTCTCTAATAGCTAACCAGATGGTCGCAGTTCAAATCATCCAGGTGCTCCTTGGAAACTCTATGGGGCAGATCTAGTCTGACTTCTAGAGTTGCTATGAGTCAAACTTGGCTCGATAGCAGTGGGGTTTTGGGGGGTTTTTAATAGTCTCAAACATAAAGTGTTTTTTATGTGAATCTAAAATATCTTGAATGCTCTGCATTCAAGAAAGGGGATCATTGTCAGCCAAAGTTTTCTGTTCCTTTCTGTATCACATCAGCATGTGCAACACGCCTCCTTCCTCTTAAGGAAATATTATGTAAGTAATTAGGAACACAGCTCAGACATTCTGGGAGAGTATACCAGGGCTGAAAGATAGCTTGAAAT
Source organism: Heterohyrax brucei (assembly GCA_028571685.1). Lineage (NCBI taxonomy): Eukaryota > Metazoa > Chordata > Mammalia > Hyracoidea > Procaviidae > Heterohyrax > Heterohyrax brucei. The sequence goes on along the minus strand of CM053141.1, from coordinate 97,129,138 downwards.
ATATATTTTTATGAAGTCTTAAGGAAAAAGGCTTCTCAGTGTATTTTTCTTCTTACGATGACACAGGGCTTGTTCAAAATAATAAAACAAATAATAATAAACTTAGTTTGAAATCATAAAACAAAATTTGAAGATAGACTTAAATTTCTTTACTAAATCCCTTTCCTTTTTTCTTTATTACCCATATAAATTGAAATTTTATTATAAAATGTTTTTAAAAGCATTCAGTTTTGTTGTAATTTTCGATTATTGTCAAAGAACCCAAGTGGATATTTTAGTCATTTTTATCATCATCTATGTTCACATAGGTCAAAAACTGAGGGGAGGGGGAAACCCTTTGCTGACTAGATGATTCTGACTTATAGCGACTGTTTGAGTTATCTAGTGTTTCTCTAACAGAAATACCACAAAGTGGATAGCTTTAGCAAAGAAAAGTGTATTCTTACATAGTCCAGCAGCTTACAAATCCACTTTCAGGGTGTCTGCTCCCAGGAAAGGGAGCACCTTGATCTGGAGCATCTTGGCACAGGAACCTCAGATCTGAAAGACACCCTCTTCTTCCAGTGCTGCTTTCTTGATGGTGTGAGGTTACCAGCTGTCTGCTTTCTTCCCTTTCCTTTTATCTCTCATACGATGAAAAGATAAAAGACGGTACAAGCCACAATCCAGGGAAACTCCCTTTGCAATGCAGCAGGGAGGGGACCTTATTTAGTAAGGGATTTATGGTCCCCTCCTAATCTTCTTTAACATACACCATAGGACAATCATAAAATATTGGAAATCATGGACCAGTCAAATGGCTAGATGCATTTTTAGGGGGACATAGTTCAATCCATGATATTCCACCCTTTGGCCTCCCAAAATTACTTCTTTGCAACATGTAAAACATTCATCCTATCATAGCAAAAGTTATAGCAAAAGCATGTTCCTCCCACATGATATCAAAGTCTTAAATCATTTCCAAAATATAAGAATTTCTCTACATGTGTGAAATCAAGAATCCAAGTTATCTGCTTTCAAAGTACAATGGCAGAATGTGTAGGCAAAAGATGTATATCTCCATTAAACAGATGGGAGAAATTGCAGTGAAACTAGGTATTAACAGGTAACAAACAAGTGAACAGAACAGACTGCATTAGCCCTCAACCCTTTGAAAATAGTCTTCCATTCTCTGAGACATTTTACACAATGGCCCTGTCTTACAGACTCCAGGTATTGGCCACACTCTCCAGATTTTGAGTGGTGACCCCTGGCACTCTGCCTTCTAGGTCCACTTGGACAGCAATTCTTCCCCCTCAGCTTTAGGTCCACCCTAAGCCCAACTGAGTGGCACTTCCACCCATACAAACACAGAAAGCCACGGCCGCACCTTTTCAAACACTTGAGGTTGTGGTCATACCCTTTGAGACTGAGGCAGCTCAGCTTCTCATGCTTTGTCTCTTCACCTTCTGCTCCTTATGGCATCATGGCCCAGGCCTCATGCCCACATCTGCCTCCAAGTGCAAATGTTCCAAAACTCTGCGCCTCTACCAATTCAAGTTCCCAGAGGCACCTCACTCTGCCAGGAAACCTCTGTGCATAGGCACTCTGCTCTCTTGCTCTGTGCATTGGATCCAACACTGTCTCACACAGGTCTTGTTCTGCTGCTGCCACTGCTGCTGGTCCTCTATGGCTTGTTTCTTACCATCTACACCTTGTTTCATGTAAACAGTTCCCCTTGGTCCCTTCTGAGTTGTCTGTCCATTGAGTTTTAAAACTGCTTCCACATTTGAGGTGTATGTCAGAGCAGCACCCTACTGCCTTGGTGCCAAATTTTGTTTTAGTCGTCTAGTGCTGCTCTAACAGAAATATCCCAAAGTGGCTCTAACAAATGAAAGTTTATTCTTACACAGTCTAATAATTTACAAGTCCATATTCAGAGTGTCTGCACCAGGAGAAGGGCTTTTCCTCTGTCGGCTCTGGAGGAAAGTCCTTACATTGCATCAGTCTTGGGTCAGGGAGTATCTTGGTGCAGGAACCTCAGGTCTGAAAGAAATATTTTTTCTCCCGGTGTTGCTTTCTTGATGGTGTGAGGCTCCCAACTGTCTGCTTGCTTCCCTTTCCTTGTATCTCTTGTAGGATGAAAGGATAAAAGGTGGTACAAGCCACAGTCCAGGGAAACTCCCATTATAATATAGCAGAAAGGGGGGCCTTAGGGAGGGATTTACAGTTCCATCCTAATCTTCTTTAACATACAGCATAGGAAAATTACAGGATGGAGGAGAATCATAAAATATTGGGAATCATGGACCAGCCAAATGGCTACACACATTTTTTAGGAGACACTGTTCAATCCATGACAGTGATCCTGAAGGACAGAGTAGAACTGTCCCAAGCATGTCTAAGAAGATCCTGGTGGATGTGAACTGCCAACATTTTGGTTTACAGTGATAGCACCTAACCACTGAGCAACCAGTGTTTCCTATAACAGGTAAATGGCTCTCAAATGCAGGAAATTCTGCCTGGTTCCTGGTTCAAAGGAGACTCTGCTGGCACAGTTATTGCACACTACAGCTGCTAACCGGAAGGTGAGCAGGTGGGATCCACTAGATTCTCTTGGAAACTCTACAGAGCAGTTCTACTCTGTCCTGTAGGGTCACTGTGAGTTGCAATCCACTCAACTGCAATGGAGATTCTTGTTTGTTTTTTGGTGTCTGGCACAGATGTGGAAACCCTGGTGGTGTACTGGGGAAGAGACTGCTAGACAAAAAGCGACAATTCAAATTTACCAGGTGCTCCTTGGAATCTGTCTGTCCTGCAGGAGTTGAAATCAATTCCATAGTGATGGGTATTTTGAGGCAGGGATTGGTATAGAAGTTTAATATCGTTAAATGAATGATCCCCAAGGTTTGTCTTTTAAGATAGCAAAAATAGGTGATTATTTTGTTTTCAGGATCCTTCACCTTCTAGTTCACTCTGCATGTCCTTGTTTACATTTTCTCCTCCTAGAACATCATTCCTCTTACACATCATATCCTCAGAATAAAGAACAGGAATACATGTGGATGAGGCTCTGCCAGCAGGTGTAGCCTCCTCTCAGCTGACTGCCCACCCCTTCATGTGGTCCAAGGCAACATGCATCAGGACGCACTGGAGCAACTGTGAAAATCGAGTCCTGGAATCCCAGCTACTGCTATTGAATTAAAATCCCTGGAAGTGAGGCTGGAGATTTTTTTATTTTGTATTTTGCCTTGATTCTGATGTGATTCTTAAACCTCACGGATGGTGAAGAAACACTGTCCTGGTGGCACAGTCATTAAAGCTACCTACTGCTAACCAAAAGATCGTCATCTGAGACTACCAGCGACTCATCAGGAGGAAGGTGTGATAGTCAGCTTCTGTAGAGCTGTACAGCCTTGGAAACTCTGGGGTCACTATGAGTTAGAACAGACTTGGCGGTGGTGGAGGTTTGGTTTGGGGAACTTTGGGGGGTCTCTGAGGAAGTTCTACTCTGTCCTATAGGGTCACTATGAGTTGGAATTCATTCAGCAGCAATGAGTTTCTAGTCTAGATGTTTCCTGACCTCTCACCCAGGTCCTAATTCATCCTTTCTGATTTTGACTTCTTCTATTCCCCATTCTCCGCCAAGGCTAATCTTCTGCGAGGTGTTTAGGCAATAAGGGTGGATAGAGTTTTAATGCATTTGCCCCCCAAATCCCCTCTCCAAAATTCCTTTCAGTATCTTTATACACAATAGTAGCCAATGACAGAATTACCTGCACCATTACACATCAGTGGGAGATGAGATTTTGTGACCTCTTTCCCATACAAGGCAATTCTTCATATTTAATGTCCTGGCCTGGCCTAAGCATGGCATTGGCTGAGGTGGAAAATGCCTTTTTCTTTAAAGAATACCATTTCTTCTTTCCAAAATCCCTTCTCTTTCAAGTCATTGTTTGGGAAAAAGCAACGCTCTTATTAACCATGTTTATGTTTTATTTCACCACCCAGCGGCTCAGTCTAGACAAAAGCAGAAGAACCCTAGTTAGAGTAGCATAAATCAGATTTGGCCTTGATCCTTGATGCTTGTTGCTAGTTTATAGGTCAAATACTAATAAAACTAGGTCCTTCTGGCTTTTATGAGAATAAAGTTACTCCAGTAGGTTTTGTGTAGACTTCCACTAAAATAGCAGGTATTTTTAAAGCATGGCTCTTACAATGTAAATATTTCAAAAAAGTAAAACACTAATTATAAAAATATTGTTAATACATATATATACATACATACATACATACAGTTATTGTTAGTTGCCATTGAGTTGATGCCAGCTCACAGTGATCTCATGTATAACATAACTAAACATTCCCAGGTCCTGCACCGTCATCCCAATCACTGGCATGTTTGTGTGCATCACTGTGGCGACTGTCCAGCCATCTCGTTAAAGGTTTCCCTCAGTTTCATAGGTCCTCCACTTTATCATACATAGTACCCTTTTCTAGCACTTGATCTTTCCTGATAGGTCCAAAGTCAAACAAAAATGTAGCTACCATGTATTCAGGGTTTATGTTTTGCCAGGAGCATAACTTATTTAATTCTTAAAACAGCCTAAAAAACCTGCTGCTGTTGAGTCAATATCAACTCACAGAAACCCTATAGGACAGAGCAGAACTGCCTCATAGAGTTTCCATGAGCACCTAGCAGATTGGAAATGCTGACCTTTAGGTTAGCAGCTGCAGCTCTTAATCACTACACCACCAGTTTCCTAAAACAGCCTAGAAAGTGAAAAATTTACAGCTGAAGAAATGGACATTTAGCAAAATTATTATTTTGCTCAAAATCACAGTAATCTAAGTAACAAAGCAGAGATTCAAGGTATTTTGAAACACTTAAATATCCTTTTAAGACATGTAAAGAGTTGTTTTCGCCTTGTTTATATGTTTATTCATTTGTTTGCTTATTTAAAATTTTAACTCAGTCATCATTAATAATTGCAGGAATTTTTGTGACTTTTTTTTTTTATCAGAGAGAAAACCAAAGCTCAAAATAGTTAAATTACTGACTGGCTAGTCTTGCAATCCAACTTGTATGACTTGGGGTTTCAACGTCCAAGAGTTCAGTACAGGCTGAAGACAGTCATACTCATTGGGAGCACACACAGCATTACTTTTACTAAAATAATGGCAGTTACTTACATCTGAATTTGTCAGACTCTTCCCAGTATCTTATTAAATTAGACTGGCAATACTTTTCTGAAGATATCTGGAGAACTTTGGAAACTCTGATGGCATAGTGATTAAGTTCCACATCTGCCAATTAAACGGTCGACAGTTCATATCCAGCAGGTGCTCCTTAGAAATGCTATGGGGCAGTTCTGCTCTGTCCTATAGGGTTACTATGAGTTGGAATCAACTCCACAGCAATGGGTTTGTGTGGTTTTTGGTAATCACAGTGGAATAGGTACTTTACTATTTTGCACTTTACTGTATCAACTTAGGTAACTAACTAAATAGTTCATTGTTTCAGAATCAATTTCTCTCTCCACATTGTTCCCACAGGACTTTGAGCCAATCTCTATTTTACCACTTAACTGTGTGGAAACCCTGGCGGTGTAGTCATTAAGTGCTACATCTGCTAACCAAAGGGTTGGCAGTTCGAATCTGACAGACGCTCCTGAGAAATTTTGGGGGGCAGTTCTACTCTGACCTATAGGGTCTCTGTGAGTTGGAATCAGTGCGACAGTGGTGGGTTTTTAGGTTATGTGGTATCACAATCCACATGATCCTACCACAACATGAGAGCTGAAGGATCAAGGTCCTATTTCACTCACTTTTATATTGCCTAATACAGTACCTGACTCATAGTAGGTGTTCAGTAGAAGTCACTAAATTTCTAACTAGATGTATGGATGGATACATTAATAATAAACCAAGTGAGGCTTGCCTATGTATTAATTTTTGAGGTCTTCAGGGGTAGGACTATACATTTCTTATTTCCATCTCATTAATTTATTTAACACGTGTTTCTTGAGGACTTGCTATATGCTAGACACAGGTAATAAAGCAATGCTGAAAGATAGGAAAGACCCCTGTCTTAGAGAACTTAACATTTCCAGTAGGGAAGAGTACACTAAATAAGTAAACAAATGACTTCAAACAGTAAAAAGTACAACAGAGGGAATAAAACAGGGTCATTGGAGCAGAGTCACTGGACTGGAGGTGAGGGAACTCCCTGAGATGGATATATTTAAACCAAGATCTACTGATGATATGGAGACAGTAGTGCAAAGATCAGAGGGGCAATTGTCTCAGGCAGAGAGAACAGCAAGGGCTTGACATATTCAGAGAACAGGATAAAGGCCAGAGTGTGGGAGGGGAATGGTGAAGGAGAGGCAGTGTGACAGGACAGGACGAGCCAGAGGGTATCACACAATGTGGGCCATGTTCAGGGGCTTGGATTTTATTCTAACTGTACTCATATACATTGGCAAGCTTATAAGAAGTGGGCTCAGATGATTTGATTTAGGTTTCTAAAACATCTTTTTGGCCATTATGTGGAGAACAAATTACTGGGGATAATAGTAAAAGTGGGGAGAGAGGAGTGAGGCTACCGGGCTACTCCAGGAGAGAGGATGGTGAGAGGAGGATAATGAAGAGGAGGCAAGGCAAACCCTTAGAGTAGGCAAGACTTCCTGGTAGACTGACTGTGAGGAGTAGAAAATAGAGAAATCCATCACCACTGTCTTAGTTATTATGGTCCCCTCCAAATACATGTGGAAACCTTGGTGGTGCAGTGGTTAAGTACTGCATCTGCTAGCCAAAGGTCAGCAGTTCAAATCCACCAGGTGCTCCTTGGAGATTCTACAGGGCAGTTCTACTCTGTCCTATAGCATCACTATGAGTCAGGATCAACTCCACAGTACTGGGTTTAGTTTTTGGTTTTTTGATAACCACATGGTATAAATTCTAACACCTATGCCTGTGGTTAAATTCTCATTTGGAAATGGATTCTCTTTGTTATGTTAATGAGACAGGATTAGTATAGGGTGTATTTTGAGCCAAAAGCTTTTGAGACAGAAAAGACAATACTTGTAAACAAGCTAGCACAGAGAGAGACGGTGTAAGATAGGTGCCAAGACACATGTAGATCTCCAAGGAACAAGGAAGCAGAAGCTGAAGAGACAAGGACCTTCTTCCAGAGCCAACAGAAAGACTTCCCCTCAAGCCGGCACGCTGAATTCAGACTTCCAGCCTCCTAAACTGTGAGAAAACATATTTATGTTTATGAAAACCATCCACTGAGTTATTTCTGTAATAGTAGCACTGGAACTGTCTTTGTTAAGTCTTACTAATCTAGTGCTACTGTTACAGAAATACCACAAATGGGTGACTTCAGTGAATGTAGATTTATTTTTCTCAGAGATTAGGAGGCTACAAGTCCCCATTCAGGGTGCTGGAGCTACACAGAGGAGGCCTGGTGGTGCAGCGGTTAAGTGTTCCCTTAGTAACTGAAAGGTCTTCGGTTTCAGCCCAGTCAGCTAAGAGTTGGGATCTGCTTGGTGGCCATGAGTTTGGTTTTGGTGAGATCCAGGGAAAGATTTCTGTCTGTCTACTCTGGAGGAAGGTCTTTCCTGCATTTCAGTCCTTTTCTTAGTTCGTCTTTACGTGCTTTGCATCTCTCTTACCCACCTCCGCCTACTTAACCATCTCCTTTTATATTTCAGAAGACATTGACTCAAGACATACCCTACACTAATACAGTCTCCTTTACATAATAAAACAATACCAATTCCCAAATCAGGTATATACATGGATATACCCAATGCTGTCAAGTCAATTCTCACTCAGTGTCCCTATAGGACAGAGTAGAACTGCCCTATGAGGTTTCTACAGAATGCCTGGTAGATTTGAACTGGGTCAGCCTTTTGGTTAGCAATCTTAACTCTTAATGACTATACCACCAAAGTTTTTAATCACAAATATAGCCCTATACCCATGATTGGACACAGTTAAATTTATAACATCCATTAATAGTGAACAGTTGTTTTTCTTCCCTATTCTTATTTTCATCTGTAACCTTAGAGATGCCAGAATATGTGATGTACTGTGTTCCCTACTGCAAAAGTTGTATGAGCTGGATTAATAGATTGTATGAGACGTAGTGGTAGTATTGTTGCTGTTAGATGCCATCCAGATGGTTCCAGCTCATAGCAGCTCAGTGTACGACAGAATGAAACACTGCCTGGTCTTGTGCTATCCTCACAATCCTTGCTAGGTTTGAGCACACTGTTGTAGCCATTGTGTCAATCCATCCTGCTGAGGATCTTCTTCTTTATCTCTGATGCTCTAATTTACCAAGAATGACATCTTTCTCCAGAAACTGGTCCCTCTTGATAACATCTAAAACATATGAGATAACCTCTCACCATCTTCACTTCTAAGAAGCATTCTATCTATATTTCTTCCAAGACAGATTTCTTCTTTCTTTTTTATAGTTTACGGAATGTTCAATATTCACCACCAATACCATACATAATTCAAAGGCATTGATTCTTCTTTGATCTTTGTTATTCATTGTCCAGTCTTCCGATTCATATGGGACAACTGAAAATACCAAGATTTGGATCAGGTCCACCTTAGTCCTCAACATGAGAACTTTTTGCTTTTTAACACTTCAAAGAGGTCCTTTGCAGCAGATTTCCCAATGCAGTGCATCTTTAGATTTCTTGACTGCTGCTTCCATGGGGGAATTGTGAATCCAAGTAAAATGAAGTCCTTGACAACTCCAATCCTTTCTCCGTTTATCATGATGTTGCTTATTGGTCTAGTTGTGAGGAGATTTGTTTTCTTTATGGTGAAGGGTCACCCATGCTGAAGGCTGTAGCTTTGCTTGATCTTCTTCATCAGTAAGAGATTCAAGTGCTCTTTACTTACAGCAAGCAAGGTTGTGGCATCTGCATATTGCAGGTTGTTAATGAGGCTTCTTTCAATCCTGATGCTGCATTCTCCTTCACATAGTCTAGCTTCTCTGATTATTTGCTCAGCATACAGACTGAATGAGTACTGCGAAAAGATCCAACACAGATTCACATATTTCCTGATATCAAACCACGCAGTATTCCTTGTTCTGTTTGAACAATTGCCTCTTGGTCTATGTCCACTTCCCCCTCGAGCAAAACTAAGTGTTCTGGAGTTCCCATTCTTCCCAGTGTTATTCATAATTTTTCATGATTCACACAGTTGAATGCTTTTGCATACATGATAAAACAAAGGTAAACAACCTTCTGGTATTCTCTGCTTTAAGCTAAGATCCATCTGATTCCAGCAATGACATTCCTCATTGCATGTCCCTTTCTCAATCCAGCTTGAATTTCTGGCAGTTCCCTGTTGATGTACTACTGCAACCACTTTTTAATGATCTTTAGCAAAATTTCACTTGAGTGTGATGCTAATGATATTGTTTAATAATTTTCACGTTCTTTTGGATTGTCTTTCTTTAGAATGGGCACAAATATGAATCTCTTCCAATCAGTTGGCCAGGTAGCTGTCTTTCCTATTTCTTAACATTGATGACTGAGCTCTTCCAGCATTGCATCCACTTGTTGAAACATCTCGACTCCTGGAGTCTTATTTTTGCCAGTGCCTTCAGTGCAGCTTGGACTTCTTACTTCAGTACTGTTGGTTCTCAGTCAGATACTACCTCCTGAAATGGTCAAATTTCTACCAAATGTGTTTAGTGCAATGAGTCTAAGTACTCTTTCCATCTTCTTTCTGTGCCATACAATGGATTGCTGACAGAATCCTTCAAAGCTATTAACTCCAGGCTTGAATTTTTCTTCAGTTCCTTCAGCATGAGAAATGCTGAGCATGCTCTTCCGTTTTGGTTTTCTCACCCCAGGTCTTTGCACGCGTCATTGTAATGCCTTGTATTCCAGAACCACTCTTTCACTTCATCATTTCTTCTATTTGCTTTAGTTACTCCATGTTCAAGACCAAGTTTCAGACTCTCTTCTGACATCCATTTTTGTCTTTTCTGTCTTTTTAGTGACTTATACTTTTTTCATGTGTGATGTCCTTGATATCAATGCCCAACTCATCTGGTCTTCAGCCATGAGTCAAATCTCTTCTTGAAATGATCTCTACATTTTCCACAATCACGCTGATCTTTTGCTCTGGTGGACTTGTTTCAATTTTCACTTTGAATTTGTGCACGAGCGATTGCTGGTCTTCTCCACGATTGGCTCCTGGCTTATTCTGACTGATGATATTGGGCTTCTCCATTGTCTCTTTCCACAGATGTAAGTGATGTGGTTACTGTGTACTCCATCGTGTGAGGTCCATGTGCATAATTGCCATTTGTTACTGAAAAAAGAAAAAAGATATTTGCAATGAATAGGTCATTGATCTTGCAAAATCCTATTTTGTGATGTTCTATGTCATTTCTGTCACCAAGGTAATCTTTTCAAAATACTGGTACTTGGTCTTTGTTTCCAATTTTCACATTCCAAACACCAGTAATTATTGCTGCTTAACTGCATGTTTTGGCACTTGGCTAACTGCATGTTTAATCAACTTTAGACTGCCACAGTTGGTAAAAATTTTGAAGTTCTTCATCTTTGACCTGACTGGTAGATGAGTAAATCTGAATAACAGTCACAACAACTGGTCTTCCTTGTAAGCATATGGGTATTATCTTATCACTGACTATTTTCTACTTTAGGATAAATCTTGAAATGTTCTTTTTGATGATGAATCTGATGCTATTTAAATCTCTTCACTTTATCAAACTTGGTGTAGTAGACTATATGACTGCCTGATTCAAAATGGCCAGTATCAGTCCATTCTATCCCATGAGTGCCTAGCATGTAGATCTTTATGCATTCCATTTCACTTTTGACAACTTCCAATTTTCTAGATTCATACTTTATACGTTCCACATTCTCCAAATTAATGTGTGTTTGCAGCTGTTTCTTCTATTGTGAGTCATGCTGGATCAGTAAATGAAGGTCCCAAAGCTTTAGTCTATCTGTATCATTAAGGTCACCTCTACTTTGAGGAAGCAGCTCATCCCCAGTTGTATTTTGAGTGCCTTCCAAGCCAAGAGGCTCATCTTCTGGCACTGTATTAGACAATGTTCTGCTACTATTCTTAAGAATTTTACTGGCCTTTTTTTTTTTTTTTTTTTTTTTTTTAACAAATGGATGGCCATCTCCTTCTTCCTGGTCTGCCTTAGTCTGAAAGCTCTGTTGAAACTTGTCCACCACGGGTGACCCCGCTGGTATTTGAAATACCACTGGCATAGGTTCCAGCATCTTAAAAATCCCCAAGCCACCACGATAGACAAAGTGACAGATGAGTGGTGGGTAATGATGGTAGTAGCAACTATCTTTCAGTTTTAAAACTGAAACAGAATTATGGCTCCTGACCGAATCAATTGGTATCTTTTAAAAACCAACAGTATTCTTCAATTTAGATTTAAAATATACTTTCTGATTTAGGATTTCATGTGCATAACTACAGAATATAAATTTGTATCAAGAGTTTTCTAGAAGTTAGTATATGACTGATGTGATCCAGAGTATTAGGGTAGGAATTGAATTTTATAAATCTCTACATTCCTTGTCAGTGCCAGTTATATATGTTACAAATGCAATTTCCTAACTTGCTACAATTATTTGTGGCTTTGTAATTACATTGCAAACTTAATGTTCCAAACCTTCTTTTTAGAAATACTGAGTGTAGTCTTCTTTCACGTTCTGTGCAGAAACTTAAAGATTATTTTTACCTAACCTGTTTTTCTTGCTTTTTCAGGTTTAATTAGCTCACTTTATTTTTCTTGTATAAACACACTATGCGGGAGCTGGAGCTGGAGCCTGGGTCCTCTGCACAGAGACTCTGGTGTGGGTCTTTACAAGATTGTCAGTGACCTCCTGAAGAGAAGCCTTTGCGAACATATTCTATTCCTAGAGGTTGGAGGTGAGATAGCAGTGAATCTTGGTGGCCTTGGTGAAACTGCCCACGGTAGCAGCAATGCAACCCCCGGCTGAGGTGGTGTTGGATTACTGTACGGCAGTTACTGAATTCTGACTTGCACATACCCAGCATGACAGAGTAGAACCGCCTCATAGAGTTTTCTAGGCTGTAATCTTTACAGAAACGGATCACTCGATCTTTTATCATTTGACACTGCTTGTGAACAAACTGCCTGTCTTTGGCTTGGAACCCGGGTGGCACAGCAGTTAAGAGGTTGGCTGCTAACCAAAAGGTTGGAAGTTCAAATCCACCAGCCACTCCATGAAAATCCTAGGGGGTAGTTCTACTCTGTCCTATAGGGTCACTATGAGCTATGAGACTGAATCAACTTGATAGCAATGGATTTCTTTCTTTTTTTATCTTTTGGTTAGCAGCCAAGCACTTAAGCATTGTGCCACCAGGTCACCTTGGCTGAGGTGCAGCAGTTGTCAATACTGACCATCAGCCTTCTTGGGTATCTTGGCCAAGGCAATGCATTATATCTCTGGGGGTAGGGATGAGGGGTTACCAGTACAGAGTTGCAGAGGCTGGCCACCTTCGCAATGAATACAGTGCAGCTTGCCAATCTCGTTCCTCTAGCAGCCTCACTGCTGTGGGATAACGGGGAGGTTGATCAGGATGATGTTCCATGAAGGGTAGTGGCCACCTCTTTGGAACACTTGCCATCCAGACCAATGCGATTGTTGTTTTTTCCAATGGCAACGAATCCTCTAAACCTAGTCGCCTAGCCAGTCACATCTGCTTTGCAACAGGTAAAATTTTCCAAACTTTTTCCTTGAGGAATATCTCTTGGAAAAAGTCAGTGATCTCAGAGGCCTTGACAGACAAAGAGACGTAACTCTTTCAAGGATTTGATAGCCATGTCTTTGACCAGGTGACATAGCTTGGTGACAAGGAACCACTGCTTTTCCTGGACTTTGCCTCCATGAACTCCTTGCCTCAGTTCGGGCCCAGGAGAACACTGCCAGAGCCTCAGAGAACATTTCCAGGCCTCCCATTCTAAAGCAGCAGAGTCACCTACCATTTATTATTTTCTTGGAGAAGAGCGTTTTTTAATTCATGTTTTAATGAGCAGAGATGTAGGCAAAAATGAAGTTCATGTACTAGTGCTCCAAGTACATTCAAGTTTACATTTGTGCTCTGCTCCAGGCAAGGGTGAGCACAACAAAACAACCCATTTGCTGTATGAACCACAGATAGCAACTAAACTGAAGAAGATAGATGGAAAATATCTATTTTGCTGTATAATGTGACCAGATGTGCTTAGGACGCATCCGAAGCTGAGTCACATCTTACATGAGGCCATAGCACCAGCGAGAAGACAGCTGTGCCTTGTGATCATCTAATTGCTCACTGGGATATCTACGCACCCATATTTAAAACAGAACATCGCCTAGATCCAGCTTTATCTAAATACATTTTCTGAAGCATAGTATACACGTCTTTCTTATCAGATGTGGCAACCATTTCTAAGCACATCCCAGACTGATCCGCAGGCCTGATAACCTTCTTTTGCTATTTGCCTGTGAGAGGTGAGCGAGCAAAAACCATTCTGTGAGAAGGACCAGTTACTCTTGTGGCTGTCTGGCTGGTGGGGGTGCCTCTAGACTGGTTTCATTAATACAGTCTGTGGCAGAAACTTAATTTTTTAATTTAATACAGTAAGAATCTATGGAGATTTACCAAGATGAAAAGGCCTCAGTAGAGAAAGAAATAGAGTACTGACATTGAAGAGGAAAGAAAGTTAGGGAAGGAGGATATTTGAAGTCTCTTACTTTATTATTATAATTGTGTGTTTCTTTCAAGAAGCAATTTTGTAACTTTTTGGCAGAGAATTCTCTCTTCCTCTTTTCTGGGTTTAGGATGTGTCCTGCGAGGTAAGGAGCGACAGGGAGTGCACAGCTCTCCTCCCTTCATGAAGTTGCTGCTAACCATGCTGCTGCCGCCCCTTGTTTTGCACCGGGGAATGTTTAAACATTCTAAAATAAACATGTTTCACCTGACTGCTGGGTGCGATTCATTACAGCCAGGAGGAACTCAGTGGAACTGTTCAAGGAGATCTGGTTGATCTCTCCGTGATTTATGCTCGCAGTAGAAATTGCACTAATATTTACATGAAGGGCATGGTTTGAGGGCAATAGCAAGGCCTGATTGAAGTGGGAATTTGCACAGTCAATGCTCACTAATGAAAATAGCTACAGTTCGGTGCCCTTTCCAAAAGTATAATTACATTCTTCAAATGACATGTTATTTTCACATTTTTACTCTTAACCTGAGAACTGTTTCTTGCCATCCAGTGCCTACGCTGAGACTATTTGCAAAAATAATCAAGCAAGATAGCACTAGGCTACTTGATAACTTCTAAAAAATACTTAACTTTTATTTTCTGAACTGTAGCAAATTAAAAACAAACAATAACAACAACACCCCCACAAAAGTTTTTAAGTCATTAAACTCCGAATACAACCAAACTGTTTAAGGGTCGAGTAGCACAGGCTAGGTCTGGAGACCGTGATTCTGGGAGACATTTAGGTCAATTGGAATAACGAAGTTTATTAAGAAAACATTCTGCATCACACTTTGAGGAGTGGTGTCTGGAGCCTTAAAAGCTTGTGAGGGGCCATCTAAGATGCTTCAGTTGGTTCCAACCCACTCACAGCAAAGGAAAATGAAGAACAGAAAAGACACAAGGAAAACAGTAGTCCAAGAAACAAAAAAGCCATGGAAACCATCCACTCCATCAGCCTTAGACCAAAAGAACTAGATAGTGCCTGGCCACCACCTCTGACTTCCCTGATAGAGAACACAACCGAAGCATCTGAAAGCACAGGAAAAAAAATAGAGAGGAGAGCTCAGAGTCATGTAAAAAGACCAGACTGAATGGTCTGACTGAGACTAGTGGGACCCCCAAAGCTGTGGCCCCCAGATGCTCTATTAACCCAGAACTATGATTATTCCCAAAGCCCACTCTTCAGGCAAAGAGTAGACTCAACCCTAAAACAAAATCACACTGGTTAAGATATATTTCTTAGTTCAAGAAGATACAAAAGACGAAACGGGTGGCTCCTCTCCAGAGACAGGATGACTGATGAGGAAGTAGGAAGGGACCGGAGCTGTCTGAATGGACCCGGGAAACCCAGGGTGGAAAGGGGGAGCATGCTGCCACGTTACGGGGATTGCAACTAGTCTCACATAACATTATGTAAATAAATCCTTGTATGAGAAATTAACTTGCGCTATAAGCTTTCGCCCTAAACCACATTTTTTTTAAAAGCCATGATTCTTCTAATGGCTTTACATATACATGTGTGTGTATATATATATATATATATATATATATGTATTTTAAACAAAAGACTGATAAAATATCTTTATTTTGCCTAAGTGACATAGTAGAGCTGCATTGTTTGGCCCTCTAAAAACTTGAATTAGCTGCAGTTCATTGGAATTAAAAATCACACAGAAAATATAGTTCTATTAAAATTCCTGTGGGTTTCTGCCTTTAAATGATGAGTCAGTCATGGGAAATCTTTAACACTGGGTTTGCCAAGTGCTACAGATTCAATGGTATCTCCCCCAAAAGTGTGTTAATCTGGCTAGGCCATGATTTCCAGTGTTGTCTAACATTTTTTCATCTGATATGATTTTCACATGTGTTGTAAATCCTATTTCTATGATATCAATGAGGCAGGAAAAGCGGTAGTGGTTTTGATGAGGTGGGACTCAGTCTACAACATTAGGCAATGTCTTGAATTAATCTCATTTGAGATACAAGAGAGAGCAGGAGAACTTGTACCACCAAGCAAACAGTGCCATTTGGACCTGGGATTCCTGCTCTGAGAAGCTCCAAGATTAGAGAAAGCTTGATGAGAAAAACTTCTTCCAGCGCCAACAGACAGAGAAATCTTTTCCCCGGAGCAGGCATCCTGAATTCAAACTTCTAGCCTTCTAGACAGTTAAAGAATGAATTGTTCTTTGTTAAAGCCATCTAATTATGGTATTTCTCTTATAGTCCTATATAACTAAGACAGCAAGTTTTTACATTTTCTTTGTACTTGCTTACCTAGTTCAGTGGTTCTCTCATTTTTCAGGAAGCAGAACATTTTGGAAGTCAAGGTACTGTCCGTCACATGGTAAAATGTGGATTATTTCATTCCATCACAAAATACTGATGTAGGACAAAATACATATATATCTATGTAGATATCAGTTACTGATACGTGTATTTAGATATCTAGATGTCAGTATAGATACATAATTATTTATATTAACTTTGCATTAACTTTTATTTTTTGGGAATATTCCATTGAAGTATTATAACTCACATTCCCCTGATCTTATATTTACAAATGAAACAAAGCTGTTTCCTGGTTTCCAAATAAGGCTGCTTCCACCTTGTTTTTGTTATTACGATTTCATTCACTTTGGTCTCTAGTACATAAGATGAACTAGATAATATTTTAAGAAAGATTCATAGAAGAAAAAGACTAAAATCTAAAAATTTCTATCCATGTTTATTTTTTCTGAGGGTTGAAAAAGTTGATTGTTTTAGTTTAGCCCTGAAGACATCAGTCTAATTCAGAGTCTGTCAGTACTAGATCTGAGGCAGCTTGGGAGCCATTCTTCTAGGTTTAAGTTGAGGACATTTTATAAACCTAATTATTGCTCCAAAGACAAGAGGGGAATAATTTAGCCCAAAGTTATCTGGAAGGCAGCAATGAAGAGGTTCCTTTAATATATATTTATTGACCTCAGTCTATGCATTTTAGATGTATATTTAACACTCCACACAACTGTACAAAACAGGTAATACCATTCATTCATTTATTAATTCATTTTACTAAGTACCAGGCACTATTCTATGCCCTGGGGGTAAAATATTTTAAAAAATACCTTACTCTTCTAAGGAAACTCCGGTGGTGTAGTGATTAAGTTCTACATCTGCTAACCAAAAGGCTGGCAGTTCAAATCCACCAGATGCTCCCGGGAAATTCTGTGGAATAGTTCTACTCTGACCTACAGCATCCCTATGAGTCGGAATTGACTTGACAGCACTAGGTGTGGTTTTCAGTTTTTTCACTCTTCTACGTTTTATAATTCTCATTGGGTTTACAATTCAGTCTGCATCGGAATCTCTGTTCCACCTCCTGCTAGCTGCAAGACTTTCCACATTTACTTGTAATGTGGCTTTGGGCTGCTTCTGCAATCTGTGTGCCTCAGCTTCTTCATCTGTAAAGTGGAAATAATCCTGCCTATGATGAAAGACTGATATGCAGAATAAATGAATGAACAGTTATGAAACACTTAAAACAGCCTCTGACAGATGGTTGCTGTTGTGAGCTGCAGTCTGACTCACGGCGACCCTGGGTACAACGGAATGAAATGTTGACTGCTCCTGCTCCATCTTCACCATCACTGATATGCTCGGGTCATTGTTGTGGCCACTGTGCGCTTTGAGTGACTTCCAACATAAGAGACTCATTTCCCAGCACCATTTTGAACAGTGCTCTCTTGTAATCCACAGGATTTTCACTGGCTAATCTTTGGAAGTAGGTTGTCAGGCCTTCCTCCCTAGTCCGCCTTGGTCTGGACACTCTGCTGAAGCCTGTTCAGCATCACAGCAACATGCAAGCCTCCAGTGCAGGTGGTTGCACAGGAGGTATTTTGGCTGAAGTCAAACCAGGGTCTCCCACGTGGGAGGTGAGAATTCTATTGACCCAGTACCACCAACAACCTGAGCACATTATGGTAGGGTCTTAAAAAACATTTTATCAACAAAGAAAGGAAGAAATTCTGTTTTAAAGTAAAAATAGATCAATATATCACCTATTACTGATAGGGGTACCGTTATTAGATGTTGCTTTAGGTTTGTGTCTTGTTTATCTCGTGCTTCTATAAGAGAAATACTGCAAGTGGATGACATTAACAAAAAGAAATGTACTCTCTCATAGTCTGTTAGACCAGAAGTTTGAATTCAGGGCATCAGCTCCAGGGGAAGGCTTTCTCTTTCTGCCAGCTCCAGAGGAAAGTCCTTGTCAGCTGTCTTCCCTTGGTCTGAGAGCATCTCAGTGCAGGAACTGCAGGTCCAAAGGATGCCCTCTGCTCCCAGGGCTGCTTTCTTGGTGTTGTGAGGTCCCCCTGTCTGTGTACTCACTTCTCTCTTCTACATTTCAAAAGAAATTGACTTGAGACACTATCTGTTGTTATAGATCTCACCAATTTAACCAATATAATTCATCTCATTAACATTATAGTGATAGAATTTACAACATCCTGGGAAATCACATCAGATGAAAAAATAATGGTGGACAGTCATATAATACTGGGAATCATGACCTACCCAAGTTGACAGATATTTTTGGAGGACACAATTCATGACAATTAATTAGCCAAGTAGGTGTGATAATATTGAATCCAACCTTAGACAGAAGGAATCACCCATCAGTGAATGAATCACTTGACTGGTGCCTGGAGGCTCAGGAAAGATTTATGGTAACAGAAGAACAAGCAGAGCGCCTTCCTGCTGTTGGCCGGCTCATTCCCGAGGGGGTGAAGGGCCCTGCCTGGTTTTTCCTCCCCTGTTGTTTATCTATCTGCTAAGTCAATCTGTCTTCCCAAGAGTAGGGTGTCAAGAAGTCAGGAATGTGCTTAGAACACTCCTAATGGAATCCAGCAAGAGGGGAAAAGGATTTGCTTTCTAACGGTGAGATAAGCACATGTTAGAGGATCTTGAGCAGGGAAAGATAGCTTGTGATCTACATTTTAAAAGGGTTCTCCATTTGTCTTTCCAGATCCACTCTTCACGTGTCTCCTCTTTCCCTTGGGTTAAGGGTGGGATTGGCCTCTATCTGTGGCACCCAATGGCTGGGCTTTGGTGAGATCTGGGTATCCCCCTCTCTGAATTCTGGCAACAACTTCTTATCCTCTGAGATACTATATCACTCCTTTTTGATTTTTCTGACACCTATCCACATATTTGTAAAACATTCCTGTATCATCTCAGATTACCTAGTTTGTGTATGCCATCTATTTCCCAACTATATCTTAACTGATATATAGCCCAAGATTAGCTGGCAGGCAGCTATGTATATATTTGTGTGTGTATGTGTGCTTTATGCAAATAATGTGCAGCTTCTACACGTTTGCCAGCCAAACCTTTTCCTATCAGATATTTTGTAAGCTCAGCTACGCCAATTTTTTTTCATGTTACAGTTAAAAAAAATTTAGCAAGGTGCCCTTAAAAAATACCTTGTGGGTGGGGCAAAGTTGGCTAACAAATGTGGAAAGTGCACATTGGCATAAAAATATTATGTATACATATAATATACACATATATAATACATGCATATACATATACATATATATGTGTGTATATGTACATACACACATATATATGTATATATATATATATACATACACACACACACTATACACATATAGATAGACAGATCTAGATTTAGATATATAGTAGTCTTGGCTATTTTGTGGGGAAAAGCTATAGTGAAGCTAATTTAAAAGCAGACCAGTTAGGAATCTCTTGCAATAATACAGGAAAGAGATGATGGCACTTTGCGCCAGAGTGATAATAACACAGGGGATGAGAAATGGCTAGAGCTAGGATTTATTCTGAAGGTAAAGCCAACAGAACTTATTGATGCATTGAATATGGGCTACAAGAGGAGGGAAAAAGCATAAAAAAGGCTCAATTTACAAATTCATGGAACAGAAAGGTGCTATTTAGAGGTCCGACAGAGACGGAATTGACTGCATTTTTTTTGTTGTTGTTGTTTTCTTCAGTGGCAGGAGGATATCCTCCAAGAATTTACAAGGTTGCCTCAGCAAGATTTCGCTATTAGTGGTGTTCGTCTCACAACTGCTACTCCTAGTACCTATTCTGTGGCCTGCTGTGTTTTCTTCAATGATCTCTACAGCTGTTAGCACTAGTGCCTGTCCTGTGGCCTGCTGTGGTTTCTACAATGATTGCTAGAGTGTTACTAGTATCTCTTACCCAAGGGAATGAATTTTTACCCACTTTGATTAAAAAAGTAATTACTATGTATGGCATGCAGCTTTCACAAGAGTAGGGAAAGCAAATGTTTTAAACCAAATTACCAACATTGCGATTGCAAAAACTTGGTAACTAATGGCCCACAGAATAACACAATAAATTTCTAGGCACTATTCTCACACAATCCACTGGCCATATATACTTCTGACTGCTATTGTTTGCATACACAGAGTTCCATATCATCCTAATTGTATGTGAGTCTGTGTATGTGTGTAAAAGGATATAAACTAAATCACTATGATTATACCACTGCCATCAAGTCAATTATGACTCATAGCAACCCTATAAGACTGAGTAGAACTGCCCCATAAAGTTTCCAAGGAGTGTCTGGCAGATGTGAACTGCCGATCTTTTGGTTAACCGTCCTGCCATCAGGGTTTGTTGTGAATATATACACACTCATATTATTTTAAAGGTATGTGCAGCTTCAGAGAGATTGTCATGGTGAATTCTAAAACATCTCTAGTGCTTACATAAATAAAAGTTATCACACATTTTCTAAGGAGAAAACCACATATCCACTCCTCATTCATTGACACTGTGAGGTTCCAAAGATCAAGGCATTACGGGAAAAGTGGCATTATATGAAAATGGACAATGACCACATCAGATCACAAAATGGAAGATGACTACATCATTATACGGCTATCAAATTACTCTATTATCTAGCTGACAGACAACTAAGAATCATGGCACAACCAAGTTAACAGGTAACCTTAACTATCACAGACAGCATTGCTCTCATCTCAGTTTGCCATTTGTTACCGCCAGACATATGTTGTTAATGTCTGATATAGTCAGATAGTAGATTTTTTACAATTGTCGTAAATACAAAATGTCAGACAATAAGAAAGCTAATAAACGAGTAGGCTAAGAAAATAAATTAAGAACCTAGAATAAAGGAGAATGAAGAACACTGAACACTTAAGGAAAATGCAAGCCCAGGAGACAGAAAAGTCTGCATAGCCGACACACTACATCAGCATAAGACCAGAACTAGATGGGGCTGGCTGTCACCAACGACTGCCCTGAGAGAGAACTCAGCAAAGAGTTCCTGACATGATAGAAGAAACGTGGGGTGCAAAACTCAAACTCTAGTCAAACTGAACACCAGACTAGCTGGTCTGACAGACTAGAGGGTCCCAGATGACATTAGCCCCATTTACTCTCTGTTAGCCTAGAACTGAAACAATTCCCCAAGCCAGCTCTTCAAAGATTGGACTAGACCATAAGACATGAAAGAATACTGTGCGAAGAATGTGGGCTTTAAGTAGATACGTGAGACTAACTGGGCATTTCCTGTTTGGAGGCAAGATGCGAAGGCATAGTGAGACAGCAACTGGCTGAACGGAGACTGGAAATACAGGGCAGACAGGAGAAGTGTGCTGTCACAGCGCGGAGAGAGCAACTAGGGTTACATAATAATGTGTGCGAAAGTTTTCGTATGACAAAGTGATTTGAATTATAAACTTTTACTTACAGCACAATAAAATATACTTTTTTAAAACTAAGAAACATGACCTTATGACCTTTGTTTCAAAAACTCCACTTCTCAGGGGCTTTTAAGAAATTCAGACAAATATTTGTTTACAAAAACAAAGCATTCATTTGCTAGTGAGAATAACAGAGTTCAGATAAATATATTATGAAAAAGGAAACCCCAGTGGCGTAGTTGTTAAATTCTCTATAGCTGCTAGCTCAAGTTTAGCAGTTTGAATCCACCAGCTGCTCCTTGGAAAATCTATGGGGAAGTTCTACCCTCTCCTATAGGGTCACTATGAGTCAGCACCGACTCAACGGCAGTGGATTTTGGTTATGGAGAAAAAAGTCATAAAATACTGAAAGGTTCAAAAGCAATTAAGTTGATATACAAAGAGGTGCATCATTTACTGCGCAATTTAAAAAGCAAGTAACCAAAGAGCCTGTTCAGCGCAATTCCTCATACACAGGACGTGTGTGTGACCCTATAGGGCAGAGTAGAACTACTCCACAGAGTTTCCAAGGAACACCTGGTGGATTCCAACTGCCATAGCATTTAAGCTACGCCATTAGGGTTTCCACTTGACAATATTAATCAGATTTATTTCTGGTCTGTGAGACTGTAGATGCTTCAGAGTTTCTTCTTTGTACTCACCTACGCACTTAAATTTTCCTCAGTAATCTCAGAAACTCTGGTGGCAGTGTAGTTAAGAGTCTGGCTGCTTCCCAAAAGGTCAGCAATTTAAGTCCACCAGCTGCTCCTTGGAAACTATAGCTAAATTCTACAGTGTCCTGTTGGGTCACTGTAGGTCACAAACTCATAAAACAAAGAAGAGGGATTTATTTTGTTGCTTGTTGCACTTTAAAATAGTGTTAAAATTATTATATATTATCCAAAATGGATTTTCTAAGGACTCCTAAACCACAATGTAATTCAAAGCAAAAGAGTACAATCTGCAAGTGAATCAGAATCGCACAAAAGTCTATTTCCTCTCTTTCCGTTACCCACCATTTATCTCAAGTGGAAACAACATTTCTCTGACAACACCAAAAACCAGGTTTGTAGAACTACTAGCCTGCCAAGAGAAATTATTATTGCGAATAATCATTAGACTGACAATGAAAACCCGGAGAGGGCAGTAGGGTCAATAAAAAAGCTGCAGTTCCCCATTACCCTGGAGTGGAACCTGCTGAGGCGACTGGAGCGCTCCTCTTTCAAATTCAAATCAAAGTACCAAACCAAACTCTGCCTCAGAGTCAATTCTGACTCAGAAAGACCTTGTAGGGAGAGAAAGAGCTGCCCCCTAGAGTTTCTAAGGCTATAATCCCAGGCGATGTAAGGCTTAAGTGCTGTATCTACTAACCAAAAGGTTAAGAGTTCAAGTCTACCAGGCGCTCCTCAGAAACTGACTGGAGCCATTCTACCCTGTCCTACGTTAGGAGGCAGTTTTTTTTTTTGGTAATCTTCAGAAGGTAGACTGCCACTCCTTTCTCCCACCTAGTGAGTGGCTGGGGGGTTCAAACCACTGATCTTTCTTGTGAGCAGTCCACTGCATCACCAGGGCTCCTCACTAAAGTACAGGACTCACTACACGAAAGCTCTAAGGTAACACTGAACAAGTGAGAACAAAATTCTTTACTTGCTAGGGACTGTTACTAAAGCAGCTAAGGAAATTCAGGAAGCCTACTGGGGTACCCAGGGTAGCATTAGAGATAAAGAGGACATGATCAGTTACTCCCTTAAATCTGAGCCAGGGGTTGCAGAAAAGTGACCCAAGGTTGAATCAGTTCCACAAGCGGGCTGAACAACGGACACCATTAAAAAAAAAAAAAAAAAAAAATCTAAGTGTTGCTTTTTACAGTTTATGTCAGGCTTAGCACCTTGTGGATAGTTAACAAAGCTACATTATCTCTTCCTGCAACTCCAGATTTGGATCCCTGTATCTGAGCTAGATCCTTGGATTCCTGCATGAAAGCTGACCAGCACTGTCAAACAAAAACTCCAAAAGAATACTGCTTGTATGAAAGTATTACACTGCTAAAGTTTAATAATGGTCACTTGCTCAAGTCTCAGGAAATGGCTACTAGATAGGATTTCCTCCCAGGCCTCTTAAAGCGTGTCTTGCTACCCCTTAGCTGCCAGGAAGAAATCAAAAGCAACAAACAGTAGCAAGCCAGTGTTAAGGGGACAAACAGCCAACAGGTGTGAGAAGGTGTACCATGCTGGAAAGGAAGGGGAGATCAGTTTGTGCAAGCCCTCATTTGCCAGGATATCAAGTTTTCACCTGATCCTGGAGATTGTTAGGAATGCTTGATGTGGAGGTATCAGAAAAGAAAAACCGGCCCCCAAATTTCAGAGAAGAATCTATTGACAGCAGTTCATTTCAGTTCGTGAGATCATGCCTGTCAAGCAGTTTCCGTCAGTCATCTGATCAGCAGTGGGTGACTCGGCACCTGGGCTAATGGCTGGCAGGAAAGGAGTGTGTGTCGCGTATCAGAGACTGCCACAGATGCCTGGGGCAATGTGATTTGTCACGTAAAGGAGGGCAGCCTGAGAGAGTCCCATTGTCTGGTTGCTGAGTCATCCTGCTCCTGCGGCTATTTAAACAGAAGCCTCCAGCAGACACACAATCAACACGCAACTCAGACAATGCCCAGGCTTCCAGAAACCATGTGTGCAGCTTGGCTTGCCAGACGCCAAGTTCACTTTTACAACAGTTTCCGTCCTCTTGCCTCACGTTGCCACCCTAACCAATTCCTTTCCTTGAAACCAGCTTACCTAGTTGGTCCTCCCAAGGGACCTTGGCTCCAGAGACCAATTACTGTTTTAAGTTTTTCTCACAGTAACAGCAGTCCTTCTGAATTGACTTTCTTGTATTTTTTCCCCTGTCTCATGTCAGTATATATTGATTAAGCACCTGTTATGAGCTAGACATTGAGCTACAGGTAAGGTTTGTTTAAGGAGTGAACAGGACACGCTCTTTCAGGAGCTCACTCTCTAAGGAAAGATACAAACAGGTCACCAGGCAACCCCATTAAATGACGTGATGACTCTAAGACAGGTAGGTACAAGATGATGCTCTATACCAGTTTTTACTTGGGCGCTACAACTCTTTTCTGAAGAGCCCTCAGCCTTTGGGTGTGTTCATCCAGGAGAAATGGATGGGTTCTGGGAGGCATTATGGAAACCCTGCTGGGGTAGTGGTTAAGTGCCATGTCTGCCAACCGGAAGGTTGCCAGTTGGAATCTATCAGGCACTCCTTGGAAACTATGGAGCAGTTCTAGTCTGCTCTATAGGGTCACTGAGTTGAGATCAAGTCAACAGCAGTGAGTTTGGTTTTGGTCTGAGAGTCAAGATAAGGGGTATAGGAGTATGAATGTTTTAGACAGGCTTTTGAAGTCTCAACAGTTTATTCCCATTTCTACTTCTCTACTAGGCATTACCATATTGGACCTGGGCACTCATGGATTGCTCTTTCTGTCTGGGAATGCTGGGTATGGGTCTCTTCCCTGCCCAACCTCTAGGTGTTCTCTTCTGTGTGTCAGATGAGAACTCCTTTCAGATTTGGCTGTCACCTACCAGCCACAACTGTCCTGCCCAGAAGCGCTGGCTTTGGCTTGAAAGCCTGCTACCTGGCTAGGAGCCTCCGCCTCTCTGTTAAGGAGCCTGGCAGACTGCCCTTTGGTGTCACATATGCTGCAGGTGCTACTGATGAAACTGCGAAAGGAGCTGAATGTGACTGACGTCTTTGGGAAGGACGAGACTTGCCTTCCCGGGCAGTTGTGTCCAAGTGCTGTTCTTACCTCCCAGTGGAAAGGTATCGCGAATAAAGAAAAAGGGCAGTAGCTTATTTTAAGCCAGGAGCTGTGCTAGGCACTACGTAAAAGCTTTATTTAGTTCTCACTGTAGTATCGTTCCTGTGTTAGAGGATCGTTTTGTAGACTGAGGAAATTACGGCTCAGAGAGGTTAAGAGACTTGTCGAAGGTAACACAGCTCTACAAAGTTTTGCTGAGCTTTAACCTGAACACACACTCTGGTAGTGCTATCATTAAGTGCTTGTCTGCTAACCCAAAGTTTGGCAGTTCAAACCCACAAGCTTCTCCATGGGAAAAAAGACCTGGTGATGTGGTCTCATAAAGATCACAGCCTAGAAAACTCTACAACCAAAAACCAAACTCACTGCCGTTGAGGTGATTCTGATTTATAACAACACTACAGGACAGAGTAGAACTGCTCCATAGTTTCCAAGGAGCACCCGGCAGATTTGAACTGCCAACTTTTTGGTTAGCAGCCATAGCACTTAACTTTTATGCCAACAGGGTTTCCACAGAAAATCCTACAGGACAGTTCTATTCTGTTACATAGGGTTGCTATGGTTGGAATTGACTCAGTGGCACACAACTGTGTGAATTTCATATTCTTTCAACTACTGGAGTATTTTACAGAAGGAAGCTTTCTAATCTGATTATCAGTCTTCTAAGGGTGATACAGGGGGCTCTGGGGACCCAGTGGTTAACAATGTAACTGCTACAAAAAAATCAGCAGTTCTAATCCACCAGGCAGTTCTACTCTGTCCTGTAAGCTCACTACAAGTTGGAATGAACTCCACAGCAACACACCTGGGTTTTGGTTTTAAGTGTAATACAGATCCCTGGTGGCATAGTAGTTAAGAAGTATGGCTGTTAACCTAAAGGTCAGCAGTTCAAATCCAGCAGCCACCCCTTGAAAACCCCCATGGGGCAGTTTTGTTTTATAGAATCACCATGAATAGAATCAATTCAGCAGCGATGGATGGAGTATTACAAACATCAGCCTAAGTCTCTGAGTCTTTGTCCTAGAACAGGCTACCAATATAAGCAAACTAGAGTTGAAGGAAACAAACATACACACTAAAACCTAATTCATCAGGTGAAATGATAATTAAATCTATTTAGATTCCCCCAACATTTAATACTGAAGGATAAAGCACACAATGGGAAGATCATGAGGGGAAAATACGCCTGTTTTTATGACTTGTTGATGCTGCGGGGTTTTTCCTTAAGCCTCAGAACAATTTACAGCATTGCCAGGAGCATTCAGTACATTCAGAACAGGATCATTTCACCCACAGCTGAACTAGGGCCATGCTTGGGACAGCACCAAGAACAGCCTTCCAGCAGACATGCCAGGGAGTATGCCAGGGTCAGCGAGGGAAGAGGAGAGCAGAGCCATTTAAAGCAACTCAGTTTATGTAAGTGTGATCTAATGGCTTACACTCAAAATGAGTTAGGTCAGAATGAGGAGAACCAGGGGCCCTCAGGATCCAAGTGAAGTCAAACTCGGACTTCACTTCCAGGCTCCTCTGAGATTGTGGCCTTGTGACGAAATTATGTTTGGATTCATTTCAGTTTGCTGTTTTTTCCTACTCCCTTCTTGCCTTCTCATAGTGGATTTGCTGTCTTTTTTTCTTTTTGAGTAAGCACACTAAACTAAACAGGATATATCATATGACAGACTGGGATGAAGTGACTATTGGGAATAGGGAGAAAGTAGGGGATAAAGAAATAGGTCTTTTTTGCCTCTCACAACTGTGATTCAGTTCTGACTCAAAAGGAAGTGTGCCACAAACTGAATCACGGAAACCACTTCCTGTAGCTGTTTGGTTTCTTCTGGAGAGGCAGCAGGCCAAGTACTGCCCTGCCCTGACCCTAACTGGCTCTTCAGAGCCAACGCAGTCACAGCTTGAGGTGGTTTGGCCTTGGAGGCTTGAGAACACTACATATTAAATTACAAGTGTTTTGTTTCCTAGCAAGGGATCTTTAGCAACATGGACATGAACACGCATTATTTGCAAAACACGTCTATCGTTAATCCAGATGAATGTCCTGACTTTCCCATGAGATAAGGATTCTGGAGGGCCCCTCTCAAGATCCGAATGTATACCAGCTGTGCGAGTTTTCTGGGCCACTTAGACAGTCGGTGGTTGTATGCCATGGAGCTGGCTCAGACTCCCAGAGAGCCTTTGGGACAGAGTAGAATCACCCCATTGGGGTTTCAAAGGCCATAAATCTTTCCAGGAGCAGATCTTTTCTCCCTGGGACTATGGTAAATTTGAATTGCTGACATTGCGGCCAGCAGTCTGTAGGGAGGCATTGACCAGATAAGGCCTTAAAAGTAGCCTTTAATAATTGAAGAAACACTAGATTTCTATTCAATCAACCAACATACATTTTTTGAGCGTATTTTATTGCCACATATTTAGCTAGATGGATGTGTGAGGTATTGTGGTTAACAAGACCATACAGCTCCTGACTACAGGGTGCTTAGGTTCTACACTCTATGGAAATTGTCCTTTCCCTTTCTGAACACAAGAGTGGTGCTTTGTTCACCATGCAACCTCAATATCTAGTGCTCAAACCTAAACCCAGGCCATTCATTGCTGTCTAGTCAATTCCAACTGATTAAGTGACCCTGGAGGACAGAGGAGAACTACCTCTTCGGGTTTTCAAGGAATAGCTGGTGGATTTGAACTGCTGACCTTTTAGTTAACAGCCCAGCTCTTAAGCACTGCTTCACCAGGGCTTCAACATCTAGCACAGAGAACTGCCCAAAGTTCCTCAATACTTATTTGCTGAGTAAATGCATAAAGAGAGGAAGGAATAAAAGGAAGAGGGAGGGAAAGAGGAAGGAACAGAAGGAAGAGAGGGAGATACGAAGAATGGTCATGTGGCTCACGTTTTGTTGTGCTTACAAATGAAGATCAAAGCATTAAGTCATTTGTTGGCTTTTGTAACGAGAATTTCAAACAGGCTAAAGGTTTCTGTTCTAATCTCTGGAGATTCTACAGTGTCTTAGGGCATGTGTGGCTGAAGTGCAGGAACAAACCAAAAAACCCAATGTGTTGCCTTCAAGCCGATTCCGACTCATAGTGATCCTATACGAAAGAAACCAAACCCAGTATGCCGAATCAGTTCTGACTCACAGCGACCCTATAGGTCAGAGCAGAACTGCCCCAAAGAGTTTCCAAGGAGTACCAGGCAGATGCCAACTGCTGACCTTTTGGTTAGTAGACATAGGCTTAACTGCTACACCACCAGGATTTCCCATAGAACAGAGTAAAACTGTCCCATAGGGTTTCCAAAGGGTCTGATGGATTCAAACTGCAGACCTTTTTGGTTGGCAGCTGTAGCTCTTAACTACTACACCACCAGGGTACAAAGAAGGCCCTTTTTCAGAATAAACATGAGAAATTCCGAAAATCCTTCTGAGATTACAGAACTCTTTGCCCCCCACCCCCTCAGCCCCTCCCCATATGGGTCAGAATCCCTAATTACAGGGAATCTATTGTCCTTCTGGTGGTACATGCCCAACAGATGTATCAAAGAATGGCTGCCAATCAGTGTCACATGAAGGAAGGTATTTATCCATCTGCATTAGTATGATAAGGAGTCCTGGTGGCACAGTGGTTAAGTCCCTGGCTGCTAACCAAAAGACTGGTGATCTGAACCTGGTATCTGCCCCATAGGAGGATGTGGCAGTCTGCTTCCACAATGATTACATTGGAAACCCTGTTGGAGTTGTTAGATGCCATCAAGTCGGTTCCAACTCATAGCGACCCTCTGCACGACAGAACGAAACACTGCCTGGTCCTGGGTCCATGCCCACCATTGTTTTTATGCTTAAGCCCATTGTTGCAGCCACTGGGTCAGTCCATCTCGCTGAAGGTCTTTCTCTGTTTTGCCAATCCCCTGCTTTACCAAGCATGATGCCGTCTCTGGGGATTGATCCCTCCTGACAACATGCCCAAAGTATGTGAGACGCAGTCTTGCCATCTTTGCTTCCAAGGAGCTCTCTGGTTGTACTTCTTCCAGCATGGATCTGTTTGTTCTTTTGGCAGTCCATGGTATATTCAATATTCTTCCCCAGTGCCACAACTGAAAGCCATCAATTTTTCTTCCAAAAGCTGGAAATCCTGTGGGGCAGTTCCATTCTGTCTTATAGGGGCAAGATGGGTCAGAATCATCTAGAAGGTGATCGGTTTGGCTTTGATTTTTATTAGTTCAATGCTGGAAAGTATGTCACAAGTATTTCAAATGCCAGCAGGGTCACTCATAGTGGGAAGATTTTAGTGGAACTTGCAGACTAAAACAGACTAGGAAAAAAGGCCTGGCAATCTATGTCTGAAATTTAGCTAATGAAAGTGCTGTGACTCACCACAAAACATTTTCTAATTTAGTGCTTGAAGGTGATCCTTCTAGGTTGGAAGGCGCTTATGATACACAGAGGCCGCAACAGTGGACTCTAGCTTACCGAAGATGATGAAGATGGACTAGACAATGTTTTGTTCTGTTGTACGTAGGCTGTCTATGGGTCAACAGCAAATAGAAACACCATTAGTTCCCTAGAGCTGCTCTAACAAAGTATGATAAATTGAGTGGCTTAAGAGAACAGCAATGGATTATTTCACTGTTCTAGAGGCTAGTAATCCAAATTTTGGGTGTTGGCAGGGCCATGTACTTTCCAAATATCTTTGAAGAATATCCTTTCCTGTCACTCTCAGCCTTCAGTAGCCACCCCAGGCTTTCTTTGACACATAGATGCATCTTCACCCTGCCATCTTTTTTCTGTTCCTTTTTCTGTCTCTTCTCTTGTATAAGGGTACACTCAGATGGAACTAGGACCCACCCATCACTGGGTCACTATCGAGTCACTATGAGTCAGAAGGCAAGGGGTTTGGTTGTTTTTGTTCATTAGTTTGTTTTCGATTCCTGTGTGACCTAACGTTAACTGATAACAACTTCAAAGACCCTATTTGCAGGCAAAATCATATTCACAGGTAGGGGGTTAGGACAGCAAAAAGACAGCATGTCTTTCTGGAGGACAAAAGTCAACCGGTGACCTGTGTGCCCCATCCACTTGATTCCAACTCATAACGACCCTATAGGGCACAGTATAATCTCCCCACAGAATTTCCAAGGAGAGCCTGGTGGATTTGAACTGCCAAGCTTTTAGTTAATGGCCCTCAGTTTTAATTACTACGGCCCCAGGGTTTCCCAGTCCATAATACCACCTCATAATAGTTGTGAGGATTTATGAAAACCTGCCTACGATGTTGCTTGGCACACAACAGTGTCCTTGTAAATAGAGGGCTCATATTCATAGTGACCCTATAGGACAGGGTAGAATTAACCCATAGAGTTTCCAAGGAGCACCCGGTGGATTCAAACTGCCAACTTTTTGTTTAGTAGCTCTTAAGCATTACAGCATTACAGCAGCACAGTTGGCTTGGTTGGTTGGTCAGTTTCTCTACTACTGTGACTTACTTATACCTGACAAGACCAACAGTTTCCCCAGGGCACGGCCAGTGGCTTTATATAAGTTGAAGGATATCATTCTATGGCTCAGTGTACCTCACCCTGTCTAATAACAGAGCATCCTTGTGGTAGTCACAAAAATCATGAACTGACCTCCAATCAAAAACTTCTGTCAAGAAGATACTGTCTAGATTACATACAGTGTTTCCTATACAAAAGCAATAGTTTCCCCTAACAAAAAATTGTGCTTTAAAATGCTTTTAAAAATTACACACAACCCAGATATGTCTAGGTTGTCTTGCTCTTGCCCAAAGTCTGTTCTCTATGCATTTGACGAAAAAGAAGAAAACTTTAAAAAAATTAAAAAGAAGAATAAGAAGGAGTGATGGTGGTGGAGAAGCAGAAAGGAAAGAAAAGAAAAAAATCCCCACCAAAAACATTAAGAATAATTGAGGTTGTATTAAAGTTTTCTTAAGTATTGCTATTTATACTGTATTTTACTCTACAAAGACTTTGTAATATCTCATTTAAACCTCCGCCATTTTCCCTCAGAGGCCCCACTTTCTACACAAATTCCAACATCTCTCCTCACACCGATTCATCCTCATTTGAATGACACTTTCTTCCCTGTATCCTTCCAAATTATCCTAGAGTCCGTCTCTCTATTTTCACAAAGACCCACTTAACTCCTCTCAGCCACTCCAGTTCTCTCTACCAAACAAAGGATAGGCAGCTGGACCCTAACTGAATTTTCTAAGATATAGGCATTACAGTTGCTCTTTAGCCAAGAATTACAGTAGTAATGACAGCAAGCAAATAAATTAATTCACAATAGACTTTCAGAAGCCATACAATAATTTGAAACCTCATCTCCAATTACAGTTTTCCTGCTGTTTCTATTTTGTTCACTGGTGCTCCCAAAGTTCTGTAAAAGTACTTGGCATATAGTAAAAACAAAACAAACAAACAAAAAAACCACTGTCGTCAAGTTGATTCCCACATACAGTGACTCTACAGAACAGAGTGGAACTGCTCCATAGAGTTTCCAAGGAGCAGCTGGTGGATCTGAACTGCCAACCTTTTGGTTAGCAGACATTGCGCTTAACTACTATACCACCGGGATTTTCTGGCATATAGTAGATAATCCAGGGGGAAAAAAAAATCAATAAATAAATTAGTTTGAGAGTTAACATTTCATATAAAGTAGCATTAGAGTATTCTCTTATTTACTTTTTGTTTTCTAAATATTCTGTGTGAAACAAACAGTCACACATATAACCACAGGAAAGCATATATTTCTCTGTCATCCATTTTTAATTCTGTCACTTTAGACTAAATGTCACAGAAAAGTATCCTGAACTCTTGACCAAGCTATCTACTTTTTCCACTGGAATATTGGCCCAAGTAAGAAATAACATCAAGGAAAAATCAGAGGGAGGTGGGGGGCAGAAATAATGTCCTCTCTTAAGTTTTCGTGTTTTGTTTTGATTTTTCCTTGATGACTGGAGGCCAGTTTCAACCCACTGAAGCACACATTTCAAATTTGCAGTCTGGTTTTCTAGAGTACTGAGTGCCAAGAGTGATGCAATAATAAGACATCACCACCAAGACACATATATATATACACACACACAAATATACACAGGCATGCCAGAGTTCAAGGCATATTCTGATGACTAGGAAGCTTTTCTCTCATAGTATATACTTTCAAATATATATAAATATATTTAATTTCCAACAGATCCACTCTCTGTACTCCTAGACAACTCCCTTGACTTTTTTTCTTAATACACTAGTCAGAGTCATCCAAGGCCTTTAAAGACGATATA
The DNA here is from genome assembly GCA_028571685.1 of Heterohyrax brucei. NCBI lineage: Eukaryota > Metazoa > Chordata > Mammalia > Hyracoidea > Procaviidae > Heterohyrax > Heterohyrax brucei. The sequence continues at coordinate 97,096,458 of CM053141.1, read as the reverse complement.
ACAGAATAATATACATCTGAAGATAATAAATATTTTCTACTTTTTCCTTTGTTGCTTCTGTTTAAAAGTTTAATTTTAATATATTCGGACTGGAGCAACGACTATGAGTGTAAAATAATTATTGAAGCAACAAGTTTGTTTTGTCTTGGCCTAGTCAAGAGGACTAAATATCCTAGGCAGCCACAAAAGAGTCACATGTTGAATGTAGTGTGGAGACAGTTCCCCAGAGGAAAAGGAGGACAAGCAGAAGAACAGACATGCACTACAAGGAACATGAGCATGAGGTCTGGATGAGATCCATCGCAGCCACAAGACTGGGGCAATGCACTTAATCTGAACTTTAGTTTTTTCCCCTATGGAAAAAGACATTAATACCTCTCTACTTATTTTGTGAATCTCTTTACTAAAGTTAACTGTGTCTCTTATTCCATGATTCTATAAATCCAAGAATAATCTTTTCTTGTTATAGATGAGTTCTACGTTATTGACAGGTATTTTGACCTGCTGATAGGACATGTACGGAGCACTGAGGAAGAGTGTGCTGTCACTGTGCAGGGAGAGCAGTGGAAGCTGCATATAGGTGAGCATGCAAATTTATATGGGAATGCATATTTTCATTCATTCATTAAAAAAAAAAAGACACATTTAAAAAAAGAGAAATCTTGACCTGCTTAGTTTGGCTTCTCTAGTCCTGCTGGTATGAACACACCAGGGAAGCTTTAGGTCAGTAGTTAACCATGGCATTTAAGGTTATTTGTGCTCCTGGTATGCAAGGGTGAATAATTTGAAAGGGGTCCAGGATCCAACCACCAATAATATATATTCTTTGAGCTTAGTAACTTCCCTGATGATGATAGTAGTTCACGTTTGGTACGTTCTTATTACATGCTAAGCCCTTTTTACATGTTAGTTCACTTAAATTCTTGTAGTCCTCTTTGTGACTGGGTATCGGTTAGGGGGATTAACTCTAAACCTACAGCCATTGCATTGATTCCAACTCACAGCAACCCTATAGCACAGAGTAAAACTGCCCCATAGAGCTTCCAAGGAGTGCCTGGTGGGTTTGAACTGCCAACTTTTTGATTAGCTGCCATAGTGCTTAACCACTATGCCACCAGAGTTTCCTTTTGGACTATAGGTTACAGAGAAACAGAACTCGAACTGACTGAAACACTGAGACATTTGCTGATTCACAATCCTGGGAGTCTTGAGACTTTATGTTAGTCTCATTGACTGTGTTCACTGGTTCAACAAACATAGTAGGTCTTTTACCTCACTCAGTCACCCAGAATTCACAGCTGGTTGATGAATCCATATTGTCACCGGTTCCAAGTTTCTACCTTTGCCTAGCCTTCCAGGGCTGGATTCTTCCTCATGCCAATTCTCCTCTGCAGGACGGTGAACAGGTAGAAACTGCTTCCTTATAGTATCTAGAAAAGGAGAGACAGACAGACCCCTCAACCAATGAAACAATTTTAAAAAAAGAATTTCCATCTCCTTCTTACCCTAACCTAAGCTTCTCGTCTCTTAAATACTAGCTATGACTAGTATTTTTTACTTTCATTTTTTAATAGTTACAGATGTATTTATAAATAAAATAGCTGCTTACAAACAAGTTAAAACAAAACAATAGCAAAAAAATCAAACAGGAGCAGAGTTGGGGTTCAGGCATAGGGTAGGGCTCTGTGCTGTCTGAGTTTGGGGGCTGGGTGCCAGCTGGGGAAGAAGGGTGAGAACTGCTGGGGTGCTTAGGCGACAGTAGATACATAATGTGTAACTCACTAAGGTCCATCTTCTTGAACCCAGAAAGTTAGGATTATCTTGATCAATTTGTATCATCTAGAATTTCTCCTGGAGCTGGGGCAATTCCCTGAATCACATAATGGCTATACAATGAAAGAGAGAGGGGTAAATTGAAATCTGAGAAGCCAACTACAATGTACGTTATATGTAAACACTCATTTCGCAAAAGAAGAAATAGAGACAGGGAAACTCAAAATTAACTACAAAAATCCCTGTTACTATCACGTCAGTTCCTATTCATGGTGACCCTATAGGACAGAGCAGAACTGCCCCATGTTTCTAAGGAGCACCTGGTGAATTGGAACAGCCAACCTTTTGGTTAGCAGCTGCTGTAGTCATCTCGTGCTTCTCTAACAGAAATACCACAACTAGATGGCGTCAGCAAAGAAAAGTTTATTCTTACACAGTCCAGTAGGCTACAAGTCCACATTCGTGGTGCCCTCTCCAAGAGAAGGCTTTCCCTCTGTCAGCTCTGGAGGAAAGTCCTTGTGTTGAATCAGTCTTCGGTCAGGCAGCAATGGCGCAGGAACCTCAGGTCTGAAGGACACGCTCTACTCCAGGTGTTGCTTTCTTGATGGTGTCAGGTTCCCAACTATCTGCTTGACTCCCTTTCCTTTTATCTTTTTTAAAGATAAAAGGATAAAAGGTGGTGTAAGCCACACTCCAAGGAAACTTCCTTTACAATGGAGCAGGGAGGTGACCCTAGGAAGGGTTTTACAGTCTCACCCTAATCCTCATTAACATACAGCATAGGAAAATCACAAAATAGAGGACAACCATAAAATATTGGGATGGGGAATGATGGCCCAGCCAAATGACTACACACATTTTTGGGGGGATGCAGTTCAATCTATGACAGTAGCCATAGGTCTTAACCACTACATCACCAAGGTTTCCCTCCAAAATAAGGGATGATGTTTAATTGAAAGACTACATTATTGGGCATCAGTCTTGCCTCTTCTACTTTCAAACTATGATTTCTTTGAAAATGGAAATAATAAAACTACTGGAAGGTAGCAAATATTAAAATAGAAATTGTAAGCAAAACTGTGTAGAGGAGTGTTTCTCAAAGAAGCATCTCCTGGGAGATAGTTGGAAATGCAAATTATGGGATGCTGCCCCATAGCCTGTTTCAACAAATAGATGCAATACTTGGAAGTGTTTGCCTATGTATGCTGAGAAGTTTGGAGCAGAGCTACCTGTCCATCCAACTGGAAGAAATTGGTATACATGCCTATTCCAAAGAACAGTGATTCAATGGAAGCAGAAATCATCGAATGATATCATTAATATCACACACAAGTAAAATTATGCTGAAGATAATTAAAAAACTGTTGCAACAGTACATTGACAGGGAACTGCCAGAAATTCAAGCCAGATTCAGAAAATAATGTGGAACAAGATATATCATTGCTGATATCAGATGAATCTTGACTGATGCAGGGAATACTAGAATAACAGTAATAACAATCTATGGGTAACAGTGTAAAGAATGGGAGTTCCAAAACACTTAACTGTGCTCAGGTGGAACCTGTACAAATATCAAGAGGCAGAACAGAACTGCATGGTTTAGAATCAGGACAGGTGTGTGTTGGGACTGTGTCTTGTCATCATACTTCTTGAATCTGTATGCAGAGCAAATAATCAGAGCCCCTGGTCTACATGAAGAAGAATGCTGCATCTAGGTTAGAGAAAGACCATTAACAACGTGAAATATGCGGATGACACAACCTTGCTAGTTGAAAGTGAAGAGGACTTGAAGCATCTACTGATGAAAATCAAAGACTATAGCTTTCCATATGGTTTATACCCCAACATAAAATACAAATCCTTACAATGAGATCACAAAGAAATATTGTGTTAAGCAGAGATACTGAATGTCAAGGATTTCATTTTATTTGGATCTATAATCCACACCCATGGAAGCAGAAGTCAAGAAATTGAATGATATATTGCATTGGGCAAATCTTCTGCAAAAGATCTCTATAACATCCCCCAAAGCAGAAAGCAGCTTTGAAAACTAAGGTGCACTTGACCCAAGCTGTGGTATTTTCAATTGCCCTATGTGCATTGGAAAGCTGAACAATGAACAAGGAAGACCAAAGAAGAGTTGATGCTGCTGAATTACGGTGTTGGTGAAGAATTTTGAATATACTATGAATTTCCAGAAGAATGATGAAATCTATCTTGGAAGAAGTATGGCCAGAATGCTCCTTAAAAGCAGGAATGGCAAGACTTCACCTCACATACTTGGGACATATTATTAGGATGGACCAGTCCCTGAAGAAGGCTGTCATGCTTGATAAAGTGGATGGTCAGTGAAAAAGTAGAAAAGAGTCAATGAGGTGGATTGACACAGTGGCTGCAACAATGGGCTCAGACATGACAACTGTGAGGACAGTGTAGGACTGGATAGTGTTTTACTCTAGTATTGTACATGATTGTTTCAAGTTTCAACCAACTCTATGGCACCTAGCAACAACCCAATATCCACTGATTCAGAAAATCTTGGGGTAGAACCCAGCAGTTAGTACTTTTCACAAGCCCTTCATCCAGGTGGTTGTGATGACTCTGATGTTTCCTAAAGTTTTCACAAAACACTAGCCTAGCACGTTACAGTAAAGATTGTAAAAGAGAACTCTATGGGAAAGTTCTGTCCTGTCATATAGGATCACTATGAGTTGGACTGGGAGTCTGACACATTACCTTGATAATGAGCTTCTATTTATTGGTATTGTTCTAAAGACAGTGAGTACACTGACCTCTCACCAGGAGTTCACCATCTAGGGAAAGACAAAATTTCTTTGATAAAGACTATATTGATAGATAAGTGCTCTACTTTGCTTTGGAAGCTTCCAAGAGGTTCAATAAGGGAAAAAGAGTTATGAACTGTAAAAGCAGTACAGATAATTAAATTTCCAGTCATCACTGCTAAGTTACATCTAGAAAGTTAAGTCCAATTGCTGTTTAACGGATTCTGATTCATGTTAACCCCACATGTATGAGAGTAGAGCTGCACCTCACAGTGTTTTCAGTGACTGATTTTTTTCAGAGTCAATCACCAGGTCCTTATTCTGAGTTGCCTGTGGGTGAACTCCAACCTGCAACCTTGCAGTTAGAGGCTGAGCACATTAACCATTTGCATCATCCAAGGACTCCTTCTAGAAAGTCACCTTAAAAAATATTTACACAAACTAATAGAGAGCTCATAGTCTATGAGAACAAAAACTCGCCAGAAGTAAGAAGATGAGGATTTTAGTCCGATGTCACATTACCAGTTGGCCCTAAGTTTCCTATTTCATAACAAGGAAAGAGATTGCTTTAGATTCTTGAATCTTAACCAGGGTGAAATCAAGTAGATCCAGGGCCTTCAAAGACTTGAAGATTCCACAGGGGTGTAGAGGCACACTCTAGTTACTGTGAGACTAAATGGCCTCTAGTCTGTGAGGGCAGCTTAACTAATAATCAAATGTAAAGTTAACACATTAGGAAAAATGTAGATATTATTGAAGTCTACAAGACAGTCTGTGCTTATCTTGCTCAGTATCTCTGAAGGTGCTCCAGTACCTGAATGTCTAATCAGTCAAAGGGAGATGTCTATAACACGTAGCAACTAAAATGTCCTCCTCCTTCCATGTATCATGAAGTCCTTGGCAGTCATTTCCAGATGTTTTAGTCATCTGGTGCTAGTCTAACAAATACCATGAGTGTATGACTTTAAAAAGAGGAACTTGACTTTGTCACAGTCCAGTAGGCTAAAAGTCCAAATTTAGAGTGTCGGCTTCAGGGGAAGACTACCTCTGCCAATGCTGGAGGAAGGTCCTTGTCATCAATCTTCTCCTGAAGCAGAAGCTTCTGAGGCACAGGGACCCTAGTCCTTTCCAAAGAATGCCCTCAGCTTCTGGCACAGCTTCTTGGTGGTATGAGGTCCCCAATTCCCTCTGCTAGCTTCTTTGTATCTCAAGAGACGGCCTCTAGGCAAACAATCTTACAGGTTGAGTCCCAGGGCAGCAACACAACTGCTGCGTGTTTACCCTCATTAACACCAAAGAGGCAGGATTTACGACATGGAGGAACATCACATAACACCAGGAATCAAGGCCTAGCTAAATTACTACAAAGATTTTGCCAGGAACACAGTTTAATTCATGACACCAGACTGGTGAGTATTGTTCTCATTTTCTAGAGGGATAAACAAAAGCAACATGAGAATAAAGGCCATGCTCAGTGTCACGCATTTTAGTCACTAAATAAGACACAATGGGTATCAGTCTCCTCGTCCCTTGGACAATAAAGAGCTTTCAAGCTCTCGTAGTCAACAAGAGCTTTTGGAAGGATTACAAAGGCCAGCACATCCACAAATAGGAAGAAAATCAAACTGAAGCTGGGTGTCTCACCTCACTAACTCTCAGCAGTGGAGATGAAGAAAAGTAACATTCAAGCAAAGAAAGATCTGAAAGAGGATAAATATAGTTTATCATCAAGTGCTGTATAACAGAACGAGTAGAATCACTTGTTTTGTGTAATAATTTTTATCTCATGACTGATTAAGTCATTCATTCAATAAATATTTATTGACTACCTTCTAGTAGGTACCAAGCACTCTGCTCTGTACTGGAAATACAACAATGACCAAAGCAGACAAAAGTAATAGCTAATATAGCAAATACTAACAACTGCTTGTTTTAAAAAATGTCAAACTTCGGTTTGAAAAATCATTCTCTTTGGGCCATGTCTACTGACTAATGTACCTTGAAATTCCTGCACTGTTGAGCTCCCCTTCTCCTTGGTGCTGCCTCCACCAACAGGAATGGAGTTATACTCACTGCCATTGGAATGACACGGAAACGAACAGCACTTGTGATTTCCTTTACTCTGATTTCAAAATTACCATCACCAAGACTTGGCTTTTTTGTTTGTTTCCAACTTACTTAAAGACTGGTAGAGATACGTGAAATAAATGCTATCTCAATAGTACTGCTTTCATGAAAAAACAACGGTACTGCTTTCAATTATACTTGAGATATAATAAGACACAAGTATTTTCAAAAGTAAATCACAATGATAAGTTCATTCCATATAAAGGTAAATTATTCATTTTAAGGGTAAATTATTGGGGGCTTTAAAAAACATCTCTTAGTATTTTTTAATGTCAGCTTACTCACACTGATGATGCCCACAGATATTAGGAAATGTTTTGAGACAGAAAGTGGAATCAAGTGTTGGGAAGTAGGTAGAGGGATGCAATATTTTTAAGTGTCATGTGATGTCTGTGATTCTGATCTGCTTAGACTTTCAAAAAGGAAGATTCTTACATGTCAACAAGTTCATGAGCTGAATCCTCAAGTACCAGAAATAAAAACCATCGTGTTTCAATGCATGCACATATATGCACAAATACATTCACATTCTTTGATGGGATGTTGGCTAGCATTAATGTTGACCTCTTGTGAGAAGTTAAAAAATTTACCTAATGTATTTATAAACATTCTCCACTTGAACATTTGAGCATAAATACATAAGAAATCTGTCTTCTCTGGAGTCCAAATTGGAAACAGTAAAACTGAATTTTCCTCACTCTACAATGTTCATCATTCATGTAGTTAGTATGCTTATGAAGAATATGAATCTTTTAAAATTAGTACAAAGTTGCAGCAAATATGTAGAACTAGAAGATTAAAATGGTGAAAGCATAGAGATTTTAAAACACAGTTATTGATCTCTCACAGTCCCAGATTTAAAGTTTAAATGCTAAGCTTCTATATTAAGAAGAAGTTATTATTAAGACAATAGATGACTATTGTCTCCACCAACAGATGATTAGGTAAACAAATTGTGGTGTATATATGCAATGAAGTATTACTCAGACATAAAGAGAAATGAAGTCCTTATACGTGTAACAACATGGGCAAACCTTAAAAAAAAATATGCTGAGTGAAGAAAGTCATGAAAGGACAAATATTATATAATCCCACTTATATGAAATTTCTAGAATAAACCAAACCAAAAGCAAACCCTCTACTTTTGAGTTGATTCCAACTTATAGTAACCCTACAGACAAAGTAGAACTGTACCATAGAGTTTCCAAGAAGCATGTCATGGCTGGAACTGTGTCCCCCCAAAAATGTGTGTAGCCCTTTGGCTGGGCCATAATTCCCAGTATTTTATGATTGTCCTCTATCTGTGATTTTCCTACACCGTGTGCTAAAGGATTAGGGTGGGACTGTAAATCCCTTCACAAGAGCACCTCCCTGCTCCACTGTAACAGGAGCTTCCCTAGAGAATGGCTTGCACCACCCTTTATCCTTTCATCCTACAAGAGACAAAAGGAAAAGGGAAGCAAGCAACTAGAGAGTTGGAAAACTCACACCATCCGGAAAGCAGCACCCAGAGAAGAGTGCGTCTAAGATGTGAAGTTTCTGCGCCAAGATGCTCCCTGACCGGGGACTGATGAAACACAAGGACTTTCCTCCAGAGCCAACAAGGGGGGAAGCCTTCCCCTGGAGCGGACATCCTGAGTTTGGACTTGTAGCCTACCAGACTGTGTAAGAATAAACCTTCCTTTGTTAAAGCCCTCCACTCGTGGTATTTCTGGTAGAGTAGGACTAGCTGAGTAAAACAGAGCACTTGGTAGATTTGAATTGCCAGTCTTTTGGTTAGTAGCTGTAGCACTTAACCACTACACCAGGGTTTAGGCAAGTACATAAAATTTATTAGTGGGTATCAAGGATGGGAGAGAGGGGAAATGAAGGAATCATTGCTAAGAGAATACTGAGCTTTGTTAACGGTGATAGAAAAATCTGGAAACCATAGTGATGGCTGTACAGCCTGAAAATAAAAATAAGTAAATAAACAGTTAATGTAAGCGTTAACAAGACTACAGCTGGTGATCTTTTCTTTCCAGTCTAAACACTTAAGAGAACTTCTGGTGGTTCTTACTAGTCAACCTATAGTCAGTTTTTCCAAGGTCTTGTGTGTTCGCTGCTCTCCGTCCAGCATTTCTCCTCCAGTGTAGATGTCTCAGTGATAATAGGTAAATGAGGACGCATGAAAAAATTTAAAGTTATGAAATGGCATGAACAATATCAGGAATAAAATATAATATTTGGAAATTACAGCCTTGCATGCAAGATGGTCAGATAGAACACATAATTGATTTGGAACCAGAAGATAGTGCGAACGTGTTCTATTGGACATTTGTTTAGTGAACTTGAGCTAGTTCACTATCCTGTGACTCCTGATTTTTAGAAGGAGGCCAAAAGAAAATGAATGTAATTTTAAAAGTAAAATTTTTCAATTAAATATACAGTAGCATGAATACATTGCCTGGAAATAAAATGAAAATTGAGTGTCTTGAGGGCAGCTCTGGAAGCAAGGCCTCAAAACAATCTTTATTATTTTAATTGTATGATCCTTTAGAACATATTCTCACAATATTCCAGAATTTTTCTTATCTTTAATGGATACCACATAGATGTTTAATTGCTTCAAGTCTCAGTCAATATTTCCACACAGATTAAAAATTATTCTGCCCTACAGCTGTGGCCTTATAATAAATCCTAGTTATTTAACACTTTATTGTAGAAAAAAAACCTCTATCATGCTAGAATTGTTATGATGATATGGTAAACCATATGTTAATAATGACTTACATGAAGTCTCTGGCTTCTTAGAGCAGGTATGACACTAAAAAATAAAATCTCACTTCCTCTAAAACTCTTCTAGTCCCCAAGGCCATCAATTTAAAAATAAATGTTACATACATTTCTTCTATAGCTTGCTAGTCTAAAAAGAGGAATATACTTTGCTAAGTGTATAATTCATTACCAAGTAGTGACTACAGCACAAGAAAACATCTGGCTGGACCAATGACTTGTCAGCAAGGTCTGAATCACAGAAGGCTGGTCTCTGGTGTATCCTCTAGATCCAGAAAGTAGGAGGCCGGTGGTCCAGTCAGCCAGGAACTGCCTGGCAGCATCAATATCCTGGCTGTTGCTTGGGTAGTTGAATTTTTGGCTTTTGCCCCCAGTAGAAAAGTTCAAGTATAAAAACCATGACTGAAGTCTCTTTTTAGCTGGAGCCAGGATACCCCTAGTTCAGCCAGAAGTTAGTTTGAGGGTGGGGTGTCCCAGCATTCCAACAGTGGCACATGTCAGCAGGAGGTGCCAGGGCTGCGTCCCAAGGTAGAGCTGGACTTCCCACACACCCTTTATTAATATACTGGATTTCTGGGCAACTGCATGGAGACATGGCTAAGACGGTCTCAAGTTGTGACTTACATGCTGAATCTATTAACACTGCAAACAGGTACTGGTTAAGAGTCAGGCTTTGGCCTGTAGATTTTACATCTTCTCCACAGAGAGGAGCTCTGGTGGTACAGTGGTTAAACCACTTGGCCACTAACTGAAACACCAGCGCTATGAACTCATCATCAGCTTCACAGGAGAAAGACGTACCATTTTGCTTATGTAGAAATTTACAGCCTTGGAAACCCTATGGGAGGTCTGCTGCGTCCTACAGGTTTGCACTGTGAATTGGAATCTACTTGATGTCAGTGCGTTTGGTTGGGTTTGGCCTCCGTAGTGTATTTGAAACCTGTTGCTTGTGTTTATTAAAGAAATCGAGTTTCTCTTTTTGCTTCTCTTCCTTAACCAAATGCTTCTAAAACACCCTGACTGTATTGTCAAAAACCTAAACTCCCTGCCATCAAGTTGATTCGGACTTAGAGCAACCCTTCAGGACAGAGTAGAACTACTTCATAGAGCTTCCGAGGGGTGCCTAGCAGATTGAGACTGCCGACCTTTGGGTCGCCAGACGTAGCGCTTAACCACTATGCCACTAGGGCTTCCATGAGAAGGAAGGACATGCCTCCCAACTTGCCCTTCTGGTGGGACCTGTCCCTTACACAGATGGCACTTGATATTCTCTGCCACACACAAAACTTTTAAAAAGAAAACAACAAAACTGCCAATGATAAAATATGCACTTGGAAAAATATTACAGGAGCTCAGAATTACACAAACTGAAGGGTAAATGTCCATCACCTCAACCATCTGCACCCACATTCTCCGGAGGTAATTACCATTAACATTCCGGAATGTGTTTTCTGGATTTTTTTTCCTATAAACATGTAAGTATGAGTGTGATGGACTGAAATAGCTCCTCCCAATAGATAGGCTCATGTCCTGATCCCGGATATTTATGAAAGAACCTTGTTTGGGAAGTAGTCTTTGAAGATATTATCGGGTAACTTAACATGAGACCCTACTAGGGTACTGTGGGTCTGATCCAATCTCTGCTTTCCTTATAGAAGAAGGAAGACAGCATGTGACAACCAGCCTAAGACTGGTTGTCACTGGTTGAGCGATGCTGCCACAGGCCGAGGAAGGCCTGGGGCTATCAGAAGCTGGAAGACCAGGAAGCATCTTCCCTAGAGAGCCTGTCCTGCCAAAATCCTCCATTTGGGTTTCCAACTTCAGAACTGTCCTACCATAAATTTCTGTTGTTTTAAGCTCTCAGCTTGTGGTACTTTGTTATGACAACCTTAGGAAATTAACGAGTGTATGCTTTTCTTGTTTTTGTAGAAACAGGATCTCTATGCTCTCTTTCACTGCTAAAATGCATATGTGGATGACAGCCAGGTGAGTTGTAAGTGTGGTTTGCCTTCCTCCTCCTCTCCTTCTGAGGCTGGTGACAGTGGGGCAGAGGAGAACTTTCTGATGTGTGTTCCAGAACACCGGCCATGCATTAGGGCCCTGGCCGCTGATACAAGGGCATTTCCTTGATAGAAGTCATGTTGCCAAGACTCAGGTGTTTGCATTTTAGGGCCCAGCTTAGTCTAGAATCAGATTAATTTTAACCAGCTAGTGAGGAACATTATGAATTCATTTTTTCATACTTGAATCAATCGTAGACTTGAATGATTTAGCTGCAGTAGAATTGGAATGATACTTTCCAGTGGCTAAAATTTTATTGTTCACATTTGCACTGTTGTTAGCACAATAGACAATTATGATATATGTAGAAATCATAGCCCAGTTAGTTGCTCACCAAAAAAAAGTGTCTTCATACATCTTGTTTTTCTGCTAAGGAAAGTATAACTGCAAAATATAAAAGGGTTGAATCCTTTTGCAGTTTAATTCCATTTTATTAGCAGTGTTGAAATGAGGAAGGGCCCGGTAAAAATTGGAGGTATTGAAGAAAGCCCCAGGAAACAACTTAATAGCAGAAAATACCATAGAATAATCTCACCTTTATCTTACAAAACACTGTCACAAGACAAGCCTGGGGGCAACCTTGCAAGTGACAGCCTGCAAGTGACCCCTAGACCTTGACCACATTTTACAACTAATAGGAGTTAACCAATCAATGTAAAGGTCAGTTCACCCTCCCTACTTTGCAATCTCACGACTTAAATACTGGGCGCTGAGGAAACTCCCCGTCGCCCCCTCCTCCGTGTAGCTTGGGGTGCGTCCCTGGTGCACCAGTATTTTTCCTACTGGGCATATTTTTTAATAAAATTTAACCTTTAAAGTAACAGTGTCGCATCTTGAAAATCATGGACCCTAACAGCAGGTATATATTTGACTGTTGGTGAAAAAGGGGTAAAAGGCAAGCTCTTATTTATGGGGAAAGCTGAGGTTAGGACACTGCTCTTTAGAAGGCAGTTATGAAAAATGATGTTCTCACACACAAATGCACACATCTCTTTACAGAAATATTGTGAAATACTATTTTAAGACATGTTGTAAGTTTGTCTTTCTACATTTCTCGCTTTCCTACATAAGCCATGGGTTGGTGGAATATATTGCCTCAGAGGAACAGATACAGGCTGGAGTAAAAACTTGAGTCCAAGTTGGCAGAATCAGTTCCAACTCATAGTGACCTTCTGTGTGTCAGAGTAGAATGGTGCTCCAGCGTTTTTATCAGCTGATTTTTCAGAAGTAGATCTCCGGGCATTTCTTTTGAATTACCTCTGGTTGGCCTAGAGCTTTCAACCTTCTGATTGTGCATTCTGACTGAGTGCAAAGTTTAGACCAGCAGAATTTAATGATCGGTTTTATACATAGCATGGCACACGTAGGCACCAATAAAACCAAAAAGCCAAACCTGTTGCTGTCCAGTCAATTCTGACTCAGAGTGACCTTATAATAGGAAATAGAAGAACTGCTCCATATTAAAGGAGCAATTGGTAGATTTGATCTTTTGGTTAGCAGCCAAGCTCTTAACCCACTGCACCACCAGGCTCCTTTTATGCCCCTAGATCTTGGGGGAATTTCAGGTAAAATCTCTTTTGAGACAAGATAGAAATCTAAATTTTAAATGCAGAAAGACTGTTCCACATCCACCTCTCAACTACAGATAGGAAGTATGTTAGGTACTCCAATGGCCCCCATTTGGTCTTGTCTTTGCAGAGTTCATCAGACACAGCTCCTTAGCTTATACTCAGTGAAGGGCACTAGTTCACGGCACACCATCCAAGGCTCTTCCAGGGAAATTCAGTCATGTAGTACTAATTTTATTAATGCAACACCCCTATATAAGTAATCAGATGTTTGCTATATTTCAACATCTCTGACATGGTACTAGTCAAGCCAAGTGCTGCCAAGTCAGATCCCCACTCACGCTGACTCTAGGGGCCAGAGTAGAACTGACCCCAGAGTATTCAAGGAGCGCCTGGTGGATCTGAACTGCCAACCTTGTGGTTAGCAGTGGTACTAATCTATTTCAAATTCTTGAGACTTCTTTTGATCTAAGAGTTTTCACTAGACAAAGCATCCAAGATGTCTCACTTTGCCTCTAGCTTAAACATCCAACACTTCTTTAAGGATGGTTGGGAAGTCTTGGGCCCACTCTCAGTACTTTCAAATTTAAAAGCCTGCAGGAATTCCTGTCCCTAGGTAATAAATCAACACCGGGGTCTGTGCTGTGTTTGGCAGAGAATCCCTTCTGATCTTTAGGTGGCCTCAAATACAGTATCTCTTGACTCAGTTAATTTCTCTGTGTAGGTAGGGGCTATACTGACAAACAGACACGCTACGTGTAACACAAGGAAACACTGTAAATGGGAGTTAAAGATATTGTGCCAGTTTGTATCTAAGGATAGTCCGTAAACTTAAAGATTTGCACATTGAAGTGCAAAGCACTATGCAAATACTGTGATTATCACTCCAGCACCAGCTTTGTTCACCCCAGAGTTAGTTTGTTTATTGTTTGCTACAGCCTTTGTCTATGTTCAACTGTCAAATCAGCATTTTAAATAGGGACTTCCAGATCTCACTTAAGATTAACTTTTAATACTTTGGGATCTCCCTGTCTCCCATCCTTACAACCTGGAATAAAAAAAAAATAACCCATTTTCTCGGGGAATGTGATTCTTTCCTAGGAATCCTGTAGTTCAGAGGTGCAGGCTTGGCCCAATGAAAGGGAACAGAAGCATTGGGGCAGACTGTTAGTGAATCAGGCCTGCCCGACACACATATCTTTTATTTCCTCTGCTTGTTTGATTTAAAGACAAAAACCAAGTTCTGTACGGATCCACCTTAGGAAGTAGTTTTCCTAAGCAGGTAGCCCTGGTGATGTAACGGTTAATAAGAAGTAGGCTACTAGCCAAAAGGTGGGCAGTTCAAATCCACCAGGTGTTCCTTGGAATCTCTATGGGCAGTTCTACTCTGCGCTATAGGGTCATCGTGAGTCAGAAAGATTCACTAGCAGCGTTGCTGTTGTTGCTGTTGTTTAAGTAAGAAGGGAGCCCCAGTGTCACTGATTAAGAGCTAGGGCTGCTGACCTAGATGTCAAATCCTGTTCCAATCCACCAGCCAGCTTACAAACCTTGTGTGGCTATTCTACTCTGTCCTACAGGGTCACCAATGAGTGGGAACTGGCTCCACTGCAGTGTAGTTGGTACTTTGTTTTTGCTTTTCTTAGTAAGCATAACGGTGGTTTCTTACAATTATTAATAAGAATAAAAATTCCTGGCATATACATAGGTTATTAGAGTACTAAAAAGTTCCTATATTGTTCTGAAATCTTTCAGAAATGCTGGTGAACCGTTTTATAGCTACACTTATAAAAATGTATGCTGTATGTGCTTCTAGAACAAGCACAGACAAGGTTGCAAAAGGACTGTTTTTAATTTTTAAAGGCAACTGTCGGATATTTGAAGCTATGGGAAAGATTCTGAGTTTTTGTTTGTTTGTTTTTGCTGTTATTTGTGTCTCCTTGCTGAAGAAACTTAAAAAGACGCCTAGTTGACTGGGATAAATGCCAGTTTTATACTTCAGTCTGGCTGTGGAAAAATCCCAGGGTAGATCTAGGAATATTGTGGTTTGAGAGGAGAGATTAGACGGCTGTCATCATCGTCTCTTTCTCATAGATGGCTCTGGGCAAGGCCTGCGGTCACCTTGAAGCTACCCTCCCTGAGTTAGGACTTGAGTGATAAGAAGCCTGAGTAGGGTCCAAGTTGGCCGGCTCCTCTGGGCCAGGCAAGGACGTTTCCTGGGGCTAGAGAGATTACCGTCCTAGAACTTCTCTCTTGGCTCTGTTTCCTAAATCCAATCATGGACTCTGGCAGGTGGGTGTCCTATGGCTGTTCACATTTCATGGCTTGTACCTTTAGATTCTCCTTATCTGGGGAAAAGTAGGCTGTGAGAGAAAACTGAGATAAAAATTGGAACTGAGGATAGGGAGGCATTTTTTATCCTTTCTTACAGACAGGACTGTGTGTTATTCTTCAAACCAAGAAAGAATATATTTTATAGTCTATTTTTCTCAAGGATTGGTTCATATATTATAATGGCTGCAACCCCATGCACTCAGTGTGTTCCACTTTTATGTTACTGAAACCTTTATCAGGGACTCCTCTCCTCTGGAAGGAGGAACATGGCACTGTGTTAACTGCACAGCTGCTAACCAAAAGGGTGCCTGGTGATTGGAACCCACCAGAGGCTCTGAGGGTGAAAAGGCCTGGCCATCTGCTCCCCTAAAGATTAAAACTGAGGTGTTTAAACAAACAGGTACAGTGATTGAACCGCTTGCTTGTCTATGCTAAGAAATTTGGAAGACAGCTATGTGGCCAGTGGACTAGAAAGTATCATATTTATGCCAATTCCCAAGAAACATGATACAATCAAATGAAATTATCAAACAGGAGCACTAACATTACACAAAAGTAAAATTTTGCTGAACATCATTCAAAAGCCTGTAGCAGTATACTGACAGGCAACTGCCAGAAATTCAGTCCAGATTCAGAAGAGGAAGTGGAACCAGGAATATCATTGCTGATGTTAGATGGATATGAGCTGAAAACAGAGAATACTAGAGAGATGTCTACTTGTGTTTTATTGACTATGCAAAGACATTCAATTGTGTGGATTATTAACAAATTCTGGATAACAATGAGGAGAATGGGAATTCCAGGGCACTTAATTGTGCTCATGAGGAATCTGTACATGAATCAAGAGTCAAATGTTTGAACAGAACAAGGGGAAACTGCATGGTTTAGTCAGGAAATGTGTGCCTCAGGGTTGTATCTTTTCATCATACCTTTTCAATCTGTATGCTGTACCAACAATCCAAGAAACCGGATTATATGAAGAAGAACAGGGCATTAGGATTGGAGGAAGACTTGTTAGCAGCCTGCCTTATGTAGATCCCACAATCCTGCTTGCTGGAAGTGAAAAAGACTTGAAACACTTACTGATGAAGATCAAAGACCCCAGCCCTCAATATGGATTGCATCAACATCAAAAAAACAAAAATCTTCACAATGGACCAATAAGCAACATCATGATAAATGGTGAGAAGACTGAGATTGCCAAAGATTTTATTTTGCTTGACTCTACAATCAATGCCCACGGAAGTAAAGCAGAGGGAAAGTCTTCAGCCACCACCTGATTTTAAAAAGGGGAAATTAAAACAGTTTCAGAATTCATTTATAGAATCGACTACTTGTTTTTTCTCTTAAAAATTCCTGGCTTCATTCACCTAGGCTCTGGCAGAAGTCACACAGTAGCTGAGAGGAGCCACAGAGATAATACTTCTGCAGCTTCTCTCTACAGATGTTTATGATCCGACTCGACGGCACTTGGCTTGGCTTAGCGATATCAAATATGCCAGCCAAGTGCCGTCGGGTCGGATCCGACATGAATCAAATATGAGGAGAGACAAATGAAGCTGTTGAATAAAAGTGCCAGGAGACAGCCAGTGTCGAGACCCCACCCTTTAATTATGCATATTCCACCAGCCTGCTGCAGGATGGGTGCCCCTCCCAAACTGCCTTCATTGGTCTCCAGAGGGCCCTGTGCTAGCTCCCGGTATGTAACTTCTCCTATACAACTCCAGATTCACCCTGACCAATTCAGACAGGCTTGGAGAATGAACATGCTGGGTTTTTGCCAGCAAATATGATAAATAATAGAGGCTTTGACCACTCACCCAAATACCTGTCTCAGGGAATGGCATTTTGGAGCAGGTAACAAGAATCCAGAACCTTGTCTGGTAACAGAAGCAGCAGCCAAGAAATCCAAAGAAACACTGCTTTGGGCAAATCTGCTGCAAAAGACCTCTTTAAAGTATTTAAAGCGAAGATGTTGCCTTGAAAACTAATGTGTCTGACCCAAGCCATGGTATTTTCAATTGTATCATCTGCATGTAAAAACCAGACAGTTAAAAAGGAAGACAGAAGAAGAACTGACACCTTTGAATTGAGGTGTTGAAGAATACTGAATGTACCACGGACTGCCAAAATAATGAACAGATCTATCTTGGAGGAGGTACATACATTCACAGTGCTCCTTAGAGGGAAGGATGGTGAGACTATTTCTTACATACTTTGGACATGTTGTCAGGAGGGATCAGTCCCTGGAGAAGGATATCACTCTCAGTGGAGGGACAATGAAAAAGAGGAAGACCCTCAATGAGATGGATTGACACAGTAGCTGCAACTATTAGAAGATGAAGGTGCCCTGGATTGCTAAACTACATTCCATTCCCTGTCTTCTCACCATCCTGAACTGGATCAGCAAACTTACATTCCTTTCCCTGTCTCCAGGGTGGTAAATCAATGATTTCAAACCTTCAGGAAGGTAATGATTTTTTGGGGTAACTTACATTGTTCAGTAAGTAAGTACAAAAGAATCCTGTGACTCTCTGTTCTATCCTGTGAGAAGGTTTGACATTTTCCAGATGTAAATCTCTTTGTAATCTAGCTAAAAAAGTCACTGGAATTGTAACCCAAGTGGAACAGTCTTGAAAAAACCATTTTCACTGTTCCCCAGGTTCATATGCTTATCTGTTAATAAAGTATTGCTTGAACCTTTCCCTGTCTCTGAGTTTGGCTGCAGTGACAGGCAGAATGAACTTGCTTTTTGTTCGGCAACCCAACAATGGACTTAAGCATAATAACACTGCAGGTATGGCAGGACCAGGTAGTGTTTTGCTCTTTTGGACACAGGGTTACTATGAATGGGAACCAAATCAAGAATACCTAACAACAACAACAAAAATTAAAACCAAACCAAACCCATTGTCACTGAGTCCATTCAGACTCTCAGCAATACCATACATGACAGTGTAGAATTACCCATAGAAGTTGTTTAAACTGCCGACCTTTTGGTTAGCAGCTGACCCCTTAACTACTGAGCAACCAGGTCTCCCCTCTTCACAGCATAGGAAATCTATGGGGCAGTCCTACTCTATTTTACAGGGTTGCTGTGAGTTGGAATGGACTCGGGAGCACACAACAATAACAATTTTCTTTTTCACTGAGTTTTGTTTACAATTGGCAAATCATTAGAGACTTAGAAAAACTTTCCTGAACTAGTAGACAAACTCATTTATTTATTCAACAAACACAATTAACTACATTCACTGTTTAATTAGAATCGATGCCAATAAACTGATTGTATTAGATAAAACAATCCCTTTCTGAATATTGTTTAATAAAATAGACAACCCCAAAAAGAAACAAACAAAAACAAAATCTCAAAACATCAAGTCCAACTCATGACAACTTTATAGGACAGACTACAACTGCTCCCACAGAGTTTCCAAGAAGCAGCTGATATATTCAAACTGTCAACCTTTGGTTAGCAGTCAAGCTCTAAACCACAGCTCTACTGGGGATAAGCAGATACCTGAAGCATATTATAAGAGAAAATGAGCTAGTAGTGGAAACAGTCTTAGCTCTACCAATTCTAGATGAGAAATTCCAAGTGAAACTTAATTTGTTTCTGCCACAATTGCTTTCTATGTAAAAATGAAAAGTAAAGAAAGGAAGCACAATAGCATTATTATTAAGACCTCAGGCTTTGCAGTCAAGTAGGTCTGAATTTTAATCCAGTCCTGTTTTGCTATTTACTAGTTTGAGTACTGGAAACCCTAATAGTGTAGTAGTTGAGAGCTATGGCTACTAACTAAAAAGCTGGCAGTTCAATCCACCAGGCCCTCCTTGGAAACAATTTAGGGCAGTCTACTTTGTCCTATAGGGATGCTATAGGCATCAACTCAATGGCAGTGAGTTTGGTTTCTTTCTTGTTTTAGCTGAGTACTGTTGGGCAAGTTATTTATAGATTCTGTCCCTGGTGGTACAGTGGTTAAGCGTTTGGCTGCTAACCAAAAGGTTGGTGGTTTGAACCCACCAGCCACTCTGTGAAAGAAATATGTAGCAATCTGTTCTGTCAAAATTACAGCCTTGGAAATCCTATGAGGCATTTCTACTACACCCTAGAGAGTCGCTATCCGTCAAAATCGACTCCATGCCAACAGACATTACTTCTTAGTTTACTTGTTTTCATTATTCCTTCATTTATTTATCTTCACTTACATATTTGGGCTTAAAACAGAAGTAATACCACCTACCTCACAAAGTTTTGTTGTAAAGATTAAATAAAAGAAGGTAAAATATAAACATTCTCAGTACCTGGCTCATAACAGTACTCAATAGTTTAAACAGTTTAAAAAAAAAATAAGAGAAATCCTGAAAGAAATGTTGGGGTCAGGAACTATAAACTCTTTCATTCCTACATGAGAAAATGGAAGTACAGAAGTTAAAGATCTTGCTCAAGTTCACTGAACTGTCATGCTTGTGATGTGTATTTCTAATACTTCTACTAATTCTATCATCTGGACAGTGTACAACCTACTTGCGACCTAATCTACTTACCAAATATATGGATTACTAAACTAGGTGTTCACCAAGTCTTTGTCTACATAAAAATGCCAATAATATCACTGCTATTTAGTGAGCTCCTTCTGCGTTCACGGTGTCCTGATAGACGTTATGAGTGCTACAATGCGGGAATAAGAACCAGACCTTAGACTACAGAGGTTTAGTTGGAGAGACATTTACATAGACAGTTATAAGACACGTGAACCACTGTTACAGTCACATGGCATTGTCAAATTTCCAGTGTCCAAAGGATTAGACACGGACAGTGAATTAGGCTGCTGTTGGGTGCTTTCAAGCCGACTTTTAACTCAAAGGGATCCCATGTGATTCGGCAGTATTGTCCCTCACAGGGTTTTCTAGGCTGAAGTCTTTATGGGAACATGTCAGCAGGTCTTTCACCCTCAGGGACAACAATCTTTCATTTAGCAGTTGGGCACTTAATCATTGGGCCACCAGGAGTCCTTAAATGCATGTTACCAAGCCCTGAAAACAGCGGAATCTGTTTGGCTTAGTGATGGCTTCATATAGAAAACAGGACTTAACTGCATATTAAGTTTGAAGTAGATTTTGATATCCAGGAAGGAGAGGAAAGGGCAGTTATGTTCTTGGTGATTTTGAACTGTTGACCTTTTGGTTAGCAGTTGATTGTTTTAACTATGCACCACCAGGACCCCTTTATACAGCCTGAACCAAAAAATAAACCCACTGCCATCAAGTTGATTCCAACTCATTGACCCTGCCCTATATAGAGTTTTTAAGGGGCACTTGGTGGATTCGAACGGCCAACCTTGTGATTAGCGGCTGTAGTACTTAATCACTATACCACCAGGGTTTGCTTATATAAGCTGACTCTTTGTCAATTTCAAGGCATGGTCCTCACACCAAGACCATAAATAAACTAATCTCCTCACTTGACCATAAGCCACCCAGTGTGCATAGTTCTAGTCAAAGATTTTGTGGAAATTACAAGACCATGACTAGAAAGGCCATATAAAAGCAATTCATTGGACCACAGTGCATACGTGTACATGTGTCCAAATTCTTAACTGAAGTACTGGCCCAGGAAACAATCAAGTTCTTATGACCTCCCAAATGCTCAAAACACAGCAAAGCAGATGTCCTTTTGGATTCCTCTTGTTCTTACCCTTTACCCCAAACCATCAGCTCATTCTGGCTTTTTGGCATCAGCATATGTCTCAGATTCATTCACTTCTATTTCCACTGCTTCCAATTCTATTTCTGCTTGCCCACCCCAGTCTTCTTTATCACTTGCAGCACCTATGCTACAGGTTACCTGATTTTATTCCTGACACTTTCATACAACAGTCTGAGTGCTTCTAACAATGTAAATTAAATCACAGAACCCCTCTTCTGAAAACCTTTCAACTGCTGCCAATTTTACTAAACATATAATCCAAACTCTTTGCTACGCTCTTCAAGGCTCTGCAAGCTCTCTCAGATCTCCCATCACTCTGCTTTCCCCCCTGGCTGCTCCTTGAAAAGGCCAAGGTATCTCCAGACTCGAGGACTTGGTGCTTGCTGCACCCTTTGCTGAAACATTCCTTCTATCTTGTAGATCCTTCTCACCCTTTCAGTTTAGTTTCAGCTTAAATGTCACCTCTTCAGAGAGTTCTTCAATCAAACTATCAATAATTTGCCTCTGCTCTTCTCTATGGTGTGACCCAATGAATTGTGCTTTCCAGCATTTCTGAGTTTCCTGTTCAATTTTCATACTTCCTGAATGTGTGTTCACTTTGTGAAATCATTTTGATTGTAAAATAATACAATAATGCAACATTTTCCAGTTCAAGTTTGTTAACATTTTAATGTTTGTTTTTCCTACCAGAACATAAGCTCTATGATCAAGGACTTCCTAGCTTATTTTATTAGCAGCTGTTCAAGCTCCAGGATCTCTAACTGAGAAGACTGTTGAGACTATTGAAGGAATTAATCAAATAAATGAAAAACCATGACAATGGATGAAATTTCATTAAATGTAGTTACTTTAGTGATCAGGTCCACCTGATCCTGTAAATACAGAACTACAATCATTTACAAGGCAGTTGCTTTCTTTTGGGAGTAATTTTAAAAGAAACGGTCATTTTAGTATTTAAAGAGAATGACTGTCGCCGTTTACAAGCAGGCAGCACAGAGGTGATTAGAGATGTTGATGGGAGACAGGCTGCTAACCTCCAGCACTACTGAGCTTATTAGACTTACATCTGGAAAGAAGCAATCTCCCTTCTCAGTAAAATAACAGATGGCTGCATGACAAGGGAGCTGACCTATTAATCAAGGGACAAATGTTAGGTCCACTCTACCCAGTGCCTACTATCCTATTCTTTCAAGGAGTCCTCTTTGAGGACAGGAAAGGAGAGTTCTTGCTTGGCTATTTTGCTTTACTTACCACTTCTCTGGCTAACTGATGATAGCAGACATTCTCTTAATTCAGATTTCCATTATTTCTCTCACCTCTCCTCTAATAATCAAAGAACATTAAACAGATGTTTATAATCAAGTTCAATATTAGTGGCAACACTACACAAGTGTTTACTAAGTCCTCCCTCCCTCCTCCCTCCCTTCCTGCTTTTCTCTCTCCCTTCCTCCCTTCCTTTTTACATATCTAATACTGTATTTGGAAACCCGGTTGGTTGCATAATCATTAAGTGCTATGTCTGTTAGACAAAACTAGGCAGTTCAAATCTGCCAGGCGCTTCTTGGAAACCATATGGAGCAGCTCTACTCTGTCCTACAGGGTCACTATGGGTTGGAATCAGCTTGATGGCACTGGGTAGATGGTAGTAGTATCTCCTGTATTCCTGCTTATAAACCATAAAAAATGATTATCATCTCCATTTCACAGTGGAGAAAATTAAGGCTTAGAGAAGTGAAGTAACTAGTCCAAATTCACAGTTACACAATGAACTTGGGTTTCAAACTGAAGTTTGTCTGATTCTATAGAAGCCAAAACCTTGCCAGTACGGATAAGCTAAGAATAATGAATTAGAATCAGACATATCTTTTAAAACATCAAATCATGCGTAGACTTAAGTTTTTCAATATTTTATGCAAGAATAACACACCACTTTTATTTATTGGGAAACCCTGGTGGTGTAGCGGTTAAGTGCTATGGCTGGTAACCAAAAGGTCAGCAGTTCAACCCTGCCAGGTGCTTTTTGGAAACTCTCTGAGGAAGTTCTGCTCTGTCTGTAGGGTAACTGTGAGTTGGAACTGACTTGACGGCAATGGGTTTGGTTTATTTCATTGTTTTTTTAAGGCTAGCACATTAAATATATGAATTTCCATCTTTGGCCTATACTAGTCCGTATACGGATCTGACTCGACGGCACTGGGCTGGCTGGCTAGTCCATATACCACAGTACTCATTTTGTTTTTCTGGGCTCTCACCATCTCTTGCATTTTCATGTTTCCTTATTTTATCTCAGTTTGGTGATGTTCTCCTTCATTAAAAAGTTGGGTTGACTTGTTTTTCTGTAACCTTCATGAGGCAGTCCAACCTCTAATAACTTCACTCTCCACCTGAGAGAGAAGCAGTCAAAATACAAAGTGCATTAATGTTTTGCATCATCTCACACACACAGGCGAAAAGAGATTCTCCCAAAGAAGTGAAACAACTGGCAACAGCTGGCACAACTTTTAAGTACCCAGTCTGAGTCTGTCTTGAAAATTAGCCTCACACTGTGCCTACATAGTATCACACCTGTACTGTCACTATCTCACTATCTCCACATAATGATATAATACGTGCCATCAGCTTTCAGCATAGATATAATCATCGCAGAAATATTTTGCAAAACTAACAAGGTATCAGTCGCACAGCAGGATAACGGGGTATTAGTTAAAGGTAAGGAACAAAGACATGGCTGCCCTATTTTATGAGAACTCCTCATTCAATTGTCAAATACTTCTCCAGTCTTTAAAATAATTCAATTACTAGAAGGTGACTGGGCAAAACAGGTTAAAATAAAGCATAGATTTGCTTTTTACTAACAAACAGCAAATTAAAAGAATTAACTTTTTTCAATTACCCAGCATTAAATGCTACAACCATGATACTAATAATTTTAGATTCCAAAGCATTGTAACGATTTGACACATACTTCCAAGCACATGTTTTATTAATTCGTTCTTCCTGTGTCTCATTTTTTTAAAAAAACTGAAAAACTATAAAAAGATCAGCGTTTTACTCCCCTGCCAGGAAAAAAAAAAATCCAGAAACACGAAAGCAGCAAGAGCAACTGGAATCTCAGTTTTGAGGAAACATATGGGATTAAAGCATCCGCCGAAAAGCATCTGTTACGTGTGACTCTTCCCCTCCGCGATGAAGGCGGGGAATCCAGGATGTCACCGGCTTGGGCCCGGAGGCCGTGCTGGCCTGCGCGTGTGTAACCGCGGATCCCAGCTGGGAAGAGGACGCGACACCGCCCTCCGGGCGCAGGGGAGGGTCTTCCAGGAAGCCGCCGACCTCGGCCGACTTCGCGACGGCGAGTGGAGCCTCGGCCGCCTCCGCTCGCACGTAGCGCCGAGCGTGACTCAGCGCTGACTCAGCCGGCGCGCTGCCCGCGGGTTTCCCTGCCGTCAGCGGCTCGGGCTGGCTCCGCCTGCCCCGCGGGGCTGGGAGGCTCCACACCAAGTCCTTTCCTGCACGGGCCCCCAAGTCCCTTGGCTTTCAGCAGAGCAGGGCAGATTTTACTGCTTTTAAAACCTAACCACCACAGGAATTTACTTGCTTTGCTTCATTTTAAGAGAGAGCCAAATAAATCCATTACTTAAATTTTGTCACCAGAATCTTGTTGTAACAAATCCCTCATATTGTCCTTCCACAATGACTTATATATGACCTCGGCTCGGATTTCGCTTCTGTTCTACCAAGCTCTCGTCTTATTTTTGTCCCACGTTTTGTGAGGTTATCTCTGCAGCGTGTTTGAGAACTAACTTTGGCATAAACCCACAATTACAGTGACGCAAATCAGGTTCGGACTTGGCATCTTGTGAGGGCATTAAGGGAGTTACTGTAATAAACAGGGAATACTTCATAAAGACTGTTATGTGCAATCCAGTTGCTGATTAGATGCCATGTTCATTTTCAGTCTGTCACCACCCTGGGATAGGCTTCAGCTGGCTGTTAAAAGTCAGAGTGCCGTATTTCTCCAACCCCAGTCCTTGGATCACCTATATTGGAAGCACTGTGGATATCGGTGTTTTTGTTTTGATTGTTTTTAAAGTAAATTGTGAAGTCCACTCCAAACTACAGACTCAGAATCTTCTGAAATGGTCCCCAGAAATCTACCTCATTAACTGGCCTATCAATGATTGTTACGTACACTTAGGTTTGAAAACTACTACCAACACCTTAGAGGATCTGAGTTGTTACGCAGTGTAGACTTTAGGCTAAATCTGTACAATTTAGAACATTTTGCTACACAGTTGAAGTTCTGATACAAGATTGTTGTGTTTTACAGTTTGGTTTTATGTATTATTGTGTTTGCCATAACGCTAAATTTTCTTCTTCTAAAAGTCTGAGTATAAAATAATGTGAAGTCCTATAGAAAACTTTTTTTTTTAGAGAATTGTTTCCCAAACGTTATTTTACTTATAAACTGCCCACAGAACTTAAAAAAACTCCAAATCCGTGCCAGACACCACCCTAAGAAAACACTTTCTGAAGGTAAAACTCAGTGACTGGCATTTTGAGACGCTCTTGTCAACCTTTGCCTACCACCGTTTTTCCCTATTAGCAAAGGAAGGTCACTAACTTCAGAGTACTTGTCTATTAAAAAAACAACCAGAAACCAAACCCGTTGCCACTGAGTTGATGCTGACCCATAGCAACCCTCGACGACAGAGAAGAACTGCTCCACAGGGCTTCCAAAGCAGTAATCTTCAGGGAAGCCCACTGTCCCGTTTTTCTCTCACAGATCAGCTGGAGAATTCAAACCACCGCCCTCTCAGTTGGCAGCCCAGTGCTTTAACCCTCGCATTACCAGCGTTCCTTCTGGTACGGATTAGAGCCTACGAAACCCCATGGGCAGATCTCCTCTGTCCTGCGAGGTCGCTGTTGAGACAGAATCTGCTCCGCAGCATACCGCAACAGTTGTCCTCCGTGAGTAGCTGGCACTCACTGGTCTCTCAGTCTGCAGTGCTTCCCTTTGAAATCGCCATTTGAAAAATGAAATTAATAAGTGATCATATAAAATATCAACTTACTGTTATACTGATAAATTCGCTTTTCTGGGAAGCATCTTGCGCTTGAAATCTGTGTACCTGTAGCTGACTTTTAATGTAAATTGTCTGTTGGTTCTACGATAAGTTGAGCATCTTTTTTTGTTTCTTTGTTAGGTCCTGTTGAGCCAGTTCTAGCTCATAGGGACCCCACAGACAACAGAACAAAATACCAAATACCTGCTGATCTGTGCCGTCTTCACAACTGTCGCTGTGCTTAAGCCCGTTGTTGCAGCCACTGTGTCAATCCTTCTTGTTAAGGGACATCCTCTTTTTTGATGACCTTGTATGTTACCCTGGTGGCATAGTTGGTTAAGTGCTACATCGGCTAACCAAAAGCTCGGCACTGCTTCTCCACCAGGTGCTCCATGGAAACTCTGTGGAGCAGTCCTAGTCTGTCCCATAGGGTCACTGTGAGTTGGAACTGACTCACCGGCAGTGGGTTTGGTTTTTTTGATTCTATGATATCAAGCCTGATGCTTTTCTCCAGGAACTGGCTCTTCCTCATTATGTGTTTAAAGTACTAAGAGGAAGTCTTGCTGCCCTTGCTTCTCCAGAGCACTCTGTTTTCTTCCAAGACAGACTATTTCTTCAGTTTTCATTATTATTGCCCTTTTAATTTATTTTTATTGTGTTTTAGGTGACAGTTTACAGAGCAAATTATTTTCTCACTCAAAAATTTGTACACAAATTATTATTGCCTTTTGTTATCAGTATCTTATAAATTTGGGCTTTGAACATCTGCAAATGAATATCTGAGCATGATAACATTAGCAAATTACTTGCTGCAACATTGTAAATGGTATGTATTACTAACAATAAGTTGTATTAAACAACAAACAAATGACTCTAAGTGTGGTTTATCATAACTTAAATATATGTTAAATCAGAGACTCCCAGTATTCTAAATCTTTGGGGGAGGAGGTGATTGGGGAATCATCTGGGAGTGTATTTTGCAAATTTCTTTATTTTTCCCACCTGGGTACTTTGGCAAAACCCTGGTGGCATAGAGGTTAACTGCTATGCCTGCTAACCAAAAGTTTGGCGGTTCAAATCCATCAGGCATTCCTCGGAAACTCTATGGGGCAGTTTACTCTGACCTATAGGGTCACTAGGAGTAGGAACTGACTCAATGGCAGTGACTTTTTCTGTCTCAGGTACTTTGGAGCTTCTGTGGTGCAAGCAATTTCAGATTGGCAGCTAGCCTAAGGTTAGTGGAACAAACCCACTCAGAAGCTTGCAGGTGAAAAAATTCAGGTGGACTGCTTCCATAAAGACCAGCGCTGAGGAAGCTAAATGGAGAAATTCTCCTCTGTAACACATACGGCCGCCTTCAGTTGGAGTCAATTCAATGGGTAACAACTATTTTGTGGTTGTTATTTTTTAGGTACTTTATTTGTTGGCATAGGGATTAAGAGCTCAGCTGCTAACCAAAAGAGTGGTGGTTCAAATCTACCAACTGCTCCTTTGAAATGCTGTGGGGCAGTTCTACTCTGTCCTGTGGGGTCAGTATGAGTTGAAATCAACTTGACGGTAATGAGGTTTTTTTTTTAAACTTGTTTACTTATATTTTTCTCATTTAACTAGGTAAGTTTTTTTCTCCACTTCATCTGGGCTAGCATTGTGGCAAAGCCTAGATCTGACAAACACCTGATGCAGATGTCCCTCCTAGTTATGGTCTGTGTGCCGCCAGCATCAGGCTCAATATCACCTGGGAGCTTATTAGCGGTGTAGACTCGGCTTCACACAGAACTGCCCACTGCTGTCAAGTTGGGGTCTGACTCATAGCAACCCTAGAGGTCAGAGTAGAAGTGCCCCATAGAGTTTCCAAGGAGCACCTGGCAGATTGGAATTGCCAAACTTTCAGTTAGCAGATGCAGCACTTAGCCCACTGTTAGTAGTTTCTTGAGGAAGCACTGAACTGTTTTGCATAGTAACTGTACCATTTTACATCCCCACCAGCAGTGGATAAGGGTTCCAGTCTCTCCACATCCTTGCCAGTATTTGTTATTTCCTGTTTCTTCGATTAGCTCCATCTTAGCATGGGGGAGATGACAGCTCATTGTAACTTTGATTTGCGTCTCTCTGTATGGGTACTATGAGTCAGAAATGACTCAATGGCACACAACAGCTGTGCTCCACTGGGTTTTCAATGCATATGATTTTTCAGCAGTAGATCACCAGGTTTTTCATGGTAACCTTCAGTAGATTAACCGTTTGTATCGCTCCTCCCCAGGAATTTCTTCTTTTTATTCTTAACTTTCTATAGTTTCGTGTTATTTCTAGTTGTAGGAATTTTCCAATTCATTCTGCTCATCACTTAGCAGGCATTTTAAATTTGAAGACTCTCGGTTCCCTTCAACTCTTTAATTATTTCCTGAAACCCTGGTGGCATTGTGGATAAGCGCTATGTCTGCTAACCAAAAGGTCAGCAGCTGGAATCTACCAGGCACTCCTTGGAAACTCTGTGGAGTAGTTCTACTCTGTTCTATAGGGTCATTATGAATCAGATTTGACTTGATGGCAGAGAGTTTTTTGATTTTCATTTCCTCTGCCCTTCCTTTCTGGGACTGCTATTAATAAGATCTTGCATCTGTGATCAAGCTGCTGTTCGTATTATTATTTTTCTTATATTTTCTGTGCTCTTGATTCTTTATATTTTGAGGAATTTCCTTGCAAAAATCTTTTAATTCTTCTGATCCTTCTACATGTATTTTCAGTTTGGAAGTTATATTTTTTATTTCCAGGGATGCTGGAATAATAAATGCTGTTTTATTATGACATCCTCTATGCTTGAATTTCTCTGATAAATTTACTAGGGTTTACTAGTTCTGAATCATGTCTCTTTCCTTGTTCCAGATTTTCTGTTGGTGTATCTCTTTCTCTTTGTAAGTTTTCTTCAAAGGTCTGGGATGCATGGTTGTATTTTCAAATTTAGGCAACTGACACTGAAAGGCTTATTTGAGTGCCCTCTGCCTGTTCATGATGAGTACAACTGGCAGGCCTAGATTTAGCATATAAGCTCCCATGTCCTCAAACTCTAGAACAGTTTTACTCTAAGGCACCTACAATCAGAGTGCCACTAACTGCCGTAGTGTCCTCAGGACAGCATCTTCAATGCCTTTGATAAGTATATCTGGCTGTTTTAGATTGTGTCAAATTTATGATTGCCAATAAGCTTGTGCTAAGTGACCTAAAGCAGAGGGAAGGGAGGGCTGGTTTCCTGTATGTAGTTCACTGTTCTGTATAAACCCATTGCCATTGAATAGATTCTGACTCTTCTGACTCTTAGTGACTTTGAGGACAAAGTAAGATTGTCCCATTTGGTTTCCAAGCTGTCATCTTTATAGAAGTAGACTGCCATGTCTGCCTTCCTTAGAGCTCTTGGTGAGTTGGAGCTGCTGACCTTGAGGTTACCAGCTAAGCACTTACCCACTGCACGACCAGAGGTCCTCATCCTCTCTAAACCAAAACCAAACCCACTGCCGTCTAGTCCATTCTGCTTATAGCCACCCTAGAGGTCAGAGCAGAACCGCCCTCAGAGTTTCCAAGGAGCACCTGGCAGATTTAAACCACTGACCTTTTGGTTAGCAGACGTAGCACTTACCCACTATACCACCAGGGTTTCCTCATCCTCTGTAGGACTGTCGATTTATCTGGATGCTTTCGTTTCACTTCTCCGTGCTATGCTTTCTCACTCGGAAAGGGTGGTAGATCCTGGGCCCTTCCTAAGGATTCTGATTCAGCATTTCTGGATTGGGTGCTGGGTCTCTCTCTCTCTCTTTCTCTCTCTGTCTCTCTCTGTCTTTCTCTCTGCGTGTGTGTGTGTGTGTGTGTGCACGCGCGCACGTGCACGCCTATGCACCTACTTCTCTTGGATCATAGGTACCGGAATTGGCAGTAAGTTCTGGAGATTTGAGAAAGAAGTTACTATGTGAGATAAAGGGGAGGTAGGATCCTCATAATTTGGCAAATGACTGAATGTGATTTGGTTTGTTTTTTGACCAAGGTTCAAGCCTGAGTGAGTCCAATAATAGCGGTGCCATCAGTGTAAATAGGAAAGTAGTAACTAAGATTAGGCTGCAACAATGGGCTTAAGCCTAGAAATGATTCTAGGCAAGGTGCAAGACCATGCAGTGCTTTGTTCTGTTGTGCATAATAGGGTAGCTATGAGTTGGAACTAACTCAGCTGGCATGTAGCCACAACAGATGTACGAATACATTTCCTAGCTAAAGAATTCCAACTTATAGGCACATGCTAAACAATCTATCCACTTTTAACAATTTGTGAAAGTAATTAAAAGGCATGCATACAAGGTCTGACAATTAAATTCATGAACTCATCCTAGAAAAAGTGCTGCATACTTCATTGCTGTATACCATTACGGTCACCTTCGAAGTACTCCCCTTTGGAAACTGTGCAGCGACCTTGGCACTTAGTCCACCGTTCAAAGCAATTTTGGAACTCTTTTTCGGGAATGGCCATCAGAGCTGTCATCGTACAAGGTCTGACACTTAAGTTAGTGAACTCATCCTAGAAAAAGTGCTTTAAAGGGGGCACTAGGCACTAGCGTCAATGCACAGCTTGCCAAGGGGAGTAGTTAGAAGGTAACTGTAGTGATATTCACCAATGAGGTATGTTGTCCTTTTTCAAAGGATGAGTTCACGAACTTAATTGAACTTGTACAGCATTCCAACACTGGATGTGAGCAATTTACTGGTAACAAAATGTTCATTGCTTTGTCAATTAGAACTGCACTGTAGGGTTTCTAAGACTATAGATCTTTACAGAAGCTGACTGCTATATGTTTCTTCCAAGGAGCAGCTCAAACCTATGATTCAGACCTGGACTTTAGCTTAGCTACCAATTTCTTCACCACCGTGTCAGCAAGGCTTCTCCTTTCTCAGGAACGTGTCTGCATGACTTAAATGTAAAAAAAAAACCAAAATTTCAAATATGCAGTATCATCCTCAGTCATTACATCTGACAAAACATGAAAGACAACGATCTCTACAACTATTCATAAAGCCTACCTCCTTACCATTTCTATTCATACAACAGCCTGCTGACTCATTTTGTACCTTTAGAGTCTAATGAGGATTTTCAGATCTGTGATAGCTGTCATTACCGTTAATATCTCCTTCCCATTCAACCACATTTTTTAGGGGTTAGTTCTATGACTTTTTTTCTTTTTTCTTTTTTAAATTAAGATATAATCTATGTTGAGTGTTATTTACTCTTTCAGTGCACAGCTCTGTGACTTTGACAGAAGCGTGCAGTCGTGGAAGCACCACCACAATCAAGATACAGAACATTTCCATGACTCCCCAAGGTCCCCTGTTCCTTTGTAGTCAAACCTTACCCCATCCCCAGCCTCTGGTAATCACGGATCTGTTGTTTGTTTCTATAGTTTCACCTCCTCCAGAATGCCCTTACAAATGGGATAAGGCAGCGTGCAGACTTTCCAGTTTGGCTTTTCTCGCACTCAGCATAATGCGTTTGAGATTCATTCGCTTGCACATATGTTTGTTCCTTTTCCTTGCTGATACCATTCCATTACGTAAATACGATAGTTTGTTGGTGGTGTTAGATGTTTTTGGGCTGATTTAGATTCCTGTTGACCCCGTGTAACACAGTAGGTCTGCTCCAAATAACCTTATGGGGGCAAAGCAACGGGTCTTTCTCCCACAGAGTGGCTGGGTGGATTCAAACCACTAACCTTTTGGTTAGCAGCTGAGCACTTAACCATTATACCACTAGGGTATTGCATCTAGTTTATCCAAATATTGATATTTAACCATTTATTCATAGCTTCATTTTGTAGAAAAGATTGTTTTCGTGACTATGAAATTATGTTTTTATAAAGGGGGAGACAAATTTCCTTATGTCTTAAATTCTTCACTTACTTTATATTTATTTGATTACTTATTAAGTATTACCATTTAAAAAAAAATACCCATTTTGTATAACTGAGAAAACAGAGATTTGCTCAAGTTTTTTTAACTGTGGATGTGCATTTGAAGCATGTGTTAGGAATTTAAAGATTTTCTCTGCCCAGAAAAGGACAGTAACCTGTAAGATTATTATAGCTGAAAGCACCAAATACTATTTTGCATAAACTTTTGAAGGTAAGCGCTCTAAAGAAGACCCTATTCAACCCAGACCATTCAAATGGCTCACTTCTCATTTAAATGCTATTAATCTTTTACTCCAGGGAAGCAACAGGTGGTTTAGAAAATAGCCAATAGAAAGACCATTCTTGTCCTTCAGGATCAGTGCCAGTGGAAAAAAGTGACCTGAAATGCAGATCTCAGGCCTGACCTGATGAAAATCTAATGCCACAGCTGTTGTCTTTCAGAGCTGTCACTCATCATGTTTTAATTTCACAGTTTTGATTTAATCTTTTCTAAATATGGCTGAGGATAAATACAGAATAAGATGCGAGTTCCCAGCAAAGGAGTTAGGCAGGTATCAGCACAGCCCACTTTTCACCTCCTCTCCAGCCCTTTGGATTATATTTTCTGTGATGACTACTTCTCTCGGATACTACTTTTTATGTTCACGGGAGCCAGGCCTTCTTAGCAGCTCATCAGCCAAATAAGAATTGTAGAGTTTTGGTTTCAGAACTATTTCTTGTCATGGCAATCAAGATGTACTTGGAGTCATTTAAAATGGTGGCACACAAGAGTTTGGAAGGAAAAAAATCAGATTTGTTTTTCAGTAATGTGCTCTCATATCCCCTCTTTTTCTAAGATCTATAATTAAAAATACTATCATCAACCTTATTTTTCTTATGAGCCACCTTTAAACAAAGTGCATTAAAGATGACAAGATAAAAAAATTAACTATATTGAGTTATGGTTTACAGACAATAAAATATATCTTTAATCTCAGACAGTTTATCTACTTTGTTTATCATAATAGAGTCATTTTTCCTTTTTCATAATATCCTATTGAGGGTAAATAATATTTTATGTCTTTTACTGAATATTTTCTTCAGCATCAGCAATGTCATTACAGATATTTGTAATTTGTCCTTTTTTTCTTCCCAAATAGTATTCCACTGTACTGATTCTCCACCACGTTTATCGTTTGCCAGTTGACTGATATGTAGACTGTATTCACTTTTAGAGTATTATAAGTAAAACTGTTATGGACATTTGTGTATCAATCTTTATGAACTGTTTGCTTTTCTTGGACAAATATCTAGGAGCAGATGGCTGGTTTGTACGGTTTAGTGTATGTTTAACCTTTGAAGACACTACCCAACTTTTTTCTAGAGTAGCTATATCATTTTACACCACTATGTACCTTTTACCTACTTACAATATTTGCCTTTGCTCTCCAAAATGTTCACTGAATTTCCCAATTGTCCTACATCCTCAACAGCACTCAGATTTGTCAGCTTTTAAAATACTTACAGCCATTCCAGTCAGGGGATTTGTTGAAGCATATCACTGCAATTTTTAATTTGCAGTTTCCTGAAGATTAAAGATTTTAAACATCTCTTTTCATGTCCTTACTGACCATTGGGTTAATTTGTTTCATAAAATATCTGTTGAAGTCTTTTCCTAGTTTTGGATTGGATTGTTTATCTTCTAAAGACTGTGCTATAAGCATTCTTTAGTAGCCTGGGTGGTATAAGTGGTTTGCAACAGGCTGCTTATCACGCAGCAGCCCTGCTGAAGAAAGGCTTGAAGAACATCAAGACTACAACCAAGAAATCCCTAAGGAGCAGCTCTAGTCTCTAACACTTGGGTTGCCATGAGGTGGGTGCCAGCACCATGGAGGCTGACACCAAGAGTTCTTTATATATTCAGAATACAAGTCCTCTATCCCACCCGTAGATCCACAGACTGTCATTTCATTGCTTGCCCACCTGCCTGCCTGGCCCGCCTCCTCCCTCCCTCTCCCCTTTTTCTCCTTCTCCCATCCTCCCACCCTCCCCCGCTTCCTGCCTCCTTCTCTTTCTCCCCCTTCATCCCTCCTTCCCTCTCTCATTGTGAAGAAGTACAAGTTATCAATTTCTTCCTTTTATGATTTGTGTTTTTGTGTCCTAGGAAATCATTTTCTACCCCAAAGATGCAGTGATGTTCTTTTATATTTTCTTCTAGAAGTTTTATGGCTTTAGACCTTATATTTAGGTTTCTGAGCAACTGCCAGTTACATTTTTGTTAGTATAAGATTGAAGCTATTTTCATTTGAATATTCAGTTGTTCTAGCACCATTTGGTGAAAAGACAAACTTCAACAATAGTCAATTGGTGATATATGTCTGAGCCCCTTTTTTGTGTGTAGTCCATTTAATTCAATGTCCACTCATTAAAAAGATATGTACAGGGGCATATATCTGAGAACTCAACTATACGTGAAATAGGATGATGTAATAATCTGTTTACGGCATACGCATAATGGCTTAGTCATCTGATGTTCTCATATCCTTTTCACTTTGGGCTTATTTTTGGCTATTGTTTTGCTTCTAGAGACTTTTCTGTTATTGTGGACCCATTTTTTTTCTTCATGACTTGTTTTAGTCAGCTAGTACTGTTCTAACAGAAGTACCACTAAGTGGATGGCTTTAACATGATGTCCACTCCATGGGAAGGCTTTCTGCCGTGTTGGCTCTGGAGGAAAGTCCTTATGTTGCATCAGTCTTTGTTCAGAGAGCATCTTGGTGCAGGAAACTCAGGTCTAAAGGATGTGCTTCTCCAGGTGCTGCTTTCTTGATGGTATGAGGTTCCCAATTCTCTGCTTGCTTCTTTATCTTTTTCTCTGCTGTCAGATGAAAGGAAAAAGGGTGGTGCAAACACACTCTAGGGAAACTCCCTAAGAAAGAGCATGGTGGTCCCACCCTAATCCCCCTTTAACAGAATCATCCTGTCTGTTAGCCACAGGTAAAAATTAGGATTTATAGCATCAGAAAATCACAAAATGGAGGTCAATCACAAAATACGGGAAATTCTGGCCCAGCCAAATTACTGCACGTATTTGGGGGTGGGGATGGGGGACACAATTCAATTCATGACACTACTCTTTTCATCTGTATTTGTAACAGTTTTCAGTGACTTCAAGTTAATCCTGACTCAAGATGATTGCATGTGTACGTCAGAGTAAAACTGCTCCATAGCATTTTCATTGGTTTATTTTCTGAAGTAGATCACCAGGTCTTTCTTTCTAGTCTGTCACAGGCTAGACGTTCCACTGAAATCATCCAGCATCATAGAAACACGCAAGCTTCTACTGATGGAAAAGTGGTGAATAAATTTCAGGTGTATTAGCAAGGAATTGAATCTGGGTCTCTCATATGGAAGGCAAGAACTGTACCACTGAACAAACCACAACTGTCCCCCTTTAATGAAACACTTTCTGGTCCTGAGCCATCCCCAGGATCAGTTGCAGATTGGACTGTTGTGATCCATAGGGTCTTTGGTGGCTGATTTTTGGAAGTAGATCACCAGGCCTATCTTCTTATTCTTAGTTTGAAAACTCCATGGAAACCTGCTCGGCATCATCACAACACACAAAGACTGTGAAACTGTTTAATGTTCTCAGCTGCTTAACTTAGAGGTTGGAGGTTTGAATGTACCCAGACATACCTTGGAATGGTCTACTTTTAAAAATCTAGCCACTGAAAATCACATAGCTCTGCTCTGACACACAAGTGTTAGCTGATTTTTGTAGGGCCCATAGCTTACTGAAGTATAGAGAACCTAGAAGAAACAATTTATGATCTGCATCAGCTGCTGTAAATATTGCATAACATCTAATGCTATATTAGCTGTATAAACTTCCTTGCCACTAATTTTGCAATAGTGGAAACATGTTTGAATATATGTGTGTGAGAGGAGTCTTAGAAATTCACACAGAAAAAACATTGGCAAACATATTTTCAAAAGCTGGTTTGTGGGCTGTAATTTTTAGTTCTGTGATGCTGAATACATGGCATGACAATTACACTTGCACAGAAATAAAAAGAGAGGGAGAGGTGACTGAATTTATCTGTACTAAGGCATTAGTGTTGTGTGGGTTCTCTTATTACATTGCAAACATTTTGCATATGTCTAGCAAAAGCATCAGTAATTAGGCCATAATGGTGATTTGTCAGTCTTAAACACAGCAGCTGTGTGTACTTGAAAAGATGTAGACTACTAGATTGTTCAATTCTGGGAGTACTGTTTACCCTCTTATTGTTTTCTTGATACTATAGAAACATATATTACTAAATAGTAAACATTTATGACTATATAGTTTAAAATTTTGGAAAGCTTTTTATCAATTTTTAACAATTAAGGAGAATTGTTTTTTACGAAGACTTTAATTGAATTTTAATAGTGCCTAATAATTAGATTAAAAATTTAAATAATTTTTCAATACTGCCTAATAACTAGATAAAAAAATTTTTAATAGTGCCTAATAATTAGATAAAAAAATTTTAGTGCTCAGCCATGACTTAACATGTCAGTACACAAACCCACAGATACTTTAGCACTGCTGTTAGGTACCATGAAGCTGGTTCTGTCTCACGGTGACCCGAGCTGCAGCAGTGTGCGCACTGCCCTGTCCTGCGCCGTCCTCACAATGGTGGTTCCGCTGGGTCAGGAGCACCTCAGTCCTCAGATTAGCACCTTTGTAACTCTTTAAAGAGGAATTGGCAGCAGATTTGCTCAATGAAATACATCATTTGACTTCCTGACGGCTACTTCCACGGGTGTTGATTGTGGATCCAAATGAAACGAAATCCTTGACAAGCTGAATCTTTTCTCTGTTTATTATGATGTTACTTATTGGTACAGTCATGAGAATTTTTGTTTTCTTTGTGTTAAAGTGCAATCCTTGCTGAACTCTGTTGTCTTTAGTCTTCATCAGCAAGTGCTTCAAGTCCTCTTGCTTTCAGCAAGCAAGGTGTACCATCTGTGTATCAAAGGTTATTAGTGAGTCCTTCTCCAACCCCAGTGCCCTAATTTTCTTCATATACCTCAACTCCTCAGATTAT
The DNA here is from genome assembly GCA_028571685.1 of Heterohyrax brucei. Taxonomy (NCBI): domain Eukaryota; kingdom Metazoa; phylum Chordata; class Mammalia; order Hyracoidea; family Procaviidae; genus Heterohyrax; species Heterohyrax brucei. The sequence continues at coordinate 97,059,250 of CM053141.1, read as the reverse complement.
TCACTCAGCCTACAGATTGAATAAATATGGTGAACTCTGACCCACACAGTCTTGACTTTAAACCACTCAATATACCTTTGTTCTGGCCAAACAATTGACTCTTGATATTTGTACAGGTCCCTTTCTGAGCACAATTAAATGTTTCAGAATTCCCCTTCTTCACAATGTCATCCCTAATTTGTTATGATCCACGCAGTTGAATTTCTTTGCACAGTCAATGAAACACAGGTGAACATCTTTCTGGTACTCTCTGCTTTAAGCCAGGATCCATCTGACATCAGCAACAGCTTGTCTCATTCCATACCTCTTCTGAATTTGACTTAAATTTCTGGCAGTTTCCTGTTGATATACTTTCACAACTGCTTTTGAATTAATTGCAGCATAATTTTACTTGCATTTGATATTAATGATTTTGTTCAATGATTTATGCATTCCATTGGAATACCTTTCTTTGGAATGGGCACAAATATGGAAGTCTTCCTGTCAGCTGACTAGTGATCTTCCAAATTTCTTAGACAACTGAGCAATTACAGTATTGCATCCATTTATTGAAATATCTCGATTGGTATTCTGTCAATTCCTGAAGGCTTGTATTTCACTAATGTCTTCAGTGCAGCTTGGACTTCTTCCTTCATTACCTTCAGTTCCCGATCGTACGCTACCTCCTGAAATGGTTGAGCATTGACCAATTCTTTTGGGTACAGTGACTCTGTATATTTCTTCTGTTATCATTGGATGCTTCCTGCAGTGTTCAATTTTTGGCCATAATCTGTAACTCACTGCTGTCAAGTTGTTTATAACTCAAAGAAACTTTTTACCACAGAGAGTAATCTCCCCCATAGGATTTCCAAGGAACAGCTGGTAGATTCAAACTGCTGACCTTTTGGTTAGCAGCTATAGCTCTTAACCACTGTACCACCAGGGAAATCCTACAGTGTTGCAATTCGAGACCTGAATTTTTTTCTTCAGTTTTTGCACTTTGAAAAATGCTGACAGTATTTCTGCCTTTAGCTTTTCTAACTCCAGGTCTTTGCAGATTTCACTACGGTACTTTACTTTGACTTCTTGAACGGCATCCCTTTGAAATCAGTTCAGCTCTTTTACTTCATTATCTGTTCCCGCTGCCTTGGCTACCATATGTTCACAGCAAGTTTCATAGGCTTTTTGACATCCTTTTTGGTCCTTTTGTTCTCTATCTTTTCAATGACCTTTTGCTTTCTTCATGTATAACATCCCTAGGATTGTCCTACAACTCATCTGATTTCTGATCATTACTGTTCAATATATTAAATCTGTTCTTGAGATGATCTCTAAATGAAGGTGTAACATACAGTCAAACTTAGCATCTTGCAGGCTTGTTTTAATTTAGTGTAGCTTCAATTTGAATTTTCATAAGAGCAACTGATGGTCTGTTCCACAGATGGCCACTGGCTTTGCTCCAAATGATGCTGTCTTCTCCACTGTCTGTTCCCACAAATGAAGGTGATTTGATTCCTGTGTAATACATCTGATGAGGTCCACATGTATAGTTGCTATTTATGTTGTTGAGAAAGGCATTTCCAACGAATACGTCACTGGCCTTGCAAAATTTCATCATGTAATCTGTGGTGTGGTTTCTATCACTGAGGCCCTATTTTTAAACTATGGGTTATTTTTCTTTGTTTCTAACTTTTGAATTTTAATCACCAGTAATTATCAATGCATCTTGACTACATGTTTGATTAATTTCAGACTGCAGAAACTGGTATTTTTATTTTCTTCATCTTTGGCATAATGATTGGTGCCTAAATTTGAATAGTATTCATATTAACACGTCTTCCTTGTTCCTGATGTCATTGTGTGCTATCATGTTGGTTCTGACTCACAGTGACCCTGTGTACAAGGACCAAAACACTGCCTGGTCCTGTGCCATCCTCACAATGACTGTTATATTTGAGTCCATTGTTGCTGCTACCGTGTCAATCCACTTCATTGAAGATCCTCCTCATTTTCACTGACTCTCTACCCTGGAAACTTTGGTAGTGTAGTGGTTAAGTCCTTCATACGCTAATCAAAAGATCAGCGGTTCGAATCTGCCAGTGCTCCTTGGAAACTCTATGGGACAGTCATTATGAGTTGAAATTGACTTGATGGCACCGGATCCTCTCTGCTTTATCAAGCATGATGTCCTTTTCCAGGAACTGTTCTTTCCTGATAACATGTCCAAAGAACTTCAAATGAAATCCAGCCATCCTTGCTTCTAAGGGGCATTCTGGCTGTACTTTTTCCAAGACAGATTTGTTTGTTCTTCTAGCAGTCCATGATCCATTCAATATTTTTCACCAATGCCATAGTTCAAAGGCATTAATTCTTTTTCGTTCTTTTTTATTCATTGCTCAGCTTGCCTATGTATATGAGACGAATGAAAACATCATGACTTGGGTCAGACAGACCTTAACTCTCAGGGTGACACCCTTAACACGTTAAAGAGGTCTTTTGCAGCCAATATTCAGCTTCTTGACTGCTGCTCCCACGGACATTGATTGTTGATCTAAGTAAAATACAATCTTTGAAACCTTCAATATTTTCTTTGTAAAACTTCACAGCTTGTAGACATAAGGATATTATCCTACCACTGTCAGCGTTATATTTCCAGATGGATTTTGAAATGTTCTTTTTGACAATTAATGTGATGCTGTTCCTCTCCAGTTTGTCATTCCTGTATTGTCGAACATATGATTTTCTGATTCAAGGTGACAAGTGTTCAAGCTGTTTATTGGCTATTCCTTGAAACTATTCAGAAGATAATCAGCAATTTTCTTTCTATTTCAGAAAAAGATACAAATATTTAAATGTGATTCAACAATCTAAAAATCACAAGTAACAGAATGAGTACTAGAACATGATTCATTAATTTTTTGTTTACAGATCAGTGAGTCCCAGAACATCTATGTTTCTGGGCAGTTCTTTTGACAGGATGGATTAAACACATCTGTGTTTGCTGCTGAGTTGTTGGAAAGAGTCCTAATGCACATTTTATACTACTATAAGCTGAAAGTGGACTAACTGGGTAGTGGGAAAGATCATCTTTTCTGTATAAAAGCCAGGCTTCATAAAGCAAACAGTCATGATGCATATAATTCTAGGATACCAGAATGGGAAGATTAAGTAAACTGATAAAATAATGCACAAAGTTTCTTAGTTGCTTTCATTTTTATGGCTCATTGTATATCATGTTTATTTTGCTAACAACTTTGGAAAAATTACTAACTAGCAGAAATGTGAATTCTAGATCTAGATAAATGCAGTAACATATGTTAACATTAAGATTTATCCCCAGTTTTTAAAGATTCATTTTAAATTGGAGGGGGAAAAAACTAAAGCCTATTAGGAAACTGCTGTCAATTGTTTAACTGACAAGAGCATTCCAAACTCTGCTGTCAAGTTAATTCATGGCAACCCTATAGGACAGAGTACAACTGCCTCATAGAGTTTCCAAGGACTACCTGGTGGATTCAAACTGCTGACCTTTTGTTTAGCAGAGGTAGCACTTCACCACTATGATACCAGGGTTTCTGACAAGGGTATTAGATGTCTACTGTACATCGATCACTGGTCTAGGACGATGGAAGAGACAAGGAGGAGAAAGTTAAATGGTATTTGCACTGAAAGGATTTATAATCTAGTTCATAGCCACTATTTTATTTCAATATGACAGAAGTAAACTTTAAGTGTATCTTCATACACTTTTTTAGAGAACCAGATTTTGTCAAGTACATTTAACTAAACTGGAAGATACTATGGAATGAATAAACAGTACAGAAAATAGCTGATGCAAGGAGGGACTTTGTTTTGTTGTCAGTGAAGATCTGATACACTCATCTGTCACATCTCAGTGCGGAAGAAATCCTATCAGCCAGGTGAACTGTGTGAACTTCCTCACCCTCAGAAAGGAAAATAAATATCAGTTCTACATACTGGCGCTGGCAAGGAACACCTGCCATATGTCTGTATAAGTGCACACAGAGGACTGCAACTTTGTTTATAACGAGGTTTCCAAAGTATCAAGATACCAAGAGATTAAAACAAGTGAATAAATTTTAGAAATGGAGCTTAAAAATAAATTATAACTAAATTTTCAATTTTATTAGGCTTACTGGCCAATCATCTCTCCTATTTCCTGCACAGCCCAAACTGTTTCCTCTTGGAGTTCTTTAAAAGGAAAAAAAAACAATTATCTTCTTGATGCCAAATTTTTGGCAAAATTTCTTAAATTTTATTATCAGACTACTAGATTCCTTACAGGTAGCTTTGTCTCATTGTTATTATGTTGACTAAAACATCATTTCAATTCAGCCATCATTTATTGTGCAGTTTCCAAGTACAATTCACTGTGCCAGACATGGAAAGAAACACAGAAACATAAATCTTAGTCCATTTTCTTGACATCAAAACATTTACAACCTAGTAGAAGTAATTCCATAAATTTCATAAAGCTGAATTCATACTTAAGTGTATTTGGAAGGTGAATTTTTGAATAACCACCAAAGTAAATAAGCTAATCTTAACTTTATTTGTATTATTAAAAACAGAATGAACACTGCCATAACAAAAGTACTGTAAGCGGATGGCTTGAAAGAACATACATTTCTTCTTTCACAGTTTCATGCCCTAGAAATTCAAACTGGGACACTGGCAGAGCAATGGTCTGTCTCTCTACTTCAAACCATTGCCACTGAGTCAATTCAAACTTCAACTCATAGCAACAGTATAGGACAGAGTGGAACTGTCCCATAGGGTTTCCAGGGAACAGCTGGCAGATTCAGTTGTCAACCTTTTAGTTAGCAGCTGAACTCTTAACCTGTTCACCACCAGGACTCTAGTCTCTGTAAGCTGTAGGAGACAGATCTTGTTTCTTTCAGCAGTCCTGGGAATTTCCTGGTGTTCCCTGGCATTTAGCCAGATCATCACATGGTTTTTATTTTTATTTATTTTTTCCTCCTGCATATATGTCTCTCTGTGTTTTCCCTTTGAGACATCATTCTAAAGGGATTAGATTTAGGACTCACTCTACTCCACTGGTGGTGTAGTGGATAAGAGCTACAACTGCTACCCAAAAAGGGCAGAGGTTCAAATCTACTAGGTATTCCTTGGACATCCTATGGGTCAGTTCTACTTTGTCCTGTAGGGTTGTTATGAGTTAGAATCAACTCAGTGGCAGTGGGTTTGGTTAGGTTTTTGGTCTACTCCCTGTGACCTCATTGACATGCCAAAAAGAAAAACCCTATTCCAAACAGGTCACATTCATAGCTATACAGGTTAGAACTTCAGTGTGTGTTTGGGGGACACAATTCAATCCACAACAGGAACTAGAATGAAAGTGTAGTTCTTACAGTTTATTCATTGTTTATATATCACTAAAAAGGAGTTTAATATACACAAAGGAATGTTTGGGTGAAAATTAGATTAAAAATTAGATTGATCTATGTTGCTGGAAACCTCTCTGAATTCAAAACAAGACAGACATTATGTATATAATAAGTTTTGGAACCTAAAAAATAGAAACCTTTTTTCCTGAGTCAATCTAAGAAATGCAAAAACCGCTATAAAATTAATAATACCATAGTAACATTTTGAGAACCTAATAGAATCATCCCAGATTTGCTTGAATCTTATAAATTAGGCCATTAAAAAGATATTTATCTTCAGACATTTCACATGGGTCTCATACCGAGAGCTTCTAGAGTGCTTGCTGAAACAGCTAAGATAGTGAAAAGCAGATTTCCAGGTAAAGATGAAGGACTGAATACACCCACTTATTTTTGCTTCCTTTCAACAACCTTGTGAATATGGCAGAACAGTGGTTTTGAAAAAAGGTACAGACCCATGAAGATAAGAGGGCAGAAGAGGAGTCCACATGACAGCTTCGGAAACCGAAAAGAAAACACAACAATGGCAATTGTCTATTAAACCTTTATACCTCCATGGTAGGGAAAGCTAAGACGTAAATTGATTTACATTTCAGACTTATAAAGGCTCAGAAACTGCTGGCACTTGAAGTGTGGAGAACCTGAGGCTGATACCAGAAGACATAGTTGAAAATGTTTATTAGACCCAGTTAGGTACTCCCAATTCTTACCCCCAATTCTCCCGCTGCTTTGTCTGATGAATCACCTGTGCATCTCCATCTAGGAGAGACAATTACAAGTTCACACTGGAGAGAGCCATCGAAACGGAGGGCAGTAGACAAGTTGAAGCTAGGGATATCATGATAGAAACAGTGGAATTAAGTACAGGTACTCCTTGGAAACTCTATGGAGCAGTTCTATTCTGTCTTATATGGTTGCCATGAATTGAGTGCGAACGACTAGATGGCAGTGGGTTTGTATTATTTTGGTTTGAACATACTGAATGGTAAGAGCTCTAGCTTTTTTTCTGGAATGTTACAGAATGCTTTCATATAACCCTCTAGGCAGGGAAGGTACAGAAAAGTCACCTCTGGGTAACCTAGTCAACCAAGAAGAAAGATCTAAAGGTCTTCACATCAAGGATCCTTCAGGGAAATGGGACACCTGTGCCACTCAGGAGCAAAGCCCCAGCTAATGTACTATCCTGAGAAAACGCTCAGCTTTCTGGTTCCGTACTCTAAGTCAACCAAAAGTTATCCCAACATCTGAGAGGAGCCTCTGACGGGAAAGACAGAGATGGAAACAATTAGAATAGCAGCAACACTGAAGAGATGAATGTATACAAGGGAAAGAAAACAAAAATACTACCATTTCCCAGATAAACAAGAGAGAACGCTGTATCTACAAAATGAGAGCGGGTTATACCAAAAACCAAACCCACTGCTGTCCAGTTGATTCTAACTCGTGTACCCTATGGACACAGTAGAACTGCCCCATAGAGTTCCCAAGGAGCGCCTGGTGGATTTGAACCGCCGACCTTCTGGATTAGCAGCCGTAGCACTTAATCGCTGCACCACCAAACTTTCCAACGTGGACTTAGCACTGTTTTACCAGCCAGCTCCATCATATCTGGTCACTCTTCCCTTCCTCCTTTCCACCTTGTATAATTATATTGCAATTCTGAGATTTGTATTACTATGTCTACATAAAGCTTTTCACAACTGAGTCGTGCGTGTTGCAGTCTTATGAATCTTTGTTTCTCGTATCGCTTTTTGTTTTCCTTGGAATTAATCTTTGTCTTGTTTCTTTGTGACGGCACTTGGCTTGGCTGTTTCTTTGTGAAGTTGGGAAGTAAAGAGTTGATCTAATTTCAGACTTGATCAGACACAAACACTGTCACCAAGAAGCAGTCTCCCTCCATTGATCTGCTCTGCTGCCTTGTTACTTTCATTCTCAGGCAGCCACTCCTAGCAAATGTGGCTATATGCAGCTCCAAGCCTACATGTTAGGAGATTAAAAACTTCAGCAGATGTAAAAAGCCTTCTTTTTTTCTCAACAGATTCCGTGAAAGAATCAATCTCTAGTGCAAGAGGATGTGCTAGTAGGGTGGTATCAATCTTACCTGAGCCTCTTACATTGAGAATGGGAGGAGTCTGGGTAGATTTTTATCTTGTTACTTACCTTTTTAGGTAAGTAACAAAACTGGGAAAATGTTAACGCTTCTGCATTTCTGTCTTTGACTATCGTCTAGCTCAAACTCAAAAAGCCCTAGAATTGTATAGGCTAGAATGGAGGGGAGTTCTTTAAGTCCATTTCTTTGATACGATAAAAGCTATAACCAAATTATTCCAGATTAAGCATCCAAAATTCACTGATGTTGAACTCTCGAAATGATGCCTTTTGATCCAAGAAGCACTATATAATTGAAGAAATAACATTATGATTTTATAGCTGATACAGCAACTGTGTGCTGATGCTCAAAGGGTGGAAATTTGTATGTAAATCAAAATCAAGAAGACATGAATATATGACAAATACTACCAAACATGTTTCCTGCAGTTCATTTGCTCTTCTGAATGTTGGATTTCATGTTTTTTTGTTTTTTTTTCTAGTTTCGTGACCTCTACAATTTGTTGAATGAGTCAACCTTTGTGTGCTGTGTGAAAGTCAGTTTCTAGGCTGTTCTGTCACCTCATAGATTTTTAGCCAAATGATTTCTTGTTGTTAGAAATAAGTATAATTTTGGTTTCCAAGAAAGCAAGGCCATCTTCATTCCCCATCCCCACCCACCCCCCCCCCCCCCTTTTTGGTAATGTCTCTTTTTGAACAAATCAAAGGTCTTAGCTTTACTGTTTTGAATACCTTGGACTATAAAAAGGATCAAGATCAAAAAAGCATACTTGCAATAGAATTTCAAAACAAACAATTCTGTAGTTCATAATTGATATTACATGTCAGTCTTTGGTCTTGTCATATTTCTATTTGTTCTGAGGTTCTATTATTATCTCTCTCCAGCATGACTAAGTCTGTATCTATGCAATACAAGGAGGAAAAATCAAAAAACAAACCAAAAAAACTCATTATTTATTACGGTTAGGGGACTAAGATGACCACTTTTAGTTTATAAAAGTTGTTAGATGAGAATTTGGCATGCAGACATTCTTTCAGATCGGTAATGAAGTCACTCCTGAGGTTCACCCTTGAGCCAAAGACTGGAAAGGCCCCCAAAACAAAATGGTACTAAAGAAACGCACCAGCCCAGAGGCAAGGACTAGAAGGCGGGAGGAGATGGGATAGCTGGTAATAGCGAACCCAACACTGAAAGAGGAGAGTGCTGACCTGTCACGGGCTGTTAACCAATGTTGTAAAGTATGTGTGCTAACAAAAGGTCGGCAGTTTGAATCACCAGTGCTCTTTGAAAACTCTGTGGAGCAGTTCTACCCTGCCCTGTAGGGTTGCTATAAGTCGCAATCCACTACGGCACTGTTTTTTTGTTTTTTTTTTTTAAGCGGGGGTGAGGTGGGGGTGAGTAAATGTTTAATGAGAAACTAGTTTGTTCTGTAAGCCTTCATCTAAAGTACAACTTAAAGCAAGCAAACAAACAAACAAACTTTTACTAAGATTTACCAGTGAAGACAATTGGTCCTGGGCTTAAAAGAAAATTAAAAAAACAACTTGTTATGTAGAAAGTATACAAAAAAACAAAGACTAACATAACAAACATACATGTAGCCACTATACAACTTCATCAAGTTCTAACATTTTGCCATATTTGTTTATATATTTTATTTTTTATTATTTTAAATCATCAGATATATTAGATTATTTAAATAATATATAGTAAGTCTTAAAGAGTAACAAAATGTACTCTCTAACAAACTGATGGCAGTGGGTTTAGTTTTGGTTTTTAGCAAACTAAAGAAAACAGGTCATTATCCCTGTCTTTGGTGTTCCTTGTATTTTGCTCTCTAATATTTGAGTTTGACTGAATACTGAAATCGAGCTTGGAAATAATTTCACCTCAGCATTTTAAGGCATTATTTCATTGTCTTCTCAGAGAGCTGTCACCTTTCTGATTCTTTATTTGTGTGCAACCTATTTTTCCCTCTCAATGGAAGCTAGTGGTCCCCAGTGTCCTGAAATTTCCCAATGACTACAAATTCTAAGGGGCAGTTCTACTCTGTCTGACCTGTAGGTCTGCTGGAGCCAGAATCACTTGGTAGCAATGGGTTTGGTTTTGGGTTTGGTGGTGTAGGTTTATTTTATCTACATAGTGAGTACTCTGTGAGCCTTTTCAATCTAGACATTTATAACCTGCTGCTCTGTAGAATATTATTATATTACTTTTTTGATAATTTCCTCCAGAATATTTTCTCAGTTCCTTACTGTTATCTGAGTGTGGGAACTGATGAACCAGTGCTCTAACCTACTTTTATTGCCTCTCTTATTTTTCATATTTTTATCTTTCTTGCTCTGCTTTCTGGTAGACTTTCTCAAATTTACTTTTAAGCCTTTCTCATTTCTTGTTCCTATCTTATTTATGGAAACCCTGGTGATGTAGTGGATTAAGTACTATGGCTGCTGATGGCATAGTCTGGAGTTCAAATCTGCCAGATGCTCCTTGGACACTCTGGCCACTATGAGTCAGAACCAGCTCTGTGGTACTGGGCTTGATTTGGTTTTTGGTTATCATATGTATAACTTCCAATAGTTCTTTTTCCTGACTGTTCTCTGAATAAAGCATCTTATTCTTTTATGATTGTATGGTCATGTTTATCTTTCTGAGGATACAAATAACTTAATTTCTTTTTCCTCCTCTTTGTGTGGTCACTATTTTCTTGAAGTTACTGTTTTCTGTTGCTTTGTTTGAATATCTATTTATAATAAACCTCAGTATCTAGTAATGATCCTTGGTTATTATTCTTATTTAAGAATAGGGCATTAAATAGAGGGTTGGGGGCTTATTTGCCTGGAGCTTTATTATGAGGTGTTTTAGCTAAAACATTTCATTGGGGAAACCCTTGGCATCTTTACCTTTTGGTATTTTTTAGAAGAATTGGAAGGTTCTCCAGAAACAAAAAAAACTCACTGCCCTGAAGTTAATTCTGACTCATAGTGACCCTATAAGACAGAGTAAAACTGCCCCATGCAGTTTCCAAGGAGTGCCTGATAGAGTCAAACTGCCAGCCTTTTGGCTCACAACTGTAGTATTTACCCTCTATGCCACCAGGGTTTCCTTCTCCAGAAAAGACTCTCATTTTCCTGCCTTCTGGGTAAATCTGGCTGCTGAAGTTTTGGCATGAGAAGGCTGGTGGAGGGGGGTGCTATCTCCACATACTGTATGTAAACCTGTCCCGCAGTCTCTCAGCTTTCAGTGTGGCAGCCCTGTCCTCACGCGTGTCCTGAGTCCTGCAGTCAAGACTTTTGAAGAACGCTCTCCTTGTAGCCTCAACTTACTTCCAAAGTTACCAGATACTGCTGCTACTGAGCTGTCCAAGAGTTTTCAGGCATGTCTTTTGATGTATAAATGTTTTTTTGCTACTTTCTGCTTTTCCAGTCCTTGAATACTCTCAGTCACTTTTTAAAAAATGTGTATGTATTTTTCTGGAAATCTTAAGGTACATGTGACTATGTTGAATTATTCATCTACTTTACTAATTCATTCTTAGTCTATGTCTGTTAGCAACTTTTTAAACTGTATGCAGAATTTATAATTTTAATTATTATAGTTTTCAATTTTAGAATTTTGCTTAGTTCTTTTTCAAGTATTTTCTTTAAACATATTAAGCATGCTTATTATCATATATTATATACCTTATCTAGTATCAGCAATCTTTGCATGGTTTATTCTGCTGTAATGGTTTCTTTGTATTTTCTTGTTGTTTCTCCTGTTCACAGTGGCTTGCTTTGTGATTTGGTTATTTGGCACTTCTGCTCTTGGAAATTAATATATGAGAGTCCTTCTCTACTCAAATTTAAAACATCTGCATTTTTTTCTATCTGCCATCTGGAGCACCCTAAGTCTTTTAATGTAAATTTTTAGCTTGAACATTTTGAGCCATATGGAAAGTGTAAATTCTGACTCCAAATCCAGGTTGAAGACTTGAGGTTATCGCTATCAAGGAAAGTTTCTCACCCTCATCCAGAGTTAAGGCCAAGGTGGGTCATTTTCATTACTATTTCTGTTTTCCTTAATTGTTCCATTGACGAGAAAAAAATGTGCAGGGGGTTGGTGTGCAGGAGGTGGCAAACAAGGATTACCACTTGTCATCGAGTGGGCAACCAATGTCAGAAAATATTATGTGTATTAATTGTTTAATGAATTTGTTCATCTAAAGTACAATAAAGAGAGAAAATATGTCAAAGAATTATTATACTAAATGTGCCCTCAAGTTTGTCGTTTGTTCCTTGACTTACACTATTAAATCTGAAAGAATAGAAAGAGCAAGTTCTCCTGTCCCCTCTTCCTGGGTAGCTACTGTCTTCAGAGCTAGCTTCTGCATGTTTCTACATTTTTGTTTTCACATTGTTATTGAAATCTGGGAATCAGTCTTATTTATTTATTTGGCCAGCTCAAATAGGCATTAAAGTATTTTTATACTTTATCTAGAATTTTAAGGCAATTGTAAGGTGAGGGAAAATTATTTCAGTTTGTCCAGGATACACTCTGGTCTAGAAGGAAGTCTGTCTGTCAGTATGAACTGGGCGGACCTGCGAGACCAGAGTGGCCCTGAGGTGGCCCATTCCTTTTTACCTCTTCCAAGTGTTATTTGTTCTTTTCTTTTCCCAAGAGTATGCTAAATTAGAATGTATAAAAGCATCCCTATCAGAATTGAGCTGGATCTGGATCCAACTCGATGGCTCTTGGCTTGGCATCAGAATTGAAATATTTTAAAATTCTGGTGGACATAAAATAGTAACTCCCACCAGAGGAGCCATGTATCCAATTCCAATTAGCAATTTTTCCATGTAAAAAATCCTAGCAACTGTATTAGTCTGGCTATCTGGATATTGTAGGATATCTCAGTGGCTAAATACAACAGTTTTATTTTCTGTTCACATGACATTTTTATGGAATACGCAGGTCTTCTCAGTGACCCTCCTCCAAGACATGGTTTGGTAATCTAGGTTCCTCCCTAGGAGAGCACCATTTCCTGAGACATTTGACATGCAAAGCTGTTGCAGGAGTAAGCAAGCCGGTAGGACTGAGAAGAACGTTCCAGGGGCCACACTTCCACTAATTCTGTTTCACTGGCCAGAATGCAGTCCTAACCCACCTGCCTAGGAGTTGGGCTACATAGCCTTCTTGAATGCCCAGGCAAAGGATCTGGTGAACACATAGCATGTCTATGTCATTGAGAAACACTCTGCAGAATCTACTGGACCTAGAAAATGTAAAATTTTGAAATGAAATGAAACGAAGTGAATGAGCACAAAATGGTGAAACAATCAGCAACCTAAGAATTTGAATTTGTAATTCATCAAATAAAGTGCAAGCAAATCAAATTGGTGCCTAGTTACCTGAGAATCCCTGCTCCGAGACTATTTTACCACAATGACATGTTGTAAACTGTTTTGGGAACTAGTGTAACCCTTCGGTGCTGATGCTTTATGAATTATCAGTTCATAGGGTGAATTTTCTAGATTTACATTTTCTAAGAAAAGTTAACAGATGCAGTTAAGTATTAAAACCGAGACCCACAGCATTTTTCAAGCCATGTTCCCCTCACCTTTTAATCTGTACTTTCTTGTTCCTCATGGTTGGAATGTCTTGTTACTGTTTGCCCTCCAGATAAGCTTGTAATCATCATAAGTTTCAATATTGTCTTTTATCTAAAGTCTTCTTGGAGTGTTCTAAAAATAATTACCCTTTTTGTATTACCTGTCCTTTCAATAGAACTCAAGCTTTTGATGTGACCATTGTTATTATTTTCTTGTATGATTGTGGTCCTCATCACATCCTCTTGTGCCCTAACACATACATATACTCGTAATTAGATTGTGAGTGAAGATTATTTATTATTGAGTTCAATCTCCAGAAGCTAGGACAGTCTCAGACCTTCAAAGATGCCCTATAAATAGTTGCGGCTTAGCCACAACTGTAGCTACTCCACATGATAACACCCAGTTCAGCCACAGGTTTGAGGAGATTAAATAACCAACTCTTGTTCTTCCTCATTTTATGGTGCACACTGTGAATCAGATCACGTTAGTCCTAAGTAAAGAGAAGAAATGGTCTCGAACCTTAGTAATCATTATGTCTAAAGATAATAAAAACCCCAAACCAATCCCACTGCTACCAAGTTGATTGTGACTCACAGGGACCCTATAGGACAGAGTAGAACTGGCCTCTAGAGTTTCTGAGGGGTGCTGGTGGGTTCAAACTGCCAGCCTTTTGGTTAATAGCAACAGCACTTAACCACTACACCACCAGAGTTTTCAAAGACATATAAGACACATTTAAACACACACACATATGTAGAAATAAATTACGATTAAATTTAGATATGTAGGAATGCTTATTAAGCAGAAGAGAGATAAAGATGGAGCTGACTGAAGGAAAAGGAAACCTGTGATGTGAAGTGACTATTCACAGGCCTGGTGACAGTGCACCCAATCTGGCTGTCCTCATTCACCCCTTGGTTGCATGCTGACAAAACATTCCCTGCCTCTGTTTGGCAGCTGGAACAATTTTAGCAGCCTTGGAGTCCAGACATGCACACATTTAGCTACCCAATGCTGTCTCTGATTGACAGTCCTTAAAATGGAAATCTCTGGAAATTTGGTCATAGGAGTCTAATGTTTCACGCAAAAGAATTAAAAAGCAAATTGTACTGGTGCTTTTCCCATCCAACGTCATCCAGTTCCTTTTTTTAACTATGCAGTTTTGAAATTACATGGTGCTAAACATGGATTTTTTTTTTTTCTATTGAATGAGGAAATCCTAACTTTAATTTTAGCCTCCTTTACAATGACCCCAGGTGACAGGGAATAGCATTGCCATCTTTACAGACATGGTGATAAAGTTAGCTGCTTAAAGGAAACAACTATTGCATTACACAGAAATGGAAATGATGGGGGGCGGAAGCACAGCTTTCTTTTGTTTTTATTCTTTTTGCTTGATACAACTTGGCAGAGCAGTTCGTTGATGTGGCACTTCCTCACTGTACCGACATGTGCGCCACAGAAACCACCCTACTTCTCTTCCTGTCCTTCCGTGGGCATGCTTTTCCGTCTCCTGTTCCAATCCTGCTGTTCTCAGCCAGTCCTCCTGCTGCTGGTCTCTGAATCCTGCTGTTGAAGGCTTTGAATGGAACTTTAAGGAGCCGCCATACCAGTCGTCGCATGTGGCTTCAGTGTGTGTGTGTTGGCGGGGAAGGGAGGGTGAGGAGGCAAGTACCGTTACATAACAGCTTGTCTCTGCTCCGTGTTCTTCAGTGTTAACTATCAGAAGTTGGTATCTGAGGATTAAAAATAAAAAGCTGAATAATAGGAAGTTCTATTTCTAGTAATGGCAGACTGGTAATTCAGATCATATCTCCTACTCAGTTTAATTAGATGAACTGGGGGAAAAAAATCTATTAAAAGTATCTGTGGGCTAATGAAGCACTGAGAATTACTATCAGATCTGGAATAAAATCTAAAGATTTGTATCCTATGCTTTAGGCTACAGGACATTTGGAAATTACAGAAAAGGTATATGAAAAGTCGAGAAACTGATGGCTCATATTTCTGAGAGTCTATTGACGATAGGGGGTTGAAAGCTGAAGCACAGATTTTGTCAAATTGGAGCTCAGTGTTCACGGGAGTGGGGCTCTGAAGAGCTGTGACCTAAGAACAAGGATGATGCAGAAGCAGGCTGGGCGTCTCAAATTATTTTAATCCCTGAAACTGTATTGTTTCCAATACCTAAGTGCATGATAGAAGCAAATGTACATTTTCTTTGTGGAAAGATAATACTATCCCAGACTTCATATTATGTCTATAAATAGTTTTTAAAACACAGGCCTGATGCACAATCAAAAATACCCAGGACCCTGACAGAACAAAACTTTGCAAAAACTAAAAACAGATTTACAGATGTCTTAGCCATCTAGTGCTGGTGTAACAGAAATACTGGAAGTGGATGGCTTACAAAGAGAAGTTTATGTTCTTACAGTCCAGTAGGCTAGAAGTTCAAATTCAGGGGACTGGCTCCAGGGCAAGGCACTCTCCCTGCTGGCTGTGGAGAAAGGTCTTTGTCAACAGTTTTCTCTTCGTCTGGAAACACCTACAGCATAGGAGCTTCAGGTCCGAAGAACAATGGTTTGCCTCCTTGGTAGTATGAGGTCCCTAACTCTCCCTTGGAGGTAGTCTATGATCTGAATAACAGAAGAAAATACACTAAATCATGAATCAGAATAAATGCCAAACAAAAGGAAAAATGTAAAGATTGTAGTAAGAAAGTGTGCTATAAATGTGTGATTTCCTCGACGGCACTTGGTTTTGGTTAGTTGAAGAAGGACTGGATGAGAGTCTTCCTAAGTTGACAAAAAAGTAATAAGCCCTAAGGATAAACAAACCAACAAATATCTACACCTAGACTGATCATAGTAAAATTAATGTAAATAATAATAATAACGCTATAGCAAATTACAGAAGTATCCAGAGCAAAAACAGACAGATTATTTTCAAGGAGCAACAAATAGTTCAAATACCTTAATTCCCCAAAGAAACAATGAAAGCTATAAAACAGTAGAGTAGTAGCTCCAAATATTGAAAGAAATAATCTATAATTTTTACTCAGTGAAAATATTCTTCAAGAATGAAAATGAAATAAAGACATTTGGTTTTCAAATAAAAACTGATGATAGTAGATCAGAGCTGCAATCAAGCAAATACTTCTGAAGGCAGAAGAAAAATAATTCCTGTTGGAAGATCAACTATTCAAGAGGGAGAAAAGAGGAATGAGAAAGATAAGTTGTGGATAAATTTAAGTGAATGCTGACTAAATAAAATATTAATATCTATGGAGTATGAACATCTGTTGAAGACAGTTCTCCAGGGACTCTTACATTTCTGCACAATTTGCAAGCAGAGATATCAACAGCTTTGTTTTAGACTATCTTTGAAGGATGTGAATATAACAAAAGCCTTGGGAGACAGAGATTGTGTCTCTCTTCATGCCCAGAAAGGCTTGTTTACTCCCCAGTACAATAATGACTCTTTCTGGGGCGAAGATTAAGCAGATTTAGTTGCTCGTGAAATGTCATCAAGGACTACCTAAATGCACAGTACTTGGGTCATTCCACATAAACCCAATTGCTTTGGGGGGTTGTATTTCAAGCCCACTGCCATTGCTGACTCATAGCAACCCTATAGGACAGAGTAGAACTGCCCATAGTGTTTCCAAGGTTATAAATCTTTATGGAAATAGGCTGTACACATTTCTCTTGAGAAGCGGCTGGTAATTTTGAACTGCTGGCCTTTTTTTGTTAGCAGCAGAGTGTTTTAACTACCATGAAACTATGGCTCCTTCTGGATAATGTATGTGTACACACACACACACACACACACACACACACACACACACACACACAATCTCTACCTAGGGCAATTATACCAAAACACAACGCTGTTCAGTTGATGCTGATTCATAGCAGCCCTATTAGACAAACTAGAACTGCCCCATAGCATTTCCAAGGAGCACCTGGTGGATTTGAAATGTCAACATTTCGGCTACCAGCTGGAGCACTTGATCACTTTGCCACCAGGCCAATTGTAGGATATATACATATCCCTGGGTAATACACCCTGCAAGGCCAATCTCAATTTTCTTGAAATATTATATGTGGTGTCATCTACTGCTGCTTTAACAGAAATACCATGTGTAGATGGCTTTAGAAAGAGAAATTTTATTTGTCACAGTCCAGTAGGCTAGAATTCTGATTTCAGGGTAGTGGCTCCAGGGGAATGCACTCTATCTCTGCTCTGCAGGAAGTTCCTTGTGTAGCATCGGTCTTTCTTTGGTCTAACAGCATCTCGGAGCAGGAACCTCAAGCCTAAAGGATGCGCTCTCCTCCAGGTAATGCCCTCTTGACGGTATAAGTTCCCCAAATCTCTCAGCTGGTTTCTTTCCTTTATATCTCAAGAGACTCTCTCAAGGCACAAAACAATCTTACATGTTGAGTTGGTCCCACCACACAATTGCCACCAATTCACCATCATTAACATCATAGAGGCAGGGTTTACCACATGGAGGAACATCATATAATACTCAGGAATCCTGGCCCAGCCAAACTGTCAGATACATTTCGGGGGGAACACAATTCAATATATGACACTGTGTGTGTGTGTTTGTTTGTGTGTGTGTGCATGCACACACATGAAAATGTACATACACACATATAAGTATAAATATGCGTTCATATTCAAGGAATTGGCTTATGTTATTTCGGAGACTAGCAAGTCTAAAATTTGTGTGTTAGATTACTGGCAGTCTGAAAACTCTCAGGAATGTGTTAGTGCTACAGTCTTGAGCAGAATTTTTTGTCCTCTGAGAAACATCAATTTTACTTTTAAGGCCTTCCAACCAACCACATGAGGCCTGCCTACATTATCTAGAATAATCATCTATATGTAAAGTTAGATGATTAGAGATGTTAATCAAACTTACAAAATAGCTTCATAGAAACACTTAGTGTTTGAATAACTGTGTACTACGGCCTAACCAGGAAACCCTGGTAGTGAAGTATTAAGTCCTACCTCTGTTAACCAAAAGGTCAGCCGTTTCAACCTACTAGGTGCTCCTTTGGAACTTTATGGGGCAGTTCTACCCTGTCCTATAGTGCCTCTACGAGTTGGCATTGACTTGATGGCAATGCTTTTTTCTTTTTTTTTAAAATAGCCTAACAAAGTTGACACATAAGACTGACCTTCATGGGGTAAAAGAGGAATTGATATGCCAGCAGCTTCCTATGCCGGCAGCTTTTGTCTCTGACCCAGGAGTACTGCAACTTTATGAAACTGTTGTAGCTACTTTGTTAGCATGTAAGAAGACTACAGTCTCAGAGCTTTCACAGTTCTTCAGAATATACAGTAACAGCATATGAGCCTATATACTACTTTCAAGTGGGGTATACTCAAGGAATTCAGGCTGACCTAACTTTTGAAGATCAATAACGTGATTCATCACATTTACAAAATAAAAAAAAGAAAAATTTTATGATCATCTCAAAGAATGTATAAATACTATTTAAAATTTCAACATCATACATGATTTAAATGGAACTGTTAGCAAATTAGAAGTAGATGGTAACTAAATTTTAATTGTAGGAACTGTTGAATTGGTGTATGTTTTATTGTGCATATTCTAACAACAACCATAATATAAATAAAATTTAAAAATAAAAAAAGTTTATGGGAACTTCTATAATGTGAAACTTCTATAATGTGAAAAAATATATCAGAAATAACCCAGAGAACTCACAAAAATAAAGCTAAAGCACTGAACATAGGAAAACAGAGATGTCAGTGTGTAAAGGATAACAACAGTGTAACACAATAGAGGGACTGAAAAAAAATGTAGTCATAAACTTTTCATGTGAAGAGCAAATCAAGGAGAAACAAAGAAGTGAAAGACTTTTTTTAAATTTAGAAAACAGGAGCAAATATTAAGGTAGCCAAAAAGGAAATTAATAATCCTACACACCAAAATAAAAAAAGAGAAAAACATGAAGCTTCAGCAAACAGAAAACCAAAAGCAATGAAAAAGGTGAAAAGACAAGACATAAAGAGAAACAGCTCAGCAAGGAAAGTTAAATGGAACAAATAAACTATCAACAATGCACAAAAAAGCATCAAAATGACAAAACTAAACTTATGCCTATCAAGAATTACACTGAATGTAAATGGATTAAATGCACAAATAAGGTAACAGGAAGTGGCAGAATGGATGCAGGAAACACCATCTGTCTGTATGCTGCCTACAAGAGACATGCCTTAGACTTAATTATAGAAACAAACTAAAACTCAAAGTGTGCAAAAAAGTATATCAAGGAAACAACATTCAAAAAAAGAGCAGGAGTGGCAATATTCATTTCTGATAAAATAAACTCACTGCCATCGAGCTGGGTCTAATAGTGACCCTAGGAGTCACAGTGAAACTGCCCCAGAGAGTTTCCAAGGAGCACCTGGTGGATTTGTGCTGCCGACCTTTTAGTTATCATAGACTTTCAAATAAAACCTACCACAAAGAACAAAGAAGGACTCTATATAATGATTAAAGGGTCAGTACATCAGGATGACATAACTATATTAAAATATTTACACACCCCATGATAGGGCTCCTAAATAATAAAACAAAATCAAACAGCACTGAAAATAGAAATAGCTCTAGAATAATAATAGGAGACTTCAACACAATTTCAGTGAACAACAAAACATCCAGAAAGAAGCTCAACAAAGACACAGAAGATCTAAATGCCACAATGAATCAACTTGACCTCATAAACATATACAGAACACTCTATCTATTTTCTTTTCCAATCCATTTGGAACATTCTCCAGAATAGACCACATATTAGGCCATAAAGCAAGTCTTAAGAAAATCCAAAGTGTTGAAATATTGCAAAGAATCTTTCCTGACCATAAAGACATCAGAGTAGAAATCAATAACAGGAAAGGGTGTGTGTATATGTATGTATGTATATATGTATATATACAGATATATACACACACACACACACACACACATACATCAAACATGTTGAAACTAAACAATACCTTGCTCAAAAACTACTGGGTTATAGAAGAATCAAGGACAGAATAAAGAAATTCACAGAATCCAGTGAGAATGAAAATGAAAACACATCTGTTTTAGTCAGCGAGGCATGCTCTAACAGAAATACCACACAGTGGATGGCTTTAACAAAGGAAGGTTTATTCTTATACAGTCTGGTAGGTTATAAGTCCAAATTCAGGATGTCCACTCCAGGCTTTCCCTTTGTCATTTCTGGAGGAAAGTCCAGTATTGCATCACTCTTTGTCCAGAGAGTGTCTTGGCACAGGAACTTCAGGTCTGACGACACACTCTTCTCCCTCTGGTGCTGCTTTCTTGACAGTATGAGGTTCCCAATTTTCTTCCTGCTTCCCTTTCTTTTTATCTCTTGCAGGATGAAAGGATTAAGGGTGGAGCAAGCCATACTCCTGGGAAACTCCCTTTACTGTAGAGCAGGGAAGTGATCTTAAAAAGGGATTTATAGTTCCACACTAATCCTTTAACATACAGCATAGGAAAGCCACAAAATGGAGGACAGTCACAAAATACTGGAAATCATGGCCCAGTCATGTGGCTACACATTTCTGGGGGAACACAGTTCAATCCATGGCAACCAGAACCTTCGGGACATGACAAAAGAAATGCTCAGAGGTGAATTTGTTTCAGTAAATGCACACATCCAAAAAGAAGAAAGGGCCTAAATCAAAGCATTAAACCCACAACTCAAACAAATAGAAACAGAAGGAAAAGAATGCCTCAGGCACCAGAAGAAAGCAAAAATAAAAATTAAATGAATTCCCACTCCCATTAGAGTACGGAAAAATGATGGAAAGAAATAACAAGTCCAAATCTGGTTCTTTGAGGAGATCAACAAAATGAACACATCATTTGCCAAATTGTCAAAAGAAACAGAGGAGAGGAAGCAAATAACCCAAATAAGAAATGAGATGGGTGACATCACAGCATAGTCAACTGAAATTGAAAAGTCATTTCAGAATATTATGAAAAATTGTACTCTAATAAATTTGAAAACACAAAAGGAAACCAACAAATATCTAGAAACACACTGCCTACCTAAACTAACACAAATAGAAGTAGAACAACTTAATAACCCCAGTACAAAAAAAAGAGATTGAAAAGGTAATTTAAAAACTCCCAACAACAATTAAAAAAAAAAGCAACAACAAAAACCTGGCCTTGAGAGCTTCACTGGAGAATTCCAACAAATTTTTAGAGAAGAGTTAACACCATCATTACTCAACGTATTTCAGAGCACAGAAGAGGATGGTATATTCCCAAACTCATTTGATGACACCAGCATACTCCTAATACCAAAACCAGATAAAGACAACACAAAAAAGGAAAATTACGGACCACTATCTCTCATGAACTAAGATGCAAATGCCCTCAACAAAATTCTAGCCAACAGAATTCAACAAAATATAAAAAAAATAATTCACCATGATGAAGTAGGATTCATACCAGGTATGCAGAGATGATTCAACATTAGAAAAACAATCAATATAATCCACCACAGAAATAACACAAAAGACAAGAACCACTTGATTTTATCAACTGATGAAGAAAAGGAAAGTCCAACAGTCATTCATAGTAAAAACTGTCAACAAAATAGAAATAGAAGGAAAATTCCTCAGTATAATAAAGGGCATTTGAACAAAGCCACCAGTCAACATATTCCTAAACAGCGAGAGTCTGAAAGCATTCTCTTTGAGAATGGGAACCAGACAAGGATGCCCTTTGTCACCACCCTTATTCAACATTGTGCTAGACGTTCTAGCCAGTGTAACTAGTCAAGATAAAAAAAGGATCTTGAAACTGATAAGTAAAAGTGTCTCTATTTGCAGATGACTTGATCCTGTATACAGAAAACCCTAAAGAATCCACACAAAAAGAACTACTGTAACTAATAGAGGTAAGCAAAGTCTCAGGACATGAGATAAACATACAAAAATCAGTTGGACTCATCTACACCAACAGAGACAATCAAAGAGAAATCATCAAATTAATACTATCTACAACAGTCCCCAAGAAGATAAAATACCTAGAAATAAATCTAACCAGAGATCTAAAAGACCCATACAAATAAAACTACAATGTTACAACTGCAAGAGACCTCCATAAGTGGAGAAACATACTTTGCTCATGGGTAGGAAGAGCCAACATTGTGAAAATGTCTCTTCTATCCAAAGTGATTTATAGATACAATGCAATCTTAATCCAAACTCCAATGACATTTTCAATGAGATGGAGAAACAGATTACTAATTTCATACGGAAAAGGGAGAAGCCTGAGGTAAGTTAAGTATTACTGAAGAAGAACAAAGTGGGAGGCCTCACACTACCTGACTTTAGAACTTTTTTCACCACCATAGTAGTCAAAACAGCCTGTTATTGGTACAATAATGGATACATGGACCAATAGCACAGACTTGAGAATCCAGACATAAAATCACCTAACGATGAGCAGCTGATGTTCCACAAAAGACTCAAAGTCTATAATTCTAAGAGTCCAAATGCGAGGCATCAAAAAAATACAGAACATTGCCAACAATGGACAAACACCAGAAGAAAAAATAGATAACTAAGAACTCCTAAAAATCAAACACTTATGCTCATCCAAAGACTTCACCAAAAGAGTAAAAAGACAACCCACAGACTGGGAAAAAATTGGGGTTAAGACAAATCCAATTAGTGTCTAATCTGTGAAATCTAAAACATACTGCAAGACCTCAACAAGAAAAAGACAAACAACACAATTAAACAATGGGAAAGGATATGAATAGGAACTTCACCAAAGAAGACATTTAGGTCGCTAAAAGATTTATAAGGAAATGATCACTAACCGTTAGAAAAATGCAAACCAAAACTACCGTGAAATACCATCACACACCAACAAGGCTGGCATTAATCCAAAAAAAAGCAAAATAATGAATTTTGGAGAGGTTATGGAGAGACTGGAACATTTATATGCTGTGGTAGGAATGTAAAACGGTAAAGGGTATAGCCACTGTCACGGATTGAATTGTGTACCCCCAAAAATGTATGTGTTGATTTGACTTGGTTAGGAGTTCCAGTATAGTGCCCTTCCTCACATGTGTTATGAATCCTGCCTCCGTGACACTGATGATGGAGAATGGTTTGCAGTTGTGTTAGTGAGGCAGGACTCAAGCTTGGGGAATATAAGGGAGAGAAGTGAGCTGAGGAAATTGGGAACGTCATACCACCGAGAGAGAAGCACCAAGAGCAGAGCGTGTCCTTTGGACCTGAGGTTCCTGTGTCGAGATGCTCTCACAGGATGTGGACTCAGCCTACTGGACTGTGATGATTTTTCATATTGACTGGACTCGTACTGGCTTACCAGACTGTGACAATAAAAGCTTCTCCTCATGAAACCTTCCACTTGTGATAATTCTGTTAGAGCAGTACCCGGTGACTAAGACAGCCACTTTGGAAATCAATTTGGTGCTTTCTTAAAAAGCTGGAAAACACAAAAGCCATGTGATTCAGCAGTTGGTCTTCTTGGAATATATCCTAGAGAAATTAGAGCTGCCTCCCAAATAGATACATGCACACCAATATTCATCACTGCACTGCCCACAGTAGCAAAAAGATGGAATCTACTTAGGTGTCCATCAATGGACGAGTGGATATACAAACTATGGGATATTCACACAATGGAATATTGTGTAATGATAAAGAACAATGATGAATTTAGGAAACATCTATCAGGGCGGAATCTGGAGGACATTATACTAAGTGAAATTAATCAGTTTCAAAACAATGAATATTGTATGAGGCTAATATTATCAGGAGTTAAGAATAGGTTTAAACACAGAAGAAAACAGCCTTTGATGGTTACAAGGATGAGAAAGGAGGGAGGGAGTATTTGGTAATCAGATTTAAAAAAAAACAAAAAAACACCATTGTCATCAAGTCAGTTTCAACTCATAGTGACCCTATACGACTGTGTAGAACTGCTCCGTAGAGTTTCCAAGGAGTCCCTGATGCATCTGAACTGCCAACTTTTGGTTAGCAGATGTAGCACTTGCGCACTACATTACCAGAGTTTCTAGTAATTAGATAGTAGATAGGATTTTAGGTGAAGCGAGGGACAACACAGTAGAGAAGTCAGCACAACTGTACGGAACCAAAAGCTAAAAAGTTAAAATATGACTAAAGAGTTTGAGGTTCAGAGTAGCAGGACGGGGACCTAAGGACCATGGTTTCAGGGCACATCTAGATCAACTGGTAACAAAGTTTATTAAGAAAATGTTCTATATCCCACGTTGGTGAGTGGCATCTGGGGTCTTAAAAGCTAGCAAGTAGCCATCTAAGAAGCATCAACTGATCTCAAGCAACCTGGAACAATGGATAATGAAAACTATCAAAGGTATAGGAAAAATATGAACCCCCAAAGCAGAAAGGGCCACATAAACCAGAGATTACATCAGTATGAGACTGGAAGAACTAGATGGTACCTGGCTACCACCAATGACTGTGTGTATAGAGAACGCAACAAAAAATCCTTGATTAAACAGGAGAAATGCGGGCTACAGAACTTGAAAAGACCAGACTTGATGATCTGATAAATGGATGGGTCCCCAGAAGACATGGCCCTCAAAGTCTCTGTTAGCCCAGAACTGAAACTGTTCTAGAAACCAACTCCTCAGACAAAGATTAAACTGTTCTCTATGACATAAAATGACA
Organism: Heterohyrax brucei; assembly: GCA_028571685.1. NCBI lineage: Eukaryota > Metazoa > Chordata > Mammalia > Hyracoidea > Procaviidae > Heterohyrax > Heterohyrax brucei. Next base: position 97,034,378 of record CM053141.1, on the reverse strand, counting down.
GTGGTGAAGTGTGCTTCTTGGCTTGAGTAAATACAGGAGGCTAACTGGGTGACTTTGGTATAGAGGCAAAACAAAAGGAAAGAAGGGGACAGGAGGTGGTTGAATAGACACGGGAAATAAGAGGTGCGGGGAATGAGTATGCTGTTGTATGTGGGGAAAACAACTGAAGTCACACAAGAAGGTGTGGGTTTTTCAAATTATAAACTTTTATGTAAGACAATGAAAAAAATGAGTAAATAAAAAAGTGGGTAGAAATAGAAAAGCATTCAAAGAAAAATTTGGGCGAAAATCTAGTTCCATGCTCTGAAATATATGTTATTTTCGAACAAGTGTTTATAAAATGTTTTAGTTTAGGAATAAAAAAATCTTTCATCTCTGGCTATTTATACATCACAGGCATTTTTTTTTCGACAGATGCAAAATTAGGCCACCAAACCCACTGCCACTGAGTTTATTCCAACTCATAGTGACTGTTTTAGTCATCTAGCAGTGTACTAACAAAAATACCACAAAGTGGATTGCTTTAAGAAAGAAAAGTTTATTTTTACACAGTCCAGTAGGTTACAAGTTTGAGTTCGAGGTGTCTAATCCAGGGGCATGGCTTTCCCTCTGTTAGCTCTGGGGGAAAGTTGTTGTGTTGCATCAGTCTTGGGTCAGGGAGTATCTTAGTGCAGGAACCTTAGGTCTGAAGGATGCACTGTTCTCCTGGTGCTGTTTTCTTGACGGTGTGAGGTTCCCAACTGTCTGCCTGCTTTCCTTTCCTTTCACCTCTTGTAGGACAAACGGATAAAAGGTAGTGCAAGCCACACTCCAGGAAAGCTCCAATGGAGCTGGGGGGTGACCTCAGGAAGGGCTTTACAGTCCCACCCTAATCCTCTCTAACATAATCCACTTTGTTAACCACAGACAGAGATTAGGATTTACAGCATAAGAAAACCACAAAATGAAGGACAATCACAGAATACGGTGAACTCTAGCCCAGCTAAATTACTACACATATTTTTGGGGGGACACAATTCAATCTACAACAGTGACCACACAGGACAGAGTAGAACTTTTCCACAGTTTCTGGGAAACACATGGAGGATTTGAACTGCCAACCTTTCAGTTAGCAGCCGTATCATTTAACCAGTACACCAACAGGGTTTCCCATATGCAAAATAGAGATGACAATTCCACAATTACTGGCTCAAATGTCTTTAAGATGAAAAGTAAAATAAAGATTATTATTATACTTCTAGAAAAGACCCACAAATGTTTTAAACTAGTTATCTTGATGGAAATTTTGGGACATTCAGAGAAAAAAACTGTTCAAACAAATATTTTGGGTAACAGTCCAATAAAATTAAATTGAAATAGTCCCATTTTCCAGCTAATACTATGGGAGACCTGTATGTGAAAATAGTTAAATTAATGCCTGGAGCCCTGGTGGTGCAGTGGTTAGGAACTGGGCTGCTAACAAAAAGGTGGTAGCTTCACTCCACTAGCGACTCCTTGGAAACCCTGGGGGGTGATTCGTCCTACAGGGTCACTGTCAGTCAGAATTGGCTTGAAGGTAATTTTTTTTTTTTTTAAGTAAGTAATGGAGATTAAAAGTAATGTGTTTTGGCTTTGCTCCAACTCATAGTTAAAGTAATTAATAATTGAAAGTATCTCCTATAATTGTCTAATAAGTATAATACGGGTTAATATTTCTGAATAGCTTCACTACTTGCTCAGCAATGCAGCCAAGCCAAGGGCCGTCGAGTCGGATCCCATTCTGTATATATCTACTACTTCGGTTTGCATCTATTCCTTGTGTTTATGTGCTACTGTCAATGATGCTTGTTCAACAGCTACTATCAACTCTATTCTCTTCCAGGCATATGCAGGGATTGCAGTTAGAAGATTACAAACAGCCTGTCTGTATAATGGTGACAAATATTGTTTGCACATAGACTCGATGGCACTTGGCTTGGCTGGCTATATTACACATAATTTGCAATCATAAAATGCAAATTAATGTATTGTGCAATATCTTAGAGGTTTAAAAACGTTGCTATTTCTAAACTTTGTTTGCCAGGGTTGCTGGAGCACCTTTTTTTCCAGACCTTTGTATAAAGTTTCAGAATAGTTCATTTTGAGTTTATTGTCAAGAAAAACACAATTTTCTCTTTCTACAATAAAAATAACCCACAATTGTTATAATTAGATATTGCTGTGTTTACAGTACTTTTTATATTAATCATGTACTGGCCAGCTGATAGTAAACTGGCTAACATTTCCAGATGGGGATGCCAAGAACAAAATTTCATAAGATATTTACTTCTTAATGAAAAATAGTGTTTTATTTTGATTCACAATATATTTGAGGGTATTAAATATCATGAATTTGTAGTTCAAATCTTTGGTTATCTTTCTCAGAGCATAAAATGTTCTTTAATCATTATTCTGAACAATAAGAACACTGGACTTTGGCAGTTTTGTTTATAAAATAGATTTCTATCGAAATATCTGATGTCGAATCCTGTCACTTCAATCCAGGAAGCTGCTATAAAGAGTTATCAAGACTTTCCACGGGTTAAACTTTGTGTACTTTCCAGTGGGAGGCACAGGTGCATGTTGTATAGTGCTACGACAGAGCCATTGTAAACTGGCTCAAGAGAACCAGTGGAGAGCATTTCCCTCCAACTTCACTTTTAGCGATGTTAAAGTTGAAGACAGAAATCAGCAAACACTACAGTCAGGTCTTTTCTCATGGAGAGCCAGCTGCTGAGCAGTTACCAACAAATGGCTATGTGAAGGGAACCAAACAGGAAAGGAAATACAGAGATGGTTTTTAGTAGTAGAAACAATTTTTAATGGAGTTTGAAGAGAATTTTTAGATTTGGAATTAGAAAATGTTATTGAAAATTTCAGCTCTTTGAAGAATGTTTTCAGTCTTTCGTGAGATCAGTTAAGGTCCCTGGGTGGTGTAAACATTTTGTGCTGTCTGGCTGTCGGAACCCACAGAGTAGTGCCACCAATTTGCCTCAGTAATGGTTACAGCCAAGAAAACCCTATGGAACAGTTAGTTCTACTGTGAAATGCATGGGGTTTGGTTTGGGGTTTGGGTGAGATCAACTAATTTTGGAAGTTTGGAGGCAGCCAACAAGGAATATCAAGTTATGTGTAGTCCTGAGGGATCTGGTGTGTTTATAAAAGGCCATGCAGTGTGTGATCATGTTGTTGGGAAAGGGGTATCTAACAAAGTAACTTGGTTCTTGCGTGTTTCAGCTAATCTTAATTTAAAACATGAAGTAGTCTTCCACAGAAACTCAGCAAATCCTAATGGGAACACTCAAAAGATCCCTGGAACTCTTGGTTCAGGCCGGCTCACTGAAAAGTAAATACTGGCATCTTGCAAGCCAAGGACCCATTTATTATATTCTCCAGTTTGTAAAGCCAACAGAAGCCAGCTTTACTTCATGGCAATACAAATATGTAAGCTTCGGAGACATTATAATTTGACGTTGTACGTGGAAACCACCATGGAACTTTACAAAGGGAAAACCATTCTTACCATTATTATATTTCATTTACAAATATAATTTGATTTCTTATATAAAAATACATAACTAAGTGATTTGAAGATAACATCAGCCCATAGGCTATATCCTATCTATTACAAACACTTAAAAGACATAAATAGATATACACTGAAATGTTTAATTACCACATTAGCTAGAAGAGAGGTAGTAGGTCTATTGCTGTGATTACCACTATGTCATTAATCAGTGCAGTCCTGGTGACACAGTGACTGAGAGCTCTACTGCTAACCAGAAGGTCAGCAGTTCAAATCTACCAACTGTTCCTTGGAAACACTGTGGGGAAGTTCAACTCTGTCCTACAGGGTTGCTATCAGTTGGACCCACTCAGTAGCAGCAGGTTCTGTTTTCTTGTTTTCCTTTTTATTAATTAATTGTCCCTATCCATTTCCTGGTTTATTTCTTCTCCAGCGCACATATCACTGTATGACACAGTAAGTATTTTTCTGACTGTTTGTACGCTGTAACCTGAACTTCTTAATGCCGGTAAATTTCCATTAGTCCCTAAACCTGCCCAAATCAGATTTGGCCTGCTCCACTTGCTCAGAAAGACCAGCTGTGACCTCTAATTGACCTCCAAAGAGGTCAGTGCAACAGAAGGAAGAAAACAGAAGGAAAGTCATCACTCAGACCCTATTTCAATGCAAGAGGTACGATAAGAACCATGGCATCTTCTGTTTCCTGGCCACCTTCTAGGCAGAACACGTGAACTGCCGTCTTCTTGCTGCCCTAATCACACATAAGCCCTGCTTCCCAGTAGCTTGATGAGCTGGATGTGAGGAACTTTCTCCCAGCTCCTTGTTCTGCACATTGCCATAAAGTTACTTTCTGTTTCTCAAAGACCGGTGTCCCGATAACTGGACTCCTTTTAGGGTTCACTAACAAAATTATCTGTTTCCATCTGCTGAGGAGCTCTGGTGGCACAGTGGTTAAGTGCTGGGCCACTAACCAAAAGGTTGGCAGTTCGAACCCACCAGCCACTCTGTGGGAGAAAGATGTGGCAATTTGCTTCTATAAAGATTTACAGCCTTGGAGACTTTCTGTTGGGACATCATGAGCTGGAATCAACTGGATGGCAACGGGTTTTGATATTTCTGTCACTTCAGTGTGTAGGCCCACATAGGCAAGGATCTTTTCTGTTTGTTCATTGCTTTATTGCCACTGCTGTGCCCCATCCACTGACTGGTCCATGAAAGATAGTAATGAATATTTGTTGAAAGAATAAGTGTGAAAATTGATTGAGAAGTGCCAACTATTGAGAACTTTTGGGATTCTACTCTGAGATTTCATAGTTAACCATTCATACTCATAAACAGAGAAGATACACAGAAAAAAGTGGCAGAATTTTTTTTTACTCCTTTGTTAATATATTGAAAATATGTTTTAGATTTCGTATCTCTTCTCAGCATTGAGATTTAAGAAAATATCTTAATAGTATTTAAGCTAGTGAGAAATGATAACTTTCTACCGCATCAGGTGAGGCCACCACTATTAATGAACCTGACTTTAAGGAACAAACTCTCTCATCCCTAGAAGTTCCAAAGAGAGGATACTTTTCATCAAGGAAATGAAAGATGATGGTTTTATTTTTCTCTTTTGGAGACTCACTTTTTTTCTTTAGAGTTTCTTAGTAAAAATATTTAAAAGTGGACTAAGAAAAAATTTATATCCCCATATGGATAATACTTTTTTCCCAACAACTTCCCATATTTAGTTATCTGTACAGTTCTTATTCAACAAAGGACATCTAGGGGTCACCATGGAAACTATGGAAATAAGGGAAAATTGCTAATTGGCAAATATGAGTTGGATAGCAGGAAGATAATTAGCTAGCCTGGATAAATTCCGATTTTCTAGATACAGCTGTTGTCAGTTGCCATCAGTTTAGCTGACTCACAGCAATCCCGGGAAACAGAATACAACATTATGCAGTCCTGCACCGTCCCTTGATTGTTGGTATTTCAAGTGCCATCAGGGTCACTAATGTGGACACACTTCAGTGGGACTTCTAGACTAAGACAGATTAGGAAGAAAGCCCTGGGCATCTGCTTCTGAAGATTAGCTAATGAAAACTCTACAGATTTAAGATTTATAGTGTATGGTATTAAAATCCATTAAATGATAGTAGTTTTTTTTTTTTTAATTTGGCTTTGATTGCACAGCCAGCCAAGTAAGCTAGTCATAATAAAAACTATAGTATTTTCACCTATTTACATTATATTTAAAAATCTGAGTTATCTAGATGTATGTGTGTAGGGTTTTAAATACTCCATTAGTAACAAAATGTCTTTATCTGGTAGTAAGTTTCTTAGAGAACAGCAGCTTTGTTTTCCTGGACATCAAGTATGGACCTGAGACCATAATCAGTTCTCAGTGACTAACTATGAAATGAACATTGCATAACCGACTTTGAAGTGAAGTGACCCTGCACCTAGGTCAACGTCATTGAATTGAGAGCTAGGTTAGATAGTTTGGACCCCCTATCCTATTTACTTATTAGTTTGTTCATTGTATTAATTTGCTATGACTCATAGAGAAGTTCATTAAAAAAATTACTAAAAGTGAGTCATTTCTAGCTTATATATTTCCTAATGTCTCACAAAAGCTAAAAATAATTTAAAAACTCTTTGGACCAGAGAATGGGACTTGTCTGTTCATATTTAATAATCCTACTGCAGCCCTATACCAGATTCTCTTCTTCGTGCTGCTTCTTTCTCTGGAGTAGAAAAAACAGAAATCAGGTCTATATCAGGCAAGTTAAGCGAGGTCTTGAATCCTTTATCAATTTGTTCATTTTCAAAAGATATAAAATGTACATAATCAAGTAATAGCTATTTAATGGAGGTAAATTCTTCAGCTCCTCTTCCTCAGTTTCTCTTCTTGTTTTGCTGTAGGAACTACGTCAGTTCCTTTGCAAGGTACATAGAACTGCTGAAAATTTACATTTGCTATTTCTACCTATTACTCCATTCACATGAAAATTTGCTTTTTTATATTTATGTGTATCAGTCTACTCATAAAAACCAAAAAAAAAAAAAAAAAACCCATTGCATAGAAGTAGCACTCATAGAGCTAGGACTTCTCCGAGTTGGAACAGGTAGAACTTCCCCACTGGGTTTCCAAGATAGATTTGAATGTCAGTCCTTTGGTTAGTAGCCACACTCTTTACCACCCATTTATAGACAGATTGATTTCATGAAAATTTCTACTGTGTGATTATTTATTTGCTTATTGCTGTGTCTGGCATACGGACATTATCTCTGTTCCAGTTCAGTTTTTTCATCCACATATTCCTCTAGGAAGCTTTTTTATAACATGTCCTTCATTTCTCTTCTTCAGCAATCTCCCGTTATTCACTGTTCTATGAGAGGAATGCAGACCCTCCAGCCAAGAGAGGAAATAGAACTGTACAAAATAGTATTTCTAATGCAAAAATCCATGTGATCTTTAAGAACAGTCTAAGTCCAACTGACTAAAAAGTTTTCTGCATTTTCCCAAGGTCAGTGGAGTTCAGAGAACACAGCAAACTTTGAGGAGCATGCCAATGAATTTTGTAAAATCTGTTTTTTTGTATGTATGAAGACACAGGGCTTGGCTGGTCATTCTGGCCTCCAGATGGTCACAGGATACAGCCAGTAATGACTGTAGAACATCCTGAAACAGATTATTAATTTAATTGAGCAACATATCACGTTTGTTTGTTTGTCAGAGAATTTGTGAAAAATGTCCACAGTGTTCTCTGTCTGTCCTGCTACCTCTCCAGACTAATGGACAGCTACTTTTTGGCTTGGTTATTGTAACGGCTTTCTGACTAGTCCCTTGAACAATATTGCTCTCCTAAAATGTATGAATTCTGTTTCCAGACATATTATTTTAAAACTTAAATTCATTTTGTGATTCCCAGTCTTGGAGAAGTCCTTGAATTATAATTGTAGTTAGGATAAAATGTAAAGACTTTTCATTGTGGCATTCAAGCGCTGTTTGAATCGGGGTTCCCAGCTTCCTTTCCTAGTCATAACTTATGCCACTGGCCCTTGGGCACAGGGCTGCAGCCATACTGAGCATCCTGTGCTTCCTCAAAAGAGCTTTCCCTCCAGAACTTTCCCATGGCTCTTCCTGTTTCTGCAGGAAGCCCCTTCTTCACAATTTAGTACTGCAGGTACTGTTCTAGACACCTCTTTAAGATTTTGTGAGGCAGCAAGCAGTAGTTACTTTTAATTGGGCCAGAAAGTGAAGCTTCATGAAAGAAGTAATTCTCAAACTTGGAGACAAATAAGCACTCACAGGCACACAAGCAGGACACAGTGCAGTTTCAGCAGAGGGAACAGAATAGGTAGAAACTGTGGAAGACAAGAAAATATTTGGTATGGAAATTTTGGTGTCATTTGTTAAAATAAAAAAAAATAGGCTGAGGAATGAGTTATAAGAGAAAGATGAAGTGTGCTTTAACCCCATTGCCATCGAGTTGATTTTGATTCATAGTGATCTGGTAGGTCAGAGTAAGCTGCTCTGGGGGAGCCCTGGTGGCACAGTGGTTAAGAACTGTGGCTCTTCACCAAAATATCAATAGTTCAAATCCACCAGATGCTCCTTGGGAGTTCTTTGGACATGCTGCATTAGAATTCTCTGGGACTACCAGATGGAGATAAATAGAAAATGGGTATTTGGAAATGCGGAGAGTGACATTAGCTTGGTATATAAAAGACGAGGAAGAAAGGTAGATCTGGGAATTATCAGGACATAAAATTTCCAAGGAAAATATCACGGAGTAGTTAAAAAGCAATATCAACATTGAAATAATTGTTACTGTTGTCAGGTGCCATTGAGTCAGTTCCAACTCACAGCAACCCTGTGTACAACAAAACAAAACACTGCCCAGTCCTGCACTGTCCTTGCAGTTGTTGCTGTATTTGAACCCACTTTTCTAGCCACTGTGTCAATCCCTCCTGTTCACCGTTCTCATCTTTTTCACTGACTCTTTAGTTTACCAAGCATGATGTGCCCCAGGAACAGGTCTATCCCACTAACATGTCCAAGGCACACAAGACGAAGTCTCAACCATCCATGCTTCTAACGTGCCTTCTGGCTATACTTCTTCCAAGTCAGATTTTTTCATTCTTCTGGCAGTGCATTGTATATTCAGTATTCTTCCTGAGCCAGTCCACAGGGTTTCCCAGGAAGGGATGGTGAATTCAAACTGCCGATCTTTCCATTAGCAGCCGAACACCTAACCACTGTGCCACCAGGACCCCTTTTAAATAGCAGGCACAAGTAAAGGGGACGAGGAGAGCTCAGAGGAGCTGGGTCTCAAGAACCAAGGGAGGCTAGAGTTTCAGGAAGGAAGTGGTCCACAGCCTAAATGTGGCAGGTAATTTAATTAAGGTAAAAACTAGAAGGACCTCATGGGATTTGACAGCAGGAAAGTCTTTGATCAGTTTGCCAGGGATGTGAGAAATTGATACACAAGGAAGTGTAGATGGAGACTGAATCTCTGGGTGTCACAGATGGTGAACACAGCTGTTACTAGAAAGGTGAAGGTTCAAGTCCCAGAGACGTCTGTACAGAAAGGCTGTTGAAAACCCTAGGGAGCACAGTTGAGGTCCGACACACATAGAATTACCGTGAGTCAGAGCCGACTCAGTGCTGGCCGGTGGCGGTTGGTTTGGCTGGAGACTGAGGAGAAAGTGGGATATGAGAAAATGTAGCTAGAGACTGAAGACATTCGTGAAGTATGGCTATGAAACAAATTAGATGAATAGAGCAGCATGGCTGTCACCTATAAGGCAGGTGCAGAATTAAGAAAGACTGTTATGTTTATATATATATTTTTTGCAGTAGACAAGACTCCTTTATAGGGAGATGGGGGCAAGGTAGGAAATACAGAATTTGAAGAAACAATTTATGATGCAAGATATTGCCATAGAGAGTGGGGGGCCAGGTTTTGAACCTAAAGGAATTAACTTTTAGTAGAAGAGAGCTCTGAGACAGGAAGAAAAGAGGGAAGTATCATGGGTTGGTTACACATCTGTTCATTGCAACTTTCTTTTGAGGTAGCAGATATGGTCTCAGCTAAGAGGTTAGAAGATGTAAAGAATAGATACTTGATCTCAGCAACTTTACTGATATATTTGATGGTGCAAGACCATCAAGAAAAATAGATTTTTATATGTCAAGGATTCATACTTAAGAGGATTCAAGGCTGTGACGTTTCTGCAGATGTGCACATGTGACCTGTTCTGGTCTGGCCCAGGAATAGGAGGCAAGGAGAGAAGAGGGATTTGAAGGTCAAGGATGTGAAAAGTTGTGGGTTCTTCTTTGACACTGAACTTGACACAGCCTCTTTCTTGCCATTAAAGTGTTTCTAGGACTCAGCCACAGATTTAGGCATTTGCTGAGAAGTCTTGTCTACACATTTTCAAAAAACTCTTTATGCTAAGAAGCATAAGAAATAATGTAAGAAATTTTCTATTGTTATAAGAAACAGTCATGGCTATAACTCTTACTGGAAAATATGTGTTCATTTAAAAAGCATTTGTCTAATATATTTAGCTTATGTTTAACATGCACATTTGGTTTAAACCAATAGTTATATCTGTGGAAGATTCTTCACCCCCTATATCTGTGAATATGTCACTGTCCCCTTCTACTTTCAGTGGTGCTAAACCTTTCTTCAACGCAACTTTTATTTTTTTCCAGTTCTTTAATATTTTGCTTCCCCCCCTCCCCTTGTCTCTAACTTTTTGCCTTTGTCTATGTTATACTGCTGAGTTAACAGTGTTCTGGGCACAGGAAAGCACTGGGTAAATATCTGCTGAATGACTGACCCAAATCCCAAAGCAGGATACTCCAGTCACAGGGTCAAATCAGGAAAATCGTGCTGCCAACTTAAACCTGTCTTTCCGGTTGCTTCAAGCCACTCATTCTTGGCTAAGCAGAACTTGTGAGCAAACAGCTCTGCAGCATTGCTGATAGAGCCTATGCCAGTGCTGCTGGGAGGATAAAAAGGAGAACTTACTGAAGTACAGAATTTTCGAACTGGAGTTTTCTTTGTCTACAGCTACTACTCTGAGACTGTCAGACTTTAGGATTGTGGTACACATACCTATACACACAGTCTCTCTCTTTGTAATATACTATATATACAGACATATGAGCATACACACACATTTTACTATAGCTTCATTATGAGTAACAGATATTCTTGGGACAAGGCCAGCGGGTTAAAGTTTTAACCACAGGAAGAGAAACCATTTAAGTTAAACCATATTTGAACATGTATTAATACAGTCCATGAAAGAATTTTGTGGCTATCTCTCTCCCAGCAGCAAGCTGAGCCTGCTCTCTCTCTCTACATTTCTGGTGAAGTCTTGCTAGCTACTACTTCGCAGTGTTGTATTTTTAGCACACAGTTTCACTTAATTGTTATTGATTTTTCCTAGAAAGTTTTTACTATTCTATTTAAAACATGGTTTTAAAAGTCTTTGCTCTTTGTTTCATGTGCAAATGTTTTTAAAACAATGTCTAGAGGGCTAGAATTTTTCTGCAGGAATGAGTCTTATTTAGTCATTCGATACTTTACTCAACAAATATTTGATCAGGGCATAATATTTCTTGGATTCAATGGTACACAAGATACAGTGTGTGGAGTTTATCTTCTAGTAGAAAAGTAATTTAAAAAAAAAGAGCAAGAAAATGATAATAGCCTTAGGTGGCAATAGGCATGAAGAAAAACAAAGTTTGAGAGGACTGAGTAACGGGGATTTTAGTGTTTTAGACAAGGTGATCAGACTAGACCTTTGTGAAGAGAGGATTTTATGCAGAGATGGGAGCAGAGTGCGGGAGTGAGACTTGAGATGGCCTGGGAAGGCAGACAGAGGCAGAGGGGAAAGCTGGCGCACAGCCCTGAGGTGAGAAGAAGCCGATCCAGGAGCTGTCCAGAGCCCGAAGAAGGCCGGTGTTCCCGGTGTGGCGCGAGCGGGCAGGGGGGTGATCACAGGCAAGTTAGGGTCACCCTGGGCCACGGAGGCAATAGCAAGAAACCTGAATTTCATTCTACATGTGAAAGAAAATCTTAACCTGTGAGTAATGTGAACGGACTTGGAGGGCAGTGGCGGCTCAGCGGCAGGATTCCAGCCTCCGTGCAGGAGACCTGAGTTCAGCTCCTTCCATTGCACCTCAAGCACAGCCACCAAGTGTGTGTCTGTCGGTGGAGGCTAGCACACAGCTGTGATGCTGGACAAGTTTCAGGGGACCTTCCAGACTAAGACAGGCTGGGAAAAAAGGTCTGATGATTTACTTCTGAGAAACAAGCCGTTGAAAACTCTGTGGACCCCAGTGGTCTGATGCTGTTGTGCACAGCTTTGTCACGCGCTTGGGGTTCACTCCCCAGCAGCTAAGGACAACACTGTCTGACTTACATTTTGAAAAGAGCACTTTGGTCACTGTGTTTACAGGCCAGATGGGGGAAGACTAGTTGTAAGACTAAGGCAGTGGCTGAGGTGAGAGAGGATAATGGCTCGGACTAGGGTGACAGTGGTAGAAATCAAGGCAATGTGTGGATTTGAATCATATTTTAAAAGCAAAGCTTCAAGGCCTTGTTGGATGTGGGTAGATGCAGGCATGAGGAGAAGTGAGGAATCAAAACCAAAGCTTTGGGTTTAAGCAGTGTGCGTGATAGCTTTATAAAACAAGATTGGGAGGACAAGTAGAGGAAATGGGCCCTGTGGGAAAAGCAAGAGTTGTATTTTGGACACAGTAAGCTTGAGATGACCATCAGACATTCATGTGGTGATCTGGAAAAAGCAGTTAGATCAGTATTCAATTGGGATATTTTTGTTCACATTTAACTTACATTAAAAAACCTATTGCAGCAAGGTTATTTATTATTTAGCTATAAAAAATTAAAATGAGCTGTAGTTGAGTTAGACAGAACATGTGCTTATGCTTAGGTAGCTCACAGAACCATTGAGAGAGCTGAAGGATCACACTTGGCCTAAAGTAATCAAGGAAATTTCTCCCCAAAACCCTAAACCAGAAGTGGATACAAGAAAAAAACGGCTAAATATGTCTTGGGATAATAACGTCCCGAGCTGGGCTGGAGCCACCAACATTTTAGCTGCCATACTGTGTGAAGGCCAGACACCTGGTAGTAGGCTGATTACATGGATTTTTCCACCACAGAAAGAGCCATAGTTTGCTGTCAGTGAAATAGATGATCTTCAGTTATTCTGAATTGGAATTTTTTCCCCTCTCTGTGCTTCTCTCAAAGTCATCATTCCTAACTTAATCCGCGCTGTTTTCTCCATCAGGAGATACTGTACAATGCATTTTCTGTTCAATAAAAATATTTCAAAATGAAAGAAGTAAGAAAATTGATTAATATTGATGGAATTGCTAGTTTCACCATCATTCGGGAATAGTTGGCTTTATAGAATTTTGGAATGGCACATCAAAAATTTGTTTCTGGTACCAGCTAGGAGACAACACTGTGAAGCTGGGGTATAAGTTTCTAGGATATGGTTTGTACTCTGAACCAGTGACCAGTTTATAGCACTGATACTTTTGAGGTCGGAATCAGGGATAGATTATTTGGAGAGCAAAGTGCACACACATTACTTTTACTGGCTTACTAACTAATCTGTAGTGCACAATTGTACCTTTTTTCACCATGTTATAGAAATTCACCTGAAACTGTGCACTACAGATAAGTAAGTACCACAATTCATCCCTGCACACCTTGCTGACTTTAAACCTGTATATTCCTCACTTACTGGCTAACATACTCCTGGTCAGAGTACAGAAGTCTGGTAATCGCAGGAGTGAAAGTGAGAGTGATACCTCTCCGTAATTCATTTAATAGCACACTCATGTAAATTTGTCTCCCACTACAGTCCGTCTGTCACCTTGAAGACTAAGGCGCACCTGACCCAAGCCACAATATTTTCTGTCACATCATATGCATGCAAAAGCTGGATGATGAATACCAATGGCAGAAGAAGAATTGATGCCTTTGATTTGTGGTGTTTGGGAAGAATATTGAAAGTACCATGGACTGCCAAAAGGAAAAACAGATCTGCCTTGAAAGAAGTACAAGCAGAGTGCTCCCTAGAAGCAAGGATGGTGAGACCATGTCTTACATACTTTGGACATGTTGTCAGGAGAGATCAACCTCTGGAGAAGGACATCATTTCCCTATGGGAAATTTCTACTGAATAGTAATTCACCTAAAAATAACTGACAGGGGAATAGCACTGCTGTTACACAATGGAATCAGCATTTTGTTCTGTTGTACATCAGGCCACTGTGAGTTGGAATCGACTCGACAACACCTAACGACAACAGTAGTCCTTTCGGAGCCCTGGTGGCACAGTGGTTAGAAGCTCTGCTGTTAACCAGAAGGTCAGCACTTTGGAACCACCAACTGTTCCTTGAAAATCCTGTGGGACAGTTCTGTTCTGTCCTACAGGGTTGCTATAAGTTGAAATTAACTCAATAGTCACGGGTTTGGTTTGGGTTTTTATAGTCCTTTTAAGATCTGTTGGATGCAGCTGAGAAGACTGCCTCAACAGAGAGCCATATGAAGACTGGCTTAATTTCACTGGAAGCTGAGATTATCATTTGTCCATTTTAGATTCAGAAATCATGGGATAAATAGTCCAAAAGATTATGATATTGGTCCTAGCTATAACAAGGAAATACGGCGACCTGTGGCACAGTTGGTAACAGCTCAGCTGCTAACTGAAACACTGGCAGTTTGATCCCACCCAGGCACTTCAAGGGAGAAGGACCTGGTGGTATGGTCTCACTTTATAAAGACTACAGTGTAGAAAATGCTGTGGGAAAATTCTACTTTACAGTGATTCAATAGCACCTAACAGCAGCTTAACAGGGAAATAACGCTGCTGCCACACAATGGGGAAACCCTGGTGGTGTAGTGGTTAAGTGCTATGGCTGCTAACTGAAAGGTCAGCAGTTCAAATCCACCAAGTGGTCCTTGGAAACTCTATGGGACAGTTCTACTCTGTGTATAGCATCACTATGAGTCATAATCGACTTGATGGCAGCAGATTTGGGCTCTGGGTTACACAATGGGGTAAAAAAAGTTATTAATGGAAACTCTTATCAGTTTCTGGGGTACCTGTTAGTATCGCCATGTCCAAAAAAACCAAAGGAAACAAACAAACAAACAAACCATTGTTATTGAGTCAATTCTGACTCATAGCAACCCTATAGGACAGAGTAGAACTGCCCCATAGAGTTTCGAAGGAGCACTTGGTAGGTTTGAAGTGGTGATCACTTGGCCATTACTAAGGAAATCTATAGCAACGCAACAGGTCTGACAGGATGAATGCTCAAGGTAGCCGCTTTCTTGGGGATGAAATTACCGATTAATGTAGCAGGTTCAGATCCTTGGTTGAGGACAAAAAGGACATGGAATGACAGCAAGGAAGGCAAGTCATGAGCCATCAGTACCAACTACAGCCCCTAGATGAGTTGCAGAGTTACAGGTTATAGCATCTAACCACATTTTCTTTCATCATTTACTTATGTATTTTAACAAGTTCCCCTTAATTTTTTCTCCACTTTATCTATAATTTATACAGTATATTTTAGGGATGATTAGTTTTAAGCCCCAAATTGATAGAATATAAGGCCAAGACCATGGTGCAATTCCAGAACTGGATATCTGCCAGAAAGCCTGAATTTCAGTCTGGGTAAGACTAAAGCTTCTTCCCTTTATATGGGAGGAATAATTAGGTTAAGTGAGAGTGTTATTTTTATTTATTTATTATGTTGCAGCTTTAAATGTGGGGAGAAGCTTGTAAGTTGATGTTCGGCTGCCAAAGGCTTTGTTAGTAATAGACACTTGTTACTCGTTTGGGCTACGTAACAACTATGACACTTTCTATATTTGGGGAACGCCCCAATTGTGAGTCTTGGTATAAGACAAAGGGAGTCTGTCACTACAGAGGCATAGAATGTTAGATAGTTAACAACTTGCCTTAAAGACAAACCCGCTTCATACCATTTGGGTTTGGAGCTGGGCTTTGACCAAGGAACCAGTGATACAGTAAGAACAGGAATCTATTTTTTTACCCGGTAACTACAGCAATAACAGGAGTTATTTCCTTACCAAAAAACAGATCCAAGACTGAGTTTGACACTATTTTTGTGAACTGTTAGCCTAAAATCGGGCTCTCCAGCTCTTCCAGCAAGTCTGTAAACTATCAATATCCTTCTGGTAATGTGTTCCACCAGCCAGGATTGGCTTCTGTTACTGAACACCAAGAATCCAGAATAATGTAACATCTGTTGAGGTAGTTCCCAATATATTGGCATTGTCATGAATCTCTTTAAAAATGTGTCAGTCATGATACATTGAATTCATATTTTAAAATATATTCCCATTTACTAACAATGACTTCCCTGACAGGGAACACCACAAAGAATTCCTCATGGAGTGGCAGAAAAGTGGGGCGCAGGACACTAACTATAACAAAAAGACCAGGCTTGACGGTCTGACAGACTAGAGGGTCCCCAAAAGACATGGCCCCTGGACTCTCTATTAGCCCAGAACTATAATCATTCCCAAAGCCAATTCTTCACATAAAAACTGGACTGGGCTACAAGACCTAAAATGATACTGGCAAAGAGTGTGCTTCTTGGCTTCAGTAGATACATGAGAGTAGATGGGCAGCTCCCATTCAGAAGCAAGATTAGAGGGAAGAGAGGGACAGGAGTTAGTTGAAAGGGCATAGGAACATAAAGCATGAGGAAGAAGAGTGTGCTATCACTTTGTAGGGTGAGCAACTAGGGTCACATAGCAATGAGGGTTAAGGTTTGTAGGACAAACTAACTTGAATTGTAAACTTTCACATAAAACACAATAAAAAAATGTTTTAAGTCTCAAGGAAATGCATTTGTTAAGAGTGCAATTTTTCTCAGGTAAAATGATAAAATTCATCAGTTTAAAAATATGGAAAATAACATACATGCTTCATTGCTCTTTCCAAGAGCTCCAGGTTGAGAATTATCAGGTTCAGAGAAACCAAGGACACACTCTGCACTAAAACTTCATTAGTTCAAATGAAGTGGCAGGGAGGACTGTGTATATTAATGGAATATATCAATTTGTAAAGCAAGGAACTATTAGAATTTCCAAATACTTAAACCAAATCACTGCATCTAAATACCAACAAACCATTACAAGAAATGCTAGAAATCGGTTAGAGATGACGGACATTCTGCCAAGCTACATTTATAGACAAGAAAGAGAGAGAGAGAGACAGAGAGACAGAGAAAGAGAGGATGAGACAGACAAAGAAAGAGAGAGAGAGAAAGCAAGCAAACAAGCAAGAATATTGTTATCAAGTCAGTTCTAACTCACAGCAACCCTGTAGGAGAGAACAGAACTGCCTCACAGGGTTTCCAAGGAGTGGTTGGTGGATTTGAACTACTGACCTTTTGGTTAGCAGCTGAGTTCTTAACCACTGCTCTGCCAGGGCTCCAAAGAAGAAATAAATGGTACTTTATGACCATAAGTGAAACATATCCCAAACAAGAGGTGTCCCAATAGCAGTTAAGACAGCAAGCAGTTTGAGTGAGCTCTGTGTAGGATGGGCAGATAATTTATCACCCAAACTGAGAAATGCTAAGAGTGAAGGAGAACTGATGAATGGATAAGCAGACAGATGAATGGACAAACAAACTATGATACATATATTCAATGGGACACTATCCTATGATAAAAAACAATAATATTTTTAGAAAACATCTCATAACGTGGTCTCAATTGAAAGAGATCATATTGAGTGAAATCTGTCAGTGTCAAAAGGACAAATTTTGTATGAGACCCCTGTTAGAAGGACTTAACAAGAGAATTATCCACAGAAGAAAATGACTGTATTGGCTACATGGGTGGGTGGGGGGCTGATGGTTTATCATAGCTGAGATAATCGATAGATGTCAGAAATTTTATTCTTTTACTGTAATCAATAAAAAATAAAAAAACTGTCACTTAGTGAAATACAAACATTCCTTCCAAATTAAAAATAAATTAATTAATTAATGATCGTGCTGGAACAACAGGTGTAAACCAGGATGGTCCTGGAAAAACCAGGGGGTAGAGTCACTCCAAACAATTGTATACTTTTTATACTTTTTTTTGTTTTTGCTAACTGTTTTCTACTAGGGAACTCTGGTCAAGAATTCTGATAACAGAAGTTGAAAGTGAACACTTTGGGAGGTCGTATTTGCTGTTTTAAGTCTGCAGCTTCAAGAAAAACAAGTTCCATGATCTGAATTTAGTCAAAAGAATGTCACGTCCAGAACATAAGCCTCTAGAATATCATTTAGGGACATCAGGTTAGTAGCAAAAACAAGAATGAGGTCTCAGATCAGTTGGGAAAAGTACAAGTTGTTTGAGACACCCCACCCCCTGCTGCAGTTCCATAACTAATCACTAGAACAATGCAAATGCTTTTGTTTTCTTTGACGGGGGTCACATTCCATTGCAGGGTGATGGAAGTTTTAACCACGCACAGTATAGTAATGAGTAATTTGGGCAATCCGGTTCTAAAACCTTGCTATCAGTCACATACAACTTGCGGTTAGAACCTAACAACGTGAAAGCATTTGATCTTCAAGGTTAATGGCACACCTATTTACTTTGGGCATATTTTGTAAGAGGTTGAACTGGCAAAGTGAAGCAGAAGTTATGGTCCACTTGTCCAAAAAAAAAAAAAAAAAGATACAAGTCCATGACTTTCCAGTGTTTTTCCTATTACATTACAACATACGAATTCACCACCACAGCTCTTCCCTGCAAACAGCTAGAGCCTCTTGACCACTGTTTGTAGCCCGTAGGTCTCAACTTGGCTGCACATTAAAATCACCTGGAGGGACTTTTAGACATCCCGATGCAGAGGCCAAACACCTCAGCCCAATTAAGGCATGATCTCTGATGGCAGAACCTGGGCACTGTATTTAAAAACACTATAGGTGGTGGGGTAGTAGCCAAGTGCTACGTCTGCTGACCCAAAAGTTGGCAGTTTAAATCCACCAGGTGTTCACTGGAAACTATGGGGCAGTTCTGTACTGCCCTATGTGGTCGCCCTGAGTTGGAATCTACTCTGTGGCAATGAGTTCGTTTAGTTTAAACTCAGCATCAGGTATTTCAATTAGGTGAGTGTTCTGGGAAGTAGAGAAGACTCAAAATCAAGTCACAGAACTACTCTGACTCACCAGTTTTAGTAACTGAGCTGCGTGAGTTGCAGGCTGATGGAAGAAAACCAGAGAGAACTAGCTTTGGATTTGTTGCCATTCATTGCTGCCTAGTCTATTCTGGCTCACGTGCACAGAAAGAACCCCTGCCCAGTCCTGCAACGCCTTCCCGATTGTTGGTGTGCTCTAGTTCACTGTTCAACCCCTGTGTATCTGCAGGCCTTCCAGCCTAGGGATGGAGCTCCCAGCACTACTGGACAGCGTTCTGTTGTGATCCCTATGGATTTCATCGGCTAATGTTCAGAAATAGATCATCAGTCTTTCATTCCAAGCCTTAGGCTAGAAGCTCCACTGAGACCTGTTCACCAGGCTGATCCTCTTGGTGTTTGAAATACTGGCGGCGTAGATTTCAGCATCATAGCAACAACACAAGCCACTTGACTCAGACAAACTGCAGACGGTGGTAGCCTTTGGATTTAAGAAGGCTCTATTTTTAATTCAGAGCCATGGTGGTTCAGTG
Source organism: Heterohyrax brucei (assembly GCA_028571685.1). Classification (NCBI taxonomy): domain Eukaryota; kingdom Metazoa; phylum Chordata; class Mammalia; order Hyracoidea; family Procaviidae; genus Heterohyrax; species Heterohyrax brucei. The sequence goes on along the minus strand of CM053141.1, from coordinate 97,015,070 downwards.
GGTAAAAGTCCAGCTACTAACAAAACGGTCAGCCTTTTGAATCTACCAGTTGCTCCTTGGAAACCCTATAAACCCTATAGGGCAATTCTTCTCTGTCCTATAGGGCTGCTATGAGTCAGAATCAACTCTATGGCAATGAGATTTTTTTTTTTTAGTTTTAACCCAGCATCAGGTATTTCAATTAGCTGTATACCTCCAAACAAGCTACTTATTCTCTCTCAGTTTCCTTACCTACAAAATGGACCAATTCATCTGTTCTGGGCTGGTGCTGTTGCTTGACTTGCTAATGAAACCAGAGTTCCTTCCTCATTTAACCTCCTTTTGGATGCTACTACCTCTAGAAATATCTAGATCCCTGTCTTATCCTGATATATTAAGACTTGACCTCTGTCCTGTTCATGTGAATCCCTTCTCGGTGATCATAATCTGCCTCTGGCACTAGTCTGATGGTTTGGATCCTGTTATCTACTGACATGTGTTCTGGATCTTATCCTTCCATGTACATGGACATTCTCATGCTGCCCTGTCCTAGATTTCCTGTTTCTGGATTCTTGCTACCTGACCATTGGACTTCCAAAATGTCTTTCGGGATATCACTTATATTTGTTACTTCTTATAAGACCAATATTAATTGAGCATTTTCCAAATCCAAGAACTGAGGCACTACCCTGGCAGAGAACTTACAGTACAGCCAGGGAAAGCAGACATGAAAAGGCATAATGAGTATAAAGACAAGGGCAGTTCCTGGTCTAAACCATCCTTACATCCTGTTTTCTCATTAAAGCTTAAACGCTTTCATTTTTGTTTATGTCACAAAATGCAATTGTCACTAAAGAGAAAGTAATTTTGTTGCTTTTGGGGGGAAGGCAGACTGGCAAGAAAATAGTTACTATATTGCTATGTTGTACACTCACATTTTACTTTCCACAAGACGGAGGATTTGAATTATTAACTTTGTTTTGATAATTTTTTAAAGTTCATTTTCGACTTCTTGGCACACTACAAGGAGAGACATCTTCAAATGTATGGGTGAATCTCAGGTGAACTCCACGTACTTCCTCAGGAACAAGTCAATGTCCTGTGTGGATGAGGTGACCTTTGGCTCTCTAAGAATTTACTCGGCTGACTCCATCTGTCTATTTGGATAAAGACCTTACAGGTATGTGCGCGTATACTGCCAGAGAAAAAGAAGAACTTGGTGGCTGTTCTAGCAACCTGCTTTATGGTGGCAACCAGTAAGGATGCTACCCAAACCCAAACCCAAACCCTCTGACTCCCAGTGACCTCATGGAATAGAGTACAACTAGCCGGCAGGGTTTCAAGGCTGTGTTTTGGACTGAATCAGTCGGCCACATCCTTGTCCCATATTGTGGCTGGAGGGTTCAAATCACTGCCTTTTCAGTTAGCAGCTGAGCACTTGACCAGTGTGTCACGAGGGCTCCCTAAGGACGTTATCTAAGAAGCCCTTTTCTCTACCATCTCTCCACTGTGCATAGCAGACACTCCCACCCTGGACGTTTCTGTCTTCCTCTTCCTCTTTTTCCCCGTAACTAGGGCTCCTTTTTGTTGCCTACCAGAAAACAAACAAACAAACAAACAAACACAGTTGTCACTGAATCCACTGCACCTCACGGTTACTCCTGTGTGTCAGAGTAGAACTGTGTGCTCCATAGGGTTTTTCGATGTGTCATTTTGTTTGGAAGTAGATCAGTCCTTTCTTTCACTGAGATTCCAGGTGGACTTGAACCTCGAACCTTTCAGTTAGCAGCTAAGCATATCACCTTTTACAATGCTTCCAGAGGAATGAACATGACTATCTTACCAGAGGCAATCCAGAAACTGTATATGGCCTGTGAGGGGGATTATTATATTCCTATTTTGGTACTTCACAGAATTGAGAAATAATTTGCAATCTTCTGGGTATTCTCCTCATGACTAGTTTATCTCAAAGTTGTCCAGTCAGCTCTGTAGTGATAAGAGTTGGCTTAGGAAGCAGTATGAAGGAGAAAAAGTTAGGTTTAGTTAACAGTTAATGTCTGATCCCCTTGTGCTGGTTCCCTAGGGTGCCCTCTGCTGGGCCTCACTCGGGGCTTCTGAATCCAAGCAATAAACAGACTACAAACTTGTATCTCACCTCTCCTTAAAAAACTTATTATTCTCTGCCACATGTCATCAAAGACCTGGTATCTGCTTTCCAAGCTTATAATTAATCTAGGGAAACTAATCTGTGTCAACAAGCTAATGTGTTTTATTGCATAAATGCAAAGACTCCAATATACCTCAGTGTACATTTAATTGGTGACTTTATGGAGATAATGGTTTTACTTGTTATCTCATTGGTGACTCGTGATAGGAATGGACACTAGGCATGCAGGGAAGGCTATGTTCTGAGAAATCAAAAGGGAAAATATTTTTCAATAGGCAGGGCCTTGTGGCTCCCCTCAAATTACACTGTGTAGGCAGCCGTCTATCTATCCACATGGTCAACCCCCAAGGAGGTAATTTTCACCCTGCTAACAGGAGGAGAATGAACAATACTGTTTCACAAAGAATGCCTTGAGTTCTTTAGAGGATGCTATCTAAATCCCAATAAGTAGCTGGTATTGTTTTATGGATTAGATTAGTTTTCTGTAAATGTGTGCAGAAGGTGTATACTTATTGACGTGACCTCTTCTACCCTATGTACTTTCTTGTCTCCTGAAATCAGTTGGGTAATCTCTGTCTGTAAGTAAATTTCCCAAGAACTGGTTAGAACTAGTCTTCATAAGAGGAACCTATTATGAAACCAGCTCCAGAAGATATTTACTTTGTTGAAGATTTGGAAGAGCTACAGAAAATAAACTTCTTTGAAAATAAAATTGCTTTCTTTTGGCAATCACCTGGAAACCTGATGGCATAGTGCTTAAGTGCTATGTTTGCTAACCAAAAGATTGGCAGTTCGAATCTGCCAGGTGCTCCTTGGAAACTCTATGGGGCAGTTCTACTCTGGCCTATGGGGTGTTATGAGTCAGAATCAACTTGATAGTAGCGAGTTCAGCTCGGTTTGGTTTGGCAATCACCTAGCTCTTTGAAATTTGGGATGTTTGGGGGTCAGTTAGAATTGGATAGAGAGGGGAGATGACACTCCGGGCCTGCTCTGCATTGTTTTGTATTCTTACTGTGCCCCGAATTGGGAACTTGGAGGACAGAAAAAATTTTCAACAGATCACTTTTTAAATCAAACGTGATTTTTAATTTTTTAAAAATATATCCATGTTGGTTTAAAGACAAAAAAAAAAATGCTTTCTGATTATTAAACTTCCCTTGTCCAGATCTTCAGTTAAATAAATGGCCCAGTAAGAAGCATCTTTATGTTTTGGCTCCTGATATAAAAATTACGCATCCTGAGACATATATATATATTCAAGTTTGAGAAGCATAAGCTCAGAGGACTAATGAGGATCTAGTCAGAGAGAAAGAATGTGTATGAATGATTAGCCAGCGGGTATGACAGTTTAGATTATGTGTCAACGTGGCTAGGCCACGATTCTTAGTGGTTTGGCAGATACCATACAATTATGTTCCCTTTCTGTGATCTGATGTGGACAGCCAGTACGTTGAAAAGACTGTGGATTGAAACCCAGCCAGTTTCCTGGGGGCTGTGGCCTGCATCCAGTCCACACACCCACACACGCAAGCACGCATGCGCACACACGGATGTTCTGGCAAAGCCCCCTCTGGATCCTGCATCTGACTCATCATCCTCTGATGTGGGTTGTCAATGAGCAGCCTGCCACCTGAGCTACAGACCTTGGGGTTCATCAGCTCCTGCAGCCCCACGAGCCATCAATCTGACAGGTGACCCGCTGATTTGGGTTTCGTCGACTGCTGTAACCACATGAGTCAGGAGAAGCCTCTAGCCTAATGCTTGACATAGGGATTTGGGCCTTGCTAGCCTCTGCAACTGTATGAGCTATTTCCTTGAGATAAATTTAGGATTTAATAGTTTCATGTAGGCTTCTAATGCTAAAACATAAGACTATGAAGGTAGAGACTGTATTTATCTTGTTCTCTACAATTCTACCTGTCTGCAGCATAGTATCTTCTCTACCAAAAACCAAACTAAACCCATTGCTGTTGAGACAATTGTGACTCATAGCAACCCCTATAGAACAGAAAAGAACTGTCCCATCCGTTTTCTAAGGAGTGTTTTCCATAGGTGCTCAAAAGTATGTTGACTGAATGACTGAAGGAACACACTATACGTATACATGACCAGATTTTTACAATATTTTCTCTTTATGTCATTCCCTCTACTCTACCCATGATTCTAGTATAAGGCAACAACAACTCCTTTAAATAGAGTAGATATTTTAGTAGTAATATTAGTCTGCCCCAAATCTTTTTTAGCCATTTTTTCTAATGCATTCCTAAGAATTTGTACTCCACAGGACCCTGAAAAACTTCTGTCACTCTTCTGCAATCTTGAAAGAGATAACCAGAGGTTAGATTGAAAAAAAAATACTAGCATACAGTGGAATTCCTCTGATTTGTTTGACTATGTTCATGGCAATATACTTTTAATTGTTGCAAAACACATATTATTGATGAACTGACCTTTTCTCAAATTCTTATTTAAAATTTTTATTAGTTAATATCTGTAGAAACAATCCAGTTAATTTGATTACTAAGGTTTCTCTGTGACCTTGGGCTGGTTTTGATATAATTAATTTTATGTTATAAGCAAAATAAGTGAGTGGTTGTGATCGAAATGTTTTATTTTTGCATTATAAGAAAATGAAGTGTATTTGTGCATGTGTTTGACAAGCTACTCAACTCTAACACAGCCGGCTTTCTCTTGTCTGTAGTCCTATGGTGACACAGTGGTTAAGAATTTGACTGTCAACCAAAACATTGACAGTTCAAATCCACCAGGCACCCCTTGGAAACTCTATGGGGCAGTTCTGTTCTGTCTTATAGGGTTGCTATGAGTTGCAATCAACTCAATGGCTGTTGTTGTTTTTTTATAGTCTTATTATGTTACCATTTGAGATAAAAAAATTTCAAACTGTTCATTAGACTTTAATATCTTTTAAGACAACAATTAATTTTTTTCCTCCATGTCCTATCTCATGAAGAATATTCCAGAATTTGTAACAGTTTTGCAAATACCTAAATTTCTCATCCCTTAATAATCTCTCCAGTTCTCCTCTGAATCTCTTTAAATTCTCTGTTTTATGGATTATTGTATTAGTGAAGCTGGTGCGGGAGAATGACAAGATCTATTGCCTTTCACTCCCTCATTCATTCAGCAGTCATGGGCTAGGCCTGCAATAAGCACTGGAGTCAGAGAGATGAAAAGCAGTGCCTAGCTGTAGCTGAAGGAACCTGGGTGGTGCAGAGACTAAGAACTGGCTGTTAACCAACAGTTTGGTAATTCTAATGTGCCCAGTGGTTCTGCAGGAGAATAAAACTGGTGATGTGCTCCAGTAGAGATTATAGCTTAGGAAATCCATGGGGACAGTTCTGCTCCGTCATTTTGGATTTCTAGGATCAGACTTAAACTTGATGATAAGCAACAATGAGCTGTGGCAGCGACAGGATGATTGTTCACTAAAGCCATTTCCTCTTCTTTCTAGGTACACAAAACCCACTGCTGTAGATTCAATTCAATTCCAACTCACCGCAGTTCTATAGGACAGAGTAGGACTGCCCCATAGAGTTTTCAAGAAGGGCTTGGTGGATCAGAACTGCTAACATTTTGGTTAGCAGCCATAGCACATAAGCTGCAGCATTTCATCTAGTGCAAAACTGGACTACTTCTCCCAGCATTTCTTACAGATGTGTGGTCATGTGCCAGAGGCCAAGGGTACGCAGACAGACGTGATGTATAATAGTTGAAGTTCTGATCTGTAAAACTTACCCTCTTCAGAGTAGTAGAGCTACAGACAGAACTTGGGACCCTGACTCATGCTTGGACTAGAGCCACTAGACAGTTAGGAATGTTTGTTTGGGACTTGATATGAACAAGAAATAAATTTTTGTTGCATTACGCCACTTAGATGTAGGAGTTTACCTCCTATGATAGCTAGCTCTAGCCATTGCCTAATCAATATACTGCATTAAGAATCAACTAAGAAGATATTGGCTTGGCTGGCAAGAAGATATTAAAGAAAAAAACAAAACACACTATAGAGCACAGTGCTTAATAGTGGTAAGGCCTACTCTGACCCAAACACAAAGGATGGTTTGGGGAATCAGGGATAATCTCTTAGTTATCTAGTGCTGTTGTAATAGAAACATCACAAGTGGACAGCTTTAACAAACAGAAATTTATTCTCCTATACTTTAGGAGGCTAGAAGTCCAAATTCAGGGTGCCAGCTCCAGGGAAATGTTCTCCCTTTCTCAGCTCTGGGGTGAGATCCTTGTCATCCTTCTTCCTTGGGTCTAGGAGCTTCTCAGTGCAGAGACCCTGAATCCAAAGGATCTGCTTCACTCCTGATTCTTCCTGCTTAAAGGTACAAGGTCCCTCTTCTCTTTGGTTAGTTGTCATTTTTTATATCTCAAATGAGATTGACTCAAAATACAACCTAATTCTGTAGATTAAGTCTTCCTCATTAACATAACTGAGCCTAACTTCGCTTCATTAACATCATAGATATTAGGTTTTATAACATGTAGAATAATTACAGGAGATCATAAAATGGTGGACAACCATAAATACTGAGAATCATGGCCTAGGCAAGTTGATATACATTTTAGGGGGACATAATTCAATCCAAAATAAATAGAAGAGGTAACATCTTAGCTGCCTTTTAAAGGTTGGGTAAGAGAATACCAGGAGGATATTTACCAGTGTTTTGTTGACTGCACAAAGGCATTTGACTGTGTGAATCATAACAAATTATGGATAAGATTTCCAAGAATAGGAACTCTAGAACACTTAACTGAGCTCATACAGAATCTGTACATAGGCCAAGAGGCAATCAGTCAAACAAAACAATGGGATAGTTCATGTTTTAAAATCAGGAAAGGTGTGCATCAGGGTTGTATCTTTGTTTTTATTCCATCTGTATACTGAACAAATAATGTGAGAAACTGGTCTATATGAAAAGGAATGGGGTATCTGGATTGGAGGAAAACCCATCAACAACCTGTGATATGCAGATGACACAATCTTGCTTTCTAAAAGTGAAGAGGGTTTGAAACAATCGTGAAAACTACAGCCTTCAGTATGGATTACACCTCAACACAAAGAAAACCAAAGTCCTCATAACTGGACCAATAAGCAACATCATGATAAAGAGAAAAAATACTGAATTTGTCAAGGATTTCTTTCTGTTTGGGTCACTAATTAACATCCATGGAAGCAGCAGACAAGAAGGCAAAGGATGCATTGTATCGGGCAAAGCCGCTGTATTAAAAAGTGAAGAGGTCACTTCAAGATCAAAGGTGTGCCTGACCCGAGCTGTAGTATTTTTATTCACCTTGTATATGTGTGAAAACTGGACAGCGAATAAGGAAGATCAAAGAACTGCTACTTCTGAGTTATGGAGCTGGTGAAGAGTACTGAACACACCACGGATGGTTAGAAGAAGCAACATAGGTGTCTGGTGGAAGTACAGCCAGAACGCTACTGAGAAGCAAGGACGGCAAAATTTTGACTCATTTACTTTGGAAATGTTGTCAGGAGGAAGCAGGCCCTGCAGAAGGACACTGTGTTTGGTAAAGTAGAATGTCAGTGAAAACCAAGAAGACCCTCATTGAGGTGGACTGACACAGTGGCTGTAACAGTGAGCTCAAATATATCCACTGTTCACAGGTTGGCATAGGACCCATAAAACAATGTTTTGTTCTATTATACTTGGGGCCACTGTGAGTTGGAACTAACTCAAGGGTACTGAACAACCACAACAAAGAGTCAGGCAAACTAAGTGGAGGAAGGGTGTTGAAAACAGAGAGAACTGCAGGCACAAAAGCCGCCAGGCAAGAACAGCAATTTCAAAAGATGGAGAGAGTTCAGAAGGGTTAAACTGTTGACTTACTTAGGGGAGAACGGTGATACTTGAGTGCAGAGGCAGAACAGGGCTAGGTAGTGAAGCATAGCTAAGCTCCTGCCAAGTGAAGAATGAGATAAGGTGGGGGTAGAAAGAGGCCATTCTGGGCAGAAAAAATAAAACATACCTCACCCAGAGTTATGAAAGAACCTAGTGAATTTTGGAAATTAAATGTGAGTAGTAAGGATTAGATGACAAGAATATCCTTGCTCTCCTTACTTTAATTCTGATGACAGTACAGTACCACTGAGGGGTTTTAAGGAAGGCAGTAATGAAAATATTTTCACTTTAAAAATACTCTTTGGGCAGGAAGCTATATGGTTTTATATAGACTCTTAACATAGCTGGGTTTTCTTTTTTTTTCCCCCTTTACTAAAAGTGTTGTTATGATGAGAGTTCCTATTGAATTCTACCTTATCATTTGATAAGCAATGACAGTCTTAACACATATGGATCCTAATTAGGATATACTGGATTAGGAAAGACGAGACCTCGGAAGACAAGTCAGGATGCTATTCTATTGTCCAGAACATTGATGGTGAAAGTATGAACTAGGGTGGAGCTAGAGAAAAAAAAGAGAGAATGAATTTGAGAAACAGATTAAACAATTAAAAAAGGGCGAATGATGGTGGAGGTAAACATCAGAGATAAATTCTACATCCTGGAGGACTGGAGACATGGTAATGCGACTCACCCAAGAAGGACCCAAGTTATGGAAAGAAGAAAAGTTTTGAGGGGAAAGGAGGGTTCAGTTTCTGGCGTGGTGATTCTGAGTTCACTGAAGCGTATCCAACTGGAGCTGTTGAACGTTCATTTGGGTAGAAACACAGACTCAAGCAAGTAACAATTAAAAAGAAGACGACAAATCACAGAGTCTCATCAGTGTGTAGAAGTCAAAGTGTAAGCCTGAATGAAAGCGACAGAGAATGTATAAGAAGAAAGAAAGGAGGGTTGAGTATGGAGGTTTAGGGGACCCTTACATTTCAACACTTAATCAAATAGACGGGTCAACTGAATGAGCAGGAGAAAAGCAACTTGAGATGAGGCTCAGAGTCCAGGGCCCTGCAGTCATAGGCAGTGAATCACTTCAAATACTTTACCAGTGAAGACCAGAAGAGGCTTCCCTATTTGTTAGTACGGAAGTCCTTGGAGAGTTTTTTGGGGGAAAAGTTGTGGGTTTTTAAAATAATATTTTATTGTGTTTTTGTTGGACGTTTACACAGTAAATTAGGTTCCCTTTTAACCATTTCTATAATATTGTTCAGTGAGATAATGATGTGGGTTGCATTTTTCACAGTGTGTCAACATTCTCATTATATCTGTTCTGGTTTTTCCAGTTCTACTAACTCAGTTCATCTAACCCCCACCCCTCTTACCTTCTCATCTTTGCTTTAGGGAGAATGTCGACCATTTGATCTTGTATAGTTTTTTTTTTTTTTACAAAGTTCTGTCGTCACCGGTGCTGTTGTTTACTGAATGAGCCCATCTGTTGTTTAGCTGAGTGGGAGTAGGAGTGGGAGGGGGAATGATTTCAGTTCCAGAAAAGGCCATCTCAAGGTGACATTCTCAGGGATTCCTCTAGTCTCTACCAGTTCCGTGAGTCTGGTCTTTTTTTAGAATTAGAGTTTGGTTCTACATTTTTCTCCTGCTACATCTGAGACCATCTCCTATGTCCCTGATATGGACGGTCAGGGGTCGTAGCCAGGCACCATCTAGTTCTGGTCGCAGGATGGACAAGGCTGTGGTTTGTGTGGGCCATTAGTCCTCTAGAGTAGATTCTTCTTTAAGTTTTTGGTTTCCCTCTATCTCTTTTATGCCAGACAGATAGAGAACAATAACATATTTTAGACTGCTGCTGACAAGCTTTTAAGACTCCAGATGCCAAACTAGGATGTAGAACATAAACTTTATGAGCTACGGTATGCCAGTCGACCAAGTTGTCTTGTGAGACTGTACTTCTAAGCCTTCAAACCCAGTAAGCCAATCTTCCAAGATATTTGGTTATATCTAGAAGTATCCATAAATCTGCCCCTGTGTACTGTATTATATGTATGACTGTATATGCCGCACATGCCAACACGTGTATACATATGCCTACAGATACACCTATATATGTACATGCTTATACTCACCTATGCCTTCCTTTACACATGTATGTATACACATGTGTATGTATACACATGCATGTATTTTTTGGTTGTTATTGCTGTTGGTGTAAAACTGTAAACGTTATATAGTGTTTACCAAAACATCCATCCCTTGTTCTTGCATGTTTCTTGGTGTCATCATCTACCTTGATCAAGTTATGGGAACTTCTTCCACATTCTCTATCACCTTGCCCATCACCAAAAACAACAAGTTTCTGGTACCTAGAAAGTGATTCTTCCTCCTCCCCCTTATTATGCATAGTAACCACTGAAGGCTGTTGCTTTGTCTATGCATACCTATTCTTGTCTTTTTTATGAAAGTGAGATTATACATTTGTAGCACCTTGGACTCCTGGGAAAAGTTTAAAAGTATGTTGGGAATGGAGGCCAGATGGCAATGAGAGAGATATGTAGATATGGAAGAATCAAATGTCACTTTTTGTGAAAGTTAATGTTGTATGTCAGTTTGGCTGGGCCTTGATTCCCAGTGTTGTGTAATTGTCCCCTATTTCATGATTTAAGATTGTTCTCCAATTTGTAGTACTCTGTAATTATCTTTCACTTTATGTGTTATATAGCCTCAATCTCTATATGTTAATTAAGCAAGATTAGAGCAGGGTATATCTTGAAACATACACTTCGTCATGGATTGCGTTGTATCCCACCCAAAATGTGTAGATTTGGCTGGGCCATGATTCTCAGTGTTGAGTCATTTTTCCCATGTGTTTTGGACGCTGCTTCTGTGATGTGGATGAGGGACAATGGGCAGCAGTTGCATTGGTGAGGCAGGTCTCAACCTATAAGCTTATGGATATAAAAGACAGAAGTGAGCGCAGAGAGTCGGGCACCTCAGACTGCCAAGAGAGCAGTGCCAAGAGCAGACTGTGTCCTTCGGACCTGAGGTTCCTGCGCCGGGATGCTGTCATTGAATTTGGACTTTTTATCTACCAGACTGTGATAATTTCTCATATTGAGTTTGGATTTGTATCTTTCTGGACTACGACAATAAATCCTTCATAAGGCCTTTCCTCACGGCATTCTGTTGAAGCAGTACCAGGTGACTGAGACACCCTGTGAAAAGACCTGACTCAAGTCACAGCCTTACTCAGGTCACACTTTCACTCAGATCACCACCTTACTCAAGTATCTGATAGAAGGCGAGTTTCCTTGAAGGTGTGACCAAAATGTATGGATGCTTGGACAAAACTGCTTCTCACACTGGATCCTGCATCGAACTCACCATCATCTGACCTCTGGTTCTTGGGACTTGAGCCAGCAGCCTGTCGTGTGAACTGTGCATTCTGGAATTCTCCAGCTTCTGCAGCCTGGTGAGCCTGCAGCTTCCTGTCTGATCTGATTCACCAGCTTCTGCAGACTCATAGGCAGCAGCCTATGGTCTGACCTGCTGATGCATTTGTCAGGCAGCCCCTACAACCACAGAACAAGAAGGTGTCTCCAGCCTAATGCCTGACCCACTGATCTGGAACTTGCCAGCATGCACAAACATACACGCATGCATACTCAGGAGCGTACACACACACATTTATTTATACGCTTCTAATTTTGCTTCTTTCCCTAAGGAACCCAGCCTGAGACACCATTTGTTGCAGGAATTTTACATGTGACTGGAGACTGGAAGAAATGCAGGATACAGGGAAGATTTTTCTTAGACAAAACATTTGAAAATGCCTTAAATGTTTGGAAGTGCCTCCAAAGAAGAGGAAGGTGTTGAAGATGAACAAGCTGGGGGAAAATAGTGAAGCCACCTCCTGAATGAGCTGTGATGTATAGTTGAGGCCTCTGTTTTCATTGCTCAGAATCGTTTTGGCAGCTTCTAGAACTTGGGCTCCCAAATGCATGCATTTCTAACTAGAGCTTCTACACAGGAAATTCCTTCTGCTCTGATGAATCTGTGAGCTTTGGAGAGAATGCGACCCCTAGCATAAACACCAAAAGGGAAATCCTTCACCAGCAAGAGAGGTCCAAATGCAACACATGCATTAAAAGTTAATTTGTTAGGCATACCTGTCATCTGAAAGCACAGGCACACACACACATTCACACACTTTCAAAAATATGAAATTAAATCATCTCCATGTGGAGACATGGATGTTGAAAGGACTGCTGTAGAGGTCTAATATCACAATGTGTTCTTTTTATTAAATCCTACTTGCATCTTAAAAGATGTACTTTTGAGGTGTAAACCAACTATGCTTTTGTTTGTTTGCTTTTTGAATTAGTGGTTAAGAAAAGGTGTTTTGGGACAAAACAACTGTTTTAGACTATTTTGTTTCTACTTTTTCAACTGGTTCTCGAAGAACATTTTATTATAATTAATGTTTTTTTAAAAGCTGGTTTTCAATACCACTAATATTCTATGCCATTCAGTCAAGTTAAAAAAAAATCTTTTTTTTTCTTTCTATTTTGCCTCTAATTGTCTTTGTTTAAAATGAGTTGCAGAGCAGAGTGGAGAGGGTGGAGAAGAGGGGACAGGAGTTTGTTAAGAGGACATGACATGTATACAGCAGAGAGGAGGAGAGTGCTGTCACAGGGCAAGGAGAGCAGTAGGAACTGCACACAGGCGGACACGTGAATTTAAACTAGGTTGCACACTTTCACTCAATCACAATAAATATTTTTTTCTTTTTTTAAAGATCAGTTGCATGTTCCCTGCCCACTTCCGTGGAGAAGACAATAAGATGGTTCTATCCCAGTTTTGAATGCTTGGTGGAACAAGATGTGACAAGAGATCTGGAATCAGAGCGTTTAGGCTTGATTCCCAGTCTACACCTTACACTAAACCTAGGTTCTTTGTTTATGTGATAAAAACAGAACAAAAAAAATCAAAGCTGTTGCTATCAAGTCAATTTTGCCTCACGGAGACTCCCTAGGATGGTGTAGAAGTGCCCCACAGGACTTCCCAGACTGGAAGGAACCGTTACTGAAGGGACTGTCACATTGTTCTCTGGAGGAGTGGCCAATGGGTTTGAACAGCTGACTTTTCAGTTAGCTGCTGAGTGCTTAACAAGTGTGCAGGAATATAAAAGCCTAAATATTTCCCCTGTCTGAGCTATTGTGAGATAACATCTGAAAAAGTGTACACAGCATTAATTAATTGAAGTTTCTATAGTTCTTTTTAGAAAAGTAATGTGATTAATAAGTTTAATTGATATGAAGTAACTTTGTTTCTACAGATAGAGTACAGAAATACACACACAAAGAGAGAAAGAACACTTTCACTAGGTAAGCATCAAAAATCAACCAACAAAGTTAACTGAGCTTCAAGAAAACTTCCTTTGAATTTCCCCTGGGGATTGCTGATACACGAGCCTTAAAAGGGAAGTACGATTTGGTCGACCAGCCTCTGCTCTTCAGGGTGAACTATGGGCACTAGTTAGGATTTGAATGAGAAAAAAAAAATGAATACCTTCAGCCGAAGAATTAAAGTTTCTTTGTAGATTGGCTTTATAATTTTCACATGAACATTTTTTACATAAATATTTAATCTCAGACTGCCTTTATTACCTGGTTTATTCCCATATAAAGTCAACACTTAACTCTATAATCTGTTACCGTACAGTTCCCTTAAACTTTGATCTACAGTGTGTATGCTTAACATCACCTGTTTATTGTCTACTTAACTGATCATTCATTCACTGTCTGCCATCTGTGTTTTCATTGTCTGAGAGTACCATATGTACCTTACATTGTTTGAAATGCCTTCTAGAGTCTTAATAAACACCTTTGGATCATTTTTACTTGCTGTGATGGAAGTGTTCATGTTTAGAACTCAATTAAATAGGATTCCAATTATAACATCAGAACAGCACCCAGGGCATCTCTTCAGGTGTATACCCTTTGGGATAATCTATTCTTCAACTAAAGTGAGTTCACACTGACACACACTCCTAGTACAGGCCTTTCCTACAGTTTTGGTGAGCATTTTTTAAAAACAGATTTTGAAGAGCTCCAAAAAATTGTCCAAGTTTCCCAGGAAAATAAATGTTGAGTTTTTACTGGAGAAAAAACTAGTGTATATTGTAGTTTTTAGTAGTGCTGTAACAGAAATATCACAAACGTGTGGCTTTAAAGAACCAAAATTTATCTTCTCACAGCCGGGGTGGTTAGAAGTCTAAATTCAGGGTGCCTGCTGGAGGAGAAAGCTGGCTCTCTCTGCCCTGAGGGAAAACCCTTGTCTCAGCTTCTGTACACCCTGCTTCTCTTTGTCCCTTCTCATCCTTTAGGGCTTTCTGTCTTGTACAGCCTCTTCTGGCTCGTCTCTGTGTAATCTGCTCTCATTATATCTCAAAAGTGACTAGGTTTAAGACAAACCCTACAGTGAGATGGCCTCATTAAAACAACAGTGAAAACTCTGTTCCAAAACGAGAATACATCCACTGGTGCTAAAAACCATTGAGTCAATTTTGATCTATAGCAACCCTAAAGAACAGAGTGAGACTGTCTCCTAGGGTTTCCAAAGATTTGAACTGCTGACCTTTTGGTTAGCAGCTGTATCACTTAACCTCTGTACCACCAAGGCTACATCCATAGGTATAGGAGTTAGTATGCCAATCCACATTTTTGAGGGACATAATTCAATCCATAGCAGTGTACTTCATCTTTTCTAATTCTTATAGTCATACTCATCTTCTTGAATTTGTCTACTTAATATCTTTTTCGGAGGCAGTCTCGTATAGATTTCACGTTTCTTTTACTTTTAGTATTTTACTCTTTTTGAATTGCCCTGGTTACTGTGTGCTGTACGTATATTATTATCTCTTAGAAGTCATCATTTTTGACTGGCAGGTAAGCTTTGGATTTTTAAAAAGAACAGTAAGCCATTCTAAGTTCTGGAAGAGCATATAGGGAGACGGTGAGTCCCTGTGCTTTCAGCTTTGAAAGTATTAGCTCCCAACGTGACTTGATTCTAACAGAAAGAACTTGTTTAGAACCATTTAACTAGCTGCTACAGAGCTCTCACGATGTAATAAACACTTGGCTGCTAACTGAAAGGTCAGCTGTTTGAACCCACTAGCTGCTCCACAGGAGAAAGATTTGTGGATATGCTACAGCCTAAGAAACCTTATGGGGCAGTTCTACTTGGAAACAACTTGACAGCAGTGAGTTTCATGGAGCTACTTGCCGTATTCTTAGGTGTTTGGTTTTGGGCTATGGCTTGGCTACTTGGAGTCTCTGGGTTACACGAATTGTTAATGTGCTCAACTATTAATTGTAAAGTTGGTGATTCGAGTCCAACCAGACAGGCCTTGGTAAAACGACCTAGCAATCTACTGTGGAGGGGTGAGCCGTTGAAAGTGCTGTGAAGCACTGTTCTACTCTAACTCTCATGGTGTAGCTGTGATTCAGTGATATGTCTAGAGAAACGGATGCTGGTTGGCTACTTAGAAACCAAAACCAAACCTGTCACTGTGGAGTTGATTCTGACTCATAGTGACTCAATTAGGACCCAAATGTGAAAGACATAATAATTCTTTCCTTGGGTATTTATATTTTCTAAGTTACATTATCTTTTTCTATGTATCATAGATTTCTTAATACCCATTTCTCTCACATTTTAGTGTCTCCCAAATCAGGGTATTTTAATACTACTAGGGTACTTATTTTTAAATAAAGGTATAATTTTCACATTAGAAAAATCTCTAAGTGTAGTTTTTGGAAACCCTTGTGGCGTAGTGGTTAAGAGCTTCCTGGGGGGAGTACTTAGAAGGTAACCCTAGTGACCAGCAACGAGGTACATTGCACTTTTTCTAGGACGAGTTCCCAAACTTAATTGGCGGATCCTCATAATGTATAAATATACAGAGAGAGGTTTGCTTCAAGGAAATGGCTCACACAATTGTGGAAACTGACAAATTATTCAAGTCTGTGGGTTAGCAGCATGCTGAACACTTCTCCTGATGCACATGGTTGCAGGTGTAACAAACCCAAAATGTGCAGGTCAGCTGATAGGAGGCTAAGTCACAGGGTTTCAAAATCTGATGAGTTCAAATCTGCAGGTCAGGTGGTTGACTGAGCCTTCTCCCAGAGCTGGAGGTCCCTCAGACCAGGAGATGAGAGCAGGATGGCAGGATTGAGAGAAAGAGCACAAGCTTTGCCAGAACATCCCCATACATTGGGTGCAGGCCACACCCCCAAAGATGGTTCCCTTCTAACTGATTGGTTGCTCACCTAAGATCACAAAATGAAACATGATTATATAATGGCTGCCAAATCACTGAG
This sequence comes from Heterohyrax brucei, assembly GCA_028571685.1. Lineage (NCBI taxonomy): Eukaryota > Metazoa > Chordata > Mammalia > Hyracoidea > Procaviidae > Heterohyrax > Heterohyrax brucei. The sequence continues at coordinate 96,998,646 of CM053141.1, read as the reverse complement.
AATCACAACCCACTCAAGCTGACAGATAATATTTAGCATCACAGCTGGATAGTGTTACACTGCATAGCTATGTTGTTGCTGTTAGTAACTGTCATGGACTGAACTGTGTTCCCCCCAAAATGTGTATAATAATTTGGCTCGGCCAGGATTCCCAATATTTTGTGATTTGTCTATGCTGTATATCCTAATCTCTGTGGTTAACAGAGTCGATTATATTACAAGAGGTTTAGGGTGGGACTGTAAGACAAGAGATCAAAGGAAAGAGAAACAAGCAGAACCAGCAACATCATACCATCAAGAAAGCAGCACCCAGAGTAGAGCACGTCCTTCAGACCCGAGGTGCCTGCTGCAGGATGCTCTCTGATCAAGGAAAGACTGATGCAACACAAGGACTTTCCTCCAGAGCCAATGAAAATGAAAAGCCTTCCCCTGGAGTGGACAGACACCCTGAATTCAGACTTGTAGCCTACTGGACTGTGTGAGAATAAGCATTTCTTTGTTAAAGCCACCCACTTGTGGCCTTTCTGTTAGAGCAGTACCAGAGGTCCAAAACAGTTACCATGGAGTAAATTCTAATCCATGGAGACCCCATGGGTGTCAGGGTAGAGATACGCTTCGTAGGGTTTTTGATCCCTGATTTTTTTGGTATCGATCACCAGGTCTTTCTTGAAAGTTACTTGTGGGTAGATTCAAACCACCAACCTTAGTCAGCAACATTAAAGTTTGCACCACCTAGGGGCTCCATATATTCTTGTCCATCCATTTAAAAATAATAAAACAAATTTGAAGTAAAACTAACTTTATAATTTTTAATAAGAATGCATGTTAACTAAACAGAGGTGAGCTTTTGTATGCCAGCACATAATTTAATATTGATTTATTTCCATTTGATCCCTATGGTGCCACAAATCTCTTATATATGGCATTTTTAGTCAGGGTTTTGTAACTTCCCTAAAAGCGATTGGCTGAGATGACGTAAACTGAGTGACTTAACTGTCACCGAGTAGACTTCTTAGTTCCTGGTGTGAGGGTCAGCCATGCCTTGAAATTGCCAAAAAATTTCCTTACATCGTGGCCAACCCACAGAGGCAGGGGGTAGGTCACTACCATCAAGAAGAGTCTAGAGCGGAGTGCTCCTTTGGACTAAAGATCTGGAGTCCCTGCACTGAGAAATTTCTAGACCCAGAAGAGAGAGCTATAGCACATAAGATAACAAGAAGTTACAGAAAGCACAGCAGAGCCCAGCAGCAGAGAAATAGTGGCAGTGATACAGGCAGTGGGAACCAGGAGACTGTCATGAGGCAGCCTGCATGAAGCAACAGACTGCTGAGTGTCTTTGGGCTGGAGGCTTGCTGGTGGAATAGGGTGTCTCTGGGCATTTGCCAGCAGACCTCAAAGAGCTGTAACACTTGCCCATGCAGGGTAGAGAACTGACTGTGCCCTGTGCAAGGACTGCCTTGGAGGATCTTGTGCATGGGTCTTCCTATAGCAGGGCAGAGCTCTTGGCAAGAGGCTTGTCAGCACAGCTAAAACATTGTAAATCTCGTACAGGGCAAGAGAGGCTGAGTGTGACCCCTGCAGGGCTTCCACGTCTCCTCTGCTCAACTGCAGAGGCCCAGGTATCCTGGCAGCGAGAAAGCCCCACAGCCCTGGGTAGCATGGCGGGAGGGGCAGCAGAGGCTTGGAAGGCCCCTCTGGCGGATTCTCAGGGGATCCTGTACAGGGGTCTTCCTGCCCGCAAGGCAAGGCCCGGTGAGGAGCAGAGGCAGAGAAGAAGCTTCATAATGGTAGGGGAACACAGTGGTGACACGAACACCCCTGACCTGAACCACAGTGTGCCCAGAAACATAAAAAAGATGGTGCGTAATTTGGGAAAGTGTAAGCATCTTCCCTTCAAGAGTCTCTTACGGTTTACTGTTTGCTTTCTATAAATCTGTAATGTCTTTCACTTTCCAAACACTATTTAAGTTTCTGGTGTGCCGAGATTGATCACAGATGAACATAGCACTCCTGGAACAGTTGATACCAGGGAAACCCTGGTGGTGTAGTGGATAAGTGCTCCAGCTGCTAACCAAAGGGTTGACAGTTCAGATCCACCAGGCACTCCTTCGAAATTCTCCAGGGCTGTTCTACTCTGTCCTGTAGGGTTGCTATGAGCCAGCATTAAGTTGAGGGCATTCAGTTTGCTTTTTCATTATAAGCTTTATCTCTAACTCTACCCGGAAAAAAAAAAAAAGCCAACAGCTAGGGAATTGCATAGCTGTCACACGAAGACAAGCTGAGCCTCAAACTTTCAGGTAGCCATAAGATTGCTAGGAATGAGGCCCATAGGCACACTCCCACAACCATCTAATGGACCTTCCAGAAAAAGAGCTCCAAAATTGCTTCGAAGGGTGGACTAGGCTAGCATTGGGTGCATAGCTGCCCAAGCGGAGTACTTCAAAAGTGACCACAGTTATGCTCAGCAATGAGGTTTGTAGCGCTTTTCCCAGGATGAATTTGCAAACTTAATTGGCAGTCTTCGTATGGTACCTATTCTCCCCATGCTGCTTCCAGCTCAGTCAAGTTACATTGCTTTGGCTGCTGGCTCAGTCTTTGCCTGCGTATCTAGACTTTTCTCTAACCTCCAAGTCCTGACCTCCGTGCCTAAGGATTCTGCAGTTAAATACAACCCACAGTAATCACCCATGTTTTTAATTTCTTTGTAAGAACCACCATTATTTAACTGCTTATCTGTTGTTATGAATTGAATTGTGTCCCCCCAAAAATGTGTATAGTGATTTGGCTGGGCTGTGATTCCCAGTATTGTGTGATTGCCCTCCAGTCTGTGATTTTACTATGCTATAAATTTTAGTCTCTGCCTGTGATTAACAGTCTGGATTACGTAAAAGCGGATTAGGGTGAGATAGTTAATATTTTTCCTAAGCTCATCTCCCAACTCCAGTTTAGAAGGACTTTCCCTGGAATGTGACTTGTTCCACCGTTTATCCTACAAGAGATGAAAATAAAGGGAAGCAGAGAATTGGAGGCCTCATACCTAGAAAGCAACATCGAGAACAGAGAGTGACCTTCAGGCCTGAGGTTCCTGTTCCAAGATGCACTGAGACCAGTGCAACGCAAGGACCTTCTTCCAGGGCCAGAGTCGACAGAGAGAGTAATCCTAGCCTATTCCTAGAACACCCGTTACATAGCAGTGCATTCAGCATCTGCTTTTCCTCCGTACGAGTACAGAAGCCTGAAAATAAAATCTCTTTTTTTTTTTTTTGGCTGGATTCTCAGTCCAGATTGGTGAAGAAAACGGGGCTTCAGACAAGTTCAGTCCAATTTGAACCCCTGCTGAGAATTTCCACTGTGATTTCAGATACACTGAAACAGAATCTACAGTGGTCTTGGACTGACCACTACCTTGAATTTATACTTCTAACTTACTGGACTGTGTGAGAATAAACTTTTCTTTGTCAAAGCCATCTACCTGTGGTATTTCTGTTAGAGTTATCCATAAATGTCTTTCTGGGTCTCACATAATCTTCCTTAAATGTAGTTAATATCTGCTTGGTGTTCCTCACAGTTTCGAGTTCACTGCCTGGTTCATAGAGACAGTGATACGTAATACATTTCTCTGCAACAATTATGTTTTTCTTCCCTTTAGGCCAAAGCTGAAGATTACTTCTACTTGGACATGGTTAAGATGGTTTGCTTCCAGTAGTTCAAGATCACTGATCAGAGTATAAGTTCTGGTACCCGAATACCAACTCAGCAGAGCAGCCAGAGGACAATCTGTATCAGTCAGGGCTATCAATGCTGGCTCCTGAAACAGGCCAATCCTAAAATTTCAGTGTCTTAATATAATAAAGATTTCTATTTCTACTTCACATTCTCATCTGGTGCGGGTCTGGTGGCCTTCTACCATCTTGTATTTATGCTATCGTACCATTTGCGGGACCAATTCTCCCTCACTGAGGCAGCTGAAGAGCTGGAGGTATGTGATGTTTTTAAGGACTTGGAATTGAAGTGACATGTTCCTTCTTAACCTCATCATATTTGTAGAACTAGTCACATGGCCTGAGTCTAACTGTAAGAAAGGCTGGGAGATGTAGAAGGATATGGATATTTCTTGAGCACTACAAATCTCTGTCTTCTTGTGCAAACTTCATCTTTTAACCATAATAAGGAGGGAGAGGGATAGGGAAGCCTTCGTAACATTCCCATTGTAACGCCTTTATGACTACCCTCTAGGAAGGTCTGTCTCAACAAGTGCCCTGAAAGTGAAGATGGGAGACAGTAGGGACAGAGTGGCAACGTAAGTGTATAGTCATGGGTTCAGGGCTGTGTAGAGCCCAGCTGGGGCTCTGCATATTAGGTCTCCTTAAGGTTTTATGGGGATTGTGCTAGGCGGGCAAAGTCTGGGCCGAATGTTAGATTTGGGTTCTCCTTGTCCATGGCTTCTAAGCTATCCCAAAGCTGGGATCAGTTAACCAGTGAACCTGGCTATAGACTCAGTAGCCTCTCATTCTTGACATCTAATGAGATACCTTGGCCCAGCCCTGGAAAGTAATTAGAAACCAACTTGCAATTCATTTACTGTGAAGGTGGGATTCTTTTCTTCCAGGGATTCATTCGGTTCAACCCCCTGCGGAGAATTTGCATTTCCACTGCAGATATACTGAATCAAAGTTGCATTTTCATAATATCTATAAAACTCACCTGGGGAATCTTGTTAACATGTAGATTCTCAGCAGGGGTTCAAATTGGAATGAACTTATTTCAAGCCCTGTTTTCTTCACCAGTCTGGACTGAGAATCCAGCAAAAAGAAAGGAGATTTTATTTTCAGGCTTCGGTACTCTTGCGGATGCACTGCTATGTAATAGGTACTCTAGGAACAGTCTAGGATACTAATACATTCACGCCCCACTGCGGCCTCACTGCAGCCTGTTCCCCAAAGTGTGATACCCCAAATTAAAAATGATAACTTAGCTTACTTGAAAATTTTCTTGGTTGAGGAATTTAAATAATTTAAAGTAAACTCTTCTCTTTTCCCATTTGATTGAGACCCACTCTGTTATACAGTCCAGTACAGGGCTAGGCAGCTGGCGGGGGCCTGTGCGATCGGGGCAGTAATGACCATCCCAGGGTTACCTTTCGTTCACAGCAGGTGTCCCCTAGGAGCTCCAGCACCACCATTCTCCTCAGCCAATGGAAATATAGCCCTTTAAAGTGCTGAGAGCATTGAGGACAATGGAAACATAATAACCGTGATGATGGGTAACCGTTTTACGAGGTGACTATTGCATTATCTCTATGCTGATGGCATATTGTTGGCTACCACTCACCAACAGGTTTTTATGGCTTGGAATCATCTAATAAAAAGTGGCAGATGGAATCTGAGTCTTCCTGGAGAGTTGTCTAATCCGACAACCGAAGGAACTGCTCTTTTTACATTTATGCCATGGGCTTTTTTGGACCCAATAAATGAACATGACAGGGAAAACGGCAGAGAAGGGAAGCACTCTGCAAGAGTCTAGAAGGCGTTTTGTGTGTGTGTGTGTGTGTGTGTGTGTGTGTGTGTGTGTGTGTGTGTGTGTTTGTGTGTGTGTGTGACTGCTATTCAGGAGCTGACTCTTAGAATAACTACAGTTTCTTTCCAACTAATTGCTTTGCTTTTGTTCACACTGGAAATTAGAACTTCTACTCAGTGCCCAGACGCCGTAACACTGTAATGTGGCATTTCTAATGCCTACTGCCCTTCACACAGGTCTTTCTTAACAATTTAGTTTTGTTGTTGAAAATATACACAGAATGTACACCAGTTCAACAATTTCTTCATGTACAATTTGGTGACGTTAATTATGTTCTTTGAATTGCGAAACAATTTTCACTTTTTTTTCTGAGTTTCTTTTCTTCTCCATTAACATAAATTCGCAGGTCCCTAAATCTCCTGCACAGAATTTTTTTTCTAACATAATCTTTGAACATGAACCCTCTAGTAATTTCTTATTTCCCTGCTCCTCACTGAAATCCATCAATATATTCTCAGATTTTTTTAATAGCTTTATTGAGCTAAATTCACATATCATAAAAATTCACTCATTTAATAATTTGTAGCAGAGTCACAGATACCTTGACGTATGTATAACTACCTTTGGCATGTATTTTTTAAAGCCCAAAATATTATTTTGTTTTAGCAACAAGACTTATTATTATTACTAATGACCACAAAAGGCCTCAACTCTAAATATAATTGTTTTTATCAAAATACAAATGGTGACATAGCCAATAACAATAAGAGGCTATTTTTGGACCAAGCCTGAGACAATTGGTTTTAGTCCATCAAATCCAACTGAAAGTCAAACAAAGACATCTCTGAATCAGCAATGTACATACGGCCCAGGTGCCAAATCCATACAGCCCGTAAACTAAGAATGTTTTCTGTATTTTAAAATAGTTGAAAAGCACTCAACCGAAGAATAATATTCTATGCTATGTGAAAAGCATGCAAAATAACAGATTTCAGTGTTTATAAACAAAGTTTTATTGGAACATAGCCATACTCATTCATTTATGTATTGTTTATGGCTGCCTTTGAACAATGGCAAGGTAGCTGTAATAGAGACAGGTGAAATTCCTGGCTGATACACATGGTGATACACCTGAGCTCCCTGCTAACTGAAGCATTTGGGGTTCAAGTCCACCCAGAAAGGCCTAATGATCTGCTTATGAAAAGTCAGCCCCTGTAAACCCCATACTACTGGGCACAGTTCTGACATACTTTCGGTCACCATGAGTCATAACTGGCTCTACAGTCACTGATTTGGTCTGATTTGCAAATTCGGACTAGGTCAGGCCCAAGATCGAATCATTTATGCTAAGTCTCACATCAGCAAATGGAAACATAGCTTAATTTCTATTTCATGTTACATATGGCCTTCCTAGGAGCTGAAACCCAAGTCAACCAGTTGCACTTGTCACTTCAGCTGTACTGTGTGACCTCTCAACAAAAGTTCCCAGTATGGAAGACAAGGAAAATAACTTAGAACTGACCAATCACTTTTTCGCTGCCTTGGGCTCTTACGACGTTTGCTCACCTAACTTTGGTTTCTTCTGCTTGTTCTTCAGGGCTCTTGTCTGACTTCCAGACCAAATGCCCCCCAGTTCATGAACTGGAAATAGAGCTTATGAGTCCGTACACAAATTTAATCTTGTGGAAATTTTATTTTTCACAAGAGACCAACAAAGCCTAAAATGTTTGTTGTCTGACCCTTTACAGAAAAAATTTGTGGACTTTGATCCAGGTTGCAGCTTTCAAAATTTTGGACTTAATTCTCAGTAATGAAGCTTATACTGAGCACTGTGTAGCCACACTGATACATAATATAACAGTTTCAGAAAATAATACCCACATTATGCACAATGTACTCAATTGTACCGTGGTCCGTTTCATTGTATTTAAAAACTTTCGTAATGTTATCTCAAATTGTGACCCACTAATAACTGCACTCACAGTTTGAAAGACATGCATTTGGATCTGTGATTCTGAATCCTGGTTGCATGTTAAATCATCTACATACTCTTAAAAAATACTGGGTCCCACACCAGACCAACCAAATCAAAATTTCTGGAGGCCTGAATATCATTCTTAGAAACAACAAACAAACAACCTCTCAGAGTGATTTTATTGAGACTTAATATTCTTGTTACTCACAATATGGTTCTCAAATCAGCCATATCAACATGCTAAACCCAAACACTTCAGATTTGTTAGAATGTACACTCAAAGGCCCCAACCCAGACCTGCTGAATCAGATTTTGCCTTTTAACACGTTGTTGTTGTTGGGCACTGTCAAGTCGATTTCCAGTTCCTACTGACCCCATGTGACAGAACAGAGCTGCTCCACAGGGTTTTCTAGGCTGTACTCCTCATGGGAGCAGATCGTCAGGTCTTTCTCACCTGGAGCCAGTAGATGGGTTCCAAATGCCAACATTTTGATTTGCAGCCATGTGTTTACCTTTTGCACCAGTAAGACCCCTGGGTGATTTGTATACACACTAAAGTGAAAAAAGTATTGCTGGAGACCAACCAAGGGTTTGATTAAGCACTACAGCTTTAGGTCCTCTCCTTTGGGAGCGGAGGAGAGAGGAATGTTAACACAACTGCCCCAGGTTAGTACTGGATTGGGATCTTCAAGGGCAAAATTTGAAAAGGCAAAGGATAAAATGTACCCAGAATGGAGGTTCCCCTGAAAACACGGCCCCTGGACTTACTGCTAGCCCGGAGCTGGAACTGGTACTGAAGCCAACACGTCAGACAAGGATTGGACTGGACTACTAACTTGGATTGTAAATTTACATTTAATCACAATAAAAATTTAAAAATACATATGTTTATTTTTTTTTAAAGGAACAACAACCATAAAATACATAGCCACACTAAAAATTTTCTTTATGGAAGTTTCTACCTGTGGGAGGCCACCCAGCTACAAAAAATGTAGGTCAGAACTGGATTCCAGAGGCCAAAAAAAAAAAAAAAAAAGGACTTGGATACAACACTGAAGCTGGGCCTTAGGATAGTCTAACCCTTCCCTCCTTCTCTCCTTACCTCCCACTGCTCCAGCTGGACTCAGTTTTCTCAGTCTTTACACCTGGGGCAGAACCTACCTGACTTCTAGGAATCACTGTATAGGATTGACTGCTGTTTATTTGATCAGAAATATTAGTGTTGTAAAAACCAAAGCTCTCTGGTCCTTTGAAATTAGTGAGATCAAAGGCACAAACGCAGGGTTTCTGTGTTTTCTTTGGTTGCTGGGTCGGAGGCATCCCAGGGACACCAAGAGTCACCGAGGAGGCACAGAGAGATGAGGTCTCCAGCAACCTACACAAACTCCTTGGCAACTGGAACCTCAGACGGAAAGTTTTCCCTCTGTAATTTCCTCAGGCCTCTTGTGCAGTTTCAAGTATTTGTGTTCACACAGCATTTCCAAATACTGGTTTTACCCTCCACTGACCTGAGCAGTTCCTTCTGCTACTGTTAACTTTTTAAGTGCTGGTAAAAGACCACAACATTTAGCTGCGGTTAACTTTGTTTGGTTTCTTTATTTTGGTAGAGGGAGAGGATGTGGGAGCAGAGATACTAGAGTTAGAAGCATGCACTGATGAAAATTCAATCAAGTAATAGTAGGGCTAGACATAAATATTAGAAACCGTCTCTGCTTTATTTTCCCCTCTACTTTTTTTTTTTTACACAATTCTTTCCCAAAACCAATAAACAAAACACAAACAAAATAAAAAACAGGTCTAATTTAAAACAACCACATATTAGCCTCTCTAGAGAAGTTTTTGCAACTTCTCTTTGATGTTATTGCTCTAGTTAAGTCCACCAGGGAAGAGAAAGCTCTTTATAGGACAGTGGTTCTCAAAGTGTGGTTACCTGGCAGAGAATCAGCTTCAGCAGGGGAACCTGCTAGAAATGAAAATTATGGGATGCCCAAGCCAGATCTATTAAATCAGAAGTTCTCAGATGAATCCTACCCTCTAAGCAATTCTGCTGTATGCTAGTATTTGAGGGCCTCTGTTTTAGGGAAGGAAACCCTGGTAGCATAGTGGTTAAGTGTTATGGCTGCGAGCCAGAAGGTTGGCAGTTCTCATCCAGAAGGTGCTCCTTGGAAACTCTACGGGGCAGTTCTACTCTGTCCTCATAGTGATCCTGTAAGTTGGAATCAACTCGATGGCAATGGGTTTGGTTTTAGGGAAGGAGCCCTGGTAGTGCTACGGTTAAAGTGCTCATTTGCTAACAAAAAGGTAGCTAGTTGGAACCCATCAGATGCTTTATGGGGGAAAGCCTTGAACTCAAGAAATGGTTTAAAACACAAAAGATAGTTTCTGATGGTTGCAAAAGTGAGGGGAGAGAGAGATGGGTATTCATTAATTAGATAGTAGAATTATATTAGATGAAGAGAGGGACAATACACAGTACAAGTTAGCACAACTAGACTAAACCAAAAACTCAGAAGTTTCCTAAATACAACCAAACACTTCAAAGGACAGAGTAGCAGGGGAAGGGGGTTAAGAGGGGCATGGTTTCATGGGACATCTAGGTCAAATGGCATAATAAAGATTTTTAAGAAAATGTTCTGAATCCTACTTTGGGACGTAGCATCAGGTCTTAAGAGCCAGTAAACAATCATCTAAGCAGCATTGATTGGCCCCAAATTTCTTGGAACAGAGGAGAATGAAGGACGTCAAGACATAAGGAAAATACGATTCCAAGAGACAGAAAGGGCCATGTAATCCAATGATTATATCAGCATGAGACCAGAAGAACTAGGTGGTGCCCAGCTACCACCACAGACCACCCTGACAGATAACACAACAAAGTGTCCCTGACGTAGTGGAAGAAAAATGGGGTGCAGAACCCAAACTCTGTTAAAAAGACCAGACTTGGTGGTCTGACAGACTGGCAGTTACCCAGAAGACATGGCCCCTGGACTCTCTGTTAGCCCAGAACTGAAACCAGTCCTGAAGCCTAATCTTCAGATAAAGATTGGTCTGGACTATAAGACATAAAATGATACTGGTGAAGATTGTGTTTTACATGAGACTAACGGGGCAGCTCCTGACCAGAGGCAGGATGACACAGCAGAAGCAGACAGATGCTGGTTGAATAGACACGGGAAATACAGAGAGGAGAGGGGGAGTATGTGAGCAGCTAGAGTTCTATATCAGTGGTGTGTGTGTAAGTTTTTTTTTAGGACAAATTGATTTGAATTGTAACCTTTCACTTAAAACACAATAAAATAATTTAAAATAAAAAGATTTACTGCCTTGAAAACCCTATGGGGCAGTTCTAGTCTGTCTTTGAGGGTTGCTTTTAATCAGAATCAACTTAGCAGCAGTAGCTTTGGTTCTAGGGAATAACTAAATTCACCTGGCTGTAATTTAAACTAAGGAGGCCTGGAAAAGCAAGGGTTAAGCACTTGTTTGGTAACCAAAAGTCTGAAGGTTTGCACTCCCTCAGTAGCTCTGCAGGAGAAAGACCTTGTGATCTGCTCCCACGGAGATGACAGCCTAAGAACCCCTTTGCAGTAGTAGGTCTATACTGTCACGTGGGGTTGCTATGAGTTCAAAACTGACTTGGCAGCATCTAACAACAACAACAACATAATTTAAACTGGTCTCAAAACATGTTGATCTGTTCTGGAACACAGCACGTTCCCACCCCTTACCGTCTGTGAGAGGTTCTGGGGTAGTACAAGTGGTTAGCATGCTCCAAGGATAACCTAAGTGCTGAACACTCAAGCCCACACAGAGAAGCCTCAGAGGAAAGCCTGACGATCTAGTTTCCCCCAAAATCAACCATTAAAAACCACACACACAGGGTCACTGTGAACCGGAATTAACTTGATGGCAACTGGTTTTGGTTTACTATCTTCAAACAAGTTGGGTTTATGGAAAAGGATTCTTAGCTTGAGCCTAAAGACCCAGTTGGTATGGCCTCAGCAGCACTTTCCCAATGAAAGCTTAAAAAAGTTGTGTCAAAATGACCAAGCCAATTAAACCTCACAGTGACCTAGTGGGATGGTCATCTTTTGTTGAAGATGATGTTCTCTCAGAGACATGAATCTATCTATCATACAGAAAAGAACTTGTTCTCGTTTCCCAGTTGAATTCTTCAGTCCATAACCTGGGTAGATTAAGATCTACTTGGGAAGAATTAAGTTGTCTCTGAAAAACACAAAGCTTACCTGTCAAGCTTCAGTTAGCAGAAAGACACCTTTAGTCATACAGGTCTTCCTGTTGTCAGGTGCTAAGTCAGTTCTGACTGATAGCAACCTTACAGAGTACAGTAAAACTGCCCTGTTGGGCTTCCCAGGAGTGGCCGGTAGATTTCAACTGCCAATCTTTTGATTAGAAGCCAAGTTGTTAACCACTACATTACATGGGCTCCTTTCATATAAGCCAAGTGCCGTATATAGCTGGTGTCTAAAAACTAAAGGATGAGCCCATCTGCACACAAATACAAAGAAACAGGCAGTGCACATGGTGTGTTTGCCCAGTGAGCCATAAAGCATAGCCTAGCAGGGATTTCTGAATCAAGTGAAAGCTAAAATTTGTTGCCCAAACCTCAGGAGCAGGTGTGACTCCTGTAACAGATTAAGCCAGGAATTTATTTAATCCTTTAATGGAAAATTTTTGAGTTTACACTAATACACTTTTCGGGGTTGCTAAATAAACAGAAACTAAAGGTACAAAGAGGCAAGCATGTTTCCATTTAGAAAGATTTTCTAAAAAGTAAAGAGTTAAGTTTTAAGCAATGTTTTAAACAAAAGAACCTATTTGATTTAGTGGAAAAGCAGCAAAGGAAATTGCAGCTGGAGAGAATTTCTCTGTTCCTAAAATTTACATCCATTCACTCACACAGGTAAACCAAATGTGCTCCTGGGGAGTTGTTGCTGGGTCACAGTGACCCTACAGTACTGTCCCATAGGGTTCCCTGGGCTGTAATCTTTACAGAAGCAGACTGCCACATCTTTCTCCCACAAAAAGGCTGATACGTTCCAACCACCGTCCTTTCAGTTAGCAGCTAAGTATTTAAGGATGGCACCCCAGGACTCCTCATACATGTGTCCTGATATTGGTTCTTTCCTTCTTTTCACCTTTTCACACTTTGAGCTTTCCTTTCCTCCTACTAAAAACCAAACCAAACAACTGAACAACAACAACAAAAAAAAAACAGTGGCCATCCAATCATTCTGACTCATGGTGACCCATGTGCGTCAGAGTAGAACTGTGGTCCATGGGTTTTTGGTGGCCGAATTTTTGGAAGTAGCTACTCAGTCTTTATTCTGACTGCCTCTGGATGGACTTGAATGTTTACTCTTTCCTTAGCAGCCAAGCTCATTAACTAGTTGACCACCCAGGGGTTCCTTTTCTTTCCTAAGGAGTCTAAAATTATCACCGGGTGATGAGGATTCATACTTATAATTGCTTATCACTAAAGAAACTCAAAAGTTTTGATGTATTTGCAAACTCTGATCTGGAACAAGTTATTTAAATTCTCAAAAAGAAACAAAAAAGACATTGCCATCTAGTCGATTCCAACTCTGCAACCCTATAGGACAGAGGAGAATTGCCCCGTAGGGTTTTCAAGGAGCACCTAGTGGATTTGAACTGCTGAACTTTTGGTTAGCAGCCAATAGCTCTTAAGCACTATGCTACCAGATTTAAGTTCTCAAGGGCCAGTTATTTCATTTTCATTTCTGCAATCTACCTTATTTTAGGCTAGATTCTTCAGAGAAGCAAAACGAGTCAAGTGTATAAATAGAGAGAGAGAGGTTTACAAAGACTGCCGATTAAGTTCACAAACTCATCTTAGAACGGTGTTACAGTCATGTTCCATGTACTCCTTTGGGAAGCTATGCACCCGAGCCAGTACCTAGTCCATACTTCCAAGCAATTTTCAAACTCTTTCTGGAATGCCATCAGAGCTGTCATCGTATTATCCTTCATGCCCTGAATGTCATCAAAATGTCTTCCTTTCAATATTGCCTTTATTTCAGGTAAAGAAAAAAGTCACTGGGGGCCAGATCAAGTGAGCAGGGAGGCTGTTCCAATACAGGTACCTGTTTACTGGCTGAAAACTTCCTTATAGGCAACTATACAATGAAGTTCATGAACTTGCCACCCTGCCACTGTGCACAATAGCCACCCCAGAAAGAGCTCCAAAATTGCTTGGAAGGGTGGACTAGGCACTCGTGTTGGTGTACTTTGAAGTGTACTTTGGAGTACTTTGAAGGTGACCATAATGATATTCAGCAATGAGGTATATAGCACTTGGAACAATTAAGCTCACAGACTAAATTGTCAGACTTCATTTATCAAAGAAATAGCTCCTGCTGCGTGAGTTTGGCTCTTAGCTCCACTCCTTTACAGTTAAATGTGGGCAAGTTATGTCAGCTCAAATAGCTCCTGTTTCTTCATATGGATAATGAGGATGATAAAAGCATGTATGTCACCCCTGGTTCTTTTGAAGACTCAATGATATAAATTTTATAAATGATATAAAATACTTATGGTACCCAATCCAGAGCTAGTACTGTATAAACCATATTCATTGTTATCATTTTATTATTTATTCCATTCATCTTATAAAGCACATTTTATTATGTCATTCCCCACTGAAAATGGGTTCCCAATGCCAACACTTGAAACTCCAGAGCAGAATGTATATAAGTGGCTGGTGACTTCAGTGCAAAATAGGTATTCCAGACATTCCTCAGACTCGTGCCCTTATCTTAAGGAAAATTGTCAACTAATGCAAAAAACCCACTGCCACTGAGTCAATTCCAGATCACAGTGACCCTACTGCCCCATAGAGTTTCAAGAAGTGCTCCGCAGATCTGAACAGCCAGCCTTCTGGTTAACACACGTAGCACTTAACCACTCTGCCAACCAGGTTTCCAATGCACAAAATAAAGCTAGTATTTGGGCAAAAAGACAGAGGAGTAAAATGTATCAAGCACCCTTCACAGTTCAGCCCTGAGTTCCCACATGCCACACCAAATCTCCTGTCATCCTGGCTGCCAGGTGACCATTGCTTAACCCTTTGGAATTCCCTGTTGTAAACCCTCTCCGGCCCTCGAGTGTTGAAAATGACTTGTACTCAGCCACTAACCAAAAGGTTGGCAGTTGGACCCACAGAGTTTCTCCATCAAGAAAGTCCTAGGAATCAGCTTCTGTAAAGATTATATCCAGGGAAACCCTACGGAGCTCAGTTCTACTCTTCAACACAGGGTTGCTATAAATCAGAATTGACTTGAGGGCAGAGGTTTTTTTTAAAAGTATATGAACTCCATTTCTTCCTCTTCATCACAAACTTGTTTGTAGTGGTGTGTTTATATTTTACCTAGTTCTGGAAGATTTGAGAAAGTTTACAAAAATGTGGACAGCAAGAGAAAAGTAAGTACAGTATACTGTGTTAAAATTTAAAAGTGGAGCCAAAGGAATTCTCTTAAAATTTGGAGTGTTCAATCATTTTTTGTGTTTGAAGTAGGGCCCAGTAAAATACCCTATAATGATCTATCTCTACATCTTATCTATCTGTGTGTAATTAGGTAACTGAGTCATGAGATATGGACTAGAGACTGAGTTTGTGGCATTTGATAATGAGCAATAAATTGCTGGTATCTTTAGGTATTCAAAGGCCTTCTAAAAGGTGACCCCATTGTTCTACTAAAATTTGGAGAATTCCAGAAGAAAAAGTACACTTTATTTCCCAAATAAGCTCTGAAGTTTTTAAAGATGAAACTGAATGTATTTGAATAAATGTTGAAATAGTGGAAGGACTCAGGTATTTTGAAATAACTGGAAAAGTTCATGGAAATTTAGATATGTGGGAAACCTACATTTCAGTTTCACAGAAGTATGGTAGAGATTCAAAACTGGATTAGCTGAGACTTAGGATACAGGATTCTTTTTCAAGAAAGTGGAACAAATTTGCTTCTCAATATGAAACTGCAAATGAACATTATCCTTGCCACATTCTTGCATAATAATAAAATCACAAGGAACAGAGATGAACTGTTTCAAGTATTTGCTTATGGATGGGTTGGCCACACGTCCTGCTTTTGTCCTGGACAGCCCAAATTTGTTTACATCTGTTGTCCTAGTAGGATTGTCAGTAGTGTTCCCTTTTGCTCCCCCAAAGTATTCTGGTTTAAATGATCAATTGTGTATTTATTGGATTCCGCTCATGGAGACTCCATGGGTGTAGAGTAGAACTGCTTCACAGGGTTTCCAAGGCTGTAACTTATGAGGACTTTACAGAAGCAGATCAGGGGCTACTTGTTAGATGTCTCTGGGCGGATATGAACTATCAACCATTGGGTTAATAGCCATCTGTGCCACCTAGGGTTCACCCTATCCATGGACAATTAGAAAACATTTTCTGTGGTGGCTAATAAAATGTTCAGTTGCCATACTTATAAAAACAGAGCTGCAATGGAAACTGCCTGTTCTATCTGGAAACAAACTAACGCACATTTTTAAGTGGGTGTTAGTTTTAGAGGTTTGGGAGCTTCTCAACTTAGTTTTACACATAACGATACAAATTCTGCTTGAATTTAGAAATTCCAGTGTCTGGTAAGAATTTCCATTTACTTTTTTCCATTTTGACAAACCACCCTAAAATACCTCTGGGAAATACAGGGGTTTCAGGCAAGGATGCAGGGCACCTAGGAATGTGAAGTCAAACCAAAGGCCACCTGAGATAGGGATCAAGAGGACTGTACCAATCGAATGCAAGTTCTCTTGACAAGTCCTAGGGAGACCAATGTATTTAGAGGTCACAAACCAACTGAGAAGATTAATTAAACCTGTCTGTTAATTTTCCTGATCCAGTTCCCCAATTTTCCACAAAAAGAAGTATTTCCAAGTTTTTCTAACTTTAGCTCCTTCCCATTCATGAGCTGTCTAGAAGTGCACTAGAAAGTTCTAGGAGGTTCCAGGGAGAGTTCTTGTAAGAACCTTTTCAAGTCCCAATTATCTTCCCCTTTGAACTTTTTGTGTTACTCTGTGTGTTCACTAACAAAGGCATGCTGATTAGAAGACCAGTTCACAATTTTTGTTATGAGTTCTGGGTTTTGAGACACATTATCTGGGATCCCAGATCTACCAGCAGCTTGTAGATGACATAAATCCTGCTAACATAAGTCAATGATAAAATCATTTGTTTTGTAATATTATTTCTTGAAAATTTGTAAAACATGAAGACAGGAAGGCACCTGGTAATGACTGCAAATATATTTTATTCTAGTCTCCTTCTTCTTAGCCTTTTTAGTATTTTTTCATGAAACTTTTCAAAACATGGTACCATACATTCTTCCTTTTTGCAAAAGCAGTGCTTATAGCCCAAACAAATAAATTCAGGATTTTTTTCTTTTTCATTTTTTTTTAATCTTAGGAAAATCAGCACTACAATGCATTCTTTTTTATATACATTTTTTATTTAATATGGCTGAGTGAAAATGTACATTCCCATATAAATTTACATGCCCACCTCTATGCAGCTTTCGCTGCTCTCCTTGCCTGGTGACAGCACACTATTCCTCTCTGCTCCATACATGTCTCATCCTCCCAGCAGTCTCCTTTCCCATCCTCTCCACCCACTCTCCTTCCTCCAGCCAGAGGTCAGCAGGATGATATCTTATAGCTGCATTCTTCATTACTGCAAAAGGAGCATATAGAGGCAAAATAAATTAAGCTAAAGGAATTTAAATTTCAGAAAAATTAACATTACCATCTGTATTCTTCATAGCAAAAATAGTACTAACAGCTAAGAAGCAGAAACAGCTTCCCTAGAATACTGCACAGCTGCTTACACTTGGAACCAATGATTCGGCCCCAGGGGTGTAGGTGGGGTAAGAATGACACGTTGTTGTTAAGCGCTGTTGAATCAGCTCTCACTTATAGTAACCCTGTGTACTACAGAAGGAAGTACTGCCTGGTCCTATGCCCTCCTCACATTTGTTTTATGCTCGAGCCCATTGTTGGAGCTACTGTGTCAATCCATCTCCCTGATGGTGTTTCGTCTTTTTCATTGACCCTCTACTTTACCAAGCATAATGTTCTTCAGGGACTGATTCCCTCTTGATAACATGACCAAAGTACATGAGAAAAGTCTTGCCATCTTTGTCTCTAAGGAGGATTCTCATACGTTTCCCAAGACAAGTTTGTTTGTTCTTTTGGCAATCCAACAATACTCTTTGCCAACACCATAATTCAAAGGCATCAATTCTTCTTCAAGCTTCATTATTCATTATCCACCCATCACATGTATATGAGGTGATTGAAAACACATTGCCTTGGGGTCAGGCACACCTCAGTCTTTGCTTTTTAAGACTTTAAACAGGTCTTTTACAGTGGATTTGCTCAATGCACGTGTTGTGGATGTCATGACTGCTGCTTCCAAGGTGTTGATTGTAGATCCAACTAAAATAACTCACAGGAATTCCAGTCTCTTGCAAAGTACATCTGCAATGCATTATTCCATATTGGAAAGGCATTATCTATGTCCAGAAGTTGGGAAAGAAAGGAGCCAGCAATGCTTAGAAACAATGAATGGAATAAAGAAGAAAACAGACACTGTGTCTGAGTAAAGACTGGCAATAGCTCATTCTCCCCATTGTGAGAAGTATACTCTCACAAGAGCTTAGCAACTGGGAAACAAAGTGAGGAGGCTTTTCTTGTAGAAATAAATGCAAACTTGTTACATGTTTAGAAAATTCACACATCCAGGAGGCATTACCTAAGACAATGTTCAGTCTACACAAAAATTAGGCTCTTACTCTGAATTTTTGAGTTTCACACATTTCAGAATGCCCCCAGCCCATTTGATGCAGGAGGACTGCCAAGTAAGTTTGTGAACTCATTCTGGAAGAAGTGCTACGTACTTTATTGTGGAATATCACTGTGGTCACCTTTGCAGTACTCTCCTGGGGAAGTTAATCAGCAACGCCAGTGTCTAGTCCACCCTTCAAAGCAATTTTGGAACCATTTCTGGAACAGACATCAGAACTGTTGTCATATAACCCTTAATGTCCTGAATGCCATCAAAATGTCTCCCTTTCAATATTTCCTTTATCTTCAGGTAAGGAAAAAAGTCATTGGTGGTCAGATCAGGTGAGTAGGAAGGGAGTTCCAATACAGTTATTTGTTTACTGGCTAAAAACTCCCTCACAGGCAACTATACAAACTAAGTTTGCAAACTGCTACAATGCCACTCTTTGCAATGGCCATTCCAGAAATAGTTTCAAAATTGCTTTGAAGGGTGGACTAGGGGCTCGCTTGGACACACAGCTTCCTGAGGGGAGTACTTCAAAGGTAACCATAATGATATTCAGCAATGAAGTATGTAGCACTTAGAAGAATTCAGCTCCTGGACTTAGTTGTCTGATTGCCTTTGTAACAGGCTAAAAGTGTTGAAAGCAGGCCATCCCTTTTCCTAAGAACACTGGAGGCCAAAAAGAAAAAAAAAAAAAAAAAAAGGGATACTTTGTGTCTCATGGGTCTTGAAAAGGCTAGTCAGCCAGTGCAGCCCAAGACTTCAGCGGTATGTTGCCAAATCAGAGAGAAATGACCCATGGCTCTTTAGATACATGTGTCCAGAGATAGATCGAGTTTGTGTCACCAGCTCCTCTTCTGTGATTCTTGCAGGAGATACTGACATGAGGCTGTATTAGAAAAATGTTAAAATGAAAAATAAAGCTGGATTTTAAAAAAAATTAAGATCACTGGCTAATTTAGTGACTACAACCCTTACCTTGATCTCAAACTCTTTATGCGTTGTGGTGAGTGAGATCATATAAATGATTATATGAGATGACATGTAAGAACATTCTTTTTAAAGAAGTTATACAAAAGAATGGCAATGGTTAAAATGTCTGAACCCTTCAGGTGCCCAGCCCCAATGCAGTAGCAATGTTGAGAGCTCAATTGCAACAGACCAGCTGGCCCCTGAGAAAGAAGAAGTGTATCACACCCCGAGAAGGGAGTGGGTGGCAGGTGGGGCAGGCGCCAAGGCCTGCTGCCAGAGCAGTGCACTCACTCCTTCTTTCCCGGAGTTGTTCTGACAGTCAGGTGAGCCAGCCACCTTCTGAAAACAGCAAGGGGAAGGGGCCTGGGTGAGGAGTAAGCTCTTGTCGTGTTGACTGGACTTCTTCGAACAACAGTTTCAAGTTGACTCAGGCAGTGCTTGTCTTTTCTTATTTGGCTTCAACACTCATGTTTTTAAAACGTTGATCTCCTTGTTCCTGAAGCCCAAGAAGCAAATGAAAGGAAAAATAAAGATATCAAGGGAGTTAAAAAAAGGAAAAGAGAGAGAAATTAAGGTGAGAAGAAAAAAGCTAAAAAGAAAGAAGTGAAAAGAGAGGTAAATGTGAAAGTGGAAATTATTATTGGATGAAGAGCTTAATTGTTCTGGGTTTCAGTTTCTCCTGGAAGAGGGTGCTGACGACAGCAGGTACCTTTTCTATTTTCTCTTCTGAAGGGTTTCCTCTTTTGTATCACGGAGTAACAATAGTAAATAACTTTTTCAGAAAGTTGAGAGTATTCTAAAAAGAAAATATATAAAGAGTATTAACTACTATTAGTGACCAAGAAATGCTGCCTGTTAGGATAATGAGAGACCAAAGGGAAGCAGCAGGAGTGTGACGATTAATAATTGTCACATCTGCACCTATCTATCTTTGGCCAAAGATTGCTCCCAATTTTTTGATGACAAACAAGCCATAATCCCTGCCCTTACTGAAATCTATGGGAGGGTGAGCTGATCCTCATCTCTTGTCACCATTCTTGGTCCCATGACCCCAGTATGCAGTGAATAAATGCAGCATTGCATTCTCCGGACCACAGTTTTGGACCTGTTTTCCCTATGTTGTTCAACTACAGTTATTTTATCTTCTTTGGTATATTTTTCAATAAAAATGAAATGATTCATCAAGTAATTCAGGGATTTTTGCAATGGAAAGAATTGGAAATTAGTCAGTGATGCCTCATGGGGCAGGACTCATCTCACTGAAAAGTCACACCCTGCGTCCTAAGGATTGTTTGGTGCCAAGGATTGAACAGCTGCCACTTGTGTTCTGGATTCAGCTGATTTGCTTTTTTGATGGTGGAAGAGGAAATAACTTTAAAAACACAGATCCTAAAAGACCTTAAGGGCCTTTCCAATTCTAGGTATTATGTTTTCAAAATTATGCTAGTCTCAGGCAGCTCTGCTCCACCCAGAGGAGGGAGAAATTTAAAGCCAGCTACAGAGAAATGAAGTTGATAAAGCTCTGCACATAGAAATAAGGAAGAAGAAAGCTGGGAAAGGAAGCAGATACCACTATCTGCAACATGAGTGCAGCTTATGTGAAGCAGAAAATCACTTAGTGATAACCGTAGTCAGCACACTGCAAGAAAAGCTGAATGCAAGACCTACCAGTTTCTTCCTTATGACCAATTTCTGAGGAGTCTTCTCTGTCCCCACCTGAGCTGAGAGAAAGTCTCTGTTCCACCAAGTTGTAATCTAGTTACCATCTTGGTCACAATCTAGCACTACAAGCACAAGCCAAGTGGTATTCAGGGCATTCTCTCTATCAAGAAAAAGAGTTAGCACCTGGGAATGCCATTTTTATACACCCCAGCATTTAAAGACACATCATGTGCCAGGAGATCAAGAAACACACATTATCTTTTCCTGCACCGTCTTCTGGGTTTCCTCGGCTGCCAGGCGTGTTCATTCCAGCATAGGTCTTGCACTGGCAACTGGTATAGTGCCAGAAGTCCATTACAGAAAAGAACAAATCATGGAAAGCTGGAACTGAAAAAGACATTCAAAAACACCTACAAGGCAGGAGGGGACAGGAAAGCTAGTAATAGGGAACCCAAGGTCTAGAAGGGAGAATGTTGACATACTACGGGGTTGTTAATCAGTGTCATAAAACAATATGTGTACTGACTGTCTAATGAGAAGCTAGTTTGTTCAATAAACCTTCATCTCAAGTACATTAAATTAAAAAAAAATCTAGTCCAGTGGTTCTTATCTGTAATTGTATATTAGAATCACCTAGGGAATTACAAAAACTACAGGATCTACTCTGATTCTGATTTAATTGTAGGTATTGACAGTCTTAGCAAGACTATTTTAAAATTTTCTCTGAGATGATTCTAACACACAGTAAGAACAGAGACTGTCTCTAATTTATTTGTGGTTTCTACTGCCTGACAGCATCTAATATATGGCATTAAAAGAATTAATAACTACATTAATTAACTCATAAGTATGTGATTTAACATTTTCTAAGAAGTTGGAAATAAATGCAAACGTTTTGAGGTATGAACTGGGTTTGTTCATCTACCTCACCGTGGTAATTCATCTCAGTATTTTTCAATGTAATCAATCTTAAAAAAAAAAAGACATTGACAATTGGCTCAAAGTTAGACTCTGAAGATGTCACCAAAAAAGATAACTGTGATGGTTTTGAAAGGCAGTCTTATAGTCAAGAATGTCAGCTGGGCTTAGTGTCTTGGCTTCCAGTGATTAGAGTAAAGCAAAAGTGATGATGTATGACTTTGGTGAAAAAGCACTGTGGCTTTCAGCTTGGTCATTCTCTCTCTCTCTGATCACTTTTCCTGGAGAGGCCAGTGATTATACCATGAGAGCAGTCACCCAGCCCTGTAGTGAAGGCCGTCTTGTGATGAGCTAACACCTCTTGGCAATAGCAATGCGAGGAAGCCACTCGGAAGTTCAGCTTCCAGCCCCAGTCAAGCCTCCGATGAGTGCAGCCTTGACAGCTTAACTGAAACCTCAGGAGATCCGTTGAGCCAGAACTTCCCATGTCAGCTGCTCCCAGACCCCTGGCCCTCAGAAACATTGAGAAAATAAATGTGTTGTAAGCTGCTAAGTTTGGGCACAATTTTTTATGCAACAATATTCAATGGTTGTTGCCCTCCACACGTTTGCTATGCAGTTGGCAAAACAGATTATGGGCACACAACAACTTAAACTACGGAAGGCTTTGCCAGTTCTCTCCGACGAGACGGGACTACTCTGTAGAAGAACTCCAGGGGTGACATCTACATCACGGACTTTGTAAACTGAAAGACTTGAAGGTGTGCAAGTCAGAGCCTATTAGTCTGTACAGAATAGTGGGTGACATATATAAGAGCACCCTTAAAAGGAGCATTATGGACTGGGCAATGATAGAAAATTTAACTTAACTGTCAGACCTGGTTATCTGTACCTTCCTTCTGTTTGTTTCCAGTTGGCTAAAATAAAATACCTATGTATATTCCATGTCCTCATAATATTCATCTCCCCAGTAGATTCTTTACTTTTCCAAAAAACACTACATACCTCATTGCTGAGTATCACTATGGTCACCTTCAAAGTACTCCCCTTGGGAAGCTATGAACCAATGCCAGTGCCTAGTACACCCTTCCAAGCAATTTTGGAGCTCTTTTTCTGGAATGGCCATCAGAGCTGTTGTTGTATTACCCTTGATGTCCTGAATGCTATCAAAATGTCCTTTCAATATTTCCTTTATCTTCAGGTACAGAAAAGTCATTGGGGGCCAGATCAGGTGAACAGGGAGGTTATTCCAATACAGTTATTTGTTCACTGGCTAAAAACTCCCTTACAGACAACTATGCAATTAAGTCCGTGAACTTGGTACTGTGCCACCATGCACAATGGCCATTCGAGACGGAGTTCCCAAATTGCTTTGAAAGGTGGGACTAGGTGCTGGAGTTGGTGCAATACTTCCCGGGGGAGGGGGTGCTCTGAAGTGATAGTCAGCAGTGAGGTATGTATCACATAGAACAGTTAAGTTCACAGATTTAATCGAGGGACCTGGTACAGTCTGTAAGTAGAATGATGGTTAGGAGTTTGGAAGAAAAGAGAACTCTTAGACACATTCTTGGGAATCATCCAAAAATTCAGAGAGGTCAGAGGAAGCCAATGAGGGAAGTAGGGCATTAATTCAGACCTTTCAGTAGGACACTGAGGTTTTGTGTAATAGGTCTTAGTCACCTAGTACCGCTGTAATAGAAAAACCACAAACAGATGGCTCTAACAGAGTTTATGCTCTTTCAGTCTAGTAGTTCAGGGCACCAGCTCTGGGGGAAGTCTTCCTCTGTTGGCTCTGGAGGGAAGTCCTTGTCACCAATCTTCCCATGGTCTAGGAGCTTCTCAGTGCAGGAACCCCAGGTCCAAAGAACACTCTCTGCTCCTGGTACTGCTTTTTGCTGATATGCAGTCCCCCTGTCTCTCCGTTCAGTTCTTTCTTTAATATCTTAGAAGAGATTGGCTACAGACACACTCTAATCTTGTAGGTCTTACCAACACAACTGCCACTAATCCATCTTATTAACATTATAATGATGGGATTTACAACATACAGGAAAGTCATATCAAATGATAAAATGGTGGAAGTCACACAATACTGGGAATCATGGCCAAGCCAAACTGATACACATGTTTTTTGAGGGGGGGACATAATTCAACCGACGACACCACCAAATCAACCATTTAATCATATTTTTCAAAAAACTCCAGTTTGAATAGTTGACTTATCTTGGTGCAAGCTTACTTTTCTAGTTATTAACATGAACACTGTTCTTGTCATTTTTCAACGACCATATGTTGGGTTTCTTTGAACTATACCATACTCCTCAGTTGCATGGAACAGTCCAGGTGCTGCCACAGTTGATCGGATTAGATGTTGAAAACCTGATCTGAACTGGTACAACCTGAGACCCATTTTTAGAAATTTAAAATTGGAGCTTAGCCGGGATACTCTCTTAAATGGAAGTAATGTTCACAGCTACTTTCTTCCATATGAATTGGGAAGCACAGAAAACTAGTCTGGAGAAAGAGACTAGGGAGATGAGAGAGAGATGTTCTATGGAACGTTCCTGAGGTTTATAATAAACTCACAATTACCTCTTATTACAGAAGCTGGTTACTAGTGCAGTTTGTCTACAACCTAAAGAATGCAACTTTCTCACCATTTACATGTTTGCAGTTTAGACTGTGAACACTAAAAATAATCTGAACTTTATGTATTGTATAATAAGATCTAGGTGTCAAAACATCTATTATTTTGCACTTTAAGTGAAGTTCTTTTTCCAAAAATGAATACTTTCCCAGAGAAAAGTGAAAGTAAAAAAAATTCTAAACATCTGTTGAGCCCATGTTATTAGTTATTTGTGTGAAAATTTGTCTTAATACACAGTTTTTTTTTTTTTAAAAAAACCCTTTGGAGAAGAATAATCTTTAATGTAAGTAAAAGGACCAAGAGAAATTTTTTATTCTGATTGAAGTTGTTTCTTCATTTTTGATTCTAACACCTAGTGTTGTCCCATTCAGTCAGAGAAATATGACTTGAGATAAGGCTTTAGAATAATTTTCATTTATGAAAAAGTTTCAAATGCAACAATAAACCCAAGCGTTGTTGCCATCAATTTGATTCTGACACATTGTGACCACATAGGGCAGAGCAGCACTGCTCACAGAATTTCCAAGGAGCACCTGATGGATCCAAACTGCTGATCTCTCCCTTAGCAGCCAAGCTCTTAACAGCTGCATCACCAGGATTCCTCAAGTAGCAACAGTAAGGCAATTGAAGTAAAAAAGGCTGTTATCTGGAACAGGGGACTGGGGACCATGCTCTCAGGGGAACTTGAGGCCAATTGGCACAGCTAATGTTTTGTTAAGAGAGCCTTCCGCACCCCACATTGGTGAGTGGCATTTGGGGTCTTAAAACCTGCCAAGCTGCCATTTGAGGGTACAGCAAATCATCCCAACTCAGCAAGAACAGATAATCACAAAGGACCAAATAATTGTTTTAATTAAAAACAAAAAAGGCTATTATACCTTCATAGGTCATTGAAGAGACAAAGATAGAGGCATTAACATCTAAGAAGCACTGACCGGTCCCAGTCCACCTGGAGCAGAGCTAAAATGAGGGCATCAAAGACAGCAGGAAAATATAAACCTAGCTGATGGAAGATGTCATATAATCCAGAGACTCATTTAACATGGGACCAGAAGAATCAGATGGTGTCACCACCAATGACTGCCAGGATGGGGTACACAACATAGAGTCCCCAACATGGCAAGAGAAACATAAGCGTGCAGAACTAGAACCTACCAAAAGATCACGACGGATGGTCCCTCCGTCCGGAGGGCCCCCTGGGGACATGGACCCTGGACTCTAACTCCAAACCACTCCAGCAATGATGCTGGTGCCCCAGACAAAGACTGAACTGGACTAGAGAAGACATGCTGTGATCCCAGCCCCAAGCAAGCTTTGGGGCTTAAATAAATACATGGGGGCTGTCCAAGAAGCTCATTTTTGGAGGTGGGAAGATACAGTGAGGAGGGACAGGTCTTGATCAGGTGGGCATGAAAATTTCTGGATGATAAGGGGGAGTGTCCTATCAAGGGACGATGGAGAGGAAGGGGAGAGCAGGTAGAGTAGAATAGTGATGTGAGTTCCAAATGCTATGCAGCATATTGAATTGCATTGTTTACTTGTACTTAAATCACAATAAATTTTTTTTTTTTAAAAAAGGAGCATTACTAAGAGACTTTAAAAAGTTTGGAAACTTGCACTCTATAAACAGAATGTGTCATCATTCCTAGTACAATTAAGTCAAATAACATTTTATTTTTGTTACATGTGATTAACTAGAATGATGGAAGCAAAGATTAAGAAACTCAGAAATACTTCCTTCTGTTTTTTGTTATCTTTCTTTTCTAGAAGGACAGTGAGTTCTTTTCATCGTGGAAAATTATCTTGTTTAATGACGTCTATTGTAAGAGATTGTTTTTCAGAATATTTTCAATCATTTTGAGGTCAGTAACCTTGCGTTTGAAAATTGCAAGATGTTCCCTCACGCAGTTTGTTCTTTGGAGGAGTCCTTTTTCATAACTCGAGTGTCTACCCCTAGCTATCTGACCTGATGCAGAGGGATTTAACTTCATCTCAGGGAATTTGAAGGATTTGAAACATGTATCAGAGTATCAGAAAATACTGATTTTTCAGAAATTATTGTGGTAGTCTTCTTGTGAAGAATGTACATTCTTATTTCAGTTTCTGTCTCTTCTAGAATTTTCTTCCTCCTAGCTATTTGTATTGTCCTTCTCACATCTGACATTAACAGTTTCTTAGCCAGCCAGTGATGATTCTATTGGCTTATTTTTCCCTCAGTTTTTATTCCTTACAAAGATTGAAGGGATCAGCATAATCCTAGGCAAAGTTATGGAGCTTGAGAAAGAGTGGTGCGAGTTGGCAGGGCCTAATACACTGAAATTGTGAGGAAGACTGGCTCTGGGTGGAGTAAAACGATAAATGACAAAGAGGTCAGATAGAGGGAGTGATAGAGTAACTGGGGCTGTGAGAAGAATGGGTGCACACACTCACTCGATGAGGGTTTTTCACCCTAGTTGGCATGATTGTGGAAAGAATTGAGAGAGTCCGTCTCCGCCAACGAGGCTCTTGCTGTTCATCTACACACCCCTCTTTCATCCAGCTTAACACATTTCCCAACTCTCCTTGCGTCTAGGTGGGCTGATGTGCCTGAGTACCAGGGGAGACAGACTTCTCATTACAGCATATTCCATGAAATCTTCTATTTGGTCTCTCTTTCCCAATACATCTTTCTAGAAGTGAAGAATTCTTAGAGCCTAAAAGAAAAATCCTCACACTGTAGTGGTTAAGTGCTACAGTAGCTAATCAAAATGTGGCAGTTAAATTCTACCAAGCACTCCTTGGGGACTCTATAGGGCAGTTCTGCTCTGTCCTATTGGGACACTATGAGATTGAGTTGACTTGATGGCATTGGGTTTGGGGTCTTTGTTTTTCTTTTTTTTTTTAAAAGATAGCGCCATCACAGAATGGAAGTAGTTGGGATTTTTGAGTCACTGCTTGGAAACTCTGGTGGTATGTGCTATAGCTGCTAACCAAAAGGTCAGCAGTTCAAATCCACCAGGCACTCCTTGAAAATTCTATGGGGTCTATGGGGCAGTTCCACTCTGTCCTATAGATTCCCCTGAATCAGAATCGACTTGATAGTAATGAGTTTGGTTTGGCTTGGAAGAGAGGCATATGGGACTTTGTGTGAGTCAGAAATAAACCTGTTAAGAACTAAAACTTAGAGTTTGTTATAGAAGCTAGTATTATTTATTCTGACTAATATACATAGTCTCTTTTGTTCTTATTTTTTCTTTAACATCATCAACTCTAAGATAATAAAGAAGGCAATAAAGCAGCAGAAAAATGTCAGTGAAGCAGAGGAAATCATGGGGACAGATGACAACAGATGGCATTACACGTGAAAGACCTTAAGAGAGAAAATACTTTGTAGATGTACTGACCTAATTCTAGAACCTGGCAGGACACCCCTACATGTACTTTCGTTTTGTATATAAGTAGATTGACATGTTTTTAATAACTATACTTAAAAGAATAGGGTGGAATCTATTTCATACAATTGTAAATGAAACACAATAAATTAAGTTTATTGGAAGATAATGGAAATACCAGATATTAAGTACCACGTGCTTAAATTAAAAGTAAATTTTTTTTTTTTTTTTTTTTAACACAGAGGTAAGCCACACGTACTTCAAACCCCCTGGGGAGAAACAGGAGAGGCTCCGAGCCCCAGGCTTGTAGAGCAGAGGAACGCCGTGAGGACGGGCACTGCATGCGGAGAATGTTTGGATCGCGTGCCGTTAGACGTGGGTCCTGCCGGACCAGAGAGCCAGAGAACGCGGCAGAGGATTGGCTTTCCTTTGTCTTTCAGTGCTTAAATACAGTCACTTAGAAGTCAGCCTCTATTCAATAAAAGCAAAATTTAGTAATCGGATTTGGAACTATTATTTGAAAATACATAACGTTTGAAGGGTAAAAACTTAAAGCTGAAGTGTCCTTGGAAATGTACCATAGGTTTTTTCCAAACCTTGGACTAAATCCAAAATTCTGAAATAAAACCCCAAATGTTTGTTCTTCCATGAATGATTCCTTTGTGGCCATCAAATATATAGTCATTATCTTTTAAACATGCTAACATCGTGGCACCCACTGATTAGGATTAAGGGGCTCCTTTGTTCTTTCCAGGAACTGCTGGTGCTAGACCTTTTATTTTTTTGACTGGGGGCTTCCCCTTCCTTTCCGCACTCCAATCAGAGATTTCTTTGGACTGAAAGGTAAGTTTGAGGGTTTATAAGTGATGGTTCCACAGGCCGTAGCACCCACAGCTCTAGTGGTCATGAAGAGGAGGGTGTCCTGATCACTGTGGTCACCCAGTGTTATCTGTGATGTATACAGTACACAAGTGCGTCATTTCCTCAAAGCACAGGAAGGAAGACCAAGGTACTCACACCTAAAAAATCTCGCCAGGGACAATTCTCTGACTAGAGGGCGGGGAAGCAGAATGAATAGATGCTTTGCACACCATCTGTGCTAACCCCACAGTTCAAACAATTTTCAACAAACTACATGTAACGCTGATTTCAAAGGTAATACAGATAGGGAACTTGAAAAACAGAGAGGCCAAGGAAGAAATGGAAAATTTCTATAATAACATTCTTAACAACTTGTTACATATATGTCTGTGTGTACAGGTGTGTCAATATATTCATATTATAAATATGGATATTCTGTATATATAAATGTGCATTATTACAGCATATATTACTTACATATTTATAGCTTGTGACTGAATATAAATATAAGAGGTAGAAATAGTACAACCTGTGAAAATCAGAATCTGCATAAGGTGGAAATCTGTCAGAGAAGGAAGACTTAAATAGTTCCCACTAAAACCAGCAGTGGAGAAATGGCACCACCGCAGAAACTAGCCATACCTAGGAAAACCAGGCAGTCTAGCCTCGTCCCAGGCTTGTAGGTCCCTTTGTATCATCGTGTATATTTACATATAAATACATAATGCAGAAGGGTATTTTATGTTATATTTTTATATGAGCACACACACATATTTATAACTTTATTACACATATTTTTGTTACCTGTTACCTTTGTATTGTTATAAAATTCTTATTTATTCCTAGTATTTTTAAGACACATAAAAACTTATTTTCTTTCAAGTAATTTCACAAAAAGCTTTTTTACTAGCATTTGCTTCATCCTCCAAAAAGATCTGTCCCATGGAAGAGTGTATATACTGTGCAGTCTTCTAATTTTACCACTGTTGCATTTTTCAAAATCAAATTCTCTCCCCTAAAATGATGTTTCAGTCATTAGTGAGAAGTAGAAGCTAAACTCATCTCCATCATCAAAAGGAGAAGAGTTAAAATGTTTTATCCTGTGCACGTCTTTTCATGTCATGAGCATTTGCGGGGCAGTGTCACCAGTGGTCATTCTAGAAACTATATTTTTTAAAAGTCTACCTGATTTGGTGTGAATTTAATAGTTTGGGCCTTTTTCTATAATCCTTTATCATCCTTTAAGGGTTTCAGTCATTACCTGAGGTGAGTCAGGGATCTCTATTTTTCCCATAATAAAAATGATAAATGATAAACCATTTTAATGGTTTCTTATTTCATTAGAAATCTTGGCACTGTCAAAATCTATTTATACATCACAGTCACATAAGTCACTTGTAAGTATGTGATGACATGCTGAGCTTAATTTTTACTTTGCCTTGAAGTAGGCAGAGTGTGAGAAATTCCTTTCCCTGCTTCACATTACACAGTTTAGTTCTAAGACAGAAAACAATTATTGTTTATTCCAAGGGCCATACAGGACCTTGAGTTGTATAGATTATACAGCGTGACCCTTGGAATGAAGCTGATGAAATGCATAGAATTTATTATATTTCAAATTGGCTGATGTCCATGCTGAAGCTCTAAGTATTTCACAATTCTTACAAGAAAGTGTGGAAACTAAGAGTCACTGAGGTTAAAAGTCTTGTTCTTTCTAGAGATTTTCTAAAGTGTGGCCACAGTTTTATTTACTACAACCTGACTCTTGTGAAGAATGATTGTTCTCCAAGGAGAGAAAAGCGGATCAAATCATTTAACTGCTGGGAAGTAAGAGAATCTTTTAGCTCCCTATGGACAACCTTGATCCTTCTTGAACAAAATAGAAATCCACTAAGGTTTGTCGATAGCCTTCCGAAAGGTCGATGAGATACAAGCGTGTGTCAAGTACAGACAGTACCCAGAAATCAAGAAAGTGCTGTACTCAGATGTGTTTTGCTAAACAGAAAATATAAACTACTGTCTTTGTAGCAATGAAGCCACATCCGAGCTTGCTTACATGGAGTCAGGGCATCAAACAGGATTTTAGAAAATGTTTGGTGTTTGTGTTTGCCTACAAAGCTTCACAGAATGGTCACTTAATGCATAATTCTTTCTCTTGGTAAAGCCACTTTTAATAAACTAGGCAGACATTAATCTAGAGTTGTACTATGATTTTCCAATCTCGGTCAATATTTTGTGTTTCAAATTTGTCCAATATTTTATAGAGCTTACGCCCTTGATTCCCTGCCTTAAATATTTGTATTATAAAAGAAACCTAACGGTGGTGTGATGAGTCTCTTCTGTGTGGCCTTTCTCACCACGGTCTTGTAACTCCCACCGAGTGATGGGCAGAGACTGTGTGATAGCGTGATCGTGACCACGAGAGGGGATGGTCAGTTTTGCCATCGGCTGGCCTTGAAACGAGCCATCCCAGAAGCAGGAAGAAGACCCACCACCACCAAGGAAGAACAGCCAAGAGGGGAGAGCAGGTCCTTCGGACCCAGGATTCCTGCTCTTAGAAGTTCCTGGAGCCAGGAAACTAAGCGAACAAGCTGTAACCCTGAAGACGGCGAGAAGTGTGGCAGGAGAACTTGGCAGGAGAGACTGGCAGTAGGCAGTAGACCGAGGAGTGGGCTGAGTCCCTGAAGTGCCTCTGGGGACTCATCGGCAGGGGCTAAATGAGCTTTGTAATACTTGCTGCAACAGGAGAGGCCTAGGGCCAGAAAGAGGTATGACTTTAAGCCAAGCTGAGAAGAGGTGTCTGGATGGAAGGACGGTATCCTGAGGATTCCTGAGCCCCAGTTGTAGCCCGCTTCTTCTGTGATAAACCCCCACCATCCTGAGTAGTGTCTGTGAGTTCTGCGTGGCCACTGCAACGACTTGTCAAACCCAGAAGAGAAGGCAGAGGGTATCATAGGAGCGACAGTTATTAGGAGGGCTGGTAAAGACGTTGGAGAGTGGGGGCCTGTTTGACTTCTGCCTCAGGAATCAGCCGAAAGCTGCTGATTTTGATTCTTCCCGCCCCTCCTGAAGCAGAACAGATGCAGCTCTCATGCCACTTGTACACCAAGATATCTTGGTGGCATACTGATTAAGTGTTCAGCCACTAACTAAGAGCTGCTTCTTGGAAACTCTTTGGGGTAGCTCTACTTTGTCCTATAGGGTCAGTATTAGTCGGAACTGACCTAACAGCAGGAGGTTTAGAATGAGGAAATCCTGGTGGCATAGTGGCTAAGCATTCTGTCTGCTAACCAAAAGGCTGGCAGTTCAAATCTGCCTTGCACACTCTATGGGGCAGTTGTGCTACATCCTATAGGGTTGCTATGAGTCAGAGTCGACTCAATAGCAGTGGGTTTTGTTTGGCTTTGGTTTTTTATCTTTTGTCTCTAAGAGTTGTTCGGTTTATACTTTTATTTCTAATAAATGCATCCATTTGAGACCTGGAATAGTCTCAACCTGAACAGAATCCATTTTTCAAAATTATTTTCTCTTAATGTGGACCCATTATGAAAATACATTGTATGTTCTGTGTATTTTTCTTTGGCTGTAGAGTCCAGAATTGGTCTTACTTAGTTATATAAGTTCCGTTAATTTCATATTCAGGGAAGTAATTTCCTTAGGGGTTTCTAGTTATTGGCAGACATGGGCTACTCATCTGAATTTCGGAGGAAACCACAGAAACCAAGCCTACTTGCTATTGACTTGATTCTGACTCATAGGGACCCTACAGAATAGAGTAGAAATGTCCCCATAGGGTTTGCAAAGCTGTAAATTTAAAGAAGCAAATGGTCACATCTTTCTCCCATGGATCAGCTGGTGGATTCAAACACCTTACCTTTCCTTTAGCAAATGAGTGCTTTAGCCACTGTGAGACAAGGGCTCCTTGGAACCAAACACCATGTAAATCAATAAATTACTGACCCTCTAATGAGTCAATTGTTTAGACATCTTAACCTGTAGTCACTACTTCAGGCTACAATAGCTTCTAGGTTTGGTTTTTATTCGAGAGAGTCAGAGAGAGAACAAGAGTGTGCATGAGAGTGCCCGCTGAGCTGTGGGAAGTGCAAAAATGTCTGCATCCTGTCAGTCACCTCTGTCTTATATTACAGTAATCCAGCCACTCATAGGAAGAAGACAAAAAAAGAAAAGTTTCCTCCGTCTTTGCCAGCAACTGCAGTATTTGTGAATGCTTATAGCTGAATATGTTCCTACTTCATCTGTAGTGAAAACGTATTTTGTTGGTGAAAATTCTAACCTACTCTACCAGTTGCTGTAAGTCAGTTCAGATTCCTGGCAACTCCACGTGCATCCAAGTGGAACTGAGCTCCACAGGGGTTTCAGTGGCTGGTTTTTCAGCAGCAGATCACCCAGTCTTTCTTCTGGAGACTTCTGGGTGGAGTCAGTCTTCCAAACTCTTGGTAAGGAGCCAAGTACATCACCTTTCTGCACCACCCTGGGTCGACGAGTATTTCTAGACAGAAGACTCTAACTGCTGCCTGTATCTCTCAAGGTAGGACCAGGGCTGATATTTATTAGATGATTTTCTAAAATCTAGTACTGAAAATGTAATCTGTACTTTAACCCTTGATGATAGGAGGTAGGAATTGTATAAAGAACAATATAACCTCGTATTTACAGTTCAAAACCTGGAAGGAATGTGTACTGACACCATGAGGTGAGAAGAATTTGCTGATAATTTTGGTCCTTTACTAATGTCGTGACTTGGGACAGCCCTCAGAAATAGGACTCTCCCTGGTCTCTGATATGCCAAGTCCCTAATGTATGACTCTAGGTACTGGCACGGGGGTGGGACTGATGAGAGGAGGGGGAGATTCTGAGGCCGGGCTGGAAGTCTCCAAACACAACCTGTGCTTGGGGACAGGCGACCATGCTTAGTATGGCTGACTTCTCTAAGAATGCCTCAGCTCCACTGGCTATTCCAATCTCAGCATCAACATTTCTGAGTTAATGAGTAACCAAAACTTAAAAAAACAGCATCAATCCTAAATAAACTCCTGGCAATAAGATAAAAACAGAACCAGGAATATTCTCCTCATTGCCCAGCTATGTCTTATCACTCACCCATGCTGTGTGGTACCTCAGTTTACATGTTCTCCCCAGCAACTAAATCACCAGGTGGTGATATAGGCTGTCCTGGGAGCTCAGTGCTTAAATGCTTGGCTGTTAACAAAAGGTCAGCTGTTGAAACTCACTAGCTTTACCATAGGAGAAAAGATGTGGCCATCCACTTCCATAAAGATCACAGCCTTGGAAACCCTACAACTAAAACCAAACCCAGTGCCATCGAGTCAATTCTGATTCATAGTGATGCTACAGGACACAGCAGAACTGCTCCCGTAGTTTCCAAGGAGCGCTTGGTGATTTGGACTGCAGAGCTTTCGGTTAGCAATCATAGCACTTAACCGGTATGCCACCACAGAGGGAAGGCACAGGGTCTCTGTGAGTTAGAATTAACTCGACGGGAATAGTTTGGGTTTTTGGTGTGGTTTAGGTCCTGAGGAGAAGTGGCTAAACATATCCCACCTTATTCTTTTGATATTTCCTCATCGCAATATAAGACAATCTTTTATCAGAATACTTACAATCAGTTTTCCCCATAATGGAAAAGTATGCTTTATTTAAAAATACTATTTTAATATATTTTTGAGAAATGTTTATCTCAGACAAGCGTGCATGAAGAAAAGGAGAAAGTATGAAAAGGCAGTTAACAGGTTACGAGCCAAAACTTAATTGGCTGCACCAATACTAGTGTGAGTGGGCTTTCAAAGGAGATGTATGCAGGGTTAAAAAAACATTTTTTTTCCACCTTGAAAAGTCTACACTGTTCTAGTTTACAAAATCCTAAAACACCTGGATAAAAGATAAATTCAAAGAGCAGCTTTTTTCTTTTTTGGCTCAACCTTCAAATCTGATGATTCTGTATTTGCTATGGAGTTGTTGTCAGGTACCATCGAGCTGGTTCGTACCCCAAGCACCCTATGTACAACACCAAAAACCACCGCCCAGGCCTACTCCACCCTCACATTTGTTGTTAGGCTTGAACTCACTGTCGCAGCCACGGTGTCAGGCCATCTCATTGAAAGCCTTCCTCTTTGCTGATCCAGTACTTTATACAAGCAGGATGTCTTTCTCCAGGGACTGACTCCTCCTGATAATATGCCTTTGAAGGAGCATTCAGGCTGTACTTCTTCCAGGACAGGTTTGTTCATGCTTTTGTCACTTTATGGTATATTCACTATTTTTCATCCACACCATAACTCAACAGCATTAATTCTTTAGTCTTCCTTATTCATTGTCTGGCTTTTGAATGCAGTAAAGGCAACCATGACTTCTGTCAGATGCATTTTAGTCCTTAATTACTTTGCTTTTTAACACTTTATAAAGAGGTGTCTTTTAGCAGATTTGCCCAGTGCAATACGTTGTTTGGTTTCTTGACTGTTGCTTCCTTAGGGTTTGATTGCAGACCCAAGTAGAATGAAATCCTTGACAACTTCAATTTTTTCTCCATTTGTCATGATGTTAATCACTGGTCCAGTTGTGAGGATTTCAGTTTTCTTTACATTGTGGTATAATCTATACCGAAGGCTATGGTAGTTTTTGATCATAATAAGTGTTTCAAGTCCTCTTCACTTTCAGCAAGCAAGGTCCTGTATATTATGTGCACATCACAGATTGTTAGTAAGTCTTCCTTTAGTCCTGATGCTGTGTCTTTCATATACTCTAAAATAACAACAAAAACACAAAATAACCCAAACTCACAGCCGTTGAGTAGATTCTGACTCACAGTGACCCTATAGGACAGAGTAGAACTGCCCCATAGAGTTTCCAAGGAGTGCCTGGCAGACTGAACTTCCGAACTCCTGGTTAGCAGCTGTAGCGCTTAAACACTGTGCACCCAGGGTTTCTTCATACATTCGAGCTCCTTGGAATATCAGCTCAGCATACAGACTGAAAAATATGATGAAAGGATATACCAGGCTCCTTATGGGACAGTTCCACCCTCTTATATAAGATCACTGTAAGTCAGAATCATCTCAAGGGTAACAGATAGTAGGTACTAAAATAGCTTTGGGGATGCTGGATTTAGTCCAGTAATAATAAGGCGGTCACAAAGAACACATAAGCACCCTTGGTGCTTGCTCCTCCGAAGTGTCCTGACCAAAGCCAGGTTGTGTGTGGGAGATCTTCACATTCCCTTAGACAAGATTAACACCGTTTATCTGATTGAGACTGATTCAAAACAGATCTACCCAGAGGACTTACAGCTAAACTGAAGGAGGATCTTAGTGCTGGTAAACACAAGATAAACTTGTTTGAGAGCCACCTTTTTGAATGGAATTTTCTACTTTTTCTGGTCATACTCCCATTGTGTATCTAAACTTCTCTGATCAGACGTGGAAGACATGGATAATAACAATTACACTGTAGAACACCCCAAGAGATAACAGAACAACTAAAAGCTAAAGCTCCAGAGTAAAATTACTTTTGTGTTTTGCTCACTGTGATTCTCATTTGCAAGGCTTTTCACATCTTGGTGGAATTCTGCTGGCTCTACCACCAACTATTAACACCACTTGTACTCAAGTAAGAAAATAAAAAAACTTTTTTATAGAATTCGAAAAACAAAAGTTGAAAATACTTAAAAAACAAAAAGAAAACAAATACAATAAAAGAGAAGCAGATCTCAGGGGACACCGAAGCCCAATTGGCATAACTAGCGTATTGCTAAGAGTCTTCTGCACCCCACATTGGTGAGTGGCATCTGGGGTCTTAAAAGCTAACAAGCTGCCAGCTGAGGCACACCAGATGGTCCCAACTCAGCAGGAACTGACGATCACCAAGGACCAAAATGACACGGGGGAAAGAGAACCCAGAAGACAGTGAGACCTACGTGAGTGGGTGACTGCACTGCCTTGTGACTGGAGGAACCAGATGGTGCCCGGCCACCACCACTGATAGCTGTGATGGGGCTCACAAAGTTCAGTCTCATTGGCAACAAGAGAATAAAAAGGGGGCGTACCCTGAGAACTCCACTAAAAGACAGCAACTGACGATCCAGAGGCCTCGGGGTTCCCCTGGGAGCATGGGCCCTGGCCCTGAGGCTGCCCCTGTCCATAAATCATTACTGAGGACAGCTCTTCGGACAGGAATGGATTAGATTCAACAACACAGAGTGACCATATCATGTGCGCACTTTATGGGATGTTGTCCGGCTGGCCTCTTACTGGAGGTGGGGGAGAGGGTGAACAGGAGGGGACAGGAGATTGTTAGGAGACTGTTACATATATAGAGCGGACGCAGGAGTGTGCTGTCACTGGGCAGGGAGAGCAGTGGGAGCTGCACAGAGGCAGGCATGCAAATTTATATTGGATTGTACAGTTTCACTCAATCACAATAAAAAAAAGAAAGAGAAGCAGAGACACTCCCCAGGGACATGGTAGGTGGCTTTTGACAGACGACAGGAAACAGCATGAAGAAAAAGACAACAAGACCCCTGCAAAGTGTTACAGTCCTAGGCTTTTAGTTTTCATTTTGGAGAATTTTGGTTGTTTCTTCCTCTACAGTACTACACTTCCTTGGCAGATATCCTATTTCAATCTACATTGAGAGGAAACAGGATGACAAAATACTGCTGCTGCTGACATGTAAGCTTATTTGTTTTAGCACTTGTGGCTTCTGGAAACCCTGGCTTTTGCTTCCAACATTTAAGAGAATCATGCCAAACAGTGGCAAGTGATCCTTTTGATCCTTCAGTTAGCAAAATGGTATTTAGGACAACATAGAGACCTAGTAACCTGAAGTAAGAAAGCTGTCTGTCTCAGGTTGTGTTTTGGGCCAGATTTCCCAAATTCCAACCACACGAAGAACTGAAAGTAACTGATAACTATTGTCTGTTTTGGAGAATTAGACAACTAACTGGCTGCTAACAAAGTTACCAACTGGCTGTGACTTGTGGATTCTACCCAGTGAAGTCACTTATTTCTGTAAACATTACCTAAGCCTGAAAGTCATTAAAACCCAAGAGCAGTTTTAGAATGCATGCCATTTCAAAATCTCCATTTTTGATTTTTATATAGTATAAATAATTTCACCAACTGCCCCTACCATATTATGGAACAGACTACATACAATGTAACACATGTTCAAAGAGAAAACTAGCTTTTCACTTAACAGTAAATTCAGTTTTATTACCACTACTTCTAAAGTTCCTGAAAAGGATTATCAGTCTACCAGAAATTCAGCCTTTACCTTTTATGCTGGTTGATTTTGCTGTAGAGACTTGGTTTTCTACTTGCAATGACAATCCACTAATCAACACTCAGCATTGGAGTGGGGTGAGTGGTAGAAGTGTGAGGGAGATGCATAGGAAAAGAGAAAAAAAAGGCATTTTATAATTTATCAAGATAAATTGTTCCAAATCACATTTTGTAAAAAAAATAAAGCCGTGCTTAGCAGCAAGCATAGAACACTTGGAAAGTCTTAATTATGATATTAAGGGACTTAACAATAAAATTTGTCTTGGAAATATACTTTCTACCGATTTTTTCAAAAATACTTAAGAATCCCAAACTGAAAGGTCAAAAAGGCTTCCTCAGGACAAACTTGTTCTGTTCCTAATGATTCTTCCAGAACTACGGCCAATGAGATAATTATCAACACAACAGGGTTTGTTCTAGTATAGACGTTCTGATTTCTCATTCTAGGATAAAAAAGAACCGAAAAATTCAAATCAGGAAATAGTTCTCCCAAGCAAACTCTGTACTCTTTAGAATGATTCCCTTCTTAGCTGTGCTAAAATGCATGATGGCGTTATTTTTAACTGGGGACAGAACACTCATCCTGGAAAATGTTCTAATCTCTAATTTTGTAATGAGCAGAAATACATACTTTTGATGAATGACTATGCCCGCAGTGGTACTTCTACCAACAGTCTGGTGCAGAATCAAGAAAAGATAAAAAAGATTACAGTTTTCAGGAATTAAAAATACGTGTTCCAGATGTAGTGTGGCCTTTAATTCGGATCATCTGTCTCAGTGTTGCAGCCCTGGCAGACAGTGGTTCACAGCTCAGGCTGCTGACCAAAGGTTGCCAGTGGGAATCCAATAGCTGCTTCTTGCAAGCTCTATGGGTAGTGCTATTCTGTCCTATACAGGGTTGCTGTGAGTTGGAATCAACTGTATGACAACAGATTTTCTATCTGTGTCAGAAGAAACAGTATTGCATGTCTTCTTAAATGGAATTTAGAAGGTCTAGGCAGTCAGTTGAATGACTAAAGTCCATCCTTGGCTAGTCATAGTTCATATCACCAAATCACCTACTTCATTTTCCATCCCAGCTCTGTAATCTAGTAGAGTTCCCTTCTGCCCTCCTAGTTTTGGGTGATACATTGGGAGGGCTCTATGAGATAAAAGAATTGATTTCTTAAACTGTTACCATCTGAACTCATTTTAGAATCAACCGAGAAATGTGTTCAAAATCAAGATTCTTCCCATCTTCCTGTAACATAGAGTTTTAGAAATTACATTGTAAAACTTTGTCTATTAACATTTAGGTGAAAAAGATATACATGTGAATGCTAGTCTAATGTACGAATTATCAGTCATACTTAGTTTCCAGAACAAGTGTACTGAATGATAAGGGCTCTTCCCTGGGAGACAGTGAGACCTATATATCACAACATCTCTCATTTTAATAATCTATAAAGCAGGCATATGATTTGAAAGCTATCTATTTTTGGCAAGTATTAAACTTAATGTCATGATTCTTTAAAAAACTTGAAAAGGTAGAAATACATTCAATATACCTATGTTCTTTTATTTCTTTTTCTGCCCATGCACAATTCTTGATAATAAATAATGAGTCTAGCTGCTAGCAAATGGATGTCATTGTTTTTATTACCTTTATTAAACAATGTTAACCATGCAAGATGATTAAAAAATAACTAATAATGTTGAAATATGTACATCCTATTAACTGATATAAATTGATCTTGTCTTTCATTACAGCAGTGGATTTCCAAGTTACACAAAGAGAAGTCATTTATATTCCAAACACAACAATCACTTCTGGGTTAACCATCCAATACAGTTCACAGATTCCTATTACACAGCTGCATGTACTTATACAGTTCTATCACAAAAGCCAATACAAATATGAGAATATCTTCATTCTAATGGTTACTGAGGAGCTAGAGGTGGGTGTCCGCGATGGGTATCCTCCTGAGTTCTACGATCTGGGAGTCAGTCAAGGTGCCTCCTTCCTGGCTGCCTTGACCAGACTCATTATCACTGATGCTGAGCCCAGCACCTGCAACAGAAAATGATAAAGTACAAAACCCAAACTCATAGTGCAGTGACTTCTTAAAGGTTATGTTACATTATTACAGCAGTCAAAAGTGACAAACACACACAAGAAATAAGGGCCTGTTGGTAATTGTTAGGGCATAGATAATCTTGAAACAACAACAAAACAACCAAAAAATGTAGGTATAGATACATACATACACATATATACATATACACACACATATATTTATAGGCATATATGTGTATAGGGATGTAAATGTGTATATACATAGGTGTGTGTATATGTGTATGCATCTATGCAAATATAAGCACATATTTTCATATACATAATAAAGCACATAGGGTCACAGATACCAATACCTAGACATAACCAAATACCTCATGGCACTGGATTTCTGGGTTTAAAGAATTAGGACCGCAGTCTCATACAACACCTTAGTCAACTGCCATGATATAGTTCATAAAGTTACATTCTACTCCCTAGTTTAGTGAATAGTATCTAGAGTCTTAAAAGCTTGTGAGCAGCCATCAAAGATATAATTGTCAGTCCCTACTCGTCTGGAGCAAAAGAGAAAGAAGGAAACCAAAGACTTACAGAAGAAACTGGCTTACAGGACAAACAGTCTACAAGATCCAAAGCCCTGTCTACCCTGAGACTGGAAGAACTAGCGGGTGCCGGGCCACCACTACCGATCATTCTAATCAGGGCCACAACAGACGGACCCTGATGGAATGAAAGGAAAACGGGGAACAGAACCTCAAATTACTACAAAGAAAGACTATAACTCAGATATAGTGGACTGGTTGAGACTAAAGGACTCACTGAGACTATTATCCTCAGATACTCTGCAAACCTTGAGCTGAAACTAACCGAGATCACCTTGTAGCTAAATAATGAAATGGCTAAAAAAAAAAAAAAAATGAAATGCTGAACATCATCTGTGAGTATTGTGTTTCTTTAAAAAAATCACCTATATAAGATCAAATGATCAACAATTAAAACAAAGATGAGAATGTAAGGGGACAGGGAAACTAAAGTAATGGAAATAAGAGCAACTAGAAAGGGTATAATGAGAATGTTCATGCATTGTAAAGACTGTAACCACTGCAACCAATCTATGTAGAAACTGTTGAACAGGAACCTAAACTTCTGTGTAAATCTTCAATAAAAACACAATAAAATATTATTTAAAAAATTAAAAGTGAGCTACACTCTTAGAACACCAGTTGCCATCAAGTCAACTTTAACTCATGGTGACTCCCATGTGGGTCAGAGCAGAACTGCCTCTGTAGTGTTTCCAGTGGCTGAGTTCCGAAAGTAGATCATTAGACCTTTCTTCAAAGTGCTATTAAGTGGCCTGCAACTGCCAATCTTTTAGTCCACAATCAAGCGCATTAACTGTTTGCGCCACCTAGGGATTCCTATATACTAAGAATAATCCATTACTGCCCAGTTGATTCCAACTCATAGCCACCCTATAGGACAGGGTAGAACCGCCCCCAACAGAGTTTCCAGTGCTGTAAATCTTTACCAAAGCTGACTGTCTCATCTTTTTTTTTTCCACTGAGAGGCTGGTGGTTTAAAACTGCCGACTTTTTGATAAGCAGCCAAGCACTTAACTATTGCACTACCAGTGATTTTTTATATTTATTTAGACTGTTAAAACTTAAGAATTGTAAAACGATATTTTAAATTTTCTTTAGTCATTTTTATTACCAGAAAGTCATTTATGAAGTTATAAGTTCAGATTTGCAATCTTTTCTTTGTTCTCATGTGTTAATAAGGATACCCTATTCCCAAGAATGACATTTTTCAGTAGGGAGGCTCATCACAGTAAAAAACAGGCAAGCTATTAGGATTTTCAGCAGAGGAACAGGACGCAGAGTTAGCAAACCCAGCCCAACTCCACATGCAGTGGATCTAGCAGGTTCAGTGGCTGAGACTGCTGTGCAGTGATCTGCGAGGAAATACACACATGTGAGACACGCTGGTGTCTTATCAGTGCCCTGGAGACACTGGCTCTGAATCCATTAGATCTGATCACAAGATAAAAACAATTATGTAAGACAATGGTAAAGCACAATTACCCAGCAATCCCACAAAGCTAGCTGTTATTAACTACCATAGCACAGAGAATACCTTTGGAGTAAACGCCACCATTCACTACTTTTTTCACAACTCAGAATAACTCAGAAAATTTAAAGCTATGCTATAATGACACCTTGTTCTTTCTTTCTCTACTGGGTGGAACGCAAAGTGTAACGCTGTTTTTGTCTTTCTCTCACACCCACAAGCACACACACTATGGGATGTGGCCATGGGGCGTACTCCTTTGAATCACCCCAGATCCCATGACGTGCCTTGCTCCTCCCCTCTGGGCACCAAACTCAGCAAACAAGCAGAAAGTGAAAAACCACTCGCCTGGGCAGCTTCGACTTCCCTTTCTGTGTGAGAAGTAGGAAAAACAATTCGGCGGAGTTGGCAGCTGTGGGAAGATGGCAAATGAGCTTAGTCTTCACCTGTTTGGAGCTGGAAGGAGGAGTCCACTAAAGACCTCCTTCTAAGCCACAGCCAGTGCCTCTTCTGAGTTCCTAGCCTCTTGCTCTCTGTTACAGGCTATTGCTGAAACCCCACTTCCTTCTTCAGTTTCAGTGCCGCCGCCCTTGTCCATCTGGGCCTCTGATCCGCTCCTTCTTCCCAGGGCTCTTCTGCTCTGTCTTTTATCTGCCTTCCTACTGCCCAACTACTGGAGGAATTTTCTTAAGCCCAGGTTCAAGGCTCAAAGAATCTATCTGGTCCCTCTCTGTGCTCTGCTTAATGTCCCACTAGTATTTCTGAGTTCTGGACAGACAGCTGCTTGTCTCTCTTTCTGCATCATGTTATTACGTTTGCACTTTTGCCTGGGGTGCCAGTCTCATTCTCTGTATACAAAATCTGGCTGCCTCCACTCTTCCTATAAATACCAATTCAGGCATCACCTCTGCTTCCTGTGAAAATGCAATGATGATCTTTTAAAATTTCTGGCTCCCTGATTGGATTATATCTTTCATATATTTGTATCTCACAGCTCAAAGGACAGTACCCAGCACACTATGGTTGTGCAGCATTATATCACATTATATCACAATAGACGTTTAACATTGTTTTAGCAAACTGTGCTCAGCAGCCAACACCCTAGTTCTTCACAATGCCACTTCTATCTTTATTGCCTGTTCTCTTCCTTTGGTCCTTCCTGCATTAAACTGCTT
Organism: Heterohyrax brucei; assembly: GCA_028571685.1. NCBI lineage: Eukaryota > Metazoa > Chordata > Mammalia > Hyracoidea > Procaviidae > Heterohyrax > Heterohyrax brucei. Next base: position 96,955,268 of record CM053141.1, on the reverse strand, counting down.
TCTCCTACTCAAGGACAAACATCAATTCTCACTGCCACTTTATCAAGTTTGGATCCCTCTGCTTTTGCTTTTAAGATACTCCATAATCTTGTTTCTACCCTTCCAAGTGGCCATATTTCTAATCTCTCCCCATGAAGAATCTTTATTCCCAAATTAAGCTGATCTCTTCAGTTGTGCCAAAAGGTCCATATTCATCCCAGTCTGAGTGTCTTCCTGGAGATCCACTGAAGTCCACTGTCATACTCACAAGTACTTCTTACACCAGTGCTTCCAAATGCAATGATTTGATACACGCAAAGAAAACTCTCACTTTCTGCCTGACAAAATTACTGATCATATCCCTCTTATACTCAGATTGCCCTGATTTGGGTGATGCATGGTAAATCAGAACCTGGTTGCTGCCAAGTCAATTCCAACTCCCCGTGGCCCCATGTGTGCCGGGTAGCATTGTGCTCCAGAGGGTTTGCAACGGCTGCTTTTTCAGAGGCAAGACTTTCTTCCAAGGCCATCTGGGGGGACCCGAGCCACCAATCTTCCAGTTAACAGCTGAGAAACCAGCCACAGTTGCTACCCAGGGACTTCACAATAGTTGGTAATCCTACTTATAATGCATATGTAAAGTCATGAAGAAAAATGATTAACAACACTCATGAATGCAAATTAAGAAGGCTGCCAAAGAGAACGATTTTAAAAAATTCATCAAATTGTCAAGATTTACAAACTGACGGCACTTGGCTTTGGCTGGCAGTGAACATAAAAATTCACTATTAGACCAGGAAACACTGTGCCTGCACTTCTGCACAGCAAATAACAGTGAAAATGTGGACCAGTTACCACCCTCCAGTTTGCCACTGTTTTCACCCAGCCCTCTTGATTAATTTATGTTATTTGCCTGGTCCCAAAGGTAACATCTGAGCTGCCACCATGCCTTAAAATAATAAAAGGGCCCATGCTTCTCTGCCAGAGTAAGCAAGAAAGTTGTCCCACTTGGAGGAAACTCAGTGGTGAGGGAAGACAGCAGCCAACATGAAAGGAGAAGGCATCTGAGGCCCTGAGACCTGTAGCAGCTAGATCTGGAAGGGGAGGAGACCACAGGGCACATAACCAATTTGCCCGATACGGGATCAACAAGGGGAAAACAGAGAGGACTCCATGATTACCACGAGGGGAGAATGGAGATGAATGATGTAACTTGAACCAGCCCCCACTGGTTTCCATGTGGGCCTGCTCTAAATCCCAGCAGAAACGCCATAAGCCAGTTTGACGACCACTAGGACAAAACATAATAAAAGTCAAGCCCTGAACCGAAAGCATGTGGAGCAGACTGCAAAGAGCCAGAACAAACTCGACTGGGAAGTTTGACGTAGGGTGTAGCTTTACCAGTCAATGGGGTAAGCCGGCTTCCCTAGATGCCTGGAGCCCTGTGAGGCCTCAGCCAGCTCTATTTACAGACTCAGCCTCCCTTTGAGTCACCTCGTCTACGTGACCTACACCTCATCCTCCTTCCCGATTTCATCTTAGGTGAAATCAACTCTTATTATCTAGATACTAATCTCTCCCTGACACTCAAAAAGAGCACGTACCACACACAAGTAAAATACAGTAGATCTGGGAGCACAACCCACGTCTCCATTTCTCTGTAGTTCACTACATAGTGTAAGAGAGCACTTTACATTAAATATCTCTATTTTCTGTAAGGTGTTTTCCATGCTTAAATTTTAAGCCAAAATTCAGGAAAAATACAGCAACTGTGATAAAATAATTTTCCCCTTTGGTAGCTAGAATAAGAAATCTCAATGCAGTTATGCTAATTTGTCTTCATCTTGTTATCAGGAGGGATCAGTTCCAGAAGAAAGACATCATGCTGGGAAAAGCAGAGGGTCAACAAAAAAGAGGAACAGCCTCAGCAGGAGGGACTGACACCCTGGCTGCCACAATGTGCTCAATCTTAACAATGAATGTGTGGATGGAGTGGGAGCCTTAGCAGGCAGCGTTTCACCGTGTTGTACACGGGGTCGCTGTGAGTCAGAACTGACTCGAGAGGACCTAACAGCAGTCACACCTTCATTTGGGGCCTCAGCTTTGCTCAAAAATTGAACATGCCTCTGTTAGGAAAACGGTGACAGTCCTGCTTCAGAGATGCAGACTGATTCAGGATTGGAGCTGTTCAGTGAGTTGCCCACAACACACAGCAAGCAAGTTACAGAATGAAGAGACCCACTCGGCCTTTGGACCCCAAGTGGGTATTCTATATGATACTGTCTCTTGAAGTGTAGTTCTAATAGTAGTACCTCTCTGTTCCTGAAGCCTCAAGTGTTCAGTTTTGCCTAGCAAAGAAATTTCTAACTCCCTGCTACATGTTGAAGGCTCCTCCAACCTCATCTCACTTGATAGTTACGATCCTGTGGACACTCAGGAGTTACAGAATATATTATAAACACTTAAAATTGATTTTAAGTAGAACAATAAAGGGCACTCAACATGTAACTCATACCAGGTACTGAACCTAAACTTTTGTCAGAGACAACACTAGATGCTTTCTATGGACAATCTCTAACCCTTATGAAAACTCACAACTCAATTCTAATAATTTTTCTATGATAAATGCAGAACTCAACAGGTTAAGTCCTTTGATGAAAGTCCCACAGCTAGATACTGCAGAACTGATTCCAACTCAGGGTTCTCAGACTCAAAGGCTGTTGTTACTTTATATGGTCTTTTTAAATGTGACACTGGTATGAAGGTCATTGCTACACACTGAGTTATGTACCCTCCAAAAGTTATGGGGAAGTCCTATCCTCTGTACTTATAAATATGACCCTGTTTAGAGAGAAGGGTTTTCTTTTGTTATGTTAATAAGGCTGCCACTGGAGTAGGGTGAGTCTTACACCTAATTCCTTCTGAGTGGTATCTCACAAAAAGAGCGTAACAGACACATGCACGTAGAGAACACACTGATGAGGAACAGTCTACAAACCAAGGAATGCCAAGAACTCCTGGGAATATCTATCACTAAAGGGAGGCCCTCCCCTAGGGCTCAGGCCCTGATTTGGATGTCTAGTTTCCAAAACTATGAGGCAATATCTCTCTGTTTCTTAAAGCTACCCATATGTGCTATTTTTGTTACAGCAGCACTAGGTAACTAAGGCAGTAATTTTCCTTCAACTTTTCTTGAAGAAAAGTAAAATAAAATAATGTTTCAAAAATTCACTTTCTTCCTTTGACTTCCACCTAACTTTGTTTAGTACATGAGGTAGAAGTTTTTGAGGTTAAATAAATCACTGTGGTTTTAAGTGATGTCTCTGACAGAGAAAGGTATGAAAGAGTTCTTTGATGAGTTAGAGTTTTTTAAGACCTTGATTCCAAGTGTCTTCCTTTGTGTTCAAGGGACAGTCATTCATTTTCTTCTGAATGAACAAGAAAACCATGTATAAGTTTCCAGTAAGTAAATGTGTACCGTGACATCTTTTCGTTGGCCTAGGGTAAAAATAAGGAAGTCAAGACTGGAGGTGGAGGGTGTTTTAGTCAGCGAGCGCTGCTTTCTTGATGGTGTGAGGGTCCCAACTCTCTGCTTGCTACCCTTACCTTTCATCTCTTGTAGGATGAAAGGATAAAGGGTGGTAGAAGCCATCCTCAAGGGAAACTCCCTTCAAAGTGGAACAGTTTGGTGATCTCGTGAAGGAATTTAGAGTCCCACCCTAATCCTTTAACATACCACATTGGAAAATCACAACATGGCAAACAGTCACAAAATACTGGCAATCATGGTGCGGCCACATGGCTACACATATTTTGGGGGGACACAATTCAATCCATGACAGAGGGGGTTCAGGTTGTTCTGAAAGGAAACTTTTGTGAGGAAAGACCCTGTCTCTATCCCAACATGTTCCAAGGTGACCCTTTCTAGAATCCTGTCAGTTTTGGATCAACATAAAAATGCCATCACTCCGTACACTTCTCATTAGGACTGTAAATGGAATATATTCCCTCTCATTCAACTCTTACCCATGGTGGAAACCAAGTCACTGCTCTAATTAGCTCAGTCTATTCTTCTCTTCCCTCGAGGGTGACTCCCCATTCTCCATACTCCTAGTTAGGGACACTAAAGTGACACTAGAAAGTTCTGTTTACAAAACTAATAACAACCCAAACACCAATAGTCTAGAACTGAATGTTTCATTTGCCTGTCAAAACACTAATGCATTTTACAAACAAATAATTAGTGAAAGACATTAAGTTCTCCTTTTTAGTGAAATGTAGATTTCTCATTAGTGGACAAATACTTTATTTTTTTTTTTTAAAGTTTCAAAGATATTTCATTTTCTTTCTTTTCTTTTTTTTTTTTTGTTGAAGTGTTTAATATGGTTAAACTTCAAACGGAAAAAGAAAACCATGACTGGCTTTAGGGCCAGGCCATTTCATTGTATGTTCCATTATTTCAATATAGTTGCATTTACCATTCTTTTAAAACATGTAAACGAGGGTGCCTTGACAATAAAGGCCTCAAAAAGCTTGTGTTGCTGACATCAGATCTTAGTTGTAGCTGTTAAAGATGAGCTTGAGGCCTGCTGACACAGTTGTTAAAAGAAAAATAAAATTGTGATCCTTGACATAGACCAAAATCTACAAACTCAAATGGCACCAAATGTCTAGTGACTATCACTGAAATGTGTCTGGCAACTCTGGACAAAACTGGGGAGCTCCATCCAGTCTAAAGATGGCAGCTGTCACCCAGCTCCAGTCAGTGTGTCATGCTAGATTTCAACCACACTGTTGCTCAATTTTTCAACGAATTCTAGATTTTCATGGAATATCTCTAAATGTTGGTGCTGATGCAAACAATGTTAACATGCTTTGTGGCCAAACAAAGCACATCACTGGGCTGAATCTGACCTGTAGGTTGAGTATAAATTCCCTTGTAGATGCAATGGCATGTGAACTGTTCCTCTGATTTGACCACATTCTACAATGTAATGTGTCTCGGGGGTGCTACTTGATTATTATAGTACCTTTTCTAAAAATATAGGGAACTAATGTTAGAAGTGGTTATTCTGGTCTTTTAAAGTATTTCCTAATGAGCTTAGTGAACTTTAAAAGAATGCTAGGCTGTAAGTAAGCAAGTCATTCCATGCATTCCTGAACAGAATACATTTAATACTTGTTATATATTTAGGGCCCAGATCTAATTTAATTATGCTGCAAGAATTCATTTTATGTTTCCAGCATCTCAAGCTACACTAACAAGTGACAACATTATGGTGCTGTGGACATATCCTGCTCTGAGAATTCTGTGTAATCTGAAAGCCTCTTTTCAATCTGAACTCTGTTCTAACACAGCTGATAATGTCCTTCCTGAGCCTCTCCTCTCTAGCTAACTGACTGCAGTGCAGTTTCCTTTGTAGGATCCTCTTCTGCTGATTCTTCAAATATAGGTATGATCTAAGATTATGTTCTTACCCCTCTCCCTTCCCCTCCACTCTCCACCTCATCTCTTCTCTATCCTTCTGCTTGCTAGATCCAATTTATACATTCTCATGCTTCATACATAATCTCTGCACAGATGAATTTCAAATCATGACCTTCAGCCCTCATCTCTCATCACCTGTGATCCAAATCTGTGTATTAAAAGCCTAGTAGGCATTTTCACAAGGATATTCCACTTGACCTAATGATCAGCATGTCCAGATGCGAGCTCATCAGTTGCCTTTCCACTAAAAAGTACTCTACCAACTACTCTTTCAGTCACCCAGGGAGAGACAGAGCTTCTGCGTCTGCCCTCCACTGTTCCTTGGCATTCTTCTCGTGTCCATCCTGTCCACTCTTCCTGTGCTGATCTCTTGAGCGCTTTACGTCACTGCCTCCGAACCTAATAATCTCCTGGTCATTCTGATCTTGTCTTGAGATTTATGCCTCATGCTTCCATATGAGTTATTTTGCTTCAGAATCCAGTGGGGATGTGTCATTCCTTTCTTCAAAAAAATCTCCATGGCTCACTATGCTCTGTAAAACAATCCTAATGGCTTAGCATAGTAACTGAGCAGCATTTTGATGTTATGTAAAATAGTAGTACATGTTCTGCCCCATCCAAATGAATCTATAAACAAAATAAGTTTAGGATACACCACAGTGTATCCTAGAACTTTTCAGAGCTGCTAAAACTCTAACATGAATTGTGACTCTGCGGTTTTCAAAATACGGAAATGTCCTTGATTAAGGGATCTTTCCATAGAGGAATAAATAAATATCTCGACAAAGGTGTTTGCTTAAATCCAGCAGGGGCGCTACAGTAAACTGATAGCATGGTAGGTAAACTACATGCTATGGATTAAATTGTATTCCCTGAAACATGTGCTGGAGTCCTAATTCCTACATCTGTGGATGTGACCCTACTTGGAAAGGAGACTTTCTTTATCATGCTAATTAAATCATACTGGAGTACCCTGGGTTCTAAATCTAATCATTTCTGAGTTACACGGCATACAGAGAGACATACACATGTGTGTGTGCATATGCACGTGTGTACACACCCACACACAGAAGAAAATAGAAGACATGAGGATTGTTTCCTAGTCAAGGAGCGAAGGAATGCCTGGTAGTACCTAGAAGGAAAAAGTCCACACAGGTGAGTCCCTGACTGATGGCTGTAGCCTCCAAAATTTCAAGAAAGATAATGTCCATTCTTTAAATTGACCAGTTTGGGTATTTCTGTTACAGCAGCATTACATAACCAGGACCGCTTACTGTCTTTCAGCCCTTTCTCCCACCACTGCGCTCCAGTCACCCTCTGCCCCAGCCACTCTACAAAGCTTCCTCTCTAAAAGCTCTCTGTGTACTTTTATGGTTTATGCTTTGAATAATTCCACTTCCTCCATCTGTGATATCTTTTCCTCCATTGTTTTTACCTATATGCAACCTACACACAGATTCCTGAAGGATCACAGTCGAAAGGCTTTTAAAACAGAATTCTTGATCTTAGCACATTTTTTCCCTACTTATTATATTTGTTCTTATGTCAAGTTTGTGTGAATGTCTATTCCTCCTAACAAATTCTAACATTTATGCATTATACAAATGAATATATATAGTGTTTTAGGTGTTAGTTTATAGCTGAAGTTAATTTGTCATACAAAAATTTATATTATATATATAGTTATTGTGACACTAGTTGCAATATTAATTTGTTTTAATAATTTATTACAGAACTCAAGGTTTACCAAGTGAGAACTGTCACTGAGTATAGGGATGAGTTCTTATTAATTCTAATAGGATTTACTATATTTAACAAAGTACTTTAGAGGCAGTATGTATACTGGTTGGGAGCATAGACTTAGGAGACAGAGTGCCTTGACTGACTCTCTGGCGCCACTGTTTTCTATCTAAGTGATCTTGGGCAAGTTACATAGTCCTCCTGTAAATAAGCGTAACAACGGTTCCTACCTGAGGATGCCGTCGAGACAAATGAGAAGGCCAGTACTTAGCACAGTGTGGACGGAGAGTAAGCACTCAACAAATGTCAGACACCACTCCTAACCGGAACATAGCACTTACCGATTCAATGAGCTATTTATTATTCAAAATAAACACCTACTTTATTACACTATGTAGTTATGAATCAAAAGACAGAGTTACTGCTATGATTATACTTCCCTCATTTTCTTTTTTTATTATGATTAAGTGAAAGTATACAATCCAAATCAATTTTGCATGCCTGCCTATCTACAGTTCCATCTGCTCTCCTCATCCTGTGACAGCACACTCCTCCTTTTCACTCTGTACTTCTAGTATCCTCTTAAAGAACATCTGTCCTCTCCTCTCTACCCTCTCTTCTCCCATCTACAAAGAAACCAGTAGGATAGCCTCCTATAAATGTATAAAACCATAATGTACATACACTACAGTCTCATACTGTGTCCCCAAGTCAGTTCACTCTTATCTGAAGAGCTGACCTTAGTAGTGGTTTTAGGTCAGGGCCAGTAGCAAGTCTAGGGGCCATGTTCCCAGGGGACCCTCCAGGCTGTTGGACTATCAATTTGTGCTTATACTTACCTTGATTTAACTTTCAAATATAGACAACAGAGTAAAAATCCTAGTTTCAGATCTACTCAACCTGAATAGCTAAACTTCAATGGAAGATTTATTGAACTTGAAGCAGAAGAATCAGTTTTGATTCCTGCCTCTGAAATTCGTTAGCTGCAGGAATTGGCCAAGTTACAAGGACTCTTACATTCTCATGTCCTAGGTATAAAAAGCAAGTGCTGGACCACAGCAGGGATGGCCAAGAGGTTTTATCTCACTTGCAGTTCTGACTAATGAGGAGTGGCTACCTGGAGTATCAATGTGAGAGGCACTCTGGGCCTCAGTTAAGCATAGGAGTCTGATGTTTGGCAGTAGTATTTGCAACGGGAGCAGCAGAAGAGAGTGGTGGGAGCAGGCTGAGGGTTTGCTATCAGTGGGCCAGATGTTCTTTAAGCAATCTCCCTTTCCGCATAGCATTCATTATATGAGTGTACCATGCAGTGATTATGTTGGTGATGACTTTCAAAATTATATGACACTTTTGTTAAAAATTAACAACTTAGCAGGTACATTGTTTAAGACATTACACCTGCCATTATGAACTTTTAAAAAGAAGGCAGAAAGTTTACAATTTGCGGGAAATAAATATAAACAGTGGTGACAGATATCCAAGGAATACTGATACAATACAGATTACAAAAAACTTAAAAGTTTGCTTTTAGGGAAACCCTACTGGAAAAGTCAATACTATTTGCCCTCAGTATTTTATTTACTTGCCAAATGTTACTCTAAAGGAAGGCATTAATGATTCATTTATCAATTTTAATAAGAATAAATAATGTTTTTCAATATTCATGTATGTTGGACGGACGAGTTTAAAAATGAGAATATAGAAACAACATGATAAGCCCATACATCTGGTACTCAACATTCATCTTACAGAAAATTCTTATTTCATAAGAATATTCAGATTATTTTATAAACTCCCATATGCCTAAACTTTTCTCATTTGGTTAACTTCTCAACTCCTAAACTAAACTCTGGAAATTCATACTAGAATACTAATTTAAACCGTTGTATAAGTCAAATTAATGAAGACGTTGAATCTATGGTGACATCAGTGTGAAACATGAAGTTTAAGAACACCTATTACACTAAGTGCTTTAAAATTAATCATAAGTAAAATGAATCTGAACTAAACAAAGAGCATTATTAGGTAGTTTATGTCATTAAAAAACTCATACACCCATTGTCACTGAGTTGATTCTGACTCACAGTGACCTTACAGGATAGAGTACCACTGCCCCACAGTGTGTCCAAGGAGTGGCTGGCAGATTCAAACTGCTGACCTTTTAATTAGCTGCCATAGCTCTTAACCATTGTGATAATAATTTATCATTTCAATTCCAAAAATAACACTTTTGAAGTCCTTTGAAGTATAACAAACTCATAAAAGAGAAAATGAAGCTACAATAAACTATTTTGGGTAACAAAAGCACTCTAGTAAACTAAAAAGATTTAAAGATAAGTAAATGAACAGTAAAAAAAAATATTTTACCTTGGAATAATCATTAGTTTATTTCATGAACTACTCAAAGGTACAAAGAAAATATGATGGCATTCCTAGGACTTCTGGAGTAATTCTTAAGAGAGAGCATGAGATTTATACTTTACAATGGTAAAAATATATATATATTTTAGCAAAGCAATGTACTATCTGGCCACTAAAAGTGTAATATTTATAGAACACTTTTAAATAAATATTTCAGTATGTTCATCTAAGCACATTCATATCTTGTTTCTTGTTTATACTAACTAGAAATCAAAAGTTTTATTAGTAGTGGCAGTTCAGCATCTTTTTGAGGGAAAAAGATTAAAGTGACAAAATCTGCACCCATGATTTGAAAACGACAAAAATTTCTTTGTTTATATTTCAATGTTCAAAACAGCTTTTCTAACAAATGATGTTGTGCTGTAAATCTATGTATTATTTAGACACTACAAAGGATGATATTCATTAATTATGCCCCCTCAGATGGTGTGACTTTCAACTAGGTAGATCCATGGTCTCTTATGTGCCTTATCATATTTACAACATCACATGTATGCTCCTGATGCATTATCTTTAGGACTACATCCCTCTGACTATGTAATAACCATTCACTGGGGACACAATGTGTGTGTGTGTGTGTGTGTGTGTGTGTGTGTGTGTGCGTGGTGTGTGGGAGGGTTAAGTATATACAGAGATCCAGTGAAATACTGGCTCTGCTGGCACTGTGACAACCAAAGACCTACGCAGTGCCTGTCAGTTTGCCTTCCAAAGCTCCTGCTTTGGAGACGCCCCATAAGATGCTCTTCTGGCAGGTCAGAGGCAAACTCCCTCAGTGAGATCACAACCAGCCTATGTTACAACAAGCTTGTCTCAAAACTGTCTGAGAGTTCTAGCACGATTCCTGGATAGAGATATTTATATTTTGTTAGAGCACGTCTTCATCTTAAAAGCAAATTATAAATCATTTTTAGGTTGTGCTACACTGGATGCCACAAATAAAATACCCTAGAGTTTGGCTGGAATTAGGAACAGGTCATCAGAATGAGGGTGTACTAAGGGTCGCTAAGTATATGTACTTATTCTGAAACTTCATAGGAAGAAGACAGAAACTGCAGCACAGTAAGAGTGCCTACTTTTACTCAAGTTTGTTAAGTCATACATACCAGTTTTTAAAGCAAATATCAAGTCATCAAACTCCTGGGATTCCTCATCAGCTACCAGTGATCCTTGGCCATATCCTCCCGGGGAAGGGAATGTGGCACCGTTCTGTGGACTTGACTTTAAGTCAGGGCTGGCCTGACTGGCTTGCTGGAAGGATGCTCTCTCCCAGTCAGGTGGTACCTTTTGGGATTGGGATAGGAGGAAAAGGAAATCATAATATGAATTCAAAAATACTCACAGTTTATCTCCATTTATCACTGTAATAGCTGAGTGAAAGGGCTGTTGAATCCTTTAGAAATTAAGAGTTTTCATTTTTTTCTGTCTTCCTTAGAAAATTGTGACCAATTTTTTTCCATAAGCAATCTAATCTGCTTATGCTAAACAATTTCTCTATTGGGATTACTTGTAGATTTCCATGTTGTCACATTTAGAGAAAAAAACTACCTATGTTTTCCTTTATTTTTTAACTCAATGAATATATTTTACTTTTTGTAGGATGTATGCAAAGAAAACTGTTAAGAAATGTTGAGGCTAATTGGCATAACTAGCCTATTGCTAAGAGACTCTTCTGCACCCCATATTGGTGAGTGGCACCAGCGGTCTTAAAAGCTAGCAAGCTGCCACCTGAGGTACACCAAATGGTCCCAACTCATTTGGAACAGATGATGACTGAGAACAACAAAGACATGAGGATAAAAGAGCTCAGGAAACAGACGGACCCATGTGGATGGGTGACTGTATCAACATGTGACAAGAAGAACCAGATGGTGCTCGGCCACCACCAAAGACAGCCGTGATGGGACACACAATGTTGATGGTCTAACAGCCTGGGGGACCCCCTGGGAATGTGGCCCCTGGACCTGCTTCTGCCCTTGGCAAGAAAACATTTCTGAGGTCTACTCTTTGGACAAACATGGACTGGACTCGGGGACACAACCTGACCACATGATGTGTGTACTTTATTGTTCTGTGCATTTATAGGATGCTGTCCTACTGGTCTCCTTCTAGATGGGAGAAAAGAGGGTGGAGAGGAGGGGACAAGAGCTTGTTAAGAGGACACAGCAAGTATAGAATGAAAAGGAGGAATGTGCTGTCACTGGGCAAGGATAGCAGAAGCAGCTGGAGACAGGCAGGCATGCAAAATTAATTTGGAGTGTTTACTTTCACTTAACAATAAAAAAAGAAATACAACAAATGAAGAATCTTTTTAATCCTTAATTTAAGATAAGCCAGCCAAGTGCCATCGAGTCAGATCCAATTCATGGTGACAATATAGTATTTAAAATATTGTAGGCATCTACAAGGATATAATGGATTGGAAAAATTTATTTCATAGCATTTTAAGCATTCCTGCTTTTTGATTAATAACTAAGAAGATCATTCTATGTTTAAATTAAACATAAGCATTTTCTTCTAGGTTACTGATAAACAAACCAGTAATCCTCCCTTTTCTATGCTTTCCTTTCTATGCACAGTTTTTAGAATGTCTCTGACAGCCCCTCGGTGACTGCCGGATCACGGCCAATTCTAAGCCTCCGAGGAATGCAGGGCACACTTTGGAGTATGCTGTCGGGCAACATGAACAAGGAACACGGAAGTAGGGGACCAGCCAGGAGCTGGACTGTCACAGCTGCCGCCTCCCAATATGAGGGGCGCCTCAGCCCGAGAAAAGTGTACTGAGGACTCCAGGAAAAAACTTCAGGAAAGGACTATAAAAAATGTCATGAAGAAGTTGAATCTCTAGAACAGAAGTGTGCAGCAGAACTTTCTGTGATGATACAAAGGTTTCATCTCTGTTCTCTGTAGCACAGCAGCTAATGGACCTATGTGGCTACTGAGTACTTGAAATGCAGCCGGGATGACCTTGAATCCCTTTAAAGGACTTCCAGGGTTGAGAAATGGGCACAGAAGACATTTTTAATGTTAGTGAATTTTAATTTGGTCAAATCTGCACAGACACATGTAGCTGCTGTTGGGATTAGCTGCTGGCTAGTCAGCCCTGACTCATGGCGATCCTGTTCACAAAGGAACTGGACTCTTGTGTTCCACAGGGTTTTCCCTGGCTGAGTGTCGGAAGCAGATAATCAGGTAGTCGGAAAGCTCCACTGAAACCTGGGCAGCATCACAGCGACATGCAAGCCTGCACTGCTCAGTAAATGATGGCTACGCTGGAGGGGCACCGGCCAGAAGCAAATTTGGGTCTCCCACAGAGAAGGTGAGAATTCTACCACCACTGCCGTCTGTACGTAGCTAACGGCTAACAAAGTAGATATTTCAGACCCAGACAAACGCTACACTGGGCAAAAATTCAGAGAGAGCAGACTTCTCAAAAGGATTCACTCACTGTTTCTACTGGTACCAACTGTGATGTTAAATGATTCCTTCTCCAGGAATTTTAGGGGTGGAGAAATGGCACTAAATGCTTAAAGGCATCAAAAACATATTCCAGCTTTTAAATATTATAATTGGTGTGTGATCATACCATTTAACTGCAACCTGACATGAATGAAATTATCCTCCAGCTTGTCAGTGAAGATTAAAAAAAAAAAAATACCTCTGGGCTGTTCTATCTATCAGTTGTTTCCCTTTCAGATGCAGCTGCCATTTTTCAGGATGCAAACTCAGATACTGTTCCGTCTGGCTCCTTCATACAGAGAAGCATATGCGCTTGGGCACTGCAGGTAAATGTCTGTGTGACCATCGCTTCCTGGCTAAGTATTTTCATGTATGTTTTAGAATCTGAGCAGCAGTCGCAGTAGTATGCACAGCATTACTGACAGGTCTGTGGCAAGGTGATTTAAACACCCAACACTCAAAACAAACCCACCGCCATCTAACACAGGAAGTAAAAATTATGTGGAGAACACGCAGAGAGCAGTGGGAGGTAGACGTTAAGAGAGGAAATCCAGGCTAGATTTCCCACTAGTATTTGATGAAGCACTTTTTGAGAATTTGTTCTGAAATAATTTTCTTTTTCTTCATTTCTTTCTTCTTTTTTTTTTTAATTGTGATTGAGTGGAAGTGTACAATCTGGTTTACATTCACATGCCCACCTATGTGCAGCTCCAACTGCTCTCCTTGCCTGGTGACAGCACACTCCTCCTTTCTGTTCTATACAAGTCATGTCTTCTTAACAATCTTCTGTCCCCTCTTCTCCACCCTCTTCACTCCCCTCTAATATGAGGCAAGTAGGACAACATCCTATAGATGCATAGAACCATACAGTGCACACACAATATAGTCAATGTCTAGTTCAATCCATTCCTGTCTGAGGAGTTGACCTCAGTAATGATTTATGATCAGGGGCAGCATCAGGTCTAGAGGCCATGCTCCCAGGGGAGCCCCCAGGCCTTCGGACTGTCAGTTGCAGCCTTTTAGTGGAGTTCTCAGGGTGCACCTTATTCTTGTACTGCCACTTGGACTCAACTTGGTGAGCCTCATTGTGGCTGTCACTGAAGGTGGCCGGGCACCAGCTGCTGCTTCTCATCGCATGTTGATGTAGTCACCCATTCACGTGGGTCTTTCTGGTTCTGGGTGCTCTTTCCCCCATGTCGTTTTTGTCCTTGGCGATCATCTGTTCCTGCTGAGCTAGGTCCATCTGCTGTACCTCAGATGGCAGCTTGCTAGTTTTTAAGACCTCAGACACCACTCACCAATGTGGGCTGGAGAAGATCCCCTTAGCAATAGGCTAGTTATGCCGACTGGCTTTGATGTCCCCTGAGAGCATGGTCCCTGGACCCCCACTGCTGCTACTCTGTCCTTGCTATACTGGGTTAAGACTAGAAGAGTTTTCAGGTTATGTTGAAGTCCAGTTAAACTGATCTTCTTTCCAGATATGTGCTGTCACTGATTTCACCCAACCAAATTTCTATGAACTATCTAATCTATAATTAGCCTTCTCCCTCCCTCCTTCCCCTCCCTTGCAACCATCAAACAGTCTTTTCTTCTGTACATGAGTCTGTTTTCAAGTCCTTATTGTAGGGGTCTCATACAATATTTGTCCTTGTGCCACTGACTCATTTCACTGAACATAATGTCTTCCAGTTGAAACTAGGTTATCAGATGCTTCCTAAAATCATCATTGTTCTTTATCATGGCATAGTGTTCCATTGAGTATATCTACCATGGTCTATCCATTCATCTGTTGTTGGTCATCTGGGTTTCATCTTTTCGCTAGTGTGGACTGTGCTGCAATAAACATTCATGTGCATGTATCTGCTCATATAAATGCCCTAGATTCTGTAAGATACATTCCAAGCAGTAGGATTACTGGGTCAAATGGTTATCCCCAGCTTTTTAAGGAAGCATCAGATTGTTTTCCAAAGAGGTTGTGCCATTTTGTAATCTCACCAGCAGTGTAGGAGAGTTTCAATTTCTCCACAGTCTCTCCAGCATTTGTTGTTTTGTGTTTTTTTGCATCATGGCCAACCTTGCTAGGGTCAGATGGTATCTCACCATTGTTTTGACTGAAATATTTTCAGATATTTTATTAAGTTAAAATAAATTTTGACCTATTTTCTGTTCACTGAGAGCTTGCTGGAACTATGGTAATGAGCTGGGATGAAAGAAAAGACCTGTGAAATTATTTTAAAGGGTACTAGTACTTTAAAAGCTTTTCTGAAAAAATGTGGACTCACTCATTATAGTGACAAATAGGAAGATTTCTGAAGAAGGAGATGTCAAATTATGCTCTGTCATTTCCCAGTCCAAACTGTTGGTACAGACCACAACTCAGATGCGAGGAAGAATCTGGTAACAGGTGTGGGTGTGATATCGCAGTATCCGTATGCTGCAGAGTCAATTTTAACTCATAGTGACCCCCTAAAGGAAAGAGCAGAACTGCCTTTCTCCATCGAGTTTCTGATGCTGTAATCTTTATGGAAGCAGACTGCTACATGGTCTGCTTCTGAGCAGCTAGTGGGTTTGAACGACTGACCTATGCTTAGCAGCTGAGCACTTAACCACTGTGCCTCCAGGCCTCCTTGATACCAAGTAAACCAAATTCACTGCTCTCAAGTCAACTCCTTTAGTCAATTCAGTAATCCGTAGAACTGACCCACAGGGTTTCCAAGAAGCAGCTAGTGGATTTGAATGGCTGACCTTTTGGTTAGCAGTTGTGTTCTTAACTACTGTGCCTCTTGAGCTCCTTGATACCACAGCAAGCAAAGCAAATACCTCAGAGAAGAGGATCCCAAAGACAGAGAAGCCAGAAGAGGGCTGGAGTGGTGTGGAATGAATAGGTGGTGGGGTGGGTGGGTGGGGGGCTGTGATCAGCAAGGCAAGGGTGGAAACAGAAGGGTGGCAGGTGGCTGGGGGCAGGCACCTCCTCCACAGCACTAATGAGGTTCTGGGTGGACTTGCTGATCTCCCCTCCAGCAGGAGGCATTCCACTGCCCGGCGTGAAGAAGGCGGTGCTTGGCGCTGGGTGCCCATTCATCTCCACGGTGTAACTGGCCTTCATGGGGCAGCACATCTGGTTGTGCAGAATGAAATAAACCACAAAAACGTACAGTCCCTGCAAAAGGAAAGAACACCAGCATGTCAAAAATACCCTTCTAGAAAGGCTGGAGAATAAACCTGGTTTTCTGTGTAGCTGGTTTTCCTACAAGTGGTTTCCAAATTCTACCAAAAGCTAAGAATTCAGTAACACGCTAGGAGACTGGCAAGATGCCACTGTAAATTTCCATATGTAACAAAAAGGTTAGGACAACGGTCCTTTCATTAACAATTATTACCCCTTGGTTAAAACACAAGTAATAGTGAAATCTAGTCCAACTAACACATGCAAATAGACCTGCAGAAGTATATGTTTTGTTTCTAAAACAAAATGTACAGTATTAATTAGATATGGGACTGTATCCTATATGTGATTAACAGTGTATATTTTTTAGAAATCACACCTGTTGACTTTCAAAAAATTACTTTCTTTTCCCACTTATCACACTTACTCTCATTCCCTCTGCCATTGTTTCTTAGAAAAATGGTTGAAATGGGATACTTATTAATGCTCAAAGCTAGTTGTAGATTTCTGGAATGGCAGCACTAATCAAACGTCCTGATTTTATTGACTATTCCACCTACTTATTTCATTTGGTCATAGAATTTCTGAGTGGGGACTCAAGAGAGCCTTGCAGATTGTTTAATACTTAGCATGCCTTACTACTTAACAAATGCTATACCAGGACAACGAAGTCGTTTGTGTTCTTCAAGATCTGCTGGCCCTTTAAATTCTTATGCAACCATGTCAAATTTGACAATTGTTCTGCTTCCATCACAGATAGCAAGTCAAATTTTATATTTCTGTTCCAGCTACTGTCTACACTGGCTGTCCTTCATAACTTCTACAAGGAACCTACTGTGTACTTCTAATGGTGGTTTTATAAAGCTTGGTAATTTTGACCTTTACATTTAGCCAATTAAAGTATGTAGAATTATGCCTTTTGTGTCAGCTAACCGTTGTATTCAAGTTTTGGAAGGAAATACAAACATCCTTAGTTACTAAAATACTTACATTAAACCATCGATATAAAGGCAAGATATTCAACTAGTTAACTAAATACCAAAAGCAGTTAATGTCATTTTTTTCCAGAAAATACAAATAAATATATTCATTTTGTGAAATTTGCGTTTACTCATTGTCCCTAAAATTTCTAGGACTGCAGAAGCAGTAACGCACTTGGGGGCCTGAATCTTGCAACTGACTGTTGGTATGGAGAAGAAAAAGTCTGTTAGAAAACAGTCGGGTTTCAGAATTATAAGCAGCTTGCAATATAAAACAAAATTAAGGGACAAATGCAAGGTGTGCATGCTTTAACATTTGACTTCTGCTGCTTTCTCTAGAACAAGGTCATAAATTTGACCTTTCTCCCTTTCTATTGGAATGACCCCTCCCCAGGCTGGCCTCTATCTTAACAGCTATATTTTAAACCCAGTAGTTCATCTGCTAAAAGTATTTTTAAAATTTAATGAATCTATGCTATAAAACATGTTATTTCTTTTCAAATTAGGGTTTTCTTTGGAGGGGGAGAGGGAAGATATTATGATTTTAAATTACATAAGGAAGATAATTAGTTTTATGTGTAAATGATGTTGTGAACATTAGCAGAAACAAATCTTCCTGAAAACCCACATACAAATCCTAGATTGTTTTGGTATAACCTAATTTTTCACATGGACAAGCCCTAATTCCACTGGCAACAGCCATAGACAAAACAGGAAAAAAATTAAACTGTCAGCCTTAAAAACTGTGCGAATGTCATTGACTTATTTCAGGATTTCTCTAAGGGCTGTGAAATGATAGGGTAAAAGCTGGATCAGGAAACTAAAACCATGCTTTGAAATCCATTGCTATGGAATCGTCTGTAAAAACAGCATATTTTCTCTCGTGTTTGTTTTCGTATCTAGCCTTTTGTGCTTCGGGAAAGGAACTGCCTGCTGAAAATAACTTGCATGTGAAAACTGCATTTTTTGCTTTCTTAAAAGACAAAAATATACAGTAAATACTCTGAATCTTATAGCTGTGCCCCGGGAAACATAAACGCTATTAAAATAGAAACAAAGCAATATATGTAATTGTATGACATTTGCCTGTGTCCTGCCCAAACTAGGCAGATATAGGAAAACGACCTTCATAATCCCCAGTACTCAGCTGCAGGATTTTCTGACTTCAGAATAAAAACAAGTCCCCTTTCTAAGCCCTACATATTAAAACTCAACCTCTCCTCTTCATGCAGGCCAGTAATATAAATTTAAAAGACAAATCAGGAATCTAAATTATTCAGCCTAATATTGTTGAACACCTACTGTATGCAGTGCCACACAATGTGATACAAGTATAAAAGTTTTACTTTCAAGTTGCTTACAAATTCAATATCATCTTACAACATAATAGGTAACTGGCACAGAAGCAGGAGATTCATCCGTCACCTAACTTTTCTTTCTATTCTTTATCTAGTGAAGATCCAGAGAAGAGAATTCCTTCTATGCATTGCTATTTTGATTACTTTGTTGTGTCTTCTACTGCAATTATTTAATATTATGCAGCTAGCACAATCAGAAGTGCCTGATAGGGGCATGACAATAAATATATAGACCAATGGGATAGAACTGACAGTCCAGAAATAACCTTTGGCAAGGGTGCCAAGTCCATATGATGTGAAAAGAAGAGTCTCTTTAACAAATGGTGCTGGGAAAACTGAATATACACATACAGAAGAATGAAACAGGATCCATACCTCATCCCATATACAAAAACAAATCTGAAACGGATTAGGGACATAAATATGAAAATTACCAACATAAAATTCCCAGAAGAAAATGCAGGGGCAACAATTTTGGGACTAGCTTTTTAATGCTGGATTATCTGATCTGACTCAATGGCACTTGGCTTGGCTTGGCTATCTGATATAACACCAAAAGCAGAACAACAAGAGACAAGCAATCAAACAAAGTTAAAAACTTTCATTCATCAAAAGACTTTACCAAAAAAGTGACAAATCAAGATACCAACTGGGAGAGTATCTTTGGAAACTGTATGTCCACTACAAATCTAATAACCAAAATATATATAAAACTTCAGCTCATTAACAACAAAAAGACAAGCCAATCAAAAAATGGCCAAGAGACTTGAAAAGACATTTCACCGAAGAAGATATTCAAATGGCCACTACAAACATGCAAAGACGCTCAATATTCCTAACCATCCAAGAGATGCAAATCAAAACCACTATATTCTCACTAGGATGGCTAAGATAAAAAAAAAAAAAAAGCAAAATAAAAACAGAAAATAACACATGTTGATGAGACGTGGAGAAATTGGAAACCTTATCCACTGTTGATGGGAATACAAAATGGTACAGTCATTGTGAAAATTAGTGCAGTGGTTCCTCAGAAAATACTCAAAAAGGGGAGGGGGGAGGGGAGTCAAATTACCACGGTATTAGGCCAATTAACTGTGATTACATCGTTCACCAATAAGCCCGAACATACTGATGCTGCAAAAGTTCTCAGCAATTCTGAATTAACTGTGTTGCGCAACATGACATATTGATTCCATGTGGTCTCTATTTCTAGCATATATTTCAGATCCTGGCTAAGATATAAGATAAAAATATTCAGGTGATAGTACTTAATTTGCTATTGTAAAAATACATAAAGAATTGAAACAAGTTAGACATTAAAATATAAGCTTCACAGTAGTGTCAACAGTGTACTGTTCCAGGGACAAAGAAGCAGACGTCTATAGACAGTAGAGACGGGTGAAAGATCACATATACATCACTGTATTCTATAAGAGTCGATCACAAATTGTGATTGCAGTAGCTAACACTGACTGTGGATAAAGTATATCATGACCCTAAGGATATGAAGACAAAGGAGGAGATTTTGCTAATATAAAACTCCAGTGAATTAAGATGAAAAAGATACATTAAAGGAATCAAAGAAGTTCATGTTACGGAAACCTTGGTGGCATAGTGGGTATAGAAGTTGTTGCGTGTCATTGAGTTGATTTTGACTCATATTACCCCATATGTTAGAGCAGAACTGCCCCATAGGGTTTTCTAGATTGCAATCTTTATGGGAACAGATCTCCAGGTCTTTTCCCCAACAAATCTCTGGGTAGGCTTGAACCCACAAACTTTCGGCTAGTATCCAAGTGCTTACACGCTGTGTGCCCGATTGATACTAGTATCCATGAAATACAGAATCCCATGAATGTCATTGCAGATGAATAATGAGATAAGATATTAACATAAGGAAAGTTAAAAAATAGGCAACGGAGTCATACAGCAGGTGGTTCAGTCAATGTTGTTGCTAGGTACACTGAATCAGTTCTGACACAGAGTGACCCTCTGCACAACAGAAAGAAACACTGCCTGGTGCTGCGCCATCTGCACAACGCTCGCTGTGCTTGAGACCACTGCGGAAGCCACTGCGCCAACCCATCTCCTCGTGTGTCTTCTCTCTTGCGGATCTCCTTTGCCAAGCATAGTGTCCTTCTCCAGGGACTGATCCCTCTGGATAGCATGCGCAACATATATCTTGTACGTAAGATGGAGTCTCACCATCCTGGCTTCTAAAGAACACTCAAGCTGTACTTTTTCCAAGACAAATTTGCTTGTTTTTTTTTTGGCAGTCTGTGGTATAGTCAACAACCTTTGCCAACACAACAATTCAAAAATGTCCATTCTCATTCAGTCCTTATTCATCCTCTAGATTTTGAATGCATATAAGGCAATTGAAAACATTATGGTTTGTTCAGGCACACCTTAGCCTTCAAGGTGACATCTTTGATTTTAACATGTTAAATGGGTCCTTTGCAGCAAAGTTACTCAATAGAATGTGTCTTTCAATTTCTCCACTGCTGCTTCAATACGTGCTGACTGTGGATTCAAGGGAAATTATATTGTCGACAACTTCAATCTTTTCTCCATTTATCATGATGTTGCTTTATCGGTCCAGTTGTGAAGGTATTTGTTTTCTTTATATTGAGGTGTAATCTATCCTGAAGGTTGTGGTCTTTGATCTTTATCAGCAAATGCTTCAAGCCTTCTTCACTTTCAGCAAGCAAAGTTGTGTCACCTGCATATTGCAGCTTGTTAATGAGTCTCCCTCCAGTCCTAATGACCCACTCTTCTTCATGAAGTTCATCTTCTCAGATATTTGCTCAGCTCGCAGACTGAGTAAGTATGCTGAAAGGCTACAGTGTTGAAGCACACCTTTCCTTGTTGTGTTGAAATCACTATCTCTTAATGTATGTGTTCTGGAATTTCTATTCTTCTCAATGTTATCCATAATCTGTAACGATCCACACAGTCAAATGACTCTGCATAGTTAATAAATCACAAGTAAACATCTTTCTGGTATTTTCTCCTTTCAGCCAGGATCAACCTGACATCAGCAATGATAACCCTTGTTCCAAGTCCTTTTCTGAATCTGACTTTAATTTATGGCCATTCTCTGCTGATATACTGTTGTAATCACTTTTAAACGATCTTCACCAAAATTTTACTTGTATGTGGTGTTAAAGATGTTGTTTGATAGTTTCTGCATTTGGTTGGATCACCTTTCTCGGGAATAGGCACAAACATGGCTTTCTTCCAGTCAGCTGGTGTGGTAGCTCTCTTCCAGATTTCTTGGCATAGACAAGTAAATACTTCCAGCACTTCATCTGTTTATTGAAACATCTCCATTGGCATCCTGTCAATTCCTGGAGCCCTGTATTTCGCCAGTGCCTTCAGTGCAGCTTGGACCTTTTCATTAAGTATCATGGGTGCTTAATCACATGCTACCTCCTGAAATGGCTGAACATCAACTAATTATTTTTGGTATAGTGACTCTGTGTATTCATCTTCTCTTGATACTTACTGAGACATTTAGTATTTTCTCCTTAAAATCCTTCAATATTGCACCTAGTTACTATAATGCTAGCAGCTATGACACTGGTATTCAAATATCGGCAGGTCACTCACAGTGGACAAATTTCATCTAAGCTTTCAGACCAAGATTAGGGAGAAGGACCCAGCAGCCAACTTCTGAAAAGAACTAGCAAGTAAAAATCTTATGAACAGCAATGAAAAGCTGTCTGATACAGCACCAGAGATGAGCCTCTCAGGCTGGAAGGCACTCAAAAGACAACTGGGGAAGAACTGCCCCTTGGCAGTAGAGTTGACCTGAATGACATGAATGGAGTCAAGCTTTTGGGATCTTCATTTACTGATGTGGTACTACTGAAAATGAAAAGGGACAGCTGCAAATATCTATTAATAATCAGAATGTGGCAAGTTTGATGGATGAATCTAGGGAAACTGGAAACCCACCAACATGAAACTGAATGCATAAACCTTGATGTCCTAGGCATCAGTGAGCTACAATGGACTGGTATTTGAATCAGGCAATCATATCCTTTACTATGCTAGCAATGACAACCTGAAGAGGAACGATGTTGCATTCATCATCAAAAAGAACATTTCAAGATCTGTCCTGAAGCACAGTGCTGTCAGCGATAGGATAATATTCACATACCTACAAGGAAGACCAGTTAATATGACTATTATTTAAATTTGTCCACCAACCAAAGGTCAAAAATAAACAAGTTGAAGGTTTTCTTACCAACTTCTACAGTTTGAAATTGATCAAAGATGCAATCAAGATGCACTGATAAGTACTGGTGATTGGAATGCAAAAAATAGAAACAAAGAAGAATTAGTAGTTAGAAAATATAGCTTTGGTGACAGAAATGATGACAGAGATCATGTGATAGAATTTTGCAAGAATTATGATTTCTTCATTGCAAATACCCTTTTCAAACAACATAAAGGACAACAACATGGACCTCACCAGATGGAATACACAGGAATCAAATCAACTACATCTGTGGAAAAAAAACCAACCAAGCTGGTCACTATCCAGCCAATTCTGACTCATAGTAACCTTACAGGACAAAGGAGAATGGCCTAATAGGGTTTCCAAGAAGTGCCTGGTACACTCAAACTGCCAAGCTTTTGGTTAACAGCTACAGCTCTTAACCACTAAGTCATCACAGTTTCCAATCTGTAGAAAGCAATGATGGAAAAGCTCAATATTATCAGTCAGAACAGGTCAGGAGCTGACTGCAAAAGAGACCTTCAATTACTCACAGTGAAGTTCAAGTCAATACTGCAGACAATTAGAATAAGTCTTCACAACTCAAAGTATAATCTTGAATATATCCCCCTGAATTTACAGACCATCTCAAGAACAGATTTAATGCATTGTACATTAATGACCAAAGAACAAAGGAGTTGTGTGTGGAACAACATAAAGGACATCATACATCATACATGATGAAAAAGAGGTCATTAAAAAGACAGGAAAGAACGAACAGACCAAACTGGATGTCACAAGAGACTTTGAAACTTGCTCTTGAATGCACAGTAGCTAATGCAAAATGAAGAAATGATGAAGTAAAAGAGCTGACCGGCACAAGAAGACAAAGTTAAGTATAATGACATGTGCAAAAATCTAGAGGCAGAAACCAAAAGGGAAGAACATTCTCGAACTTCTGAAGGTAAAAGAACTGAAGAAAATATTTAATCCTCAGGTTGTAGTATTGAAAGTCTGATCAATAAAAGCTATTTTTTAACTAGCCTAAGAAAGTGCAAAGACACAACAACAGAGTCAAATCTACCAACAATCATGAAGACAGTGTACAGGACTGTGCAATGTTTTCTTCCGTTGTATGTAAGGTCACAATGAGGTGGAGCTGACTTGATGGCCAGTAACAGCAGTAACAAGAAAAAGCACAAAACAAGCTAGGATAAGTGACTTACAGGAATGAAAACCTTGATTAAAAATAGGTTTTTTTTCAGCTCCACAATTACAAAATTGACATTAAAAATACTATTAATACCTCCTGTCAAACTGTGGCACCCTGGTGGCACGGCGGTTAAATGCCATGGCTGCTAACCAAAAGTTGGCCGTTTGAAGCCACCAGGTGCTCCTGGAAAACTCTGTGGGGCAGTTCTACTCTCCCCTATAGGATCTCTAGGAGTCTGAATCGACTCAATGGTTACAGGTTTGATTTTAGTTTATTAAATGATACCTTCCATGAAAGCTGAAATGGTTGTATTTTTTAGTTTATAACACGGTGCACTGGTGGTTCATTGGCTGAATTCTCACCTTCCCTGCGAGAGACCTAGGTTTGATTCCTTGTCAATGCACTTCACACACAGCCACATCACTGTCAGCGGATGCTCTGGTGTTGCTATCATGCTGAATGGGTTTCAGGGGAGCTTCTAGACTAAGATGAACTAGGAAGAACGGCCTGGTCATCTGCTTCTAAAAATCCAGTAATGAGCATCTTCTTATGGATCTAAATGGTGTCATTTCCTAACTCCCCATCAGCAGGATGAGCAGTGTTTTATTCCATTGTGCATGGGCTTGCCATGAGCTGGGAAGCATAGCTGAAAACAACAACAATAGTGCCTAGCATGCAGTGGGGACTTATGAAATATTTGTTAAATAAGATAATATAGCTTTTAAATTTCATCAGTGGGAGAGGGTAGGACTGCAGGAGGGACAGATATGGACCTGAGACATATTTTGGTTTTAGTCCTGTAATTTCTCACAACTGTAGTTAGGTGACTCAGTAGTTGTTAAGGCTCTTTTCATCGAGGGACTCAGTGTTCACTCACGGCATGGGCCCCCCTCCTTCCACATCAGTGGCTGTGTGGTGAGGTTGCTTTGAGTCACTAGAGCCCTCAAATGACTTCCAGGGCCTCATCTGTGGCTTCTCTGTTGGGGCTGAGTTTTTGTATTATAGCTGCCCCTCCTTGTGGCTGCTGCTTCTCGGGTCATGGGATTCCCGGTTTTCTGTGTTTGCTCCCTCCATAGCTGGTGTCCCTGCAGGCTCTTAGTGATCAAAGGGGCTAGTTCTCCTGTTTTGGGCCTTCACACTGTCTTTGATCTTGAAATGCTCTTTTTGATGATCAGCACAACATCATTCCTCTTTAAGTTGTCATTCCCAGCAAAGTAAAGCGTATGGTTGTCTGATTCAAAATAGCCGATACCAGTCCATTTTAGCTTACTAATGCCTAGGTCATTGATGTTTATGCATTCCATTTCATTTCTGTTGATTACCAATTTTCCTAGGTTTGTATGTCATGCGCTGCTGAGCACTGTTTTGCATCACCAGTACTTTTAGTAACAAAGGCAATGAATTTCAAGCCAGTGATAGAACTGAAAAATCAAATGCTGTTTTTCCGCATTCGTACATTTTCTTTTTTCAGGTGTGAGGAAATTAGAAACCTCGTCTTTCAGTGGTTCACATTTTCTTTTGCTGTTCTTATTTTTCACAATTAAAGTGACATTTGTTGATGCTTGTTTACAATAAGAATTCACAATCTAACACACATACTAATGGACAGCAAAACAAAACCAGTGAGTTCACCTTGAGAGCTACTGGCAAGTCAACACAAATGAAACACTTAGAAAACCATGGAAACAATTATTGCTCAAATGCTTTTTAATGCAAGGCTGATAACAATGAACTGTTTCAGTTTATGTTCTTCTGATGACAGCTTTATTTCACCTTTTTGGGGGGTCAATATTGTTTTTACTAGTTGTCATCAAGTTAATTCCAATTCACAGGGACCCCACATGTGCAGCACAGACTGCTCCACAGGGTTTTCAAAGCTGTGACCTTTTGGAGGCAGACTATCAGGCCTGTCCCTTGAGGCTCCTCAGCTGGGTGGGTTCCAGTCACTAACCTTTTCACTGGTAACTGAGCACTTAACTGTTTGCACCACCCAGGGATTCACCAAACAGTTTTAAAAATATTTGGGTGGGATAATTACCTATTATTCACTATGGATTATGATGAGGTCTTCTATAATTCCTTATTAATGAACAGGCCACAATGTAATCAGAGGAAACCCCGGTGGTAGAGCGGTTCAGAGTTTAGCTACTAACCGAAAGATCAGCAGTTTGAATTCACCAGGCAGTCTTGGAAACTCTAAGGAGCAGTTCTCTCTCCAGTATTGTTGTGATAATTTGGAGAGAACAGCAATGGGTTTGGCTTTTTATGTATTCAGAAAGGAGCCCTAGTGGCACAGTAAAGTGCTTGGTTTTTAATGGATAAGTTGACTGTTCAAACGCACCAGCCATACCAAGAGAGAAATACATGGCAATCTGAGTCCTGAAAGTGTACAGCCTTGCAAGCCTATGGAGCACTTCTACTCTGTCCTATAGGGTTGTTATCAGGTAGAATTGACTCAATGGCACACACAACAACATATATACAGAACTAATAGAATCAATAAAAGTTTGACTGGCTTAGTCTAGCTGGCTTCAGATATGTCTATGGCTAAAAATATCTGGTGGTAGTCTTAACTTTTAAAGACTGGTCTTAGATGGCCATTCTAAATTTTTTATTCCCTAGAAAAAACAATTCTACAAGTTTGTAAGTATTCAGAGTACAGACACAGTAGTCTTTCTTTTATACAACCATGATTCAATTTAAGAACATTTTTCTCTGCGTGTCAGTCTTGGACATGGCAAGTATTTGGTCCCAGTCAACTTCATGAAAAATATTCATAAATCAAAAGACAATTATTAGGTCATGCTTCAGCAATCTCATCTCCAGATGATATAATCTCTGTTCCTTTGGCCCTTCCTTTGGAGGCTCGTTCTCTAGTGCTTCATCTCTGAGACTCTCATTGCTCCTCGAGATTCTGTTCCATTTCAAAGCACGGAACTTTCATTAGCGGTGACACTTACTTACCAGGAGCCAGTCTTTTTTTGACAAGATACAAAGAACTGCAAATTATGTTGTTTTCACAGCTACAAGAATACAAACTCCTTATCCTTACTACTCCCTCTCCTCTCAACAGTTCCTAGATGAGAATATTTTCAGAAGTACAAACCAAGTTGGGTGGCAGGACTGAGGGGCAGGGAAGGCTGAAGGGGGCCACAATAGCACCGAGACAGAACTCAATAATGCAGAAGATGCTTGAAATCTGAAATGACTTTAAAGTTTTTATAAAAATAGAGAAAAGAACAGAGTTAGACTAAGCTTTAAATAACAAGAGAATATGTATCATGATTATTTAAATTTTATTATAAATGTTAAATATTTTAAGCATAATTTTCTTCAGCATCCTTTAAACTGCTTTTTTAAAAAAATCCTTAAGTATACACACAAGCACACACTCACATGTATATGCATAAACATATATGACTAAAAACCAAATCTATCACTATGAAGTCAATTTCAACTCACAATGACCCTGCAAAACAGAGCAAAACTGCCCCACGGGGTTCCGAAGGAGTAGCTGGTGGATTTCAACTGCTGACCTTTTGTTTACTAGCTGATCGCTTAACCAATGTATCACCAGGGTTCCACATACATACACATACACATACCTACACACATACACATATACATATATACCTATATAACCACACATATATAGTTTTGGTTATTGTTGCTGTTGTAAAATTATATATTTTCTAGCATTACCAAAAATGTGTACGTGTATGCTTTTTAGTGACATCATTTACTTTGGTCAAGCTGTATGCATTTCACTCACATTCAGTGTTACCTTTCTTGTCACCAAAAACAGAATTGTCTACTACGTAAAGAGTGAAGTTTCCTTTCCCTACTTTGCTATCCTTAGCAACAACCATCAATGTACATTGGTTTCTGTATAAATGTGTATTTTTGTCTTTTTATAAAGGTAAGATCATGCAACATTTGTCCTTTTGTGATTGATTTATTTCACTCAGGATAATCTCTCCTCCCGATTCATTCATATTATAAGGTATTTCGAGGAGTTGTTATTCTTTATGGTTACATAATATTCCACTTAACATATGTATCATACTTGGTTTATCCATTCATCTGTTGATGAGCTGTTTTCATCTTTTTTGCTATTGTAGCATATGCAGCAAATAATATTGTTGCAATGAACACAGGTGTGCATTTGTCTGTGTCATTTATACTAGGTCTTAAGGTAACTGAGGAATGGAATTGCTAGACCATAAGTTAGTTCTATTTCTAGCTTTTTGAGGAAACTTGATTTAGGCCATGTATCTTCATATAAACACTGAAGTACATAGGATTCACAGTTACAGTTACTTCCTAGGCATAGTCAAACACTGGTTTTCTTATTTTGAATGTTGAGATTACAGTCTCATGGGATAACTTGGCCAACTGGCATACAATAGTTCACAAAGTTTATATCCTACATCCCAGTGGGGTGAAGAAAGTCTTGGGTCTTAGAAGTTCATGAGCATCCATCTAAGATGCAACTACTGGTCTACTCATGTGGAGCTGAAGAGAATAAGTAAATCAAAGACTCAGAGAAGAAACTCCTCTGTAGGATGAACAGTCTACACCAACCATGACCTCATCTACTCTAAAACCAAGAGAATTAGATGATGCTTTGCTCTCCCTATCAATGGATCTGAGCAGGGCCAGAGGGCCACAACAGATGGATGCTGATACAAGGGGGGAAAAATTTGGAGATATCAAATTTTTAAAAAGCCCACTCTCATTAATCTGGTTGGGACTAATGGATTACCCAAGACTATCACCTTGAGATACTCCATAAATCTTGAATTGAAATCATCCCCTGCCCCTACCTGAGGTTACTTTTAGCTAAACAACACATTGGCTCATAACATAGAGAATATTACCAGTGAGTAATGCCACACATATAAAAAAATAAAATAAAATAAAAGTCATCTGTATGTGATGAAATGATCAATTACTTTAAAGCAAAGATGAAACGGTAAGGGGACACGGAAACCAGATTAATGGAAGCGAAACACCCAGAAAGCACTTAATAAGCATGTTGAAATGGTACGAAAACTGTAACTGAGGTCTCAGAACAATTTGTGTAGTGTTAAGTGAGAAACTAACTTACTGTGTAAACTTTCATTAAAAACAGAGCAAAATATTATGAAAAACCCAAAATAAACAAAAAACAAGGCCTTGAAAATGCAGTGTTCAGATATTCAAGTTAATCACTCTGTGGATTAAGCTTAAGTCTTTGGACAGTAACAGGTGACCAAAGAATAGTAATAACGATGATGAAAATGGAAAATTAGATGACCCAGTGAAGAGTAAATAAATAAAAACAAAAAGAAGAGGAGTCACTTTTCTCTGGGAAGCTACACTGTATTTCGTACATGCTAAAGCATAAACATGTAAAATATTTGAAATATAGGACTGGTGAACAGGACAGAAGGCACAGTCAGAGATATAAATACAGAAAAAAACTGCATGATGAAAGCTGAAGCTGTATTGGTGTTGTTTTTTTTTAAGACACTATATAGAGAATACAAGCCAAGTCTGAGGGTTAAATGCAGCTGGGGGACATGAAAAGGAAGAGGAATCCAGTAAGTGAACAAAGAACAGTTGACTGGAGAAGGCAAGAAGAAAACCTTAACCTCATCAAGGAAGCCAAGACAAGAGTCTGTTCTAGAAGAATGAGGGGACTGACATTGTCATGAACAGACACTAAGGAGAAGGAGCGCTGAAAAGCGGCATTTGTTCATTTGATATGTAGCTGATGCCTTGAGAAAGAACAGTTCTAAGAGGGAGAGTAGCGAGAACAGACTGAAATCTGTTGCTGCTGGTGCTGTCAAGTTGGCTCTGACTCATAGCGACTCTATAGGACAGAGTGGAACTGCCCTGTAAAGTTTCCAGGGTGCCGTTAGCTCATTTGAATTGCTGGCCTTTTCATTAGCAGCCCAGCTCTTAGTCACTACACAACCACGGCTCCATATAATATCTACAGCTGAGGAAAACAACAAGGAAAAAAAAAAACAAAAACAAGAAAAACATTACCCTTTAGTTAGGGAAGTAATCTGAGTTATTACATCAGCCAGTTGGACGAATACATGTGAACACTGGATGGCAGTGCTTTACTCCTTTTGCACTACCCGTTTCGCTATTATTCTTACTCAGAGGAGAAGATTCTACAGGACAGGGATCAATTCCTTTCAACTACAAACTCAGTCCACCATCCATCGGTCAGTTGGTGGGACTGTGGTTGCTTGTGTGTTGCTGTGGTGCTGGAGGCTATGCTGCTGGTACTGCAAATACTGAAAGGGCCACCCATGGTGGGCAGGTTTTAGTGGAGCTTCCAGACTAAAACAGACCAGGAAGAAAAGGCTGGTAGTCTACTTCTGAAATTAACTAATGAAAATGCTGTGGGGCACAACAGAAAATTGTCTGATATACAGTGACAGAACATGAAATTGGTAGGTAGATAGACACTGAAAGTACAGTAGCTGCAATAACGGACTCAAGTGAAGACGATGCAGATGCGAAGATGAGGCGGGACCAGGCAACAGTTCATGCCATTGTACACGTGGTCACTGTGGGCCAGCATCTGCTAGACAACAACTAACAGCAAACTCTAGGAGGTGTTCCAACTGGATACACAACACACATTTCACATTTTCCAAGAAGCAAGACTAACGTGGGCATGTCTTCTTTAATATTTATCTCTTAGCTAACATCAAGCATCCTTCTAGAGAGACTCCACTTTGTATGGCTCATTTATTCTTGTCCTACAAATTGCTGAAAGTGGGCAGCTAGCCAAAGACATACACCTTCCAGGCTTCTAAATTTGTTCTATTACTTTTAAAAGGAAACACATAATATAGAAGACTTCTAAGAAAAGTACTCATTTCATCATACTGTGGTTAATGAAATATCAAAGATGTCCCAAGTGGTCTTGTTTGAGAAAAATCCTTCTCTAAATCAATTCTAAAACAATGACATAATCTGTGTATGCTTTTATAGATGTGGGAGTCGACATACTATGGTTTTCTGTAATGAAACACCTACACAAGTATAAAGTATGCACTGAACAGGTAACAAGAGGTGTATTATTACAATTAACAAAACTGGCAAATTCTGGGCAGTATCCCTTGGAGACAAAGACTCCTTAGAAATACCACACTTCTTTGGAACCTACATTTACAAGACTGAGACAACACAGCATCTAAATAAAAATCAATACTAATTCTACCAATTAAGAACTAGAATATATGTTATCAAAATATTATTTGTTATTATTCTGAAATACTCTTTTTGTTGTAATTTTCTCATCAATGAAAGCAGGACATCGCAATTTCTCCAGAGATGCTCTATGGTGTGACTTATTTTTCCTAGTAAAACTCTAAAAATGTATAGACATTTTAATCACAAAAAGCAAAAATCTAAAATCAAACTAAATTCATTTTTCATATTTATGGCAGAAGGGGGAGAAAGAAAAAAAAAAACCCAGAAAACCTATATATACATAAAAAACACAAACTCTTAACAGTAAGAGATAACCACTTTATTTTGGATATAAACTTCCTTAAAACTGTAACATCTAGAGAAGTTGTGTGCTTTTCCCCCCAACCCATAAATTATGTTTGGATATGTTTTCATCTGTAACATTTTTTGTGGAATAAAAGCTGAAGATCGGGTTTACAGTTGGGCAGTTGCTCTGGGTAACCTCACACTGTGGTTTGCCTGTGATGGTCTGGATCTCCTTGGGAGTCTTAGTTTAGCCTGTTGTTCCAGTTCTTTTATTAACATCATCCCCCTTCACCCAAGTCTTCACAACAATGAATTATATGAAGAATTTAGCAAGTGCTCACTGAAGGCTCAGCACTGTGGAAGCTGTCCTACCAGACACAGCAAAGCTATCAGTTTTATCCTAATAAAAATACAGATTCTATATCAATCCTCACACATGCAAACAGTCTGCAATTTAAACTCTGCTGGTTCCTGGTGGTATGGTGCATACGCGCTACATCTTGTAATAAAAAGGTCAGCAGTTTGCATCTTCCAGGCACTCCTTGGAAACCCAATAGGGTAGTTCTACTTTGTCCTATAGGGTCGTTATGAGTTGGAATTGACTCAACAGTAGTGGGTTCTAGTTCCTGGGTGGAGAAAATGGTTAAGCGATCAACAACTGGCCAAAAGTTTACTGATTCAGACCCACTGTGGGGAACCTTGAAAAATAGGCCTGGTTGTTTCTGAAAAGGTCACAGCATTGAAAACACTATGCAGCAGTTCTACTCAGATACACAGGGGTCACCGTGAGTCAGACTGACTGCCTGGCTAGTCCTTCTTAGTAAGTATCAACTTACTCCAGGACATTGAGATGCTTGTTTGGTCACTCTGCAACCAATACTAAACCCATTGCTGTTGAGTCAATTCAGACTCATAGCAAACTTACTGGGTGGAGTCAGAACTGACCTGTAGGGTTTCTAAGGAGCGCCTGGTGCAATCAAACTGTCAATCTTTTGGTTAGCAGCTGAACTTGTAACTACTGCATCTCCAGGGTCACTTTACATAATCCACCTCTGTGCTCTGGTATTCTGCACACTCTTGTCCTCCTCTGGGGGCTCTGCTGTTTTACAGCACTATTAGCTCTATTACAGCTGCCAGCTTTTGAGTTTGTCTCCTACATTACACCGTAAACCCGTCAGCTTTGAGGACGCTAACTGGATTTCTTCACTGCCATAAACCAACACCGAAATCCAAACCTGTTGTTGTCGAATCAGTTTTAACTCACAGTGACCCTACAGGACAGAACTTCCCAATAGGGTTTCCAAGGAGCGGCTGGTAGATTCAAACTGCTGATCTTCTGGTTAGCAGCCAAACTCTTAATCACTGTGCCACCAGAGCTCCTTAAACCCAGTCCCTGTGCCATAAACCCAGCACCCAAAACCAACTCCACTGCTGTTGAGTCAATCAATTCTAACAAATAGTGATCCTATAAGGTCACAGGAGCTGCCTCATCAGGTTTCTATGGCTGTAACCCTTATGGAATCAGATGGACACATCTTCTTCCTGAAGAGCGAGGGCTCTGCAAACAGCAAGTTCTTCATTACTATTTGGCTGAGTGAGTGAAGGAATGAACGTACCAAGTTTAGGAAAGGAAAAAAAAAAAAAAAAGCCTGTATTACCTAGTGCCTGAAGAAATGATGGCAAGACAAAGCAAGACCTCTTTGGTAAAATTATCTGGTCTCCCTGACTCTTCGATGACCTGTATGTACAGAGGAATGAACAGCTTCCATGCCTGACAGGCTCACTCTTTAGTAATTGTATTATTTATGCCACCTCTTTAAAGTGCCCAGAAATCTATATAGGTTGTACAAATGCTTTGTACTTGGCTAGAAGCCTAAAAGTTGTTTCAAACTCATCCAGCAGTATCAGAGAACAAAGGCCTGGCACTCTGCTTCCATTAAGGTTATAGTCAAGAAAACTGTACGGAACGATTCTACCCTGTAACACTTGGGGTAGTGACAGACTTGGATGCATTCCCTGGTAGCTTCTGCAGCGACTCAGATTCCAATTAAGTAAGGGTACAAAATATGTAATCACAAACTTTTATGGCTTGTCAAGTTATAACAAAAAAGAACTTCAAGTGGGAGAGGATGAGAGGCAATAAAAGATGAACTCATGTGTGTGTTCCTGTGTGTGCGTGCCTGTGTATGTGTGTGTTTAAAGCTCATGAGAGTGTTTATAAAAGAATATCACATTTTACTATTTTTTTGGTTTTGAACATAATTTGAATGATATGAGGCAACAGTTGTGCTTAAAAAGAAAACTTGCTAAAATTCAGGAATACAAACCACAGATCCCAAATTCTGGTTTACTTTATATACTTTTGAAAGTCTTTCCTGCAGAGAGTAGTTGATACCCTGACTTGAGACTTCACCACCCTCATAATACCATGTGTATTTTACAAAATCACACAAACCCAGCTTGTCATTTTCAGAACAAATTAAACTATGGTATCAATAGGACTAGAGAAATGAAATTCTCATATTCTCTGAAAGAAGATTCTTCAATATATAGTGAAACAGTTACGTTTGTATAAGGAAATACTTTTATAATTTATGGAAACAATGTATACATGTTTGCAAGCTATTGATGAAAAGTGAATCTGTGTATTCTGCAACATAGCAAAAGAATGACTATGATCCTTTATAGGACTTGTCATTGATAATCAAAGTCTGAACACTGAGAAACATCAGGCCCTTTCTTTCAGATACTTTACAGAGGGCAGCAGATTACCCTGCTCATCCTCTGACATGGACACTTATGTCTCCAGTTTAGATGCACACTGTTGGTTTTCCCTATATAGTTTATGTGTACTTGTGAAATGAACAGCCTTTAAATATGAGTAGTTTTGTCTTTTTCATTTTAATAAATCTGTAATATACAAAGGTGAAGTCAGTGAGATCTAGAACATTTATTTCTTTTATAAAAGGGTAGTTCAATTTTGGAAAAGGCCACCACCACCATTTTGGTGCTACAAGCAGAATTACTATCTAATTGACAATAGGTACACACCTTTAACAGGTTGTGTGACTGGGTTAATCTTTATGCAAAAATCTGAAAGATTAAATGTATCAAATGAATTAAAAACATACTCATTTTTTGTAGTAGGTAATCAGACAAAGTTAGTGGGATTTCCAGAAGTAGAAGACATAAGAGTCAATACACAAGAGAAGAAAGGAAATTTACATTTCTTTGCACTTGTAAATGTGCCAAGCACTGTATTAGGGGTTTTAGGCATACTGTCATTCTACTTTCCAACAACCTCATGCAGTAAGTCTATCATCTCCACTAACAGGCACAGGGAAGGTAACCTCAGACAGGCTGAAGAACCCCCTTAAGTCCCCAGCTCTCCTGAGCCCTCCCAGAAGTCTGGGTGTAGGCTGAAAGACAATAGGTTTGATGCAGGGTTGGGACTTCCACAGGCAGATGGAGAAGCACGAAACAGCAATGGGAAAGTGATGAGACAGTTTAGGCGATAATTATGGGGTGAAGACTGATTAGGGGAGTTAAGTAAAGGCAAGAAGGAGCTGATGAGGAGGAAGAAAATGAAGAGGTCAGTGTGTTGGAAGTGAGGGTGTGAAACAGCTGGAAGCACAGGGATTTGTGTTCAAAGACTACAACATTAGTACTTATATGTGAGCAATATAGTAATTCAGGGTAACGGTAAAGTCCAGGGTGCGATCAGGGGCGTGGAGTAGTTAGAGAGGGCCAGGAGCTGTGGAACCAGCATGTAGGACAGGTCAACTACAGAGATGGAAGTCATCAGCATGGCCCTAGGAGACCCCTTAAGAGTTCCCATCTTTCCTCTCCAGCCCGATATTCAATCTGTTTCCAAGTTCAGTCAATTTTATATCACCAGTGTCTCTCAAACCTTCAACTTCTCTCCAAATCTACTGCGAATATGCTAGTCAAAGTCATTACCATTGCACACTTTTACTCAGACAAAAAGCTAGGTACTATATTACCCCTTATTCTCTCCTTTCATTTTCCTAAAATAATTCTCCATAATCGAAAATGTAACTGTGACTGTGTTACGGCGTGAATTGTGTCCCCCAGAACTGTCTATCACCTTGGCTAGGCCATGATTTCCAGTCTGATGTGGCTGTCCACTATTTGGTCACCTGATGTGATTTTCCTGTGTGTTATATAATCGTACCTCTATCAGGTTGATGAGGCAGGATTAGGCTGTATTTTGAGTCAATCTCTTTTGAGATGCAAAAGAAAGAAGAGAGCAGAGAAACAAGGGGACTTTATGCCACCCAGCAATCTGTGCCAGGAGCAGAGCTGGTTCTTTGGACCTGAGGTCCTTGTGCTGAGAAGTGCCTAGGCCAGGAAAAGACGGATGACAGGAACCTTCCTTCAAAGCTGACAGAGAGAAAGCCTTCCCCTGGACCTGGCTCCCAGGATTCAGAGTTCTAGCCTACTAGACTGTGAGAGAATAAACTTCTGTTTATTAAACCCATCCACAGTATCTCTGTTACAGCAGAAGTAGATAACTAACACAAATGTCTATAACTCTAAAGTGTTAACCACTGCTTTTAAAATAAAGGTTCAAATCTCCCATATGGTTTATAAACCTCTGCATGACCTAGATTCTAGCCTCTTTTCTGAACTAACTTTGCCACCTCTCCTTCAATCCTCATATGCAGCTACAGCAGTCTGACCTCAAGTACCCTACCTCCAGGCCTTCCATATTCATTTATTCAATGACGCCATCAATGCTTGTTACCCCAGTGGAACGACCAGGTGTGGTTCTAGCACTGTTCCCTTGCACGCTGTTCTTCTGCCTAGAGGACTCTCCTAAAACGCATAATCCCTCCTGGGCTCGATACCACCGACTCAGGCTTCTGATCTCACTTTTTTCAGGAATTCTTCAAATTAAACAGTGGTCTTCTGCTTATTATAGTACTCTGGGCAGTTTTCCAGTAAAATGTACCACAGTTTATAACAGTATTTGTGTGATTGTTTTACTTATTATTATTAAATCTATCTTCTACAGTAGAATGTAGGCTCTGTGAGCTTACACACTGTATTTGGAACCATCCCCATTTGATTCTCCACTGTACCTTCAGACTCTAACCTGGTGACTGACTTAATAAAGACTTCTGAATGAATAAATGAGACAAGCTACCTCTTAAAATCTTTTCAGAAATAATCTAAAATATGAGATACACACATATATATTACAAAGGTAACAACAAAACTCAATTTTATCAGAAGTTCCAAAAAGCTTTCTAAATAAAGCCACACTGGTATGTAAAGCATATAGCTTATTCTATAATGACAAAACATTCAGTAAACCAAAAACAAATAGTCATTTAGGTAGCATCTGTCAGCTTCTTTATCCCTAACCAGTGGCTCCAATATTTAGTTCTTGATGCCCTATTCTGATTATTTATTTAGAAGTACACTAATCCCCTATTTCCCAAAGGGACGAGAAACCTTTTTCTTAAATGACTTTAGCTTAACAGAAATATTCCTTTTGAGCATTTTTTCCTACTTCAGTCTTGCAGTTGATACAGGAGTTTGATCATTCCTAGGTTCAACTTTTGACCACAAATTTCACTGCAGTATCAGGGAGATACCAGGTTTGTGAAGACAGATCTGTACTCAGGAGATTTCAGTTCTATTGTTTGTTTGGCCACTACATAGTGTGGAAAACTCAGGGCCCCAATTTCCACATCTGCAAAGTCAACGTGTGGACAGGAGTATGTCAAGAAGTCTTTCTAGAATTAGAGTTTGAGTCTTTTCATAATGGCAGAACACAGTTTCAGAATTTATACTTTGTCTCCTCTTGGGGTTACTTGCAGGACCTTTAAACTTATGAATTTATGTTCTGTAGACAACTGCTTCATTTCCCTGGGCCAGGCATAAATCCTACAGTACATTAATACATAGCAGAATAATCATGAATATTTGTATAGTGAGTCAGCTTTCTGGAACCTGGTCAAGATCAAATTTTGAACCTGAAAAACTAAGGATCTGATCTATGGTATCCTCATAGATAAATGCAGTCTCTAAAATACACTTCAGAGAAAAACCAAACCAAACTAAACCTTGAACTCATTGTTAAACTACTGGCATATCCAATAAGGACAAATGACTCCACAACTGATAGTCAGGGAAGAAATCTATCTCTTTTTCAGGAGCGCTTTCTAATTTTGCTGGCTTATTATCTGCATGACAAGATAGCTGCTGTGTGCTGTCAAATTAACTCCAACTCGTGTTGTTGTTCCTGTTGTTAGGTTCCTTTCAGTTGGTTCCAACACACAGCAACCCTATGTACAAGATGAAGAAACACTACCCAGTCCTGCACCACTCTCAGAATCATGGCTTTGTTTAAACCCATTGTTGCAATCACTG
Source organism: Heterohyrax brucei (assembly GCA_028571685.1). Classification (NCBI taxonomy): domain Eukaryota; kingdom Metazoa; phylum Chordata; class Mammalia; order Hyracoidea; family Procaviidae; genus Heterohyrax; species Heterohyrax brucei. Next base: position 96,917,334 of record CM053141.1, on the reverse strand, counting down.
TATCAGTCCATCTCCTTGAGGCTCTTCCTCTTTTTCGCTCTCCCTCTACCTTACCAAGCATGATGTTCTTCTCCAGGGCCTAGTCCTTGCTTGTAACATGTCCAAAGTATGTGAGCTGAAGTCTAATCATCCTCGCTCCTAAGGAGCATTCTGGTTGTTTTCTTCTAAGACAGATTTGTTTGTTTTTCTGGAAGTCCACAGTATGTTCAATATTCTTTGTGGACATTATAATTCAAAGGCATCACTTCTCCTTTGGTCTTCCTTATTCACTCTCCAACTTTCCCATGCACATGGGCAATTGAGAACACCCTGGCTTGAGTTGCTATAGGGGTGCTATGAGTTGGAATTGACTTGACAGCACTGAGTTTGGTTTTGGTGTTTCTGGCTTGAATCAGGTGCACCTTAGTCCTCAAAGTGACATTGTTGCTTTTTAACACTTTAAAGTGGTCTTTTGAGGCAGTTTTGCCCAATACAATATTACATTTAACTGAAATCTTTCACAACTTCGATATTTTTTTTCCATTTATCGTGATGTTGCTTATTGGTTGAGTTGGGAGGTGAGTGCTGAGTGCTTCAAGTCTTCTTCACCTTCAGCAGGTAAGGCTGCATCATCTGCGTATCACAGGTTGTTAATGAGTCTTCCTTCAATCTTCATGCCATCCTCTTCATATAGACCAATTTGCCGAATTATTGCTTTGCATACAAATTCTATAATATGTTGAAAGGCTAGAACCCTGATGCATGCCTCTCCTGCTCTTAATCCACATAAAATCTTCTCGTACTATTCAAATGACTGCCTTTTGGTCCACGCACAATTAAATGCTGTACAATTCCTGTTCTTCTCAGTGTTATCTATAATTTGTTAAGATCCACACAGTCAAATAACTTTGCATAGTGAATAAGACATAAAACAAAACAAAACCCACTACTACTGAGTTGATTTTGACTCCAAGTGACCCTATCGGTCAGAATAGAACTGTCCCATAGAGTTTCTAAGGAGTGCCTGGTAGATTTGAATTGCTCAGTTTTTGGTTACCAGACGTAGCACTGAATCCCTACACCACAGTTTCCAGTATTCTCTGCTTTCAGCCAAGATCCACCTGACATCAGCAATGATGTACCTTGTTCCATGTCCTCTACTGAATCCAGTTTGAATTTCTGGCAGCTCCTTGTTGATGTACTGCTGCAACTGTTTTTGAAATATCCTCAGCAAAATTTTACTTAAGTGTGATATTGACAATATTTTTCAATAATTTCTATATTCTCTTGGATCACCTTTCTTTGGAATGGGCACAAATATGGCTCTTTTCCATTCAGTTGACCAAATTTCTTAGAGCATAGTTAAGTGAGCCTTTCTTAACAGCACTGCATCCATTTCTGGAAACATCATCACTAGTACTGCCTTAATTCCTAGAGCCTTGTTTTTCACTAATGCCTTTAGTACAGCTTGGACTTCTTTCAAATATTATTGGTTCTTGGTCATATACTATCTTCTGAAATGGTTTAAGATCAATTAATTTCTTTGGTACAGTGGCTTTTTGTGCTCTTTTCATCTGATTTTGATGCTTCCTGTCTCATTTGTTATTTTCTTTGTAGATTGCTTTAATACTGGAACTCAAGGCTTGAGTATTTTCCTCAGTTCTTTCAGCTCAACATGTTCTTCCCTTTTGGTTTACTCACTCTGAGTCTTTGCAGGTTTCATTGTAATACTTTACATTGTCTTCTTCAGCTGCCATGTGAAGTTTTCTGTTCAGCTCTTTTACTTCATCATTTCTTCCATTTGATTTAGCTACTCAATGTTTAAGAGCAAGTTTCAGAATCTCTTCTGTCATCCATTTTAGTCCTTTCTTTCTGTCCTTCCTGGCTTTTTAATGACCTTTCTCTTTCCTCATGTGTGATGGTCTTGACGTAATCTCACAAGTCATGCAGTCACAGGTTACTAGTGTTCAATGTATCAAATCTATTCTTGAAACGGTCTCTAAATTCAGGTGATATATATTCAAAATCATCCTTTGGCTTCATGGACTTGGTTTAACTTTCTTCAGCTTCAGCTTGAACTTGTGTATGAGCAACCGATGGTCTGCTCTGTATTTGACCCCTGACCTTGTTCTGACAGGTAGTGTTGAGCTTCTGCCTTTTTTCTCTTTCCACAGATGTGGTTGATTTAGTTGCTAGGTATTCCTTCTGGTGAGGTTCATGTATGTAGTCATTGTTTATATTGTTGAAAAAAATATATGCAATGAAAAAGTTGTTGGCCTTGCAAAATTCTATTATGGGATCTCTGGTGCCATTTCTATGACCAAGGCCATTATTTTCCAAGTACCAATCATTCTTACTGATCTGACTCCTAGTAACCTAATATGACAAAGTAGAATTGCCCCAGAAGATATCCTAGACTGTAATTTTTATGGGCTCCAAGTTTTTTCTTCCAGTAAGTACCAGCAGGCCTGAACTGCTGGTCTTTTGGTGAGCAGCTAAGCATTTAATCACCACACTTCAAGGGTTCCTGCGGTGTGATGAATTATTTTCACATGGCCTTTTCCACCATTGTCTTGTAGCATCTAGCAAATGATCATACAACCCAAAACCAAACTCACTGCCATCACGTTGATTCCAACTCTTAGTGACGCTGCTCCGTAGAGTTTCAAATGAGGGCCTGGCAGATTTAAACTACTAGTCTTTTCTTTAGCAGCTACAGCACTTAACCTCTATGCCACCAGGGTGTGCAATGACTGCATGGGACTATGCAAATAAGGTGCACGGAATCCCCGTGGTGCTGAGACAAGGCAAAGGGAATGGAATCCTGATGATGGAATTGGCCCTTTTTTTTCATTCCATCAGGCTTACAAAAGAGCCAATCCAAGAGGAGAGGGGTGACTTCACTAGCACCACGCAGGAGGGCCAAGAGTAGAGCCCATCCGTTGGAAATGGGGCCCTGTGCACTGAGAATCTCCTAGAGTCAAAAGACAGAGAGAGACAGCTCATAGCAACACTATACGACTAAGTAGAACACCAGTGATTGTTTGAGACAGTGAGAAGCAGCAGTAGAGAAACAGTGACAGCAAAATCAGGAGACCAGCATAAGATGGAACAGTGGGCTTCCCTGTCCATGGAAGAAGGCAGGTGCAGTAAGTTCCTTTGGAACTGTATGATACAGTTCTGCTGTGTCCTATAGGGTCACTATGACTCAGAATTGATTGGACAGCAATGGGTGTGGTTTGGTTGTACTAACTTAAGAGTCTCTCACTTCCCTTTCAAGTTATTACTCACAGTTTACTGTCCACACAGCTTAAAATCAAATCACATTGCTAAGTATTATAATTTTGAATAGTTAACAGGATTCATCTTGTGCTTATTAATGTGCTCATTGGGAGCCACATGGCTTGTTTAAGTAATTATCTGTGATTCTCTTTAGTATTATACTGAAAGTAAACAGCACATGAAGGTTTTTTTAAAGTCTGATCTCAGACACTACTGGCTCTTCTCCTCTGGTAACTTTAGCACAGGTTCTGGGAAAGCCTCCATTTCCTGCTCTTTCATTTTCATTTTCAGTTTATTCTACGAGTTGGAAAACTCAGGAAGGTTTTTTGTTTTACCTTGGATTGAGTCATTCATACCTTGAAGGTGTTCAGAGTTTTTTGTTTTGTCTTTACTTCCTCATATGGCCATTCTTTGGTACAGGATTCTCTCTGGAAGACCTTTCAGACCTCAGAATGGTACCATTTTATTGCTTTTCACGGTCTACACAGTTTTCTAATAAAATATTCAACTTCAACATCTAGAAAGCCACAAAATTAGGGAAACAGTTTTTCCTTATACCAGAATTCTAGAAGCGGTACACAGTTACTGTTTAAATAGTAGTCTAAAAAGCAACATTTTAACAAACTAAATAAATATTGAGTCCTGAATTTACAAATGAGCTCAGAAAGTCTCATGTACATTTGGACTGATTTCTTTAGGCAGTGTTATATGTGTATATGAACCTTCTGAAATGACATATCTACAAATTCTTCCACATTATTTCATAGTGAACTAGAAGGTGATTTTAAAGCATTCACTAAGCCCTTCCTCCCATAAACAATATAATGCTACTTTCTTTACTAACTTAAATTTGGTGCTTAAAATCTGTGGAATGAACGAATGGGTCCATAATGAACAAATACTTGAATGAATGCTAAAAATAATGAAAGGTTCGCTGCACTCTTTCAACATGTTGACTTAATACTGGCATATTCCAAATTCAAATGATCCCCTTCTACTTCCCGCCCCCGCTCTCCCCCGCAACACACACACTTTCCTGTACACCCATTCTGGAAAATAAGGACACCATGGTTATTCTGCTCTTCGTAAAGGAAGCTGATGATAGCCACACTAACTCTAGAGAGGCCTATCCTGTGTTCCCGGTTCTTAGCACTTGAATCCTCATCATTGTCTAGTCTTAGGCAAATCTAAAAGGGCAGAACTCACTAGGAAATTAAATGCTCCCCTAAACTCCCAGAGGATTATTATAAAAGAATGAGACAAAGGTTCTTCATGGTTGGAAAAACAAAAGGCAGCTTCCATAATTAAAACCATAGGCCACAGTATAGATGAAGGGAAATAGTAATCACCTTAAAATGGAAATGCCTGGGTTTAGACTATTTAATTTCTTTAGGCTAAAGCTAATGCAAACTGTTGTGAGTATTTTAAGACCAAAATTATTTCCATAGATATATGTAGACTATTGTTGTATGTATGGGTTAGAGCTAGCTCTGGAATTCACTTTCTTTCTTTCTAACACGGTTCACATTTACTAGAGGCGCCCTTTATTTCCCTCTAACACATGTAAATGTGATGTATGTAGCAAGAGGAGAACAAAATCATTAGTTTTCCCCTACTATCATTCTCTACTAACAGGCTGTAAAAATAGCATTGAGTTCATCTGACCTCCTATACCTTCAAAAGAAGGAAGAGAGAATTACCACCACCAGTAGCCCAAGGCTGATGACTATGAGGTAGAGGTCAGGCATGGCTTCTCTTTCCAACTTTTTTACCAGTTTGGACAAGGGCCATCCCTCCCGTGGAACTCTCTACTTCTCTGCTGGGTTTGGTAATTCATTGCAATGTCCACAGAACCCACAGACTGTATTTATGATTACGGGGTTTATTAGGGAAGTAACAGGTTATAATTCAGTATCAGGAATGACTCAGGCTACAGGTCTTAAGCCAGGATAGCACCTTGGCCTCTCCTTGAGGACCCAGAGCCCTTGGAGCTGGCCTCTGCCGTGCTGGGGCAAGTGTTACACAGTTGTTTAGCTCCCTGATAAGTGCCCAGAGGCACCTTAATTCTTTAGGAAGTCCTGTCCAAAGACACTCAGTTCTGAATTGCAGACCTTTCGTTTAGCAATGGTCTCACTTAATCATTACATTACCAGGGTTTTTTTTAAGCTAGTATAAAACTAAAACTAAACCAAATCTACTGCTGTCGAGTGGTGTCCAACTCATAGCAACCCTACAGGGCAGAGTAGAACTGCCCCCTAGAGTTTCCAAGGCATGCACACCAGGTAGACTTCAACTGCCTACCTTTCGGTTAGCAGATGTAGCACTTACCCACTACGCCACCAAGTTAGTATACTTCTAGTAAATTCAGGAAGCAGAGTGGCTTTATTCAGGAATGGGTTTAAAAGGCTGTTCCCATTGTGACTGAACTGCACAGTAGTCTGTTGATTCTGAAAGCTTCTCAGATTTGTATTACAAAAATGGAAAAGAAAGATTTAAAATGGCTCAGGCCAAGTACTGGTGTCTCCTGTGAAGTTAGCTTCCTGAATTGTGACCCAGGCTTCAAGTGGTCAATAAGCTCTTGCTTTGTCTACTTTGTGACTACCTGGGCTCTTTATCCAGATGAATACTTTTTTTTTTTCCTAAGACACAAACTCTTTAAGTGGTCTCTTTTGTAATAACTTCAGTCTCTAGTACAAGTATTATTACTTGACAAACAAGAAGTCTCAAATGCTTTGTAGGATGCCTGCCGAGTAAATTCAAGGGATAATAACAGAGTGCCCTGCCTGGTGATGCGCTCTTCTGCAGGTAACAGCCAGCTCATGTCTGACCTGAGCCAGTCTGTAAGGGAGTCTAACCACAGCACCTGGAGGAACGTGCAAGATGCTCTTCGTCTGCTTAGGAGAGAAATGTAATCAGATGATGTGTGTATCACTTAGTTACTCTAATTTTGGAAACAGGGAACCATAATCTACAGGACAGACATTTGGCCCCTTTGAAAGGCTGGACGCCTGCCTTCAGATGTTAAAAAATCAAAAACATGAGAAGACGGGTATGGCACATCCATTTAAACTCCAGGCATCTCTCCCATTGCTCTCACCCTTCTCTGCTCCCCACCCCACCCTACAGAAGTGGCCCATAAACGATGGAGCCAAGTCACAGAATAAATCTTGTTTCCAGTTCAATGCTGCAAACATAGATTAAGTCATATTTTGGAGCTCTTCCAACTGAGAAAACTTACAAGAAGCAAAGCAACTTTTCAAAGCATAGAAAAATAAACATTTTTTCCATGACTTACGGAATTTGGCACACAGAAACCAAGCCCTTCCAGTAAACTCAGTGTCAGTTAACTGAGCACCAGCTTTATCTTTCTCACTGCTCAAGGTTACTGGGGGGGGGGGGGGGGGCCAGGAGAGACCCAACTTGATACTGCTGAACCCCAAACCAAGCCTGTTATTTGAGGCGAAGCACACATGTAGCTAATCTTCAGCTATTTTAGCTCCTCTAAGTGAGACAATGCTGCTGGCACTCACCACAGCTCTTAGGAAAAATGTTAGACAATTCAGTATGTTCTCTGAATATAAACATTGTTTTGGAGGTACACCCTGGAAAGTTATTAAGCACGTAAATAATACGACAACGTCAGTTTGGGATGAGGTGCAAAAACTTGTTCTTCATTTTAAGAGACGTTCCTAAACTGAGGAGACTCATGGGAGGGGAGCAGAAGATACTGGAAATTTCAAAAAGGAGATTTAACTCAACAAGAATTTACTGAGGACCTTGTGCCAGCCCTGTCATGAAGCTTTTTGGACAGTACTGTGAGGGAATCTTAAGGGAACTGAGCAGGGAACAACCTCAGGCAGCAGGGAGTGATGTGCCAGAGTGAAAATACACGCGGTTGGCATTAGAACAAATTTCTGTAAACTAGTGGCGACACAGGAACTTCAAGGAAGTGGCACATTTAAACACGAACACTTAAGAAAAGTTAAGATTTGGAAGAAGTTTAAAAAGTAGGAACAGAACTATAGAAAGGCATAACAGCACATTAAAGGCAAGGAGATGGGAATGAAATAAGGTCCCCACCCCCCTTTCTTTGTTTTAATCACAAATGTTCATGCCAAGCCAGCCAAGTGTCGCTGAGTTGGATCTGAAATGTTCATAAGCATTGTATTTATTCCTTTTGGCCAATAAAACCCCAAGAGCCAAACTCACTGCTGTCAAGTTGATTCCAACTTACAGAGACCCTGTGATAGCGCTTTACATGCTTTGCTGATGTGCTTACCATCAAAAGCTCTAGTACAAAATGTCTTTACTCAAAATAAATTTACAGAACATTTTAAGGCCATGCAACCTTTATGCTTGCTTTTTTTTTAAAAAAGTCTCTCCTTTATTGAGTGCTTATGATAATGTAATGAAATTCACTGATAGCCAGTCAAAAATCTCACACACAAATATTTTGTTACAAAAATAAACATGTGAACCAGACAAAGAAGTAAAAACACTAAAGATGGACCTGAAGACTTTCCCTCGCTTTCGTCTAGAGGTGGTTGTCACGTGCCTTCTTAATGAGCCTCCCGCAACCAATGTATTTAAAACTACAACCCGCCTGGCAGCCCTTAACTCTCCCAAACCTTGGCATTTATCACCTTCCTGCCTGGTGTGTTGGTCAAGATCTTGTCTGCTAACCGAAAAGTTGGCAGTTCAAATTTGCCAGCTGCTTCTTGGAAACGTCATGGGGGCAGTGTAGAAACTGACTCAACGGCAGTATTTTTAAAAAATATATTTCAAAATATATTATGGTTTATTTGTATTATCTTTCCACCCCTACTGCCTCTTCCCTTTAGAATATAAGTCTCAGAGAGCAGACACAAAGTACATGGAAACAGAGTAGACTGATAATAGTCAATTGACTGATTAATCAAAATTAAGCATCTTCTAGGTTTAAGTACAATATTGGGAATTGAGGAGTAATTTCGGAAGATGGATTTGCAAAACAAGGGTGGAAATACTGAGATTAATATTAACTCAACAATAATATACACTTAGCAGGTGTTTACTATTACCATTCTTCCACATGCTTTACATAGATTATTCAATTCTCACAATTCTGTAACTGTATCATTACCTTTCCTACATTATAGATGATGAAAGTCAGCCATAGGAATGAAAAGTGTCCAAGATCACAGAACCAGCAAGTGGCAGAGCCAGAATCTGAACCCAGAAAGTACAGTGAAGAGCTTTTGGTCACTATCCAAACACCTGGAAGGTGGATGACCAAAGAAAACAGGTTTCCCACTGTTCACTTTCTCTCCAGGACCAGAAGTGGGTGAGCTGCCTGGCAGCCTCTCTTTAAAATGCTGTTATCTGAAACCTTATGGGGCAATTTTAGTCTGCTGTAGGGAGTCACTGTGAGTTGGAATTGACTCAGTGGCAATATATATATTTTAAATATATTACACAGTTTACTTAATTCTTATGTTCATTTGTATAATCTTATCGACTCCATTCCTTCCTCCCTACTAGAATACAAGTCTCTTTAAGCTAAACTCGAACCAGGCCCATTGCTGTTGAGTTGGTTCCAGTTATAGCAATCCTACATGACAGAGCAGAACTGTCCCTACAGGGTTTCCAAAGCTATAAATCTGTAAGTAGCAGATCGCCATACCTTTCTCCTGCAAGTAGCTAATGGGTTTGAATCCCTGACCTGTTACTTAGCAGCAGAGTGCTTAACCACTGCACAACCAGGGCTCCTTCCTTTATGTTTAATGGGGGGTTAACTGATAGAGTCCCAGGGTGATTCAAATGACAAGCGCTTGCTGCTGACTGAAAGCTTGGAACTTCGAGCATATCTAGAGGCACCCTGGAATAAAGGCTTGGTGATCTACCTGGGAATAGCCAGTCACTGAGTGCCCTGTGAAGCACAGCTGTACTGTACCATACATACATAGGGTTACCAGGGGTTGAAGTCAACTTGAGAGCAATGGGCTTTTTAAATGTAGTTAAAGGCATGGGCAGTTGTGCAGGGAGCTACTAAAGACAAACTTCTGCATGCTCTATTTTGAAAATGTTACTAGCATGTTCTCTGTTAGTGTCAACAATAATTTCCCAGCCTACAGTTTACCAAACGATTGTCAGTCTATACAACAGAATTAGAAGATATGATTCCATAGAAACATATACTCTTGTGCTGTTAAATAATGTGATTTTATTATTTCATATTTTTTTCCAAAAACAGGTGTCAGATAGTAGTGCATTATGGCTAGATCAAACAGTGCTAATAAACACTAATGGTTATTAGACAACTGCCTTGACCAGAGAGTACTTTTCTTCCCCCAGCTAAGTGCGTGTGAGTGCTTGGTTGTTCCTCATCAGTTACAAAAAAGGAGATGACTTCTCTCCTAGAACAGGAGGTCCTGGTTACCATTTGGTAAATGCCACCGAGAAATGTGGTGACACAACCACATTCTGTTCACAAACATCTAAGGGTAGAAAAGCATAAGGGAAAAGTCATGATACCCATTAATCCAACTTACAGGGCAAATTGTGTTCCAGACATACATACGTGTACACCTTCAGAGTCATCAATAACGTTTGCTGTCCAGCTGGTTTTCTCCTTGTTGCTTTTCATCCAAAGTTCCAGAAAGAAGAGGAAAGTAACACAGACTCATACATTTCATCGCAAATCTAGTCTCTTGTTTCAGAGCCACCATAACATTTTTAGACTTAGTTGTACTGGTAACTGAAAGATGTCTGAAGTTCAGCAACAAGTTAGCAGTCCAAGTTTGGGATATTTTTTCTTTAAACTGTGCTGACCTTTATAAGAAGCAAAAGAACCACACTTGACATTTCGCAGAAAATAAAGCAACATAATTTAGCAATTTTTGTCCAATTGTCACACGCTACAGTTTTAGAGTTGCTCAACTTCTTCCAGACACAAATGTCTTACAGACGTGCTTCATATTACTTTTAAAATTACAAAGAAATAAACAAAAATTTTAATTAGCTAGGCCTGCAGCTCATATTGGACGATGCCATCCTCTCCGCTCTAGGGGTGAGGGAAGGAGACACAGATGACCCTTGGGCATACAGAACTTGCTTTTGTTGCAAATGCCAAGCACAAGCTTGAATTACAGCTCAGATACAGCCTAAACTGCAGGCCTTGACTTGGGTGTTCAGACTTCTGGACTGACTCTCTCATCACAAAGAAAAGCACGCCCATGAGCTCAGGAACTCGTATTTCTTTTGACTTGCCTCTGTTCTCATCTGTTCTCTTGGCCTCTTCCTCCACTTGGAACAAAAATAGTCTGTTGTCTCTGTCCCAGCCACTGGACCACTGGCATTGCTTCTATTTTTGGTGAAGATTTCCAATAGCCTGTTATTTCGATGGGCACATCCACAAAACAGAGCATCTCCCATGGCCTGAGTACTCAGCTTCTTTACTTCTCTTGTTGACTGATGGCCTGTCCTACTGGGTGCTGTTGTGGTTAGTAGTTGTCGAGTTGGCTCTGACCCACGGTGGCCCCATGGACAACAGAAGGAAACACTGTCCGGTCCTGTGACATTTTCGTGGTCACTGGTGTGCAGCCATTCTGTATTTAGTGGCTGAGGGACTTAACTTTCTAGCATTGCATCAGGTCCTATTCTGTTGTGGTCCATGTAGTTTTTGTTGGCTCACTTTCAGAAGTGTATCACCAGGCCTTTCTTCCTAGTCTATTTTAGCCTGTAAATTCCACTGAAACTTGTCCACCATAGGTGACCCTGCTGCTTTTGAAATACCAGTGACATAGCTTCCAGGATCATAGCAACACGCAAGCCACCAGAGTACAACACACAGAGAGGTGGCGATTTACTACTTAAGCATGAGTAGTGGGAGTAAGTAGTGTTCATTCCCCTAAACTTGCCATTCCATGCCTCCTTTATCTTTTTTGCTTTCCACAGCATCTCTCTCTCCCCCATGTGGCTATGTTATACACTGCTGAGCACTGCTGCAGAGGTCCTGGCTTGATTATGCCAGGCAAGTTCCTTTCCCCATAGTATCAAGGGTAGGTGGACTTGTGCCTGCTCTGTAGGTTTGAGCCTAGTTTGTACTAGTCCAAGTCAGGCTAAAATGCCTAGCTCCTCCCTCTTCCTCTTTTGGGTCAGCCATGGACTTGAGGTCACTTGAGGGAATGGATCATCCTGAGGCCACCCAGGCAGCTGGGGTTTGTTCCAGATTACGTTCAGAAAACGGGTCCAAGAGTCTAAAAACAACTCTGATTTTTTTTTTTTTTGTTGTTGTTGCTGTTCACGTAGAAAATATGAAAAAAAACCAGACAAAGCCAGAAAAGTCCTTTTCCTCGCAAATCCACATGGACAATGAGGAAGGCCTTCGGTTCAGTACAAAACCTTCAGCGAGTGCCTAGCAGGGAAGCCAGAGGTCACAAACTGGCAGCTCAGATACTGCTTGCCAACAGGTTTTGATTGGCCCACATAGTGTTTAAACGTTGTCTTTAAATAGCTGCCAATGCTAACAAATTAGGAGCTTTCACATAAAAATCTGATTTCTGACTTTTCTAGAAAAATCAGATGATCTGGCTCACCCTGGATCTGCTTCCTGTCTAACAAACACTTAACTGGAGCCAAGTAGCTGCCACCCCCTTTAGACAAGGCATGCTTGCTCTTGACCACACTCTGCAGCAAGCTCTACTTCCAGGCCCTGAAGACACAGGAGTCTGCAACTTGTGTAGAAGTACTGTAAGTGCTTAGGTGAGTACCTGGTGTAAATACCACTTCTTGTCGATAGGCGATTGGCACCAACAGCTCATGCCACTCTCTCACCTTTCTGCTCCCCATTTCTACTAATTTCTCTGAGCCTTCCCAAGGCTGTAAGAAAACCCAAAAAACTCACTGCCATTGAGTGGATTCTGATTCACAGCAAACCCATAGGACAGAGTCGAACAGCCCCATAGGGTTTCCAAAGAGTGGCTGGTGAATTCAAACAGCTGACCTTTTGGTTAGCAGCCAAGCCGTTTAATCCATTTACCACCAGGGCTCCACAAAACCCAAACGCATTCCAGTTGAATCAATTCTGACTCACAGTGACCCTATAGGACAGGCTAGAACTCCCCTGCAGGGCTTCCATGGAGCAGCTAGTAGATTTAAACTGTAGCTCTTAACCACTGCACCACCACTGAGAATATTCTCCTTTGTCAGAGGGATCAGATGCAATAGTTCTCAGCTATCCTTATGTCTGGTGAAGCTAATTGCAGTTCTGGCTGGAAATTATTAGTGGGAGAGAAAAAGAACTTATATAATTTAGCCAAGTATATGTCAATATAAAGATATAAAGTCACGCCATCAAAGAGTTCTGAGGGCTGAAGGAGAAATACAGGTGGGGGAGAATACACATTTTATTTTTTTAATGCTGATCCTCCCCTGGGGGCATAGTGGTTAATGGCTATGACTGCTAACCAAAAGGTCAGCAGTTCAAGTTTATCAGGTGCTCCTTGGAACTCTATGGGGCAGTTAGTTCTACTCTGTAGGGTTGCTATGAGTTAGAATTGACTCCACTGCAGTGGGTTTTGGTTTGGATTCAAACTTGGGGTTTAAAGTTGATAAAGGAGAGACATGATGCCTAAAATCAAGATAACGAGAGCTCTAAAATGTTTTCTTTGCTTTAACCTGAAACTACAGAGATCTCACTTAGAGTCCATCTTCAGGAAAGTCGCCAGCTCTCCACTTGTAAAGTAGCAGAGGTTAGCTTTGAGTGACACATAGCATGACTGCCACCACAGGGCTAGGTGATAAGTTGGTAACACAGGGAAAAGACAATTAGGGGTGATTTTCAAAGTGCTTCAGGGCCTGCAGCTGTAAGGCTCCTGTTGACTTCACAGCAGTGGTGTATCTACATTTCTGCCTCTCCCACAGCTCTGAAAACACAAGCAATCGGCTCTTGGCCGGCTTTCGGAATCCAGCTGCCTCTCTGTGATCCCTCACAGCATCCTCCATCACTAACTGCTACTAGGTATGTGCACTGGTGTGCTGAAATGCTGCAGATGTGGATGTTTTACTCTTTATACCTCTCCTGAATGCGAAAATTCACCTTGTCTTCTAAAGGAAAGACTTCCCTGCTGCAAGTTCGTAAGTGGATTTTCTGGTGTGGTGACTGATAAACAAATGGTTGGGAGTTTGAAACTGCCAGAAGCTTCTTGGAAACTCTTGGGGGGCAGTTTGACTCTGTCCTGTAGGGATATTGTGAGTTAGAATTGACTCGACGGAAACGAGTTTGATTTTTTCTTTTTTTTGGTTGGTTTTTAATGCAGAAGCAGGCCCTTGCGTCCCAAAGCCTTTCTCTCACAGGAAAAGGAAAAGTCATGTGTACTTTCAGGGTTTCTAACAGCCAGTCCCTGGAAACCCTAAGGGGCTGTTCAACTGTGTCCTATAGGGTTGCTATGAGTCAGAATCAACTCAGTGGAAATGGGTGAACAGACAGAATCCCAAACATGAGATCAAGGTAGATAAAAATGAGCAGAAAAATGGGATGACACAAAGGAGATACTGAAAGGGAAAGAAAAATGATAAGAAAGTCTAACTGATAAATCCATGATGAAGCTAAGAAAAAGAATTTTCTGTGATTTTAGTGGGATACAAATGGTGCCATGTCCCAAGGGCCCCGCAATGGCTCTATTCTCTATGTCCTAACTACCAGAAGTCATTTCACTTCAGTGTCCATTTCTGCGGAATCTTAAATTACAAAGTGATCCTGGGAATTCCACAGCGTGGGTTCTCTGCACTGTAAGAGGTGCGATGAAACAATACCCAGGGAAGATGTGCAAGCCACAGCCCCTAATCTGAAAAAGATTATAATGGGAGTTACAGCATTATTTCATGTATGTATGTAGTATTTGTTTATTGTAAATTCCTTTGACTGTGCTCTGAGCTCACTTTCCCCAGGCCAACGACAGGGGTAGGAGCAGGTGTGTCTGTGACCGTGGTTCTGTTTGTCAGTGAAATAAATTCCCTTGTGGTTGTCTTTGAATCATCTTTGCAGATGAACTATAAGACACCAGAGTTAAAAACTTGCAAAAGAATAACTTTTTAGAAGTATTTTTTAAGTTCTCTGAATTGCTTGAATAGATACATAATAAAGTGGCAGCTCATAGTCCCTTTCTCAAGGCCGCTTTCAGTGTTATTTTCTGTTATTTTTCTACATAAACTTCCAGCCAATGATAACCATGCTCTCCTCCACCTTATGACTTTGCCTTCTTCTTTCTTCTACCTGAAGAATATGAAGAAACTTTCTTCTCCAGACCCATCTAAAGTCCTTTGTACCCCAGCTCAAGGATCACATCTTTCTTGAAGCCGTCTCTGACTACCCTGGACCTTCTTATTAATGACTCTGATTATTATTATTACTGAAAATCTTTAAAAATAATACTAGGCAACAACTACTTTCATTACAATGAGAGTAGCTAATACTTTCTAAGCACTTCTCCAGCTCCGCACACTCGGCAAAGCTTTAAACACACAGTAAGTCCCCAGGTTAAGAATGTCCAACTTAGGGATAATTCCACCTTGTGCTTTAATAGTATGTAAATTTGCCCACATTTTGAAAGAACTGAACCAACCATTACTCTCAATGAAGTTTTCATCATAATCACCTCCACTTGCTGCATGTTCAGCTTTTTAAATCACTGAAAAGGTGGCAAGACTTCTCTCTCACTAAAAATAACCATTGCCATTGAGTTGATTCCAACTCATAGCAATTTTATAGGACAGAAAAGAACTGCACCACAGGGTTTCCAAGGAGCTGCTGGTGGATTTGAACTGCAACCTTTTGATTAGCAGCTGAGCTCTTAAGCAGCACGCCACCATGCCTCCTTCTTGCACTAAACTAGGGTTAAATAAGAACCATACGTATCTGTTCCACTGTACCTACAAATTCAACTTTATGGTACATTCAGGAACAAATCTTGTTCATAAGCAAGTGAGGGCCTGTATTGTATCATTCAGTCCTCTCAACAATCTGGAGGCAGGTACTATTATTACCCTAATTTTTCTGAGAGGCAAAATTAGGCTTAGAGAAATTCAGTATCTTTCTCAATGATTGTTAGTAAGTGATAGACAATTACTGTATTATAGATTTGGCATTTGATAAATCAGTTATTTGTGTCTAAAGTTGTTACTTAATTTTGTTTGTCTGTCTGTCACCATTTATTCATTATTTCATTTCATAAACATTTGCCACACGCTTATTATCTACCAGAGAATGTTCCATGTCCTGGTCATGAAGCAGTGAATAAAACTAACAAAAACTTCTATCATCATGGAGTTTACATTCTAGCAGGGGAAAGGGACAGGAAAAGACAATATCTGAGGTAAATAAGTATATGATAAATTATATTAGGTATTCGTATATCCAAAGGGGGAAAAAATGAAGCATGAAAGAGGCATATCAAATATTGGGTGGGTAATATTTTAGATAGAGGAGCCAGAGAAGGCCATGGTGAGTTCAGTTTTGAGTTAAAACCTGAGACTGAGAGACATAATCCTGAGTACATTTGGAGGAAGAAAATTCTAGGTAAACGAAAAAAAGACGTTCACAGCCATGCCTGGTGTACTGATGAATGGCAAAGAGGCCAACACAACTGGAACAGAAGGAAGGAGAAGGCCATAAAAGAATACAAAGTCGGAACAGATTAAGAGAGTGCTGATCATGAAGGATGTTGGCTTTTATTCTACATGAGAGGAAAAGTCTTCAGAAGGTTTTGAGCTAATGAATGCCTTGATCTGTTGTACAGGTTTCACAGGACCATTCTGGCTGCTGAGTTCAGAAAGACATTAACCAGTTAAAATATACCTGCCCTTGACCTCAACCTCCTCCCTATCTCAACACAGTGCATCAATCTTTAAAGTAGGGTGAGGGAGAACATCTCAGAACAGACCATACTTCCTGCCACCCACATCAAGTGGTTGGAATCAGCTTAAGTTAAGATTACGTGTTGGCTGGAAAGGAAGAGGTGAGATTTGAGCTTGAGATTAAAGTTTTAAACAGCACTGACTTTTAGAAACTGTACATGACCAACAGCTATGTCATCTACCCAAAATACTAGTAAGGCATGTGAAAGGGAGATCAGATGTATCTCATTCGAATGTTGTGACTGGAAAGGAATAATGACATTTTAAGTTGATATCTCACTGCAGGGAAACTCCTCAGTAAATCCTATACATGTATATATTTTTTCTATCATCACAAACCTAAAAATATAAATGTACACATTAGATCTCAATTAATAATAGAACACATTAGATTTCAATGAACTCTGCAACAAATAAAAAAACATAGGTTACAAAGTTATGCCCTGCAGAGTGTCTGCTGGGGCAAAGCCTGACCACCTACATGTCCACAGTTCCATGATGTTGTAACAGAGTTCAGAAATCCCTATCAGAGAACTGGATGTGGCAGATGTAACTGGGAGGAACTAACACAGCTTCCCACACATGACACATGCATCTCATGTCTCTTATATACAAAGTGATTACACTGTCAGGCATCTTATGGTGGAATACAACACAGTATCCCATTTAACTTTGCTAAATTCAGATAATCCTTGGATTATAAATAAATTCCACTTCCAAATCTGTTTTAAGTTGAATTTGTATATGAATAGAAACATTAGGTATGGTTCATATCCAATGTCACTTACGTCAAATGTTCATCTTAGTCCATAGTATACAACTATATTGGACAGAGTAGAACTGCTTCATAAGAGTTTCCAAGGGGCATCTGGTGGATTTGAACTGAGCAGCTATAGCTTTTAACTACTATGACACCAGGGTATACAGTGTACCTTTATAGCCTGCTTTTATATGCAAGAAAAAATCAAAGAAACACCTCCAGATACAACAAAATATCTCTAACACAATAAAACCTCCAAATTCAAACCTGCTGTTGTCAATCCCATTCCAACTCACAGCAACCCTGTAGGACAGAGTAGAACTGTCCCATAGGGTTTCCAAGGCTGTAAATCTCCATGAAAGCTGACTGCCATATCTCTCTCCTGCAGAGTGGCTGGTGGCTTCCAACCAAGTACCTTTCAGGGAGCGGTCAGACCATGTAATCACTGTGCCTTTTCAGCACTTTAACTCCTTTTCAGCACAACAGAATAAAAACCATAAGAAAATTTTGATACACACAGCAAAGTAGCACCCTGTTTGCTATGATAAACTACTGTATGTACCTCAAATTTTTAATATAACAGGCTTTTGCGGGTTGGTTTGTAACTCCAGGGCATCCATACGTAGGATGGTGGTAACTTGGAGACTGCTTGTACACGCTACGGTATTCTTACAGCATCCAAGTCATGTAACACCATATTTCACAGAATGTATCATGGATGTTAACTGACATATGACTATTTTAAATGCAGTGCTTGTGCAATTTTTTTTTCTGTCATAAAAAGCTGTAATTGGAGCTTCAAGTGCAACACGCACTCTTCCACTGTACCTGTGTCTAACACTTCAGTGTTCTGGGAGACTTATGGAGCACATGAGATGGGGCAAGAGAAGCTTCAAGAGCACCTACTAACAAAGAAACAGAAGGGATACCCCTGAAAACTACTGATATCAATGTTCTCTTCTTTTTGCTGTTGCTGTTCTGCTGGAAATGCAGGTTTAATTTCCAGATAAATCATACACAGGCTGCTACTCTATATGCGAACGTGCAAAAACTACAAAAAGAATGAATGACAAAAGCAAAACTTACAGAACTCTTTTGGTTCCTCACACAAAGTACTATTCATTTTTACAAAGTTTTAAAATAAAACTGAAGTTTCAAAGTTAGGATATTGCTTGATTCCAGTCATTTTATATATAAATTCTCTTCTTGTAACTCAGTCAAGATCACACAATTAGTTAGCGACAGACCTTTGCTTCCTGACTCTTAATTGAAAGCTTCATTCATAGGTAATCAGATGCCATAAGTACATCTCATTCCACAGGTGATTTCATAAAAGTCTATTAGTGTTTGGGTTATGTAGTAATAAACTGTAATTGATTTCCTTTTATACCAGTGTTGTTCAAAAAAATACTTTGGCTCCAAATGAAAAAAAAACAAAGAGTAAAAATTTGGAAAACGAATAGTGAGTTGCTTACTAAGCAGATTAGTATCTCCATCCTCGGTTCCACCTTCAGTAAAATGAAGTCATTAATCCAAGACCTCTATGTCACTGTTAACCTGCTAGAATGATACTTGATAAACTTCTGGTACATCCACATGGATAAATAATAGCCCATGTTGTTGTAGAGAAAGGAGCAAAAAGGCAAGATATGTTGAGAGATGTAATAATCCAGGTGAGCAGAGAAAGAAGAAGGTTAGGTAGGGACTGGTGGCTACCACAAATGGCAGAGAGGGATTATAGGAAGTGTGGACAGTAAGGGAGAAGTCAGCACAAATAGACTAAACTCGAAGCTTACAAGTATTCTAAATAAAACCAAACACTTTGAGGGACAGAGTAGCAGGGCTGGGTGTCTGGGGATCATAGTTTCAGGAGGCACCTAGGTTAACTACATAGCAAAGTTTATTAAAATGTTCTGAACTCCATTCTGGTGAGTGGTTTCTTGGTATTAAAAGCTAGCAAGTGGCCATGTAGAAGCATCAATTTGTCTCACCACACCAGGAGCAATGGAGCATGAAGAGCATCAAAGATAAAAACAAAGTGTGAGCCCAAGAGACAGGAAGGGCCACATATACCAGAGACTACTTCAACCTGAGACCAGAAGAACTAGAGGATGCCCAGCTACCACCAAAGACTGCATTTACTGGGAACTCAACCGAGAGTTCCCACTCAACGGAGCGGGAAAAATGTGGGGTGCAGAACTTAAACTCTGGTAAAAACACCAGACTTGATGTCTGACAGACTAGAGGGTACACAGAAGACATGGCCCCTGGACTTTGTTAGCTCAGAACCGAAACCATTCCAGAAGCCAACTCCTCAGACAAAGACGGAAATGGTCTGTAAGATATAAAATGATACTGGTGTAGAGTGTGCTTCTTGGCTTGGGGTTGATACAAGAGGCTAACTGGGTAGCTTGTCCGGAGGTGAGATAAGACAGAGGGGGACAGGAGCTGGTTAAATGGATGTGGGAAATATGGGGTGGAGGGAAGAACGGTGCTGTCACAGAGTTGAGAGAGCACCTAGGGTCACATCGCAAAATGTGTATAAGGTTTTCTACGAGAAACTGATTGGAACCGTAAACTTTCACTTAAAAGACAATGGAAAAAATTAAAAAAAAAAAAAAGAAGAAGAAGAAGAACTGTGGATACTGAGTCAAGGACAAGATCTCTCAGAATTCCAGATGTAGAGAATGAGAAGCAAGACGACTTCAGAGGGCAGAACGAGAGAACAGGGCTAGAGTGAATTCTATAGATCCGAGGGACAGCCAGGGAAGACTCTTAGAAAATTCACAATGGCAAGGAGAGGGCTAAGTATGGCCACAAGTATGCCATCACAAAATCAGTTCCTCTCTCTCCTTCTCTCTTACAGGCCAGTAAAGGGAGGCAGGTAATAGGAATAGAGTGAGTGAGCATTAAGATTGGGGCTGTATATGATTTTACTAATTCACACCAGTTATGCAACCATTTGGTGACTCAGCAGAGCCAAATCTCAACCAGATTTTACTTGGCTTTTATCCACTTTTGCATTAAAAGTGCACATTCCATGCTTATTATGAAATAAGAGTTTATGATGCTATTCATGTGAATGCACACTGTTTTTAAGTATCATCAGCTAAGGAAATGTGGTTTTGTTTTGTCAGAAATGAAATGACCTTTCTGTTTCTCTCTGACTCTACTTTTCCTAATAAAACATTTGATTTACATGCTTCAGAGGCATAAAAAAACAAACACTGGGGATTCTATCCAAACAATAAAGTACTAAATTACAGTGCATTAAGAGAAATCTACGAGTTGCAAAACTCTATCGCTTGTATCATTTACATGTAAATAATATACTGAATTATGAAACAAGAAGACATAATGAGGATTCTACTAGTACATCTTATTAAAATTCAGAAAAACTTGGGTAATACATAAAGTTCAGAAAACTTGCAGCAATGATTCAGAGGCACACATTCTTCAAGATACATACTGATATATATGCTTGTATCATGCTACTTAAACATTTTCCTGATAATTTAATTTTGAAGCAGAGCTCACAGGTAACATCAGAACAGGGATGAAGTTTTAGTTTTACTGTTGTCAAGAGGAACCTGTCAATCTTCATTGATTTATAACACATTATTTCATTTTACTAAAGATTGTACACACTTAAAGCCATACCTGAGGTCCTGCTGGTACAGTGGTTAAGCATTTGGCTGCTAACCAAAAGGCTGACAGTTCAAATCCATTAGCTGCTCCTTGGAAACTATGGGGCAGTTCTATTGTGTCCTATAGGGTCCCTGTGAGTCAGAATCAACTCAAAGGCAATGGGTTTGGTTTGGTGTTTAAAGCCATTATGCCAATGGTGAAAGGCAGGAAAGTTTTTTATGCCCTCTCAGACCAGCATGTATTTAGAAATAAAAGTAATATCCTAGATATTTTCTCAAAATATTGAGACTATTTAGGAAATACATACGCAAGGACACAAAATTCTTGAAGATTTTTTTTCTTCCTGTAATGGCTACTTGACTTTTTCAGGAAGAAGAAAGCAAACCTTTAGATACAATAAATAAGAATCATTGGATAACACACAGCAAAAAGGTATTACAGAAAAGAGAGCTGGGAAACAGGGTTTCTGCACGTAGAAGAATAAAGCTGGACTCCTACTGCATACCATATATAGATATTAACTCCAAATGGATCGATGTCCTAAATATAAGATGTAAACCATAAAATTCTAAGAAGAAACTGTAAGGATAAGTTTTTAAGACCCTGAATCTGGCAATGATTCTCACACATGAAGACAAAAGCACAAGCAACAAAAGAAAAAAAGTATATTGGGTTTTACAAAAATTTTTCTTTTTGTTCATCAAAAAGGACTTCAAGAAAGTGAAAAAAACATTGTACAAAACATCAGAAAATGTTTGGAAATCATATATCTCATAAGGTTTGGCTATCCTGAATATATGGAATAGTTAAAGAATTCCTACAACCAAGCCAACAAAAAGATGAGCAATCCAATTAAAAAAAATTGGCAAAGCACTTGACACTTCATCAAAGCAGCAATAAAAATGACCAATAAGCACATGAAAAAATGCCCCAAATCATTACCTACTAGGAAAATGCAGATCGAAACCAAAATAAGATACCACTTCACACTTATTAGTATAACTATTATAATAATAAGATCAAAAGCAAAGCAAACTAAGACAACAAACAAAACAGAAAAGAAAAAAGTGCAGGGATGTGGGATAACTGGAACCCTAGTGCACTGCTGGTGGGCATATACCCAAAGGATCTGAACGCAGGGACTCTAACAGATCTATGTACACCAATGTTCATACAACATCATTCACAACAGCCAGAAGATGGAATCAACCTCAGTGTTCACCAACTGAAAAATGAACAAGTAAAAGTGGTATATACACACGATGGAATATTATTCAACCATAAAGAGAAATGATGTTCTGATACATGTTATGACATGACTGGTCTTTGAAAATATACTGGATGAAATAAGTGAGACACCAAAAGACAAATGATATATGACCCCATCTAGAACAAGCAACAGCATACAGATCAAAGTAGATTAATGGCCCACCAGGGGCCGGGGTGAGGGGACAACAGAGAGGTATTGCTAAACGTGTTCTGGGTTTCCGTTTGGAGGCATAACCAAGTTTCGAGACTAGCTAGTGGTGATGGTCATACAACATGGTCAATATAAACTGTATATTTAAAACTGGTTAGTTTTCATGTTGTATATATTTTATCATCATAAAATTTTAAAAGAGGGCATTACAGCTAAATTTCTTAAAAGGGTCTTATAGGAATATAATGTCATCATATATAGGAATAATCACTTTTCTGAAATTTGTTTCAAGACACATATTTCTGAAGACTCTGAGAAATGTAATGCATTACTAATGCAATGTTAATCATATGAAATTACTATTAGCAACTTACTACTACTAATATAAATATTATGATAATAAAATCATGAAGAAGCAGACTCCTCACAGAATTGGCAACACCTGACTAAATTTTCACATTGGCCTGAACAATGGAAAGGGAGCATCCCTGCGCAACTTCCCTTTTATTTAAAGGTGATTAATCCATGAAAGGTAGGTAACTTAAAAGCAGACTGTCAGTTATTAGATAACATTTACAACTGGTAGAAATTTCATTCCTCAAGATTGTAGCTCCTTCAACTCATTGCAATAGCTACGGCTGTGCCACCAAAAGCAGCTGACGAACAGTTCAGAATGAATTTACTGTATTTTAATTTGCTTGTCAATATTCACTGAACACTGAAAAAATAATTCATTTAAAAGAAGTTCCTTTCAATCTACGATCAGGTCACTAACATATCAGTCCAGTAATTAGATTACACAATTCTAATAAATTTCTTTCCTCATTATTCCAATCAAGATTCACCAACTCTTGCTAGTGCTGCAGAGGAGAGGGTATTCCAGACAACAAGTCTTCAGTACACACTGCTGCACCACATGAGCCAACAAGAGTCCACACAGAAAAGCCAGGAGAGAAAGCAGAGAAGCAGAGGGGAGGCAATAACTCACCAAGCACCAATTTCCTCACTTAGGAGACCCAGCCGTATTTGGGATGACTGCCGTCTGCATTAAACACTGCTGATGACTCCACAGTTTACCTTCGCTTCTTAGTAATTTATCATTATTTCAGTTAATGTTAATAAGGAGTGCTGCTGGTGCAGTGGTTTAAGCACTCAACTGCTAATCAAAACAGTGGGAGTTGGAACCCACTAGCTGCTCTGCAGAAGAAAAACGTGGCAGTCTGCTTCTGCAAAGATGACAGCTTTGGAGACCCTGCAAGGGCTGCTGTGCCCTGTCCTGCAGGGCTGGCATAAGTTGGAATTGACTGTGTTTGGCAATGGGTAGTTAGTGCTAAGTTTTCAGCGTGACTCTGTCTTCACACAGCAGCAATTAAGCGGAGAAAAGTAAAACCAGAGACGACTTCTAGCACTCTGCTAGAAATGTTAACAACACTGTACATCTGCTGCCGCGTCTAATTTCAGCTGACATTCACTTAAAGGTAGTATGTGTTAGGGATACCAGAAAACAGTGACATGCACACATCTGATCGTATTACCAGGGGTTTGGAACACCTGCTCAAGCTGGCCTGTTCAGAGACTATCCAGCCTAGTGCACACAGCTTCTCTGAATGCCCTCTGAATGCTGATTTAAGCAATCAACACAGAAAAAACATCAGTGAATTTACCTTCTCTTTAAGGACCATTATTTTACCAACTATCTTTCTAAACATCCCATATCAAATCAAATATTACCTACTTATGGCAGTTGGCTCTCTTTTTACAGTGTTGACTACAGGGCCATTTTGTAATGGGAACTGCCAAGACTGACAGTCAGAGGTTTCCCCTAAATGCTCCACACCACTAGTTATGGAACAAAGGAGCAAACACCACCAGCAGATTTCATGTCTACTTCACACATACTAGTGTCTGTATGTGGAGGTCTCACTGCCAAAGGAGATCCCTGCGTTGCCAGCTGAGTGTCACCTGTGCATCATCAGCACTCTGAATGGAATGAATAATCAGCAGTTAGAGAAATACTGCTCATGGACTTCAGCCATGAAGATCAGAAGCTCTGAGGTATTTGTTCTTAAACACACACACCATTATTAGGGGCAAGGGAAAGGCAGCTGATGTTAAAGGATAACTACTGTATATGAGAAATTTTAATATGTATATATTTTTAGGTAACTTTCTACAGATACACTGTAAGGTATTGTTCCCAATTCAGAAAAATTAAGTAACTTGCCAAAGATCACAAAGTCAAAATTTAGTGGGATGGGATTTGTATTCCAAGGTAGTTTCCACTTGCTATACACCATGCTATTTTTCAAGCTAACGGGAACACGCAGATGAAAAAAAAAGGGACATGAAATCGACTTGTTCCAACGGCTGAAGACAGAACTTCCAGGATACAGGTACCTAAAGAGGTTTCTGTTGTTGTCCCTCCTGTTGTTCTTCTGTGTAGATAGTCTAGTTTTCTATTGTTTTAGTTTTATTTTGTCAAATAAGTATATGCTTATTCTGTAGTCAGAATTCATTTTTAAATATCAGTCTTCAATAGATGGATCCTAGATTCTCTCTCTCTCTCTCTCTCTCTCACACACACAATCCTCTTCCACTTATTCATTTTAGGTAATCATCAAAACATCAAGTGCACTTCATCAGCTAACCTAAGATGTTGAAGCAAAATTCACCAAGGTGAGCCCCTCATTCACTGCTGCTTATTCTCTTCTGGGATTTTGTCAGTTCACAGTGACTTTTAATTACCTGACCTAAAAGACTATTACAATGAACTACGCACATACAGTGCTTGGGAGAACAGAGGGCCAGAGAAAGAGAGGAAGAGCATCCATGAGATGGACTGACACAGTGGCTACAATGATGAGCTTATGCATAAAAATGACTGTGGACACGGCACCAAGACCGGGCAGGGTTTCATCCTGTGGTACACAGGGTCACTGTGAGTTGGACCGGACTTGACAGCATCTAACAACAACATGCATATATGGTATTTACACGTAAAAAGTACTCTGCTCACCCCTGCCAAATTCTTGAATAAGATAAAGAAACCAAAAACCAAGCCAAATCCACTGCTTTTGAGTTAGTTCCTCCTCACAGAGACCCTAAAGGACACAGCAGAACTGTACCACGAGTTTCCAAGGAGCCCTGGAAGATTCGAACTTTTATCCTTCTAGTTAGCAGCCATAGCACTTACCTACCACACCACCAGGGTTTCTGAATAATACAAGAGGTAACAATAAAGTACTAGATCATGGGAAAAAAACATAAATTATTGCTAAGGCAAATAATCTGGTTTACCAGGTGAAAACTGGTCACCAATTAGTATTTGGCTTATTTTCCCAAACGTATTTTACAGAGGAGGTATGTATCTTGCTTATTCTCTTTTAGCTTTGTTATTTGAAGCATTAGAGTGTGCTGGATCTTTCCATAGGTAAAGGATTACTGAGCCCAGGAAAGGCACATTACAAGGTTAAATTTTTTTAAAAAAAAATCTCATATTCAGCACAAAAGAAAACTTTATAAACGGAAGCACTTGTTTTGGAAGGAATATGCCAGTTATCAAAAAGTAGTTTGTTTAGACCTTTCCAGGTTAGAACCGCATTCATGGAAGGTATTCAGTAGCAGGTCAGAAATCGATATTTTTATCTAGAGAATCCACTTCAAGCAAAGTGAAAATCCTGCATCCATCCAAATAGTCTTGCCTGGCTAGGGAATCAGCCAATGAGAAGGCAGTGTTAGATGTTTCCATTTATTGACAAATGGAATAAAACCTTCATTACATGAAAACAAAGTTGTTTCACTCACACAGGCAGAGTGGCAGGACCTGATCAACATGACGTAAACACACCTCCTTGTTTTAGCTTCTGTGTATTTATTTTGTGAAATCACAAAAATGTTTAGTATGTCATAAAGAACACAGGAGACATTCATCTGTTTTTCTGAATCTCCCTGGACAAAACAAACATACTGATCATTTCTCACTGAACTTACCATGGATCTGGGACAAATCACTGACACAATCCCAACATCCCTGGCTTCTACATAGTTATCCAGGAGTTCCTGGGGAGACTGGCTTTCCACTGTTCATGAATAGCTCAGGTACTGTCTCCAGTGGAAACAAAGTGACATTTCTTATTACTGTTGGCTGTGGGGAAGCAATTGCAAAGGGAGTGCCCTGAAACAATTAGCCCTCTGTCACTGATTATTTAACAATGTGTCTGTATTTCCCAAGGGCTGTTTATCCTCAAAAGGAAGCAGCCAACACTAAATGTGTACGGAATCTAAGCACACACCTGCACCAAACCCTTCCAGCTGCTGAACAGGAATTCTCAGAGAAGGTAACTAAAAGGGGAATTATTAATTTGTTTCTATGTTTCATTTGAAATGAACTCTGCACCTTCACCTGAGCAAAGAAGCAAATTCCATTCCTCAGGATGCCTAAAGAATCCTTTTCATGTGAGACAATCCCTTCACAAAAAATGGTTTCAGATTTTTTAAAATTATAGTCATATGTATGTAAAAAACTCATCTGCCATTTCAACACTTTTCCCGTGTACATTACTCAGTGGCATTAATAATGTTTACCATGTTGTACACTGTCACTGTTACCTGGTCCCAGAATTTTCCATCACCCTTAACAGAAGCTAAGTGTCCCTTCAGGAATGAGTCTCCCATTTTCTCTCCTTCTCAGCTGTCACTGGTAACCACTAATAAACTTGGTTTCTATGTACCTATAGATGGCTTTGGTTTGAAAGCTGACATTGAACATATACTGAGAATAGAAACACAAAAAGCATGGAAAAAAGGACTGAGGGAGGCAAGAAAAGAGAGGGAGAAAATGAGAGAGGGAGAGAGAGGAGAGGAGGAGAAAGAGGAGGAGGAGAGAGGACAACAGTGTCTTTCTATATAAGAAAAATGTATGTTCAAGGCACCTTGGTGGCCACCATGGAACAAGTAAAAGAAAAAAACAAGAAGGAAGAGAGAAAGGGGAACAGGAAGCAGGAGGAAAGGAAGAAGAAAAGGAAGAAGATGCTATTTCTGCCTCTAAGTCACTTATTTCCCATTGTTGAGCACTTTAAGACACAGGGCTGGGAATGAGAAGGATTTTAACAAGCTGATCCTTCAGTCTGAATACAGATTGTGTATTTTTAGCTACACATTCCATGTTGTGACTCCTTCCTTGAAACAGGGAATGATTAAAAAAAAAAACACTGCCATGGAATATGTTGAGACCAGATGCTTATGTACATGAACATGTATTAAGTCACAAGATGTTCACTGGGACTCTGGAGAACACAGCCTTATAACCAGGGCCAGATTGTCCCACCAGCATGGTACACACGGGCTTATTTGTGCATATTTACTTTTCTGTAGAGAAGAACATCACCTGTTTCACAGCACATCAAATAAAAGACGTGGTGAAACCCACTGGAATTGTTTGCTGCAGATTAGTATGTAAACCCAAGTAAGCCTCTGTGTACCTTACTCTGGCTCATCTGCCCCTGCTCCTGACCGACATACTGAGAAGTGTCACACCCCAATACCGTGGAAACTTCTGCTCCCTTGTCAGTTTACGCATTCCAAAGGGGACACATTCTAGCTTTTGGAAGGCTGTTTCTGTGTATGTGACGAACTTTCTCCCAAATCTTCTCTTCTAGCATCTACAGGAAATTTGGGCGTGCTGCTGCTGATTATCCTCATTACATTACATGGGATTTCTTATGTGTAAGAAGACTTGTCACAGTCAGTGTGAGAGAACTCTAGCAGGAAGCCTGAAGTAAATACTGTTTGTCAGTCTAATGCTAATCGGTTCAACCTAAAAGTAATACTTGATAAAATAATTACAGCTAGAAGTGATATACAAAATATTTAACTACTTGTGGGGCATAGGCCCTGACCAATCAGAATCTTGTGTAGTATAGGCCCTGACCAATCAGAATGGCTGCAGGTCTAGTGCTAGAATAGGAACTGGAGGTTCCCTGATGAAATCAAGAATTAGCTTTTCAGCTGCTGGAGGTCTGGAACGCCAGGGGAGAGGCCTAAATAGCTGGATGTCTGGAATACACACAGGGGGTTACAGGAGCAGCCATTCCCTTATTAAAATGACTGATAGGGTCCTAACAATGCCCTGAGAATATCAGGCTGAATGATGACCCCTAATCAATCATTAGACAAATTTAAGATATATCTTGGACTAACTAGTATAGGAAACCCTGGTGGCACAATGGTTAAGTGCTAAGACTGCTAACCAAAAGGTCAGCAGTTCAAATTCACCAGGCACTCCTTAGAAACTCTATGGGCAGTTCTGCTCTGTCCTATGGGGTCACTAAGAGCCAGAATTGACTCGATGGCACTGTATTTGGTTTTAAACAATATAAGAAAGTTGAGATTTATAAGTACTAGCATGAATCCACTTAGAAATGTCAAATGCAACTCATTTATTATTATTTTTTTTAGGTACAGCTTAATAGAATCAAATATTGGATTAATGGATCAGAATTTTTAAAGAAACTAAACACAGTCCCTTATAAATGTCTTGTGAACCATACAGAGATACATGGTTATACAATGGATCCTAAGGATCTTCATAGTAAGCTAATGTCACACTGAAGAAATTACACAGTGGTTTGCCTATAGCTATCCTAGGCCTTGTTCAAATGCATCAAAGAACAAAACTAAAGCATGTTTATTGGACATGGGCTGTTTTTGCCTGTCTAGTACTATCAGCCTCTTCTATTGGTGGAAAAATCCTTTCTTCTGGTGGGAATTTCATTACATGTGGTTTTTGTGAAATCTGCTCCACTCTTTCCACAACCAAAGTATGACCCAGACCTGGCCAGAGTATCTGTCACTAATTGAACTGGTTCCTGGATAGGATAAGATCCAAACTGGGGCAAGTCAGTTTCTCCACAGGATTTTCCTACTGAAGAATAAGCAATGTCCCCCTGGGTTGGAGACGAGTCTTGCATTGGTGGTGGTCACCATGCTCAGTGCACTCAGAAATCGTGCTAAGCAAAACAGAAGACCTCAGAGGCTACTGCCATGTGAAATTAAACAAACAAAGTAACAGCTGCTGTGGAGTCAATTCCAACTCACAATGACCTGATATGTGCTCGCTGGGGTATTCCATCGCTGATACTTGTTCCATCAACCATAGTGCAACGCTCACCAGTCTCCCACTCTTCACAAATCGCCACAAGAACGTGAGAACCTTTTTTATGTATCTGTGGCCTGACAGGTTACCTTGGCTGCCATTCTGTTCCTGAAGTTGAAAATTATTTAATACTGCAGACTACTTTAATAACAGAGCCCTAGTAATGCAGTGCTTAAGAGCTCAGCACTAACCAGAAGGTCAACAGTTGGACTCTACTAACCACTCCTTGAGTCCTACACTGTCCTACAGGGTTGTTACGAGTAGGGATTGAGGGAACAGCAAAGGGTTGGCTCAGTAACAGGTTGAAGGTGTCCAATGCCCACTGAACCCCATTGAATCCTCTCTACTTACGGAGTTTCTAGACCATCTTCCAACTCATTCTATACCTTTTACTATTTTTACCTTAAAGCTTCCAATGCATTGTCTCTCTGCAAATGGCCTTCCTTCCCGTCTTTCAGAGAAAAGGACATTGGATGCAAATACCATCAACGGTCTACTCTTAAGTCTAGAGTAGTCTGATATGCCCATCAATTCTTCCTTCTTTTCCTGCTCCCTCTGAGAAAGAAACATCTCTACTCCTCCCTCAAATACCCTCCGCTATCTCTTTTGTGTTTTTTCTGCCTTCTCCAGGACCTTCCCCTGACAATCAGTCTTTTCTCCAATTGCCAATCTCCTGCCCACCCCCTTTTTGGGGAACTTTCCATAATAAATTGAAAGAGAAACAAACAAAAATCTCTCTGCTGAGCCAAACTACTTCTCTTTCTAAACTATGACCTTCTCTCTTTGCTTTCTCCATTAAACTTCTTTTTTCTTTTTTATTTAACATGACTGAGTGAAAATGTACATTCACGAATAAATTTACATGGCCACCTATATGCAGCTTCCAGTGCTCTCCCTGCCT
This sequence comes from Heterohyrax brucei, assembly GCA_028571685.1. Lineage (NCBI taxonomy): Eukaryota > Metazoa > Chordata > Mammalia > Hyracoidea > Procaviidae > Heterohyrax > Heterohyrax brucei. Next base: position 96,887,297 of record CM053141.1, on the reverse strand, counting down.
GGTGACTGCACCCTATTCCTCTCTGCTCCATACATGTCTCATCCTCCCAACAGCCTCCTTTCCGCTCCTCTCCACCTAAACTTCTTAAATAATAAAAATAACAACTCTTTCTGTACACAGTCGTCTACAGTTTCTTGACACTTGTGCCATTTAATTGAATCACACTATAGCCCTAAGCAGTAGTTACCTCCACTTCACAGATGACGGAAGCAGAGTTCAGTAAGCAGTCATGGATCCACGGGAGTCAGCAGAGGCTAGCAGAGTTAGGATCACGTCCCACTAGACCAGTTCTCACTCTGGTCCCCAGACGGGCACTGCCCAGAGACTTCTTAGATCTGTAAACTGTCAGCCCCCATCCCAGACCACCTGTATCAGAAACTCTGAGTGCAGAGCCCAACAACCTGTGTGGTCAAAAGCCCTCCACGTGGTTCTGATGCATGTTCCAGTTGGGGAGCCACTGCAGTGGACCCCCCATTCCCTTGTTCCTACTGGACTCCTCGGCTGCACGTGGCAGAGCTGGACACTTCCTCTTGACACTTTCTTTTCCACCAGCTTCATACTTCCCTATCTCTGTTATTCCTAGACTCTGATAACTTATTCATAATCTCTTTCTTTAGCTTTCTCCCTAAACCTCGTTAATAAAACATTTGCATTTCTAGAGTCTCCCAAATTTGTATTTTCAGTACTGTCTTCTCTTACGTTCTGGATCTGTTTCCGGTGGCATAACCCATCACCTGTAACCAACTCACAACCTGCACGGAGTATTACTAGGTCCTACTCCTTAGAACCTACTTCTTTTGACCAGAGGTATCACAGCTCTGCGAGTCACCCATGGCAGGCATTGCTAAGTGACTTCACCTTCTCCCACCAGATACAACTAGCTAAGCAATATTTATTAGGAGTCCCTGGGTAGTGTGAAAGGTTTACGTGCTCAGCTGCTAACCAAGAGGTGGGTGGTTCAAGTCCACCCAGAGACACTTTGGAGAAAAGCCCTGGTGATCTGCTTCTGAAGAATCAGTCACTGAAAACCATGCAGAGTACAGTCCTATTCTGACACACACGGGGTTGCTATGAGTTGGGATCAACTTGACGGCCACTGCGGAAAACAAAGGTTTCCTAATATTCATCTCTACAACACCCTGCAAACCTCTCATCTGCTCTCTATTGCCAGATGCAGTGCTTGAACACTTACAGTCTGGAACATGACAACTGCCTACTAGGTGTTCCTTCTGCATAGAGCTTCTCTTCTTTCAACACACCTTCCTAAAGGTTTCCAGTTATCCTGAAGAGTAAATCTAAACATGTCACTTGCATGTTGCCAAAATTTAAAACAGAACAAACAAAAATAAATTTGATGGCTTCTTATAGGGTTGTTATGAGTCAGAATTAACTTAATGGCAACGGAGTTAGTGCCTAAAGGCTGAAATTTGACATTCCAAACACGATAACGTTTCTCGTCTCATCTCCTGCCACTTCCTAACTGTAAAATCTTTCCTCCTCCCTCCCAACTGTATGCTTAATCTAGACAATAATCACTCTCTTTGCAGCCTATGACAACTAGAACTGTTCTCACTGCCTGAAATACCAGTCTCTAACCATATACTCATTGTTGTTTTAATAAATATGAAAGTGGACCTGTTTCAGGCATCAAAAACTTAAGAGACAGTGCAGGAAAAAATCAATCAATTACAGTTTATCAGGTACAACTTGAGGCCACATACCCCACTGCAAGGCGGTAGCATCTTTAGAACATGAAAATTGCTGCTATGCAAGATTGCTTTTCAGGAAAAGTCAGAAACTTGGGTTTTCATGTGACATTCCTCAATTTTAAAAACTGACAGTTAATATTATAAAATTCTGAAACACTCTGCTGCATACTAGTTTGTCTCAGCCAAATAAAGCACATCTGTAGGCTGTCAGGTTGGCCCTGAATCTAATTTCCATTAGGACCTAAGGATTAAAAAGTGACTAAGACAGGGCCTGTGACCTGAGTGGCTCATCTGTAGGGCTCAGCACAAGTGCTAGCACGAGCAGGATTCAACAGTCCCTTCACTCAACTTTCACAACACTGGGTTTGCATCACACCTGCCACAGTGGATTATTACTGCTAATTGACTCTTTACTCCCTTGAATCAGCAAATCCTGGAGGAGCAAAGTTCTCATGTCATCCTTGCACTGGAAGTACTAGTGCACTGCCTGGCAGATAGTAGGTGCTCAATTATGTCTGTTTATACAGAGATGTTTTTATGTGAATGTATATGTGTACGTGTGTACTGTGTACACATATATATCCTCATGGTGCAATGGCTAAGTGCTTGGCTGATAACGAGAGGCTGGTAGTTTGAACCCATCAGCTTCTGGGAGAAAGACATGGTGATGTGCTCCCTTGAGGTTTCAAAAAAAAGCAAACCCATTGTTACTGAGTCCATTGTGACTCACAGCATTCCTACAGGCTAATGGATTCAAACTGCTAACCTCTTGGTTAGCAGCTGAGCTCTTTAACCGCTATTCAGCCAGGAACCCCCTCAAAGATTATAGCCTAGGAAACCCTACAAGGGGGTTCTCCTGTCACATGGAGTCACTATGAGTCAGAATCAATGTAAAGGCAACCAGAAACAACATATACACACAAAAATACACACACATACAACTATACACTGATATATACATACATATTTATACTGAATTAATGCCAAACTTTTAAATTATTTTGTTTTTTAATAGCCTAAATTAACATTACATTTTGATTGGGTCTCCCTATGCAAGCTTTGATCTCACTAAAGAATGCATCCCCCAAAAGCAAACCCAAATATACTTTTAGTCATAATTCATTTGTATACTATAATCCTAAATATACATACACATCGTCATTGTGTCTTTTCTGACTCATAGTGACTTGATAAGACAGAGCAGAACTGACACACAGGATTTATAGAGCTGTAAGTCTGTAAGAAAGCAGACCGGCACATCTTTCTCCCATGGAGTAGCTGAAGGGTTTGAACTGTTAACCTGTTAGTTAGCAGGCAAGCACTTTAAGTGCTGTATGACCAGGACTCCTAAATAACACAACTACATATAATTTTTCTACATCGCTGCTTGCAAGATTGTGGTAAAAATAAGGACTTCTTAGAGAGTCTGGTAACTGTGAGAAATTATCTTAGTCTTGGACAAACTTTTTCACTTTCGAAAATAAGGAAAATGTGTTCATTTGTTCCATTTGTTAATTTCAGGGTGCAACTTTTTTCCCATTTAATGAAAGCACTAAAAAGGACAGCTTTAATTTCTGCTAGCCAAGTGCTGTTAGTATAATTTCTAGTTATGCTACCCAGGCATTCTCACAAAACTAATTTAAGCTGGGCACTTCCTGATTTGTGGGATGTCAGCCATTTGTCAGACTCATTTCACTGAAGCACCACAATTAAGAGGAGACTGCCTGAATATCACTGTCCATGTCAAGTGTCAATTCATCTAACTTCTAGACACAGCCATGGTCCAAGTATGTACATACATCCTATGCTGCTGCTACCTCCAAAGTCTATAAACATCAACTTCATAGAAAAACAGATTTTCCAGTAATTTGTGTATTGTCAAAAGGAAGACGAGTCGATACTTCCTCTCTGTGTGAATAAGGAGTTAGCAATGACACTAGCCATATTTCAGTTACAGATTTAACTCTCATTCACTTTATTCCATAACTCTCTGTTTAGCTCCCAATCATTTATAACTCTTTGCAACATTATTCCATGCACAAATTCACTTATGTATGAGCATTTTATCATTGGCAACAAAAATTCATGTCTTGTGTTCATTAGAATGAATGTGTATAATTAGGAATGGAACTAAGACTTACCTGCAGACTGTTGAAAATGACAAAGAGGACCAACATCCAGAAGTGTCTGTAAGCCATGTGGAGTCCTCCCCAAAGCCAAGTCATGGAAATCAGGGCAAAGAGATATAAAACCAGTGGAATTTCTAGAAATCATAAGAAAATAAGTATTTTTGAGCTTTACAATACTGCAGTCACACATACCACCCCCCAAAAATATTTTTGGCTCCTTTCAGTGACAGTGTATGTGCTTAGGTACCATTCTAGAAGAACAACCTTGGAAATCCCATCCTTATGGCAGAGAAGAGAAAAGCATATTGCTGAGTCTACATTTTTCTTCTTCTGCAAATGGGTTTGTTGGTAGGCGAGGGGGTTGGGAAGGATGAGCCTGTTCCTCTCCTACACTACCACCTACTGGACTTTTCAGGAAGTGCCACCAACTATGACGAAGTAATACTTCAAGTGGTAGCATGGATGTGTAAATCTTCTTCAAAGAGCTCTATTAGAAAACTGCATGTGGAAAGGTGCTCTTGATATTAGTAAAGAGTTTTCTAGTAAGGGTGTCCTATCTTTGAACTTGAATAAAACAAGTTGTGTGAATGAGAAAGTTGTAACTGTTTTCTTATTTTGAAGAACATTTGACTGCATCTCGTGTGGATAAGAAGTTCAGGCAAATGGCGGCTGTGGCATCCTGTTCCAAACAGGGCTGAAAGTAACCAGTTATCACAGCCCAGTATCTTTTGCCATTGATGGTCACAGTCTCTCATCGTTCATCTTGCAAAAACAAAGGCCGTGCCCAAATCCACACCAAATGATAATGCTTTGGTGATACAGTGGATGTTCTTGAATCCCCTTTGGATTTTCATTGCTCCAAAAGCGACAGTTTTGTTGCTTCACAAAACCATTCATCCAAAAATGGGCCTCTTCACTGAAGATGATTTTTCAGCCCAAAGCAGGGTCAACTTCCAATTGTTCCAGAGCCCAGTTAGCAAATGTATGGTGCAAACTATGGCCACGGGACTTCAGTTCTTAAATTGAAACAATTTTGTAAAGGTAAAGCTTCAAGTCCAGATGCAAAATCTGCCAAACTATGGCCCACAAAAGGCCTGGTTCTTGTGCTCGGTGACAGATTGAGTGGGATGGATTCTCATGTACACTCTGATGAATGTTGGTGATGTTTTCATTGGAACGTAATGGTCTGTTGACAAGCTGGCATTGTCTGATCAGCAAGATACCCGGTTGTCTCAATTTTTTTGATCAAACATCAAATTGTTCTCTTGGTGGGACACTTATGCGCATCATCAATTCCAGGTAACCCACAGAATGCCTGGTCAACAGAACACCCATCTGATAATAAACTTTAATAATTTCTATGTGCTGTGGAATAGGGTAGCTTTTCATGGTTATTTGTCATGACTAATCAAAAAACTGTGATAAATATGGTCACTATAGCTTCAGATATGGCTGCCATGAGTTGTCAAAAATAGTGCATCCTTGTGAGAACACCTTTTATAGTCCCACCTGATGTTTGTTTTTTTTAAATTTATTTTTGTTGTTGAGAATAGACACACCAGAACATATTCAATAATTTCCACACGTACAATTCAATGATATGGATTATACTCTTCAAATTACGTAACAATATCACCTTCTTCCAAATTCTTTCTCCCCCATTAACATAAACTCACTGTGCCCTAAGCTTCCTATCCAACCTTCTGAGTTGCTGTTGTCAGCCTGATCCACACAGATTGTTCTTTAAAACAGCACAGTGCACAAGGCAGACATTCTTTACTAATTAGGAGCACTATTGTTTGGTTTAAAGAAGATTGCAGAGGATATTTGCGGTTGAAGGCTTAAAGATTATCTAGGGGCAATAACTCTAGGAGTTCATGACATAAAAATTTTCTGTGTGTCATGGAAAACCACGTATTCACCTCCTTTTTCTGCCTGAGAAGACATCAGTATTTATAGCGAAGGTTAAGGGTAGAGATGAACTGACTAACTACTACCAATACTAAGCTCATGTTACCCATCATTTTCTCATGCAATTTGCTTCAATAGCTTTTAGAAAAGATTTCTTCCAGGTCAAGGGGCTTCATTATCCTTTCCATTTTTTTTTTTTTTCTATTTGGAATTTTCTTTGATATTTGGATCTTAGAGTAGTAACCTTAAAAAGTGGATTTTAATACTTAAGTGATAACTTATATAAGATTTGGAAAGTGAACCAGATCTTATTAACCACAAGTAAAAGATATTTTCAAACTGCTGAAAGGCCATGCTAACTGACAACTCTCATAAATAGACTTCAGAGTCCATATTTACTCACTGACCAGTTAGCATCTAAAATTCACATGCATAGGAGATGAACAGATAAATGTTAGCATTTTTATTTCATTAAATTTTATTTCTAAAAAATCTGAAATGTAAAGTTGTAAATACAATACAGCAAATTTGTTTTGTCCTAGACAGATGAAAACTGCCCACCAGATCCCTCATCACCCTCTGAATACTTTACATGCATTTCCTATAAGACATTCCCCCACATAAGCACAACATAGCCATCAAGCCAGGAAATTAACAGCACTATATTACTACCAGCCACAAATCCCATTCAAGATCAGTTCAACATCCCAGTAATTTCCTGAGCAGCTTTAGCATCCAGTTTAGAACTATTCCTTGCATAGTAGATGTGACTCTGTGGCCTCCTTTAATCTCAATGGTTTCTCTAAATCTTTCAGAGGAACCCTTTATTTTCATGACCCTGCACTTTTAAAGATTACTAGCCAGTTTTTCTTGTTGTGTGTACTTAAACTTGAGTTGGTCTGATGCTTTCTCATGATGAGATTTAGATCATAAGCTCTTGCAGAAGTACCACAGGAAGGGTTCTGTGCTCTTCTCATTGCATTCTATTGAAGAACAGGATTTCAATTTTTCTGACAAAGTACATTTTGGTCACTTGACTGAGGTAGTGGCTGCAGAGATTCTCCACTGTACAATTAGCTTTATTCTTTTTATAACTAGCAAGTATCTTGTGTGACATTACTTTGAAACTATTGTGAATATCATTTTCTTCATCAAATGTTTGATTACTCATTTAGTTTTATAATGTGGATTCAGGAATTCCTATTTGATTTAAGAGGGTTATAATTCATTATTGTCATTATTGGTTTTGATACCCGGATTGCTATTGGTTTGATTAGTGGAAGCCCCATCAAGGGCTTTCTGTGTCTTTGCTCTGCCATAATGCTGTGTGTACTTCCTGGCTTTTTTGGCTCAACAAGATATTTGAAAGTTACCTTGTATTCTCCCCATCCCAGTCTTGGTTTCTTTTTGGAGAGAATGGTACTTTAGAAACCAAGATCTGGGCAACTAGATATGCTCACTGTTATTGAGGTATTGCTGCTCCCAGTTCCTCCTGATAGACAGAAAATATATGTATGCACACATAGGCACACACACATTTCTATATCTGTATATAATGAAAATCATTAGTTCCCACCAATACTTTCAACTCCCATCTAATGCCGCAAGGTAAACTCTAGCTTCCTCCCTTTCCATAACTGTAATGCTCTCTCTGTGAAAAATCGTTTTTCCCATTATTCTTAATTTATTTGATCAGGTCCCCTATCATGTAGCCTATCTTTCATTCTTGTCATCCCCTTCTCTACTGAGATGCCCTCCTCAGCTTACTCAAGACTGCACATTTCACATCTGGCTGCACCCACCACTCATCGGGATGCCTTCTTCACCATAACTGGGTCCTCACACCTCGTGGCTGACCTCTCGCTTGTGCATGCATTCCCTGTTCTGCATTGAGTAACAGCTTTAGGGTTGAATTCAGGAAGGGAAGGCATGTGAGAGAACCACAAGAGATGATAAGTGATGAGAAAAGAGAAGAGGGAGGGGCAGCTGGTACATTTGTTTTTGAGATGAAAGAAGACTTGATAGATTGTGCTGGTAACTTTTCCAGATATACCCTTCATAGAAAAATACACAAATATTCTGGATTATTATAACTGCAAAAGAGAAAACAAGAATCAAGATATAAAGAAATGTTTGTACAGAGGAATAATTCCTTGGTCATTAATGCCTTACAGCTAGACAGGGAAGAGTATATTAAAATTTATTTAACTTTTTTACAAAAATTCTCCATTTTTGTTCAATGAAATCATACAACTTGATGAAGAAGGAGAAGCTTCATTTTTACTTCTGACACAATACTCTAATATTTAGGAAACAGCCTAAGTTCACAAGGTTTCCCAAAGATTAGCTCCCACTGTGTAAGAACAAAATTCTATTTATAGCTCTTGCAGAGTACAAAAGGATATGCACATTTTGTATGAACAAGTAGGAAGCAACCTTTCAAAATTTGGTCTGTATGTTCCTGTACTGTACCTAAAGCCAAGCACACCAGAAGCAGGTGCTTTGTGCTCACCAATCTTAGTCAAGAACCCAAGAGAGCACATTAGGACTGACTAAAAACACCTGTGGCCCATGCTTTTCTGGAATTCCTCAGAAAACTGGCAGCTTCACACCCTATATCACAACCCCTGCATGGAAGACAGTCCAAACCCCAAAGGCAAACCTACTGTTGTCGAATTGATTCCGACTCACAGTAACACAGTAAGAGATCCAGTCATGAATAACTCAACATACTGAACAACAGACCCAAAGCTGGCTCTTAATGCAATGATGATCAAGATGTGATTTCAGAGAAAGAAATGTATCTAGAGGCATATCCAAATTTTGTGGGCCTGAAGCATATACAACTTTTGGAGACATTTTTTTTTCTAAATTGTGATTTGAGTGAAAATATACAATCCAGTTTAAATTTGCATGTCCGCCTATCTGCAGCTCTTTCTGCTGTCCTTCGCCAGTGATAGCACATTCCCCCTTTCTGTTCTATATAGGTCATATCCTCTTAACAAAATTCTGTCCCCTCCTCTCCACTTCCCTTTAGTAAGATGCCAGTAGGACAACATTCTATAGATGCATGGAACCATAAAGTGCACACATGATATGGTCACTGTGTATCTCCGAGTCCAATCCTTTCCTGTCCAAAGAGTTGACCTCTGTAATGACTTATGATCAGGGGCAGCACTGGTCTAGCAGCCATGCTCCCAGTTGAACCCCCAGGCCTTTGGACCATCAACTGTGGTCTTCTGGTGGAGTTCTCAGTGTGCACTTCTTTTTTTCTCTTGTGTTGCCACTGGGACTCAACATTGTGCATCCCATCATGGCTGTCATTGGTGGTGGCCGGGCATCATCTGGTTCTTCTGGTCACATGTTGATGTAGTCACTGATTCACATGGGTCTTTCTGTCTTCTGGGTTCTCTTTCCCCCATGTAGTTGTTGCCTTTGGTGATCATCTGTTCCAGCTGAGTTGGGAACATCTTCTGTACCTCAGATGACAGCTTGCTAGCTTTTAAGACCCCAGACACCACTCACCAATATCAGGTGCAGAAGACACTCTTAGCTAGTTATGCCAATTGGCCTAGATGTCCCCTGAGAGCATGGCCCCTGGATCCCCGCCCTTGCTACTCTGTCCTTGCAATATTGGGTTAAGATTGGAAGAGTTTTCAAGTTATATTGAAGTTCAGTTAAACTGATCTTCTATCTAATGTGTGCTGTCACTGATTTCACCCAACCAACTTTCTATTAACTATCTAATCTATAGCCAACCATCTTCCTCCCTCCCTCCCTCCCTCCCTCCCTCCCTCCCTCCCTCCCTCCCTCCCTCCCTCCCTCCCTCCCTCCCTCCCTCCCTCCCTCCCTCCCTTGCAGCCATCAAAGAGTCTTCTCTTCTGTATGCGAGTCTGTTTTCAAGTCCTTACTGTAGGGTCTCATATAATATTCATCCTTTTGCCGCTGACTCATTTCACTCACCATAATGTCTTCCAATTGAAACTAGGTTATCAGACGCTTCCTAAAATCATCGTTGTTCTTTATCATTGCATAGTGTTCCATTGAGTATATCTACTATATTTACCCATTCATCTGTTGTTGGGCATCTGGGCTGATTCCATCTTTTGGCTATTGTGGACTGTGCTGCAATAAACATTCATGTGCACATCCTGGATTCTGTAGGATATATTCTAAGCAGTGGGATTACTGAGTTAAATGGTATATCTATTTCCAGCTTTTTAAGGAAGTGCCAGATTGTCTTCCAAAGAGGTTGCACCATTTTGCAATCCCATGAGCAGTATAGGAGAGTTCTAATTTCTTCACAGCCTCCCCAGCATTTGTTGTTTTGTGTTTTTTTGGATCATGGCCAACCTTGCTGGGATGACATGGTATCTCATTGTCAGTTTGACTCAAATTTCTTTAATAGCTAATGATTGTGAGCTGCCTGGATGTCCACTTTAGAAAAGGGTCCGTCCACTGGATTTTTTTTTTTTTTTTAAAGAAGATTGTAAAATATATAATTAGGTGTAGGATCTTGTAAGGGACTCATGCAAGCAACAGGCTCTGAAACTTAAGCTTCATCAGATTTATGGCAAATCTACTTCTTAGGAGGCACTTCACTTTCTTTAGGGTCTAGAGTAGCAGTGATTAAACAGGGAATGGGTGGTGGGAGTGGGTGATGTGGATGAAATTTGAGGTGGGGGCATATTGCTAACATACTATCATTTCCATTTGGCAAATTAAAAATTAATGTTCTATTTAATCAAATCTTATTTAGGTTCATATTTTCTAGAGCTGTAACTTCTGATTTGGTGAAATACTGGAAACTTTCTTGTTGTCTGTACAAGTAAGCCTTTATCAGAGCAGGACATTTATCATTGGCAATGCTAGAGACTTAGGTTTAGCAGTGAATTAGTTAACAGATCCATTTCAATGACTCCAACAAAGTGACCACCCACTGTCCTCGAGTTGATTCCAACTGATACCGACTCTACAGGTCAGAGTAAAACTGCCCCATAGTGTTTCCAAGGAGTGCCTGGTGAATTCGAACTGCCAACCTCTTGGTTAGCAAACATAGTTCTCAAAAATACTATCGGGCCTAAGAAATAAGAGTACCTATATAAAAGACTGAGTGAAGAAAGCCAAGCTTGTGTTAAGATGCTGTTCCACCTACTGGGAGTGGGGGGAAGGGGGAATCAAATCATCAAAGTACTTAATTTAAATACTTAAATTAACAAGGTGTCACTAATGTGAAAAACAAGTAGTTGGAAAAGGTTTCAGTGAAAGAAATTGCTTGTGAAAAAGAGGAAAACAGCAACTGTGTGTGTCATTTGACTACTAATGTCATTAAGAAAGCCTACTAGTGGGAGTTCATGGATTCCACTGAGGACTCATAAAATCTCTCCATTTTTTAGCAGAAATATGATTTCAGTGAATTTAATTGCCATATTTTAAGAAGGTCTAGGTCTGTATTATCTGTTTCTTTGTAATTGCAGTCTTGTCTTTATTGCTATGCACCAGCGACAACAATAATGGCTTTATTATGGAAATCACGCTCCATTGGCAGGAGGCTGAAATTTATTCTGTGTTTACAATCTTCTAAAGTACTAGCTTTAATTTTACCTTGCTGACCTTCTGATTCTAACAATTTGGGATGTGCTACTAACACAAATTCATCAACGTAAAACAAAGAACACAAATAATGTGGATTTAAGGTATTCATGGCTTATTTAGAACAACAGGAATGCATTGTTGTTAAATTAGAAAGAAAAGGAATTGGAAAAAAGTGTCAAAAAGCCTTGTTTCTAAAATAGGAGCCTTTATTCTGAAATTAACAGACTCTAGAGACAAAGAAGTTTCAGTGATCAGAGTTACTTTTTGGTGAGAAAATAATGGTGTGTTTCTGAGCCTTCCAACATTAAGAGTTAACATTAAATGCACAATGCACAATCACCCATTACTGTTCTTAGCAGACAGACCTAAATTCATATACGCAGGCAGCAAGACAAAGAGCTCCATGGCACAAATAGTTAAGTGCTCGATTACTAACTGAAACATTAGAGGTTCAAGCCTATGCATTGGCTCCTGGGGGAAAAAGATTGACAATCGCCTTCTATAAAGCTGAAAAAAGACAAGCAAACCCTGAGTCAGTTTGCTCTACTCTGTCGCCAAGGGTCCATAAGCCTAATAGACAACAAGGCACCTATTTCACAGAACTGCCAAACCAGCACCAGGATACTATGGGCAAGAAGATAACTGAGTTGATAGACTGGGTTTGAAAACTGTTAAAAAAAAAAACACTTTACACATTATCTGGGTAGCTTGCATTTCTAATATCTGGTCACTCCTATTATACTTTTGGAGTCCTGGTAGCACAGTGGTTGACAGTTCAGCTGCTAAACAAAAGGTTAGCAGTTTGAATCCATTAACCAATCTTAGAAACTATGGGACAGTTCTACACTTTCCTAAAAGGTCTGTGTAAGTCAGAATCAAAGCTGATTTTTTTAAAAAATATTTTTAATATTTCTTCTTTTAAATATTTTTAATATTTCTCTCCCACATTCCCAGAAGACCAAGGTGTTTTACAGTGGCTTACAGTTCAGTGGCTCTGGTCTTTAGATACAATTGCAAATATGTCGCACCAGGTTAGATTTCGCACAAGGACTGACAATTAAGTTCATAAACTCATCCTAGAAAAAGTTCTACACACCACATTGCTGAATATCACTATGGTTACCTTTGAAGTACTCTCCTTGGAAAGCTACGCACCAATGGCAGCACCTATTCCACCCTTCAAGGCAATTTTGGAATACTTTCTGGAATGGCCATGAGAGCTGTCATCATACTATGCTTGATTTCTGAATGTCATCAAAATGCCTTCCTTTCAATATTTCCTTTATCCTCAGTAAAGAAAAAAGTTGTTGAGGGCCAGATCAGGTCAGTAGCATGTTCCAGTACAGTTATTTGTTTACTGGCCAATAACTCCCTCACAGACAACTGTAAAATTAAGTTCGTAAACTTGCTACCATGCCACTGTGTGCAACGGACATTCCAGATAGAGTTCCAAAATTGCTTTGAAGGGTGGACTAGGCACTGGCATCAGTGCAAAATTTCCCAAGGGCAGTACTTCAAAGGTGATCATAGTGATACTGAGCAATGAGGTATGCAACACTTAGAACAATCAAGTTCATGGACTTAATTGTTGGACTTCATGTATCTCAACAGTTTATTATGTGCCACATTCTTAGCTTCATTTAGACATTCTTCCTAAATTCATAATGTCTAGCAGAGACTGCCAGAAGAATGAACAAATCTGTCCAAGAAGAAGTACAGCCAGAATGCTCCTTAAAAGTGAGAACACAGAGAATTTGTATCACTTGCTTCAGACATGATATCAGGAGGGACCTGTCCCTGGAGAAGGACATCATGCTTAGCATAGGGTCAATGAAAAAGAGGAAGACCCTCAACAAGGACTGACAAAGTGGCTAGAATAACAAGCTCAAACATAGCAATGATTGTAAGAATGGTGCAGGGTTGGACAGAGTTTCATTCTGTTGTACACAGGTTTGCTATGAGTAGGAGCTGACTTGATGGTACCTGACAACAACTGTGTCAGGTATGCATGTTAGGGACATGCATGTTAGGGACATGCATGTCAGGGACAACAATTCCTAAATCTGGATCTCCATTTCTCCTGAGCACTAGACCAGTAGTTTAAGTGGCCTGGAGATACTGAACAAATCTCAAACTCAGTCTACCCAAAGATTAATCTAATTAGATGAATTTAGTTCTTGACAAACATCTGCTTCCTTCTGAGTACTCTACCAAACTCGTGCACATAGGTTTACACTAATGCCTTATTTTCCTTCATAGGCCATATCACCAAATAGTTTAATGGATTCTACTGTATCTACTACTTTCCTCTTCTATTTGTCCTTCCTAGGCAGGGACAGACAACACAATGAGCACGGTATGCACAAGCTTACTTGTGGTTACTTGCTGATCTGCTTCATACTTGTGCCATACCCAGTGCCATCAAGTCGATTCCTTCTCACAGTGACCCTATAGGATGGAGCAGAACTGCCCCACAGAGTTTACAAGGAATATCTACTAGATTCAAACGACTTTCTGGTTAGCAGCCATAGCGCCCAACCACTACGCAACTAGGGCTTCTAGTGTACAATTTCACCTGTTTTCTACCACTTTAAAGACATGGTTAAACCATGTGAAATTGTTCACTACAGGTAAGTAAGTAAACACAAGTAAACTTCTGGGTACTTGCTTAGTGGAAGCACTGCATCCCTTCTTTACTGGTCAACCAACTCCACTGCCAGGACACTGCCTTCACAGACGCTTCTGTATCATTTAGTGAGATGATTTTGATAGCCTCCTGCATTGGGCTCTCTGCTCCCATCCATTCTCTACTGTGGCCAGAGATAATCTTTTAAAATGTGTGTATATTTACATGTATAAGTCTATACACACACTTGTGGTTGTTGTTAGGTGCAGCTGAATCTATTTCAATTTACAGTGATCCTATGTACAATAGAACAAAAAGCTGCCCAGTTGTGTGCAATCCTCACAATCACTGCTTGCACCCATCACCATAGATAACTATGTGCATCCATCTCCTTGAAGGTTGTCTTCTCTTTTGCTGACCTTCTTTTGTACCAAGCATGATGTCCCACTCCTGGGACTGGTCCCTCCTGACAACATGTCCTTAGTGCTTGAGTCTCACCACCCTCACTTTTAATAAGCACTCTGGCTGTACTTCTTCAAAGACAGATTTGTTCATTCTTCTGGCAGTTCATGGTCTCCTTGCCAACCCTATAATCTAAAGTCATCAATTCTTCAGTCTTCCTTATTCGTTGTCCACCTTTCAATTGCATATGAGGTCACTGAAAACACCACGGCTTGGATCAAGTGCACTTGAGTCCTAAAAGTGACATTTTTGCTTTTTGACACTTTAACGTGGTCTTTTGTAGCAGAGTTGACCCAAGCAATATGTCATTTGATTTCCTGACTGCTGTTTGCAGGGGTGTTGATTCTGGATCCAAGTAAAATGAAATCTTTGACAACTTCAAATTTTTTCTCTGTTTATCAAGATTTTGTTTACTGGTCCAGTTTTGAGGATTTTTATTTTCTTTATGTTGAAGTGTAATCCATACTCAAGGCTGAAGTCCTTGAACTTCATCAGTCAGCGCTTCAAGTCCTCTTCATTTTTAACAAGCAAGGTTGTGTCATTGGCATGTTTCAAGTTGTTAATGATCTTCATTCAATCTTAATGCTGCCTTTTTCACATAGTCCTGTTTCTCAGATTATTTGTTCCAGTGGACTGAGTATGTTAAAAGGATATAATCCTGACATACCTTTACTAATGTTAAAGCACTCAGTTTCCCTTGTTTTGTTCAAATGACTGACTGTCTCTTGGTCTATATACAGGTTCTACATAAACACTATTAGTTGTTTCAGAATTCCCATTCTTCAAAATGTTATCCATAATTTGTTATGATCTACAGAGTTGAATGCCTTTGCATAGTCTATAAAACACGGGTAAACATTTTTCTGGTATTCTCTGCTTTCAGCCAGAATCCATCTGACATCAACCATGATACCACCCATTCCAAATCCTCTTCTGAATCCAGCATCAATTTCTGTCACTTCTCTATCGATGTGCTGCTGCAACCATATTTGAATTATCATCATGTGTGTAATATTAATGATATTGTTTAATAACATCTGCATTCAGTGGGACCACCTTTCTTTGGAATGGACAGAGACATGGATCACTTCCAGTAGGCTGGCGAGGTAGTTGTCTTCCAAATTTCTTGGCACAGATGAGTGAGCACTTTCAGAGCTGCATCTGTTTGCTGAAACATCTCAGCTAGTATTCTGTCAATTCTTAGAGCTTTGTTTCTTGTCAATGTCGTCAGTGCAGCCTGGATGTCTCCCTTCAGTACCATGGGTTCTTGATTATATGCTACTTTCTGAAATGGGTGGATATTGACTATTTCTGGTACAGTGACTTTGGGTCGTCTTTCCCTCTTTGGATGCTTCCAGTGTCCTTTAGAATTTCCCCATAGAATCTAATATTACAACTCAAGGCTTGAAAGTTTTCTTCAGTTCTTTCCGATTGAGAAAGGCTGACCATGTTCTTC
Source organism: Heterohyrax brucei (assembly GCA_028571685.1). Taxonomy (NCBI): domain Eukaryota; kingdom Metazoa; phylum Chordata; class Mammalia; order Hyracoidea; family Procaviidae; genus Heterohyrax; species Heterohyrax brucei. The sequence continues at coordinate 96,871,409 of CM053141.1, read as the reverse complement.
CCTTTTAGTTTACTAGCCTCAATTCTTTGCATGTGTCATTATAATAATTTGTCTTCTTAAGCTGTCCTTGGAAATCATTTGTTCATTTCTTTTATCTCATCGTTTCTTCCATTCGCTTTATGTTCAAGAACAAGTTTCAGTGCCTCTTCTGATATCCATTTTGGTCTTTTCTTTCTTTCCTGTCTTTTTAATAACCTTTTGTTTCTTCATGTATGATGATGTCTTCCCATAACTCATAAAAATGGTTTTTGGTCATTAGTGTTCAACACTGAATTTATTAATGAAATAGTCTCCAAAATCAGGTGGGATATACCCAAGGTCATAGTTTGGTTCTTGTGGACTTCAGCTTCAACATGAACTTGCATACGAGCAATTGATGGTCTCTTCCCGCAGTTTGTCCTTCGTTTTGTTTGTACTGATGATATTGAGCTTTTCCATCATCTCTGTCCACAGATATAGTCAGTTTAATACCTGTGTTTTCCCTGTGATGAGGTCCATGTTTATACTTACTGGTTATGTTGTCGTAAAAAGGTTTTTGCAACAAATAAGTCATTGGTCCTGCAAAACTCTATTGTGCTGTCTCTGGCATCATTTTAATCACCTAGGCCATATTTTCCAACTATGGATCCTTCTTTGCTTTCTACTTCAACATTCCAAACACCAAGAGTTATCAAAGGATCTTGACTGCATGTTAGATCAATTTCTGACTGCAGAGATTGGTAAAAGTCTTCAATTTGTTCATCTATGGCATTAGCAAGTGGTGTGTACACTTCAGTAATAGTGCTAGTAACTGGTCTTCCTTGTATGATGTATAGATATTATCCTATCACTGACAGCACTGTACTTAGGATAGATCTTGGAATTTTATTGTTGATGATGAAGGCTATACTATTCCTCTTCAGTCTGTCACCATTAGCACAACAGATCATTTAATTATCATTTCAAAATGGCCAATGCCAATCTATTTCAGCTTACTAATGCTTAGGATATCAGGTTTTCAAGCATTCCATTTCATTTCTGATGGCTTCCAACTTCCACAAAGGTCAGCAGTTCAAATCTACCAGGCGCTCCTTGGACACTCCGTGGGGCAGTTCTGCTCTGTCCTCTAGGGTTGCTATGAGTCAGACCCAACTCAATGGCAGTGGGTTTTTAGTTTTTCCAATTTTCTTATATTCACACTTTGTGCATTTCACATTCCAACCATTAATGGATGTTTGCATCTTTTTTTTCATTCTCATTTCGACTCCTGTCACATCTGCAAATGAAAGTGTTGAACACTTTACTCCATTCATGTTATTAAGGTTTGACATACTCTGAGGAGTCAAATCTTGCCCAGTCACATTTCCTGTGCCTTCTAGCCTCAGAGGCTCATCTTTTTGCTCTTTTATCAGACAAGGAGACAATGTTCCTCTGTAATTCATAAGGTTGTCACTGGCTACTTTTTGGGGTGGGGGGAATAAACCATCAGGCCATTCTTCTTAGTCTGGCTTAGTCTGGAGTCTCCACTAGAGCCTGGTTACTGCAGATGACCCTGCTGGTGTTTGAAATTCTGACGGCATGGCTTCTGGCATCACAGCAGCACAGCCCACCAGTCTGACAAACTGACAGGTGAGTGACGGGGACATACGTAAGGCACTTAATTAATGCTCATTAAATAACAGAATTACAGATGTGACTTGGAATACCTTGCCTTTACTGCTGCTCTTATTTTCTGAAAGTTTGGATTTCTCTTTAGGGGAGTCCTATGTGTGAAAGTCCAAGAGTGAAGAGAATACACTTTAGGAAAAGACAATGGGCCCTAGAGCAGTTTGTCTAAGGTACCAAAACAAACAAACAAATAAACAACAAAAACTAGCTGCTGTTGCATTGATTTCAAACCAAGGTGATCCCAAGAGTATCCAGAGTAGAACTGTGCTCTGAGTGGTTTTCAACAGCTGAGTTTTAGAAGTAGTTAACCAGGTCTCTCTTCCTGGGCACCTTAGGGTGGACACAGACATCCAAGCTTTCAGTCAGTAGTTGAGTACTTAACAGTTTGTGCCCCGCCCCACAAAGGTAGGGGCAAACTAAAGTATAGCAGGTAGGTGCACGCCATGGCGCTGAAAACCTGGGCAATTTCTACCGACCAGGCCAGTTGCCATCCCCAGCTGGGAGGGATCATTCAGCAATTTAACACTAATTGTCCCAGGTACTATTTTCCATAGATAGGTCCCTGCACTCAGGGAATTCTTGTTTAAGGTACACTAGTCCTTTAAGATTATCCATAAATTACGCATGAACTTTGGAGTTAGATTTGTATACAATTTCCAACTCCACCACTTAAAATCTTATGTGTGAGCTGCTGAACTAGTTTGCTTCTCTGTGCCAAATTCCTCACTGATAAATATAAAAGATTCTTGTGAAAGTTTAGTATAATTCACCAGGGCTTCAAATCAGTTCATTGTGGTTTGATGCCCTGCTGAGAACACGTATTTCTATACCAGATACACTGAACCAAGATCTACAGTTTAACAAAAGCTTCACAGGATTTTATATATACATAAGAATCACTCGAGAATCTTGTTAAACTGTAGATGTATATGTAAGAATCCCTTGAGGATCTTGCTAAACTGTAGATAAAAATCATCTGGACATCTTGTTAAACCATAGGTATATGCACAGTAGCTACTATAGTGGGCTGAACCATGGCAACATTGTAAGGATTCAGGACCAAACAGTGTTTTGGTCTGTTGCACCCTGGATAACTATGAATCAGTCCTGACTCGATGGCACCTAACAACAATAACATGAATAAGAATCACTTGAGGATATTGTTAAAATGTAGATTTGTATTTAGTATATCTGGGGTGGAAGTGCAAACACTCAGCATGGTCAAACTGAAAGAATAGGTCGAAGCCCTATAATTCACACACAAATTTGTCAAGTTTTCACTGATGCCGACAGGACCAACATCATGTTACTGAACACTCACTGTGCTAAGTGCTTAAGGTAAAATGGTGAGCCAAACTGTGCACACAAAGCACTCGGCACAGAGCCTGGCACAAAGCATGTGCTCAGTACACATTAACCGCTATCATCACGATCATTACCACTGCCATCATCACCAGGAGCTTCAGTCAAGGTAGGAAAACAGCAATCAGCTATTTTCTTGCATATTTCAAGCTCTAAAATATCATATAGTTAAAAAACATGTTAAACTTTTTTCTTACCAGAAACTCCCGAACTTATTTGGTTATAGAACCCACCTGTTTATACTGACATAATCTAAGAACACACTTTGAGAAGGTTCTTCAGTGTGCACATGCTAAGTCCCATTGTGTCTGAACTGTCGCTGAAAGTTTCTAGTTCAGCCAACATAAACGGGCCTTTCCGCATCTTCCATTTCTCTCTTTTCTGATTCATGTTCTCCACAGCACTTACTAACCTCTACAATACCATATAATTTATATAATTGATCCTTGCTTGCTCTTCTGCTGGAATGTGAGACCCACAAAGATATTATCTCAAGCACACAGCTCTCATGCTTGAGATGAATTAGTAGAATGAATGAATAAAAGTCAATTCTGGTTCAAGTTCTTACATAATTGTCTAAGAGGCTATGCTACAGTTAAAAGTAAACTTGAGAACTAAACTGTATCTCCACCATCTCCTTCATGCTCTTTTCAAAGGGGAGGGGCAGGGAGAAATGCGGCTTCACAGCTGGGTGAGGATGGCTGTTGGTAGGAAGGCACTTAATAGAAAGCTTAGGTTTCTGGCTCCCAGAAAAAACTGCCTATGAGTAACATTCTCATGGACAAGACCATTTCCTGGGATCTATTTATTTTTTATGTGAGGTGCAAAAAAGAGAGGAAAGGAGACAGAACGTGAAAGATGGAAGCACTGACCACTACCCAGAATCAGCCACTTTATCTAAGGTTTTCATAGACATATCAATCTCAGGGTCAATGAAAAGTCAGACTTACTCTAGAGTAGTGACTTCAAACTTTTTGAACACAAACTGCACTAAGAAAAGTATTTTACATGTGAACCTCATGATATTGAAAGAAAAACTAAATAAAATACTAATAATGTACTTTGATCCATTCCATTACACTACCCTTAAAATATGCTTGCTGGCAAGAGGTGTCACCAACGTGTGTGACTCACACTTTATGAACTTCTGCTCTATAAGGTAATTTAAGTAGCTTGCAGGATATTTCAGTTAAAGGCTGACACAGTAGACATAACCACACCCCCTAAAATCCACTGCTGCCGAATCAATTCTGACTCATAGCGACCCTATACGTTAGAGTAAAACTGCCCCATAAGAGTTTCCAAGGAGTGCCCGGTGGATTCCAACTGCAGACCTTTCGATTAGCGTCATAACACTTCATCGCTACATTACCACCATTTCCCATATTGGAGCGCCTAAACCTACCACCATCCAATGCAGCTTTACTCTGAGAGCATTCAAGCCTTACTTTGGAAGTATCTGTGCAGGTGACATACTGGACCTGCAGGCAGAAAGAGAATCAACACTGGCCTGCAGTATATTTTCCAAGGGTAAAGAAGAAGAAACTGAGTCAGCTCTCAGAGGAGTCTCGAGGTCTGCTGAAAACCTAAACAGCAGTGCTTTGTCAATGGCTGACTTAGAGCTCTCCTTCAGGCTCAAGGACAGTCCAGTGTCAGGCTGCCTTCAAGTGTGATTTATTGGGATTGAAAAAAAAAATGGTACAAGACTAGAATTATGGTCTAGCCTAGCAAAAGCTATATGTAATTTTCAATTTGCAAGCTATAATTTTGAATCTAAGGAGAATAACCAAGTTAGATGAGACATACCCATATGGACCTTACACGGACTGCTATTAGCATAATTCCATTTGAACCATGTACTTCAAAGTTGCCAGATAATATCCTACTGAGGACCATTAAGTAGGTCTATGATGATTACGGAGAAGGTCAAACGATCTGTTTTCTTCTTGGGAGGAAAAATCTATGGGAGACAAATTATTTTTTGGGTGCACAGCCAACATCATACTTTTTTACATACTTTATAACTCTTTCATAAAATGACATATAACAATGGATTTTTTTGCTTGTTTTGGAATATCAGGATTCTACACCAAACATGAATTCAGCCAAGTAAAAACTGAAGACTGGCGCAACCTAGTTTTCTAACTGCATTATCAGTTACTCAGCTGTTCAAAGAGCTGAAAACATTCATCGCCAAGCATGTTCCCGCACCTAACAGTAATTTCCAGCACACTTAGCTTTTACAATACAATAAAAATGTACAATGCATCTTTCAGTCTGCCTACATCTATATTTTGAGGCTTACTAGATGGCTTCATAATTCTCAGAAATTAGGTTACTATTTGGCCATAAATAGCCAGTTATGTTTTATAGATAATTTGATAAGACACTGCATTTCAGTCATGAATCTTTTATAGACTCAAACTCAGCATTCAGGTCTTGAGTCAAGTACTATACATTGTCTTGGAAAAATTCATGTTAAAGATAACAATGTATAAAAGGAAATATTCTTAAGGGTGTTAAATATACCAGTTCCCAGCACTGTTTTCTGGTAGAGCCCTTCTGTTTCAGGGGCCTTGGTAGAGCAGTGGTTAAGCACTCAGCTGGTCACCAAAAGTTCAGCAGTGTACTCCCACCAGTGGCTCCTCAAGAAACAGAAGTGGCACTTTGCTTTTGTAAAAAGCTGCAGTCTTGGAAACCTTACAGGGCAGTTCTACCCTGCCCTGCTGCATCACTACGAGTTGGAATCGACTCACTGGCAACAGGTTTGGTTTGGTTTCGTATGTCTCAATCTGGACAAGTGCCAGCCTATTTTCTGTATTGTTTGTTTCTCTAGCCCATTACAATACAAAACTACGGACAGCTCATCACCTCCACTGCCATCTAGTTGACTTCAACTCTTAGCAACCCTATAGCACAGGGTAGAACTTTATTTGACCTTTTTTTTAATTTGTAAATTTCCTTTGCTTTGTCACTATTCTGAAAAGCCTCTTTGCCTTAAAGCCTTCTGTTTTTCCTTGTCATAGTGATTAATTACATCTCTTCTCCCAATAGCTATCAGATTACCAGGGCATTGTTCAGTCTTAAAAATAATGTAGAATTTCCCAAAAGCTTTGGGATATTCCTTATTCTCTTTTGTTAAATAACTATGTCTGTAAATAAGGAAAACTAATAGTAAACCAACAGAGCTGTCTTCACAAGATACAACAACTGACCACAACGCAGTCTCAGTTCTAGGTTACGAAAGGACTTGCTGTTCGCCATTTAATCAACAGCACGGTGCTCACAGGTGTGGCAGGGACTTGCACGCATGTGAGAGTGAACTGACACATCACTGCTCGGTCTTATTAGTAGCTTTGGCACCAAGCCCTCACTGAGAAAAGAAAGGGAACAGATTATGTTACGGAAGAAAGGCAGTCCTCAGACTGAATGCCATGTGTGTGATCTAGGGAAAAAGCAGCTGTGGGGAAAAACGACCATACTGACAGCATCTGTATGTTAGTGATTCAAGTATTTGTAGCCCATGATAGACCATTACAATTTTCCTTCTGTCTGTCAATGTGATATACAGATTTTAAAATTCATGAAGTTTTCCTTCTCTTTTTGTCTCCTCTTACATGTGGAATTCCAATTGTTAAGGGTTAGACTGGTTCACAGGTGTCTGATGTTCTTAGCAAGCGTAAGGCAGGTGTTACAGGCTTTTCTTGCCCTAGGCTCTAAGCAGTATACTTCCACCTTTTTTTTTAAAACCAGGTAGAATTTATCTAGTTATAAACTTTGGGAAACACATTTACAAAAATCAACTTTCTTTCTAACTGTGGCAATACAGCTTTTCATATAGCCACAGATGGAGTATTTATTTGCAAAAACTCTGGCATTAGGGGACAAAAAGGATAGGGAGGAAAGCACTGCTTCTTGGAGACTGTATAATTAAATGAGTATACAGATCAAGCACTGCACATTTAAAGTGCTTGTTAATTTACAATCATAATGATTTATGTTGTCTTTATAAAACTGTACCCTAGGGTTGGATCCGACGGCACTTGGCTTGACTATAGGGCTTTAAATAGCTCCTTGGCACCATTAGTCTTTTCTGTGACCCAGTTCTCCCCATTACTGCATTGTTTTTTTCCCTTAATTATTGTACTTTAGATGAAGGTTTACAGAACAAACCAGGTTGTCATTAAACAGTTCGTACACATACTGTTTTACGACAACAACCCCACAACATGTGAACATTCTCCCTTCGTAACCTCAGGCTCTCTATTACCAGCTTCCCTGTCCCCTCCTGCCCTTCTCATTTCAGCCCCTGGGCTGGTGCACTCCTTTATTCTTCCTTTGTTTGTAAGGCAGTGCAATCTTTGGCTGAAGGGTCAGTCTCAGGAGTGACTTCATTACTGAGCTGAAGAGGTGTCTATGTGCTGTACTCTCTGGGTTTCTCTAGTCTCCGTAAGGCCTTTCTTTCGGAGTTGGAATTTTGTTTTCCTTCTTCCCCAGCTCTGCCTGGGACGCTCTGATGTGATCCCTGTCAGAGTGGTCTCGGTGGTAGCTGGCACCATCTAGTTGTGCTGGACTCCCTCTGATGGAGGCTGTAGCAGATATGCTCCATTAGTCCTCTGGACTAATCTTTCCCCCATATCCTTAGTTTTCTTCATTCTTCTTTGCTTCCAAAGGGGTGAGACCAGTGGAGTGTCCCAGACGGCCACTCGCAGGCTTTTAAGACCCTAGATGCCTCTCACCAAAGTAGAATGTAGAAGATCCTGTCTTATAAACTGTGTTATACCAGATAAGTTAGAAGTTCCCTGAGACCATGGTTCTCCCAGCCCTCAGTCCAGCAACTCAGTCCCTCAGGGTGTTCAGACTCATCTACAGAACTTCAATAACCTTGCCTTGTACAAGCTGTATTGACTTCCCAAGCACTGTGCACTGTCTCATCTTTCACCAAAGCTAACACTTATATATTGTCCATTAATTGTTTTTCTATCCCCATCTCTCCCCTTCCTTGTACCATCAAAGGTGGTCTCTTTTCTGTGTGTGTAAACTTTCTCATGTGTTTTTACAGTAGTTGTTTCATATTTGTCCTTTTGCGATTGACTTATTTCACTAAGTATAAAACTCTAGTTTCCTCCATGATACAAGATGCTTCACATATTCATCACCCTTCTTCACTGTTCTGTAATTTATCTGTTGATGGGCATTTACGTTGATCTCATCTTCTTGCTATTGTGAACAACAATGCAATGGGCATGGGTGTGCACATGTCTACTCATATGACAACACATTTTTTTAGGATATACTCCTGGGAGTAGAATTGCTGGATCATATAGTATTTCTGTTTCTAGCTTTCTAAGGAAGCATCATTTTGATTTCCAAAATGGTTTTATCATTTTGCATTCCCAACAGCAGTGCATAAGAGTTCCAGTCTCCTCCCAGCCTCTCCAACACTCGCTATTTCCTCTTTTCTTTTCTTTTCTTTTCTTTTTTTTTGGTAGCAGTAATACCCGGGTGAGGTGGTGTCTAATTGTGGTTTATTTGCATTTCTCTAATGGCTAGTGAGCATGAGCTCTTCTCGTGTGTGTTTCGGCTGTCGCCTTAGGTCAAGTGTTCATTCCCTTTGCCCATTTTTAACTGGATTAGTTGTCTTTTTATTGTGGGGGTGTTAGATTTTCCTGTAGATTTTAGAGATAAGAACTTCGTCCAATTTATATTAGCCATTTCCCCCCCCCCCCCCCCAGACTATAGATTACTTTTTTACTCCTTTGATGAAGTCTTTCAACAAACCTAAGTGTTTACATCTTGATGGATACTGGCTTTTTTTTTTTTTTAAATCCACTCTGTTCCCCTCTGTCTCTTTATGGGTACATTTAGGTCATTTATACTCAATGTAACGACTATTGATAGGCATGAGTTTATTGCTGTCATTTTGAGTGTTTTTTTTTGGTGGTGCTGATGTTTTGTCCTCTTTCCTTCTCTGAACCCCTTCTGTTTGTAGATTTCTTCCTCCCTCCCCCACTTGTCCTACTTTATTTTTAACTATTTTATTGTACTTTAGGTAAGTTTACAATCCAGCTCAATTTGTCACACAAAAACTTACACACACACTCTGCTCTGCAACTCCAGCTGCACTCCTCCTCCTGTGACAGCACACTCCTTCGTCCACTCTGCATTTCTCATGTCCATTCAACCAGCTCCTGTCCCCCTCTACCCTCTTATCTCACCTCTGCACAGGAACTGCTCTGTTAGACTCATGTATATACTTAAGACAAGAGGCACACTCTTCCTCAGCATCATTTTATGTCTTACAGTCTACTACAAACTTTGTTTGAAGAGTTAGGTTCAGGACTGGTTTCAGCTCTGGGCCAATAAAGAGTCTAGGGAGCATGACTTCCGGAAGTCATGTCTTCTGGGGGCCCTCCAGTCTGTCAGACTATCAAGTCTGGTTTGTCAATAGAGTTATAGTTCTGCATACCCATTTTTCTATGTCAGGGACTCAATATTGTATTTCTTGTCAGGGCAGGCATTGGTGGTGTCTGGGTACTATTTAGTTCTTCTGGCCTTATGCTGATCTTGTCTCTGGACTATATGGTCCTTTCTGTCTCTTGGGCTCAGATTTTGCTTATCTTTGATGTCTTTCATTTTCCCCTGCTGTAGGTGGGTTGGGATTAATTGATGCTACCTAGATGGCTGCGTGCTAGCTATTAAGACCTCAGATGCCACTCACCAAAGTAGGACACAGAATATTTTCTTCACAAAATTTTGTTATAAGATTGACTTAGATGTCCTCTGAAATCATGGTCTCCAGGTGCCTGCCCCTCCTACTCTGTCCTTCAAAGTGTTGAGTAATATTTAGGAAACCTTTTAGCTTTTGGTGTAATCCAGCTGTTTTGTCAATCCCTATTACCGAATCAATGAATACTCCTTCCCCCCAACCCCTGTAAATACCAAAAATTGTTTTCTTCTGTGTTTAAACATTTTATTGAGACCTTGTAATAGTAGTCTCATATACTATTTGTCCTTTTACAACTGATTAATTTCACTCAGCAAAATGTCTTCCAGATGACTTCATGTTATGGTTCCCAAAACCATCTTTGTTCTTTATAATTGCATAATATTCCATTGTGTGAATACACCATAGTTTGTTTATCCATTTGTTGATGGCTACCTAGGTTGATACCATCTTTTAGCTATTGTGGACACTGCTTCTATAAACACTGGTGTGCATGTAACTATTGATGTGACAGCCTTTTTCTCTAGGATACATTCCAAGAAGTGGCACTGCTTGATTGTGTGATGTTTCTATTTCTAGCATTTGAAGAAAATGCTGAATCAATTCCAAATTGGTTGTTGCCGTTTTACATTCCTACCAGCAGGGTAGGCATGTTCTAGTCTCTCCACAACCTCCAACGCTTATTATTTTGTGTTTTTTTTTAAATTAATACCAGCCTCGTTCGGCTGAGATGGTATCTCACACTAGTTTTGATTTGGATTTCTCTAATGGCCTAATGACAGTGAGCTCTTCCTCATGTATCTGTTAGCTGCCTGGATGTCTTCCTGTTCATGTATCATTTGCCCCTTGTTTAACTGGGTTAGTATTTTCTTCTTGAGGTTTTGCAGTACCTTGTAGATTACAGAGACTACATGCACATTGGATTTGTGGTATCCCAGTTTTTTTCCCAGTCTGTAGGTAGTTGTTTTGCTCTTTTGGTGAAGTCCTTGGATGAACTTAAGTGTTTGATTTTTAGGAGTAGGAATCCACAGTTACCTATTTCCTGGTGTTTGCGCATTGTTAGAATATTTTCTAGTCTTTTTATGCTATGTATGTGTTCTCATTGTTGCCCCTATTTTTCCTCCCATACACATTATTATTTTAGATTTTACTTAGGTCTTCAATTCATTTCGAGTTAGTTTTTAGTGCACCATGTGAGATATGGGGCCTGTTTCATTTTATTAAAGACGGATGTTCAATTATACCAATACCATTTGTTAGAGAGACTGTCTCTTCCACAGTTTACGGCCTTTGGACCTTTGTCAAATATCAGTGGTTCATAGGTGGATGATGTTAAATCCAGATTCTCAGTCCTGTTCCACTGGTCTGTGTATCTGTTTTTGTACCAGTACTGGGATGTTTTATCTACTATGGCAGTGTAATGGGTTCTAAAGTCAGACAGTTTGAGGCCTCCCACTTTGTTCTTCTTTGTCAGTAATCTAGGGCTTCTTTACTTTTCCAGGGCTGCTTCTTTTGCTATATGAAGTTTGTGATTTTTTTTCAACATCTCATTGAGTCAGGTCCGACTCGACGGCACTCGGCTTGGCTTGGCATTAAAAAGCGCCACTGGAATTTCTATTGGGATTGCATTGTATCTACAGATGGCTTTCAGTAGAACAGACATTTTCACAATGCTGAGTCTTCCTATCCATGAGCAATGTAGGTTTCCTCACTTATGTAAATCTCTTCCAGTTTCTTGCAGTATAACCTTGTAATTTTCTTTGTATAGGTCTTTTATATCTCTGGTTAGAATTACTCCTAAGCATTTTATCTTCTTGGGGACGCTTTTAAATGGTACTGATTCAGTGATTTCCTCTTCAATTTTCTCTTTGTTGGCGTAGAGGAATCCAACTGATTATTGTATCCTGATTCTTTGCTGAACTCTTCTATTAGTTCCAGTATTTTTTTTGTGTGTAGATTCTTTAGGGTTTTCTGTGTATAAGATTAGATCATCTGCAAATAGAGATCTTTTACTTCTCAAGAGGAATGCTTTCAGACTCTCTCCATTTAGGATGATGTTCGCTGCTGACTTTGTACAAATGTCTTTATCATGTTGAGGAGTTTCTCTTCTATTCTCCTTTTGCTGACAGTTTTTAACATGAATGGGTTAGAGTTTTTCAAATGCCTTTTCTGCATTGATGAATAAAATCAAGTGGTTCTTGTCTTTTCTTTGTGTGACTGGTTACAATGATTGTTTTTCTAATGTGGAATCACCCCTGCACCTGTGGTATGAATCTCACTTGGTCACGTTGAAGTTATTTTTTTGATATATTGCTGAATTCTACTAACCAGAATTTTGTTGAGGATTTTTGCAAGTAAGTTCATGACTGATATTGGTCTGTAATTTTCCTTTTCTGTGCTGTCTTTATCTGGTTTTATCAGGGTTATGCTGGCTTCACAGGATGCATTTGGGAATATTCCATCCTTTTATATACTCTGAAATACCTTTAGTAATAGTGGTCTTAACTCTTCTCTAAAAGTTTAAAATTGTCCAGTGAAGCCATCAGGGGCAGGGTCTTTTTTTTTTTTTTGGAGCAGGGGGTGGAGGGATGATTTATTCTAACTACTTTTTCAGTCTCTTGTGATGCACTTATTTAGTTGTTCTACTTTTGTTAGTTTAGATAGTGTTTTTTTTTTTTTAATTTGTCCATTTCCTCTAGGTTTTCAACTTATTTTTCATGAGTACACTGTTGCAATTTTTTAAAATTTCAGTTGGATCTGTTGTGATATTGGCCACCTCACTTCTTACTGAGGTTATTTGTGTTCTTTCTTGTTTTTCTTTTGTCAGTTTGGCTAACAGCATATCAATTTTCTTGATCTTTTCAACAAACCAGTTTTGGTCTTGTTAACACTTTCAATCATTTTTCTATTCTCAAAATTCATTTAGTTCTGCTCTTATTGTTATCTTTTGCTTTCTTCTGGTGCCTGAGGGGTTCTTTTGCTAGTTTCTTTCTACTTTTTCAAATTGTAGGATTAATCCTTTGATTTGGGCCCTCTCTTCTTTTAGGGTGTGTGGGCATTCCTTTTGTGATAAATTGACCTCTGAGCATTGTTTTTGCTGTGTCCCAAAGGTTCCGGTAGGATGTGTTCTCATTTTCATTTGATTCTATGAATTTATTTTTTCCATTCTTGATTTCTTTCACAACATAGTTGTATTTGAGCAAGGTATTGTTTACTTTCCATGTGTTTGATTTTTTGCCCCCTTTCCTTTTTCTGTTACTGATTTCTACTTTTATGGCTTTATGGTCTGAAAAGATGCTTTGTTAACACCACAAGTAGATGGCTTTAAAAAGAGAAATTTTATTGTCACGGTGTGGTAAGCTTTAAATCCAACTTCAGTATAAGAGCATCTTGGTGCAGGAACCTCAGGTCCAAAGGACGTACTTGCTCTTGAGGCTGATTTCTTGGTGGAATGCGGTTTCCAACTCTTTCTGCTCACTTCCGTCTTTTATATCCAACAAGCTTGTAGACTGAGTTCCGCTTCACCAACACAGCTGCTGTTCATTCTCCCTCATCAACATCATGGAGGCAACATTCACAACAATGGGAAAAAACACTCAATACTGGGAACCATGGCCCAGCCAAGTTGCTACACACATTTTTGGGGGGACGCAATGCAAAACATGATCAATTGCTTTGTAGCCTAATATGTGGTCAATTCTGGAGAATGTTGTATGTGCACTGGAAAAGAAAGTAAACTTGGCTGCTGTTCAGTAGTGTTCTGTGTATGTCTCTGAGGTCAAGTTGGTTGACTGTAACATTTAGATCTTCCATGTCTTTATTGAGGTTTCTTCTAGATGTTCTGTCCTTCACTGAAAGTGATGTGTTCAAGTCTCCTACTATTATTATAGAGCTGTCTGTTTTGTTTTCAATGCAATTAGAATTTCTTTTATGTATTTTGGAGCACGGCTGTTGGGTGCACAGGTTTTTAATACAGTTATGTCCTCCCAGAGTATTGAGCTTTTATTCATAACACAGTGTCCTTCCATATTTAATATGGTAGATTTCACTTTAAAGTCTATTTTATCAGAGATAAATATTGCCAGTCCTGCTCTTTTTTGAATGTTGTTAGCATGACATGTTTTTTTCCATCTTTTGAGTTGGAGTTTGTTCATGTCTTTGAGTCTAAGGTATGTCTCCTTTAGGTAGAATATAGATGGGTCTTGTTTTTTAAAAGCTGATCTGCCACTCTCCACCTCTTTATTGGTGAATTTAATCCATTTACATTTACTGTGACTTTTGATAGGTATGAATTTAGAGATGTCTCTTTTTGTGCATTGTAGACAATTTCTTTGTTCTATTTAATTTTCTATTCTGAGTCTTTTTGCTTTATGTGCTTTCTTTTCATCATTTTCCATGCTGGTGGTTTCATAATAGCTGAGACTTCATGTTTTTCTTGTCTTTTTTTTTGTTTGTTTTGATGCATAGGACTGATGATTTCCTTTGTGGTTACCTCAATATTTACTCCTATTTTTTGAAATTTGACCAGTCTTTAACTTCTTTATATCACTTTGACTTCTTCTCCATATGAAAGGAGAATGACTACATTTTGCTTAAGTCTCTCTTTTTTGTTATGATGCTTGCATAATGACATCTCTGTTTCCCTATCTTCAGTGTTTTATCTTTGATTTATTTTTGTGATTTCACCATTTGGGTTGATATCTAGTCACTCTCTTCTGTGTTCTAGTCTTAGGTTGTTACCTGGTATTAACTGATTTTCTAACCAAAAGACCCCCTTTAGTATTTCTTGTAATTTTGATTTGGTTTTTCCAAATTCCCTAAATTTCTCTTCATCTGGAAATGTCCTGAGAGGCAGTTTTGCTGGATATACAAGGACTAACAAGTTCACCAACTCATCCTAGAACTCATTCATGAACTCATCCTATATACCTCATTGATGAATATCACTATGGTCACCTTCAAAGTACTCACCTTGTGAAGCTATACACCAATGCCAGTACCTAGTCCACCATTCAAAGCAATTTGGCCATTGTGCAAAGTGGCAAGTTTGCAAACTTAACTGTATAGTTGTCTGTGAGGGAGTTTTTAGCTAGGTAACAAATAACTATATTGGAACACCCTTCCTACTCACCTGATCTGGCCCTCAATGACTTTTTTTTATCAGAGGATAAAGAATACTGAAAGGAAGACATTTTGATGACATTCAGGACACCAAGAGTAATACAATGACAGCTCTGAAGGCCATTACAGAAAAAGAGTTCCAAAATTGCTTTGAAGGGTGGCCTAGGCACTGGTATGGAGAGTACTTCGAAGGTGACCATAGTGATATTCAGCAATGCGTTATGTCCCACTTTTTCTAGGATGAGCTCACAAACTTAACTGCTAGTCCTTGTATGAAGCATTTAAAACAATTCAGTTTGTGGAATTAATTGTCAGACCTCATATGGGCTGGTGGAGACAATGCTGGAGGCAGGAACACCAGTAAGACAACTACTGTAGTGGTCTCTGTGAGAGAAGAGTCACTATAAGGTACAAACTGTTAAAGTGCTTGGCTGTTAGCTGAAAGGCCTGAAGTTTAAGTCCACCCAGAGATACCCTGGAAGAGAACCCTGGCAGTCTACTTCTGAAAATTCAGCTACTGAAAACTCTATGGCACACCGTTCTCCTCTGACACACATGGGGTCATCATGAGTCAGTAACAATGTATGGCAACTGATAAGGGGTAAGAGAACGGCTGAGAAATGGCTCCTGCAGCGTAAAACCGGGGATTGACCCTGAAACATCACAGATGTGGAATCTACAGTTGTCTCCAAACATCAGAATAACATGAGCAACTTTGGAAATACGCAGATTTTGGAACTTAGTCATGACAGCTCTGATTTAGTATTGTTTTATAATGGAACTCATCAGATCATAATTTCTGAAAGTGTGATTTTGATAATCAGTCAGTGCTGGCAAACACTGATCTGAAAGTCTAGGAGTGAAAGACATTACACTTGTTTCAAGGCTTGGGAAAGAACAGAAACAGAAAAATAATAAAAACAAGGATCAGAACAATTAGAATAGGTGTGGAAGAAAAGTTGGTAACAATTTGTGTACTTTCTGAGGACAAGGTATCACAGAGAAACTCAAGTAGAGATATCCAAAAAGCACTTGAGAATGTGAGCCTCTGAATGGAGAGACATGGACTCAGTTTATACAATGGAAAATTACCATTATGATGTTTACAGTCATGAGACTGGATGACATTTTACCAAAGGAATACAGAGAAGAGAAGGTGGTCCCTGGAAAACATACGCATTTCAGTATTTCAGAGTTATGAGAGAAAAGAAGACTGAGCCAGGACCCTGGATTTGATCGTAAAATGAAAATAATAGTGTCTTCAAAAGCACGGCAGACAGACTTTTAAGGAAGGGTCATTACTGGTACTGACTGAAGCACTAGAATTTAAGGATAAGGATTTCAAAGAGGTCAACGGATTGGGTATCCCAATTTATCAGTATTTAATGAACAGAGGACACAAGGTACTCTCAAGGCTGAGCTGTGAACAGAAAACAAGGAGCACAGCAAGCTAGGATGGGCTATTTTCAGGAAGCTAACTGGTGAAGAAAAGGAGAAAGGCAGGGATCTAGCTTGATAAGGCAACAGTATTATGAAAAAGCTCATTTAGGCAATGAAAACTGGTAAATGTATTCAGAGAAGCTTACAATTAAGACGTGAAGCAACAGCGGAAACATCAATGAAACAAATGCTAATAGAGGAAAAGAGATGAGAGGCACAATTGGGAGGGCCACCTTTGGTGATAATGAGCACTGTATTTAGTTGTCTAACATGGGATAAAAGTAGCAAATATGAAACACAACAAAGAGAAGTAATCAGATGAAAATAAGTTGATTGGGGTGACGTCAAGACAGTGGACTAGACACATGTCTCCTTAACTCACTCCAAAAACTAAGGCCAGGATTGACAGTTTAATAGTCTTCTGGACACCCAGTGAGCCCTAGGACATGGCATAGGGCTGTCATTTGGGACTACATCCTGCTGAATGGGAAACTTCTTCTCTTTCACTGACCCTTGCCCTTGTTGAATGGCTGGCTCTCACAGACTGAAGGTAACTACTGGCTTTAACTTTTTTCCTTTTTGTTAGCCTGTGGCAGTGATTGGGCTTAACTGGCAGCAAAGTTCAGCCACACTGCTGACATGACCAGTGGACAGAATAGCCACACTTAGAGAACCTGACTCTGGGGTCTGAGGTCCACTGCCCCCTCCCCCTGTTTCTGAACCTCTGTTATTGATTTGGCTATTTCTCAGAGGGTGGGAGAGCCTCTGTGGGATGCCATCTTGTCCAAGTGGGAGGTGCATCTGTCCCAATGGAGGCCTCAGTGGGGACTAATTCCCAGGGTAGGAGGCAGTACCAGCCTGGGGAACACTTCCCCAGAAGAAAAGCTGGGTTTAGCATAGTTTACTCTTCAGGTAGGGCCTGGCACCTCATGCCAGCAGGGCAGTAGCTTGTCCATACTTTGAACTACATCACAGCATCTAGGGACAGATATAGAGGTGCCTCCACTGCCAGTTGGAAAGAGGGGCTTGGACACTTGACAGCCTGTTTATGAAAGCTGTCAGATAGCTTTTACTTTTCAAAATAAGACTACCTAGAGAAATAACTGTGGTGCAGCCTGACGGCATCTCTTCCAATCTTGACTGACCTACAACGTAGGGTCACTTGACAGCCTCCCAGTGACTCCATAATTAGGGCTGTGTATTTGCCAGCAAGGAGGTGGAGCCTGCTATCACAGAGATTCTACTGGACCCCAGTCACATAGAGTACATAGGGGTAACTGGTGATCAACTTCTACTTCAGCTCCTATTAAGGCAACACCAGAGAAGCTAAACAACCTCTAGATGCCCAAAAAGCAAGAGATATTGGCCTGACACTTAAGGAAAAGTCCAACCATGGCTCCAGAAAGCTCCAAAAAGAAAGAACCAAAGAACTTCTGAGATGAATAAGCCTTTCTGATACTTCTGGAGGTCAAGCACAAAAGAATATACAGAGAGCCCTCTTAGACATTATACAAAATTTAGCAGACCAAAATGAAAAATTAAGCAAGCTGTTTGAACTGACAGAACTCCAGCATTTTGAAATCCAACACATCAGCTAAATCCAACACAAAGCTAAAGAATCAGAAAACTCAATTCAAAGCCAAGAGAACAGAATTGAACAAATGGAAAATAGACTTTCTGACTTGAGTGACAGAACTACTGACACCAGCATTTTGTAGGAGAAATCGGGAAAAAACACAAGAAAACTGAAGAAGCATTAAGAAACATGTGGGACTCTATCAAGAGGAACAATCTATGATTAGTTGGAGTTCCTGAACAGGAAGCAACACATGAAAACACAGAGAGGATTGTTGTTGACCTGCTGACAGAAAACTTCCCAGAAATTATGAAAGAAGAGAACATTGATATCCAAGTTGCATACTGATCGCCATACAATATAGACCCCAAAAGAAAGACTCCAAGACACATTATAATCAAGCTTAACAAAATGAAACATAAGCAGAAACTCTTAAAGGCAGTGAAACTCAAAACAAAGCTAACATTCAGAGAGAAGCCCTGTAGCCTTTCGTCTGACTTCTTTGCAGAAGCCATGTTGGCACAGAGGTAGTGGGGTGGCACATTCAAAGCCTTGAAGGAAAAAAACTTCCAACCAAGAATTATATATCCTGCAAAACTGTCTTTCAAATATGAAAATGAAATTAAGACCTTCACAGAGAAACTCAGAGACTTTGTAAAAACCAAACCAAAGCTGCAAGAAATACTGAAAAAAGCTCTTGGCTTAGAAGAACAAAACTATTAACTCTATATTTTAGGAGACAATACAGGACACATCATCCAGAAACCTACTCAGTCAGGGAAGGCACCAAACCCCAACCAAAGCTATAATACTAAAAAAGTGATCCAGTGATCATATCATGAAAACCATGATACCGTCACATTAAAAAAAAGGGATATATTACAGTAGTTATAGTCCATCCAGATGGAGAGGAAGTTAGTAAGACCTTTAGAAGTCAAAATCGAGTTTAAACCTACATTACTAACGGGGAACATAGGAGTAGCTTCAAAACACAACAAAGAAGTGACATATCAAAACAAGAAATGCAATACAGGAGTCTCAACAAA
Organism: Heterohyrax brucei; assembly: GCA_028571685.1. NCBI lineage: Eukaryota > Metazoa > Chordata > Mammalia > Hyracoidea > Procaviidae > Heterohyrax > Heterohyrax brucei. The sequence continues at coordinate 96,852,490 of CM053141.1, read as the reverse complement.
CACAAAACCAACACTGAAAAGGGTGAAAAATCAACCCATAAAGAAGAATGTCCCAGAACAGAATACTAAGAGCAACAGAGAAAACATCAACACAAAAATAAACACAGCAAAATGACAGCACTAAACACCTATCAATAATTACAATGAAGGGACATTGACTGAACGCTCTGGTAAAGAGACAACAAATGACATCCTGGATCAAAAGACATGACCCGTCTATATGCTACTTACAAGAAACTCACCTTAGACTTAAGGATATGAACAAACTGAAAATTAAAAAGGTGGAATAATATATACCAAACTAACAACATACAAAGAAGAGCAGATTTGGCAGAACTAATCTCAGATAAAATAGATTATACTGTTAAAAAAAAAAAAAGCTCAATAAAGACACAAAAGTCCTTACTGTGACAGTTAGCCAACTAGACCTCATTGACATACAGAACTTTCTATCCATCATGCTGAGTGAAATTAGTCAGCAGCACAAGGACAAATATGGTATGAGACCCCTACTTTAAGGACTTGAAAACTGACTCATGTTCAGATGGCTGCAAGGGAGGTGAGGGAGGGAGGGAGAGGGCTGGCTATAGATTAGATAGCTGATAGAATTTTGGTTGGGTGAAATCAGTGACAGCAAACATTAGAAAGAAGATCAATTTAACTGGACTTCAACATAACCTGAAAACTCTTCCAATCTTAACCCAGTAGGTAAGGACAGAGTAGCAGGGGTGGGGGTCTGGAGGCCATGCTTTCAGAGGACATCGAGGCCAACTGGTATAAGTAGCATATTGCTAGGAGAGTCCTCTCCACCCCATCTTGGTAAATGGCATCTGGGATCTTCAAAGTTAGCAGGCTGCCATCTGAGGGACACCAATTGGTCCCAACTCACCTGGAACAGATGATCACCAAGGACAAAAATGACACAGGGGAAAGAGAACCCAGAAGACAGAAAGACCCATGTGAGTGGGTGACTACATCAACATGTGACCAGAAGAACCAGATGGTGACTGGCCACCTCCAGTGACAGCCATGATGGGGCTCACAAAGTTAAGTCCCAGTGGTAATATGAGAATAAGTAGGGGTGCACCCTAAGAATTCCACTAAAAGACTGCAATTGATGGTCTGAAAACCTAGGGCTTCCCCTGGGAGCATGGCCCCCAGACCTGACGCTGTCCTGATCATAAATCATTACTGAGGTCAACACATCGGACAGGAATGGATTGGACTCGATGACACTGAGTGATCATATCGTGTGTGCATGTTATGGTTCTATGTATCTACAGGATGTCGCCCAGCTGGCCTCTTACTACAAGGGAGGGGAGATGTTGGAGAAGAGGGGATAAGGGATTGTTAAGAGGATATGACGTGCATAGAACAGAAAGGAGTAGTGTGCTTTTACCAGGCAAGGAAAACAGTAGGAGTTGCACATAGGTGGGCATGCGAATTTAAACTGGATTGTATACTTTCGCTCAATCACAATAAATAAAAAAATTAAAAAAAACAAACAAAAACGTTGAGTGAGATAACATCGTGTAGTGACTGAACACAAAAGGTACTAAGACTTACAGGCAGTGGAATCTATTACAAAGACATAAATATTCCAAGATAAAATAGCCTTCACAAAAGGAATTTTCTACTTTACAGCAGAGTTCAGTACACAGTCTTTGGCAATGATCTGAATATAAATTTACAAATTCTAGAGACACACATTAAAAAAATCAGAGATTGTATATTCATCAGCAAAGAGTTGAAAGGTAAACTTCCATCATAAATGAAAGAAACAAGTGAGTATTTCTTAGATCAAAGCAGGAAACATGAATAACTGCTTTATGTAGCTTTCAAAGGAGTAGAAAGTAATGCTTTACTGCTAATTTTTACAGGATAAATAAAGAAGGGTTTAACTTTTAAAAAAGATGGGTATGCTAGGAGAACTGAAATTTAAACTTTTTACTAATTTGTAGAAAAACTTCAAGGAACCATATGGGAACTTCACTTCCTTTACGTAAGAACATTATAAACACCTGGGAATATTCTGTTGAATCTCTGAGTTAAACTGAGACATGACAATGGTAAGTAGATAAAAACAAGAAACACCAACCACAGTGGACATCAAAGAAGGAAATGCAAATAACATAGCGGGTCAAAATACGTACAGTACACCTCAGCAATCATGCAACTGTAATGCTTTTAGATAATGATACTACACTGATCATACTTTCCACAAACATTCTTACTCAAGTCTATTGGAAATGTGTATCAAGAAGAAACTTAGATCTGCCCTCCTTCAGCACCATAAACGAAGCATTAAGCAACTGACAGTGAATTTACTTGTGTTGTTCAAGTCCAGAGTTGTCAGAAGTCATGTCTTTCTTAGGCTAGGCACATAGGTGAGTCTGGCTGGACCACAGAGAGAGAGTTGATGTGAGAACATAGTGGAAGATGGGAGACATGTTCCTTTTATCTTACAGTCTGTTAACCAGATGACTTTAAGGATGTGATCATTTTTGCCTTTTAGAATGCCTCAGTGTGGGATGGGAACAGACAAGAGCCAAGGAACACCAGTTTCACTACTGCTGTAGTATTCTAAGTGTGAGATAATAATCTGTTTCTGTAACCCCAGAAACAGATAAACAAACCCAAGCCATTGACACTGAGCCTATTTCAATTTATAACAATCCCTGTAGACAGAGCAGAATTATCCCATATGGTTTCTAAGGCTGTAATCTTAATGGAAGCCGGCGGCAACATTTGTCTCTCTAGGAGCGACTGGTGGGTTCAAACTGTTAACCTTCCAGTTAGCAGCTGAGTGCTTTAACCACTGTAATACCAGGGCTCCTTAAAAAAACCAGAAAGTAATTATGAAAGCAGGGGCAAGCATATTTGGTCAGAACAAAGGAGTTAAGAAGCTGACTATTGGGCACTAATTACATATTTCAAGGGTTGTTATGTTAATAAAACACTAACACATACTGAATACTTGATATGTTCTAGAGAGTGTACTAAACACTTTACATGAGTTATCATTAACCCTTCAGACAACTTTATAAAGTTTAGTGGATGTTCCAGTAGCATGAAGAGAACGTAATCTTTGGAAATGAGAAGCTGAAGGAATAATTTTCTAGCTCAGACCACTGCTGGTTTTTTCTCAGAAATGCAGTCTACTAATAATTTTAGTGGAATTAGATTTCTTTAGGTTTGATTTAATCTTTAAATATTATCAATAAAAGTTTTAATAATAAAATGGTAAAGCGTGAAATATCAGTGCTACAGCAGAGTGTTTATGAGTCATCTGTTGTTTCAACCCAGTTTCACAATGTAGCAGCTTTGTCAATGTGGACATGTTTCTAAGCCTCTCTTTGTTTATTTGTGCAGATTTATAAGCTACTCTTTTCCTTTATTTTCTTCTCTGATGCCTGAGACTAATAATAACCACTTGAGAAGACTTATAAAAAATTGAGATAAAATATACAAATTGCTTATCATAGTCAGGCATATGGTGAACCTTAACTGGGAGAAGGGTCACGATGGTGACCATAACAAAGCTGAGGATAACCAGAGCTCAGGTACATCCACATCTGCCACTTATATGCAGTTCCAGGCTTTTGCTTTCAACTCTGCCATATCTGCTCCTGGTCCTCTGCCCTCCTAAAAAGGAAAGCTAAATGGAGCTTAACTTTCATTTTATATTGAAACAATATGAATAGGGAATTATTTTTGTTGTCATCTGTGTGAGGCTAAGTAAAAAAACAGTTCACTGAGGTAACCCACCCAATAGGACAGAGTACAACTTCCCCATAACATTTCCAAGGAGTGGGTGATGGATCCACACTGCCAACCAAAAGCTCTTAACTACTGTGCTACCAGGGCTCACTGAAGTAAAGATCATCAGAAAACTTGAGTTCTAGAAAGGTGCAGCTCTGCCACAAATTATCAGTCCCTTTTCTTTTTCTGGTTACATGTATAAATTAAACAGAAATTTAAGCTTTCCCTCCACTTTATGATTTTTTTTCTTTTTTCTTTTCTTGATGTACAGTCTTAGAAAACATGATATTGTTCTGGTTTAATGTAAGAATAACAAATCCCTAATGTTTCTAGTAATAACAGTGAAGATGAATGAATAACAAATAATTTGAATCTTTGAAGATTGAGGTCACAGACATAAACTCAAGTAAAGAATGAGCAACCATATGGTTTCTTTAAACGTTTGGGATTTTTCCCCATCACTACTGGCAAAATGTGGGAAGTCTGTTTGAATCTGTGCTCATCATGATGGTTTAAACTCAAGGGGGAGAGTCAGTTCATTGAATAGTGAAATGTTCTGTGGCTTTCCCTGGGTCCCTAGGCATGGTTTTTATTGTGTTTATTTTCAGCAATGGAAACCTGGGAGTAGACAGCAAACAAGTAGCTTACTGCCAAGGATATGTGAGGCCTGTTATACTGGTTATTCTGGCTTTTATTCAAGCACATATGGTTACTTCATCTTAGATGAATCCTCAATTTTGCTTTGGGAAAAAAATCATAGCATATTTGTTAAATTTTATGTATAAACCATGAATGTTTCCATGAAAAATTTTAAATGAAAATGACATACTTACAATTCTAATGTGAAAAAAATGAAGACACTAGAACCAGAGTGTTTCAGTTATTGATTGCTATGTAATAAACTACCCTAAAACTTAACAGCTGAAAATAATGCATTATTTTTCACAGTTCTGCAAACTGGACTGAGAAGCATTCTGCTCCGCATGATGTCTCCTGGGATCGGAACATACAAAGGGCTACTTCACTCACATGTTTGGAATCAAACTGGGCCTGAAACAAGTGAGGCTGGCTGAGCGTCATTTCATTTGGCTTCTCGACATGACTAGCTTAAGATTTCTCACATTACGGTAGTCTCAAGGTAACTGGATTTTGGACATGGTGGCTGGCTTCTAAAACAAGAGGAGGCTGAAACTGCTAGTCCTCTGGGAGATTATCCTCATTATTGGACAGCATTACTTCCATTACATTCTATTGGTCTATGCAAGTCCACAGTCAGCCCAGCTTTTAAAAGAGGAGGAATAGACTCCACTCTTTGATATGTGGAGTCACAGGCACATAAAGGGAAGGAAATAATTTATAGTGGCCACTTTTGGAGAGTGCAACAGAGTGCATATTCATTTAGCAGGGGTTCTTGCCATTTCTTATTTTTCCTCTATTTCAGCTGTATTTGAAATTTTAAAAATGTCAGGAGTAGAAGGACCCATACAATTTGACGACTATATCAGAAGCGGATGGTGCCTAGCCACCACCAAAGGCAATCCTGATAGAGAACACAATGTAGAGTCTCTGATGTACCATGAGAAAAAGAGGTGTGCAGATCAAGAACTCTACTGAAAGACCAGAACTGATGGTCCGACAACCTAGAGTGTCCCTTGAGGACATGTCCCCTAGCCTTGCTGCCAGCCTGGAGCTGAAACCAGTACTGAAGCCAACACTTGACAAAGAATAAAATGGACTTGGAGACACAATGATACAGGTGGTGTGTCTACTTTATGGCTTAAGATATACATGAGGCTGTCTTACTGGTTTCTTTTTGGAGAGGAGATGAGTGGGTGGAGAGGAGGGGACAAGTGTTTGTTGAATGGATACTGGAAGAAAAGAATGAAAAAGTAGAGCATGTTGTCACAGGGTGGGGAGAGCAGGTAGACTTACAGAGTGGCAAGTACTCGGGGTTCTATATGGAAAATTGACTTGGATTGTAAACTTTCACTTAACCACAATAAAAAAAAATTATTTAAGTGTCAGGAGTAAAAAACTCACTCAAAATTTAGGACATAAGGCATTGATACTTTGTGATATTCATTAACACAAGTTTTCACTGACTGTTGGGCCAGAAATGAAATCTTCATTTGTATTACTACTACTGTTCACTCTAAAAATGAAGAAATGAAGCCTCAGCAGACATGGAAGCATTTGTCTTCAGCTATGTTACCAGGCAGAGAGTAGAGTCATTAGAAAACGGGGAAATTCAGAACACCTCAGGATGACACCATACACTGCTACCTGAATCAACCATCTTGTCATTTTTACTTACCACATTGAAGGCCATGTGTGGGATTTTTTTTTTTTAAATAAAAAAAGGATTTTTAATCACCTATTTCCTCTTTTTATTCAAATGGATTTTCCTTCCCTGATCATGAATCATTCCTCATCTAAGAACTGGCTGATGAATCAGAAAGGAGCCCAGTAAATACTAATGAGCCTAAAAGAAGAACAAGCTTATCACTGCCAGAGATCAAAACCAAACTCTAAAATTACAGGCTTTGTTTAAAATGCTGTTTGAGGCATTTGAAATTTAATTCAGGAAACATACATTTTTCATGACTCATTGTTAACTGTATATCCATCCCACTGAAAGGAGGTGGAGACCACTGAATTTCATGAAGAGGCATGGGTTTCCAAAAATTATGGTTCATAGCAGTCAAGCATTGAAAAAGCACAGAAGCTATTTGCCATAGGTCACTCTCTGGGAAGGCCGCAACTGATGGCAGTTGTCTTCCCTTTGGATTTCACTGAGCTCATCTGCCTTATGTGAAATGAAGGGACGGTCAAGAGTGAAAAAGTCACTCAAGTTTAGGTGATCAAGGGGTGACACTAGTACTCAATACAGCCAACAAATAAGTTTGCTTGTGTAAATTCATTCCTGTTGTCAAGCGCATGCAATCTGCAGAAGACAGCGATGTGCCTAGAGAACAGCTCCATACAGGTCACTGGAAATTTCTAGCAAAACGACTGAAGTGACCTCACCAACGCAGATGTTAACTAATTGTATCTGCTCACCAAACCGTACACTCTAAGGAAAATAAATAACCATAATCGTTCTGGTTATTAAAAACAAAAACAAAAGCAGCTTGAGTATAAAAAGACTATCCACTGATGTTGTCTTCTCATAATACATCTTACTTATTAAAAAGTGATTTAGAAACAAAAAAACTCTTGACAACATTTGGTCAAAAATACTAGAAATCTAGAATAATCTATAAAACCAGAAATTTGCCTTTTCTACAAGAAGATTTATTGTCTACTATTAATTTACCTATTTGAAAATCTATTTCTCCTAATGCTATCTAATATATATAAAAATGCTCCTCAAAGTTTAAAACTAGTAGACTAGTGGTTGCCAGGAGCTGGGTGCAGGGAATAGGGAGTGACTTCTAACGTGGGCACGATTTCTTTAGGGGATGATGAAAATGTTCTAAAATTAGATTGTGTTATAATTGTACAACTATGTAAATATACTAAAAATCATTGAACTGTCCCATTTAAACAGGTGAACTTTATGGTATGCAAATTATAGGTCAATAAAGCTGCAAACAAATAAGTAAATAAAATAAAATGCAGGGTATGTACACAAGCGGCTGTAGTTTCCGACCTCTACTACTTCCTATCTTGGAGATCTTAACACACTTTCTCGAAGTTATTTTTAGATCACTCTACTTTTATCTCTTCTCTGGATTAAACTGATGCTTGTAATTGCTGTTGTTAAGGGCTATCTTTGTTAGGAGGAAGGTCTATGTTGTAGCTAATCTCAAGTAGGGGTTTTTATTTCTATGCTTGTTTTCTGGCTCTCCCCCTCTGGCTACCTCTTCTTGTCTAATGGTTTTGTGATTGCTTCTACTCAGCCCTCCACTGGCTTCCTGACCATAAAGAGGGTTTATTTTGATGGCCCAGGCTTCTGTCCCCACAGTCACATGGGAATATGGCAGCTACAGTCTATGAGCTCTATAAAACTTGGCTCAGCTGCTTGCTGAGACACTCTGCTTTCTCACTGGGCTCTCAGACTCATACAAGCCGAAGCCCTGGACTACTCCAGCAGCCCTTTTTAGGCAGTTTCCATCGGTCTCCTTTACCCATGTTGGAGAAGACCTCTGGTAGCTGCACTGGGTAGTATTCAATTCACTACCAAGGTAGCTGAGTTCATCCTAAACCCACCTTTTCTATGGCTTCACCCCGGTTTACCACTTTGTGTTTCTGCTCAATTTCTGACCTACAGAGATGTTTAATTTTCTATTATATCTTGTCTATAGCTGTTATGAATACAGAATGAGGAAGTGAGCAAAACATGCATTTATAGTGCCATCTTGACTGGATACATTATAAGTTAGTGTGATAGAATTTTAATAGAAGGTTTCAAAGAAAGCATCAATGCAACTTGGTAGGGTAGATAGAAATTTGGCGTAGAAATTTTGAATTTGAGGTAAGGGGAGCACATTCGTGTAGAGATTTAAGTTATATTAAGTCACAACTAAGATATAAACGATACAATTATCTGCAGATACAGATGCAGACACAGATTTGGGAATCACAGATGTCAAGGAAAAATAAAAACAGTCTCAATGATAATAACTTTCAAAGGAATACAAAAACTAAGATCAACCTTATAAATCATTTAATTTTTAGTTTCCATGATACAACAGATCTTTTTTACTAATGTTACATTTAGCTTGGGTATCCATTCCTGCAGTTATAAGGCTTTACGGTACAAATGAATTAACATTCATTCATTTATTCACAAATGTTACTTCTGCTCCTGTTACTCAATGAACACTCTGAAAGGTCCTGGGAATTCATAAATGAATAATACATGGTCTCTGACTTCAAATAATTCATAATTTATGAAGGAAATTAACCCCTTCCTCATACCCCAAGGAAGTCACCACAATATTCTAAGGTAAACGCTCTGTCAGCTGTAGGTGCAAGGTGCTTTAAAGTCATAGGTGAAGGAAGACTAATTCGTATTTTGTTTAGTCTGCAAAAAAGAATTTCAAAGGCTGTACAGGTAGATTGTTGGGAACTTTTAGAATACCTCTAAGTAACGAGACGTATCTTACCGGAAGTAAGATTTAGGGAATCCTAAAATTTGTACTCTATCTAGCACACCATTTTTACTTAGATTACAGGTTTATTTGGTACAGTAGTTGAGAGCAATGCCTGCCAATCACAGAGCTGGCAGTTCAAACCGACCAAGAACTTCTTGGAAACTCTATGGGGCAGCTCTGCTCTATCTTACAGGGTTGCTATGAGTCAGAATTGAGTTGACACCAACAGGCTGTGGGTTATGGGTTTATTTTGGACAGCAGCATCACAGGAGCTGATGAAGACCCTTCCCCTTTCATCTTCCTCCACCTCTCCTTCACCCACCCGGAATCTCCCAAATCACTTAATCAGCATGTGAGAGTTGCCAACCAGAGTCTGAAGAGTATTACATTCAAAGCAGAGGGTTCCTGACATAAGTGAAAAGGACAGCATTGGGGAGTTTTAGGAAAGAGTAAATAGACTGATGTGGTCAGAAAGCAGGATAAGCAGTTGCTAATTTGAGGATGGAAAGATGGCCTGGTGATAGACTGTGAGGAGTCTTGTATGGTAAGCTAAAGAGACTAGCCTTTTCTTTGGGACAACAAGAGGGATCTTGAAAGGATGTAATGCTGGAGAGTGAGGGGATCTGCTCTACAATTCTAAAATACTACCATTTGAGGTAATGAAATGCCGTAATTAAAAACAGAGATACAGTCAGAGGGACCGGTTAGATAGGTACTAAGAGTCCAAGTATAAGACCATGAGTATTAGACTGCATTATTAGGAGAATAAGTAAACCAAAAACTAACTGCCATTAGTTGCTTCTGGCTCACAGAGACCCTGGAAGGCAGAGCAGAACCACCCTACAGGGTTTCCAAGGCTATAATCTTCACAGAAGCAGTTCTCCCCTAGACCAGTTGGTGGACTTGAACTGACAAACGTTCAGTTAGCAGCTGAGTATTTTAACCACTGAACCACAAGGGCTTCTATCAAGGAACTAGGGGTATTAAAAATACCAGAACACATTTTCTATTAAGTATATAAGCCTAAATTTGAACAGCTACAATAGAGTAATGCTTCCATCAATACTCTGCAGATACTAGTCTTTTTAGTCAGAAATTTCATTGCAACAGAGGTTTACCAAGTTGAGACACAAGTGTGTTGGAACTTTTAGCATTATGTTCAATGCTTGAGGGATTTTTTTTCAGATATTCAGAGTACTGTTTTTACTCTATCAGTGATACTCTGTTCACATCCAAGAGACCTAAGGGGTGACCTGGCATGCGGAGATTAACTTACTGTGTTGGGTGCTCTTATGCTGTCATTGTTGGAAATATGTGAATACTGGTACTTGCGCATCACATTAAAAAACAAATATTACCATTTGGGTAAGGAAAAAAGCAACTATTTCTTCCAAAAATTATACGCATTTTAATAAAGCAGATCTTGAGTTGATTAAAAACACAGCTTCTGGATAAAATCCAAGCCCCATGAAAAAGCAAGAATTCTAAATTGAGTACTGATTTTTAATTAACTTACCATTAATTATAACCTTAACAATATTTCTACTGGCACAGTTTTATGCTAAGGGAAAAGTTGAGAATAGCTGGTTGGAAACACTTCTACAAACTATTGTACAAACTAAAGTCTCTTCTCTTATACCATTCAGAACATTCTCCTCATATCTTCTCTGATTCTGATCAGGGTCTATATCTTACATTTTTTTTATCATACAAGTGGCCACACCTACTGAGTGCCTAACAATGTATTAGACCCTATTCTAGGGACTTTATATATGGTATCTTGCTTAAAATCTGAAATGCTCTTAAAATGTGAGGACTTCTTGTTAAGACTGATATTTGTTTGGCTTTAGATTTGAAAACCTCAGAAGAGAGGAGAGTCATTGTTACTGGTCCAAAAGGGATGCCCCACTAACAGCTTATAGAATTCTCCCTGAAATCCCAGTTACTCGCACACAGTGTTTTAGAGTGAGTTTTCTGTATTTAGATATGTGGTTATTGTTCCTAGTTAAAAAAATTCCTAGGAGACTCTAATCTAAAAAAAAAAAAAAAAAAGGAATCAAATCATAAAAACCTGTGCTAAGTATGATTCAACGGGAAAAAATGAGCTGCAGTGAAAGCCAATTTGAGCTGGAAAGACTTGTATGCTTAAGGAACCAGACATGTGTAGCCACTTATGAATCTGTCTGATTATTATTTTTTTTTTAACATTTGTCAGCAAAATCAGAATTCCACACACAAAACATAGCACTCATGAGCATTATGGAGGCTGATTCAACTCTGAAGAAGTCTTAGAACCAGAGCGGAATAAACAGATGGTGCAGGTCGAACACAGGTGATTTCTGTGTTCGGGAAGCAGGACCCAGAGGCTGGGACTCCTTCACTTGAACTAATATCTTAAGGACAAAATGGGAAGCAACATGAAAACCTAGAGAGCCCTGAAGAAAGAGATGTCTGTAAGTGCCAAAAAAGCAAACCTATAACTTAACTGTGTCGGAAATGTCTTGACAGCAAGAGGTTTGGGGTTCTTTCTGGACAGCCTTATGTCTTCAGAACTTAACACTGAGCCTAACCTCACTCTTTTGGAGGTTAAAAAATACTGAGTGACATTTCCCCGCCATTCAAAATTTCCCGTTACCACGTGCAAATACAGAGTCTTTCAAACCTGTAGCATTTATTCTTCCCCTGAAGACATCATCGTATGCTCTCCACTGCGGCTTCACCTGGTAGGCATGCAGGAAGACCACGAACACCACCACCAGGCACAGTAAGGGCACGAGGGCGGCCGTGAACAGAGAAGCATAAATGTTCGGCATGAAACACCTGAGAGGGAGATGAGAATGGCTATCAGACATCAACACACACATGTCTAAACTCAGAATATACAACTTTGGTGTGTCATATTAGCTTTCTGCATCTAGATGTTGGCCACAGCAATTTTTTCACTTGCCAAACTAGAGCTCTGTTTGAATAGAGGGTGCATGATGAAATCTAGCCCTTTCTTTCACAAAGCAGGTTTCATGGAGAGTTCATCTCCTGAGATACTCATAAAAATTCAAGAGAGATTATGGTTAACAAAATTAGAGACATGCACGTGACATAAACCTTCTGGAAATGTGGGGCCCTCATGGGTACTTTAAAAAAGGCTGTGGAAACTCAGAGAGTAAGTAAACCTGGGCTCCGGAATCAGACTCTCCAGCACTGGAACCCCGCATCACGCTTCATAAATACATGACGTTAGTTAAAGTTCTTAACCTTTCTGTACCTTTCCTCAATTTTAAAAAAGTTTATAATTGTATCCACACCAGCAGTTAGTTTTCAAGATTAACTGAAATACTTCACATAAACAGTAAATTTTAACTCCCCATTCCTAGATAACTAGATCCCTTTTCCTTCCTTCCTTCCTGCCTTCCTTCTACCCTCTCTCCGATGCCCACACACACGCTCACACACAATCATGCTACAGGATTAGTGTCTCCTGGAACATACTTTTTGGAATCACTCACTAATCTAATCATGTGCAGTTTATTTTTCATATTAGTTGGTGGATTGCAGGGGGATTCGAAGGCTCAATTCCCTCCCAACACTTAACCCCCAAAGAAGAATACTATTATTAAGGTTTATCGTCTCAGGACTGGTGGTGGATTCACTGTGGCCTGTCAAAGATTAATCATGCCTATCCAAGTGTCTCTTGACCTCTGTGACACCCCGGGATGAGGAGTTAACAAGGGCTGGAGCACCGAAAGGGAGGCCAGGGCACTGCCGTGCTCTCTCTGACTCCTCCCCACACGACCTCTTTTCTTCTCCGTTTGGAGTTTCCCCCTAGGATGAATCTAACAGCAGAAACAAGGGATGAAGGATCGCATAACTACTGAAGAGCTAATGACGAAGGATGATTTGGTCTTGCTTTTCTGGCTCTTTTTCATCAAAATTTGTCTTGAAGACCGTATGAGAGAAGGTATTATTTGAAGGCAAATTTGAGGACACCCAGGGCTCTATCCTGTCATTTTCATAATCTTGTTGTTGAATGAATGACACCTTTGTTACTTCTAAACTATACAATTCTTCAAGACTCATTTACTTTCTTGAAAGTTATACTGCATAGTTTATATAGAACAATGGGGATCAAGGGAAAACTACACTTTGTAATACATATTTATATACACACATATATATTGGCAATATGAAAGTTATAAGAAAATTGGTTCTAGAGATTTAACTGAAAATTTGTTCAAGGGTCATAAAGTCTTCTTGTTCTTTTTTATTTTTTTTTTAAAGAAAATGTAATTTAAGTGAAAGTTTACAATCCAGGTCAGTTTCTCATACAAAAACTTATATACACATTCTTTAGCGACCCTAGTAGTTCTTCCTACAGTGTTGAGAGTTCACTCCTCCTCTCCACTCTGTATTTCTGGTGTTCATTTAATCAGCTCCTATCCCATTCTACCTTTTCATCTCACCTCCAGACAGAAGCGACCCATTTAGTCTCATGTATCTACTTAAGTCAAGCAGCACACTCTTCACCAATATCATTTTATCTCCTACAGTCCAGTCTAATCTTTGTCTGAATAGCTAGTGTCAAAAGTGGTTTTAGTTCTCAGCCAAAAGACAGTCCAGGGGCCATGTCTTTTGGTGGCCCTCCAGTCTCAGCCCATCAAGTTTGGTCTTTTATGTGAATTAGAGCTCTGTATCCCAGATCTCTTCTGTTCCATCGGGTACTCTCTTTTCTGTTTCCTGCCAGGGCAGTCACTGGTGGCAGCTGGGAACCATCTAGTTCTTCTGGTCTCAGGCTGATGGAGTCTGCTTTATTGGCCCTTTCTGTCTCTGGGGCTCAAATCTTCCTTATGTCTTTCATGTACTTCATTTTCTTTTGCTTCAGGTGGGTTGGGATGAATTGATGCATCTTAGACGGCTGCCTGCTAGTTTTTAAGACCCCAGGTACCACTTACCAAAGTGGAATGTGGAACATTTTCTTAACAAACTTTGTCATGCCAATTGACCTAGTGTCCCCTGAAACTACAGTCCCCAGATCTCTGCCACTTCTACTCTATTCCTAGAAGTGTTTGGCTGTATTCAAGAAACTTCTTAGTTTTTGATTCAGCCCAGTTGTACTGACTTTCCCTCTATACGTGTCTTGCCTTCCCTTTACCTAAAATACTTCTCACCTACTATATAATTAGTGAATACCCCTTTCCCTTCCTCCTCACTCTTGCAACCATCAAAGAATGATTTCTGCTGTCTTTTTCGACTAATATCACCCAGCAAAATGTCCTCCGGATTCATGTTGTTTTGCAAAAGATAGCTGCTGTTATCACTGTGTACCATCCCATAGTGTGAATACACAATAATTTGTTTGTCCGTTCATCCGCTGATAGGCACCTAGGTTGTTTCCACCTTTTTGCTATTGTGAACAGGGCTGCAGTGAACACGGGCGTGCAGGTATCTACTCCTCTCAGGTATCTTACTTCTCTAGCACGTGTTCCAAGGAGTGGGACTGCTGTATCACATGGTTCTTCTATTTCTAGCCTTCTAAGGAAATGCCAAACTGATTTCCAAACATTTATTACTTGGTATTTTTTTTTGGATTAATGCTAACCTCGTTGGGGTGAGACGGTATCTCACCGCAGTTTCAATTTGCATTTCTCTAATGGCTAATGATCATAAGCATCTCCTCACGTATCTGTTAGCCAACTGAATGTCTTCTTTGATGGAAGTGCCTGTTTATATCCTTTGCCCATTTTTTAAGTGGACTGCTTGCCTATTTGTTGTCAAGGTTATGCAGTATGTTATGGATTTTAGAGATTAAATATTGATCAGATTTGTTGTAGCCAAGTTGTTTCCCCCTTCCCCCTCAGTCTGTAGTTTGTCTTAATCTTTTGGTGAAGCCTTTGGATAAGCAAGTTCTCTTGCTGTTTACATAAATCTTCTACCAAAAATCTCAGAATGGAGGATTATTAAGTAGGTTCTCAATACCTAAAACTGTGCTTTTGCGGTATCCTTATAAAGAATACTCAAACTGTTTGGAGAACATGATGTTTTAATAAAACATCATCATAGTAGGCTTCATTTGCCCCTAACTTCTCTCCCTCTTTTCCCTTAAACAGACAATATCTGCAATCCTGGATTACAATACAGCTACAAATACTAATGGATTTTAAAGGAAAGAAAAAAAAAAAAAAACCTCCTAAAACACACAATCAACTTTAAAGGAACCTCATTACCCGAAATACAGGTAATCAGGGGAAACACACTTTCTAGCAATTTGGGAAAATTGCGTCTCGATTTTATATTTAAAAAGAGACATACTATTCCAAGTCATCATCTCAAGTTATTTCTAATTATTCCTAAATGTATCCCTTGTGTAAACAATATACATTTCAAGAGATATTACAACACATGTCTTGCATCTGCAAAAGACATGTCAGCATGATAAATTTCCTGGCTTTCAGAATTTAATTTGGACAGTACAAGGCCTGAATCTTTCCCTGTGCATGATGACTACACAGTAATACTTTTATCTTCCAGGTAAAATGCAAACAATTAAATAAAACAAGTAAACGTTAATGCCCTTGATCTGGAACGTATTTTTTGCACTACAACAGCTGTCCTCTTGGCTACTGAATTATGAATCCATTGACACACAGGCCTAGCGGTGCACAGACAAATTCAAGTGCCGACAAAGGAGCACACATAGGTATCACTGCCTCATTTTTACCTTGAAAAATGCCATCACAGCTCAATTTCAGACTGGACAATGGGGATAACTACTGAATTGATTATGAGTTGCTATAGAAATATAAATGCTTTGCACCAAGTGCCATGATAAGGCACAACTCCCCAACCTCCACACTGTCCAGTGGCAGGTCACATTTGGCTGTTGCTTCTCCATTTGAAGCACTGTCTTAAATACTTTTCTTCACTATAAAGGATAGCCTTGGAAAGCATAACCTTTACAAATGACATACCATCCTGATTAAAGAAGAAAACAACCGTGACAGACCTCCAGGAAGTTCGCACTGCTACTTAGGAAAAGAAGGGGATTCCCTAAGTTTTATTGCTCTTAAAAATTTCCCTTGTAACTGCCTCAGCTTGCAGGAGAGTTGATTACAAAAGCCCATTCTTTCAGACAAAGGTGGCTAATCCTAAAGCTATTTTTATTTTTCCCGTCTCTTCAGGTCCCGGAAAGTTATGGCCTCTTATAAGTACTGTGCCACTGACACTGGCTCAGGCTTGTCCTCTACAAGGTCGATGTGGGGTCAGATCACTAAGCAGGACCTATGGCCCCACAGCATGCCCAGTACTTAGGAACACCTCCTACACCCATCTGCCTAAGGCACTGCAGTACTGCTGCTCCTCCCCCTGACCATTTCTGCCCAGCACATTCAGCCTGAAAACTACCTGTCTTGGTCCTCATATGGGCTCAAGAGTCAGATAAATTGTATGAAACCCTGATACCTGCAAATGTAACAAGACTAAAGCAAAGCCTGTTGCCTTGAGTTAATTCCAACTCACAGCAACCTTATGCATGCTGGAGTAGAGCTATGTTCTATAGGGTTTTCTGTGGTTGATTTCTCAACAGTAGTTTTCCAGACCTTTCTTCTGAGACACCTCTGGATGGACTTTGACCTCTGATCTTTGGGTTAGCAGCTGAGTGTGTTAATCATTTGTACCCCCTCAGTGATTCCAGGGCTAAAAGGGTAAAGTGCAAATACAGCTAACAGACAGGGTGCACACCAATACGAGGACTTCAGTCCATGGAGAGCAGGTGGGACAGATTATTTCACCTCCCTAAATCATACCTCATATACCTAACACTTTCTTGTTTTCAATTCTCTTGATTTAACTTTCCCTTTAAAGCTGACAGACATGATTCTAATTTCCTGATCAATAGTGTCTGAATGGAATTTTAACTGGTATATATTAAAATTTCCCATAGCTAATTAATGGACAGACCCTTAAAACAGCTTCACCAACTGGCATTTCCATTACTCTAAGTATGGCATACAGACTCATCCAGGTAGTTTAAGCATTAGATCACACAAAAATGATGCAGGGAATCTGGAAACTGTGAATATTATGTTAGAATAGCTTCTAAAATAAGGCTGGGAACAAATTCTTGGCAAAACTGAATGTAATGCAAGAAATGAGCAGACCAAATGCTATGCATTCACAGAGGTTAGGGAAAGAGCTGATGAAAGTGCTTACAGTTAATTCTGCATCAAGAACAAAGCTGGAAGATGCCAGCAGATGAGACAAAGGTCATACAGATTTGACTTCTTAAAAGAGGTCAGAAGACTTTAGAACCTATTAGACTGCCATGGTAGTCAAAACAGCCTGGTACTCGTACAAAAACAGATAAACAGACCAATGTAACAGAATCAAGAATCCAGGTATAATATCATCCACTTGTGAACAACTGATACTTCACAAAGGTTGAAAGTCCATAAACTGGGAAAAAGACTGCCTAACAAATGGTGTTGGCATAACTGTATATCCATCTGCAAAAAAAATGAAACAAGACCTATATCTTGCACAATGCATAAAAAGCCAACTCAAAATGGATCAAAGATATAAATATCAAATTTAAAACAATAAAGATCATGGCAGAAAAACTAGGAACAATGCTGGGAGCCCTAATACACAGCATAAACAGACTACAGAATAATTACTAACAGCACACAAACACCAGAAGAGACAACAGACAACTGGGAACTCTTACTTTTAAGAATCAAACACTTAAACTCATCCAAAGACTAAAAGAGTAAAAAGAGTAAAAAGACTACGTACAAACTGGGAAAGAATTTTCGGCTACCAGAAATCCAATTGGCATCTTATCTTCATAATCTACAAGGTACTGCAATGCCTCAATAAGAAAAAGACGAATATCACAATTAAACAATGGATAAAGGATAAGAAAATTCATTTCACCAACGAAGAGGTCTAGGATCCTAAGGGATACATGAGGAAATGCTCATTATCATTAGAGAAATCCAAATCCAAAGTACAGTGAGACACCATCTCACCCCAACAAGGCTGGCATTAATCCACAAAACACAAAATGACAAATGTTGGATAGACTGTAGAGAGACTGGAGCTCTTCTACACTGTAGTTGGGAATGCAAAACGGTACAACCACTTTGGAAATCAATTTGGTGCATTCTTAAAAAGCTAGAAATAGAAATGCCATATGATCCAGCTCTCCTGCTTCCTGGAATATACCCTGAAGAAATAAGGGCTGTCACATGAACAGAGACATGCACACCAATGTCTACAGCACTGTCTACAGCAGCAGAGATGGAATAAACCTAGGTGTCCAACAACAGACGAATGGATATATATGGTTTATTCACACAATGGAACACTGTTCAATCATAAAGAACAATGATGATCTTAGGAAATATAACATGCAGTCATCTGGAAGTCATTATGTCGAGTCAAATTAGTTGCAAAACGACAAGTATTGTATGAGACCACTAAAGACTTAAGAGAAGGTTTAAACACAGATGACAATAATCTTTTGGTGATTAGAAGGGTAGGAAAGGAGAGGTATATTCAGACTAGATAGCCGAAGAAACTAGGTTATGTGAAGGGAGTGACAGACTGCAGTAGACGGGAGGTTAGTTCAACTGGACTACACCGAAAACTAAAAAGTTTTCTAAATACAACTCAGCATTTTTTAATTTTTTAATTTTTATTTTTATTTAACATAACTGAGTGAAAATGTACATTCACGTATAAATTTACATACCCACCTATATGCAGCTTCCACTGCTCTCCCTGTCCGGGTGACTGCACACTATTCCTCTCTGCTCCATACATGTCTCATCCTCCCAACAACCTCCTTTCCCCTCCTCTCCATCCACTCCCCTTCCTCCAGCCAGAGGTCAGCAAGATGATATCCCGTAGGTGTTTAGAACCACAAAGTGCTTCCAATATGTGGTCACTCTGCATTGCCAAGTCCAATCCATTCCTGTCCAAAGAGTGGACCTTTGTTATAATTTATGGGAAAGGGCAGCATCAGGGCCGGGGGCCATGCTCTCAGAGGAACCCCAAAACCGCTGGACCATCAACTGAGGTCTTTTAACAACTCAGCATTTTAAAGGTCAGAGTAGCAGGGACAGGAGTCTGGGGACCACGGCCTCAGTGGACATCTAGGCTAGTTGGTGGAACTGAGAAATTTTTTTTTTTATTATTATGACTGAGTGAAAATGCACATTCCCTTACAAATTTACATGCCCACCTACATGCAGCTTCCACTGCTCTCCCTGCCCGGTGACAGCACACTATTCCTCTCTGCTCCATACATGTCTCATCCTCCCAACAGTCTCCTTTCCCGTCCTCTCCACCCACTCTCCTTTCTGCATACTACTTTGGTGAGGGGCCATCTAGGGACTTAAAAGCTAGCACGTGGCCATCTAAATAGCATCAGTTGGTCCCAATCCACCTGGAGTAGAGGTAAATGAAAGACATCAAAGACATGAAGAAAATACGAGCCCAGGAGACAGAAAGTGCTACATGATCCAGAGACGCTCTCCGCATGAGATCACAACTAGATGGTGCCTGGCCACCACCAATCAATGATTGCTCTGACAGGAAATGCAATGTAAAATCCCTGATGTAGTGGAAGAAAAATAGGTTTATAGAACTAGAACCCCATTACAAGACCAGACTTGATGATGTGTCACACTGGAGATTCCCCCGAGAACACAGCCCCTGGACTCTGTTAGCCTAGAGGTGAAACCAGCACTGAAGTCAACTACTCAGACAAAGACTGGATGGGACAGTAAGACCCAAAGTGATGCTGGCAAAGAATGTGCTTCTTGGCTTAAATACATAAATGAGTCTGTCTGAGCAGCTCTTGTCCAGAGGCAAGATGAGATGGTGGAGAGGGAGACAGGAGTTGGTTGAACGGATACAGGAAGTACAGGGTGGAAAGGATGAGTGTGCTGTCACGGGGGGCAGGGGAGAGGGAGAGCAGTGTCTTTTACATGAGAAATTGTTTGGATTGCAAACATTCACTTAAAGCACAAGGAAAAAAACATACATATATACATATATTTCTCAAAAAAGGTAAGGGAAGTGTGTTCCTTCTAATTACCAGCTATTTCAGCTTCAAAGTTCTTGGGGGATCCTTCTTTCTGTTGGTGTTGAATACTCTTTTGTATTCTTGCAGCCACATGACTAATTTCTGCTGTTCCTTTTAAACTCTCATAGGTAAATTTTCTTTCTTATTATAATCCACCAAACCAAAACCAAACCAAACCAAACCAAACCAAACCCATTGCTATCAAGTTGATTCTGACTCATGACGACCCCACAATACAGAGCAGAACTGCCCTGTCGAGTTTTCAAGGAA
Organism: Heterohyrax brucei; assembly: GCA_028571685.1. Lineage (NCBI taxonomy): Eukaryota > Metazoa > Chordata > Mammalia > Hyracoidea > Procaviidae > Heterohyrax > Heterohyrax brucei. Next base: position 96,832,276 of record CM053141.1, on the reverse strand, counting down.
CCCCTGGTGAATTCCAGTTGTTAAGCTTTCGACTAGCAGCTGTAGCTCTGAACCACTGCTCTACCAGGGTTTGGTATAGCCCACAGGCTGAATTTTTTTTTTCCCCCAGAACTTTGGTCTCTTCTCTTGTTTCAGCCACAGGAAACAAGTAAATGCTGTTTAATTACCTACAGGACATACTGTTCAAGTTTGCCTTTGGAGCATTCACAGTGTCTTATGTCCCTTTCTAACTCCATAAGATTATTACCTTTCTTACGTTGTACTTTACACTTACTGAAGGGGTTTCACTTGTACTACCTAACTGACTTTTCCAAAAAACTTGTGTGCAGGTGCCACGGGGTAGTTTTTTTTTTTTTTAATTTCTGTAAGAAGTCAAAATAAGAGGTGCTCAGAGGCAGAGGTGTCTAAGAGAGACACAAATTCCACTTCGAACTGCCAAAAATGTTCGAAACTCACTGTATAGGAGTGTGTGATTTAATGAACAAGGTGCTGATGGCAAGCTGCAGGACTTGAAAAAATCCAGGCAGCTAACATCTAGGTCACATTTGGTTATATACATCGTGAAAAAAAAATCTAGATAATAAAAGAATAATAAATGTTTGTTTCTGTAGTCTTCTTTTGTGTGCGCTTTTCCTCATTAAGACAACAATAATTGTCAGGATTCAGTGGCTTATGTGCCAACATCCCTGAGGTAGGTCCTCTTAGTATTTCTTTATTGGTGACATCTACCTCAACAGCTGCACTTACAGCTTCAACCAACTTTTCTTTTTCACGTGGAAACTCACAGTGATGCTGTGCTTTATCTGGGAGTAAAGAGACAGTCTGTCAGTTTTATTCTCAAATTCATGTAATATACAATCAATCAAGACTGCTCATTGTGATTAAATGAAAGTATACAACCCAAGTTAATTTTGCATGCCTGTCTATCTGCAGGTCCTTCTGCTCTCCCTGTCCAGTGACAGCACACTCCTCCTTTTCATTCTATACTTGCTGTATCATCTTAACAAGCTCCTGTCCCCTCTGCTCCACCCTCTTCTCGCCCATCTAGAAAGAGATCAGTAGGACAGCATCCTATAAATGTATAGGGCCATAAAGTACACACAATATGTGGTCACACTGTGTCCCTGAGTCTCATCCATTTTTCTCCAGTTAAGGGCAGCAGCAGGCCTAGGGGCCATGCTCCCAGGAGATCCCCCAGGCCACTGGACCATCAGTTGTCTTTTCATAAAGCTCTTGAACTGGGCCCCTCTTTTCCTCATGTTGCCACAGGGACTCAACATTGTGTGCCTCATCAGGGCTGTCTTTGGTGGAATCTGGGCACCATCTGGTTCTTCTGGTCCCATACTGATATAGTCTCCCATTCACATGGGTCCTTCTGTATCCTCAGCTCTTTTTCCCTCATTTCTTTGTTGCTCTTGGTGATCATCTGTTTTGGATGAGCTAGGACCATTTGGTGTACCTCCAATGCATTTAACACCCCAGATGCCAGTCACCAATATGGGATGCAGAAGACTCTCCTAGCAATAGGCTAGTTATGCCAATTGGCCTCTATGTCCCCGAAGAGCATGGTCCTCAGACCCTGTCCCTGTTACTCTATCCTTCAAATATTGGGTTGAGATTAGAAGAGCTTTCAGTTTCTAGTAAAGTCCAGTTAAGTTGATTTCCTCTTTACTGTGTGCTGTCTCTGCTTTCACCTAACCAAATTTCTGGCAACTATCTAATCTATGACCAACTCTCTCTTTCCCTCTCCATCTGTGCAGCCATCAAAGAGTCTTTTCTTCTGTACTTAAGTCTATTTTTAAAAACTTATAGCAGGGGTCTCATACAGTACTTGTCCTTTTGCCGCTGATTGATTTCACTCAGCATAATGTAGTCCAATTGAAACCAGGTTATGAGATGCTTCCTAAAATCATCATTGTTCTTTATCATTCATATTGTTCCATTGAGTACATATACCATAGTTTATCCATTCATCTGCTGATGGGCATCTAAGTTGATTCCATTTTTTTGCTATTGTGGACTGTGCTGCAATAAACATTCATGTGCAGGTATCTGTTCATGAGACAGCCTTTATTTCTGTAGGATATATTCTGAGCAGAGGAATTACTGGGTCAAATGGTATTATCAACTTCCAGCTCTTTAAGGAAGTGCAAAATTGCTTTCCAAAGAGGTTATATAATTTACAATCCCACCAGCAGTGTAGGAGAGTTACAGTCTCTCCACAGCCTCTTCAGTATTTGTTGTTTTGTATTTTTTGGATGATGGCCAACCTCGTTAGGGAGACGATGGTATCTCATTGTAGTTTTGATTTGGATTTCTTCGATAGTTAATGATCATGAGCATTTCCTCATGTGTCTTTTGGCTGCCTGGATGTCGTCTTTGGTGAAGTGTCTGCCTTTCTCCTTTGCCCATCACTTAATTGGATTATTTACCTTTTTCTTGTTGATATTTTGCAGTACCTTGTAGATTACAGAGATCAGACATCAGTCTGATATGTAGCTGCCAAATATTTTTTCTCATTCCGTAGGTGGTCTTTTAACTCTTTTGATAGAAGTCGTTGGATGAGCAAAAGTATTTGATTCTTAGTAGTTCCCATTTATCTGTTTTCTGTTGCTCGTGCTTTGTTTCTAAGATTTTGAAGTCTGTCTAAGCTGTGTAATAGAACTTCCACTGTTGACCCTATTTTTTCTTCCATCATCTTTATCACTTTAGATTTGATATTTAAGTCTCTGATCCATTTTGAGTTAGTTCTTGTACAAGGTGTGAGGTATGGATCTTGTTTCCATTTTTGCAGATGGATATCTAATTTTGCCAATGCCACTTGTTAAAGAGACTATTTTTAACCCAGTTTACAATCTTAGGGCCTTTGTCAAATATGAACTGTTCACAAGACATTGGGGGCATCTCTGGGTTCTCAGCTCTGTTCCGATGGTCTATACATCTCTTTTGTACAGTACCAGGCTGTTCTGACTATTGTGGCAGTGTAGCAGGTTCTAAGGTTGGGTAGTGTGAGGCTTCCCACAGTGTTCCTCTTCTTCAGTAGTGCTTTGCTTATCCAGGACTTCTTCCCTTTCCAAATAAAGTTGGTGATTTGTTTCTCCATCTCCTTAAAAAAAATAGACACTGGAATTTGTATTTGGATTGCATTGGAAATATAGATTGCTTTGAGTAAAAGAGACACGTCCACAATGTTAAGTCTTCCTATCCATGAGCAGGGTCATTTTCTCCATTTATGTAAATCTCTTGGTTTCTTGCAGTATGGTCTTGTAGTTCTCTCTCTATAGGTCTCTTATTTCTCTAGTTAGACTTATTCTTCGGTATTTTATCTTCTTGGGGGCTATAGTAAATGGTATTGATTTGGTGATTTCTTCTTTGACGATCTCTTTGTTCGTATAAAGGAATCTTACTGATTTACTTATATTTATTTTATATTCTAATACTTTGCTGAACTCTTTTATTAGCTCCAGTGGTTTACTTATGTATTCTTCAGATTCTCCACATATCCAATCATATCATCTGCAAATATGGAGACTTTTACTCCTTTGCTGATATGTACGCCTTTTATTTCTTTTTCTTGTCTAATTGCTCTGGCTAGAACCTCTAGTACAATATTGAACAGAAGTGGTGAGAGTGAGCATAGTTGTCTAGTTCCTGCTCTCAAGGGGAATTCTTTCAGTCTTTCTCCATTCAGAATGATGTAGACAGTTGGCTTTGCATAGATGCCCCTTATTGTGCTGAGGAATTTCCCCTCGATTGCTATTTTGCTGAGAGGTTTTAGCATGACTGGATGTTGGACTTTGTCAACTGCCTTATCTGCATCAATTGACAAAATCAGATGATTCTTATCCTTTGTGATATTTATGTGGTTGATCACATTAGTTTTTTTTCTGATGTTGCACCAGCCTTGCATCTCTGGTATGAATCCAACTTGGTCATGATGAATTATTTTTTTGATATGTTGTTGAATTACTACTGGCTAGGATTTTATTGAAGATTTCTGCATCTAGGTTCATGAATGATATTTGTCTGTAATTTTCCTTTTTTTGTGGGATCCTTCCCTGGCTTTGGTATCAGGGTTATGCTGGCCTCACATAATGAATTTGGAAGTATTCCATCCCCTTCTATGCTGTGAAATAGCCTCAGTAGTATTGGAGTTAATTCTTCTCTAAAAGTGTGGTAGAATTCTCCAGTCAAGCTGTCTGGGCCAGGGCTTTTTTTGGTTGGTAGTTATTTTTTATTATTATTACTTTTTCAATCTCTTCCTTTGTGATGGGTTTATTAAGTTGTTCTACTCCTAGTAATAATTTTGTTAAGTGATACAAATCTACAAATTTGTCCTTTTCCTCTAGGTTTTCAAATCTGGTAGAGTACAGTCTTTCGTAGTATTCTAATAGTTTTGATTTCATTTGGGTCTGCTGTGATAGATCCCATCTCATTTCTTATTCGAGTTGTCGGTTTTATCTCCTGTTTTTCTTTTGTAAGTTTAGCCAGTGGTTTATCAATTTTGTTGATCTTTTCAAAGAACCAGTTTTTGGTTTTGTTAGTTTTTTCAATTGTTCTTCTATTCCCTATTTAGTTCTGCTCTGATCTTTATAACCTATTTTTTTCTGGTGCCTGAGGAGTTCTTCTGTTACTCTCTTTCTACTTGTTTAAGCTGTAGGGTTAATTCTTTGGTTTGGGCCCTTTCTTCCTTCTGGATGTTTGCATCTATAGAGATGAACTGATTTCTGAGAACTGCTTTGACTGTATCCCATAGGTTCTGGTAGGATGTGTTTTCATTCTCATTTGATTCCATAAATTTCTTGATTTTTACCTTGATTTCTTCTATAGCCCATGGATTCTTCAGCAAGGTTTTATTCAGTTTCCATGAGTTCAAATGTCAACCTATTTTTTTCCTCATTATTGATTTCAACTTTTATGGCTTTATGTTCTGAGAAGATGCTTTGCAATGATTCGGATTTTGTTGAGGCTTGCTTTATGCCCTAACACGCAGTCTATTCTTGAAAATGGTTCCTGTCCACTGGAGAAGGTGTACTTATCTGTTGATGGCTAAAAGGTTGTGTATAGGTCAATGAGGTCTAGTTGGTTAACTGTCTCATCAAGATCTTCTGTATCTTTACTGAGCTTTTTTCTGGATGATCTGTCCATTACTTCAAGTGGAGTGTTGAAATCTCTATTATTGTGAGTGTTCTATTTCATTTTTCAATGTTCTGTTTGTTTGATGTACTTAGGTGCTCTGATATTGGGTGCAGAATCATTTAATATTGTTATGTTCTGCTTATGTATTGAATTTGTCAGCAGTACGGACCATCCTTGTCCATGATGGCCTATTTTAAAGTCTCTTTTATCTGAGACTAGTATTGCCACTCCCGCTTTTCTTTGTATCTCATTGGCTTGGTACACATTTTTCCGTCCTTTGATTTTTGGTTTGTTTATATCTTTGAGTCTAAGATGTGTTTCTTATAAGCAGCATATAGATGGGTTGTATCTTTTGATCCAGATGTCACTCACTGTCTCTTTATTGGTGCATTCAGTTCATTTCCATTGAGTGTAATTATCGATACATATGTGTTTAGTGCTGTTATTTGTGATGCATATTATTGTTGTGTTATTGATGTTTTCTATGTTGCTCTTAATATTCTGTTCTCAGTTTATGGGTTGACTTTTCATGTATTTCAGTGTTGCTGTTGAGCTTGTTGCAACTCCTGTATTATGCTTCTTGTTTTAATATGTCACATTGGTATTTTGCTTTGCAGCTACTCCTATGACCACCCTTATGAGTCTGTTTAAACCAGACTTTAATGTTTGTATATTATTTTAATTTTCTCTCTATATGAAAGGGTTATAACTAGTGTAATATATTCCTCTTTTTAGTGTGATGATTCCATGGTTTTTGTGTTATCATCACTGGTTTCCGTCTTTTAATATTGTAGTTTTGAATGAGCTTTGTGACTTCCCTAACTGAGTAGGATTTTGGGTGCTGTGTCCTGCAATGTCTCCTTAAATATACACTTGATGGCTTTGTTTTTCTAAGCAAAGAGCTTCTTTCAGTATTTCTTGTATTTTGTGTTTGGTTTTTACAAAGTCTCTAAGCTTCTGTTTATCTGCGAATATCTTAATTCATTTTCATATCTGAGAGACAATTTTGCAGAATATATAATTTCTGGCTGGAAGTTTTTCTCTTTCAAGGCTTTGAATGTGTCATCCTACTGCCTTCTTGCCAACATTGCTTCTGCTGAGAAGTCAGAGGAAAGCGTACAGGGCTTCCCTCTGTATGTTAGCTTTGCTTTAAGCCTCGCTGCCTTCAAGAGCCTCTGCTTATGTTTCATTTTATTAAGCTTGATTGTAACATGTCTTGGTGTCTTTCTTTTGGGGTCTAGTTTTTGTGGCATTCAATAACCAGTTTGGATAACTGTGTTCTCTTCTTTCATGATTTCAGGGAAGTTTTCTGTCAGCAATTCTACAACAATATTCTCTGTTTTCAGTTATCACTCCCTGTTCAGGAACTCCAATTATTCATAAACTATTCCTATTAATAGAGTTCCACATGTTTCTCAATGCTTCTTCATTTGTCTTATTTCTTTTCTCTGACTTCTCCTCATAAATGCTGGTGTTAGTTGCTTTATCCTCAAGCTCACTAATTCTAACTTCCATCTCCTCAATTCTGCTTTTTTGGCTTTGGATTGAATTCTCTAATTCTGTAATTTTACTATGGATCTGCTGGATTTCAGACTGTTAAAGTTCCATCAGTTCAAATAACTTACTTAATTTTTCATTTTGCTCTGTCTTCTTTTGTTTAATCTTTAGAAGGGCTCTATACATAATTCTTTCATAGTTGACCTCCATTAGTTTCAGAGAGGCTTCTTCATCTGGGAAATTTTTTTAGTCTTTATTTTGGGAGTTTTCCGGAGCCATGGTGGACTCCTTCTTTAAATAGTTAGCTATAGATTGTTGTCTTCACACCATCTAGAAGCTGTTCAGTTTCTCTCATGTTATCTCAACAGGAGCTGAGGCATATTTCTAAGAGGGGAGTTGGTCACCAGCCACCACTGTGTCTTCTAGTAACTGGCCCCAGGTACGCTCTTGGGGTGGCAGGCTCTGCCTCCTGGCTGGCAAAGACAACATCCTATTTATGGAGTCACTAGGGGGGCAGCATCTGATGCTATGACATGGATCTGTGAAGGGTGGAGGAGACTCAGCAGTCAGGTCTCCAGGCCAGCCAAGCCAAGTGCCGTCGAGTCCAGGTGGTCTTATTTTAAAAACATACTTTACTGCTAAGCAAGGAGCTGTCCAACAGCTGCTGAAATCAGTCAGGCCTTCAAGTGTGGCAGGCCCTACCTTCAAGCTGACAATGAAAGCACCTCATAGGCTGTCCCCAGATGCTATGACATAGTTCAAAGTAGGGAGGGGTAACAGCCTTGTTGTCATCCTCTGCCAGGCCCCACTCATAACTCTAGGTACCACCATCCTAAACACAACTTTTCTGCTGGAGAAGCACTTTCCAGATAGGCACTCCTTCTCAGTGTGTGAATCAAGCCAAGCTAAGACCTCTGGGTGGGTGACTCCACTTTCCAGCTGACCAAGATGGTGTTTTACCTGAGCTGTCCTTCTTGCCATGAAACAGCAGAATCTGTGGCACAGCTCAGAAATGAGAGAGTGGAGGAGCAGTGATGCCCTCAGTCTTCAGCTAGGCTCTCAAAATGTGGCTGCCCCAAGTACAGTCTCTCTGTTGTGCTGTTGCTGTCAGCAATTCTACAACACATGCTGTTTATTTAAGCACTGCAGCTTGGCATATTCACTGGCTCATGCCTAGTCCCCACCTCCTGGATAACAAAGAAGGTGTCAGTATCTGCACTCCTCACAAACAGTGAATCAGCAGAAGCAGGACTCAGCATGCCTCTGCCTTATGTTAGTGAGAAGTAGTTTCCCATTACTTGTGCATAGTCCAATCTGACAACTTGATGCCATATCCTAGGGCTCTCTGGACATTCACATTGTTCTAGTCAATTACCATTCCAGGCCTTATTTCTCAGAAGGAATCGAGAAGATGTGTGTCTAGTTTACCATCTTGAACCCACCACCCCCAAAGTACTTTCTAAAACTGAACTAGTTGGCTAATTAAAAGAATTTTAAGACTACTATTATTATGACAATATATACTGTTATTAACAAAGACAATACCCCCCCTCCCCATGGCCACTGAGTTGATTCCAATAAATAAAGACTATAGGTCAGACTAGAAGTGCCTCACAGGGTTTTCAAGGCTATAATCTTTACAGGAGTGGAGTGCTACACTTTTCTCTGTCAGGGCTACTGCTGTGTTCAAACTGCTGTCCTTTTGGTCAGCAGCTCAACACCGAGCCACTGTGTCACCAGGGCTCTAAAAACAATAACTTTGGTAGGAAACATTTACTATGTACATAACTCCAGCATAGAAATCAATCCATACACACATTATCAAGCATGATCATTACAACAACCCCATGGTGCAAATGGGGAAAACAACACCTAAACTATACAGGATCAAATTACCAGAGCACAAATAGGCTTGTTCTCCTTCAATTCTACCTCTACAGTTCCAACATTATTTCCACAATCCCAGGTGTGTTCCACAGTTTCTGGCACAGCTCCAGCCTTCTGGAAAGGGTTATCCCACATACAACATAGCTCTGTTCCCATACTCCCAGACACAGATGATTAGCTCAGAAATGGGAACCCTTCCCAAAGACAGCCATTCTTCTGAATTGCCACTGATACAACTTGGTGACACTGCTGAAATCTGAGCTAAGTAGCTTTTCTTATTTTGAGAAATAGTTGCCAGTTAGTGGTAGGTACTGGAACTGATATAAAGGCAGGGCTAATAGCCACATTGAGTAAACACACAATGACCATGCAGAAGAAACCAAGAGAACAGAGGAGTGGAGAACAGGAGAATACAGGAGGGGAGAAAAGGGAATAGAAGATGGCACAAAGTGACAGAAGTCTCTGTGGTCCCTGAGAGGTAAAAGTGCATAGCTTCGGTTTCCAGCATTTTAATTCCTGATCCTATGGAGTCCAAATATATCTCATTTCCTGCCTTTGACAATATGCTGGCTGACAATTAGCCAAAGACAATGCCTTGGCTAAACTCACATAACCAGATAGATGGAGACAGTTCAGTGCTCAGAATTGGCTCCATACTTACTCCAACCTTTCTCCAAAGAGATCCATTAAAGTTGAACTCTTTTGATTAACCATGAAAAAGAGACTATCCTTGCAAAACTGAGACTCACTGGAATAACTACAAATGACCCAAAGATGGATTCTGTGACTTGGCCCCAAGTTGTTTACTCCTTCACAGCAGGCTGAAGCCTGTTAGCTCAAAAGAGCCCACCAATATCAAACTCAACCTTGTACTCATGGAATTGCTTTTAAAATAGCTCCAATAAGCATAATTTTAGCCACTGAAAGCCTGGCTGCTTTATATACCCTGAAAAACTGCACCCAACATCTGCTGATTACAGATAAAGTAAAATACTGCAGTTGTACAGATTCTACAATGCTGTTATCCTTCAGAGCTCTCGGACTCACAAACTCTCTACCTCAATAACCACCTACAGACAAGTAAGCCTCCACCTCTCCCCTCCTCCTCTATGATGGGAATTTTCTTGTTTTTCCCCTCTGACGGTTCCCTGAGACACTTTCCTTTGGAAGACCTCGTGCTACGGACTGTCAAACCTAACCCAACCCAACCAGCTTCCGTGGAGTCATTTCCTGCCCATGGAAGACACCATGAGCACTGCAGAGTTAAAAAGAGAGGAGAAAGAAAGAGAGAGAGAGAGAGAGAAAGGAAGGGAAGAAAGAAAGAAGGAAAGAGAGAGAGAAGGAGAGAGAGAAAGAAAGAGAGAAAGAAAGAAAGAAATGTCCCTAAATATGAATGTCCCTAAATATGCTGATGACTCTATTAACTTCTCTTTACTTAAAGTGACACTCCTGTATGGCACAGTCCACACATTTGCTGTTAACTTTTTGGCTACTAAGAAAGTCCTGACAATCTACTTCCCAATATCAGCTATCAAAAGTCCAACAGAGCAGTTATATTATGACGTACATGAAGTCACTGTGGGAAGGAACAGCCCAACAGAGCACAATTACATTCTGACATACAAGAGGTCACTGTGAGTAGGAACAGAATTGGGTAGTCTGGCTTTACTAGGTCTTTTAATGCAACTATAATGGCCATAACTAAAATACAGCTAACGAGCAAGTGAAAAAGAAAATAAGAGAAAGTGAACACAACAGCCTGTTCTATTCTTTCAAAAACATTGCTCTTGAAGATGTAGCAGGCTATCTCTACTGTGTCTGTCTATTTTGGAACTCACTATGATTTCAATCAAGCTCATGTGCCTGCAAAAACTGGATGATCAATAAGGAAGACTGAAGAAGAGCCGACTTTTTTGAATTGCACTGTTGGAGAACACTGAATATATCATAGACTGCAAAAGAAAGAACAGTTCTGTCTGGGAAGAAGTACTGCTAGAATGCTGCTTAAAGGGCAAGGATGGTTAGACTACATGTCACATACTTTGGACATACTATCAGCTCCTGGAGGAGGACATTGTGCTTGGAAGAGAGTCAGCAAGAGAGGGGAAGACCCTCAGACAGAAGGACCAACAAAGTGGATGCAAGAATAGCTCAAGTATCATGACTGTGAGAGTGGCACAGGACCAGGCAGTGTTTCATTCTGTTGTACACATTGGGCCTGTTACACACATGAGTTGGAACCTGCTCAATGGCATCTAACAACAAAAACATATGCCATGGTTAATACTGCTATCTGTTATGGACTGAATTGTGTCACCCTAAAATATCTACCAACTTGGCTATGCCATGATTCCCAGTATTATGTGACTATCCACCATTCTGTCATCTGACGTAGTTTTCCTATGTGTTGTAAATTCTCTCTCTTATGATGTAAATAAGATGGGATTAGTGGCAGTTATGTTGGTGAGGTGGGAATCAATTTACAAGGTTGGGTTATGTCTTAAGACAAACTCTTCTGAGATATAAATGAGAGATGAGAGTAGAAACATGGCGAATTAGGGGAGGACCTCATACTGCCAAGGAGCAATAGCTAGAAGAATAGCATGTCCACTGGACCTGGGGTCCTCGTGCTGAGAAGCTCCTCCATCTGAGAAGACCGATGACAAGGACTTTGTACCTAGAGCTGACAGAAAGAGAAGACCTTCCCCTGGAGCTGGTACCCAGAATTTGGACTTCTAGTCCCCTGGACTGTGAGAGAATGAACTTCTCTTTATTAAAGCCATCTACCTGTGGTATTTCTGTTATAGCAGCACTAGATGACTAAGACACTGATTCTATGCATAAACACAAGAACAAGAATCAGGCTAAGCTTTAAAGATTTAAAATATATCCACATACTTCTATTACTTGAGAAGGTTAAGCAAAAGAAAAATGTAAACGTATCAGAGCAGTAGTGTTTCATCGACTTAAAAAGAGCAGATTTTTTAATTCATTGGCTACTAAAATGTCTTAAAATTTGAATAGTCATAGTACACCCACAAAACTACAGAATGATATAAGGACTGTCAATTAAGTTTGTGAACTCATCCCAGAAAAGTGCTACATACCTCATTGCTTAGTATCACTACAGTCACCTTTGAAGTACTCTACTTGACAAGCTATGCACCGATGCCAATGCAAAGTCCACTCTTCAAGCAATTTTAGTATTCCCTTCCTGGAATGACCATCCTAGTTGTCATCATATTACCCTTGATGTCCTGAATGTCACCAAAATGTCTTCCTTTCAATATTTCCTTTAGCTTCGGATAAAGAAAAAAGTCAATGGGGCCAGATCAGGTGAGTAGGGAGGGTGTTCCAACAGTTACTTGTTTACTGGCTAAAAACTCCTCACAAACAACTACACAGTTAAGTTCATGAACTTGCCACCTCCCCCCCGTGTGCAATGGCCATTGCAGAAAGAGTCCCCAAACTGCTGTGAAGGATGGATTAGATGCTGGAAACAGTGTATAGCTTCCCAAGGGGAGTACTTCAAAGGTGACCATAGTAATATCCAGCAGTGAGGTATGTAGTACTTAGAACAATTAAGTTTGTGGACTTAACAGTCAGACCTCATATTTTATGTAATTGGAACCCTCGTAGCGGGTGGTTAAGAGCTTGGTTGTTAAGCAAAATGTAGGCAGTTTGAATCCACCAGTAGCTCCTGGGAAACCTGTGGGGCAGTTCTACTCTGTCCTAGAGGGTTGCTATGAGTCAGAATCAACTCAGTGGCAATGAGTTTGGTTTTGGTATTTTACATAATAAGTTTTCAGAGAATAAGACAAAGTTGCCCACATCCTGGTTCACTGAAAAGGTAAGACACATTAACAAACAAATTTCAAAGACGAAAAATGGCCCAAAGTATTAACAGATTAAACTACAACCACCACCAAACCCTCTGCCATTGACTCACTTCTGAATCGCAGTGACCCTATAGGACAGAGTACAACTGCCCCCATACGGTTTCCAAGGAGTGCCTGGTGGATTCAAACTGCTGATCTATTGGTTAGCAGCTGAACTCTTTTATTTACTTAAGAGAATTTTTTTATTGTACATTAGATGAAAGTTTACAGAACAAACTAGCTTTTCATTAAGTAGTATACATACTGTTTTAAGACACTGGTTGATAACTCTATGATGCATCAACACTATCCCTCCTCAACCTTAGATTCCCCATTGCCAGCTTTCCTGTCCCCGCCTGCCTTCTAGTACTTGTCCCTGGGCTGGCGTGCTCCTTTAGTCTTGCTTTGTTTTATGGGACTGTCTGTTCTCTGGCTGAACGGGGAACCTTTATTACTGAGCTAAAGCTTGTTCAGGAGCCATATGCTCAGGTTCTCTAGTCTCTGCCAGGTTAGTAAGTCTGGTCATGTGTGTGTGTGTGTGCATGTGTATGTGTTTTACAGTTTTGTTCTACATTTTTCTTCAGGTCTGGCCAGCATCCTTTATTGTGCTCCTTGTCAGAGCAGTCAGTGGTGGTAACCAGGCACCATCTAGTTGTGCTGGACTCAGTCTGGTGGAGACCATGGTGTCGTGGGCCATTAGTCCTTTGGACTTATCTTTAATTTTCTTCATTCTCCGTTGCTTCTGACAGGATGAGCCCAGTGGAGTGTCGCAGATGGCTGTTCACAGGCAGCTTAACTCTTATTCACCACACCCCTAAATTTCCATTAACAGGCTCAGAGATCGTTAAGAAAAAATTGACTGAAAATTATGACAAGCAAATAATTTTTTTTTTCTGTTGCTCTTTCAAGAAATTTGAATCTCAGTCAACTGCTTCCTAATCTACTTGATGATACTGTTGAAATCAGTGTCTTGTGCAGTTCTTAGCGATTTCGCTCCAAGTATGTTCCACTGAATTGAGCTCTTTCAGAATTTTATGAAAATAAGATTGGTCTGACTTGTTATTTCTCATATGTACTAATGTTCTATGTTCTCAATAAAACCAAATTTTTGAAACTGGAAAATATGATTGTACTAGAATATTCAAAGGTGTTCTGCCCTTAGCCTTTGCTCACTAAGCCTCTGAACAGATGATTAGAAATTGTTTTCTCTTCGTCAGGACCTTTCTGAATCTAAGGGTAGTAAAACAGTTGGTACTTACAGAGGTGATCATGAAAATGCAAGATTAATGACCAAAAATATATTCTACCATTTGCTCTGTCAGAATTCACTGACAACACCTGTGTACAAGGGTCCTCAGTGTATAGGCACAATTAAGAAAACAGCTTTAGGTGAGATTAATCCTTCATCATACAGACCAGATTTGGTATTACCCAACTTACATTAATGTGAAAGATGTGACTACTGTTTGCTTTTTTCAATCTGGGATTCCAACAAACACAAAATATTTAGGAATAGTTCAGAAGAAACTGAAGTCTCCAGGTAGTGCAAACAGTTAGCATTCTTGTTTGCTAACCCAGAAGTTAGAGGTTCAAGTCTATCCAGAGATGTCTTGGGAGAAAGGCCTTGCAACCTATTGCTGAAACACTAGTCCTTGAAAACCCTATGGAGCACTGTTCTAATCTGACACAGATGGGGTCACCACAAGTTAAAACTGACTCAACAGTCAGTTTGGAAGAAGCTGGGGGCCAGGTATCACAGCCTAGCATAAGTCTTACTTCCTTTTCCTCATGAAGAATTTGTAGGCTTTGAAATGTTCCCTCTCTACATACTCTTACAACACACTTGTATAGACTTAACTTATAGCCCATGAAAAATGTAAGAAAAGTAGAGGTATACAGGTCCACACTTTGACGCTGCCACTGTGGGCCACTTTACTAATCATGTACTTGTTTCAAGCAGCTCCGGAAGGCAAAAAAATCCTGATAGCAAAGGTGAAGACGTCTTGAAATTTGGCAAACATTACTTTCGAGATGGACACTACAGCTTTTCATTATCTACCAGAGTTCACAGGAAGCAACCAAAGTACATTGTTCGGATGATTAGGCCCACGATTCCCATGGATTTACACGAAAGTTGCAAACATTCCAAGAACCCCCACACCCCAGCCACCCAGCAGTCACCACAGGGTTAAACACTCAGTTATGCCTCCTGACATCTCCAGTCATGTTAACAGTCACAGCACACTGCAGGAACAGACATTCCTAAACAGTGACTTGGATTCATTAAGGAACTGCTAACTGTGGTCTTACTCTGCTTACAAAGGACCACACATTTCCTTGCTCTATCTGTAACATTGTAATTCTTAAAATCCTGGAAAAACAGGGTTATGTTTCAACTCTTAAGAAAATCAGGGTACTTACTTTTGCAAATAACATGCCCACATAAATAATGCTTGAATGTATGCGTGTGCACGCACACACACAGCATGCCTAGGAAAACAATGTCTGAGGAGGCTGCATGGTTGGCAAAAAGAGAATATAAAATGTGAGTTATTTCTGTGAAAACATGCTAGGTGGGGTTTTATATCAACTGTTTTAAGGACATTGGTTGAAGCTGCAGATAACATACATAGTTGTGGCTAAACGTTAACAATGAGCTCTACTGCAAAGTCCATTTCAGTTGTGATATATTGAGTATTTTACTGAACAAATCTTTAAGGATCTTGGTCTTTACTGAGTAATAAGCTAGCACATCAAAAATGTGCTTTAAAAGATCTATTCTCAATGTGCTCGTAGCATATGGCTGTGAGAATTGGTATTTGACAATATTATGAATTAGTATTTGTCATGGTTTGAATTGTGTCCCCCCAAAAATGTGTGCAGCCATGTGGCTGGGATATGGTTCCCAGTATCTTGGAAATGTCCTCCATTGTGCGGTTTTGCTAACCTGTATGTTAAAGGATT
This sequence comes from Heterohyrax brucei, assembly GCA_028571685.1. Taxonomy (NCBI): domain Eukaryota; kingdom Metazoa; phylum Chordata; class Mammalia; order Hyracoidea; family Procaviidae; genus Heterohyrax; species Heterohyrax brucei. The sequence continues at coordinate 96,816,911 of CM053141.1, read as the reverse complement.
AGGGTGGGGCTGTGAATTCCTGCTATGGGGGAAGTTTCCCTGGAGTATGGCTTGCCCCACCCTTAATGCTTTTAGCTTGCAAGGAATAAAAGGAAAAAGAACCAAGGACAATTTGAGAACCTCGCTACCATCAAGCAAGCAGCACCGGGAGCAGAACGCGTCGTTCAGACCAGAGGTTCTTGCGTTAGGACACTCCCTGGAAAATGACTGATGCAATACCGGACTTTCCTCCAGAGCCGTCAAGGGGAAAGTCTTTCCCTGGAGCGGACACCCTGAATATGGACTTGCAACCTACCGGACTGTGTAAGAATAAATCTTTCTTTGTTAAAGCCATCCACTCTGTGGTATTTCTGTTAGAGCAGCCCGTGAGAAGCTGAGCTGCCTCAGTCTCAAGAGGTATGGCCATGACCTCGGGTTTGAAAGGGTGGAACCATGGCGTGCTGTGTTCATAAGGGTGGAATTGCCACTCAGTTGGGCTTAGGGTGCTCCTAAAGCCAATGGGACAGAGTTTCTGTCCAAGTGGGCCTTGAAGGCAGACTTGTAGCACGGGGCTGGAGGTCTCCACTCAGAAACCTGAGAGTGTGGCCGATACCTAGAGTCTGGAGAGCATTGCTGTTGTGTAGAATGTCTCAGAAAATGTAAGAGTATTTCCAAAGCTTTGAGGGCTAATGTAATGTGTTCTGTTGACTTGCCTGTTGCCTGTTAATGCCTTCTAAGTTTCACAGATGTAGAAGAGTTTTTGTATTTTGGACTTGGAACTGATTTAAGACTTCTGTTATATGGATGGACATAATTTTGCTATGGTGAGATGAATGTGTTAAATGTTTTGTGATGTGATTTTTGGGTTGTCAAAGGGTGGGATGTCATGGTTTGAATTGTGTCCCCCCAAAAATGTGTGCAGCCATGTGGCTGGGATATGGTTCCCAGTATCTTGGAAATGTCCTCCATTGTGCGGTTTTGCTAACCTGTATGTTAAAGGATTAGGGTGGGGCTGTGAATTCCTGCTATGGGGGAAGTTTCCCTGGAGTATGGCTTGCCCCACCCTTAATGCTTTTAGCTTGCAAGAAATAAAAGGAAAAAGAACCAAGGACAATTTGAGAACCTCGCTACCATCAACCAAGCAGCACCGGGAGCAGAGCACGTCCTTCAGACCAGAGGTTCTTGTGTGAGGACGCTCCCTGGACAATGACTGATGCAATACCGGACTTTCCTCCAGAGCCGTCAAGGGGAAAGTCTTTCCCTGGAGCGGACACCCTGAATATGGACTTGCAACCTACCGGACTGTGTAAGAATAAATCTTTCTTTGTTAAAGCCATCCACTCTGTGGTATTTCTGTTAGAGCAGCCCTAGCTGACTAAAACAGTATTTATTGAGTATTGTTTATATGTCCTGCAATCTTGAAGTTACAGCTGGAAACATAAGAAATGTAAAAGGATAACTCCTAATAGACAGCCCTAAACTAGATACCAGATACACAGGTACAAAGTAATCTTTACTGTATTTAGATGAAAATGATGTTGCTTCTGAGTGTGTGTGTGTATATATACACATACATATATGTGCATATATGTATGTGTATATATATACACACATATATGTATATATACATATGTATGTGTATATATACATATATGTATGTGTATATATATGTATGTGTATATATACACATACATACATGTGCATATATGTATATATATACAAACATATGAAAGGACAGAGTAGGGTGAAGCCTTTTACTTACAGGAAAACAGCTCTTTCAAAAATAAATTAAGTCTATCAGTTAAGAATGAAGGCTCTAGAGATATACTGGATCAATCTCATGTGCACCTCTTAATGATTGTGTGATTTGGGTCAATATTTAACTTCTCCGTATCTTACTTTCTCTAATAATACAATAGAGGATTAAAAAACACCCACCTCAAAGCAGTGGAGTGAGACCTGAATGAGTCAGTACATGTTAAGCTCTGGATCAGAGTCTGACAAGCTGTAGGCACTCAATTAAGATACTTAGTATTGTTATCATCATCTATTATCAATCCCCAAATCCTCTTACTTATATACATGACTTAACCTGTATTTAAGGAAAAAGAAGTTACCACAAAAATACAGAGGGAGGTGAGAGCACTCACCAATTTTTTCATGTGTCAGGGAAAATGCTGTCTATACAATGTCAGTGAAAGAAACATCTTTCAACTGGGGTAAGTCGGGGAGGCCTTCATGGAAGAGGTGGGATTTTGAAACCAGCGTTTTCTCTCTCAAATTCCTTACTAATCAGCAGATGCTTAATGTGATTCAATCATGCAAATAAGATGAACGGCTGTGTCTACAGCAGGTCTATAAGAGGGAAGGAAGAAAACTTTCCCCTTGCTCTTCTCCCCCATGACTCATGCACGTTTCTGAAAAATATGTTGTTGCAACTTAGTTCACAGGGGCACAGATCTTTCTAATTTGAAAGTCAATTAATTACGGGCCATCCAAAGAAACCAAGAAAGACACAGGTATTAATACTTAAAACAAGTTCACAATCACCCCACCGCAAGCTGACAGGTCAGGCGGTCCCAGCAGCTGTGGACTGAGCTGTTGGTTCAGAGGCTTCTCTAAAAATACGAAGGAAGGTTCCTTATCTGCCACTCTCCAGTCTCCCCATCCTCCTTCCATTATAAAGTCTCACAGAGAGGGCATGAGGAAAAGGTCGAATTGCTGATGTTTATCTAGAAGAGGAGTGTTCTCATCTGTAGAAAGCCTGCATTCCGTAGCGGGTGCCTACTGCAGGATTCCCAATGTTGACTGCTAGAAGGCAGGGCATTATGAATGCCCCCATCTTACCTCAGAAAGACAGCAGACTTTTTCCTTTCATTAAAAAAAAATTTTTTTTCACAGAATCTTACAACTAGAAAGGAATTGCAGAGGCCATCCCATCCTCCCCCTAGCTTTATCCAATGACTTTTGAGGCTTGCCCAGAACCTCACGGTCCAAACTCTAAGGTCAGTGATCAAACTGAGGCTCCTAGGTGTAAGTCCGACTCCACAGAAAAATAGCCCAAAAATGTTTTCATAAGCTGTATTCTGCTAATGATCTAATGTCCCTTTTTAAGGTAGTATTTTAAGTGCTTTATTTCACTCTGTGTAAGAACTCCTGGGAGCTAGGTATGAGTCGGGATAGACTCGATTGCAGTAGGTTTGGCTTTGGTTTTTAGTTAGGTAGCTACTGGAAACCCTGGTGACATAGAAGTTAAGGGCTACAGCTGACTAACAAAAAGGCCAGCAGTTCAAATCCACCAGGTGCTCCTTGGGGCAGTTCTACTCTGTCCTATAGGGTCATGATGAGTCAGAATCACCTGGATGACAATAAGTTTGTTTTGGAAACCCTGGTGGTGTAGTGATTAAGTGCTACAACTGCTAACCTAAAGGTTGGCAGTTCAAATCTAACCAAGTACTCCTTGGGAACTCCATGGGGCAGTTCTACTGTGCCCTACAGGGTTGCTGTGCATCAGAACCGACTTGATGACAATGCTTCTGGTTTTGTTTTAGGTAGCTACTGAAAACCACAGAATGAAACACCAAACATGCGTATTTCTGAGCACAATAATCAGAAGTCATGACCTCAGTAGATTAAAAAAGACAAAACAAACCCACTGCTGTCAAGTTGATTCCAGCTCATAGTGGCTCTGCAGGACAGAGAGGAACTGATCCACACAGTCTCCAAGGACTGCCTGGTAGACTTGAACTGCTGGCCTTTTAGTACTATATATTAACTTTTTTGAAAAATATAAACTTCATACAAAATAACAAGTTGCATTCAGTCAGAAATGTAACACAGATAGGAGGAAAGGGAAACGCATCCCAAAGGGCACTCTGTTATTTATAAGCCCCCTTTCACCAGTGCCCTTTTCTTTCCCCAGGGGGAAAAAAAATTGGCTTCAGTTGAGTCAATATTTTATCATAAGGAATTTATTTTTGTCAACAGGATGTTCCTGTTATTTTCAAGTCCTGCCATTTCAACAACAGGATTTCAGTGCAGTGAAACGGGGAGGAGAAGAGTAACACTCATTTCTGGGCATGCTCACAAATGTGTGAGAAAATTCTCAATTGTCTCAATTTTGCTTAAAAGACTTAAGGTTGTCTTTTCTCATGGACTTCCTGAATCTTCTCTCATCAGAAAAATAAAACATCTTATATTCAGTGAAGATTTCCAGCTGAAGTTCGTAACTTCATAAATGCAGAGCTGGGCTGGCCAAAGTCCTCAAAAATTTCCCTTTATACTGACGTGCTAGTTTGTTTGTCCTTTTCTTTCTCCCTTTCTTCAAATAAAAGTTGCCACAAGATGGAAAGAGTTTTCGAAAGACACTGAAATTTCAAGTGTACAATATGTGGGCAATCTGGGTGGCAGTATATGCTTTTCCGTGATAAGATCTCACCAAAAGTCAGGGTTGTTCTTCGTACCTCAGCTGAGGGCCTACAGCTCAGTTGTGTGGAAAGGGGTCAGGAGAAATCCGCTTCTCTAAGCCAATCAAACACCTGCTTGACGACTCAACTGCCTGCTGTCACTAAGAGCAGACTAATCTGAGTTTGATTGCAAGTGAAAATATACCACCCTCACTATTGTGTGGGACATTCTGAATTCAAGAAAGAACAAGATAATTTCACAAGATAGAGAGTGAAGGCAAAGTACGGATTCTGAGTCAAATAGGTCTGGCTTTGAACCCTGAGACTGCTGTTTAACAGCGGTGAGACTCTGGGCAAGTAAGTCACCTATAAGGAGACCCACTTCATTTGCAAACGAGGACTGTAATCTATTTTTTTCAAAAGTCTTGTGAGGAATGGAAACTCTGGTGGTATAGTGGTGAAACGCTCCTTGGAAGTCACTCCTTAGAAACTCTATGGAACAGTTCTACTACGTCCTACAGAGTTGCTATGAGTCAGAATCTACTGGATGACAGCCGGTGGTACTGTGAGGAGTAAATGAGATATTGTAATTAAAGTTCTTAGCAGTTTCTAACGTATAACAAACACAACCATTGGCACCAAGTTGATTTTGACTCACTGCAACTCTACAGGACAGAGTAGAAATGCCCCACAGGGTTTCAAAGGAACAGCTGGAAGATTCAAACTGCTAACTTTTTGGTTAGCAAACAAGTTCCTAACCACTGTACCACCAGGGCTGCAATACATGGTAAACCCACTGCCGTCAGTCAATTCCAACTCAAACAACCCTATAGGACAGAGTAGAACTGCCCTATAGAGTTTCCAAGGAGCACCTGTTAGATTAGAACTGCTGGCCTTCTGGTCAGCAGACACAGCACTTAACCATTATGCACCAGGGTTACAGTAAACGAAAGCCCTTATTATTACCCACTTTAGCATTTGAACTGCTTTACTTACTTGGTGAAAACAACTGAATACCTACTCATGTACAGAAATCATACATGATGTTTAACTGCATTCATATTCCATTTCATATGAAACTCAAACATTTGGTTAACACAAAATTGATTTTTGCAACAGCCGGCTTATTAGAGGTCTTAATCCACAAACCGTCATTAACTCTAAATGGGTTCCTAGTACTGTTTCTCAAAGGAGAAAGCATTTCTTTTAAGAGAAGTCACAGAAGAGACCTAAATATAAAAGCTCAGGGTCAATGTTGAGTAAAATGAAAGCAAGACAGACATACAGTGTTTTCTAAATGTGTATTTAGATCTCTATTTGGTTTGGCTAAGGTAACCCCAAAATGTCCACAGTAAATCCTAGAATGAAAATCACAGAAAGATTAGATGGTAATTCAACCTTCATGCTGTGATGTAAATCACATAAATGCTGAGAAGAGTTTCTCTGTGATTGCTGTTTTGAAGGTTGGGGGAACACACACAATCTCAGTGGCCTCCCGCACTTTGTCTATGCTGCTATTTTCATAGCTATGTTGCTGTACTTGGAATTCTGAAAGAAAAAAATAAATCTTCTTCGGTATCTGAAGCAGTTTTATTAAAAGGCTCTTAAAATATTATTTTAATATTTTAGTAGCAGTAACTAGCACCTTCACGACTTTTTTTCTTTTTTTTACTTTCCCCTTCAGCAAAGAGGCCCTACAGCTTCCTTACACTTTATCCTATCTACAAAACTCTCAAGGTCAACTGGTGCTCCTAATGGAGTTTCAGATAGCTTACAAAGACACATGCTCTATGTAAGATAAAATAAACTAAAAATTAAATTAGGCAAAGAAGAGTAAGGAATGTAAGAATGAACCTGAAGCGTATGCCATTTGCAAAAAATGAGTTATATATTCAAACCAGTTTGTTCTCTCTAGTAGCTGTTGCAGGCATGCACGCGCATGCATGTGCACACCCCCCAACACACACACACACACACACACACACCCATAATCCAAGAGAAGCATGATTCTTTCCAGTATGACAGCAGCATGGTTGCTGTATCATGTAATGGACAATGTGTGTGACCTTATATTTATGGAAAATCTAGCAGCACTGACTTTCACATGACTGCTATTAATTCATTTAACATACATTCCTAAAGCAACAACTATGTGCACACTGTTTGCTACACTCTAAGCGTACAGTGATAAATAAGACATGCCACTTTGCCTGGAAAAGGTCAGAGTCTAGTGTGAAAGAGACATTCCTGTCAAATCTTAATGCAATGTGTTAAATGCGATAGCATGGCCACCTGCACTGCGACGGGAGCTCAGAGGAAGGAGTAACTGTGTGCAGGGGAGTTGGACAATAAAATCCTATTTGCTAAGAAAGAAGTAAGATGGGAATTGAGGGTAACATTTGTTACTTAAAGGATCTGCTATGAAAATAAACTGGACAGTCTTAAGAGAACAGACTCCTTTTCTTGGACAATGGCAAGGAAAGGGCAATGCTCAAAACGTTTCTCAGCTTTGTTTCCTGTTGGTCCAGGAATCATCTGTGCTCTTATAAAGGGAAACATGGTTAGAGATTTTCAGGAAGGTAACATAATTATGATTAATCTTTGTTCCTCTGGAGCTATAAAACTTTCAAGGTCAAGGATTTGTGAATGGGCTTTGGGTGGTGAGTTGGGATGTGACTTTCAGAGCTACTTATCACAGAGTTAAAATATAGACTCGATTGGCCCAAAAGTACAAGGCCTGTGTGTTTTACTGAACATAAGAGAAGGCCCTATGGAGGAAGACACATCATTTTGTAAGCCCTCCAATACAGTCCATGTGAGAATAATTATGGAGGAATGACCAAGAGAGGTACCCCAGAAGAGTTCTTAACAAGCCTCAGACAATCCAGAAATCACAGCTTCATCAGAAAGGTGGCAGTGGCTGAACCACTGCTCCCTCCTTAGGGACCTTCAACTGAATGAAAATGACCGACTATGACCCATGAGATCAAAGCTGGTGGGGGACGAGGCTGGGGAGGCAGGCTTGAGGGGAATTCATTCACAACCCCTTGAAAACTTCCCTTTTCTTTTATCAGCCTGTGAGGAGCACTGGAGATGCAGCGGTTAAGCTCTCCGCTGCTAACTGAAAGCTTGGTGGTTCAAACCCAACAAGCGCTCCACAGAAGAGTGACGTGGCAGTCGGCTTCTGTGAAGATTTACAGCCTTGGAAACCTATAAGGAAGCTCTGCTCTGTTCTAAAGGGTCGCTATGAGTAGAAACTGACTTAAGGTTAATGGTTTATTAATCTGTAGCTAAAAAAATAACAACTTAAGAAAGGTCCAATAAGATAAAAACAGAACAAGAACATGGGGGAAACAATTCTAGCAGGTGAAGACCTTCCAATACTATTCTTTTTTCCCCTATCCAACATAAATTTATCTTTTCTAATAAATAAAAATTCACCTTAGACTATAGCTGGAATCCAACATATACATCTTAAACAAGGCACAAAAGATTTAAGCTGCTTTTTGGCTGTTGCCTACGAGTATGATAGCTGTCAGCAGATATTTCAGTAAAGAAAGAAACACGGCAGAATATCTCCTTTTTTCAGTGTCATCCACAAAAACAAAGTACAAAACACTACAGTCTAGTCAATAAGTGTCATTACAACGCAGTTTTGAAAAGTCAGACTTGAAAATGCATCTCTTTTAGAAGAAAATCTCAAGGAACATGTAGGCTACCAGCCAATCAAACAAGCCCTGGTGGTGCAGGGTTCAACACTGTTGGCTGCTAATCAGAAGGTGGGCAGTTCAAACCCTCCAGTGGTTCCTCATGATGTGGTTGTCAGCTTCGCTAAAGATTTACAACTTTGGAAACCCTATGAGGAAGTTCTACTCTCCTAAATGGTTGCTATCAGTCAAAACTGACTCAATGGCAGTGGGCTTTACTACTCTTATCATAGAAATTAAAATCAGACGTCTGAAAGATCTTTTGTAACTGCCTGTTATGGACTGAATTACGTCCTCTAAAAATATGCGACAGAATCCTAATGCCTACATCTGTGGATGTAATCCTGTTTGCAAATAGAGTATGACTTGTTCTGTTAATAAGGTTGTACCAGTGTAGGGTGCCCTAAACCTAGTCACTTCTGAGTTACAAAAAGAGCAAATTCAGCACAGGTACACACTGGGGAAGACAGACACCATGTGAGGACTGGCAAAAACCAAGGAACCTCTGGGATGACAAACTGGAATGACTGAGAAACAAGAAATGGGACACTGAGTCGGACTTTCATTCTCCAGAACTCAAACCATAGTGATATTCAGCAATGAGGTATGTAGCACTTTTTCTAGGAGGAGTTCGTCAACTTAACTGGTAGCCCTACATCTGATGGTAAGGATGCTACGACCCAAAGTGAAACAGGGTAAGGTCACTATGAAGTGCTGGGAATTGCTAATCTTGTGTGATACGACCAGAAAGGTATAACATCCCCTGTTAAGAAGAGAAAACTGGTGGACTAGACCACAAAAGTCTCTATCATAACAAAAGGAAAAGACACAATAAATTAACATCCCACTGTTCTTATTAGTATGCTATTGTCCCAAATTAATGCTAGTCCTGATACAGCAAGCTACCACCCGGGCAATACCTCACCCAACTGAGGAAAAAAAATATTTTATTTCTAAAATTTAAAGACCCTCTCTACATCAGAGCTTCAATGTATCTGCACACCAAACAACAACAACAACAAACTGAACCCACTGCTGCTGAGTCAATTGTGACTCACAGTGACCCTGCCCCACAGAGTTTCCAAGGAGTGCCTGGTAGATTTGAACTGCTGACCTTCTGGTTAGCAGCTATAGCACTTAACCACTACACCACTAGGGTCTAAGTACCTGTATAGGTGATGGTTAATTATCTTTCCATCTCGTTTTCAGAAGGATCTGGAGGTGGACATCTGGAATTTTTCTTAGCAGGTCAGCATGTGACCCGTGTTGGTGGAATAGCTGCACTGAGGATATTTCAGAAATCTGGACATTTTCATTTCTAGACCTCATGTATTGTATTGTTCATCTCACTCACACCCAGTTTGTTTCCTTCATCTAAGTAGTCCCCCTTAAAAAATAATCAAAAGACACTGGTGATTCAAACTTTGAATATGGCTGACATTGATTTCTTTTTCTCTCTTATTAGAGTCTAGTTCATTTGATAATGGTCATTCCTTTACATCCTGGCATCTGCCTAAACACAAGCCATGAAGTGACTGCATCATAGAATGAAAATTTCCCACAATTCTGGACTAATATAGAGGGCAACGATTGTCTGTCACTGGCCAATTGGTGTCATTATTGTAGTGTTCAGTGCTGCTGAGTCAGTTCCGACTCACAATGGCCCTGTGTACAACATAACAAACCACTTCCTGGCCCTCTGCCATCCTTGAATTGTTGCTTTGCTCATTGTTGCAGCTGCTGTGCCAGTTCATCTTGATGAGGGTCTTCTTCTTCTTTTGGCTGACCATCTACTTTACCAAGTATGTGTCCTTCTGCAGGCACTGATCCCTCCTGATCACATGTCTGAAATATGTGAGACAAAGTTTCGCCATCCTTGCTTCTATGGAGTGTGTTAGCTGTACTTTTTTCAGGACAGATTTGGTCCTTCTTCTGGCAGTTCATAATGCAGTTAATATTCTTCACCAACACTATAATTGGAAGGGGTGCATTTTCTTCTACCTTCCTTATTCAATGCCCAGCTTTTGTATCCATATGAGGCAACTGAAAACACCCTTACTTGGATAAGGCACACGTTAGTCCTTAAAAAGCTATCTTTGCTTTTTTAACACTCTGAGGGGTCTTTCTGAAGCAGATTTGCCCATTGCAATGTATCTTTTAATGTCCTGACTGCTGCTTTTGTGGATGTTGATTGCAGATCCAAGTAAAATGAAATCCTTGGCAACTTTTTTTTCCCTTTTATCATGATGCTGCGTACTGGTTTGGAGGATTTTCATTTTCCTTAAGGTGATGTGTAGTCCATACGAAAGGCTGCAGTCTCTGATCTTTAGGAGCTGCTTCCAGTCCTCCTCTCTTCTAGCAAGCATAATGCAGGTCCTTAATGAGTTTTCCTTCAATCCTGATACACTGTTCTTCATATGGTCCAGCTTCTCGGATTATTTGCTAAACATACAGATTGAGTAAGTATGATGAAAGGATGCAGCCCTGATGTATACCTTTCCTGACTTTAAACCAAGAGGCGTTCTGGTTGAACTACTGCCTCTTGATCTATGTACAGGTTCCTCATGAACACTGTGAAGTGCTCCGAAATTCTCATTCTTGGCAATGCTTTATATAATTTGTTATAATCCACACGGTAAGCTTGACACATCTATTAACTAACACGTGAATGCTGGCAATCACACTCAGGAAACACCAAGCACGTAGAAATACACATGTAGGAAGAAAACTGAAGATCCTAAGCACTTTACTTCCTAGAAAAACCTTCTACCCTCCACTGCTGTTGTTGATGACATACCGTTAGCACCTCAGACAGTCACCTCTGGATGAATAATAAATGGATATTAACTACATACCTCTTGCTATTACTAATCTTTAATGCATAACAAATCATTAGTGTTTCTATTATTATGTAATCTCAGTTGTTTTATAAACACATTTTTTAAAAGATCTGCTTATGGGTTCTCCCAACCCAACTTAGCTGTTACATTATTCATGTTTCACTACCCATTAATTACTCATATAGTTTGGTAAGGTGAGTTGCAATGTTGTCATAAGCTTTCAGATACATAAGATGTTGAAGATAACTTAATTATTATTTTCTACTAAGGATCCTGGTAAAACAAGGGTATGTCATTTTAAAATGAAGTTGATTGATAAAGGTTTAATAACTTACTTGGAAATTATTCTTAAACTTCTAAACCATAACATTCTTTAAATTGTTTTTGTTAATAATTAGTAATTGATTCCGGTCAATGGCTTAGTACCTTTTTTTTTTTGTTTTTGTGGAAAAGCAGGCTACAATGTGGAATGCCACACCAACAAGCCTGACATTTTGAATAAGGCTATAATCTTGCTACCCTGTGGTACAGAGGCTAAATGCTCAGCTACCAACTAAAAGGCTGGCAGTTCAAACCTAACAGTCATTCCACGGGAGAAAAATGTGGCAGTATGCATCTGTAAAAATTATATCCTTGGGAACTGTGTGGGACAATTCTCTTCTATCCTGTAGGGTCATTATGAGCTGAAATTTACTTAATGCCAATGCGTGTATTATCCACTTGGGAGGAATAACTGGAAATGCATGCAAAATTCTTCAACAAACTATCATAAATGTTGGCTAAATATTGAACTTGCAAACAAGCTAAGATTTTCTTTGTGTATGCAATTTTCATTTATTTAAATCAGTTTACAAAAATACTTAGATGGTGATGTTAAAATAGAAGTTTTAATTAAGATCCCAAAGGCAGAAAATACTGTAGAATTTGTGGAAGAAGTCAAGAAAAAGGTGATTTTTCTTTTTTTTCTTTCTTTGAGAGAGTAAATGCATGCCAGTCAGCAACAACTGTAGTGTGAGGTAGACACGGGTCCTTTGGGGCTGAAGACTTCTGGTGCTGACTCCCACTTGAGAAATGTAAGGGTGAGAGACGGCTGGTTTGCTGACTTACTACCCTAGAAGAGGCAGTTGAATTGGGTGAAAACTTGCACTTGATAAGTTCACTGGGTCAAAACATGTATTCACATTTCTCTGGCGCATTGTGCACGACAGAGCTGGCATGAAATTATTCTAGCTCTTGTCCAATAGGACTTCTTAAAGAGCATAACAGGCCTCAGCAGAGGGAAGCTGAAGTTATTTCTGAGTTCCTAGAGACTGCGAAAATAATAAGAAACTAGCCAAAGACAGCAGCCAAATTATAACAGTACCAGATAAATAAATTTGCTAGTATTTTCCTGCCTCCCTTTCCTTTGCGCCCTCCTTATGTTCCAGCCCTGGAGAGCCAGAAACAAAATCAGCTAGCTGAGATGAAAAGGGGTAGGAAAAGAAAGAAGCCAACCACACCCTTGTCCCTATATGCCAGCTGTACTTTATCAAGTCCTTGCTGTGGGAAGGGTAGTAGGTAACTTTGACAGTTCTATCCACCACTTGTCTGGCAGTGTGTTGTATTGTGCTGGCTTCCGTGCAGAGTACTGTGTTGTCTTGTGTGCTGATACGATGCTAGAAGCTATGCCAGCAGAGTTTCAAATACTACCAAGGTCACGGTGGGCAAGTCTGAGTAGAGTGCTGGCTGGTGGGAAGAAGCAGCTGGCATTCTACTTATGGATACACTGGAACACTTTCTGACATAGTACCAAAAAATGAGGCCCACGGGTTGGAAGGCACTCAAAAAATGTGACTGGGGAAGAGCTGCCTCCTCAAAGTAGAGTCACACAGATGGAGTAAAGCTTTTAGGACCTTCATTTACTGATGTGGTATGACTCAAAATGAGAAGAAACAGCTGCAAACATCTATTAGTAATTAGAAGGTAGACTATACAAAGTATGAATCAAGAAGTTGTTAAATATGAAATGGAACTCTTGAAGATAGATAAAGAAAAGAAAAATCTTCACAACTGGACAAATAAGCTATATCATGATTAGTGTAGAAAAGACTGAAGTTGTCACAGATTTCATTTTACTTGGATCCACAATGAACACCCACGAAGGAATCAGTTAAAAAAATCAAATGATGCACTGACCTGGGCAAATCTGCTGCACAAGACCTCTTTAGAGTGTGTTTTTTTTTTTTTTAAAGGCAAGGGTGTCACCTTAAGGATCATGGTGCCCCTGACCTAAGCCTCCTATGTATGTGACTGGCCAATGTAATATATAAGGAAGACTGAAAAAGAATTGATGTATTTGAATTATGGCGTTTGTGAAGAATAATGAAAATAATAACATGGATTGCCAAAAGAAGGAACAAATGTGTCTTGGAGGAAGTACACCCAGAATGCTCCTTAGAAGCAAGGATGGCAAGACATTGTCTCATGTACTTAAGACATACTATCAGCAGGAACCAGTCCATGGAGAGGGACATCATGCTTCGCAGAGAGTCAATGTAAAAGAAGACAACTGTCAACCAGACGGACTGACACACTGGCTGCAACGACGGGCTCATACACAGCAATGACTGTGTGGATGCAGCAGGACCGGGCTGTATTTTGTGCTGTTGTATAAATGGTCACTACAAGTGCAAACCAACTCAAAGGCATCTAACAACAACAAAAAGTATTTAATGGAAAATCTTAATAGACAGTTGTAGGGATCCAGTCAGAGAGAGGTGATGTTTACATTTGTAAGGTATCACTCAGTTGACAACATATGTGCTGGCCACTGGATGACCTCTCTCCTCTGGCCTTCCTTCTCATCTTAATCTTTGCTCAGGCTATGCTTCATCCTTGGAATGCCCTTGCTCATTCCATTCTACCTACCAAAATCTTGCCGTGTGTTAATAACCTGGCTAAAGCATCATCTTCCAGTGAAATCCTTCTCTGACCATTTCCACCAAAATGCTCTCTCCTGCTCCTGAATTTCTGGAACATTAATGATGTCCTGATCTATAATTGTCTGTTAGTTTGCATCTTATTTATCTAAGCAGACTATAATCTTTTTTTTTTTTTTTTTTATTTAACATAACTGAGTGAAAATGTACATTCACATGTAAATTTACATGCCCCCCTATATGCAGCTTCCACTGCTCTCCCTGTCTGGTGACTGCACACTATTCCTCTCTGCTCCATACATGTCTCATCCTCCCAACAGTCTCCTTTCCCCTCCTCTCCGTCCACTCCCCTTCCTCCAGCCAGAGGTCAGCAAAATGATATCCTATAGATGTATAGAACCATAAAGTGCTTCCAACATATGGTTACTCTGCATTGCCAAGTCCATTCCATTCCTGTCCAAAGAGTGCACCTTTGTTATAATTTATGGGAACGGGCAGCATCAGGGCCGGGGGCCATGCTCTCAGAGGAACCCCAAAACCGCTGGACCATCAATTGAGGTCTTTTAGTGGAGATCTCATGATGCACCTCTTTTTATTCTTGTGTTGCCAGTGAGGCTCCTCTCTGTGAGCTCCGTCATGGCTATCACTGCTGGTGGCTGGGCACCATCCGGTTCTTCTGGTCCCAGGTCGATGTAGGCACCCACTCTTGTGGGTCTCTCTGTCTTCTCGGTTGTCTTTACCGCATGCCATTTTGGCCCTCGGTGAGCATCCGTTCCTGCTGAGTTGGGACCATTTGCTGTGTCCTCGGATGGCAGCTTGGCAGCTTTTAAGACCCCAGACGCCACTCACCAATGTGGGGTGCAGAGAGCTCTCTTAGCAAAACGCTAGTTGTGCCAATTGGCCTGGAATTCGCCTAAGAGCATGGTCCCCCGACCCCCGCCCCAGCTACTCTATCATTGCAGTATTGAGTTAAGATGGAAGGAGTACTCAAGTTATGCTGAAGTCCACTTAATGTTGTTCTTGTTCCTAATGTGTGCTGTCACCGCTTTATCCCAACTAGATTTCTAGTAACTACCTAAACTAAACCCTCCCCCCCTCGCCCTCCCTCCCTCCCTCCCCTCCCTTGCAGCTGTCAAAGAGTCTTTTCTTCTATACACAAGTCTGTTTTTGAGATCTTATTGTAGAGGTCTCATACAGTATTTGTCCTTTTGTTGCTGACTACTCTCACTCAACGTAATGTCTTCCAGTTGAAACCAGGTTAGGAGATGTTTCCTGGAATCATCGTTATTCTTTATCATTGCGTAGTGCTCCATTGAGTATATGTATCACAGTTTACCTATCCATTCTTCTATTGTTGGGCATCTGGGTTGATTCCACCTTTTTGCTATTGTGGACTGTGCCGCAATAAACATTCTGGTGCATGTGTCCGTTGGTGTGAAAGGCCTTGAATCTGTAGGATATATTCCAAGTAGTGGAATTACTGGGTCAAATGGTATATCAATATCCATTTTTTTAAGGAAGCGCCAGATTGCCTTCCAAAGAGGCTGGACCATTTTGCAACCCCACCAACAGTATAGGAGGGTTCCACTTTCAGACTATAATCTTTTAAAAACCTGAGCTTCATTTATTTATTTAAATCCTGCTCAGTGCTAAACATATTGGCACATGATAAAGGCAGAAGAAACAAGAAACTCTGGTTGTTTGATCTTTATGGCACTGCCACTCTGTACTTAAATGAGATTTCAAAAGGTAAAGTCAATTTGTTTCATTGGAAAATACTGAAATAGTAATATCAAAGCAAGTAAATTTTAGTTGGGTTAGTAGGTTGTCCATTTTTCTGACATCCATATTTTTACTTAACTTGCTTAAAGAGTCTGTGAGTATTTTAGTCTGTGGTATGGTTCAAAGCAAAGCAAGAACTTAATAATTCCCTGTTGAATTATTCAAAATTAAAAATCAGAAAATATTTTTAATGGTGACACTGAAAACACTTTTAAAACACATACTAAGGGATTACTATTTCAAAATCTGATTACTGGTGATAAAGTATTGTTATCTTTGTATCTTAAATTTTTAAACTTGTACCATTTTTCTTTTCTTGATTTCAGTGTACATTAAACTTCACAGATACTAAAAATAAAATTGACTTTGAGAAATTAAAGTTTATGCATATGCTGTGGATCACCATAGACATTCTTGATTGTTGGATATAAACTTGGTTGTCGCTAGGTGACATCAAGTCAGCTTGACTCATAGTGACACCAAGCATAATATAATGAGGTCACTCCGTACCATCCTGAACCATCCTCACAATCATTGCCACGTTTGGGAGCCCACTGTTGCTGCCACTATTTCAATCCATTTCATTGAGGGTCTTTCTTTCACTGACCTTCTACTTTACGAAGCATGATACCCTTCTCTCGGGATTCGTTGTTTCTAATAACATGTCCAAATGTACTGGAGACAAAACCTAAAAGTGGGATCTGATTCATATTCGGGCAGTTATGATTATTTTTTGCTAACAGGGAATTCTGACGGAAAGATCTGTGTAGCTGGAGAAATACATTTTAAGTATCATTTTATAATAATTTCTTCCTTCATTCATTCATAAATCATATATTTATGGAGTACCACCATGTGTGTACATGTCTGTGTATGTGTGCATGTATAAAAATATATATACATACATATAAGACCATTATCCTCAAATTTCTTTCCAACTCGTAGTGACTCTGTTGGACAGAATATAACTTCCCCATAGAGTTTCCAAAGAGTGTCTGGTGGATTTGCACCTGTGACCTTTCGGTTAGCAGTCGATAGCACTTAAACAGTATGCCATCAGGGTATACTAGTTCTAGACTTTAAGGACAGAGTGCTACACGGAAGGTTTCAGTGAAATTACCTCCATTGCAAGAACAGACAGTAAGAAAGACGAAATAAACACAAATTACAATAGTAGGTAGTGATCACGGTCACAAACAGAAAGGAAGCAGAGAATAGGGTTAGAGTATAAAGAAGACCAAGAAAGACCTCTCTGAGAAGTGACAGTTGTGTACAGACCTTAACAGCGTGAGGAGAGCATTACAAACAGAAGGACCAGTAAGTACAAAAGCTTTGAAATACGAATCGCTATACAAATATCTAACACATAAATACTGCTTACAAAGTGCTATGCACTCTTTTAAGTATAGCTTACAGTAATCCACTTAATCTTCACAAGAACCCTGAGAGGTAAACACTTATATGATCATCTCATCTTACAAAAGGAGAACCAAGATGCAGAGAGGTAATATAACTTGTTCAAAGTCAAACCTCAGGAAGAGGGAGAACTGAAGTTTGAACACTAGTAGTCCGTCTAGTTCTGGGATCTCTTCTCTAACCACCAAACAATACTCTCTATGTACAAAGGAACTGCTGGAGTTGGAAACTGAGTAATGTCTCTTGACAAAACTGCATCAAGAATTTCCATAGCCTCAAAGAGTATCAACAAGATATAAGGATATTATTTTTAATTAAAAAAAATTAAAGTTTATTACCTTGAGCAAAGATACAACACTTATTACCATCGAGGCAATTCCCATTCACAGCAACCCTATAGGATAGAGAATTGCTCCACAGAGTTTCCAAGGCTATAATCTTTATTGAAGCACATTGCCGTATCTTTCTCCTGCAGAGTGGCTTAACAGCCAAGCAGTTAACCACTGCACCACCAGGGCCCCCTGAACCAGTATAAATAACAAACACAGATGGGCTTGAGTCCAGGCTATGGACAACTCTATTGTACTATAGCCAAGAACATACTATAGATTGATTTCCTTGAATACACCTGAAACAATGAAGCAGAGATAAAACTTTGGTGTCTCTTTTTGTAAGAGTAACATCTGGCTTTTCCAGATGGTGAACAGGAAATTGCAGCTACACACTTCAATGTGGATGAAGCAACCATACAAGGCTCAGGCTGTTGCTGAGCAAACATTAATAAAAATGCTTGGGGTTACTACTGGCTCAAACTATAGCTTGTTTGTTCTCTTGGGAAGGGGGAAAAAAAGCCAGAAGTCACGTTTTAAGGATCTCAATAAAGAGCTGCAGGAAAACAGCGAACCCTTTCAGCGTGCTGAATCCTATGTAAAACCATCATGCAGGCTGCTTTCTAGTGTGCCTCCTGTTTACGGGTTTCAAGCAGAAGTTTGTTCAAGCCCGGACATACATAACTTTAAAACAGCATAATGGAAACAAGAAAGAGATTGTTTGTTAATGTGTAGGGTATTATTTTCTAAACATGGCTGTATTTTCCTATAGTGAAATTTTATTCAGATGAAGTTATCTTGATTTAATATTTAAAGAGAGCTCCCAGAAATGTGGCTCAAAACCCAAACATACCATGCTTAAGCAAAGTGATATTTGTTTTGAACATAAGAGACGTCTCCCAACGCACAAATGGACAGCAGCTCTAGTTGAATGAGAATGAAACATAACAGTATATGTGTTGCCAGAGAAAAGATGATATTGTTGATAAACAACAGCAATGTGATATTTAATAAATTCATTATCTTTCATGGTGATTCCCAACAGTAGGATTTTCTTTTTTTTTTTTACATTTTAAATGAAAACAAGGATTTTCTCTAATAAAGAATAATCATTTCATAATGTATTAACTGATTATACAGAAGTTTAGGCAGGGCTATGGAGGTCTTCATCAAACTGAATGAACGTGACCGTCTAAACTGATAACCTATGAATTACAGTAACAAGAGTACAGGTGAAGACTCCTCAACAGTCCAGACTTAAGACTTCTTTGAAGCAGTGCCAGAACTTCCAAATTATTTATCCTTGAAACCACTTCCTACTGAACAGCTCATTTTATAATCACCTCACCTAGTTCTCTTCAGATCAACAACTTTCCTTATAAAGAAAAGGAAAAACAAATTTAGCACATGTTTAACTGCATGTTTACTGAATTTATTTTCACAGCATCATAAAAAATAAAATTGCATATACAATTAAGTCTCATGATAGTTTTAGGGCAGAGATGATATTAACCAATTAAAACTACTGTATTGTAAGATACAGAATCCAAAAACCTGTCTCTAGCTTCAGGACATTATTTTCTGTCAAGTAGGTTCTAGTCCAGGTTCTCTTTTGAAGAGGTCACTACACATGGTAAAGCCACTTAATATAGCTGGGCCTTAATTTCATTATTGTTTAAATAATATAATGACTAGAAAAGGAGAGAATGCTGAGTAGAAGACAGTCCTTAAATTTCTTTACTGAACCCAAATTCTATTGCTCAATTCTATTTTGATCTGGATTCAATACTGTTCATTAAGGTCTTATGGTCATGAGTTTTGTATTCTGTGTAACATATGATATTATTAAACTCCATCTTTCATAATTAACTGCGAAAATGAACTCTTAGTTGTTGATAATAATAATAGGCAGAGGCAATTCACTAGATGATCCAAAATTGCAAATAATTGGAACTTATTTGTATTGGTATCTGACTGTCATTAGTCTTTGACTTGGATTATATCAATACTACATTCAGCTCCTATTCACTGTAAACACAGGGGCTTGAAAGGTGGCTGTTTAGGACTCTGTTCTATGTGATGACAACTCCAGCATACATATAATATTTGTTTGGTAGATCCATAAAGCAGATTCCACACAGTTTGGAGTATATAAATTAATATCAACACACATTCACTCAGTAAATATTTTAGAGACAATTAAACTGGAGACTCTAAAATGAAAATTTGCACACCATGTGATTCCTGCTCTTGTGAAGTTCATAATCTTCTAACTGATCTCTTTGCCTCTAAGCAGTACAGTACTGCCACTAGTCAAACACACGAGTAGGAACTCTTCAAACATCTCAGGGAAGGCACACAATTCATTCCAATATTTATTAATTCCTAGTTAAGAAAAAAATATCTCTTTCTCTACTCCAAATGTTTCATGGTATTTCTTGAATTTCTTTATCCTGTTTTATCTCCAGTACTGATTCAGACAGAAAAATGGTCACGTTTTCAGTATCAGAATGATGTACTTTGTAAAAGTTTCACGTTGCTGTTTTACTATGGTAATAACTTGACTTTTTTAATTCTCTTCAGATGAATTTATTTTGAATGAGAAATCACTGCACATATTTATTGATTTTTACATTGTATTTTCTAACCATTACTCATCTTTATGATACTCTTCTGAATCTTTTCCATTGTTTTTTGTTCTTTTTCATTAGCTAAGATGTCTCGACTTAGCTACAAGGCTATCATTTAAGGGTAGTTAAACAGTAAAATTATATATATCGTTCTTCCCATATCTCATACACAGTTAGCATTCATCCTCATTTTCTGTGCTTTCACAATGTTGGCACCTCTGGATTCATAAGCAATACACAATAGTCTTTTCATCTTTATTTGTCCTATTGCATAATTACTTCCTCATCTTAGGTCTGTGTACCTGTTTTAGTCCTTGAGGTCTGCAATTCTATATGTGCTCTTATTGAAATCATCTGTGCTGTCTCATCGATTCCTCCATTTACCCATTTGAAGTAGGCATCTACTGTTTGTTAGTTTATATGCCAAGCCAGGTGCCGTCGAGTCAGATATGACTCATGGCGACCCATGGTGACCCATGAGTTAGTTTATATGCCCACCCATTACCCCTTGCCCATCTTCTGGAAGCATTTCCCTGTTTTCCATATAATTCTCAATAGGTCAGCAAAATGAACAGGTGATCCAGGGTGGACAATGACTGTTTTTTCCTCTGGCCCCAGCAACTGGTTCAGAGATGGATACATAACTCAAACTGTGTCAAAGACAGTCTTCCCTATTATCGTGTTGAGAAGTGACATACTTTTCTATGAGGAAGCCAGAAAGACATCGTAAGCCTAGAGCTACCAGCAGTCTTCTTTCCTGCCTCATGGAAAGGACTTGCTTTCTAAAACAGAGGGACCCACAGCTGAATCACAGAGTAAGACAGAACCCTTATGACATCTTTTATATCCAGCACTATCTGAATCCTACCTGTTATCACTAAGGTTGTGTGCCTACTTGATTGGGCCATGATTCTCAGTGGTTTGGCAATTATGATATACTTTAGCAGTCATATGATGATGTGATCACTTCCATGATGAAACACGTGAGTAGCCAATCAGTTGAAAGGGAGTTTCTGTGGGCGTGCAGTCTGCATCAGATATAAACAGACATTCTGGCACTCTGGGTTCTGCAGCTGGCTCCTGTTTGTTTAATCTCTGGTTCTTGGGACGTGAGCTAGCAGCTGACCTGCCATCTTGCCTGCCATTCTTGGGATTCACTGATCTTTGCAGCCTATGAGCAAGAACCCTCTTGTCTGACCTGCCAATCCCAGGGTTGCCAGCCCCTACAGCTATTTGAATCAGGGGAAGCTTCTACTGAGACCCACAAACTTGGGATGTGCCAGTCTCTATAATCAGTAATTCATTTCCTTAATATAAATCTCTCTCTATATACATATAAGCTTCACTGGTTTTGCTTCTCTAGGTAACCCAGCTAGAGACATTATACTATTCCTAAGGATTTTACTTGTAGAAGCCATGTGTCATGGATTAATTTGTGTCTCCCCAAAAATATGTGTGGCCATGTGGCTGGGCTATGACTCCCAGTATTTTGTGACTGTCTTCTATTTTGTAGTGTTCCTATGCTGTATGTTAAAGGATTAGGGTTGGACTATAAATCCACCTCCCTGCTCCACTGTAAAAAGGGAGTTTCCCTGGAGTATGGTCTGCCCCACCCTTAATCCTTTCATCTTGCAATGGATAAAAGGAAAGAGAAGCAAGGAGAGATTTGGGAACCTCACACCATCAACCAAGTAGCACTGGGAGAAGAGCACGTCCTTCAGACCTGAGGTTCTTGTGCCAAGATGCTCCCTGGACAAAGACTGATGCAATACCAGACTTTCCTCCAGAGCCAACAAGGGGGAAAGCCTTTCCCTAAAGTGGACACACTGAATACGGACTTGCAGCCTACCAGACTGTGTAAGAACAAACCTTCCTTTGTTAAAGCCATCCACTCTGTGGTACTTCTGTTCGAGCAGCCCTAGCTGACTAAAATACCATGCTTTTCCCTTTTTCTTATGTTAACTTAGTTTGGATTTTTGTCACTGCATTTTAAATACTCTTAAGAAGATACTTCTAGGAGTTCCTAATGTGGAATAACTTTCACATTGTAAACATCAGGCTTAATACTTCTTTGAGTATCTACTAAATAATTCAGAAAGTTTGTGGGCTATAAGACATAATAAAAGGATATAAGCCTCAACAGAATGAACACTTTGGGAATTCAAGAAGCATTAATGATGGCATTATACGCTGATTAAATTGTACAGTCTGAAAGGAAGCCTACTTGTAGGAAAATCTGAGGTGCAACTAATGGGACAAGGGTGTTCTCTCTTCAGTGATTTCCAGCAAAAAGGAGCTGTATACTGAGGTCAGAAGGCACTTGTGACATCTCAATTTCCTTCAGTTCATCTTTCATCTACACCAAAGTTAGTTTTTAAGAACCCTGGAGAGAATCAGGTTCTTTATGTGTATATAACTAAAATGGTTGCTGTCACTGAAATAGAAGTGAATTTATGAGATAAATCCCCAAGAGGCTAGTTAATTCTTTCTAGGCACTCTGCCTGCACATTTGCCCATGCCAGAAATCTGAGAATCTTCCATGACTTTCTTTTTCTCCCTCTAAATCAAATCAATCACCCAAGACTGACAAGTAGAGTTTATAAATATTTTTAAATCCATTCATTTTTCTTCATCTATACTGTCACATAGTACAGATCACCATCACCTCCTATCTCAACTACGGCACTTAACTCTCAACTCCGCTGTCTGCACTGACCTGTACCCTTATGACCTGTTCCCCACACAGCAATTAAATGGTCTTTTAAAAATGCAAATGTAATCAGGTCATTCTCTTTCTTAACCTTTGGTAACTTTTCATTGCCATCAAGTCCAAAATTTAATCTAGCTCCTGATTATCTTACTCTCCTCTCATTATCTTGACCTTTGTGTATTTCCTCCAATAATCTAGCGTCCTCCCTGCAGCTGAGTTCTCCTACACAGAATATGTTATTTCCTACCCTTAACTTGGTAACTCCTACTACTCTACTAGGCCCTTTTTTCAAACATTACTTCCTCTGGGATATTTTCACCTCACAAATTAAATCTAGTCCTCCAAATATATAACAACTACATACATTTTAAAATTTATGGTAGAATTCACTCAGATTGTAACTAATCACATACATCTAGACTGTAAACTTCCTAATGATAGGCCCTATGTATTATGCATATTCTGTTTCTTTCTCATCTCTCCTACTGTAGTGAACAGATTATTATTTACATATCCATCCACTTAACTAATCCGACTCGACGGCACTTGGCTTGGCTAACTAATTCTACCCATACTTTCAAATGCCAAATGTCTTCCCCCCAAACTTGAGTGGACAAGTACTGAAGATAATTATCCAAGAGTTTTTTTTGTGTTTCTCCATGTCTGGCAAGCAGAAGAACCGAGCTTTTGTTCTGGACTACCTAGACTATCTCTTCCAGAATGTAGCAGGGGTGAGGTGAAGATGGCAGACTAGACACAGGTCTCTTTAATTCCCTCTGAGAACTAAGGCCTAGAATGATAATTGAATGGAGCAGTGTGGACAACATGGGAGCCCCAGGATTTGGCACAGGGTTGCCAGATTGGACTAGGTGCCAGTAAGGGCTAAACTACCTCTCTGAAGACAAGGCAGTGGCATGCTGAGTCCTGCTTTTTCTGACACATTGGGAGGACTGCAGGTATAGGTACCTTCTTTGTTATCTGGGAGGTGGGGACTGGGCATGAGCAGGCTAATACGCTGAACTTCAGTATTTAAGTAAACAGTGTATTGTGCAGCAAGGAGACTGTGCTTGGGATAGCCACATCTTGACAGCCTGACTGTTGACTGAGGGCACCAGTGGCCCACTACCCTCTCTTCTCTGAGCTGTGCCGTAGACTCTACTAACTCATGGCAGGAAGTGTAGTTTGGACAGGATGCCATCTTGGCCAGCTAGGAGGCAGAGTCAGCCACACAGATGTATCAGCTGGGTCTGATTCCCATGCTGAGCAGCATTACCTCTCTAGATAGCTATTTCTCTGGCAGAAAAGCTGTGTTTAAGATGATTGTGCTCAGAATTATGGCTGGGGCCTGGTAGAAGAGGGCAGAAAGGTCCTCCTATGTATAGATCCCTTGAGATGAAACAAAACACAGTAGGACAAAATGAAAAATTAAGTAAGCTATCTGAAGTGATGGAACATCAATGATCTAATATTCAGCAGATTGATAATTAAACAATTAGCAATTCAATTTAAAGCCAAGAGAGCAGGATTGAGGAGATGGAAGCCAGAGTTAGTGAGCTCATGGATAGAGCAACGGATACCAGTATTTACAAAGAGAAATCAGAGAAAAGAAATAAAAAATATGAAGAAGCATTAAGAAACACAGAGGACTCTATTCAGAGGAATAACCTGTGAACATTTGGAGTTCGTGAACAAGGATGGATAGCCAAAAATACATATCAGAAAAATAATAAGCTGGATTCATACCAGGGATGCAAGGCTGGTTCAACATAAAAAAAAAAACAATTAATGTGGTCAGCCACATAAACAGCACAAAGGATAAGAATCACCTGATTTTGTCAATTGATGCAGAAAATGCATATAACAAAGTCCAACACCTATTCATGCTAAAAATACTCAGCAAAACAGGAACAGAGGAGATATTCTTCAGTGCAATAAGGCACATCTACATGAAGCCAACTACCTACGGCATTTTGAATGGAGAGAAACTGAAAGAATTCCCCTTGAGACTGGGAACTAGACAAGGATGCCTACTCTCATCACTTGTATTCAACATCATGCTAGAGGTTCTAGCCAGAGCAATTAGACAAGACAAAGAAATAAACAGCATCCACATCAGCATAGAAGTAAAAATCTCCCTATTTGCAGATGGTATGATTGTATATGCAGAGAATCCTAAGGAATCCATAAGTAAACTACTAGAACTAATAGAAGAGTTCAGGAAAGTATCAGGATACAAGATAAACATAAGTAAATCAGTAGGATTCCTTTATACCAACAAAGATATCATCAAATAAGAAATCACCAAATTGATACCATTTACTATAGCCCTCAAGAAGATAAAATACCTAGAAATAAATCTAACCAGAGAAATGAATCCTATACAGAGAGAATCACAAGATCTTACTGTAAGAAACCAAGATAGACTTACATAAATGTAGAAATCTGCCCTGCTCATGGATAGGAAGACTTAACATTGTAAAAATGTCTATATTACCCAAAGTGATCTATATATACAATGCAATCCCAATACAAATTCAGCGTCTTTTTTTAATGAGACAAAGAAACAAACTGCTAACTTTTTTTGGAAAAGAAAGAAACCCCAGAGAAGTAAAGCACTACTGCGGAAGAGGAACATAGTGGAAGGCCTCATACTACCCGAATTTAGAACCTATTACATTGCCACAGTAGTGAACACAGCCTGGCACTGCTACAAAAAGAGACCCATAGACCAATGGAATAGAGGTGAGACCTCAGAGATGTCACCTTCCTCTTATGAACAGTTGATATTCAATAAAGGCCCTAGGTTGTAAATTGGGGTAAAAACAGTCTCTAACAAATGGTGCTGGCAGAATTGGGTATCTGCAAAAAAACTGAAACAAGACTCATATCTCACACTTTACACAAAAACAAACTCAAAATGGACCAAAGACCAAAATATTAAACCTAAAACAATAATGATCATGTAAGAAAAAATGGGGTCAACAATGCAACTTTAATACACAGCTTGGACAGACTTCAAAATCTGACAAAGCACAAACAGCAGAAAACAGATAAATGGGAACTACTAAGAATTAAACATTTCTGCTCATCCAAAGACTTTATCAGAAGATTTGAAAGACCATCTACAGAATGGAAAACATATTTGGCAACTACATGTCAGACCGACATTTGATCTCCATAATCTACAAGGTACTGGAAAATATCAAGAAGAAAAAGCAATTAAGCAATGGGCAAAGGAAGCTGGCAGATACTTCACTAAAGAGGGTATCTGGAAAGCCAAAAGACACTGAGGAAATGCTCATGATCATTAGCAATCTGACAAATCCAAATCAAAACTACATCTCACCCCAACAACATTGGCCATAATCCAAAAAACACAAAACAACGAATGCTGGAGAGGCTGTGGAAGGACACGTATTCTACACAGCTGGTGGGATTACAAAATGGTATAACCACTTTGGAAAGCAATTTGGCACTTCCTTACAAAACTAGAAATAGATATATCATTTGATCCAGTGATCCCACTGCTTGGAATATATCCTACAGAAACAAAGATTGTCACACGAACAGATACGTGCACATGAATGTTTATTGCAGCACAGCCCACTACAGCAAAAAGAGAGAATCAACCTAGATGCCCATCAACAGATGAATGGATAAACAGACTATGGTACATATACTCAGTGGAACACTATGAAATGATAAAGAACAATAGTGATTTTAGGAAGCATCTCATATCCTGTTTTCAACTGGAAGACATGTTGAGTGAGATCAGTCAGTGGTAAAAGGGCAAATATTGTATGAGACCCTTGCTATAAGGTCTTAAAAAATAGACTTACCTACAGAAGAAAAGACTCTGATGGCTACAAGGGTGGAGGGAAAGATTAGATTGTTGACAGAAATTTGGGTAGGTGAAAGCAGTGACAGCACACAGTAAAGCAGATAAACTTAACTGGACTTCACCATAAACTGAAAGCTCCTCTAATCTCAACCCAGTATTTCAAGGATAGAGTAGCAGGGCTGGGGGGCTGGGGACCATGCTTTCAGGGGACACTGAGGGCATTTGGCCCAACTAGCCTATTGCTAAGAGAGTCTTCTGCATCCCATGTTGGTGAGTGGCGTCTGGGGTCTTAAAAGCTAGCAAGCTGCCATCTGAGGCACACCAGATGGTCTGAACACATCTGGAACAGATGGTCACAGAGAACAACAAAGACATAAGGAAAAAAGCTCCCAGGAGACAAAAGGACCCATGCGAATGGGAGACTGTATCAACATGTGAGCAGAAGAATCAGATGGTGCCCAGCCACCACCAAAAACAGCTGTGATGGGGCACACAGAGTCCCTGAGGCAACATGAGAAAAAGAAGGGTCCAGTTTAAGAACTCTACTAAAAGACCAGAATTGATGGTCCAACAGCCTGGAGGATCCCTTGGGAGCAGTCCCTAGACCTGCTGCTGCCCCTGACCTGAAACCAGTACTGAGGTCAACTCTTTGGATAAGAATGGACTGGACTCAGGGATACAGTGTGACCATATGGTATGCGTACTTTATGTTCTATGCATTTATAGGAGGCTGTCTGTCCTACTGGTCTCTTTCTAGATGGGAAAGAAGATGGTAGAGAGGAGGGGACAGGAGCTTGTTAGAAGGATACTGGAAGTATAGAATGAAAAGGAGTGTGCTGTCACTGGGCAAGGAGAGCAGAAGGAGGTACAGATAGGTGGACATGCAAAATTGGTTTGGACTGTAAACTTTCACAATAACAGTACAAAAAATAATATAGAGAAAGCTTTGGAAGACAGATATAGTGCTTTCCTCTGGAGCCAAGGGCAGCCTAGTTTACTGCCTAGTATAATAAAGATAATGTGTCCCTCCAGTCCAATTGCTGTTTTATGCTCTTAGGGTTCAACCAAATGTTAAATAACCAAACTAACTCATCGTTATTGAGTAGGAATCGATTCTGACTCATAGCAACCCTGAAGGAGAGAGTAGAACTGCCCCATAAAGTTTCCACACAGTGGCCAGTGGATCCAAACTGCTGACCTTTTCCTTAGCAGCTGAACTGTTAATCATTGTGCCACTGGGGCTCCAAATGTTAAATACAAAGTTTAAAAAATTTTAAACTGTGGTATCACATGTAACCAACATCATGTTATCTATCATAAAACCATAAATGGCTAGGATTTCTGCACACTAAACTCTCTTCACCTTAAAGGAACAGAAATATTTGGTGACCCAAAATAAGAGGGAACAAATTTTTAGAAAAACTGTTTTTGAATATGGCAACACTAGAAGTATCAATCAGTGATCTGATGTGAATATTAATTTGAACTAAAAATGTGGAGAATTGCAAGTCATATAGTCAGTTGAATATGGTCAGTTTGGTACATGAATCTCAATTCTGCTCCACACACACAAAAAAAAAGGCAGAAAGAATAAAGAAGACTAAAATTTAAAATATAGAGTTTAACTCATGAAACTATATAATATACAGAACTATAAAATATACAGTTTAACATGGAACTATAAATCCTCATGTGCCAAAAATGAAGTCAGATCTCACGTCATATTAGAGAAGGGAGACTGGAGTTCAGTGTTTCACACTGCAATCTGAATTAGGGATTCCTAGGTTTAATGCCTGTGTAGAGGTGGCAGGCAGTAAATATGACCGAGTGACATGTATGAATCTAGGAGCTTTGAATGGCTGCAAGTTCTGAAACTGTCTATCAGACCATGTCATCTCTTCCACAGGCCTTTCAATATAAATCCAGAGTCCTAACAACCACCTGCTTCTCTGGGCTCTCCTCCTCCTCTACTTCAGCCTAATTCTGTTTGAGGCCTGTTGGCTTCTGCAGTCCCCAGATGTGCCACACGTGTTTGTGCCTTAGAATGGTTACCTGAACTATCAGACAACCTCGTTCCCAGGTACCCACGTGGCTGAAGTCCCTGCTTCCTTTACATCTTTGCTCAAACTTCCTCTTCTCAATAACATCTGTTCTGTCCACTTCTTTTAAAATTGCAACCCCTATGATCCTTCTTGCCGTTCAGGCCTCCTAATCACCTGCTCCAGTTTTTTCCACAGCACTTATTAATCTTCTAGTGTTCTATACGGTTTATTTTTTTATGTTTACTGTTTAATTTATCTATGCTTTATAGATGCCACAAATTCAGGGACTGAAGGTCTGCTGTTTTTTGTGTGTTTGTTTTCCCTTAATCACACAGAAAAAGGTCTGGCATACAGTAGTTAGTTACTCTATAAAATTCACTGATTACACAAATGAAAAATAACGGCAACTAACAAAAAATTTAGTCATGTTTAGTACTACTGATCATTAAAGAGAAAGAAGGCACCAATAAACAATGTTATAAATGAAAAAGGGGACATAATCTTTGAAATATAGATATAAGAAAGTATTATAAGGAGTTTTATGTCAACAAATCTGTGTACTCAGATGAAACTACTTTTTTAGAAAAATATAATCTCAAAAGTAACTCAATAAAAACTAAAAAACATGAAGAGACCAAAATTATAAAAGAAATCAGGGTCAATAATTATCATATAACTCTAAGGTCCCAGGAACCAGATTAACGAAGTTTTACAGGTAGATGTGTAACAAACATTCATTGAACAGTTTAGGCCATCTTTCATTTCTTTCTATCAGAAAAATAAAACTTTTTTATCCAGTTTTTTATGCTACTATAAATTTAAAACCAAAACCAGCCTAGAGAAGTAGAAGAATCATTATATCATTATGGAAAAAAATGCAAAAAATATAAATTAAACACTAGCAATTTGAACCCATGAGTATATTAGAGAAAATTAGGGGTTGGACTTCAAAAATGATTTACAATGAGGTTATCTACCAATATAATCTCATCAATGACACATTAGAGGAGAAATATCATGCAGCAGTTAAACAGTAAAAGATGTTGGTGAAACAGGAGCCCTACTTGGCGCTAATCACAAAAAATACATTGCAAACAAGTACCCAAGTGTACAAAGTCAAAATTTAAAATCTTAGAAGGCCACATAAGAGATCATTTTATGATATTGAAATAGGTAAGCACTTTTTATGCAACCACAAGGAAAATATTGGTTAATCTGACTGTACCAAATTTAAACAGATCATCTGATACACTGAGTTTAAAAGATAAGGGATGAACTACCAGTAGGTATCTACAACGTATTTAATTGACAAATGATTATAATCATGAAAAAGCTATATAAAACTACAAAGTTAGAAAAATGGCCAGCTATCTGAAAGGCTGATTCAGCAAGTGCTGGTGAAGCTGTGGGGCGATTATATTGGGAAGATTATATTGATAGATACACAGTGTTAGTGGCTGACGGAGACACAAACTGTTGTGACCATTCTGGAGAGAACTTTTTTCAGTATCTATTAACATTTAAAAAGCAGCCCTGGTGGTGCAATGATTAACCTACAGGTCAGTGGTTTGAATCCACCAGCTGCTGTGTGGAAGGAAAAACTGGCAATCTTCTCCTGTAGAGATTACGGCACAGAAAACCATACGGGCAGTTCTACTCTGTTAGATAAGGTTACTAGAGTCAGAATCCACTGGACAGCACACAACAACAACAGTTAAGATGTGCCCACATGAGGGCCAACACTTTATTTTCTAGTTATAGATTGAAGAGACCTTTCACACATAGGCATATAGAAATGTGTTTGCTGAAGCATGGTTTATAACAATGAAAAATTTGGGAAAATCTACATGTTTATCTACTGATAGCTATTAGATTGGAGAAATCATCATAGCTGGGCATTCAGAATAGTTACAGTGAATAAACTGATGATGCAAGCAGGAGCTTAGAATAATTTCTAAGATAAGCCAATAGCACAAAAACCTGGATGGAGCAGATACATGCCAACCTTCATAATATGAAGAAAGGAAATTTGAACTGCTTCTATGATATGTTTCTAAACAAACAAAACCTAAAGAAACATACACACACACAAACCTAAGGTTTTCACTTATTGGAGTCTGGCTCACTAACATTCAATGACACAGCAAGTCTGCCTGGAACAAACTGTGTTGAGAGAGGCTGGTCCTTGATGGTGGAGATACCCTACACTGGACCAGGAGCAAAGTAGTACCATATAGTTAAGATGGATCTAGGGATTACAAAAGTCTAGTCATGTGTAAGCCATTGATATTACAGGGAGAATAAACTTAGTGTCAGGGTGTGGTCTGGGTCAGACAACAAAGGACAAAATGTCATGATGCCAAAATCAAGCATCACGGCACCAGAGCCACCTTAATGTCTGTGGGAAATATGGCCACAAGTTAACAACTAGTCACGAAGGCACAATGAGGCACAGCTGGTTAATAAAATTTTCTGGCACAAACCATGACTGTAATCCAGACGAACTCTGGCTCTGTTTAGAACTCTGGGTTCTGCGGGGTCAGGTTCTCTAACTGGGTTTTTGTGGGCTAGTGGATATGAAGAAAAACAGCAGAATTGGTTCACAGTTTTAAGGATTTGGGTAGAAATCCCTACAGCATAATCCAGACTGTCTCAAAAAGATTCAGAAGTAGGAAAGCATAGCTCTAGTCTTTACCCATAAATCTACCTTTTCTACCTCTTTATAGAAGGACCAAAAAGCACAAAAAGTTGAAATTCACTGAATTATTGGTTATAGAATTAAGACAAAAAAAATTGGACCTGAGTAGTAAGTGTGTCTCTTGTGCCCACCAGCATACAAAGCCTGCCATCTAAGAAATTCTGATTTAGAAAAGAAACTCCATTAGCCACAAAAGAAAGTCAGCTGGCTTGGTAAAGTTTATAAACCAGAAAGCTTTTTAAAAGTTCACTGTAAGATTCAGTATTTACACCACTAACAATACTGTTAATAAATTAGACTCACTATTGTATAACACAGGAAAAAGCAACGTTCTTTGTTTATCTTTGGCTGCTATTTACTTTTGGTTCTGCTGTGGGAAAAAGATCTCAAACAATGCTAAGCTTTTCCTTAATGAGATCCTGATTAGACAGTCTGGATCAACGTGTACAACACAGCATACTAAAGAAAGAGAATAAAAATAAGGCCTCAGGCGTCTCCCCCCACCGCAAGTCAAACTGCCAGGTCATTTCAGTTTTTCCACAGCATGGCAACAGAACCTGTCTCACTTCCATGACTTTACACTTTCTGCCAACCAGCTGCTCCAGCTGGGCCAATGGACTCGGCTCCTTCAATTTCCTGAAGCCCATTCTTATGCTCTCCTCAAAGCTTGGGCCAGTGGGGCTTTGCTCCCAAACGAGGAAGTGCAACCACTGTATCTCAACATGTCAGCGTCAGGAACGAACAAAATCACTAAAATGAGGCATTGTAAAGAATTCGAGGGGTTTAATCCACCAAGCTTTTAACATGGAGTCCATCATTGGGTTTCAGTGGCTTAAGAACTCTTTGAACTTATGCCTGACCATTTCTCAAGAGACAGTTCTCAAGAGTTATTAGGTTATCACAAGGGCTAGCAACTTCTGATTTGGTCCACAGACGGTTTCACAGATTGGCAGTTGAAGAAATGAGACATTACTCCTTTCCCTCAGGTAGACACAGTGACATCACTAAGACTGGTGACACCTAGTCTGGTAACTCATGGTGTCACTCCTCTGCCCCATGGACCTCCTTTCATACCAGACCATACAAAATCCTAAGTACGTCCATCACCAATTTTAATCATAGAATAATACATGATATAGTAGCAACAGCTCAAATTTGATATTTCTGGGATTACGTGAATGCTAACAACACAATTGTTTTGTAAAATCTATACTGAATTATATCATCAGTTACAGCATTATTAGTAACTGAGCAAAAGCTTTTTTTCTTTTCCTTTAATTATTACTTTATTTTCAAAAAAGTCATTCCTGTAGGCTTACAAATACTAATCACCACAACATATCTGAAACATCAGAAAATCTGACCCCAGCAATTATAAAAACACCAGCAGCAATGAAAACAATAGCCCGTGGGGACCAAACCACACGATCTGAAGCATCACTGTAACTGGATATTAATGGCAACTCTGACGAGGGTACACGCCCCAAACCCACTGCCATCGAGTTGATTCCCACTCACGGTGATCCTGTAGGGCAGAGTAGAACTGCCTCACAGAGTTCCTAAGGAGTACCTGGTAGATGTGAACCGCTCACCTTTTGGTTAGCAGCTGTAGCACTTAACCACTGTGTCACCAGGGTTTCCACAGAGTACATTAAACCAAAAACCCAAACCCAGAGCCTTGGAGTCGACACTGACTGAAAGCACCTTAGGAGGTTCAAAAAGTTAATCAGCATAAAGTTTTATAGCCTTGTAGGTATATCGATACATGTAAACTGGGCTTACAAAAAATGTTTTTATTCTTATAACTACAGGAGTATTTTTTTATAAAAAATAATAAATTTCTGCTGAAACACTGAACAAAAATTTTACTGAGTCACTTTGGTGCCATGCCCTTTGACAGTGTCACCCAGTGTAGTCCACACCCCTGCATACTCCTAACGACACCACTAGTTATCTTGTAAATGGCAGAGCTAGGACAAGTTGTCAGTGCTGTGTGCTTCCTTTTTGCTCCTATCCTCACAAAAGCTGAGGTTAACCAGTTTTCACCAAAAAAAAAAAAAAAAAAAACCCACTTATTGCTATTTATCTTACCTGAGGCCTTCAGTGTTCCTGTCTCTGTTACCTGCCGGGTTTTCTGGCACTCTTCTAAAATCCACTTACAGCACAGATGGCTGTGCCGCCTACGAGTTCAGGAATGTTTGTGTTCAAAGTGCTACTAAACCTCTTTAAGAGCATCAACACTGAACATTTTCCTTCTCTAAACTTAAATCCAAGGAGGCACTAGTCCAAAGTCATCCTTAGTTAATAGTGTATACTCATTTCCCTCTAATCCTCAATATTGAGCCCAAGGTTTGTGCTTAAAATTTTCCATTTTTCAGGACCTATGTGGAAATGTAAGGAAAGGGAACTTTACCAAGGTAGAAAACAAACACTATTTCATAGTTAAATTACAGGATTTTAAAATAGTGGCTTAATATGCAACAAATGGTTCTGTTTTATTTTTTGAAAGGCATTATTTTATGCCTTGTTAAAATGAAGTATTTTACATTGTACTTGCTGGCGTTCTATCAATTCTGCTTAAAATATTTGTAAATATTTAACCTTGTTTATGGTGTCCCTGTGTGTTATAAATAGCTATATATGTTAGGCTGCTAACTCTAAGGTTGGAGGTTTGATTATGCCCAAAGGTGCCTCGGAAGAACCAAACCGAAAATCAAACTTGTTGCCGTCAAGTTGATTCTGACTCATGGTGACTCTGTAGGACAGAATAGAACTTGCCCCACAATGTTTCCAAGGAGCAGCTGGTAGATTTGAACTGCTGATCTTTTTGTTAGCAGCTGTCGCTCTTAACCACTGTGCCATCAGGAGTCCTCCTCAGAAGAAAATCCTGATGACTTCTTTCTGAAAAATCAGCCACTGAAAACTCTATGGACCATAGTTCTACCCTGACACACATGAGGTTGCCATGAGTTGGGCTTAACTCACTTAAATGCAAATGGTACCTAAGTCTTACCTGTAAGATTCAAAGCATATCAGAACAGTAGGCTAGTGGTATAAAGCACTGACCCTACAGAATGTTCACATCCCAGCTAACCCACCTGTGAGTTTTATGTAATTACTGTGTCTTTGTTTTCTCATGCCAAAAGTGAGGATAATGACAACAGTATCTACTTCATAGTAAGTACTTATTATTGTTAGATGGCATTTTCCTGGTTATCGTCTCTTACATGTACTGTGCCCAAGTCTTCAAATCTGTCACTTCTGCTGTGTTGAGAATTTAAAGGTTTTTTCACACGTTGAAGCTAATTTGTCAAGATTTTCAGAATTCTTAGACCAATCAGAGCGGAGTAATAATTCTAAAACAGCTCTGCTTCAATTCCATGCTTGGATGATGAATGGACGTAATGTGACTAAATGCTATGGTTCCCATCACGGAAATGAAAATCTGTGGGTTTTGTGTTTTCACTTAACTCCCGCTGCTTGGTGATGCCATATGGTCACTTAACTGTTGCTGGCTGATGATTGGCCCTGGCTCCCAGGCTGCCATTTCCAATGTGCTGTGGAAGGATGGGGACAAGAGCACACCCCTAGCTTTCTCTTTTCCTCATGCCAGTCCACTACGAGATCAGATGAAACAAACCATTTTCTGTGAAAGTTTGCCTTTCCCTGGAGCTCAGTCAATTATACCCACTGCCTCACTGTTTGTCCACAAGGGTCACTGATTTGCACACTAAACTCCATGGTCTTTTGGTATTAAGCATCTATTTTGATAATCTGTATTAAAATGCTTAACTATCTGGTTTAGGTAAGCTGTGGCCTCACCACTTTCCTTCTACCTTCAGGTAACATCATGGCTTCTTCAATAAGCTAGTTTCTGACTTTGCCATTAACTGTGTGATTTTTATGCAAGATTCACATAAGATATTTAAAGTCCATGTGAGGGAGAAGGAGTAAATTGAAGAACTGAACAGCAGAAAAGCAAGGATATTTCAGAGAGAAGAGAGGAAATTACACAGACTGGAAGTTATACTATAATTCAGTTTTAGTGGGTCTTCTACTTTGAGGAATCAAGGACGGTTGTAAGGCTGCCAAGGCTGATCAGAGAAGCTCTGAGAGACAACCACCTTCCCAATCTAACGAGAGCACACAAAGCTGCAGTTTATGACTCAGAAATAGCAATGAAACTCTACAGCCTTTTATGTTGGCACAGTTCCCAGAGAAGTCGACGGGGGACCCACTGGCTATGAAATGATTCTGTGCAATTTGACACTTTGCATTTGGTAGAATTCTGTTGCCAAGGCTATGGCATCAAGTGACTGAAATCTCAGTGGATATAAATTGTCTCATCTGTCACTTAGCCTGGCAAAAAAAATGTAAAGGATATTCCTTTTACTGAAAAGGAAGCACTAACCTCTTTAGCCCATTATGCAACCAGCAGTGTTTTAAACCCAATGGGAACCTCTCAAGTGGTAGTCTGTGTCTCAGAAAACAAATTGAATTTTTTTTTTAATTAAAAGAAAAAAACAGTTTCAGCAGAACCTAGAAAATGTTATTATGAAATATGCACATCGTGAGGTATTTTCCATGGATTGGGAATTTCAGTTTAAATCTTTACTATTAGTTTTTGTAGTTGTTTAGTTTTTTAAAATGTATATGCAATTGAAGGATGCTTTTAGCTAAATCTTAACAGAGAGAGAGAGAGAATGAAACAGTACTGATACATAGAAGATGTAAACAAGGATTTAATGATTTCAAATCCTAAATACTGGCAGGAGTAGTTAGTGGAGCAATATCTTAGAATGTACTAATACACTGAAATAACACAGGGGATACAGAGAATATCATAGAACAGGATATTATTAACACAAACTCCCTTCTTTCCTATAGGCTGAAAATGCCCAAACTTTCACTCTCATTGCCGTTCTTCTTTGTCTCAATATCATCAAATACTAGACAAGGTTGGTAATACAACGGAGGAACTAAATGAGATCACCAAGAGAGTCAACAGCTGAGACACGGCCATGCTGCAAGCCTCACTGTCTATGGTGAAGGAACACAGTTCTGCCTGTGTAACAGAATTAGCTGGGCTGGTTGTACAAACTGCTCATGGACTAATTCCCAGGCCTGGAAATTCTGATCCAACTCTCTCATGATGTTTTGGCCAAGCATCAGTGCTTTAAAAAAACAGCTTTCCAGGAGATTGTAAAGTGTCTTTAGAGTTCAGAACTATTGGCTGATAAGATGAAAATGATGAAGGGATAAGCTTTAGTTGCCAAGTTTTACTGCAGGCAGTACTACTTGGCGGACTGTTTAACTGCTGTGCTGGAGTCAGTCCCCAACTTACAGTGACCTCTTACACGATGGAACAAAATGCTGCCTGGTCCTGAGCCATCTCCATGAATGTTGCGGACTTGACCTTTGGGATCCAGAGGGTTTTCATTAGCTGAATGTTGGAAGCAGATCACTAGTCTTTCCCCCCTAGTCTGTCTTGGTCTGGAAGTTTTACTGAAACCTGTTCAGATCATAGCAACACACAAGCCTCCGGGGACAGCAGGGGGACAGCAGTGCACGAGGCACACTGGTTGGAAGCTGAACCCGGGTTTCCTGCATGGAAGGCTAGAACGCTACCACGCAACCCCAATGCCCTCAATAGTTGCTACTTACTGAACAAAAATGACTATACATAGGTCTTTAAACAAACCAACGAAAATGTTTTTAAGGGATCTTACTAACATTCTTTGTTTCTACTCTTCTCCCATTAAGCTGTGTGCATTTTTCAAGAAGAAAATACAGCTCGAACAGCCCTGTGTATGGCCCCAGGAGGAAGTACTGCTAGAACTCTGGGTTCTCCGAACTGAAGCATGCCTGGAGCTTGGCACCCTGGTATCCTTTTGACATTATGACAGCTAAACCATGGGTGGGGGCTATGAATTATATTCCCAGACAGGACACCAGAAAACACTTCCAAAGGACTTTCACTCAGTATCCTGGCAAGTAAACCTGAAACAGTACAGGAAGGTTAATCTTAAAAACAAAAGAAAAGGACACACATGTCTTTTAATTTGAATATACAATAGCTGTATTTCAGGTAAAAGGTCTTTTCTTTTGATTCCATTCCCACTGCATCTCTATATTAGGTCTTCTCAGCACAGCTCTGTCTTCTCCTTGGACTACCACAACCAGTTAGCAAGGTGCGACGGAGTCAATTCCAACTCATAGCAATCCCATGATTGTACTCCACAGAGTTTTTAGGCTGTGATTGGAAGCAGACCGCCAGGCCTTTCTTCCACAGTGCCTCTGGACAGGGGTAGAACACCCATTAAGCAAGGTAAGCATGGGCTTTCTCACCAATCCGTAGCGAACAATTTCACACAGGTTTTTAACCTTTCTTTGATCGTGCTCACTTATTTTCAGTTTCCTTGGTGGGATCATCTTCCAAATCCTTACTGGTTTCAACACATCTCTGAACAATTTTACCCAGAATTCCACGAAACCGTGCATGATAGATGAGTAAGTAAGCACAAGCACCTCCATCCTGCTTTGTTTCCTGAGTAATCTGTCCCCGTCAGGAATTGCAAATTTGAAAAGAGGCTTCAATTTTGCAGGAAGGTGCTATGGGACTGGGGAAGACACAGATGTCAGCCATACTTAAAGCACAGTCTTTGAGGATGCGGTGAAAAAAAGTGAAGTTGTTCACTAGCGATGATCTGGTAAGCAAGATACGCACCAGGCTTGCCTTCCCTATCAGATAATCCACCCTTGCCCCTGGGAGAGTTTGAACTGTTGGTTAGTAGATGAGTGCTCAGCCACCTGCACAACCCAGGGACTCCTAGACTACTACAAGTTCCTCTGAAGTGATCACCGGGGCTCTAGCCACCCGCCTCTAATTCAAATCGGGGATAGCTGCAGATTAATCTTCATGTTCAGAGACTTTAGTGCTTTCCTTTATTCACCCACAAACTCAAGATTTAACCACACATTATGGTATTTTCAATCGTAAGGGTGTTTTTAGCATTTAAACATGGGCTTCATTAACTGTAAAACTTGAACATGTTTGTTTATAAAGGAAGGTTTCTGTTTAAGTATCAACACCCTTAACAGCTCTTCGAATTTATCCACAAGAACTTCGATAGGGAAAACTGATCACTTCCACTTTAATCAACACAACAAGGGAAATAAGACTTGTGCAACTGGAAGCCTAAAAACTACAGAAATATCCATAGGATCCCAAATCTCCTTTCAAAGCCCTCAGAACATTGCACTTAAATTTAGCGTAATTTTGTCTCTTTTAAATACAGCTCCTTAAAATAGCAATACAATAGGCTAAACCTGTTGGAGCAAATTCAGCCTTCATATTAAGTGAAGTTAAAATTACTATATTCATTTCCTCCAAATTGTTTCCCCACAAATAATCAAGCTTATCTGTGACCCAATTCTAGTTGCTTATAGTGGGGGTGGAGTTCCACAAACTGAGAGTCAAAATCCTTGATGGATTTATGAGTCTATAAATGGGTGTTAGCCATTTCAAGAAAACACAGTCCAAGCCAAACTCTCAGCTGCCTGTATTTAGCCTTGATTACAGGAGTTACACAAATAAGAACATAAGTGTAGTCAAGACTTTAGAAAATTGGTTAGAGGTTTTCATTCCCATAAATCTTAAAGCACAGGGAGCACCCTATATTGAGCTTCTGAATCAAATCTTTCTGTTTTTTCTTTTCTTCACAATTTTCATGACAGCAAAAAAAAGTTTTGTTGAGACAACAGAAAATTTTTACAGCTATTTAACCTTACATGGCCTCCAATGACATGCTACAACCAGCTAGGATGTACCTAAGCTTAAGCTAGTTTTAAATAAATATTATGTTGACTTCACTATGAAATCTACTTATAAATAGCTGTCATCATAGAGCCTACACTGTCTTAACAAAATTAGCACTTGTTATGATTGAACTGGAGCCCTGGTGGCACAGTGGTTAAGAACTATGGCTATTAACACAAACGTTGGCTACTGGAACCCATCAACCACTCCTTGAAAATTCTCTGGGGCAGTTCTACTACGTCCGTATAGTGTTGCTGTGAGTCTGAATTTGACTGAAGGGCAGATGACTGAATCGGGCAGATGAGGGTTGAAGATAATGATTATGCAATTTTAACTAGGCCAAAAAGGAATTGTTTCGAAGATCATGACAACTGAGTCAACAATTCCACTGTTTTTTTTCAATTTCCAGATGTTTCTGGGCATGTCATATCTGCTGTTCGTACGATTTCAGAATCCATATCAACATATTCAGCCACTTACAACCCGATGGAGCAGAGTTCTACTCTGACACACATGGGGTCATTATGAGGTGGAATTAACTTCACAACAGCAACTGTTTTGTTTTTGGTCAGTATACCCCTACCCTCACTTGCCATTTTTGCTGATGTTGTGTTGCTGTGTTGACCCATTCTCACAGGTATACAACCACTTAACTCTCCCCTGGGCCTACCATATCATTGCTCACACGAAGCTGACCCTTAATTCCAAGCATGTCAGTTGTTCCAGAAATAGATCATAGCATGTCTTCGAATACCTAAACACTTCTTTACTTAAAAAATTCAGATCTGTCAGGACAAGGATCACTGTGAGTCTGTGACCACTCCAGATGCAAAGATTTGGAGGGTGTAACCCTATCATCTTCTCACTTTATTGACCTACTACCAGCCTTTGAGGTTAGCCAATCTGATTTGCTTTTACCTTTACTTCGTAATTTCATGGTAGAGATTCACATGAAAGCTGATAAGATGGAACCGACTATCTTGTGCAGGAAATGTGGAAGAAAAGCAGCCTCTAACCTGGTTTCCTGTGTGGGCTTAATTACTCCTCTCATTCTTTCATAGGCACAGAACTTGTAAGTCTCAGCTTTGATTTCCCACACCTAATATAAATAAAGCTGACTTCATTAAACCATTTGATCTGCTTCCAGCCACTCAAACTGGATTTTCTGCATTTAACTTCGTAAATACAACATCATGAGGAAATGGAGAGAAACATAATACCACCAATGGATATGACATGGGCCTCAGTTAGAATTCAAGTCATATCTTGCTTACCAATGAATAAAACTGACAACCTTAAGCCTTTTTACAGCATAGCCCTTCAGAAGGATGTTACAACAGTTGTTACTGACATATGAAAATGATGTTTGATAACATATTTTTCTTTATTTTCCTTTTGTGATTCAAAGCAAATGCCAAAAATAACTTAACTGACTTAAAATAATTGCTTTTAGGAACCCTAACCACTGATTTGTGTCTGTTCTGACATGAAAATATTTGCCTTAAATTTACACTTGAAAATCAATACAAAGCACTCAAAAAAATAAAAGCAGCAAATTCTCACTTACATGTTAGAAAACTGGACACAAGTAAGCGTGAAACAATTCAAAATCAGTATTACTTATTTAGAAGTGATGTTCAGTGAAAATATTTCTTTATTTGGATGTGATTTAAATAGTGTGAACAGTGACTTCTTCAATGATATTCCAGAGATTGAAATGGTAGTGGGATGGCCTTCAGTAAGTTTCAGTGTCTTTTATAATGTTCCTACCAGTTCACTTCTCTTCTCAGTGTCTTAGGCTGGGTTTTCTAGGGAAGCCAAACCAGTAACACATACATATACAAGGAAAGATTTATATAAAGGAAACAGCTCACACAACTGTGGAAGCTGAACGTCCCAAGTCTTGGCACAAGCCTCATGTGGCCATGAGAGCTGGTGAATCCAAGGTCAACAAGTCAGAGACCAGAGGTCTAAGAGACCACTGCCTGTTTTGGTGGATCCCAAGCTGGCGGGTGAGACTCTAAGGTTTCCGCCGACTCATGGAGCTGCAGGGGCTGGTGAATACAGAATCAGCAGGCCAGCAAGCAGGACTCTCACTTGCCGGCTATAAGGGTTGATGAATCCAGCAGCTGCTGGTTCAAGTCTCAGGAACCAGACACGAAAAGAGAAGAGAGCAGGAGGTGCTAGCAATATGAGCAGACAGGAAGTAAGGGGTGGACAGCAGAGAGCTGAGGGGTGGGAAGCCACCACAGGCCCTGTCCCTGCCACTCGATATAGCTGCCAAACACAGCGAATCACTGTCCAGCCAAGTTGACACAGTCTTAACCACCACACCCAGTGTCTCCTAAG
Organism: Heterohyrax brucei; assembly: GCA_028571685.1. NCBI lineage: Eukaryota > Metazoa > Chordata > Mammalia > Hyracoidea > Procaviidae > Heterohyrax > Heterohyrax brucei. The sequence continues at coordinate 96,775,445 of CM053141.1, read as the reverse complement.
TGTCTCCATTTCTGATAAGCCCCTATGTCTTCCCACTTAGATGCCCTCCTGCTCCTTAGCCTCACAGCCTTCCTGATGGGATGTGGACTATAGTGATGGGTTTCTCACACATGCGGCAAGCTCTGTCTCACATCCTGCAATACCACAATGGATTCCAGTCAATGGCATGATATAAAGAACACAGGTTTGGTCTAGAATGAAAAATGTGACTCTGTCATTTCTTAGTTATACAATCTTGGGCAAGTTGTTAACCATCCCCACACTTCATTCAAATGCAGGATAAAAATGCCTCACATTTTGTGAGAATCAAGTGGGCAATGCACATGAAAGTCTTTTCTAAAACACAGGGTCATATGCAAATAGAAGCGGTCTGACAAGTTTCCCTCCCCCCCCACCTCCGTCAGCTGATTAGGCAACTCAGGTCAGTGAATATGTCAGTACTAAGGAAGCTGCATAGTTTACAGAGCTGAGAAATGGAGTTGGACACATGTTGGATTCCAGGTCCCATTCCTTGGGATCAAGGCCAGTATACAAAAGCACACACCAGTGGCAGCTTGACAAGACCGATCACTGGGACCTGCCCAGAAATAACATAAAGCACCTGACACTACAGAGACTGTAGCATCATATGCAGTCTATGAGGAAAAAGCCAGAGCCACTCTGCAACAAATACGGGTCATAAAACATAAAAATATTATCATATTTCCTCTAAAACTTTCTTAAGTATGACATACTCTGACTACCAAGACCCAGATGGGCCTAGTTATTTGTGGTACAAATTTAAAAGCTGCAGTTGTTCAAGTAATAATTACAAAAAGGAGAAAGTATTAGAGGACCTATTGGTGAGAAAGCAGCAGAGAGGAAGAAATAACTAGACAAATCAGCACGGAAATGCAATTAAGGTCTCCTCTATGAGAGAATTAACTTTCTCTACTATATATTTAAATAGCTATGGCGACTGAGAGTTAATTAAATGCAGAGAGTTGAAAATACTCATTTTTAAGGGCCATGTGGGTGGGACAACATCACTTTCCAATACATTTTATTTCAGTGGCCCTATTATAAGGACCCTAAGAATTTTATAATTAAAAAAAATAATCAGGCATTCTCCTAGTTAGCAGATTTACATTAGAAGAGAAGGGATCAAGCAGCATCATTTCTAATCTGCTCCCACATAAAGGAAGTAAAATAATAAGTAAATTAATAACCTAGGCAGACACAGAACCGAACGGTGGTGCTTGAGGTACCTCAGCAGTTACCATTAGCCAGCAGCACAGAAGAGCCTTAAAGCTATTCTAGTTAAAGAAGAATGGTCATCCTTACCAGATCCTAGGAAGGAGCCAGCAAGCAGATGGCTGGACATCCACAAGCCCAGTGCTACCTTCTTTGGTTCTCTAACCACACCAAAATAAATCCAAACCTGATGCCATGGAGTTGATTCCAACTCATCATGATCCAACAGAGTGGAACTGTGCCACGGAGTTTCCAGGGAGTGCCTGGTAGTTTGAACTGCTGGCCTTTTAGCTAGCGCTAGTAGCACTTAACCACTAAGGAACCAGGGTTTCCATACTACTTAATTATTGATGTGTACTATTGATGTGTACCTTTGAAACAGACATAAATGCTAGCTGTCTGCTCAGCATTTATTATCCCTTCTTCTAGTACAAGCACAGTCTATGCTTATATGAGCTTTAGTTTTTGCCATGCCAATACACACTGGATTTTTTTCATTTGCATTAGCACAGACTATGAGTAATATAACTTTGCTTCATAAATGTGGGCATTTTAAAGACCAGTTCAAATGCAATTTAGAACACTGCTTTCTAAAGGAATTTCCACATGACTACTTCATTACCAAGTCATGTTATTTTCAATTGTCATATGCATGAGAAAGCTGGACAGTGAATAAGGAAGACTGAAGAAGAATTAATGCCTTAAAGAATACTGAATACTTCCAGAGGACCCAACTAATCTGTCCTGTAAGAAATATAGCCAGAATGCTCCTTAGAAGCAAGAACAGCAGGACTTAGTCTCACATACTTTGCACATGATGTCCTGGAGCAGGACATCAGGCTTGGTAAATACAGGGTCAATGAAAAAGAGGAAGACACTCAAGAAATGGACTGGCACAGTAGCTGCAAAAATGGAGTCAGGTATGATAATTGTAAGGATGGTGCTAATCATTTTTGCATATAATGTTTTTGTTCTGTTGTATACAGGGTTGCTATGAGTCAGAACAACCCAGCAGCACCCTAATAACAGCAACAATCCATAAATGGATTTAAAAGTAACTTCTTGATTGATTTGCATAAATGCTCAGTTGTATTTTCCTTTTAATTGACACAGAACTTTGAAGCCCTTACTTTTTAGAAGGGCTGAAGTTGTCATTTCATACCTACAAAACCAAAAGGAAATACTACTTCAGGTCAAGATATTGAATAATAGAAATCTCAGCTTTTCTTTCACCACCTCTCTTGAAGAGGTGCTGCCCAAAACGCCATCCTACCATGCTGCTATGTAAATCTCCTGTATCTAGTTTACTGATGGCATCTCCCATGGAATCTCTGGCCAGGCCCTAGGACAGCAGAAAGCACTGTTTGTGAAACTCCGCTGGCTACCAGGGCTGTCTGGAGCTTCAATTAACTCTAAGTATTTAAGGTCAGGGAGAGCCGACAGAATATGAAACTGCTTTCCAGGAAGCCCACCTGGCTTTGTGAATCTATGCAGAACATCTCGCTCAAACAACAGACAACGTCAGAAGGGGAAAGAGACGCTCAGAGGCTCGCTGAAAAGGTTGTTTCCTTTTCACGATCAGGTTCTTTATAGGTCTTTATATTGTTTTCTTTTTCTGAGTATGTATGAAAGACACAGAGTACAGTCAGTAAACACTTAAGGCAGATTAAGAATATCTTCAATAAAATAAACTCGTTTTACAGTATATCATATATATCCTGTACTTCTGCACATGCCATAGTTACAACTGTGACATGATTTGGTTATATTGACTGATAGGAGATTCTTTTCCTGCTAGGTTGGTAGCTTTCAAATACCAATTTCCACTAGAATTCAATGAGTTTAAAGTGCTCTCAGCCCTACCCTAGAACTGAGGAATCAAGAGTTTCTGGAGGCAGGACATAGGAATTAGTCTTTTCAGGTGACTGTGACACAAGTCACCCGAGAAACACATGTTGAAACACGCTGTCCTCAGTAAACTCACATCCTAGGGCACAAATTCACATGTACCTGGTAAACCTAATTAACAACAGTTGCATCACTGCTGCCAGATCTACAATTTGATGCTTTTATTATCAAATCACATTTACTAAGAGCCACAGAGTTAGTGTTTAAAGCCAAAGCCAAAGCTACTGCCATCAAGTCAATTCTGACTCATAGCAATCCTATAGGTCAGAATAGAACTGTCCTCAGAGTTTCCAAGAGGCACCCGGTGGATCTGAACTGCTAGTCTTTTTGTTAGCAGACATAGCACTTAACCACTACACTACTAGATTTTAAGAACAGGAAATACTACTCTACCCTGTGGTGGCACAGTGGTTAAGAGCTATGGCTGCTCCCCCAAAAGTCTATAATTTGAATCCACCAGGCACTCCTTAGAAGGGTGTTATGAGTTGGAATTGACTCCAAGCAACAGGTTGGGTTTTTTGTTGTTTTGTCTGCAATCACCCACTGTATTCATGCCACGGAGGGATAAACTGTTCCTGTCTCATTGCTGAAGTGGCAGTACCATATCAACAAACAGCTTCAGCTTTCCTTCAAAGAGCAAGACAGGAGATATGTCACAGATCTCCACAGACCCAATGATTGTAAAATTCAAAATCTCACGTGGATTTTTCTGTGCAATTACTTATTTTCTACACTACTTTTTAATATGGAATGACTGGAAAGTGCCTGACTTATTTATCCTTTACACTGTAACATATTTTGCCAACCGTGGTCTAAAGCCAGTTCATATGGTTTAACAACTGGTCTATCAGCACTGCAGGAAAGAAAACCTCTTAATTGAACCAATTTCAAAAGGTACATGTATCAAAATTCAAAGTATAGTAACAGTAGATAGAAGAAGGCTTAAAAACCAAAACCCACTGCTGTCGAGTTGATTCTGACTCATAGCAACCCTACAGGACGGAGTAGAACTGCTCCATAGAGTTTTCAAGGAACATCTGTTGGCTGTCAAGTGCCAACCTTTTGGTCAGCAGATGTAGCGCTTAATCACTAAGCCACCAGGGTTTCTGAAGAAAGCTCTGGAGTCACACATTTGCATTTTGAAAGCCATACATATTTGAAATAGTATAGCAATTCTTGGGGACTGTTAGGTACCATTTAGTGAATAGAGTTTCACAAAGTGGTTCTCCCACTGGAGTTCATTCGATTATATTTTGAATATCCTAGGTTTTACAGTCATATAACAGTGTAGATTAACATCACTGTCCTCTTGTTTCCTCTCTTCTTTTTCATTTTTCCTTATCCATCCCTATACCTTCTCTCCGTTCACTATCATTAATCCCTGGATTAATGGCACAGATTATTTTTATTACCATACCTTTCAGGTCTACTAAAGTGCTTAACATGTAAAAGGAACTTAATAAACATTGAATGAATAAATGGATGATTAAACAACTTTATGTTCTTTGGTTACAGTTATTTTCATGTCATTTTTACTTAGTCTAGCTACTCAAGCTAGACAAGGCTACAGAAATCTCATTCTCTCCATCTGCCACAGGATACCTAAAATTCACCAACCTAGCCTTTGGTGCACTTCCAGGACTGATATCAGCTTCTTCTGCTAATGATCCTGGAAGATCAGGAATGATCTTTATGAAATATTGGTCAGCATCTCCCCTACCTCCAAAGTCCACAGGTTTTCTCTTTTGTAAAATTAATGACTGGTGCTTAAGAAAACTCAGAAAGATAAAAAGCCAAGAAAGAGACTTGTGTAATGACTATGTGTCCAAGAATAAATTCATTTGTACATTTGTCTCTGGATTTGTGTGTGAATATGCATGCGTGTGGCTTGCAGGGACTAGAGTGTGTATGATCAAGAAAGGTTCAGGGTTTGGCAATTTCTGAGGAATTTCCCATCAGGCAGTTCTCGGCATGATGGGAAATTCTAAACAGATGATCAAGTAACCTTTGCCGGGTAAAAATAAATGATGCTTTGTTTCTGTTGTTAGGGTAAAGTGAGGCTGTGTATTAGCCAATGAAATGCTGATTAAAATTAAAACAGATATAGATTTGAGTTGTATGTATTTATATAATTATGTACTTTAAACATCCATGAATATACTCTTTCACATACCTGTTCTCAGTGTGGGATCAACCGTATCTAGTTTCCCACTGAAAACTCAGTATCTACCATAGTGCTTAACAAATAGTAGCTAAATAAAGTAACACGGAGAAGAAAAGCCACATAATTGATGATACAAGAAAATATGTGGTGTCATAAGAATGTGCAAATAAACGGAAAGCTGTCAAGAGGAGATAGCACATGCCTGTGTGGTGAAAATAAAGCAAACTTTTAGAAAGTCACGGAATTTAAGGTTAATCTCAAAGCTAAGACAATTTTAAGACAAAGACAGCAACGTGAGAAAGGAGAACTAACAGTGACTTATTCAAAACAAATGATATAAACAAATGAATAGAGCAAAGAACCTGTAAATTGTACAAAAGGAAGTTACAAGATACAGTTCAACCAGACTAGACCAAATAGAACATCTAACAGATACAGACCAAACTGAAAAGGTATCCAGGGACCTTGAAAGTTAGGGTACGGGAAATACAACTTCGTCCGGCAATGTAGGAAACCTGCCACCAGGTGAAGAGCAATCATGGGAAGGGAAGCCGGTCTGCCTCATTGTAAAGGACAGCTGTCTCAACATTTCAGGTTATGATTTTCAATGATAGTAGTGGGAATGGAAAGAATAGGTTAGATGTGAGATATACATGTTGTGAAGGAAGAATCAAAAAGAAGGGGCCTTTTATCAGATGTGAAGATTGGAGGCTGGGGAATGGAGTCCAGGGAAGTTCAGACACCCGGGTGAATTGTCAGCACTGAAGGAGACTGCAGCTCATTTCTCAGGGACAGAAGGGTTTTAGTGAAATGGCTAAGTCAGTTAATGAAACATTAATGGAATTCAATTCCAAGCTAATAAGGTAGCTTTATAACATGTGAAATCACGTCTGGAAGCACCGTTTTTATTTGTTTTTACCTTATCCAATCTAAATGGAAAAAGCCTTTGTGAACAGGCAGCAAAAGTGGTATTGTAAACTGCTAAGACAGTAAAGACAAAGAGGACAGCAACAGGAAGAATGGGGAAATTTTACAGTCACCCTTTATGGGTTTTTTGGATCAGGAGTGTTGTACATTACAAAATACACAACTACACTAATGCAGCTACTCTTTACTTACCCACTGCCCTCCTTTAGACATTGCACAGTTACAATCTAACATCTATCAGGGAACTCCTGGTGGCGTAGAAGTTAAGACCGATGGCTGCCAACCAAAAGTTCATCAGTTTGAATTCCCCAGGTACTCCTTGGAAACTCTCTGGGTAGTTCTACTCTGTTTTGTAGGGTAGCTATGAGTCAGAATTGACTGGATGTCAAAAGATATTGGACTATTTTGTGCATTAAGGAGGAGCCAAGCAGTCAGCAGGACGAGGGAGAGGAGAGCAAGATTTGTAAGAGGAAGCAAGGTTGCACAGGCTGCCCGTGATCCGGTTCTCAGTACCCAAAATAGGTAGAGGAACCGGAGCAGAGGGCTGCGAGGAGACTGTGGGAGACAGACTGCAGGAGCCAGGCTGCAGGAGTCAGGCTGGGGACTTGGAAGTCCCTTCTAAGGAGTCCCCTCTGCCACTTTTGCAGCCTCTGCTATGACCAGGTAGCCAGGCCTCACCTGCTTGAGGGCCTGGGAGCTGCTGCCTGAAAAGAGACCCATCTCTGATGACAGTGTACCAGGAAGGTGGAGAGGTGAGGTGAGGAGGCCTGCATGGAGGCCTGGAGGCCTGGGGGCCAGGTGACCATGAGCCCTTTCTGCCCCAAAGGACACTGAGGGCAATTCTGACCACCACCATACCCCCACAACCTCCCTACTCTCCCATCACCCCTCACCACTCCCACTACCACCCTGGACCACATCACAATCCCCAACCCTCCCACGCCCACGCCCGTGGGCTCCCCATTAGTGGAGAAGAGGCCTGCCACCCAGTGTAGCATGTGCATCCCCAGACTGACTGGCGGCACCCAACAGGCAGTGAGTAAGGGTGGGGACACTGAAGATGGAGTGACCCTCACATAATGCCAGCTTTCACATAAAGACCTGGTCTTTTGAACTTAACCATACTGTAAAGTGAGGAGTGGATGTGCATGTAAAGGGCCTTCAGAAGTAAAGGTTTGGAACACAATACACGTATTGTTCTAAATGAATGAGGAAAAAAACATGGAGTGGATTCTTCTAGGACCTCAGCAGAAGGGTTTTCTGGCACTTAGTGTGATAAGGACAAAATGAGGAAACCAATAGCTGCGGAAGAAAGGGACTTGGACAAGGGACTGGGAAGAGATGCCAAAGCCAACAAATCAGATAAAAAATAGAAATGACATGTTTTTAATTACAGAAACATTCCAATTCAGAAGTTCTCTTCCTCAGAAAACAAATTAAGTGGTAACATAGTTCAGTGACTAGTCCACCACAAATGTAGTACGAGTTATACACAGGACAAGATTTTTCCATCTACCAAGTTTTAGATGCCACTTCTTTTTGGACTTAAACATTTTTATTATGAAAGTGGTAAATAAAGCTTGGGATAAACATCATCAGAAGACTACAAAGCTGAACACCAAGGATTCCAGATATCTCCTTCCTACCTCATTCTCCAGAGTATAACCACTGTCTGCAGTTTGCTATACAGAGATTCAAACTTGTTCCATGTATATTAACATTTGTAATATAAATGGAATTCAATTAAACATGCAGCCATCACTTTCAAAGAAACCATTCATTAAATACTTAGTCTGAATATACTATGCTGAGAATCCAAAGTCAAACATCAGAAACTTATTTTCAGGGAACTTAGTGGCAAAGAGAGGAAGTGACTTCATTATTACAAATAGAACACATAGTACTATGAAAGTCATAACTTTTATTGTGACATTTTTAGAAAGTTTTCAGAAACTAAGGTCAGCATACTCCGATGGTATAAAAAGTGATTTCTAGGATGTAAATCTAATTACAGAAGATTTATAAAAGGCTTTTAGTGCAAGCACATGAGTTGGTAACACATTTTCAGGTAAGTGTATTGTATGTGTTTTATCATTTGAAGTACTAATTTTCAAGTGGCTATAAAACCCTGGTGGCATGATGGTTTAGTGCTGTCTGCTAACCAAAAACATCAGCAGTTTGAATCTGCCAGGCACTCCTTGGAAACACTCTGGAGCAGTTCTACTCTGTCCAACAGGGTTGCTATGAGTTGGCATCAACTTGACAGCAGTGGGTTTGGTTTTGGGGTATGATGTCTGAAAATAAATTATCCTTTGTTCCCAAATTTTCCATTTTATTTTTAGCCCACCAAAAATCCTTTTGAACCTGTCTTTGAGCACAGATTTCCCTATTTCCAAATCTTTTGAACTCAAAGAAAAACTAAATCTCACTTACAATTCATAAATACACCTGTACAGGTCAAGCAACAGTCAGCAGAAAGTGCCATGAAGATCATTTGATCTCTGAGAACAGGACTTATTTTTGTTTCTTTCTTCCCTTTAATCAAAGCTTTTGTGTACAGTCACACATCTCCCCCTTGTTTTAGAAGATGGTTAGATGTGTGCCCATATTTAGGTGACTCTTTTGATCTGCCCTAGGAACTGCATATGAAACCACTGCTTTTCAGAAATGCTCAGTGTGATCATTATTCATTACCAGGAAGCCTGTGTGGCATACTGTATTTAGCTTTTATGCATCTCCATTCATTTTGTTCCCCTACTGACATCCACTTCCTAACCCACCCAGTTTTTAGCAACCCATATTTAAAGATTACTTTGCTTGTGACCTACCATAGACCAGTTTTATGAATGAGATACTGAGACGCTGGCGGTATGAGAAGGGTGACCCTGATTAATCTACGTCCATTTGTTTCTGTAACATCTCAATGGTTCCTTAAAAATTAAGTCAACTTCTGGTGTTTTGTAAATACCTGAAATATGACTTATAGTACACATAATTAAACTAAAGTTATTTAAACATATTTAAATGCACGCCCTTTGTTTTCTGTTTCTCTTCTTGACTCGAAATCCTGAAAGACCACAAAAAAAGTCTTTGAAACATTCCCAGTTTACAGACATTATGGAAACCCTGGTGGCGTAGTGGTTAAATGCTATCGCTGCTAACCAAAAGGTTGGCAGTTTGAATCCAGGCACTTCTTGGAAACTCTATGGAGCAGTTACACTCTGGTCCATAGGGCTACTAAAAGTCAGAATCAACTCGACAACACTGGGGAAACTCTATGGGGCAGTCCACAGTCACACTCTGTTCTATAGGGTTGCTATGAGTCAGAATCAACTTGACAGCACTGAGTTTGGTTTTGATTTGGTGGTACTACTTTACAGTAAATATATAATTATGTAACTCTAGCTTATGTCATGAGTGACTGGCCTCTCTTCACTACTGTAAAATAAAAAAATTACATGGATTTCTTCTATTAAAATCATAACCAAAACAAACAGCATTAACAAAAGGCAATTTCCAATTACTTGGCTGTAAGTATCTGTCCCACAATAGATATATATCACTATATGACACAGCAAGCAACAGAGCTGTGAACAATTGAAATGAAAAATAAATTTCATCCTGAAATATCCCAGGAATATCTTATTTCAAGTCAAGGAAAGGCCAGTAGTAAGTATTCTTGGGATGCAGAACTGTATTATTTCTCTTGTCAACATCACTTCAGTGAGACCAGTACAGTTCGAGAATTTGTAGCCTGTTTATAACACTGGGTTACAGAAAACCCATGTTTCCTTTATCAGAGGATACACTGAAAGTTCTGGATATTAGATCATTCTCTTCCTCATGAAAGATAATTTTTCAGAGATTACAAGGGTATGTCTTAGGCTGGGATCCCAGTCAGCTGTTAAACTCAGACATTACTAAAAAACAAAATTACATATGCTTACAGTTGAATTAATTATGTTAAAACAATAGTAATACTAAAATTCATCCTGTCTCATTTTACTACACTCCCCTATTATCCAAACTCTTGATGCTATTTCATCTATTGTATCTGTCTTCTAAAAACAGGGTGTAACTGTATGCTATTTAGCACTTCTTCCTAGTTCTGTGATGTCACACTGGAAGATTAAAATTGGTCACGATGGAAATATTTACAACTTGGAAAATGATTAATGCTTCAAATCAGTGCCCCTACCCTATGCCCACCCCCAGAGTTGGATGTTAAACATTTACCAGCACGCCAATAACGGGCTAGATTCCAGGATTACAAAGGAGAATATAACACTGACTTCGTAGATCTTATGATCCCTTTGGGAGAGAGGTAAATAATTACATCTTACAAATGATACAACAAGCATTATAAATGTTACGGAAGACGATGCACAATTTTACTTGAAGTGTCCAAGAAGATCTTCTTGAGTGAACTAGGGCTTATTAGTAAATATAAAAGGCCTACTGTATGCCGAATAAAGACAATAACTGAGTATGTCTAGAGTGGTGTTTCTCTAACTTTTCCATTTAGAACCACGAATGGCAAAGAGAGGTAAACAAATACTTGTGGCAATCTAAGGTTGGAGCTTGAAAAGACTTAATGCTAGGACACAATTTCTTTTGTAGCATCTTCAAAATTCATGGGAATATTTCCTTACCCTTCTTTTGTATTTTCACTTTTAATGGGGTTCTGTCTCCTCACCTTGTTTTTTATTCATCTCAACCTCTCTACTAGAAGGGAAAATATTTTTTAGCACATCAAAGTATCTGTCTCGAGACATGAAAGGAAATTATCAAGGGAAATGTGTGTATCTTGAATATGCTCTGAAGATGTGATGAGCTACCAATAACCTCCCAGGATGAGGACAGAAATGGACATCTTTGGCCAAGACCACAAAAGGCAGTAGCAGGACACAGGAGAGCAGCAGACAGGGTGGTCAACAAAAGAAAAACTTCCTAGAATGACTCTGAACACTGGAAGCTAACTACAGGCAAACTAAAGAAATCTTTTATGCCATGCCCTGAACTTCACATGTATTTCATAATCAGGTAGCAGTGGAGTGTGATCTTTCTTATAAATAAATGAGCCAGAGACAGCTTAACCTTCAGGGCCTGTCACCTGCATTTGTGCGCTCTGAGGCCCAGTAAGTGGTCATAACGATATGTTCATGAGCCTTTGTAAAACTACGTAACTACAATATTTTAATTACAATCAGTTACGACCACTGTCTTTTTAATTCCGACTTCCTTCTGTCATATGTCCCTTTGTGTTAGGTGCTGCTAGAGCGACTGGCAGTTTGGGGATACATCTAAGAGGAAGTCCAGATGTGGATATGTACTGCTAGATGTGTGAGATATATTCTTGTAGTTTGCAGTCTCTTCCACTTAAACAGTTTTTACGTAGTGGCTCACCATTATCCATGACATACCTTCTCTGGCATCTGTGACATGGACATGCAGTGTCAAAGGTATATAGCAATATGAAAACATCCCACTGAGTCCAGTCACAGAAGAACATGAAGGAAAAACAAATTTTAGAATGTACATAGTTAGAAGCTTGTCTGTATAAAATGTTTAATTACCAGATACATAAAATTGTAAGAGGCAGGCTGGATTCTCATTGACCCCTATCTATCTCACGTAAGAAATAAATCCTGTGTATAAAACTATGAACACTCTTGCTATATATTTTTAAGTTAAGTATCACATGTAATAGAATTTATGAGAATTCTATCTTTGTTGCATACAAACATGTGGTACTATAAACAATAGTTAATTATGCTAGAGAAAATACTGATGTATCATCCAAGTTTCTCTATGGAAAATATTACTAATTAATATCATGTGAAGAAGTGATGGAAAAGTATACATCTAAATTTTACAGAAAAAATATGATGGAGGTATGTTAGGCAATAATAAAGGTTTTTTTTTGTTTTGTTTGTTTTATGTGTTTGCGGTATTTGTCAGATGTTTTAAGCAAAAAATTTGTTGTGCTTTTCTAATCTCTATAAATAAATATTTATTTTGTACCTAACTTTTTATTTGCAGTTTTGCAAATAAATCATATTGCTTCAGGCCTCTCAAAATTTGGAGCTTCTCTTGTAAGATTTTTTATCTGTACACACATGCAGATGTTGCAGGGCATAGTATTATGGGTTTAATATAAAAATTTATCACCTGATGTCAGTTTGTCATACTGTGTGATGGCTTGTGTGCTGCTGTGGTTTTGAAAGTTAGCAGGCCAACAGTAGTTCAAAGACCAATAGGGTCACACATGGTGGACAGGTTTCAGTGGAGCTTCTTGAATGAGAAAGACTATGAAGAAAAGCCTAGCAATCTACTTTCGAAATCAGCCAGTGAAAATCGTATGGATCACAACAGAGCACTGTCCAACTCCCTTGAGTCATGTCATCAGGAGGGATCACTCGTTGGAGGAGTGATGGAGGAGGACATAGGCATTTGGTGAAGTGGGGGGCTGCCAAAGCCATGGGAGGCCCTGGGTAAGACAGCTGCTCAACACAAACTTGCCAGGGATCATGAGGATGCGGCAGGACTGTATACAGAAGGTAGCCGTGAATCACAGTCAACTCTGTGACAGCTATTTAACTAACATAAAAATGACAGTTTTAACTAGTTTACCTGACCAAATATATATTTTACTCTAGGCATTTAGATAAAATCAAATATCCAGGAAGGTGAGCTGTGTTTGTTGTTGTTAGGTGCTGTCGAGTCAGTTCTGGCTCATAGAGAGCCTACACACAACAGAACGAAATGCTGCCTAGTCTTGTGCCATGCTCACAATCATTTTTTTAGGCTTAAGCCTACTGTTGCAGCCACTCTGTCAATCCATCTTGTTAAGAGCCTTCCTCTTTCTCAATGACCTCCTAAATTACCAAGCATGATGTCCTTCTCCAGGGATTGATCCCTCCTGAAACAGCGTGGCCAAAGTATGTAAGACATAGTCTCACCATCCTTGCTTCCACGGTGCACTTTGTTTGTACTTATACTAGAACAGATTTGTTTGTTCTTTCGGAAGTCCATGGTACATTCAATATTCTTTTCCATCACCACAATCCAAAGGCATCAATTCTTCTTCTGTCTTCCTTATTTATTCTCCAGCTTTTGCATGTATATGATATGACTGAAAATAGCACGGCTTGGGTCATGTGCACCTTAGTCTTCGAGGTGACATTTTTAACTTTTCAACATTCTAAGAGGTCTTTTGCAGCAAATGTTTCCAATGCAATGCAATGAACTGTGTATACCTTGTGGTTTATGACTATGAGGCATTTGGCAAGCACCTTAGTTTGAAGTAGAGATCTAGGACTTAGCATGCATAAGAAACTACATGAAGGCGAGAAATATGAGGTCAGACAAGTTCGCCAACTCATCCCACAAAAAGTGCTACATATCTCATCGCTGAATATCACTATGATCATCTTCAATGTACTCCCCTCGGGAAGTTGTGCACTGATGCCAGCACCTAGATCACCCTTCAAAGCAGTTTTAGAACTCCTTTTCTGGAATGTCCACCAAAGTCGTCATCATACCAGGCCTGACAGTTATGTTCGTGAACTCATCCTAGAAAAACTGTTACATACCTGACTGCCAAATATCACTACAGTCACCTTCAAAGTACTCCCCTTGGGAAGCTATTCATTGATGCCAGTGCCTAGTCTACCCTTCAAAGCACCTTTTCTAGGATGAGTTTGTAAACTTAATTGTCAGACCTTGTATGCTAACAGCCCTGATGGACATTCCAGAAAAGGAGTTCTAAAACTGCTTTGAAGGGTAGTCTAGGCACTAGTGTCACCACACAGCTTCCCAAGAGGAGTACTTCAAAGGTGACTATAGTGATATTCAGCAATGAGGTATGCAACACTTTTTCCAGGATGAGTTCACAAACTTAATTGCCAAACCTCATGTATAGGTTGGGGCCAAGGCCCTAAGGGTGTTGTCTACTGTGTGCACAGGTGTCTGATTTTTTTCCAGAGAGTAGCTAAAATGTTTCACAGTGGTCTGTGCTTTAGAATGAACTTTGGTGATGTATGCGAGAAAGAGCCACATGGACAGCAAATGAATTGACAGCTGACTGTCTTAGGCTGGGTTCTCTAAAAGAGTAAAACCAGGGAAGCAAGGAAATGCCTGATGCAGCTGTGGAGGCTAGAAAGTTCCAAATCCATGGGTCAGTCCCAAATCCATGTTAGGCTGGAGACTGGCTGGGGAGTCGAAAAACCCAAAACAGACAGGTCAGATGGCAGGCTGCTGGTTCACATCCTAAGAACTACAGATCACAGGATGACGAGGTGAATACAGGACTAAGAGAGCCTAAGCTTTCCCAGAATATCGATGTATCAGGGATGCAGGCCATAACCCCAGGGAAACTCCCTTATGAACCGATTGCCTGCTCACAAGAGATCACATCATGGACAGCAATTATATTTGCCAAGCCAGTCTTCACATATTGGAAGGAAATCATGTGGCCCTCTCCAAGATTTCTTTTCTATACAAGTTCCTTCTTTCTTCAGTGACCGAATACTCTGGGGGTCAGTTCTACCCTGGCCCCTAGGGTTGCCATGAGTCGGATTCGACAGGACGGCACTTGGATGGCTTACATGATGTCATGTGACATTCTCCTAATGATCAGAGACACCGTCCCCTTGACATGTCCTTATTTTCCACCATTTCCCTTCAGCTTTAGAATTCAAAATTAACTTTATGTCCTAGACAGAGCAGGAGAAAAATTCAAATTCATGAAAAAAGACCAGACTTGCCGGTCTGACAGAGACTGGAAGAACTCCTGCTAACTCAGAGCTAAAACCATTTCCAGTGGCCACTTTCCAGCTAAAGATAAAACAAGACTATAAAACAAAAAATATGTGAGGAATGCACCTCTTAGTTCCATTAAATATATAAGACCAATTGGGCACCTCCTGTCCAAAGGCAAGACAAGAGGGCAGGAAAGGAGCAGCGACTGAACAGATGGGCACGGGGAACCTGGGTGGAAATGGGGAGTGTGCTGTCACGTTGTAGGGACTGCGACTAAGGCCCCAATGCACCCTATGTATGTGCTGTTGAATAAGAAATTAAGTTGAACTGTAAACTCCCACCTAAAGCGCAATGAAACAGAGCAAAACTAACTTTATTTAATCAGTCCTCTTTGGATACATTTGCTTAATCAATCACAAGACAACACAACCACATTCAGTCCATACTTTCCCCCTTTGTCCTTGAGAAAATCTGTCCAAAATGACAATGTCTACAGCACTTCCCTGATGGTACTGGTAAGCCTCTTAAAAATAAAGTTGGTCTAACAGATGTGCTATCTTTTAGATGATCACCACTTCCTTTTCTACAATGCTCACGAGGAATTAATTTACTGAGACATCTTAGGAAATTTTTGGCATCAGGAGGATTCAGAATACAATTTATGAACCTGGGGAAAATATCTGCTTGTCATTTGCCCAACCATCCTGCTTCCACTTTCCTCAATTTTAGTTTATCAGATTATCTCCCATTTTAATATTAATCATGTATATAGGAAGATAAACATGAATTTATTTTGGAACATTTAGGTGCTGCCTCATTTCTCTGAAATTTCCAGTCTTTTACTGTAGCTCTTCTTTTCATCCCTTCTGAAGATTCCATTTGTCCAAGAACATCAAGGCAAAATAGAACTTAATTCTCTTTTCCTTTTCTATTACTTCTTGAAGTGGGTATTTTCTCCATTGCTGTCATGGATTGAATTGTGTCCTCCCAAAATATGTGTCCACTTGGGTAGGCCATGATTCCCAGTATTGTGTAGCTGTCCTCCATTCTGTAATTGTAATTTTATGTTAAAGAGAATTAGGGTGGGATTGTAACACCCTTCCTAAGGTCACATCCCTGACCCAATGTAATGGGGGCTTCCCTGGACTGTGGCCTGCACCCCCTGTTATCTTACAAGAGATAAAAGGAAAGGGAAGCAAGCATGAGGGTACCTCAGACCACCAAGAAAGCAGTGCTGGGAGCACAGTATGTCTTCGGACTCAGGATTCCTGAACAGAGAAGCTCCTCATCCAGGGGAAGATTGATGTCAAAGACCTTCCTCCAGAGCTGACAGAGAAAAAGCCTTCCCCTGGAGCTGACATCTTGAATTTGGACTTTTAGCCTATTAGACTATAAGAGGATAAATTTCTCTTTGTTAAAGCCATTAACTTGCAGTGTTTCAGTTATAGTAGTACTGAGACAACACTTGACTACACTGTTAATTTGAACTTAAACTTTACACTGCATCTTCTCTCCTCCAGTTATCATTTTATCATTTTATCATTTCTGGAAAAACTTCATTTAGGTTTATGCTTCCCTCTTTCTTACATTAGTCATTCTTTTTCTATTAGTGATAACCTCCCTTCTCTTTCCACATACCTATCCATCTCACACTTGAGTTCATGAGAGAAGCCTTGATGTTATTTGCTATTGAGTTGGCTACAATTCATGATGACTCCATGTACAGCAAGACAAAACGCTGCCAAGGTCCCACACCATCTTCACGACTGTTGAGTCCACTGTTGTGGCTACTGTGTCAACCCAACTCATTGAACCTTCCCTCCTTTTCACTGACCTTGTGCTTTACTTAACACAATACTCTTTCCTAGCAACTGGTCTTTCCTGACAATGTATCTGAAGTCAGTCTTATTATCCTCCTTCTAAGGAACATTCTGTTTGTATGTCTTCTAAAAGTGATTCATTGGTTCTTCTACAATATTCTTCTATTAAATATTCTTCACCAACACTACACTGTGAATACATCAACTCTACTTATATATGCACTGATTTTCAGAACTATCTCCCCTTTCCTCCCTCATTAGAATAATTTCCAACCAACTCATCTCAATTTTAATTTTTTGCAACTTTCATTTTTCTGACACAGTCTTTACTTTCACAATATTTGCCCACGGAATATTATCCAATTTTTGTCTCTGTGTTCCAAAATTGGTTTTCCTAGACTTTATATGCAGAAATATCTGATTAGGTTCAGGGTTTGTCTTCCTGTTTATCAAGGGCTCAATGAGGCGAGGGTTATTTCCTCCTGAGTCTTGTCATTTCTATTTATAGACTGGAACAGCAGTACGTCAAGTAGTTTGCTTCACTGCTTCTTCTACTTTCTGAGAAATTTTCATAAATTCATATCAAATTTTATCAATTGCACTATTATAAGCAGGTTAAGACTTTCAGCATATGTCTGGAGCAGCTATGTATCAGTGGGCAAGACAGACCGGATTTCAATTCTTGTTCTGTTATCTGTAATTGTTGTAGTCATTATCTCTTTGTAACTTTATTTCCCAAGAAGAAACAAGTTGCACAGTTGTTTACATGGCATTCTTTCAGCTAAGAAGAGCTAGGATCTCTATCAACTAGAAAGTTGGACCAAAAAAGAAAAAAACCACTTAACTTGATGCTGTCAAGGCCATTCTGACTCATAGTGACCCTCAAGGACACAACAAGTTTCCAAGGAGTGACTGCTAGATTCAAACTACCAACCTTCTTGTTAGCAGCCATAGCACTTAACCACTATGCCACCAGGGTTTCTGAAATTTGGACTTCTTTGCCTTTTGCCAAAAGTATATGCCTTCTTCTATGTGAATTGTTTTCATCCATTGTTACAGGGAATACCTAGATATTTCTATGCTGAGGACCAGTTAAACACATTATGATCAATTCTCTCATGAGATAAGGTATTATGAATCCATTAAAGAAAAGTGTTTGAGGCACATTAACAAGACCAGAAATTCTCATGACACAATATTAAGTCAAATAGAAAGGAGATAAAACTGTGTGATCCCAATTTTGTATTATAAAAACAAAAATATATATAGACACAAACAGAACCATAAATGATCAGAAGTGCTTATTTTTTAGTGATAGGGATACATCTGATTTTAATTTTTAAAATTACATTTTTTGTTTTGCAAAATATATAAAACAAATATTATTTTTGTACTCACAAAGAAAAACAATTTTTTTCAAGAAAAAAATAATAGCAGTCAAATCTCCTGCCCCTCAGAAGTTCCAAAGTAGAAAATGCAACCCAAACATCTACTGCCAGAAAATTCTTTAGAGCCAAATATGGTTTTCTTAAATTGTACTAAGTGCTATTTAGCAGTCCAGGGGAGCACTAGTGGTGTAGTGGTTGAGCACTCTACTGGCAACTAAAGCTTGCAGTTCAAACTCACCAGCCACTCTGCAGGGCACAGATGTGGCAGTCTGCTCCCACAAATGCTCACAACCTTAAAAACCCTATGGAGTAGTTCTCCTTATGCTCCTAGCGTTGCTATGCTATGAGTTTCAATCAACTTGACAGCAGGGAGTTCATTGGGATTTATCTCTTTTAACAAAATATTTATGTATGTGGGCATTTCTTTTTTAATTAGAGATATCTTCAACAGAATTTATGATACACATAACTGATTTGTTTCCTGGGCTAACACACTTGACTGTGGTTATATGAATTTTTTCAGTGTTCCAAATGAGAATGTCTGAGAGGCTGTAAAACACTGTGTAACATGCCAGCCAGCCAAGTACTCCTGAGTCGGATCTGACTCATGGCAACCCTAGGGGCCAGAGGAGAACCGATTCCGAGAGTATTCAAGGAGCGCCTGGTGGATGTGAACTGCCGACTGTGTAACACAGAGCTTCTAAAAATGAAAGCTGACCAAATTTTTCATTTTATTCCTTAAATTGTCTAAGAAAAGGCAGAGGAAATACAGTCTCAAAAGTATCCTTGTTGCAGTCCTACATCCTGCAATTTTATAATTACCTATTTCCTAATGTTTTATTCTGTCTGACATTTCAAACATCAAAGTACTTATCACTTTGCATTAAAAAGTAATCACTAGTCTTACTGATTCTATCACTAGTTAAAAAATAAGGATGAACAAACTGAGCTCCCACTGGCAGCAACTGCTTGCACAGTTTTGACCCTGAGTAAATCTCCTTAAGTGTGTTCAGCATGTTAGCTGTATTACTATTATACCTGGAAAATTTAACTAGCACATAAAATATTTAAAATCATTCTGTAAAACCACTTGATTTTACACAACCATTCAACTTATACTAAAAATGTAAGTTTTCCCTAAAAATAACTATTAGAAGGATGTGTTAACAGAGACATAAAAATTCAAGGAAAACAAAAGGTAACAGCCCACCTCACCTCCAAAAAAAGAAACAAAATAATAATAAACCAAAAAAAACACACTGAAGCCCACTGCCATGCAATCGATTCCAACTCATAATGACCCTATAGGACAGACTAGAACTGTTCCATAGATTTTCCAAGGAGTGTCTGGTGGATTTCAACTGCTGACCTTTTGGTTAGTGGATACAGTATTTAACTACTAAGCCATCAGAGAAAAAAACGCTCTTTAAAATTAAAAATACGAGTAAACAATCAGAAAAAAATAATGCAAGGACATGAACAAGCAATGTGTTAAAAAAATAATAAAAATGCTAAAATAAACCTACATATATTCATAGTCACAAGGTTGTGTATGAATGAGATCACAAAATTAGCAGTATCCAGTATACAATAAATCAGCTATTAAAACATAGTAATTAAGAAGACACAAATTTAAATAACATATATGAATACATACTCACTTTGGTAAATACTGATGATGCCTTGAATTGGCCAGAATATAGGGAAACAGGCTCAGTCATAATTTGTAGATTGACTATGAAAATGTGCATCCTTTTTGGAAAACACCTTGGCAATAGCTTTTAAAGTGAAAAAAATATATGTATCTATCCACTGACTGTACTGCTCAAAATTTATCCTATCAAAACTATTAACACAAATGTACAAAGATAACCACATACACACACACACACAAAACAAAAAACAAAAAACAAAAAACAAAAAAACAAGGTCTGACAAGTCCACAAACTTAATTGTTCTACATGCTACATACATCATTGCTGACTATCACTATGGTCTCCTTCCAAGTACTCCCCCTGGGAAGCCATGCACCAACACCAGCACCTAGTCAACCCTTCAAAGCAATTTTGGAAATCTTTCCAGAGTGGCCATTGCATACAGTGGCATGGTGGTAAGTTCCCCAACTTAACTGTATTGTTGTCTATGGGGGAGTTTTTAGCCATAAACAAATAACCCAAGTCACCTGATTCAGAAAACAGATGTAATGCTGCAAGCACTCATTCATCTACTTAAAGGTGTTTGTAGCAGTATACCAACAGGCAGAACTGCCAGAAATTCAAGATGGATGCAGAAGAGGATGTGGAATAAGGGATATCACTGATGATATTAGAGGCATTGTAGCTGAAAGCACAGAATAACAGAAAGTTTACCTGTGTTTCATTGACTATGCAAGGGTATCAGGCTGTGTGGATCATAACAATATACGGATAACACTGGGAAAAATGGGAATTCCAGAACACTTATTTATGCTCATGCAGCTCTGTGAGTTGGATCCAACTTGATGGCACTTGGCTTCGGCTAGTTCCTATACACAGACCAACAGAGAGTGATTTCAAACAGAACAAGGAGATGTTGCATATTTTAAAATCAGGAAAGGTAAGTGTTAGGTTAGTACTCAGTCAATCTTTGTGTTGACCAAACAATCCAAGAAGCTGGAAGAGCATGGCATCAGGATTGGAAGTTTTGATTAACAATCTACAAAACACAGATGACACAATCTTGCTTGTGGAAAGTGAAGTGGACTTGAAGCCCTTATTGATGAAGAACAAAGACTACAGTTTTCAGCATGGTTTATATCTCACAACTGGAACAGTAAGTAACATCGTGATAAGTGGAGGAAAGACTGAAGTTGTCAAGGATTTCACTTTTCATTTTTACTTGGATCCACAAGCAATGCCCACGGAAGCAGCTGTCAAGAAACCCAATGATATACTGCACTGGGCAAATCTGAAGCAAAAGACCACACTATTGAAAAGCAAAAGTGTTGTCTTGAGGACTAAGGTAGGCCTGACTCAAGTCATATTTTGAATCTCCTCATATGTATATGAAAGCTTGATCATGAATAAGGATGACCAAAGAATTGATGCCTTTGAAATATGTGTTGGTGAAGAGTACTGAATACGACACTGACTGCCGTGAAAATGAGGGAGTCTCTCTTGGAAGAACTAAAGCCAAAGTACTCTTTATCAGTGAAGACGGGGAGATTCAGCGTCACGTACTTTGGACATGTTGTTACGAGGGGTCAGTTCCCAGGAGACGACATCACGCTTGGTAAAGACAGTGTGCATGAATAAAAGGAAGACCTTTTAGTGATGGATTGACACAGTTGTGGCAACAGTGGGCTCAAACACAGCGATGACTGTCAGTGCACAGGACTGAGCACTGCATTTTTCTGTTGTGCATAGGGTTGCTTGCAGTCAGGACTGATATGATGACATCTAACAACATTAATTAAAAGTAAAAAAATAAAGACTGAGGAACTGGCACAGATTAGAAATTAAAGAGATACAATTACTAGATACAATGTGGAATTGTGCATTGGATTTTGAAATAGAGAAAGGGCACTATACAAGAAGAAACCATTTAAATTCAAAGATCTGTACATTAGTTAGTAGTGTTGTATTATTAATTTTTTTATTTCAGTCACTGTAGCACAGTTAAGTACATTAAGAGGAAGGAGATGAATGGTTTATGTCAACTCTGTACAACTTTTCAACTTTTTTCTTATATTAAAATTATTTCAAAACAATATGATAACAAAAATGAACTGATAGAAGTAGACAGAAGAAGTACAGAAGAGGGCTACCAAGACAGTGAGAAGATACAAAAGTATGTCACATGAAGAACTACTTGAAAAATACCATAAATGTTTACCTTGCTTAAAAGAACAGTGGCAAATATTTGAAGGATTATCACTTGGAAAATATCAGGATTCTTTTTGTAACTGATGTGAAAATGTCCACAACAAACCTTCC
Organism: Heterohyrax brucei; assembly: GCA_028571685.1. Lineage (NCBI taxonomy): Eukaryota > Metazoa > Chordata > Mammalia > Hyracoidea > Procaviidae > Heterohyrax > Heterohyrax brucei. Next base: position 96,753,268 of record CM053141.1, on the reverse strand, counting down.
ACCAATTCCTACATGTGAAATTCAGAAATGCTAATGTAGTGCCTTCTTCAAGTTTTGCAAACTTTATAGTTACACTTTCCAAATTATTTCACTACTGTTAACGCAAACTCAATGAATATTAGGTTATTTTTGTCTATTGTCTACTTTGTTTTGTTTTTTGGCTTTTGGGTCTCACCAAGTAATTGAATCCTGGACTGGGATCTAAAAGAGATTCTTACTTGACATGAAGAAGTCTTAGAAAGAAATTTGTTTTTTCTCACAGAGGAGTTCAAATATCAACTGGCCAAGTATATCTGTGAGCAATGTTGTAAGGGTTATTCAAGGGCTGCACAGAGCCATTGCAATCAATGTTTTGTAGCATTTTTTTGGTCTAGGTTCTACCGTGCTTGCAAGGAGGAGGATCTAGGACTGCGGGCAGCCATGACGGATTTTAGGTCAAGTACCAGCTGGCACTGCGAGGAGAGATAAGGCTATAAACTGAGATAAGTGAATGAAGCATTATTTGAGTAAGTCATATATCGCTAGCCTGAAAATAATCCAATAAACTGAACGTATTTGGAATAAGAAGTTTAAAAATCAACCAAGTCTTTAGACAGGGGTTTGAATCATGATAGGCTTTTGAGAAAGTGCCTTGAACTTCACTAAGGCAAGCGAGGTATTTTCAACCCTTCAATTCTGATTCTGAGATCTTGTGTGTGAGCCTATTTTTAAGATCTCGTTATTTTAGGACTTCGAACAGATGAGAAATTCTAATAGAAAGCTGCCATTTCTGTGTGCATGCTCGTGTTTGCATGGCCATGTGTCTGTGGCACATAATGAACGCTCAAATGCAATATTCTCCTGACCTGAACACTTTTATGAAGAGATCCTGACAACCTTCCATTTGCATCGATTCAAAGCAGTCTTCTCCCATCCTTAGACAAGGAACAAACAGGCTCCCTATATCAAAATTTGTGGTCATGCTTCTTCTGAAAAGAAATTTAGTAAAAATAAAGACTCTCATACACTACTTTCCTTACAGAGCTCCTATTTCTACTTAGTTCCAGTTTAGAGCATACAGATTTGTTCTCTATATTAACAACAATGCCCCTGAGATAACTTAGAAAATCAGGTTGTTTTTAGAGAATTGAACAATGTATAAAGGGATCAATTCAGTTTAGGAGCACAATTGGAATACGTTGTAATTAAAATGTAAAGCTCATCTAAAGTTAAAATGTGGTCAAGAGGTGAAATGCTAAAAAACTAAAAATTTTAATCAATTTTACCATTCATCTATGTAATTTTTCCCATCAAAATTAAGTTCCTAGCTTGAGTAGACAATTTACTTAAGCCTCAACAGACAGTAGCTGCTCAATTTTTTTGATCTTTTTTTAAAGCTTAAGTGCATATGAGTTAGCATAAGAGAAAAAAGTCCAAGTTTTGAAGGCAGAAAAATATACATCATAAATATTTCATCACTTTTACTCTTATTGACAGTTACTGATGTGTTAAGACCTTGCTGTCCAGAGACAGTGGGTTAAGTGCTACCACTGCTAACGACAAGGTTGACAGTTCAAATCCACCAGGCACTCCTTGAATACTCTAGAGGGCAGTTCTACTTTGGCCTCTAGGGTCACCATGAGTTGGATCCGACTCGACGGCACTTGGCTGGCTGGCCCAGAGACAAGAATACAGAGACAACAGAAATAGTGCCTTTACTGTTCTCACATGTGTATAGCATGGCCCTAAAACTCATTCCCAACCATTTTACCCTCCCAAAGTCACATATTTAGGATCCCATAATAATGACATATACTGTCTCCTGACTCATCAACATGGTTAGCTTCCAAAGACCAAGTTGTTACATGAAATCAGTGCTATGTGAAAACGGAGGATGATCATATCAGATCATACAATGGAGGATGACTACATCATCACATAACTGCCAAATGATATCATTATATAACTGTCAAGTTACCTCATTACATAATTACCAAGTTATATAATTATAACTACAAAATATCATTACATAACTGAGAGTCACTAAGAATTATGGCCCAGCCCAGCTGACACATAATCTTAACTATCAAAGCCACTTTACGGCTGCCCCACATCTCAGCATTCATTATTGCCAGATATATGTCGTTAATGTAGAAAATAGTCAAACAGTACATTTTTACTATTGCATAAATGTGAAATGTTTGAGTTAGTTGATAAATGGAGAGAAGGTAAATTTTCAGTGTAGGAATCTTTCTCAGAACCATATTCCCTTTACCCCCTACCTTGGCTCTTGAATAATCAGTTACTTTCTTCTGTCTTCACTTGGGTACCTAAAGTACCTGTGAAGCCACCTTGAGGAAAATAGGAGAGTACTTCCAAAGACACTAAATATAAGCTATTAATAGAGTACCTGGGGGCACTCTGATAGACAGTTACCTCTGGTAACCAAGGACAGCTGCTCATTAGGACAGACTCATTTATTTCATTTAAATACTGTAAAACTATAAAATGAAAAGCAAAATGTCTGGTAGAATTTCAAGGGTTAATTTCAAAATGCTAACACCAAACATCTTTAAAAATGTTTTTCAGAGGTATAGAAATCCATCTTTTACTAACTTTGGTACAGTGTTATTCCCAATAACAAATATATATTAAATTTTCTTCTTTAAAGACAAAAGTAAATTTAAATTTTTAAAGGCTCTTTGGGTCTTTCTCCAAATCATCTCATGAGACTTAAATCTAGATTAAAAATCCATTATCAAACCAAAAACCAAACCCAGTGCCATCGAGTCAATTCTGACTTATAGTGACCCTGCTGGTCAACAGAACAGCTCCACAGAGTTTCCAAGGAGCACCTAGTGGATTCTAACTGCTGAGCTTTTCGTTAGCAGTCATAGCACTTATCCACTATGCCACCAGGGTTTCCAAAAATCCAGTAGTCTTGCTAAATTAGCATTTGAGCTTTTATGTAAATCCAATTTATTTCTCATAAGATTTAATGTGCTTCATGTAGCACTTAAAATATTGAAACATATAGTACTTAATTGGTGATATCCAGGTATTTCAGATACTCTTTACTAATCATATTGTATGAATTTTGATATGTGTTCACACAATAACATGCAAGCTGTATTATATATACATTTACATATATAAACACACACATATGTACTATTGTATGCCCTGAGATCACATGATGGTTTTCTCTAAATTCTCACTTGTATAGATTACACTGAGTTAAGAGCTTCCTCTCTCCAATTCATATATTTTCATAAAGGGTTAAAAAATCAAGCTCTACCTCTTTATAAACTCAATAACTCATTCTATCTATTCTATAATGAACCATCAATCTCCAGGCTAAATTTCAAACTACATGGCTGATACAAACAAATATTCACAATACAATATAACTGGTATAACAACAGGAATTTATGGAAGTTCTGAGTCTACTGAGACTATATACATGAAAAAGTGTTTTGCTCTGAAAATACTTTATAAAGATGATATTTAAGTTGATACTTAGAGGAAAAACAGTGATTTTCAAGAAAAAAAGGTAGTTGAGACATTAAAAAATACATTCAAAGATGCAGGGATAAAAGAACATCAGAAACATCCGTCAGTCAATTACAAAGGGTAACAAGACAGGATGGCTGGGAGGAACGATACAAAAAAGGTAGAAAGTTTAGTGCCTTGAAATGGATACTTTAAGTTCAGTGATTTTCAAAGAAGTAAATCATAGACCTATGTGCTCTGACCAAAGTAAAATTACTTAAAATTAATAACAAAAGATAAAGCAAACACTCAAAATGTTTGGAAATTAAACAATACAATACTGAATAGTTCGTGGGTTAAAGAAGAAATCACAATAAAAATTAGAAAATATTTTTGACTTAATGATCATGAAAATATTATATTTCAAAACTTGTGAGACATAACAGTGATTACAGGCCTATACTAGAAAAGACTGAAAATATTTAATTATCCATTTCAAGAAATGAAAAATCAAAATCAAATAAAACCCAGATATCAAAAGTAATAAAATAGAAAACATGAGTATAGAAATTGATGAAATAAAAAACACACAATCAAAAATATCAAGAAAGTAAAAAGTTTTGGGAAAGAACAAGGCCATGGATTGAATTGTGTTCCACAAAAAAATGTGCATAGCAATCTGACTTGGCCACGATTCTGCGTATTGTGATTGCCCTCCATTTTGTGATTTTCCTATGCTATAAATCCTAATCTCTGCCCATGGGTAATAGATAGGATTATGCTTTAAAAGGATTAGGGCGGGACTGCAACACCCTTAGTAAGATAGGGCCCCTGGAGTAAGGCTTGCATCACCTTTTATCCTATACGAGATAAAAGGAAAGGGAAGCAAACAGAGAGCTGGGAACCTCACACCATCAAGAAACCAGCAACGGGAATAGAGTGTGTCCTTCAGATCCGAGGTTCCTGTAACAAGACGCTTCCTGACCAAAGACCAGTGAGACAAAAGGACCTTCCTCCAGAGCCAGAAAAGAGGGAAAGCCTTCCCCTGGAGCAGAAATCCTGAATTTGGACTTGTAGCCTACCAGACAGTGTAAGAATAAACTTTCCTTTGTTAAAGCTATACACTTCATGATATTTCTGTTAGAGCAGCACTGAATGACTAAGATAAATAATAATACCAATAGACTTCAGAAAGAGAGGGAGAGAAGACACAAATAAGAGAATACAACTGAAAGAACAGATCATATTATCATGAATAAAAAAATATATATACATGACTACAGATCCTACAAACATTAAAAACCTGAATTGTTACACAAAACGGATAAATTCATTTAAAAAGAAAACTTACACAACTGAAAGATTGAAAAAGAATACAAGTAGTTCTGTATGTTTTAAAGAAAATGAAACTGTAATTAAAAGCTTCCCTGCTTAAACAAAAACTTTCCATTTAAATGGCCTTATGCATAAAGTCTTCCAAAATATTACAGAAGAAATAAAACCAATTTAAAAATATTTTCAGCTAAGAGAAACAGATGGACCACTTTCTAATTCTTTTTATGAAAGCAGCATAAAATTGGTTCCAAATTTTGACAAACACATTTTTAAAGTAACAACTTGTGTATGTTAGCACATTCAAAAACTATTTAGAGAAAGCTTTCCACTTAAGGAAAATATGACTGTGAAATAATAACCACTGTACAGTGGACAAGCTGTTATTTCACACAGCCACGAGATTGCAAATTTCACCATGACTTCTGCAGAAAAGTCATGTTTTTAAATGATGATACAGATACACCAAAGTATAAATAACAATTTATCATGTTATATGGAGAATGATAGCACAATGGTTAAGTGTTTGGCTGCTAAACCAAAGGTCAGTTTGAACCCTCTGGCTGCTCCTTGGAAACGCTAAGGGACAGTTCTATGCTGTCCTATAGGATGGCTATGAGCCAAAATTGACTCAATGGCAATAGGTTTTATATTGAGATAGAAGCGATACTAAAAATAGTATAGAATTTTCTAAACACCAGACTAAATTCTATTGAGATAATTCAGGAATATTTATATGAATAAAGGAGAAATCTAAGCTATTATGCTGGTAATAGGCTAGTCATTTTTGGTCTAATAATTCTATGTATTAAAACTGATATTTGGCAATAATATGTTTGGCATTTCACTTATTTAACTGCTCAAAGGGAATTTCTCGCAAAAGCTTAAGAAGGCAAATATTTTCAGAGTAAATAAATTTGGACATCTATGCCTGACAATTTATTTCTCCCTTTAAAACTCCTTTTAAAAGCATCAAGGTAGAGTCTCTTCTAATTCATATCACTTTCACCAGGTCCCATTTACAGAGGCTGGGTGGATACATTTGTAATGCTAAATCCACCACCAAATCAGTCCCGTCTTGTTAGGGTGCTCTGGAAAGGAATGGGCTGCTGGCCACCAGGGCACGCCCCAGGCTACCTGGTGTCTGACAGATACAGGATGTTGCAGAACTTTCTGAAATTAATCCTGGCAGCATGAGATCTAATTAATGCCAGGGGTAGTAAAACGTAATGAGTCATAAGATATTTCTAAAGAGACATGATTCCCTCCTAGGAGACCACAGGTTTATAGAAACCGATATGGAAACCACGGCAGAACTTGAGGTGGACAAAATATGCTACAATACTATAAAATAACTAGTATGAGATGAACTTCTTAAATCTCAATTAACAGATAAAATTACTCTATGTAGTAGATTTGCATGTGGGACATAGCTAGTCTCCTTTGGCCAAATGCGGCATGGGGGTTTATGACCATGATTGTCCATATGTGAGACACATTTGTATACATCAGCAAGTTTTTAATAAGTATCTAATGGGTGATCAAAACCAATCAGAGACAACAAATAATAATGAACTAGCTTATTCTCACACAGTACCTTTACTTTCAAAGATTTTTCAAAATTAAAACCCTAATTTTTATCTTCACAATAATCCTGTGGGGTTTTAGGAAATATTCCCTGCATAAAATCAGGAATAGACTATTATTTCTTACTTACTATTTTATTCATATCATCATTAAACTAGAGAAAATGATTATATACTTTTATCACAAAAGGTTTTCTCATGTGCATGGAGTTAATACAGAGGTTGGGTGCTTCTCAAAGATACAAGATTCAGGATTAAGTCATATATGTCTGTCTGTGTGTGTGTGTACACATATATAGCTAGATTTGAAGACCAGTGTATTTAATAAGAATATTTAGGAAAGATCAAGTTGACCTTATCTCCTTCCCATTTTTTCTCCCCCTACACACCCTCCATTCACTCAGATACTGTCAGTTGGTATTTAGGGATCTCCTCTGAGAGATTCCATAAATCATGCACCTGTCTTAGTCATCTGGTCCTGTTCTAACAGAAAATCGTGAGTGGAAGGCTTTTAAAAAAAGCTTTATTTTGTTGCTGTTCAGTAGGCTAAAAGTCCAAATTCAATGTGTCAGTTCCAGAGGGCTCTGGAGAAAGGTCCTTGTCATCAGTCTTCACTCAGAATGGGAGAGTCTAGGGCACAGGGGACCCCAGTCCTTTGGACATGCTCTGCTCCTGGCACTGCTTCCCTTGTGGTATGAGGCCCCCAACTATCTGCTTGCCTTTGTTTCCTTTATATCCCAAGAGCCCACCCCACAGCACAATGCCATCCCACCCACTGAATCCTGTCCAACTAGCGCATCACAGAGGCTAGGTTTCCAACAGAAAGGTTCATTACACACTAGGAATCAAGGTCCAGCTAAACTGCTACACACAGTTTTAGAGGGACACAATTCAATCCCTGACAGTGCCAAACTCCAGTTTTTTCACTGATTATACTCTTTATCAAAATCTTCATAGTGCCTTGATTTTGACAGGTGCCACTCTGTCTCAATCTAATGAAATAAATTTTGTTAAGCAATTACGTACACAAATTACAGTGAAATATTCAATACACCAACTTACCTGAGAAGATTACATTTGTAAAAGGAACTTGAAAGGTAATCATATTATTTAAAGGAGTAATTAAAGGAAGTAGTGCCTCAAATAGTATGGCAAGAAAACAAAGATACTCCTGGTAATCCTCAGTCACACCTCTTGGTCAACGGCTTCCACCATCCTAAAGCTTAAAGCTGCCCAGGTACACAGCTGGGTAGACAATAAGGTGTTCTGCCCAGATGTACTTACAGGTCGCCGTGGATGAGTCCATAGATCTGTGGCATGCTCTGATGATAGATTCCTTTCAGGATAACTATGAGGAGAATCACAACAAAAGCTGGAAGTCCCCAACTCAGGAGGAAAAACAGTAGATAGCGCCTCTCTGTGTGTTCATCATTCATCACCAGCACGTACCAGAAATTCACAGACTAAGGAAGGAAACAGAACATAAAATGAACAGACTTCGGTTTAATGACACCAGACAAAGAGTCATCTGAGTTAGGCATGAAGACATCAGCAAAGGGCTAGAATCTATGTCATAATTATAGTTTGATGCTGATTTTTTTTTTTCACTTAGCTCATTCCTTCTTTCTTTCATATATCCAAGAAATTCAGGGAGCTCTGAAAGTCTGAAAACAAGGGACATTTACTGGTTTATTTATTGTCTTATTTTACTTAATATTCTTTGCTTTAATCTCAATCATTACCCTTTGTAACTGTTCATATACCTATATTTAAACCTACTTCGCACACATAGTGGTTAACAGCTCTGCTGCTATCCAAAAGGTTAGCAGTTTGAGTGTACCAGTCATTCCTTGGAAACAGGATGGGACTGTTCTCCATCCTACAGGACTGTTGCTATAGAATGAATTGTGTTCTCCCCAAAACATGGGTCAACTAAGCCAAATCTAGAACTTCTATATTCTTCTTACTAGCACGCCTCTGTCATGAGGAATGCTTATGAATGGAACTTGAAAGGTAGTAGTTTATCATTTAAAGGAATTATCATTTAGTATAGTAAAAACACTGAACATCACAGCCCACATACTTGACACGATAAAAACTATACACTAGATAAATTCCCCTTCTGAGTTTGGTATGGTGGAAAGAGTATGAGTAGCACAACAGAATTACTAACTAATTCTTTAAAAAAATACATTAGAAGGATAACTTTGGCCCACCAACAGCCCTTGAAGAACCACGGTTTCCTCCTGGGTACCACGAGGTTGTTGTGAAGAATACACGCAATACTGTACGTCAAGTACTGAGCACTGAGTCAACAGGGAAAATGTTACCATGTCCTATAAACCCTCTACTGGGATGTCAGACACTGTGAAAACTAAAAGATAAATAGTTGAAGACCAAAAGTAAGTACTGCTTGAAGGAAACCCTTTCTGTGTGAAAAGTAAGCATGCCTAACATTCGTGGGAAGGCTTTTACATTGTTTACTGAGGCTTCTGAGTTAGATTCTATCTGGACAAAATTAGCCTTGAGGGATTAATACTGAACTAATCCAGGGAAGGATAAAAATGTTTGGTTACTTGGAGATTTTTGTGTCTGAATTTTATTTCCTGCCAGTGTTCCATATCTTTATGTGTATCTGATTATATCTGCAATTCTGAAGCATGTTTTGAATTGCTGCTTATGTAAATTTGTTCTATCTCTTTAAAAAAAATTATTAGGTCCAACAAGTGTCCTTTTTTCTCCTTTATATAATTAACACAGGGATGTGGACCCAAATAAATAGGAGTGTATGAACTTTCTGATGCTGAGGTCACTAATACTGCCTCCTAGACAACAACAACAACAACAAACTTGCTGTAGTCAAGTTGGTTTTGACTTAGAGCAACCCTGTAACACAGTGTAGAACTGCCCCCTATAGGGTTTCCAAGAAGCACCTGGTGGATTTGAACTGCCAACCTTTTGGTTAGCAGCTGTAGTGCTTAACCACTACGCCACCCATATTTCTAATAGTGCCTCCTAGAAAAGAAAAACTCACAAATCTGCAAAATTTACTGATTAACCCATCTCCAAAATAAAAGCACTGTTTATTATCAGTAGACATTTCTGTGCATTTTTGTCATACGGTAACTCAGTGGTGTGGGAGGTGGAAGAATTAAAGGAGGATACAGACTGATAAATGACTTCTGCATTGATTCATCATGATAAAGAGCTGGATGCTTCCAAAATGTCTGCTTTTATGTGGATGGACATTAGCTCCATCAGCTATAATCGCCGAACCTTTCCTTTACCACAGGCTCAGATAAGACTGAGACAGGTGCAACTCTCTGTTAGATTTGTACATAAACACTGCTTCTGCTTTAAAGAGGAAAGGCAGAGTGTTGCTAAAATTCTGAATACTCAGTTACGCAAAAACCAAAACAAACAAACCAACCCACTGTCTGTTGAGTCAACTTTGACTCACAGCAACCCTACAGACAGAGTAGAGCTGTCCCATAGAACTTCCAAGGAGCACCTGGCGGATCTGAATCTCCGACCTTTAGATTAGCAGGCAACCAAATCAAGCTCCAAGTGGCAGTTTTCTTAGTTTTTAAAAAAAAATCTTCTTTTTCTTGAATGAACCCAATCACTAAGGAATACTCTAAACACATCATTTCCTTCAAATTTATATATATATATATATATATATTTTCTTCACCTCAGAATGAGAATATTCTGTAATGAGACATTTGTTTTACAGAAATACTAAATTAAGATTTCTTTTGACTAACTCAATTGAAGCTTTACTTGACTTTAAATTTTTTTCAAAAATAGGAAGGTAGGTATATTTTGGGACCTACACCTAGTTCCCAGAAACCCTGGTGGCATAGTGGGTAAATGCTACAACTGCTAACCAAAAAGCTGGCAGTTTGAATCTGCCAGGTGCTCCTTGGCAACTCTGTGGGGCAGGTCTACTCTGTCCTGTGGGATCGCTAGGTGCCGACAGTGACTCATCGGCAGCGGGTCTGGTTTCCAGTTTTTTGTATACCTAGCTCCTGGCTCCCTTCTCTACACATGGGTCCCATCCACGCAGGCTGCACTCAGCAGCTGTGTGCGCTCTGTGGCACTATTCCCTTGGCCACAGTTGATGTGAGCAATGGGTGAAACCTGACCCAGGCTGGCTCAATCATCTATCGGTGAACTCCTGGACATCCGGTGATAGTGTATCTGAACTGGTAACTGAAAAGTGAGAACACATGTACTTTTCATGGTGAGGGCAGCCACAGGCACAGTGAACACAGCAAGTTTGTAGCAGAGGCATGGGCAAACAAAGCCTTACATTCTTGCTCATAGGCCCTTGTGTGTTCCAACTATACTCAGAGATCTTGGGTGCAAGGAGTTATTATAGACTTCTGTTATTGCCGTTTTCCAAATAGAGGACAGTGGAGCATTGTCACTACATTCCTTTCCCTGAAATCATGATTGTTCCTTTGTAAACTATAGGCAACAGACTTAAGAGACCATAATGTCTATATAATAATTGTAAGTTAGCTGATAAATACCATGTTGCTTTAGTGTCTGTGTATTTATTCAAGGTTGGAAATAGTACTATTAAGAGAACTCAACACAAGTTGAAGATGTCACCCTCACCCAAATATGCTTCACGCTAACTGGGCATAGTTTATCATGCACTCAATGTGTTTTACATTGACCTGATAAAGAGTAAGCGTGAACTGGAAATTTCAATACATAAATCTCTATGTTTCTCTTTCTAGGCTTTAAAAATGTTACTAGAACCATCTCAGGAACCATCACCAGACCAGCAGTCATCACTATATAGTCATGTTACATTTTCAGCTAAATGTTAATACACCAAACATTAACAAACTATCTGACTTAATTTTTTCTCAATTCAGACATACTCCAAATAAAAGGGTCTCCTAAAACATCATGGTCACTCAGACTCACGTGGTGACGACTCTGAAGGCAACTCGAAAAAGTCAATATTTTCAGCAGTAAAAACCATCCACTTAGCTACTGTAAAAGAGTTAACTAATTGAAATAATTTGCCAGTGTTTAAAAATCAGTGACATTGCTTCATAGTCTCACCTTTACTAAAACTCTAACCATTGGTATATTTGAACCACCACTTTTCTTTTTTCATTATTGCTTATCGGTAAAGGGTGGTGTACAGTATTTGAATTTGCATATTTATCACAAATACCAACATTTCAAAATTGCCTGGGTAACTGCAACTTGAGAGAACTAGCTAAAAACTTTGAAAATTTTCTGTCATACACACAATCTATAGAAATACAGTAAAGAAGAATTTTCAAAGTAACAAACATGCAAAACAAAACAAAAACAACCATAAACTGTCAGGCAAATAACGGATGATGTGAATAACAAATGATATAAATAATAGGTTTTTTTTAAAAAAAATACATAAAAATTTGGGAATACCTGGTGGTTAGCAACTTCATTTGAATTTCTGACACAGTGTAGCATGGATAAGCTATATAGTTTGGCCAATATTACTTAACTATTCCAGGTTTCAACTTCCTCCTCTGGAGAAAAGAGAGGTTCAACTGTAAACTATTAAGAATTCCTGACTAACATTTGTCATTCAGTTAGTCTTGAAATATAAAACAAAGAAAAAAAAAAGAACTAGATGCAGTCAAGTTGATTCTGACTCAGCAACCCCAAGAGTAGAACTGCTCCAAGGGGTTTTTGATGGCTGCCTTTTAAATGCATCTTCAGGCCTTTCTTTTGAGGCACCTGAGTAGACTCAACCCTTCAGTCTTACAGTCAGAAGCTGAGAGTATTACCCATCTGCACCACACTGAAACACAAAAATGATACAGACCTTATAATTCATCCTATAAGTAAATGGACCCTGAGAGAAAAAAACCTAGCTTTTTACCATATGGCTGATTACAGAACTGGCTGTAGAGCACCCACCAGAATGGATAGAATTAACAGTATCTGTGATTTCTGACTAAACTGGGTATTATAAAGCAGTTCAAGGTTTCTGATGACACCATTAATAGCTAAATACTAAACAGCAGTCTGGATCTCAATCTTACTCTGTATACCTTGCAAATGTATGATTACTTTTAAAATTCAGTTCTATAGCATTAACACAAATGTTGGCAATGTTATTTGCATGGAAGCTTATTTCTTGTCCTTAGTTCCTCCTCTCTCCCCTCTTCACTTTATATGCCAGTAGACACATTTTCCCAGTAGAAGTATGGAGTAAATGGGATTTTTTCCCATCCATTTTTTGCTTACAGTAAATGAAAACTTACACATGTTTATCAGAATACTAATGGCTAAAATGTAAATATGAGCCATATGGTTCACAATCAATTTTTGTGTAATGAATTTTTATTCTTCGTTGCCATTGAGTCAACGCCGACTCACTGCAATCTCATGTGTTACAGAGTAGAATTGTGCTCCAGTTTGATTGGCTGCAGTCTTAAAGAAAGTAGATCACCAGGCTCTTCTGCGGTCCTGCAAGGTTTGCATAATAGTAGCTAGTAAAATGCTTCACTAGTCTATATTGAGATTATCAAATAAATGGAAATGCATACAACTTATTTTGAGTATTTAGAAAATTTTACTGACTTTAAGAAAAAGCTTATCATTTAGCTTATTTACGAAATTTATTTACATATTCAACCTTGCTTATGGAAGATTTTTAGGACATTCAAGGGTGGTCATGAGTCGGATCCAACTTGACGGCACTTGGCTTTGGCTAACGGTTTTATTAGACTGAATTCTGAAAGGAGAAGAACAAGAGCTACCTCTTCTTTAACGTATCAACTCAAAAAATGTTAAATGCAATAATTTAACAGAAGAAGAATGAAGCCAATATTCAATAATTAGGTATTAAAAGTAGGCCCCATATTGTCATTATGACTATATCTTGTTCAATCAAGATGATAGATCTCTACATTTTGTTATATATATATTACAACTTAAGGAGACTCATAATAGAAGGAGTATGTTTCCTAGAATAAGTAACTGAGGATGTTAGAATTTAAACTGATTCTAAATAAGGAACTAACCAACCAAAAGCAAACAAACAAAAAAACCCTCAGAGATAATTTAAGTAAAAAACTGAGTTAAAGCTAAAGGATTGGGTGGCTCTAAGAATATTTACTTACATCTCGATTGTCATGTCTATTTGTTTTTAAAGTAGCATTTTTGCTGACTACTCGTTTCCTAATGTTTACACAGGAAAGTCAATGACATAGCTTGTTTAATTGTTTTCTCATAGGTCATAATTATGCTTTCATACATTTCACAAACATAAATTCTAAAGTTTACATATAAAACTTATTGCCATTGAGTCAGTTCTGATTCATGACCACCCTGTAGAACAAGCAGAACTGCCCCATAAAGTTTCCACAGAGTACCTTGGAGATTTGAACTGCTGATCTTTTGGCTAGCAGCCATTGCTTAACAGCTGCATCACTGGTGCTACAACTTATATATACATCTTCCTATAATGCATATAATTCTATTTGTAAAATATAAAGGAGCAATGCTTTTTCTTCAAAAAAAAAAAAAAAAGTTAGAAATAGACTATTTGAACTCCATAAATTCTCAAGGTTATACAGAGTAAGATTGGTATCCAGGCTGCTGTTTAATATTTAGCTATTAATTGCATCATCAGAAACCTTGAACTGAATACCTAGTTAGTCAGAGACCACAGATACTATTAATTCTATCCCTTATCATATGCCTTTAGCCATTCATTTCAGATGACAGCGTGAAAAATGTCACCACATGTCCTTGCTCCAGTTATCGTCCCACCTCTTTAACATTGATTACGTGAATAAATTGCAAGGCTTTCTGAAGAATGACAAATGGAGTACTTCCTGAGTATGTCATTTTTTATCTTGGAAATTATCAGTCTGTTGTCCTTAATAACTTTGATGTCTCTAGTTGAAACCCATGAAGAAGGAACCCAACTGAAAGCTGTTGCCATCAAGCCAGGGCCATCTCATAGCAATCTTAAGACAAAGTAGAACTGCTCATAGTTTCCACGGCTATAAATCTTTATCAAAGAAGACTATCACATCTTTCTCCTTGGAGTAGCAGGAGGTCAAACTACTGACCTCTCTGTTAGCAGCCGAGTGCTTAACTACTGTGCTACCATGGCTCCTTGATAAAGGAATAGCAGGGCTAATTTTAGCATTTCCCTTTCTGCTGCTGTGCTCCTGCACTAAGTAGCTTTTCTACCAAGGAATAACATGTGCATTTCCTCCTTCACAGCCTGATTATATGGGGAAATTAATGCACAAGAATGCTCAAGCATAACTGTAAACTTAATTCTAGCCTTACTTTACCATCTTAAAAAAAGTCTTCAAGTAAACTTTAGTTTCAATATGCAACATTATACTTTGAATTAAGCTATGTCCAGATGAACAGACTGCAGACAAAATCCAACATTTGGGTATTTTTCATAGCTAAAGCAGAATGCTCTGTAAGGGGTAACAGGAAGTGATCATGAAACTGGGTAAAATGAATATACAGGTATAATTATTATGATGATTTATTTTCCCCCATACATTAAGCTACTGTTTGGCAGTCCTATTGATAGTATGTTGCATGTAGATACCAAAAGTGTAATTTTCAGTTATTTACACAAACATTGAGAGTACAAGGATGCTCAAAAATATTCTTTGTAGTAACAGAAACAAATGAAAATAGAATTTCATCAATAGGATACAGAAAAATAGATTTTAGAATAGTTGCATGTAGATACCAAAAGTGTAATTTTCAGCTATTTACACAAACATTCAGAGTGCAAGGATGCTCAAAAATATTGTTTGCAGTAACAGAAACAAATGAAAATAGACAGAATTTCATCAATAGGATACAGAAAAATAGATTCTAGAATAACCACATTACAGGATACGAGGCAACCGTTAGGAGAAAAAATCACAACTACATGTAGTGAACGTACAGATGTCAAAATTTATATACACATGTGTATATTATTACATATATATTTATACACAGACAAGAATATATGCATGTGCTTGTTTATATATTTGTAAATATTTGTGTATTCATGGATTATTTCTGGAGGGATATAGAGGAAACCATTAATAGTGTTTACTTCTGGGAGTGGGGCTGAGGGTGGAGAAGAGGGGCAGAGAGTTTATGAAGTAAAAGAACAAGAGCTGTACTTTTCACCTTATTTTGCTTCAGTGTTGATTATATTTTGCACCATTAGAATATGCTATTTCTAAAATGCGAGCAAATAAACAAACAAAACAGAAAAACAGGACTCAATCAAGGATAAAGACAGTGAAAGATTTTAAATCCTAGTTATCAATCTTACTTAGTGTAGACATAACTCCACTGTTTCAAGAAGTAGGAAATGACTTCAGTAATTCCACAGAGTGATCTTACATGATGAGCAAACAGAAGGATAACTCCTCATCCATGGGCACAAAGGAAATCTGTGAGCCACTTACTTTAAAAAACAACTACGAAATAAGCAAAATCGTTTGTCATTGCATGTCTAGCAGGTGCTAAGCAGGTACTCTCAAAGAAAAACTAAAAAAAAAAAAAACCTCATTGTCATGATGTCTATTCTGACTCATAACAACACTACAGGACAGAGCAGAACTGCCACACAGAGCTTCCCAAGAACACCTAGTGGACACAAACTGCCAACATTTTGGTTAGCAGACATAGCTCTTAACTAAAAGGAGAAGTCTAAATAAATGGCCAAGGCATCAGTTCCAGAACCTGCCATGAGCCATGTGCTGTAGCAAAGAGTCAGTGGTTATCCGCCTTGCTAAGGCTTTGCAACTAGTTAATATCTGTCTCACTCTGTCATGGATTGAACTGTGTCCCCCCAAAAATATATGTTGATTTGAATTGGTTTGGCATTCTAACATGGTGCCCTTCCTCCCATGTGTTGTGAATCCTGCCTCCGTGATACTGATGATGAAGAATAGTTTGCAGTTGTGTTAGTGAGGCAGGACCCAAGCTACAAGCTTGTGGAATATAAGGGAGAGAAGTGAGCAGAGGAAGTTGGGAACCTCATACCACCAAGAGAGAAGCACCAAGAGCAGAGCACGTCCTTTGGACCTGAGGTTCCTGTGCTGAGATGCTCTCGCTGGATTTGGACTCAGCCTACCGGACTGTGATAAATTCTCTCACTGAATGGACTTTCCGTTTGTAAATGGATTTGCAGCTTACCGGACTGTCTCAATAAAGCTTCTCTACGTGAAACCTTCCACTCGTGGTATTTTTCTGTTAGAGCAGTACCAGGTGACTAAGACAGAATTTGGTACTGAGAGTGGGGTACTGCTCTAACAAATACCTAAAATGTGGAAGCTTTTTTTTGAAATTGTGAGCACATAAATGAAGGCACCCAAGAGAACCACTAGCACCTAAGAGCACAGCAAATGGTGAGGAAAGCAACAGAGGCAGTGAACTGGCAGCAGCAGAACCAGGAGCCTACCCACGAAACAAGAATGCTGAATGCCTGTGCGCAGGAGGCTTCCTGATGGAGTGGGGTGCCTCTGGGCACTTGAATAGGTGGAGCTAGGCTTGCTGACCCATGGAACAAGAGGGCTGAGTGCTTGTGTGCAGGAGGCTACTTGATGAAGTGGGGTGCCTCCAGGCACTTGAATCAGTGGAGCTACAGAGCTACGGAGTGTTGGAACACTTGCCCTGTAGGGCAGATGCGGGGTTGTGGCCCCAGCTTGGCAAGAAGCTGAGCTTCCTGAGTCCTAGAAGGTACGGCCATGAAAGGGTGGAGCCAGGGCTTTCTGTGTGTGTGGGAGTGGAATTACCACTCTGTTGGGCTTAGGGTGCACCTAAAGCCAAGAGGGCAGAGTTCTGTCCAAGTGGGCCTGGAAGGCCGAGATGAAGCCCAGGTGTCTCCACTAAGAATCTGGAGAGTGTGGCCAATACCAAGCGTTTGAATGGAATGGTTATAAAATGTCTGAGTGTGAAATAATGTTTTTGAAGCCATGATGTTGAATATAATGTGTTCTGATAATCTGCCTGGTGTATGTTTTAAGTGAAAACTATTGCTATATTATAAGTGAAAACTGTTACGATATTATAAATGAAAACTGTTGCTATGTTATGGAATGAAGACTTGCTGTGCTATGAATGACTATATTTTGTGTGTTCTAGTGATATGATTTTTGGGGTGCCAAAGGGTGGGATGTCATGGATTGAACTGTGTCCCCCCAAAAATATATGTTGATTTGAATTGGTTTGGCATTCTAACATGGTGCCCTTCCTCCCATGTGTTGTGAATCCTGCCTCCGTGATACTGATGATGAAGAATAGTTTGCAGTTGTGTTAGTGAGGCAGGACCCAAGCTACAAGCTTGTGGAATATAAGGGAGAGAAGTGAGCAGAGGAAGTTGGGAACCTCATACCACCAAGAGAGAAGCACCAAGAGCAGAGCACGTCCTTTGGACCTGAGGTTCCTGTGCTGAGATGCTCTCGCTGGATTTGGACTCAGCCTACCGGACTGTGATAAATTCTCTCACTGAATGGACTTTCCGTTTGTAAATGGATTTGCAGCTTACCGGACTGTCTCAATAAAGCTTCTCTACGTGAAACCTTCCACTCGTGGTATTTTTCTGTTAGAGCAGTACCAGGTGACTAAGACACACTCTAAGTTAGCCCTCTCTACTATATCAAGGCAACTGTCCATTTTAAAAATAGTGTACATTATATTGGAAAAGTAGAATATGAAATGTGTTTCAAAATACATGAACTATTGTTATTAGGTGCCATCAAGTCGATTCCAACTGACAGCAACCATATGGACAACAGGATGAAGCACTTCCTGGTCTTGTATGATGCTCACAACCATTGCTTTGCTTGAGTCTACTGTTGCAGCCACTGTGTCAATCCTTCTCGTTGAGGGTCTTCCTCTTTTTCACTAACCCTCTACTTTACCAAGTATGATATCCTTCTTCAAGAACTGGCCCTCCTGACAACATGTCCAAAGTATGTAAGATGTCTTACCATCCTTGCCTCTAAAAGCATTCCAGCTGTAGTTCTTCCAACACGGATCTGTTTGTTCTTTTAGCAGTCCATGGTATGTTCTGTATTCTTATCCAACACCACAATTCAAAGGCAATAATTCTTCTTGTCTTATTGTCCAGCTTTTGTATGCATATGATGTGAATGAAAATACCAGGGAAACATTAGCCACATATATTTGCTTAACAAGAATGTAGGAAACCTGTAAGACAAAGTAGAACTGCTCTGTAGACTTTCCAAGGAGTGGCTGGTAGACTCCAACCATCAGCTTCTGGTTCCATAGCCACAGCTCTTAACCAATGTGCCACCACTGCTTCCAAGAAGCAGCTGGTGGATTCAAACTGCCAACCCTTCGGTTAGTGGCCATAGCTCTTTACAGCACCCCCAGGGCTCCATTTGCTGTGTTGTTGCTGTTAGGTACTGTCGAGTCGGTTCCAACTCATAGTGACACTACTCAGAACAGAACAAAACACTGCCCAGTCTTGCACTATGTCCACAATCATTTTTATGCTTAAATCCACTGTTGTGGCCACTGTGTCAATCCACTTCATCAACAGTCTTCTTTTTTACTGACCCCCCACTTTAACACGCATGATGTCCTCCTCTAGGGACTGGCCCTGCCTGACAACATGTCCAGCATATGTATGATACAGTCTTGCCATCTTTGCTTCCAAGGAGCACTCTGGTTGTACTTCTTCCAGAACAGACCTGTTCTTTCAGTGGTCAATGGTACATAGCATTCCTCTCCAATACCACAATTCAAAGGCATCAATTCTTCCTCTGTCTTCTTTGTTCACAGTTCAGCTTTCACATGCACATGTAATTGAAAATACCATGGCTTGGGTCAGGCGCACTTTAGTTTTCAAGGCAACATCTTTACTTTTCAACACTTTAAAGAGATACTTAGCAGCATATTTTCCCAGAGCAATGTGTCTTTTGATTTCTTGAGTGCTGCTTCCATGGGTGTTGATTGCGGATCCAACTAAAATGAAATCCTTGACAACCTCAATTCCTTTCTCCATTGATAATGATGTTGCTTACTGTTCCAGTTGTGACGATTTTTGTTTTCTTGATGTTGAAGTGCAGTCCATACTGAAGGCTGCAGTCTTTGATCTTCATCAGTGTTTCAAATCTTCTTTACTTCCAGCAAGTAAGGTGGTATCATCTGCATGACGCATTTGTTAACGAGTCATCCTCCAATCCTAATGCCTGATTCTTCTTTGTATAATCCAGCTTCTTCAATTACTTGCTCAGCTTACACACTGAAAAGGTATGGTGAAAGGATATAACCCTGACGCACACCTTTCCTGACTTTACACCACGCAGTGTTCCCTTGTTCTATTCACATGACTGCCTCCTGATCCATACACAGATTCCTTAAGAGTACAATTAAGTGTTCTGGAATTCCCATTTTATGCAGTGTTAGTCATAATTTGTTATGATTTACACAGGTGAATGCCTTTGCATAGTCAACAAAACAGAGGTAACCATCTTTCTGGTATTCTCTGCCTTCAGCCAAGATCCATCTGACATCAGCAATAATACCCCTGGTTCCTGGTCCTCTTCTGAGTCCAGCTTGAGCTTCCAGCAGTTCTTTGTCAACATACTGTTGCAGTTGCTTTTGAATGATCTTGAGCAAAATTTTACTTGCATGTGATATTAATGGTATTGTTCAGTAATTTCCACATTCAGTGGGATCACCTTTCTTTGAATGGGCATAAATATGGATCTCTTTTAGTCAGTTGGCCAGAGAGGTGTCCTCCAGATTTCTTGACATAGATGAGTGACCCATTCCAGGCTGCATCTGTTTGTTGTGTCATTCTGTTTTATGCAGGATAATATTCAGACTTTCTAGTTCTGTAGTGAAGGATCAAGCAGTTTATGTTCACTTAACACTGTGTCCTTTTACAAATCACATAACCTCTGCAGACCTCAGTTTCATCATTTTTAAAAACAGAGACAATAAGATTACCTCACTCAAAGATTTGTGAGGTTTAAAATGAGAGTGACCATGAAAGATTTAGCACAGTTACTAGCACAAAGTCAAGCCTCAATAATTTTTCTTTAGTTACTCTATAGTATAACTTTACAAAAATGTGTTAAAAGTATATGATAGAAAAGTGAAGTAACTTTTCAAAA
This sequence comes from Heterohyrax brucei, assembly GCA_028571685.1. Lineage (NCBI taxonomy): Eukaryota > Metazoa > Chordata > Mammalia > Hyracoidea > Procaviidae > Heterohyrax > Heterohyrax brucei. The sequence goes on along the minus strand of CM053141.1, from coordinate 96,732,723 downwards.
TAAAGTCATTTAAATGTATTTATTCTAAGGATTGAAGACATGATGCCAATCAAACTAAACATGAATAATTCTGACATGCTTAGGCAATGATTAACTTTACTTTTTTTTTCCATGGCATGTGTTTTCAGCACTGGAATGCACACTTATAATTAACTGTGTTTAAACTGTTGGTTTGTACTGCAGATTTTGAGAAATATAATCTGGCAATACAAGCCACCAGTAGGGTGACTAGCATTGTGATGCCGTGATCTGTGGTATGACAATACACAAGTGAGAGCTAGATAACTAATTTTTGTGAGTGCCTTTCCATTAGGCTACATGGGAATCTCTGGTTTCCCAACTATGACACGGTTAAACCTGTTGCCATCATGTTGATTCTGACTCATAGCTGCTCTATAAACCAAATCCACTGCCATCAAGTCGATTCCAACTCATAGGGACCCTACAGACAGAGTAGAATTGCCCACACAGTTTCCACGGAGCACCTGTCAGATTTGAATAGCCAACATTCGGAGAGGAGACATAGCACTTAATTGCTATGTCATCAGAGTTACCAGCTACTCTATAGGCCAGAGCAAATCTGCCCCACAGGATTTTCAAGAAGCAGCTGGTGGATTCAAGCTGCCAGGCTCTATATTATCACACTTCCCCAGGGGCACCACCAGGGCTCCAAAACCAACTGAAACCTCCTGTGGTCAAGTCAATTCTGACTCACAATAACAACAGAGTAGATGTGCCCCACAGAGTTTCCAAGGAGCACCTGGTGGATTCAAACTGCCCACCTTTGGTTAGCAGCCATAGCTCTTAACCACTACCCCACCAGAGTTTCTTTCATGGCTCTAGGAAAACCAACATAGACCTATCAGGGCTCCCTAATTATCACACAGGAAAGCCATAATTATGCTTGCAAGCCTTACCTCAAATAAACAAAGTGAAAAAGGCAAAAGCTTAGAAAACCAACACATCCAAGAAGCATCACCTAATATAATTCTCAAGCTTTAAAACAATGAGGCTCCCACTCTTTGTACTAAGCTTCACCCATTTCAAAAGGGACCCACCTTGGTGCTAAAAGCATTGGAACAGCAATGACACCTTATCTCTGAGGTACACAGGTGTAAAAAATGGCTGGTATACAATTAATCATGATGGAAGAGAAGAGTTAAAATGAACTGCTGACTTACTGTAAATGAAAGCTATGTATGCAAATATACTTTGTCAAATCCACTGTGATGTGGAATCATTAAAGTGTTACTATTCCTCAATTTTTCCAACTGAATTTGACTAACAGGATTAGATTAACAGTAGTCTAAACTTCCACATAACATTTCAAAATATACCCTACTTAAAAAAAAAGATTTCAGCATTTAGCATTTACTATGTATTGTCACTCCTATTTGTATATGGGAAAACGCAGGCTGGGAAAGTGACAACCTATGACCACAAACTGATTCATTAGCAGTAATGCACCTAGAATTCAGAATTACTGACTTTTTCCTTTGTGGTCACACCACAAACCACGAAAAATCTGTGGTGCACCATACAAAATACATTAAATTTCACTGGTTTCAATAGTTTTCCTAAATCATTAGGCATATAGTAATCTAATCAGTTTACTAAATGGCTGTAATTGTGCATGCTCAAGATTCAGGAGATACAGTACACACTAGTCCCCACTAAGTTGTTCAAATCTTTTTATATCTTCTTGTCAAATCCTCTTCTAATGCAGGAATCCCATCCAAAATATGTTTGAAGTTTGATCATTTGCCATGTTTGAATGTATTTCAGTGACTGGATATTCTCTACTTTTAGAAACAACCTTTTCAGCAGATGACAGTTTCATTGGCTATAAAAGTTCTTAAGTCAAGCTAAAATTTGCTTCCTTAACTTTTGACCCATTGATCTAAGTGGAGCTACACAGTCCACAATTTCTTTAACACAGCAGCCCTTCGATTGCTCAGGGTCAGCACATCTCCCTAAATCCTTTCCAGGTCAGTTATCTTCAGCTACTTCAAAGTTTCTTATAGGACTGTTTTCTGATTTTTCACTGGCTCCATGATGTTCCAGCTGAAACGTGATCTGTAGAAGTGTTCACAGGGTTCCAAGCTAGTCTGAACACAGTAGACAACCAAGAAACCGTAGCCATCTTTGTACTGCTATTAATGTAAGGTAGGTCTAGGTTGTTGTAGTTACTGTAGGTGTTACTCTGAAGCAATCATTTCATTGCTGTTGAGTTCATGTTAAATGAAAATTTCAAGAACTTTCACATTAACTTTTTTCAGATTGTCTTCTTCACTCTACTTTTCAATCTGTCACACTACAACGTCTCTATGAACTACCTGGAATCTTAACACAGACAGCATGCTCTTTATTAGCAATCTTCTTAATGCTTTATCATCTGCCTATCTGATAAGCAGATTTCCTGTGTTTTCATCCAAGTCATTAATCAGAACCTTTGATTAGATCAAGGACATCAACAAAGATCTCCTGTACACGACTTTGGACCTCTTCCCAGGCAAATATAGAACAACACAGATACATAGGGCAAACAAAAAAAAGTGCAGCTTAGATAAACTCAAAACAAATTTTGCCACCAGAAAAAAATCTAGCAAATAGGGGATTCAGAATTATTTTCATTTCTGAATTTTAAAAAATATCACAGACTAAGACCAACCTTGCCAAATTCATAGGGATGAAGTAGTCGGTGGGGCTTGGGATGGGTGTGCTGAGAATAGAAGGGGACTAGACACCTACCTGAATGAGCATCCAGCTAAACTGGCAAAGATACAGGTAATGGGTAACAGCAGCCACGGCTGAGCAGCTCTCATCCGCCAGCTGGGGACTTGCATATGCAGAGACCAGAAACATGATCTGTAAGAAACAAATACAATGAAGAATATTAAAAAAAAAAAAAAAAATTCTTTCCCCACTTAATTTATGATTCAATGATACAGAGAAAATAAGTTGATTTGTTGCCCAGCTGATATGACTAACAGCAATTTAAAAATGGAAATACAAGCATTCTGACATTTCTAAGAAACAACAAATGAAATAAAATTGTATTTCATGATGCTTTAGGTTCTCAAGGGGAAATGCTCAAAGTATACCTTGTTTTTATGATGGATAAAAATCTCAGGAGATACATTTCAGCAAAGCAGAAAAAGAAAACAGGGATGAAATAGCATTCCTGTTTAAGTCAAAGTTAAGGGGACAGAAAAAGAAAGGAAAAAGACCCAGAAAGTGATCATTTCTTACCAGGAATTACCATATGTAATTAACTTTCAAATTTCATATTTTATCATTATCCCAATTCGTGGATTTTTTTTATTTCCATTGCCTTTAAGAGTCTGACCAAATGTCACTTCAATACGATCCTCCTTTGAGCACGCGAGTTAAAACTGTACCTTCCTTTCTTCTCCTCTCACATGTGTCACTTCCCAAACCCTTCTTTCCTTTTTTTAAATAACACTTCTTATGTTCCAACATAGTATGCAATTTTCTTATTTATTATGTGTTCTTGGTTATTGCTAATCTAGTGCCCTTGAGTGTAAATCCCATGAAGATAGGATCATTGATTGTTTTCTACAGGGAATCCCAAACACTTAGCTCAAATGCTTAGCACACAGTAGGCAATTAATACTGACTGAATAAATGAAGCAAAAACATTGTTGTTATTTCTATAATTGTGTTTTTCCTCAGTATATGACTATTGTGTCAAATTCTGTGATAAAAAGTATAGATAGCAAGGGAAACATTGGAGCAACAATATTGTACTATAACCCCTAAATAAGCAAACTCTTTTTTCCTTGAAGACAGAGGTCAAATCACTGTAACTATATTTTCAGAGGCCACTGCTGGGCATGGAATGCACAGTGCTCACTGAAGGTTTCTTGAAAGAATGAACGGCTGATTCCAATACATGACACAGAGATGCTGTAAGCAGAAAATTTATGCTTCAAAACTGCTCTGCTTTAAAATAACTAAATATACAAATACTCCTAAAACTGATTTTTTTTAAAAAAATGAAAAGTGATCTCAAACATAATTCAAAGCAAGGGGAAAAAGGTTTTTATTTTCAGATTAAATATGCGTCTCCCACATCTTAGAAACCCTCAGGGCATAGTGGTTGAGTGCTACTGCTGCTAGGCCAAAGGGCAGCCATTCGAACCTGCGAGGAGCTTCTTGAAAACTGTGGAGCAGTTCTACTGTGTTCTATAGGGTTGCTATGAGTCAGAATCGACTGCACAGCAATGTGTTTGGTTTTCTCTCCTATCTCTTTTGTCTCAAAGGTGTGTCCCTCAACTGGAGAATTTCTGCCCCAGGGTGCTGAGAGGATAGCCTCACTAAGGCGAGATGCCAGGATCTGCCAGCAGTGGAGACTTGCCTGCTCCTACCATCTCTGTTGTTCAGAAAATATCTTATCCAGCCTCCCTTTGTCAATTACATAGAGAGCCAAACTGCTAATTGACAGACTTAGATAAATATGTATCTCATTCCATGCTGAAGTGACTCTTCCTTCCTGGGAATTATCTACTGAGTGACTCCTGTACCAGATACAAAGGAAAAACAAAATGTTGTTCTTAAAAAGTAATGGACACGGAACAAAATCACTTCACCTTTCTGGGTTATTTAAATTCCTCATCAGTAGCACATGAACTCTCAAGCCACTTTTATAGCAAGACTCTAGCATTATTTTTAAAGTGAGAAGCATTCCTGATACAACTTTTGCTTATTGAGCCTGCATAGCCAAGTGCCGTCGAGCCTGCATAAGAAGCATTAAAAAGGACAAGCACCAGCATTTAAATAGAAACCAGAAACGTACATCTCATTTCCTACTAATCTCTCACACAATGGGATCCCTGAAAAAATACAATCAACACATTCACCTTTCTTGAACACAACACAAATCGCTTTTGAATTAGTACAGCTGATTTTTAAAACATTCTGAGATTTTTCTAGACTTTAGCTTTTGTCTAACTTCTTTATACTTTATAGATCACATATTTAACCTCTGCAGGTTCTACAAACATCCAAAGAATTTCTGAGTAGTAAGCATTGAAACTGTCTTAAAAGATGTCAAAAACATGCTTCTGAAATGTTTCAGAAAACAAAACATTTTAAGTTCCTTCATTCTAACAAAGTAATACCAAGCTTCCTAAAGTCTATCAGCATACCTACACCTACAACCTTATTTTATAGCTTGATGTTTTTAAATATTTTACTGTGGGTGAAGTTTACACAGCAAATTATGTCCCTGCTGAACAATTTCTATACATGCTGTTCAGTGACATAGGTTACATTTTTCAGAGTGTCAACAGCCTCATTATTTCCATTCTGGTTGTCCTGCTTCCATTCATTTAGCTTGCCTGCTTCCACCTTATCTTCTTATCTCTGCTTTAGGGTCAGTGTTGACCATTTGCTCCCATACAGATGGTTTTTTAAAAGAGCTCAGGTACTCACTGGCAATATTGCTTACTTCATGAACTGAACTATGTCATTGAAAGGTGAACTCTGGGAGTGGTTTCAGTTCCAAGTTTAAAAGGTATCCCAGGATGACTGTCTCAGGGGTTCCTCTAGTCTATTGGTAGAGTCAAGCTGGCCTTTAAGAATTTGAGTTTTGTTCTACATTTTTCTTCCATCCCCTCTAGTGTGTTGCTAGTCATGTTTCATTATATTCTAATCCTTTCCAAATCATAAGACCAATTACAAATGTGCTTTTGTAAACTACAAAAATTTCTTCCAGTATTTTCTCAGAATTGCATGAATTACTTCTGTCCATATGAAAAACGATTTTCCAGCAAGAGGAAGGATAACTGTCACAATGCACAATGCTGCAACATTGTGCTATGAATATCTGGACAATCAGTTACTACATATGACCAAACCAAAACCCAACCAAACCCACTGCCGTTGAGTCCGGTGCGACTCATAGTAACCCTGGAGGTCAGAGGAGAACTGCCCCACAGAGTTTCTGACGAGTGCCTGGTGGATCTGAACTGCCAAAATTTAGGTTAGCAGACGTAGCACTTAGCCTACTATGCCACCAGGGTTTCCATATATGACCAAGCCTATCTAAAATAAAATTAAAGTTGAAATGAAAGAAAATCTCTCAGAATACTTAGCTCATACCTTAAGGCTAATTAACTTAAAAATAAACTAAAAATTCCATTCATGTTGAGTTGATTCCTACTTACAGCAACCTTACTGAACACAGTAGAACTGCCCCACAGGATTTCCAAGGAGTGGCTGGTCATTCAAACTGCTGACCTTTTTGGTTTCAGCAAAGCTGTTAATCACTGTACCAAGAGGGCTCCAAACTAAGAATAGATGGGAGTTTTAACACTGTTCTTTCATTCAAAGGCTATTTTCACATCCAGTTTTCTGAGGATAAACACATTAACAATGAAAATAATTTTTCCAAGGTTCTCATTTGTTCATGTATTGATTCATTCATTCAGCAAGTATGTGAGTACCTGCTATCTACACAGGACTTCGCTAGGCAAGACAAAGAGTGGGACGGCGGGAAACTACTGCTACATGCTTTCCCTTGCTTTCTTGTATAATCCATACATCAATGATGTGAAGTCATTATTACTTTAATGTCAATTTACTAAATGATGACAGAGAATATCACAGGGTAATTAAATTGTTCAACATCATTAAACAAGTTTTCAAGGTAAACTGGGATTTAAATTCTAGTATCCTGATTTGTTAGACTAGCATCCTTTCTAGGCCATCAGGCTGCTGCATGTGAAACCAAATAAAGTATGAGTTCTGTCTCAAAGTGCTGAAACTCTAGTTTATTGTTGCTCAAGCATTTTTAACCCATGGCTCACCACAATTATATAATGGTAATAGAATATAATGCCAATATCAAATATGATACTATTCTTAATTCCATATTGATATATCAATACATATTGATATAATATATCAATATGTATTAATATACATATTAACATACTTACATTAACTAAATAGAAAAAGAAAAATAATATACTTTCCCAAAGAGGTATTTTGTTAATAGCTTAAAAAAAAATTATATTTGTTATTTCTTCTGCTTAGAGTTCTAATATAGTGGGCAATGGAGGAAACACAAAGTATATATATATCTTCCACTTGAAATATAAATGTGTCTCTGCTTCGCCTGAGCTAAACAACTAATAGAAAGGACTAGATTTCCTACAAACCTCAATTCTCAGTACTTTAGCATATACTTCCTTTTTTCCTCTTGCACTCACGTCATGGACTGAGTTGTGTTTCACAAAAGATATGTGTGGCAGTTTAGCCTGGCCATGACTGCAGGTGTTGCATGACAGTCCCACTGGTTGCAAATCCTGCCCCTAAGACATTAATGTAGGATGACGGGTGCAGGCAGTGGGGTTGGCGGGGCAAGACTCAGTGCGCATGACTGTATTGTACCTTGAGGAAGTCTCTTGAGATACAAAGGCAAGAAGCCAGCAGAGAGATGTGAGGGCTTCATACGACCAAGAAGCAGTGCCGAGAGTGAAGCACGTCCTTTGGGCAGGACTGAGGTCCCTGTGCCTCAGAAGCTTCCAGTCCAGAGGAAGCCTTATGACAAGGACCTTCCTCCAGGGCCAGCAGAAAAAGCCTCCACTGGAGCTGACACCTTGAATTTGTACTTTTAGCCTACTGGACTGTGAGACAATAAATTTCTCTTGTTAAAGCCATCCACTTGTGGTCTTTCTGGATGACTGAAACACACTTTGACAGGGACACTCTCACCTGTCTCTCTGTGCACGTACTCCTGATAAGCCCTTCTCCCTACTCTCCATCTCATCCCAAAGCCACTCGGTTCTGGTGGGGTGAGTTTCAATTTCACCTGTCTACTTCGAATGTGGACTTCCAGGGTGGTGCAAACCATTACCATGTTCAGGTGCCAGATGAAAGAGGGGCAGCGGGAGTCCACCCAGAGTCACCTTAGAACAGCCTGGTGATCTACTTCGGAAACCTTCGCAAGGGAAAACACTGGGATTCCAGTCTTTCTGACACAGACGTGGTTGCCAGGGCTCAGACTCCACGGCGGTCAGTCTGGTGCTTGGTAGGCTGAGTATGGTAGACTCCCAAACGACCCCATCGGTTAGAGTCAGACAGCGCTTGCTACTGAGCACTTACAACGAGCCAAATGTAGTGCTTTTCCCTGGGTGACACATACATAATGCATTCAAACAGGACAAGTATTACAACAGGACATGGAGAAAAGTATCAGGGGAAAGCAGAGTAGAGAGTGATTAGCTGTCTGTGTGAGTCACGGAAGTATCGAGAGAAAATACAAAACTGCCTTGGCTTGGCCTACGAGCCCTACCAGCCCCACCTTCTCATGTTTGTCTTCCACATCAGCCTTTCCTAAGAGCCCTTCCTGAAGCCACACAAGCTGCACCGATTGCTATTCCCTAAACATGCTCCATCATCTCCCAACTTTTGGACATTGTTCCTTCTCTCGTTTCTATCTACAGTTTCATTCTCTCATCTCCTCCAGGTGAAATCATTTCAGTGGTTCAAAATATTTGGAATGCCAACTCTGTCATGAAGACACACCACCTTCTTTCCACTCTAAGCAACCAAACCCTCCTCTGAACTCAAAACAGGCTTTTATGAACAATCAGACTTATTCTCTTGGACAACCGGAAGCTTTCTTAAGGCAACAGTTTCATTGTATTTGCTACCATAACTCTTTTTAAGAACAGATAGAAAAAAGAAAACAAAGTAAGTAGTCATAATACTACATAGTACCTATCACGGACTTGAGTGTAACAGATTAAAAAGCAAAGCAAAAATGTAGCTTTATTGAGATAAGTAGATATGACTGGCAGATGATAAATGGGCACATGTTTAATGTTTGCAATCTTACATGTTTAGTATGGGCTTTTACCCTTGCAAAACCATCACCGTAATCGTAACAACAAACACATACATCACCCTGAAAAGTTTCTTCAAAGCCTTTGTAGCACCTCCCTGCACCATCGCCCCTATCCCTAACCCCTGAAGACCAAAGTTTGGCTTTCTTTCACTGTACACTAGTTTCTATTTATCAGAATTTTATATAAATGGAGGCACACAACATGCAGTCATTTGGGGGGAGGGGCTCCTTTCACTTGGCATAATTATTGTAAGATTCATTTACAATAATGTACTAATAGTTCATTCTTTTTTTTTTTTTTTTAAGAGGTAAATAGTATTGCATGGTACGGATATACCACAATTTACATGTTCCTTTTTCTGCATCATACATTTAAGCTGCTTCTAGTTCTGGATCATGACAAATAAAACTGCCAGTAGCACTTAAATACCAGACTTTCAAAAGACATATGCTTTCATTTCTCTTGCTTAACTACTCAGGGGTGGACTGGCTGGGTTATATATGATAAGAAGTTTTTTAATTTTAAGAAAAGGATAAACTGTTTCTCCAAGTGGCTGTAACATTTTACATTTCTACCAGTAACATATGTGAGTTTTAGCTACTCTACATCCTCACCACAACTTGGTATGGTTAATTTTTCATATTACATCCTTTCCTTTGTTAAGAGTGCAACCAATGTCACTTAACAACCTGACCAGAAATCACTGAATAGAAACCTAAACCTCTGTGTAACCCTTCATCAAAAACACAGTAAATAAATGAATGTTTTTTTTAAATTACAGCCATTCTAGTAGTTGCACAGTAGTTTCGCAGTATAGTTTTAATATGCATTTTCCCAGTAACTGTTAGTATTGATCATTTCTTCATATGCTTATCTGCAATTCATATTTTTCCTCTAGAGAAAAGTCTGTTTAATTTTAGGGTCATTTTAAAAATTAGTTGTCTATTTTCTTATTATTGCATTTTGAGAGCCTTTTCTACATCCATGATACAAGTCTTTTTTATCAGATATATGATTTTCAAATATTTTTTTTCCAAGCCCCTGGCTTGTCTTCTCATTCTCTCAACAGTAACTTTTGAAGAGTGGACATTTTTCAACTTTTATGAAATCCCATTGTGGGGTAGATTATACTTTTCTTGACCTTTTATGCATCACATGTGGGTGTCAAGCTAAGAAACCTTTGCTTACTCCAAATTTACAGATGGTTTCTCATTTTTTCTAGAAATCTGACACACAAGAAACACACACTCTGGTAGAGTGAAAAAGAGAAGCAGTTTTACTGATGGATCATAGAACTTGAATAGGGCAACACTAAGCTAAAGTATAAAAGTTTTCTGTCCCTCCAAAGAAAAAGCAGAGCTTCTATACACAAAGTTCTACATAACTAAAGCCATTATCATCTTGTAAGCAATTACAAGATTTCTTCTTATCAGTTGTTCCCTGAGAACAGTCTGTGCAAGGACATCTTTGTTACGTGCTCCTGGAACATGTTTGGTACATTCCCCCACACCCCAGGGCAACTACTTCTCCTATCTCCCTTTCTGTTTCCTCAAAAGTGCCATGAAACAACTCTTCACTGAAAGCTCATTCTGAAAGCCTCCATTTGTTAAATGTTTGTTAGCACAAGTCTTCAAAGTTTCAGGTTTTACAACTTTGTCTCTGATCCATTTTAAATTATTTTGAATATGGTACAAAAGTGTAGCAAAGTCTATCCTTTCTCCCCAGCGATTTGCCCTTTACCCACTGTCTACTGTCTGAACAACCACTGTTTCATTTACTTTTCCCTTTTTGCTTGATTCAAATGGAAGAGTGAATCTGTTACTCCATCTGGGCTTGAAGCAAAAAGCTAGAAAGGTGTTCAATAAGTTTTAGATCCTGTTACTGTTAGTCTATATCTCTCTTTAGTTAAAATATTTACCATTATCACAGTGCTCTGTTTTCAGCTGAACTAATGTGCACTTAGAAACCCTGGTGGTGAAGTGTTTCAAGTTATGGGTGTTCACTAAAAGGCTGGCAAAAGGTTTGGTTTCAGGGTCTGGAATGGGCAGTTAAATCCAAATGAACCACACACTCATTACCTGTTTTTGTGACTTCTCTATAGCTCACCTTTTCATAGTGACTTGGCTTCCCTTGACCACAAGAAGCTCATACTCTCTTCTTTCACAGCTGTGAACAAGCTACTTTTAACATCAATTGTCAGTTTTTTGAAGTAAGATACATTAAGTTCAACAACAGTGACCAAATGCTGAGCTCTAAAATCTCTTTGGTACTTGTAAACGATTTATGTCTGCAAAATTCCTTTCAGTAGAAAATGCTGTGTAACTTTAATTCACTGCTAAAGACAAAGAGACCTTGCCAGCTGCTGATTAATTGGCCAAAGTCACATTCACAATGATCACCACTGTATTCACAAGTGAAGGACATTTCCCTGACAACAATACATTCTGTGGTGACAACTGCCCTTTTGTTTTTTTTATTCTAGTGTAAACTATCTGCAAATGCACTTAAAAGCTATCTGAAGACTTTTAACAGAACAGTAATCATAAAATTTCAATAGAATTTAGGATAATCTTAATTCTGTATGTATTAGAGTAAAATTCAGAAATGGGGAAGTAACCTGAGGTAAAAGCAATCTATCTTCCCCCGCTTAACTATGCTTAATAGACACTACCTGGAGCATGTTCCTAGGATGAAAGAATTTGGAACACAGCCCCATTTCACGTCCCTTTCCCTTCATTACCTCGGGGTCACCAGCATGTTTGCTATCCCTTTTTCTATGGACTAGCTCTTTTGTTTCTTCTCGACTCTCTAAGAGCATATTTAAGTTACAGGACTATACTTCCATGGCTTTCTCTCTCTCTGCTTCCTTCCTTTTCTTTTTTAATTTATCTCATACAAACTCCAACTTTGCATTTTGAACTTGTGGTATTATTACATAAAATACATGGAAATGAAAGGAAAGACCCTTAAATACTAAACTGCATATGCCTTTGAATACTTTAGGTGTGTCAAGTGTATTTTATGCAATGTAGTAGTTTTTGGCAACCACTGAGTATCAGAACTCGTCTGAGCAGGTTTATATAATTATTATTTTTTTATAGTTGCCACGGTGACATTACAGTACAGTATCAATCCACAAATTTACCTAGTTTTCAAATGGCACATTCTGTACATGTGCTGTCTGTAGTATAGCTCTGTTCCTGATGTTGTAAATATCTCGGGGCACAGAACTCATACTCATGCTAAATATATTGTTAGAACATTCAGCACATTAACTTGTTTTCTCCTCATATCTAATAATTTACAGACACACATCATTAAGTAAGTCAGTGGCTATCATCAGAGACATAGGCAAGTAGAAATTGAGGACATTTTTTAGATAATACAGGCTTAAAGTCAGATTAAGGTTTTGGTTTTAGTAAATTACTCAAAAGAAGTTAATCAATTAGCAGTTGTCAATTATTTTAAAAACATGGCTTGTTCCATGCACATGCCCACTGAATACCTTATGTGATACAATTATACTGACATTCACGAGATCACCATGAATTGGAATCGACTTGATAGCAAGGGGTTGTGTGGACCTCTCTCTTTTCTTTCCAGCTCATTAGTATTTAGGATATCTGTCATCCACAGATGAAAGTGCTTAGAGGAGCTATTCTGTAAAAGCCTAAAATTTATAATAAACTTAACTCTCTTTTCCTCTCTTTTCTATTAATGATACACTTAGAGCTGAAATATTAAGATTATTTGAACATTACAAAGGTTGAACTAAATGTTTACACATAGACTCATCAGATTTTCAAAGTTTCATATCTTAGTTCCTTGATGACCAGATTTAGAATTCTTGCAACAGCGAAAAACTTCTTTAGGTCTACAGTGAATGTAACTGAATCCTTCACATAGAACAACCACCTTGAGATTTGTTTCACTAACTTCCCAAGGGGACTGGGTAATTAATCAGAAAACTAGGATTATGGATGATTTTGATACTAAATGAACAATTATGATTTCTTTGGCAGTGTACACATGACCAGAATCTGCTGTATGATTACACAGTCTAGATACTACCAAAAAAACAAAACACAAAACAAAACCAGTATCATCAAATCTATTCAAACTGATAGCGGCCCTATAGGACAGAGAGAACTGCCCTGGTAGATTCCAACTGCCAACCTTTTCACTAGCAGCCAAGTGCCTAACCACTGTGCTTCAAAATTGTGTGACAAGATTATTTAAAGGGGAACTTTTTTTTTTCCATCATGAGTTGTCAGATAAAAATATTTTGGTCCAGTTTCATGTGTAATTCCTTGGATTGAAAATACGCATGACTGTAAGATGAAAGGGAACCCTGGTGGCATAGTGGTTGACTGCTACAGCTGCTAACCAAAAGGACAGCAGTTTGAATCCACCAGACACTCCTCGGAGCTGCCCTGTTCTACCCTACCTTACCCACCCCACCCTACGTCACCCCATCCTGTCCTATCTGGGTTGCTATAAGTGAGAATCCACTCAGTGGCAGTGAGTTTGGTTTGGTGTTTTCTATAAGCTGAAAATGAAATCTTATTAGATGGAATTCAAGACAAATTAAGCAAATCTAATTAAATGCTATATAAACTTAACCATGTTGTTGTTGTGTCAGTTACCACTGAGTTTGTTCTAACTCATGGTGAGTTCATGCAATGTTCATTAAACCAGAGCCATAACCTAACATTCTGGGTAGACTTTCCAAAGTTTGTCATCTCTTCTGCATTCTGATATAAAAAGAAGTCAATATTTTCTAAAATGATATTAGATGTTTCCCAAAAAGGAAAAGTTTACTCCTTCACATTTTACACTAAGTGAATGATTGTCATTAAATACTGACTTTTAGTTCTCTTTCTACATATGCCTAGGCCTGGTAGTACAGTAGTTAGCAGTTTGAATCTATTAGTTACTACTTATAAACCCCAAGGGGTAGTTCAACTTTGACCTATAGGGTTACTGTGAGTCAGAATAGACTCAATGCCAATGGGTATACTATCAACAAGAAAATAGCATTCCCAACTAGTGCATCTAATGTACAGATGACAGGGAAGGGAATAAAGGCTAATATTCATGTACAATCGCTTTGGTTAGAATGTTCTGCCAAGTCTATTGTTGACTCCAGCTACGAAAACACAAAAAATGAGGAGTATAGGCGTATATGAATAAGAAAGCTTTTGTTTTTTGAATCACTTTTTCATTTTTCCATTTAATCATTCATGCATTCTGTCAGCAAATATTTGGTGTGTGTCTGCCACATGCCTGATTATATAGCCAAGTTTCTGTTTTCTTAAATCACATTTGGTTTTAGGTTGGTGGGTATTCTGGGAAGGCCATAGGTGTGAATAAATGATATACAACCAAGTTTATGTAGGTCTCTCTGCTTTAGGAAAGAATCTTAATGTGCTTGGCTGTTAACCAAAAGGTTGGCTGTTCGAAACCAGCAGCTGCTCCACAAGAAAATATCTGGCAGACCTCTTCCACATATATTACAGCATCTGGAAAACCTATTGGGCAGCTGTACTCTGTCCTATAGCATCACTATGAGTTGAAATAGACTTGATGGCAATGGGTTCCTCTGCTTTAGGTAAAAAGTCAATAGCTGGAAAATAAAATAGGAAGATACATTGTTTTCAGATAGGAAATAAGAGAAGCATTAGGATTTTGGCTTATTTACTTACTTTTGAATTGGGAAGCAATGAAAACATAGAGCTTCCAGTGTGCGGCATGAACTAATTCTAATTAAGCTACTTTGTAAGTCACAGAACTACTATTAAATAAATACCCTAGCAGGCAGAGGACTACATACTGAACAAAGAATATACTTGTTTACATGTTTTAAGATAATCTATGGAAATGTAAAAATCATCACTAAACTCTGTACTTTAGCCTAAATTACAGTAAGGCTACAAATGATCAAATAAAATTGAGCATACAGTGAATATCTTAAATGTTCATCATTTCCAAATTTTTAATATATGTTTATATCAAATACATCATGTTTATGACTTAGGCCAATATGAAAAAGGAGGATGAAAATGCTGAAAATGTACAGACATCTGGAATGTGGCTCTCAGGAAAAAATGGGGCAGATATGATCCAGGGTGGAACCTACCTGAATTATTTCAGCAGACCTAACTAGCTGGCCTACAAGAACTAAAAGACCAAATCATCAGCCCATGAAGAACATGAGAGGCTTATTTTCACACGAACAAGCCAAATTCTCTTATCAGATATCATGAATCTACAATGAAAATAAAACATTTTATTCAAATCAAAGTTGCAAGTGGGTGTGCCTAGATTTCAAGGCATCCTTCACCCAAAAAGGTTCTGCTGTGGACACTATAGTCAATGTCAGTGCATGTCAGAATGAACAGTGGGGCCAGAATTGTAGAATTTAGGCAAGCATCTATTTACACCTTTTCCAATTTATAAGATCTTTGGAAAAAATAAGCCACAAATGCCAATTTCATCTCAGCATTGTCAGACGTCTAGGCCTTTTGAACCTCCTAAACGAAAGGTTGATGGTTCAAATCCACCAGGCACTCCTTGGAAACTCTATAAGGCAGTTCTACTCTGTCCTGTAGGGTCACTGTGAGTAGGAATAGATTTGAAAGCAATACTACAATTTCCCCCAAGACATTTATCCTGTGCAATTAAAGAGTTCCGAGGTTCTCAGCTTTTCAAATCTCCTAGCCAGCTCTTAATAAATAAATAAATAAATGGTAGAGTGACTAAGTCATAAACTTTGGAGCCAGAATGCTTAATTTATGTACTGGCTCCATTACTTACTAGTTACATGAACTTGGGAAAATTACTTAACCTCTGTCTCTCTCCTTCCTCATCTGCCAAATGGAGATGACAATTACAGGATCTACCTCACAGCACTGTTGTGAAGATTAAAAATATTAATAAGTGTAAGTCATCAGAAGAGTGCTTATCATAAAGTAAGAATGGGCAATTTATTCAAAGAAGTGCAATTATTTACAAGCAGCTGGAAAGGTATGGATGAGCAACTAACAACTGAAGGGTCCACTTATTTCTAATTTATAAATAACCTGGAGCTCAGTGAACACATTTTTTAGGAAACATAGTATTCAATGCTATAAATGAAGTCACAATTTCCTCTGCTTTTCTCAAATTTGGGTCAGTCTTAACTACATGTCAATTGTTTATGACTGCTCTCTGAGTACAGACATGAGGATGTTTCTGAATTGTCAAGAGTCCACATTATCTAAGAACATCAGTTGCAATGACAAAACAAAACTGATTGTGCTAAAAATGAACCAGATCCTCCAAGAACCCAGTTTTCCTGGAACTGTAGATGGGAACATATGAATCTCAGAATTGTTCTAAAATGTTGAGCATTGTGGGAACATTGGTCAATGTTTCGGTTCATATAAATAGAGAGGAAGGTAATCAACATTCACTGGAGTCCTACTGCGTGGTGAGTGTCTGTGGTTTCTAAAGATATATTATTTTATTTTAATTCTCCTAATAGTCCTATAAAGTTACCATGTCTTTGTGACAGCTGAGAAAATAGAAACTGAAAAATCTTACAGCTAGCCAATGAACTTGACTGTGCTGATCAGATCCCTACTCCGTTCTGTCTTTGCTCTTCTCTGCTGCTTTTATGCTGCTTCATGAAAATGGCTGCAACCCCAACAACAGCTATTAGTAGCTTTTTGAATGTGGAAACAAAATCGAGATTTTCACCAGGGTTCCTAAACACAGCTTACTCATCTTAATTAACAAAGAATGGTAAAATAAAAAGGTGCTGTGTATAGGAACTACCAGCATAAAACAAGTCAATATCAACCTAAAAATTCACTCTTGTATATAAATGATAGAAATGAGGGTAGATTCAGATACTCTGCTCTTTTATTACTATCTGTACAGAGAATTCACATGAGTTCAGATCCCAAAGGAGAAAATTTTAGTCTATAATTAAACCACCTGCTTGTATCCAACAAGGAAATTATGTACCTATCAAATCTGACCATGCTATTCAGAATTAACCTCTTCATTTTTTAGTATATTCATAACTTAGATTCTCCTACATGACGAAACATTATTTGGAGTTAAAGCAAGGATTTACGGAAGCTGAATTCTACTTTGGTCTTATATTTTATGGCTCTCTATAAATCAGACTTTAGGCAATTTCTCCAAGCCTCAAAGAAGCCCAACATAAACTAAAATCAAATCCATGGCCCTCGAGTCGATTTCAACTCAAGCCCATTGCCCTCAAGTCAATTCCGGCTCACAGCGATCCTACAGGGCAGAGCAGAAGTGTCCCGTTGGGTTTCCAAGGAGCGCCTGGTGGATTGGAACTGCTGACCTCTGGTTTAGCAGTTGTAGCTCTTAACCACAAAACCATCCAGGTTTTCCAGCCTAGCACAGGGGCTGCCAATTTACAAATAAATTGACTGAGGCTTTCTTCTGAAGCCCCTCTGGGTAGACCTGAAAGCCCCAACCTCTCAGTTAGTAGCTGAGTGTGTCCATCATCAGTACTACCCAAGGATTCCCGAAACAGTACTCCCTGCCCATACTGGTGGTTTGGCTTTTCTGCGATTTCAGTCACACTGGGTCTGAAAACGTTAAATGACTACCGTGATGAAATCTCAGCCTTCTGGCTCTGTCCTGTATGGGGAGGGGGGCACAGGGGCACAGTCACATAACTTTTATTATAGCACACTGATATAATTGTTCTATTTTATAATTAGTTATTTTTAACCTCTTACTATGCCTAGGTTATAAATTAAACTTTATCATAGATACGCATTTATAGGTAAAAACAATATATAGGGTTCAGTACTCGACGGCACTTGGCTTGGCAATATCCTTGGTTCCAGGCATGCATGGAGGATCTTGGAATGTATTCCCAGCTGATAACGGGGGGATTACTGTACTAGCCAATGTTCAAAAGATCAATGTATACTATAAGCAAATACCAATTCTTAATATAATGGAGTTTGAGATACCTATGTAACATCTTTATTAACTTTAATTCTGTGTAGAAATTTCAATTCTCAATCTTGAGAAAAATTTTACCTCAATACTCAATAATTAAAGATAAGTGAGCTCTACTGATGTTGCCATTGATTTACATGAGACTATTACAGCAACTTACATAGTCAGGAAAAGTATGCCATATAAAAAGCATACTTTATATTCACAAAAAATAGCTCCAACTCCATGTAACTTACATTTAATACATACTCATTTGAAGCCCTGATGACACTGGTTAACAGCTGGGCTGCTAACCGAAAAATCAGCACTTCAGATCTCTGGGGCCCTCCCTGGAAACCCTATGGGGCACTTCTACTGTGTCCCAGAGGGATGCTTTGAGTTGGAATCCACTCACTGACAACAGGGCTAGTTATCTGGCCATTGAGCTATAAGTCCATTGAGGATAGGGATAATGACTTATTTATTGGTATACCCCTAACATTTAGCACACTGGTTGGAAACTAGTAAGAATTTAATAAATATTTGTTGAATAAACATTTTTTGCAGGGTATCAATTCATTGTAAATGTTTACAAGTCTATGACTTAGAAATTAAATTCAAATTTGAAACCTATTCATTTGATTGCTTATACTATTAAAATTTTTTTTGTTTTCTGTTTTTTTGCTTTTTAAATAGTATTAACAACTGCATGTTAATTGCTCACAGCCTTGGCTTCTAATGAAACAAAATGCATTAACTACTGATTTTTTACACGTAAATAATACAAAAATAAAGTTGAGTTATGTAATTATCAGATAGTACTATATTAAAACATATAGGATTGCAAGGAAATGTTTAAAACCATATTGTCTATTTTCAAGGACCCACATTAATTATAAAAATGTTTTCATTCTTTCCACAATAAATCTGGAGACACATAAATCTTGTGGCACTCTGTCTAATTCTGGCTATTCCCCCAGTTCAGGTTGGAAAATAGCAGTCTCAACACCTCTCCGCAATCTAGTTAAATAAGTTCTTACCTAGTGGGTATAGAATACCTAGCACTGAAGGGGGCTTTGTGAAAAACTTAAGGAGTAGAAGAACTGTTTCCTATTTGGGGACAGCGGACTATGTAGAAGTGAATTTGAGCAGATGATGTACCACAGCCAGGCTCATCTATCAGCTTTCTTCTTCCCTAGTGTTTGTATATGAATTAACCACAAACTTTACAAAGTGACTAATTTTTTGCTCTGGAAAACAGGAATGAGCATATACAAGAACGGTGAGACATCTTTATTAATGGCAGTCAAATGAAATAGTTCACATTTGCTGATACAGTATATTATATTCATACATTCATATTAACCATAGAAAAAGATATGGAAGACAGAACATTATAAATTAACTATGATCCAATTAGAGATACATACCCAAGCCTAACCACTCTCTGCAAGGCCCAAACTGAGGTTTTTACCATCTGGAGTGATCACCAGTACTGCAGTGTTTAAGAGCTACAGCTGCTAGGCAAAAGATCAGAATTTCAAGTCCACCACCCACTCCTGGAAACCTTACTTGCCACTCCTACTCCATCCTATAGAAGCAGAACTGACTTGCTGGCAATGAGTTCGAGTGCCCCTGCGACCCCAGTGTTCTCTATCCAGTCAATGGTCCCACCATCTATCGAGCTACTCAACTGTTTGACTCCTTTTTCTTTATTCTGTGCAATTAGTTCTCAAATTCTATCAGTTCTACTTGTTAAATACCTGTTGAATGTGCCCATTCTGCCCCTCTTATCCCCATTTCGATTTGCTATCACTTGGACTACTTCTTTTCAGTACCTATACAGTACAATTACACCTCAGACTAACGAGACAAGCCAGTCGCTGCCGAGTCAGTTCACACTCCTGGTGACTCTGCGTGTAGAAGAGAGCAGAACTACGCTCATTAGGGTTTCCGACGATTGTGACCTCTCCTAGAACAATATATCTTAAAGATAAGAATGACACAATTTTCCTTTTGATTCAGAAGAAAAAGTAAAAATGTAATATGGGACTTTTTAATCTACTACTTAGATTTTCACTCAAATGAGTACCACATTTTAATGAATGGATTGCCAAGTCTACATTCAGAAACATTCAACTGCAAGATGTTGATATAAAACCATTGTACAAAGTTCGTGTTTAACAATGTGCTATTCTGGAAATGATCCATTAAATTTGAGTAAAGATACCTTTCCTTTGTGAAAGAAAAGCTACATCAGAGTACTGTGTACTAAGTGACTTGCAAACAGTCAATACAACACAGTTCATTTTAAAATGAGATCCTTTGCCACGGAATGGATTTTGACATGCAGCAACCTTACACTAAGCTTGAACTATAGCTCCTATCCTTAACTACAGCTCCAAAACTCAGTGGTTTTCTTTCTTTGTTTTGTTTTACTTCTTTGCTTCCTCTTGCATATTATTCAAAAGCATTTCAGAATTTCTGGACAGACTCTAAAGCAATTCCAGTTATGCTTAAGGACACTCTATTACACTTGTTATCTAGTTAATTTGCTGTTTGTAGCAATTAAACAGAGGTACCCTCTTTTTTCCAACATCTGGTGTCATGATCACATCACTCTCCAGTAACCTATTCTGGGATTCTGCTCCCTCATCATTACTTCCATCATCTATGTCATTTAACACTTCTTAATGAATTGCCATTCATCTTTTTTTTTTTTAATTTATGTCTTATATTCATTAAAAATAATATATGCTATAAAAAAATCCCAAACCCATGGCTTTTGAGTAGATTTCAACTCATAGTGACCCCATAGGACAGAGCAGAACTGCCCTACTAGGTTCTTACGGAGCACCTGCTAGATTGGAACTGCTCACCTATTGGTTAGCACCCACAGCTCTTACTACCAAGAGCTTATTTACTTTACTTATTGCTAAACCACCAGGGTTTCCAACATAGGCTATACTACGTATGAATCATGAAAACATTATCAAGTGAAGTAAGCCAGACACAAAAGGATAAATACTGTATGATTCCACTTAGACGATATATTTAGAATAGGCAAATTTACAAAGACAGTGAGAGAATTACAGGATACTTGGCTGCTAACTTAGCAGTTCAAATCAACCAGCTGCTCCCTGGAAATTCAATAGCACAGTTCTGCTCTGTCCTGTAGCATTGCTTTGTGTCAGAATGGACTTGATAACCAACTAACGACGATAGGAGGAAGGGACAGGGTGGGTAAAAGGTTCCAGTTTCCATCTGGGGTAATGAAAAGGTTTCATAACTAGACCGTGATAATTGCTGCACATAGCGATGTCTTTAATGTCACTGAATTGTACACTTAAAATGGTTACGGCAAATTTATGTTATACATAAAACTCAAAACCCACTGCCTTGGAGTCAGGTCCAACTCTTAGCAACCCCAGAGGTCAGAGCAGCACCGCCCCTTGGATTTGAACTGCTGACCTTTTGATTATATCTGCCAACCCAAAGGTCTGCTGTTCAAATCCACCAGGCACTCCTTAAGAACTCTATGGGCAGTTCTCCTGTGTTCTGTGGGCCTTCTATGAATTGGAATCAAGTCAACAACAACCAGTTTTGGGGGGGGTATACATACATATAGCATTGCTTATCCATCAGTTTGTTATACTGTGGTGGTTGTATGTTGCTGTGAAGCTAGAAGTTACACCACCAGTACTTCAAATACCAGCAAATACTTAACCCACTATGCCACCAGGGTTTCCATTGTTACACATATTTCACAATTTAAAAAAAAAAAAAGAAAAGGAAAATGTATACATGATTTTAAAGATAATATAGGTCTGTAAGGTTTATAGCAGACTAGCTGCTCTCTAGGCCTGTCCTCCTGGGCTTCCCTTTCTCCACCACCTTAAGGAATATCATCCTTTTGTGTCCCTCCTCTGTTCTGTCCTGTTTTTCTTGCTTCATTTAGTGCCTCACGTCTCTAGTAGGAATAGTAGTTTGTCCAGGAAAAGAATTCTGGGGTAGAAAATATGTATGGTCAGAATTTTGAAGTCATTATTCCATGTGTCCCAAATGTGACCTTTTTTTGTTTTATCTCTGGAAACTCTCAAATCTTCTTCATGGTTGATGTGACTGGCTTTTTTTGTTTGTTCTTTGCTGAGCACTTGGAGGGCTTTTATGAGTCATGATCTCAATTCTAAGAAACTTTATTGTGTCATATCTTGATGATTTCCTTCCTTCCATTTTCTCTTTTCTCACGTTACAGCTTCCTTATTATCCAGCTGTTGGGCCTCCTGGCCCTATCTGTTAATTTTTTTTAATTTAATTTTTTATCTGTCATCTCCCACTCTCCCTTCACCACCACCTCAAGACATTTGTATGAAAAATGTTCTTTTTTTTTTTTTGTAGTGAAATCTAACACACGTGGCACACTAATTTTAAATTACAGTTAGCTGCCAATAAAGGGCTCTGATGCCTGGTGACCCCGTGTATAGGAGAATAAAATGTTACCTGACTTGGGGCCATCTGCCTAATTACTGTTGTAGCCAGTGTGTATTTTGAGTAACTAACAACCAAAGGAGCTCCCTTTTCACTACTCTATCAGGCAATACTTGGTTGTAATCTATAGGGTTTATTCTCTAATTTTTGAAAGTAGATCACCAGGTCTTTCCAGTCTGTCTTAAGTCTGGAAGTTTCATTGAGATCTGCCCCCTATGGGAGAAGCTGCTGGTATTTGAAGTACTGGTGGTGTAACTTCTAGCTTCACAGCAACATACAACCACCACAGTATAACAAACTGATGGATAAGCAATGCTATATATATGTATACCCCCCCCAAAACTGGTTGTTGTTGACTTGATTCCAATTCATAGAAGGCCTACAGAACACAGGAGAACTGCCCATAGAGTTCTTAAGGAGTGCCTGGTGGATTTGAACAGCAGACCTTTGGGTTGGCAGATATAGCACCTAACCACTACACTACCAGGGTTTCCCACATATGTATAAAACAAAAAAAAAAACTCCACTGCTACTGAGTCAATTCCAACTCACAACAACCCTATAGGACAGAGTAGAACTGCTCCATAGAGCTTCCAAGGAGCACCCGGTAGATTTAAATTGCTGATCTTCTGATCAGTAGACCCATACAAGTATCACTAAGATTGGGTGAAAGAACCCAATTATGCCTTAAATGGCCAATTTTGAGCTTTTAAGACCCCAGGAGGGGGTCTTAAACACAACCAGCTAGGAAGTAAAAAATAAGCACTAAGCACACTATTAGGCCAGTTAACTTGGATATCCTGTTAAAATTACAACCCTAAACCTCCAAACCAAGGAAACAAATCCTATGAGGTATTTGGTTGTACATAAATAGCTTCAGTAGTTACTCTGCTTTTGGAAGTTGTTGTAAATATATCACACAATACTGGCCAATTAACTTTTTACATGTGTTCAACTTATTGACACTATTTACAATAACTGCCTCTGTAATCTTACCTTTACTGTGATTTTCCACCACCATAAACTGAAAATCAGTATTCCATAAGCAATAACCACCTTACCTCCCTTCCACCCCAGGTAACCACTGAAAAACTTTGGTTTACATACATTTGCCTTTTCTTATATTTTTATATAGGTGAAATCACACAATAGCTGTCCTTTGTGATTGACTTATTTCACTCAGAATAACGTTTCCAACAGCCAACCATACCATAGCATGTACCAAAACTTCATTTCTCCTACTGAGTAGTACTCCACCGCATGTGTGTACTATATTTTGTTTATCCACTCATCCGGTGATGGGCATTTAGGTTGTTTTCACCTTTTGGCTATTGTGAATAGTGCCGCAGTGACTACTGGTATACAAATGTCTGTTTTAGTTTCTACTTTCATGTCTTTTGTGTATATACCTTGAGTGAAATTACTGGGTCCTATTATAGTTCTACTTCTAGTTTTTTAATGAACTGCCACCCTATTTTCTATACCTGTTGCATTATTTTGCATTTCTACCAGCAATGACTGTTTTCCTATTTCCCCATACCCTTGTCAACATTTGTTACCTTCTATTTTTCTGTTGTTTTTTTAAACCTTAACCACCCTAAAATCAAAGAAAAACCCCAAACCCATTTATCATCAAGTTGATTCAAACTCATAGTAACCCCACAAGACAAGGCAGAACTGCCCCACAGAGTTCCCAAGGAGCATCCACGGATACGAGATGCGGACTTTCGGCTAGCACTGTAGTGCTGGACCTCTATGACACCACAGTGGGAGTGACACCGTACCTTCTTGTGGTTCTAATTCGCACCTCTCTGATGGCTAAAGACATAGAGCAAATTTCCATATGTTTGGTCACCATTTGAATATCCTCATTGGTGAAATGTCTATTAAAGTCCTTCACCCATTTTATGGTTATTTGTATTTTTGTTGTCAAAGTATTATATATATTTTTTGGTTATTAATTTTTATTGAATACATGTTTTCCCCATTAGTAGATTATAAATTTATTTTTGTAAATTTTTGTATTTATTTTTGTAAATTCTTTTGATGAACACAAATTTCTAATTTTTATGACATCCTGTTTATTTTGACTTTCATTGTTTGTGCTTTCGTTATTACATCAGGTAATCCACTGTCAAAAGCTATGCCTGACAGCATTGCCCTTGCCTTTTCATTGAAGAACTTTACAGTTTTAGTTTGCATGTTTCAGTTCTTAATTCAATCCATTTTTAATTTGTTTCAGTGTACGGTATGAGGCATGGATCCCATTTTTCTGTATGTGAAAATCTAATTTTTGCAGCACCATTTATTGAAAAGACTCTTCTTTCTCCATCAAATGAACTTAGCACCCTTGTCAAAAATCATTGGGTTTATTTTGTGACTCTTAATTCATTCCTTTGGTCTCATGGTTCTTGTGATACCACCATTCAGGTGTTTTGAGTGTTGTGAGGATGTAAGATGCTTAAAAATCAGGAAGTGTGAGCCCTCCTACTTTGTTTTTCTCTTTCAGCTTTGTTTTAGCAAGGTGTGTCCTGTCATTTCATATAAAGTTGAAGATTGTTTTCTTCATTATTATAAGGAAGACTGTTGGGATTTTGATTGGAATTGCACTAAATCCATAGGTCACTCTAGGAAATACCACAAACTAAAATGTGTTCCCACCATAATGTGTGTAGCCGCTTGGCTAGGCCATAATTCCCAGAACTGTGTGATTTTCCTATATGTTATAAATCCTGCATCTATAACATTAATGAGGAAGAACGGAAGGTGCTGGTTAGTGAGGCAGAACTCAACCTACAAGATTGCACTGCGCCTTGAGGTAATCTCTTGGGACACAAAGGGAAGAAAAGGAAACAGAGAGTTGCGGGCCTCATACCATCAGGAAAGCAGCAGTGTCAGCATCAGAGTGTGTCCTCTGGAGTCAACGTCCCTGTGCCTTAGAAGCTCCCAGTCCAGGGGGTTGACTGACGGCAAGGACCTTCCTCCAGAGCCAACAGAGAAAGACTTCCCCTGGAGCTAAAGCCCTGAATTTGGATTTTTAGCCTAGTTTTCTGTGAGAAAACAAATTTCTCTTTGTTAAAGCCATCTACTTGCAGTATTTCTGTTATAACAGCACCAGATAACTAAGACAGGTCTTAGTTTTCCAATCCATGAACATGGAATATCATTCCATTTACTTAAGTCTTCTTTAATCTTTCAGCAGTGTTTTATAATTTTCATTGTATATGTCCTTACATCCCTGGTTAAATTTATTTTTAGATACTTTCTTCCCTTAGATGCTATTTTAAATGGAATTATTTCCCTAATTTCCTTTCAGATTTTTCATTACTGTTATATAGAACCCCAACTGGTATTTGCTGACATGTATCTTGAAATTTTGTTAAATTCTTCTATTAGTTCTAGAAGTTTTGTGATTCTTTTAGATTTGTCACATAAAGGATCATATCATCCATCAATAGAGCTAATCTTAGTTCTTGCTTACAATCAGGATACTTGTATCTCTTTTGCCTTTCTTTTTTTTGCCTTTTTGCTCTGATTAGGGCTTCTGAAAGAATACCGAATACAAGCAATAAGACTGAGCACCCTTGGTTTTTTCCCTGATTTCAAAGGGAAAGCTCTCAGGCTTCTCCACTCAGATTGCTGTCAGTCAGCTTTTCACATGTTCCTTCAATCATGTGGAGGAATTTCCCTTCTATTTCAATCTTCTTTAGAGTTTTCATCAAGAAAAGTTGTTGAATTTTATCAAATGCTTTTTCTTCCCACTTTTAAAAGATATGTTGGTGTTCTAGGCCCCTTCAATACGTCTTTTATATCCCCATTTGCATCCACTAGTGCTCTGATGCCCCCAAAATCTATACTTTCAACTCTAATTAATATCCTGAGACTCAAATTTACATTTTTACTGATTCACTTGATAAAATAACCACACATTTTCTCAGTCTTGTCAGTTTCCCATTTACTGGGGGCTACATTTTCTTCTCTCCCTGTTTGAGTGACTAGAAGAGTACGTATAAGCCAAGCCAAGTGCTGATGAAGAGTATGTATATACACACACAAAACCTGTCTTTAGAATACAGAGAAATTCAGTTCACTGGCAGGAAATGTCTTATATTGTTTTGTTTTGTGTTCTCAGTATTTAAGCAGGGTGTGGATTAAAAAAATATGTGTTGAATTATACTAAAGACAACTGATTTTTAATCAAGCTATAACTCTGTTGGTAATATTTCTAGAAGATAAAAATTACTTATGAATAATCTTTTATGCTTACCAATAGCAACAGCCTAAAAAATACTAATATAGTAAGTTTTTTCTTATTTTTATATATTGTTTTATTTTCAATTATAAATGTTTAAGGTTTTTGGAACCATTCTTTTAAATATAAATATTCTTGAATTTAATAGAATTAAAATCATATTCTAACTTTAAGAAAGGCAATCTTTTCAGTAGTAGAGTTAAATTAATTCTGTTTTCCATTGCTAGCATTTATGCTCCTCAAAAGATACTTCAGCAACATCATAGTGTTAAAAGTGTCAAAACTTATGGGACTTGCCAATAATTTGTAAGGTACATAATTTAAACTGATAAATTAACTTTCTTGAGAAACAATGTTTCATGCCTTAAGCTGCAAAAAAACCAATTATACACTGTCTTATAAAAAAATAAAGTTTGTTGAAAGTAAAAAGATCTTTCCGTGTATCAATCATCCTGAGCATAAAGAAAAACTAGCTTTACATATATTTAGATTTGGGGCCTAATTTTCATACTATTTGCAGAATGAGTGTTTAGTGTACTCAAAATAATCAGAATATCTGAATGTAGTTGTCTCTACTTTGATTCTTCAAACCAGGCAAACTAATAGGTATTTCAAGGTCATTTGCTTATTTATTTTGTATTCTCCTTCATGCAGGTAAAATATACAGTTTAACCACAATTTAAAAAATACGTATCTTGTATATTTAAATGCCTGCTACACTTGTTCACAGATTTAATTGGGGTCATTGAGCATTTACAGAAAGGATAGGATCACATATTATTAGAAATGTGGAATACCTTGAGGACCAGCTGTTTTAACCCCATCCTTTCATCAATGAAGAAAATTAGCCCAGGGAAAGGAAAAGATTTATTGAATAAGCGTTTTTTTATTTTCATCTGTTATTACAGCTGCTGTCAAGTCAGCCTCCAGCTCGCAGTGGCCCCATGTGTTACAAAGCAGAACTGCTCTGCGTCTTGGCTGATATTGACAGAAGCAGACTGCTAGGCCTTTTCTTCCATGAAGCTGCTAGGTGGGTTAGAATCATCAGCCTTTCATGTAACAGCTGCTCATATGCCACTGTTGCCACCCAGGCTCTTTTTATGCTTCTAGGTATCAATGAGTACCCAGGTAATAGAAATATAGACTTGAATACAGCAGATATGAAGTTTGTTCCCATAGAATGTCCATATTAGGAAGACAAACCAACAAATAAATGGATAAAAATAAAAATAGTAAGCATAATGAAAGAAAGAATTAAACAGGGGGCTCTAAATTACATAGAAAGGTCCTGGAAAGCCTCTGAGGGAGCAGCATTTTAGGTGTGATGGTACGGACAACAAAGTGACATTCGGTTAAATGTGAGGAAAGAGGTTTTGCAAGGGAAGGAAACAGCACATGCAACTGTCCCGGGTTGTAGAAGTCAGCTTGCTGGATTTAGGAGGTTGAGTAATTTGTCCAAAAGTGATAAAGCCAGGAAGTAGCAGAATTAAAACTTGGTTTCCAGTCTCCACTCTTTTGATTCTAAGGCCAGCACCTAAAACTTTTCCCTCTATGTCCCAGATCTCAGAGATCTTTAAGAACCAACCAACCAATCAACCAACGAACCTACTGACCAATCAAATGATCAGCATTTCATTGTTCAGTTATAAAGTGAAACACAGCTGGAAGCAGGAGGCATAAATGTTTCAGACAAAGGATGTTTTTTGAGAGAGACAAACAAAAGCCACAATTAAATTCCAATTTTCCTTCTCTCGCCAGAGCACTCTAAGAAGCGCTTGGGAGGGCTAGCTTAACCAGTAACTTAGCCCTGCTGATTACTTCTTTAAATACTTCCCTAGCCCTACTGCAGGAAGGGGCAAAAAGGCTTCTTGGAGTCTGTACTTAACGGTCTTTGCTGATCTAAATCACCCAGAAGGAACCACTGTAATAAATAACCTTCCTAAAATAATCATCACCATATCTCTGGCCCATCTTAAAACCTCTAAGGCTTACCTTTTTCTGCAATAGCTGTAGCTCAGGTGTCACAGCACAACTGGCCTCCAGACAAGTTTTGTCTGATCTGTCCAGTGTTTTAAAATCTAGGAATTTCACACAGAAGCTTAGATACTTATTTTTCCTTGAAAAATAAGAAGTCCTGGCCACAGGAAATGATTAATTGGAGTTGACTAATGGCTTCTGCTTAGGAAGGGCATGTATTCGCTACTCATCACCAGCTTTGCCAGACTCTAAAGCCTCTCTTAAATAGCTATCTGGCCTCTTGCAGGCATTTGGGTTTCTGAATCCTGACCTATAAGGATAAGCTTAGTATCTTCAAGCTGACCTTGCTCTATTTATATACTCTAATTGCTCACTAGTCTCAGACTCAGAATCTTTCTGTTAACTCTGAGAAACTCCTCAATCATAAGTTGTACACGTTGAAAAATTATGTTTGCAAACTCATCTTAGAAGAGTGCTACACACCTCATCACTGAACATCACTACGGTCACCTCTGAAGTATTCTCCTTGGAAAGCTGTGCACTGATGCCAGTGCTTAGCCCACCCTTCGAAGCAATTTTGGAACTCTTTTTCTGAAATGGGCATCAGAACTGTTGTCAGACGAAGTATGACAATAAAGTTCACAAGCTCATCCTAGAAAAAGTGCTACATACCTCACTGCTGAACATCACTATGGTCACCTTCGAAGTCCTACCCTTGGGAAGCTATGCACTGCTGCCGGCACCTAGTCTGCCCTTCGCTTTTTCTAGGGTGAGTTCATGAACTTAATTGTCAGACTTTGCGCTATGAGCTCTGATGGACACTCCAGAAAAAGAGCTCCAAAACTGCTCTGAAGGGTAGAATAGGTGCTGGTGTTGGTGCACAGCTTCCCAAGGGGAGTACTTTGAAGGTGACCATAGTGATATTCAGGAATGAGGTATGTAGCACTTTTTTCAGGATGAGTTTGTGAACTTAATTGTCCACCCTCGTTGTTTCTTTCCCTCTCCTACCTCTACTTTTATCCAACTCTACCACTCCTCCAGGGAACAATTCGAGTTACTGTCCTTTCTCCATACACAGTGGCATCACTGTTTTCCCAATACTAACTCCCTTACTGTCTCTGTTGCTTAGACTTTTCTTAACTGAATGCTGTCTGGCCTTGTTAACTGTCAGGTACCTAAATTCTCACAAAGATTATGGGATTCTCATAAACTTTTTTTGCTATTATCATTAGGACTCAGCACCCACAACACAAAGCTTAGCTTTCATAAGATGTTTGGTGAATGAATAAACAGTATCAGTGAGTCATCAGTAAAGAAAGGTTAGCTAATCAATAATTTTCATTAGTCAGCTGTAGATTAGATTAGATTAGGATATTTGCTTCATCCTTTTATGTCTGGACAATTCTTTGCTCATTACATACCTAACAAGAATGGGATGAAAAAAGAGTATGGTTTTTTTGTGGATTGTTCTAACACGAGGGTTGCTGAGAAGCATGATTGAAACCAATGGCTGAAATAAAATTATTGAATTATCCAAGCTTTCTAGAACCACAATTACCAGGGAAAATTGAAACTAACTAAATCATCACATTTTGGCTCCCAAAGCCACTGTAATACAATGAGTCAATCCTGAAAGACTTCTGCAATGTGAAATGTCAACATGTAATATTAACTTAGTTGTAGGTTTTATTTCACATGCACTTGAATTTAGACAACTCTTCTTCTGCATGAAAGTTTATCCTGAAGTTGTTGAGTTTTTTAGCTCTTTAAAGACAGCCATGTGACTGAAGGTTGGGGTTAGATACTTTTTCTAGTTCTGCCTCTAATCAATCCTTGTATTTTCAGTTAGGGGGCTGGGTTGGCAGTAGTTCCTATGGTAGAAACCATCTAGCAGGTTTCAGACTATGTTGGATTGCTGCCCAGGAATAGTAAAACCCAAAATTAATGAGACAGAACTGATTAGAGAATGATGAGTTTGAAGCATACCAGAAATCCATACATATACTCATGCCCACTCAATTTAATTCATTCCTGAAGGCTCAGATTTTCAAAATCTCTTTTTGTAGGCAAATTTTCACAAGGCAAGGCATACAATATTAACAAGTTTCACATCCTTAAGACTGTCTTTCGGGATTTCAATCCTCACAGAGAGTTATTCCTGTGTCGGTAATGATTTAGAGCAAATGGACATCCTTTATACACGGTCTGCAATGCTGTCATTAGCATGGTTTTGATGTAAAGTTGTATTTGCTTTTGATGGTGATATTTGCCTAGAATATTTAAAAGAGGTTCTTGGCACGACCTTATTTGGAATTCTCTATAAGCAGGTTTTGTTTTTATTTTTATTTTTTTCCTAAGGAAATGTTTAAAACTAAGGATGCTGTTTTACCAGTATTCACATTCTACTCTGAAGAGGGGCGGAGAGGCAAATTCCAGTGGGAAAATAATGCAGGAGGCTCTGCTGCAACACAAATGGCTATTTCTGTGTCTCTTTCACAGAAGAATAAAGAAGTTTGTGGGAACATTACGCCCATAACTACAAATTCAAATGAGAGCCTCTAAATGGCCTATACAGTGAACTGATGAAATGAGGCATTAGCAGAATGCAATTCCTGTCTGAGGGCTCCTCCTTTCTGCTGGGCCCACCTCTTCCCTCCCTGTCATTACTAACTAGTGCCGGTTCAAACTGGTTAGCTCCAGTCTTTGCAGCATCTTTCCTCCCTTTCTCTGGGCTTTTGTTCCAGTTAAAACAGACCACAGCTTATTGCTTCCATGCAATTTGTGCAATTAATCCACAAACTGGAAAACACCATGACACATCATTCAATAACCTGTTACTTACCTAGTTTCACATGAAGATAATTTTAATCTAAAGCGAAATAACTGGCATCTTAACTGCTTATTATCATATCTATTTGTACTTCACCTATTCTTCTGGTTTGGATATTTCACTAGGTTTTATTCTTTGCCTAATTATAAGTCATTCTCAGTAAGTGTTCTGTTTGCTAAATTATAAGGCCCTACAGAAATATTTTTATAGATGATTTGAAAAGAACCCTAGGAAAGTATGTATCCAT
Organism: Heterohyrax brucei; assembly: GCA_028571685.1. Classification (NCBI taxonomy): domain Eukaryota; kingdom Metazoa; phylum Chordata; class Mammalia; order Hyracoidea; family Procaviidae; genus Heterohyrax; species Heterohyrax brucei. Next base: position 96,701,077 of record CM053141.1, on the reverse strand, counting down.
GTAACCTAACTTTTTCTGTTTTTCCACCAGACAAGCAGGGAAAGTAAACAGAACAGCCCTGACTCATCCAACAAAGGGAAAACTGGAAAATATCAGATACAGTGGCACTGTTGTAGCAGATACTGGTTTTAGAATTATCCTGAGCACTGACTGTGTCCTTCTGTCACCATACTTGGGGAGGGGGGGGGCTATTCCAAACAAATTATAGTTTCCAGAATAAGCACATGTCACTGCCAAAACTGAAACAAAATCAAAGCAATTTAAATAATAGAAATATTACACTGTGATGAAATAAAAATTAGCATTAGGCAATTATGCCAAACAGCTGCCACCCCACAGCGTGTGTGTTTATCTGTCTGTCTGTCTGTCTGTCTGGAAGTGGAAGAAAGGCAGAGAAACCATGAAGGCAAAGTCATAGGGTAGGTAATCCCCTTTTCAGCCTTTGGACACCCTTATATGCTAATGGAAACCCTGGTGGCCTAGTGCTTAAACATTATGCCTTCTAACCAAAAGATTAGCTGTTTGAATTCACCAGGCACCCCTTGGAAACTTTGTGGGACACCTCTACTCTGACCTATAGGGTCACTCTGAGTTGGAGTCAACTTGACAACAGTGGCTTTGGCTCTTTTTTCTTTTTTTTAATGCCAATACACACTTGAAAAATCTAATGAGATTTAGCAAACTGGAACCAGCTGAGAGAACTGGACTAGGCCTAACAGCAGGTATCATATACTAGAAAGTGAAATTCTGTCTGCCATGTGTTTTGTTTGGCCAGTGCAGTGTTTTCAATCATTTGAAAATGAGTGCTCTTACAGACAACACCTACGCCTCTTGTCCCCAATGCCACCACTTCCCTCTGCCTCACCCTTGCCTTTATTTACACATTTGTGGTAGCTGAGTTTGTGACTCCTGCTTGAAAGCTTTATGACCTGATCCCTCCACCAGCCATGTCCTATAACCCTCTCCCAAGCTCCCATGACACGTTTTACTTTCTACATAAGAAATTAATTTACTGCAGCCATGGATGGCTTTGGTGAGTACAAAATACTAGCCTATCTGTACCCAGTGTATATGTTTACAATTAAACAGAGCATTCTACTGAAACTCAGCTAACTCCCATCTATATTGCCCCTTTGCCAGAAATGAATGATCTTGGAATAAGAAGTAGCATTTTCCAAATCATGGATAACTCCAGTCCAGAGTAAATGCTAACCATACATTGCCTTTCAACCTATCTTAGGATTCTTGGAGGAAATCAGAAAATGTCACAGACGTTGTTTTCCCTTTGTGGAACAATGTGAACACAGGGTGTACTCCCGCAGCTCACAAAATAAAAGGAATCATATCTTGGATAACACACAACCAGACTACAACCAAATCTTTAAAAGACAGTGGGGCTTGGTCGAGTCTTAGCCTATTTACATTCCTTCCTTTGAATAGCAGAAGTTAATTTGCCATTCTGGTAGTCTGCAATGCTAGGAGCTGCTTATGTAAACAACTCTAAAGAGGAAAAAAAAAACTAAACTAGCACTTTGAAGGCCTACAGAAATAAGCCCATGTAGCTGTACACTGCTAAATGTGTCATGCCTACCTGTACGGCAAGGACAGGTGAGGCAAGGCTCACAATGACAGGATCTGCTGCTGTGACAGAGAACTCTGCAGTGGTATCATCTTTGAAAGATAAAATAAATGTGTCTAATCTGTCTTAAGCCCTATGGGAGAAAGCTTTTCATGAGCGCACACTGAAATGGTCTAACTTAGGGTATCTTTCTAAGGATCACCTGATATTAGAATGTGAAATTGATTAAAAACCTGGAAATTACAATTTAACTGTCAGGTATTATCATTCACTTTAAAATCAAGTGAAAGGAAATGCTACTTTTCTACCTGTTGAGCACAGTATCTAAATCTCCAATGGAAAATTGCTCATGAATTCTAAATATTATTCCTACATGAACAAAAAAGATCTTGCTCTCTAAATTATCATCATTTTTTTTCATGTGTTCTTCCACAGTACTATATATCTTTGTAGTTTAGAGCATTTTTCACAATAATGTTTATTCATAGGATCTTCATAAAATGGAAAGAAATTCAAATGGTGTGGAAAGTCAGCAGTGAGCCTAGAATGAAATCCACCTTTCCTGACCTTCAGCTTAGTGTTCCATCTGTTAGATCTTGGTATTTGACTAATGAACTCAAATTAACCTAATCTTCATTGCTCAAAAAGTCACAGCAAATAAGAACAAAATGTGGAAGTCAATAAAAATTAATACCCTAAAACTCTGTGTCATTCCTCACATAGCCACCTAATTAATGGGATAAACTCTAATCCATACCTTGTGCCTCATTGGAAATGGGCCCCCTCTTTGATTACTATGCTGTACATTATAATGCTGAGGCTCAAACCAACAATCTGCTTTTCTCCCATTGCCTTGGCTTAATTTTCATTGTCAAGCTGGAAAACTGAAGATGATTTCCTAGGGCTAGTATATTTGATTTATGCACCAATAAAATAGACCATCAATCTTCCGAGTTTAAGTCTATAACTACAGTATCAGAATAACTAAGTCTTCTACCAGAAGAGATTTACTATAGAAAATATAGAAATTTAGTATGGGTCACCATGAGTTGAATCCAACTCGACAGCACTTGGCTTTGGCTTGGCAGATATGATTAGTATTTTCCCATGCATGGGACAAAGACAATAAAAGTGAGTTCCTCTGCATTTAGTTCCTCACTGAAAGAATAAAAGCAGATTCTAGAATCATTAATTGCACTTTTCTTACCAATACTGTGCATAATGACCTATCCCTGAATTATAACTTTCTTTAGTGTTTCAGTGACTAATAAATAACCTACTCAGTCAAAGCTATCATTAATGATAAACGAGAATGTAGCATCCAAGAAAGAAGCGATGTTATATGATTTGTGTGTTGTCATATATTCAGTATGCAGAAGAGTGCCTGACATAATCAATAGGTGCTGAATAAAGTATTTGTTGAGTGAAAAGGAGTTAGGAATTAAGAAGAGGCTCTGTGCAGGAAGGAGAGTCAGATTAGCCAGGAGACTACAGAAAGCCTTAGGGGAAGATGCCAGTGGGGAAGCCTTTAATACATTATCATCTTTTTTGGCACTGAAACTTGACCAGCACATTATTATCCTTTCTCTCCAAAAAGCACATCCTTTTAATATTTGGCACAATATACTGTGTCAAGAAAGTAATTGTAAATCAAAACCAAACAGCTCTAAAATTGAGGCAGTCTAAGCAAGAATTAAATACACTGCCAATGAGTAAACTCCAACGCATAGCCACTCTACAGGACAGAACAGAACCACCCCACCGGGTTTCCAAGGACTGCCTGGTGGATATGAACTGCCAGCCTTGTGGTCAGCAGCTGTAGCTTCAGGCTAATCAAAGCAGTAAGTATCACAACTGGAATGAAAGCCAATAAATTAAAAAAATGCTTTTGTCTTAAACAACATTGAAGATTATTCACTGACGTTTCTGGCAAAATTAATTGTTATTTCTCTTCTTGTTCAGAGAAGTTGTTTGGGATTTCTACTTCAATATGCATAACAGTATCACTCAGGAAAGTCCCCTGCACTCTCAATACACAGCAATAATGGATTATGAAACGGGGGCTTTAAGTTCTAAGGGAAAATTACAGGGTAACAGACAGGAAGAGGCAATGAAAGGAGGAAAGAAGAAGAGAAGAAGAGAAACAGGAAAGGACAAAAAAAAAAAAAACCTGTCACACAAAATGAATTTGCTAATCAATATTTCAAAACACATTAATAATCTCATGCAAAGAAAAGGCAGTCAATAAAATCAACAATCTGAACTAACTGCACTCCAGATGAAATTAATTTCATAAAATAATCTAACACAGATCTTTTAAAAAGTGTGTTGACAGTGGCCAGAGATTAATAAAGGCAAAATTATCAATAAAAACAACAAGAGTATAAAACATACAGTCATCAGTGAAATAAAAATAGTCAAATATAAGGTAGAAACTTTAAAACTTAAAAATACAGTTATTGCAATTAAATGATGCAATAAACGAGATAAATTTCAGACTGGTATCAAAGAGCAAGTTAATGAAAAGGAAGTGAATACAGAGGAGCTCAATCAGAATGTAGCACAGAAAGAAATATGTTTAAAATTATAAAAGAATATTTCAGATATAGAAAAGTGTCCCAACATATTTTTCAGAAAAAGAGAATGAAAGGAATAGCAAAGAAATAACATGAGGAGACAAATGCTGGAAATTTTCCAGAATTAAAGAAAAATGAGTCATTAGGCTGAAAATTTTTCTGAAAATATATTCCAAGTACTAAATAAACAAGGATAAACAGACATTTGGATTTATTGTAAAGAAAAGGTAGATTTAAAATGAGGAAAAGGGATGGGGTGGGATACAAATTATCTACATAGAATGACAGTTGGCTGACAGTCAACCTCTTACTATTGTAACAGATGACAAGAAACAAAACAGTGAAACTTTCAAGGTGCTGATGAAACACAACTATCAACCTAGAATTTTACAACCAGTCCAACTATTATTCAAGATCGAGGGCAAAATAAAGACACTTTAAACATAAAAAGTTAAGACAGCTGGCACTAAAAAGTCACCATGAGACTCATTAAATAAACTTCCAGAAAACAAAAGTTAAACTCAACAAGAAGGCAAATATAGAAGAAACAAGGGTAAATACAGAAAGCAGCTATACACACCAATACCTTTACTTATTCGAAAAATGGTAATAAATTTCTATTGGAAAAAAAACCTGTAAACAACAGCATTGATAAGATTCTTGTTACAGTTAAGAAGATAACAAAATAATAACTATAGATACTGTTAGAGCTCCAACAACGCAGTGGTGAAAGTATAACCAGCTGGTAACCAAAAGGTAAGTAGTTTGAAGTTACCTGCTGCTTTGCAGGAGAAAGACATGAGCGTTTGGTTCTACAAAGATCTGCAGCCTGGGAAACTCTATGAGGCAATTTTATCCTGTCCCATAGGGTTGCTGCAGTCAAAACTGACTCGATGGCAACAAGTTTTCATTTTGGGGGTTTTTACAGGGTCACTATGAGTCGGAATTGACTGGACAGCAGTGGTTTTAGGGAGTACACACATTGTCATTTTTTATAATTAAATATGTATGATGTAATTTGTGAGTGAATAGAGGTTCTATAATTTCCAAATTATGAGCAAAACTAAGGCTAAAAAAAAATATCAACTCATCAGAGCATAGGGAAGGAGTCCAAACAAAAAAAAAGGATGATAAATAGAAAACACGAAATGTAGTAAAAGTCCATCTAAATAACAAGGAAAGCTTAAGATATTTATAAGAAAAAAATCAAAATCATAAGCTGGTTCTTTGAAAATACCAATTAAGTAGATAAACCTTTAAAAAGGTTCAAGAAAAAAGGAGGCACAAATAAATAATATTGGGTATGAAAAGGAGCAAGATTTTAACAGACTGAGATAAAATTTTAAAAACTCATAGAGGCTTAATATAATTTTGTTTAAAAATTTATAGCTTTAACTATAGCTGTAAATGCTGATATATACGGAATTTGAGTGTGTGTCGGGGGAGGGAGGGGAGAGAAGCTAAGACACAGCAAATACTGTACATAGAAACTGTATACAGAAACACACAGATAATTAAAAATGGAATCATCTAGCAATCATTAACTAAATTCAATCCATACTGGATTAAAACATCGGGGCTGAGAAGAAATCAAAAAGGTTTTTTGGAAGAATACTGTAGAACACAGCCAGTATCTTGACCCATAACCTAGAGAAATCATTAACAAAGCCTAGGCTGCATAAGAACTGCCTAGAATGTTTATCAGAAGTGCAGACAGCAAGTCTTCATTGTGGCAGACTGTAATTTAAAATTTGAGGAATATCTGCATTTCTCATAAACTTTCCAGTTGATTCTGATAGAGGTGGCCCTTAAGCTGCACTGAGAAACACTGCTTTCCTTGAGAGGTACATAAGACATTACAGGAATGCTCAACACATCTTCCTGACTGGTGAACACACACTATGGGTGTGTGTAAACGGATAAAGGCATAAACTCTCTGTGCCCACAGACTAGTATCTAAATAACAACACTGAGAAAAGAGACACTGTTAGAAAGCCACTTGTCTATTTCCTTTCAGACTTTTTTTTTTTTGCTGCTGAAAATACAGAAAAAGAATTTCTTTAAGTTTCAAGAGCATAATCAAGCTCTTTTTTCTACATTAGAGAACAGAACTTGTCCAAATAGGTTAAAGCTATTCCCTAGATATGGCTCCCTTCAGTGCTCTGCTACCCACCAGGGCCCTGGGACAGCAGAAATTGGGAGTAATTTTAGTCATCATTTTAGTGCCATCTTAACAGAAATACCACAAGTGGATGGCTTTACCAAAGAGAAATTTATTTCCTCACAATAAATAAGTAGGCTAAGAGCCCATATTCAGGGCACTAGCTCCAGGGGAAGGCTTTCTCTGCTGGCCCTGGAGGAAGGTCTCTGCTGTCAATCTTCCCCTGGACTGTGAGCTTCCGAAGCACAGGGACCCCAGGTTCAAAGGATGTGCTTTGCTCCTGGCATGACTTCATTGGTAGTCTGAGGTCCTCTCCTCTGTTGGCTTCCCTTTCCTTTATATCCCAAGAGATTGCCTCAAGGCACAACATAATTTTACATACTGAGTCCTGCCTCACCAACGCTAGTGTCCCCCATCTTCCCTCATTAACGTCATAGAGGCAGGGTTTACAGTGTATGGGAACATCACGCAACACTAAGAGTCAAGACTTAGCCAGATATACACGCACGTTTGGGGCGGTGGAGGGAGGGGACCCGTAACAGGTTTGAAATGGGAAGACAAAGCCCCTGGAACACTCAGTCTTGGCCATGAGCAGCCTCCATGGCTAACAAACATGATCTTTTCTGTATTTTCCATGGCACAATAAAGGCTGGGAAGCAGAGACTACAGAGTATGCAAAATTCATTAATTTCTGATTTGATAAGAACTAGAGCTGAAAAATCTAATCTTCTGGTTGGAGTGTCTTGAAACTTACAGAGTAGAAAGCTTTCTTGTCTAAGTGGAAAAACTTAGCATTTTCACTTAGTATTTACTGCTGTCCTTTGATGTAACTGGCACCATCATAAATAGTGAAATCCTGGTGGAATTAGTGGTTAAGAGCTACAGCTACCAACCAATTTGAATCTACCAGGTGCCCCTTGGAAACCATATGGGGAAGTTCTACTCTGTCCTGTGGGGTCACTATGAGTCAGGATTGACCAGATGGTAATTTTTAGAGAAAAAAATTAAAACAAAAAACCCTGGAAAGTCTTGGTCTGTGTGATGTCAAGGACTCAAGGACTGAAAGTATGGAACACCGTTCCAAAAGTAGTAAGAGACAAAATAGAGGACAACGCCATGCAAGGGCAGGAGAGGGTGCAATTACCCCAGGACATGAGGGGTCAGGAACTGTGGGGCAGGCTGCTCAGAAAAGCTGATAAACAAGTCTGGCCTGGAAAGAGAAGCAGGATTTTATCAGACCTGGAAAGCAGATAGCACTATAGTGTTCAGAAATAACCAGTTTTGTTCTCCTTGGAATCTCACTGTTACCTCTAACCTCCCCACCTACTCAGGTAAGAGCTAGTTTGAGCAGTGTCAACTGTCCAGGGCGAGGCGCTCTAAGGCAGAACGGAGGCAGCTCAGGGGCCAAAGAGCTTGAACGACACTGAGCAGGGCAAAACTTCCCACCTTGGACTGTAACAGATCTACCAGAATGGTAGGGTGGATCAAGGAGAAATGGAAGGGAAGCAATGAGAAGGAAGAAACAAGAATCTCTGGAAGAAAGGGGAGAAGCTCCACCAAGTTTCAAGTGGAAGAATAGAAACCTCAGACTGGCTTGAGGATTTAAGGCCTGGAAATGTATACCCAATTGAGGGGTATAGCTTTTGGAGCAGAAATAGCTGCAAACTTTTTTCTGAGGGGTTAAGCCTGAGACAAAACCCCCTAACACAACCTGGTGTACAAGCAGAAAACAAATTCCACTCTCTAGCAAGAGCAGAAGTCAAAACCTTAGCCATTCACTGTGTGTCCCTTAGCCCTTAGCACCTGAAGATCAGATATCTCAGTGGAATTCAGCCATCCTCAAGGTGCCAATGAATGACTATATACGACCAAACTGAGCCTCCCACTAGCTACGTCCCTCAGATGGCTTGGTATTACAAGAGCCCCCCAAATAAAGGTGCAATTATAGGAAAAGACCAAGAGAGATCCAGAACTGACAGATTAGGTTTCCATCACTCAGCAGAATGGGGCCTCATCTCAGCTGGGATCAAACAGAGTGACATTCCTTGCATATTTGCCTGTGCGCACTGAGATTTATGCCCTCTACAAGTGAAGGGACATTCTAGACAGAAGGAACCTAAATAAAACACAAGAGGCAGGGAATCGGCAGGCTATTTTCAGGGAATAGCAGGCAGTTTCACGTTGCTTAAATAGCATGTGGATGAGGCCAAACAGTAAAGGCTCTCAAATACTGAATTCAGAAGCTATGATTTTAAGCTGAAGTTACAGGGAAACAGAACAGGCTTGCAGACTGGAGGCGAGGCTGTGCTGGCAAAGAAACACTCAAAACGGTTTTGAGAAAGATAGTGTAGAAAATGTATTTCACAGAAAAGACAGGAGACAAGGAGAAGAGTGAACAGACCGACTACTCACTATGTGAGCTATGTGTATGTTATCCCCAAAGATCACTGAACGAATCCGCTCCACAGAGCCTTGGTGACTGTCTTCTAGAACAGAGGGTAGACATTCAGAGCAGGGAGAACCCAACAGATCCAGCATGTCTGTCTTTTAATCTTCAAAACAAGTCAATACATAGGACTCATTATCCGTCCTTTAAGATGAGGAAATAGCCTCAGCCACATTTAGGAACTTCCTCATGTTTATGCAGAACTGATGATGTCTCTTGCTTAGAAAACTGCAAAAGCTGCACAAACTAGTTTTTCCACTTTTACTCTAGTCCTGTACAGTCTGAATTCAACCATAAAGGTAAGCTCTTCAGCACAAATCCCACCAATGACTTACCATTTCACTTGGTGGGAATATCCTACTGGCGCCTCTCACATCTCCCTGGACTATCAACTCCCCCTCTGCCCTTCTTTCCAGACCCACGCTTCCTCCCTGTTACTGACATAGACCTCGGGATTCGTGCTTGTTTTTACTCGGCAAGTTCTTCTCAGTTCCGTGGATGGCTTTCTTACATGTTGGCTTCAGAATTCTGCTCAATCATACTGTCAGTAAGACCTTCCTTTGCCTCTCTATAGACAGCTGCGCCTCTACCACTTTCAGTCTTCTTAGAACTAGTTTTCTTTTTCCACTGCACTGAAGTTCAATCTGAGCTATGTAATGCCCCCTTCCCATGCCTTCATTTATAAGCACCATAAGAAAAGGGATTTTGTTTGCATGTTCACCACTGTACCCACAGTCGAGACCACAGCTGTCACATAGCGGATTGCCAATAAAAATGGATGGGGCCAGGTCTCAAACGCAGATAAATTTTAAAATTAATGTTAAGTAAACCCACTAATTTCAATTTGAAGTGCACTCACATGTATTCTCACTGAAAACAGAAATTTGAACTATTTAAAAATCTGATATAGATTACCATCCCCCAAATGCAAAGTGTCATTATTTCTGGCATCACTGAGGACTCTAATCAATTACATGTATAATCATATGTGGGACCTGCATATCAATGTGTGGCTAGCAATGATGAGACTTTCAAGTGCCAGTAAGAAAATGTCCCTTTTGTAGTCCTATCATTTTCATCTATACACCAAAAAAAAAACCATATCCACTGCTGTTGACTCAATTCTGACTCATAGCAACTGTAGAGACAGAGCACAACTTCCCTGTAGAGTTTCCAAGGTGCATCTGGTGGAATCTGAACTGCTGACCTTTTGGTTAGCAGTGGTAGCACTTAAAACCACCATGCCACCAGAGTTTCCACTGCCTCATGTATGTATTAGTTGATGAATTCATCCTACAAAAAGTGCCACATACATCACTTCTGAGTATCACTACAGTCACCTTTGAAGTCCTCCCCTTGGGAAGCTATGCACCAACACCAGCACCTAGTCCACCCTTCAATACAGTTTTGGAACTCTTTTTCTGGAATGGCTATCAGAGCTGTTGTCATATTATCTACTGTTGATGTCCTGAATGTCATCAAATGTTTTGCTTTCAATATTTCCTTTATCTTTGGGTAAAGAGAAAAGTCACTGGGGGCCAGATCAGGTCAGTAGGGAGGGTGTTCCAATACAGTTATTTGTTTACTGGCTAAAAACTCCCTCACAGACAACTATACACTTAACCTGATGAAACTTGCCACTGTGCACAGTGGCCATTTCAGAAAGAGTTCCAAAACTCCTTTGAAGGGTAGACTGGCATTGGTGCATAGCTTCCCAGGGCGAGTACTCAGAAGGTGACCATAGTGCTGTTCAGCAATGAGGTATGTAGCACTTAGAACAATTTTGTAGACTTAATTGTCAGACCACGTATACACATACACATAACCAAAACCAAACCACTGGCTGTGGAGTCAATTCTGACTCATAGAGACCCTACAGTACATAGTAGAATTGCCCTACAGTTCCAAGGAGTAGCTGGTGGATTCAAACTGCTTAGCTTTTGGTTAACAATAGAGCTCTTCACCACCAGGGCTGGTGTACTACCACGGCTCTATGTATACATACATGTATATATGTATATATATATATATATATACATGTATATATATATACATTAAAAAAACTGTTGCTGCTGAGTTGATTCTAAGCCATAGTGACCCTACAGAACACACACAAACACATATGTACGTATGTACGCACACATACACGCACTACACAACAATCTTACAATCTCTGATGATTTTCTGGATTTGAAAGCTCTTCTTAAAACAAATCACTTGTGTTTTTTAACACTGAATTCTATTTGAGTTAATATCCTCAAGTGTTCACAAATGTGATAAACTTATGGCTTTATATGTTTTTACCTAAAAGAAAAAAATACTTGGGAGAGAATTAATATATTTTAAAGGTATTAGAATTTGTCATGAATACTGATATCAAATTGTGCTTTTCTAACAAAGTAAGCCTATCTTTGCACAAAACTGTACCTAGAAAAAGAGGCACCAGTCTAAACATTTTCTTCTTTGCTTTTTAAATATAGAAAAAAACCACCTATACTAGCAAACAGAGACTGGACGCAAAAATTCTTAAAAGACAAAAACAGACAGGACACTCTGCAAGAAAGAGTTTGGAAACAGTGCCTCCTAGTGGACACATTTATTCAGCGTAGGAGTGACGCGATGGAAAAGTACCTTTTCCATGAAAACGAAATGGGTATTTGGGAAATCGTACCACTAACGAAAACAAATTCACAGTCTTGCAAACTCATTTCCTAGCAAGTCACCACTTCCTTGAATTCTCTCACCTGCTAAAATGATTACTTACAGATTTATCCATGAGGAAAATAAGCTCAATTGACAGGTAGTGGAGAAATCCTTTCCAGCAAGTGGAAAATTTATAACAATTTATGTGGGGAAGGGAAATAAAACAAAAAGTAAAAACTTAAGCTAGAGTTCTTATGATTCTCCTTACTGTTCCAACTTTGTGTCTCTGCTCTTTGGGCCCACTTACTACACAACTACTAAAAACTCAAGTTTTAAGATTCCAGGTACCCAAGTTTAGATCAGCAACAAACTGAGCAAAGGATTTTCAGGCATATACCTGTCCAGAGACAGTTATCTCATTTTTGTCCACAAACTGAAAAATATGGCTAATACAGATTATCAGGTAAAGTTGTTAAGAATGTGCTGCCGAGTAGATTCCCATCCATAACAACCTCGTACAATTGAGTAGAACTGCCCCATTCTGTTTTCTACACCACAAGGTTTATGGAACTCAACTGTCCTGCTAAGCTTGAAACACCAAACTTTCAGGGAAGTTTGCACCACCAGGGTTCCTTCAACAAGTGAAGCAGGAACCATCAATGGATTCCTCTTCAATTTTAATTGCATGATTTTATACTTCGATTTAATCATTTGCATAAAATTTAGAACAATAGCACTGATAACAGCAAAAAGATATTTTTCCTTACAATTTGTAACTTTAAAAGCTCTGCTGAAGGGACTTAAACAGACGCTTGCATACCAGTGTCCGCTGCAGTATTATTCATAATAGCTGCAGGGAGAAACCAACTCAGGGGTCCATCAACAGGTGAACAACGGAGTATCACTCAGCCATAAAAAAGAAATCAAATTCTGATACATACTACAACATGAATAAACCTTGAAAAGACTATACTAAACAGACAAGTAACACAAAAGAACAAATGCTGTATCCTCTCAATTACAGAACATAGCTAGAACAGGTATGTACACACAACTAACAGTTTATTAGTGGCTACTAGTGGCTAGGATTATTGATAACTGACTAAGGGTTTTTATTTGAAGTGGTGAGAACTTTTGAAAATAATGGTGATAATCCTGTAACACAGTGAAGGTAACCAGTGTCACTTAACTGTACATGTAAAAATGGTTAAAATGGTAAAAGTTCTGAAAATATATTTTACTCACCAATAGGTTTGACAGTTTCTAAGTAAACCTGTATTATTCTAGGAAACATTTTGCCTTGAGAATTTACTAACTTTGACATGAATAAAGGGAATTATATTACCTTGAAATTTAATTTGTAGAAGCTATTTTAATGTATCTAGCTCCATTAAGTGAGCTATATCTTGGATCCGACTCGATGGCACTTGGCTTGGCTTGGCATCATGTATTCTTGGATAAACGACTTGCTGGATAATCGATCATTCTGACATCACCCCTTTGGTCTGACTCTTCACCATCTCTGCAAACTTCTCGGATATCAGGTCTTAATGAATTAGTTCTTGCTTCCCAGTCTAACCTCACCTCCTAACTCCCCATTTTACTTTACACTCCAGTCATCTCAAACTTCTCTTTGAGCCTCTTTCCCCATCCACACAAATCAGACTTTGCCAAGGCCACCTGCCTTTATCAATGACAGTCACTCTCCCTGGACACATGCCACCAAGTTCTTCCTCTCTTCTTCCTCCCTCTCTTCATCTGTCACTTCAGTACTCAGTTCAAGGTCATCTATTCCAAACCACCTTGGGAGGAACTAAGCAGCCCCTTCTCTAGATTCTCATGGCACACGTTCTTAACTCTAATCTTAGCATTGACATATTGTACTAAAGGGATATGTTTAGGATTTTCCTTCTCAAAGGCAGGTGCTGTTCATCCTTGGATCCCAGCATGCCACATGACACACTGTGAACACTCTGCCAGTGTTTAGGAGTTGAATAGTCTGTACTATATAAATTAACACACTGTAAGGATGATGATTTAAAACACATGTCAAAATACTGTTATCAGACCAGAAACCACAATAATTCTTCATTTTCATTAAATGAAGTCACATTTACTTGTACACTGCTTATTAACAATTTAGTTATCAATGCATAAAAGTGCAAGACCAAGTTGATTATTCTGTAAGAAACAGAAAATTATATCTCCCACCCAGAAAGCTAGCCTATGTAAATCTAGAAAGAATTCTCATATATTTAGAAGTTAAAATTTTGGCTAATGACAGTTTGTTCATTTTCCACATCTGGTTAAAAAAAAAAAATCTAACACTCAAAGGCAAAACAATATGATTTCACTTAACTTGTACAAATATAGTAACAAGTTATGAAAATTAGTCTACAAAGTCACCAGGCCAAAGCGTATTGCCATTTAGTCATTACGACTCTGAGAAGATTATAAAGGACTGAACCCCTGACCAATTAAGTCCAAAATGAAAACAACTTCAAATAAATAAATAAAAGGAAAGTTGGCAGGCTCACTCATTATATCTTTGGTTTTTATTCAGAGTTTACAAAAAGGGATCATCACGTGCCACTGGCAACATACTGGTTTTGTTAGACCAACACTGAAAGTAAATACTGGCATCAGTTTTTGTGATGAGAAAGTCGTAAATCTGACCCTATGGCTCAGGAAACACTTCCAGCAGGAGTCACACCATGGTTTGTCCTTAATAAAACAGTCCCGCTAAGAAACATGTTCCTCTGCCAAAGCTCTGTTAGATAAATCATGCTAGAGAAAAAATAAACAAAAAATTTAAAAAATTAACAAGTCACCCATTAATAAACTCATAAAGCCCACATCCATAGCTGAAATTAATGCATATTTTAAATATGTACTTGCTGCACTGAATTTCTCTGTACAAAGTAGGATATGAACAAAATAAATCAAAATAGAAAAGAAATATAAACTTCCCTGAAAAATGTTTGTTTTTCAGTTCATAGTCACCAACCTATTTTTCTTAACATCATGCAGAAAAAAATACACAGATGTATACGTATTATTCAACAATAAAAATGTACTCAGCTCAGTATAACATATATTGTACCAACTAATGGTCAAAAGCTATTTTGAGAAAATTGGCTTAATCAGAAATGGCCAAATATACACAAAAAAATTATTTTAAATTCCACCATTTCAAGAGTATATTCTAGTCTACACATTGTTGATAAGTTACACTTCTCTTTACATACTCTTTTTAAAGAAATCAATTCCTTTTAAATTCATTTCATCAGAAATCTGTAACTTGTGATGTATTTTACCATACATACATACTAAGAAATCAGAAGTTTCTATAGTTTAAAAGATACATTACCCTTTATACACCAGAAGAACCAAATCCACTGCTGTCAAGTTGATTCTGAGTCACAGTAATCGTATACACCGAGCAGAACCGCCCATAGAGCTTCCAAGGAGCACCTGGTGGATTTGAACTGCTGACCTTCTGGTTAGCAGCCACAGCACTTAACCACAACACCACAAAAGTTTCCTTTATTTTTATTAAAAATATTAATAATTAAAAAATATTCCTCGAGGTATGTATTTGCACACTACATTTCGATTTGTTTATGAAAATATCTTTTTAGCTAATGGCTCCTTTATAGTTATAGCAATAACAAAAAAGAAATTATGAGCATAAACTGCAACTATGCTTTTTACTTTATATGATGCATGCATATAAAGTTCACAAGTTTAAAAGGACATGGTCTAGGAGAGGATTCTGTTTCTCATAAAGATAAATAATTTGGTTGTTTCCATATTGAAAACACCCAAATTTCAAATTTGATTTCTTGTAAGACCTAATATTCCCATGAGAAGACAAAATAGAAATCAGTTCACTCCATACCAATGTGTTGAGAGGCACTGTGTGGCAAATTCCCTGTTGAAGGTTTTGAGGGCCCCAAATTGAAAAAGAAGCAGTTCCTGCACAAGGAATTTCAGGTATGTACAAGCCAATACATCAAGAAGCAACTGTCTTTAATGTGAGAAGGGCTATTTGGAAAGCTTAAGCATCAGCAGCGTCAGATCACATGGGAGCTAGTTACAAACGTAGGTTTAGATTCAGCAGGTCAGTGTGGGTCCAATATTCTGCAAATCTAACAAACTTCCAGCTGACGTCCATGGAGCACAATCCAAGTAACAGATGTCTAAAATACATTCAATATAGGTAAAGCATCAATTAATTTGGTTTCAGTGGAAGGTTATCTAGAAAAGCTACTGAGAGGAGGTAGTAATTGCACAAGACTAAGGGAAAAAGAGCTCTAGGCCCAGGAAACATCAAAAACAGAGATACCAGGGAGAGCAGTGGAAGCTGCAGAGAGGTGGGCTTGTAAATTTATAATGGAATGTACATTTTCACTCAGTCATGTTAAATAAAAAAGAAAAAAAGTACAGATACATCTCTGGAAATACACAGCATCACTGACAGTGTATAGCATATGTAGAATGGGTGACAGGGGACAAGGCTGGAGAAATAATCAGAGGCCAAGTTGAATCCACTCTATACATCTGTCACATGTTTGGAGTTTATCTCATAAGCATTTTAGAGATTCTGTAGAAATATAGACTCATCACAACAATGGATTGAACTGCACCCAGAATCATGAAGATGGCACAGGATCAGGCAATGCTTCATCCTGTTGTACAGAAGGCAGCATGCACTGATGCTGACTTTAAGGTAACTAGCAACAAAATGAACTTAACCACTGCACCCCCAGGGCTCCTTATTCTCCCTAAGGGAAATAACAGAAATAAACATTCTAGAAACATAATTTTGACATCAATAGAATAGACTGGAGGAAGAAGTAACTGTAACCATGCAAAAGATTATCTGAAACAGCTTAAGAAATGAAGCTCTGGAGTACAGCAGTGGAAGGTGAATAAATAAGAAAGAGAAGGACCTCAAAGACATTTAGAAAGCTGTATGTGGCACAGACACTGGGCTGCCCACCAAAATCCACTCTCCTGTTTTCTCTTGGTACACAATTACGGCTAGGCGGTGGCTGCCCACTTACAGACCATGTTTCTTAGGCCCCCTTCAGCCAGTGGGATACAAATGGGAGTGATCAGCATAATTTAGGCCTAACTTGCTTGCGAGGTAATTTTTTACCTTGAACTTCCACTGTCCCCTCTTGTGCTGGCATAGTGACCTTGGAAGTCAAGTGCAGAAAACAGGAGAGCTGTAACAGACTGAGTCTCTAAGTGGCTGCATGAAGGAGAGTGGCCATTGACCTGGGACATCCACTACAGGCTGCTATGTGAGAAAAAAGCCAAGCAAATCTAGACAAAACTTCACGGTCTTAAATTTTACTTACTATGCATATGAATTATTATGTACCTAGTTCCAGCAGCCTGGTTTGTACTTTTGGACCCTAGAGGATTTAGTGATTTGTGGAGTTGTGAAGGGTAAGAAAAACTAGGGGTTTGAAAATGACTCTAAATTTAGTAGCATAGATCACAGAGTGCTGGTATGCCATTAGTCTAGTTAAAGAAAAAGAGAAGAAACTGCACGTCTGGGGCGGAGATAATAAACTCAACTTCTGAAGAATAAGGGGTACCTGCAGGACATTCTGCCAAAGATACTCAATAGGCTTTTAGACAAGCAAGCCTGCACCTCAGAAGAAGAAGGCTGCTGTAGGAGCCACAACAGACAGGGAACGCACAAGTAGAATTTATACAGTAAGAAGGGAGGCTGTCATTACAGGACCCCAGGGAACAAAACCACGGAGAGCAGAGCCCAACCACAGGATATAAGTAGCAGAGTCAGAAGAATAGCAAGAGGAGCTCCCAAAAAGATGGGGGAGGAACAAATTTCACAACATAATGTCAAAACCCGAAACTACTGTTAAAGAACACACACATTCACACACTGTGTGTCCACCTAAGGTTAAAAACATAAAAATATGACACATTGCCCAGGGAGAAACACATAATAATAGTATAAAGATGTATGGGCATGGTAAGGACCGAATTCTAGGTAATGTTTACCCTTCCAGTTGGGCAGGGAGGAACACATAGTCAGGATAGAAAATGTAAGAGACTTTAACTTGTTGATAATTTTTTTTTTTTAATTAAAATGGGAGGAGGCTAATGGTGCTCATTTTTTTAAATAATTTCTACTTTTTGATAATAAATATTCAAAATGAATTAAAAAGCTAAAAGAAGAGTTACATGGGGTAACACTACCAGTTGCCATCAAGTTGACTCTGACTCATAAAAGCAGCACGTGTGTCAGAATAGACCTGTGCTTCATAGGGCTTTTGATGTCTGACTGTTTGGAAGTAGATTGCCAGGTCTTTCTTCTGAGGTCAGGTGGACTCAACCCTCCCATCTTTCGGTTAACAGCTCAACACACTTCAACAATTTATACCACCTAGGAACTCCACAGGTAGGATGTGCCAAATAATAACACCAGAAGAAGAGAAATGGAAAAACGACAATTGGATTTAGCAGGCAGCAGTTTGTTACTGGCATTTCACTAAAAATGAATTTCTCTAAGTGGTAAGTACATAACAATTTAAGTTAGGTTTTTTTGTTTTGTTTTTAAGTGTAAAATCCCACATCTTCATTTTAAACAACTATACCATTCCTGTTGACCTATTCATGTTGTAGGAAACTGTACCCTTGCTTTTTAAGGAGAAAAACAGAAACTAATTCTGTTTTCAGCAGTAATTAGAGGAAAAGGTACTAGAAGATTACAACTTCTCTAATTCATCCAGTGAAATACAAATTCTTTGATTAGTTCATAAAAGAATAAACTATAGAATAATGACAACTTCTCTTCAGTGTATTAAAACTAATTCAGGTCTAGTAAAATTACACAAATTCTGGCAGACAGCTGAGTTTATAATAATGGACAACAAAAACTAAGTTTGAAGGAGAAAGAATATATTTTTTATTTAGGAAAACAATAAAATATTTTTAAATGAGTGTTGTAAGGTACTTCTCTTTCAAAATATTTTTTCTGCTTATCTTGGGTGTAAAATACTTGAGATCTCACGCTATGTTCTGTATGTGTTTTGGTGGAACTGAATTCTTACAACTTAAACTACACTTTATCTGCATTACAGATAAACACAGTAAATAAATGCAATACATTTTAGCAAAAAAAGAGATTACTTCAAGAACTGAATTTTTCAAATCTCAGTAATTTTTCCTCTTATTTAAAGTAATAATCACTACAAGATCCCAGTAAAATAAAATGAAGTGAACCACTGATTTCAATTTCTAACAGCAAAATTTTACATGTATCAGTGACATTTCCTAACTTTATTTTCTCTTAGCAACTAAAGTTTGAAATCTCCAATCCTATCTAAATACCATCTCTCTACACAGTACAATAAATTGCTATTATGACTGTACAAGGATTTCTATTTTGCCTATTGTATGGGAATGCAGAGAAGCTGTTAAGAAGCATAGATGAGATAGGAACAAAGATGCAGATTCGGGCCAAAGGAAACGACCAACCAGATGAGTCCTAAAGTTCTTTATGACTCTGTGATTCTACATACAGGGGACAGGAAGGGTGCTATCAGTAGATGGGAAACATTTACAACTAGGCAAGGAGGCTTGGTTTTGATAACTGGGTTGGTAGACAGTTCTCAGAGCCTTATATGTAGTACCACTTACAGAAATTCATTCATAACGAAATGTCAGTTAACAATCTGCTGCCTGATGAATCCAGTTGTCGTTTTTCCATTTCTCTTCTTCCTCTGAGTCTCTGGGTGGTACAAATTGTTAACGTGCTGAGCTGCTAACCAAAATGAAAATAAAAAAGAAGATCCTCAGTGAAATGGGTTGACTCAGTGGCTGCAACAATGGGCTCAAACACAGCAACAACTGAGGATGGCGCGGGATCTGACTTCATTTTCCATCTGCTGTACACGGGGTCACCGTGAGTCAGAACTGAGCCAACAGCACCTACCAACAGCCAGCAAACACAATTTCAGGGAATCAAAACAAAACCAACACGTGTGGCCTGTTTCACATTCTTCAAGATCTGACACAACTGCTGAGGAAGCAAGCTTCCAGCCAGAGAAGCCCTGTAACTGAGAGACCCAGACCCTTGCCTTAAAAGAATAAGCCACTAGAAAGTCTCATCCTATGTTGGCTATTATGCTTAACTATAGAAAGCATGCTAGTAAGGAGAAAGCATGTTACTGACTAACAAATACTGAGAAACTCAGATGTTTCGAGAGTATCTCTGAAGAAATGAAGGGCTTTCCACTGGCTTTGAAAGGTAAACACAGAATTCTGCAACCCTCGCAGTTTGCTTACTCAAAACACTAGGCTTCTGTAGCTCAGAATGTTAAGCACAGGGTTATGTGCTGGAATCAACACAGAGTGAAAAACTTCTGACACCCTTATACAAAGTCAACATGCAATGACACCCAGAATCCATCAAATGAAATGATCAAGGGAATGGAACAGGTGCTCTAGGGACTGCCTGCTGGAACCAGACTTCAAGACATGAGGGGAAAAGGCTGAATGGAGACAGGGTGAAAGTCTGTAAAATCATAAATACGGATACAGTGAGCACAGACAGAAACATAATGAGGGTGTCCTAAAAGTTTTAAGGATCCACTTCAAAATAAATACTATTTTAAATTTTCTTTATTAAAGATCAAAGATGGTAAATATTTGGAGTATATTATGGCAGGGAAAAGATATGACTGGAAAAACGGTGGGCCTATAAAAACTAACAGAATATAATAGTAAGGAGTAGTGATGGTGCTGGAAAATGTTCCTTCTCTCCTAAGACTGACCAAATGGGTTATGATTAATCTACAGACACTGTATTTCCTGCAATTTCCATCAGAAAAAATCATATGAATCAGGGCAGTTCAGTCATATGACCTGGAGCCACACTGATGAGGTTTCTGGGTCATGAACACTGAACTCCTAAACTGAAGACAGGCATTATTCAAAGGACATTTGAGAAAGGTACTTGTAGGTGGTGTATACATGTATGTATATTTTACAAAGAAACAGAGAGACCTTGACTATAGTAGTATGTGAAATCTAAACATAAAACGGTTTAAATAACCATTGTGAAAAGTAGCAGTGATGTGATCCTATCATGCCCCAGACACTGCATTAAAAGACTCATCTACAGATACCACATTTGCATTATTGTTGCCTACATTTTAAAGACAATAAATCTGAGGCATTGAGATAGTAAATAACTTGGTGCTCCAACATCACAAAAAAAAATAAGTCGTGGAACAGAATTTTAAACTTAAATGCATCTATATTCCCAAATCTTTAGTTTTTCACTACCCTTTACTACATGCAGACTTGGTGATTCATAGCTGTGGAAGACGCAAGATATAAAACTCAGTGCAACAGCCTAAAGCTTGAAAGCTAGTGATGTCAATGTCGATAAGATAACAACTGGCCTCTGGTATACAGACAGGCAGATCTTTTTTCCTCCGGGTCTCGGTTTTCAGGTAGTCTAGCAGACTAGGGCTGTCATAAGACCATCACAGCCTCCTGAGAGTCACAGGTGGCTTCCCGGATAATTATTAGGACCAGAGCTGGTTCACAGGCTACTTCTGAAAAGGCCTAATACCTTTCAGGCTAAAGCCAGGACTGATTCAGCACCCAAACCAACAGGACAGTCAAGAGCCTCACAGCCTGAGAAAGCCTATGAAGATTCTGGCTTCCAAGGATCAGCAGGATTGACTCTAGGATATATAACTCAGTCAAAGCCAGTTCCTACCCTTACGGGTTGTGTAACTTTGAATTAGACATTTACAGCCTCCAAACTCAATTTTTGCATCTGAAAAACAGAATAGTGAATGAAATTCATGTCGCTAAGAGCTGTGATAAAGACAGAATAAGGCAGATAAGGCAATGAGGATCAGGGACACTTCAAAAATGCCCTTTTTACAGAAATGACCAAGATGATGCCAAAAATGACAGAAGACGAGGAAGATGAAGGAGACAACTGAAGACTCAGAGATACTCTCAAAACATCTAAGTTTCTCAGTATTTGTTAGTCAATAACATCCTTTCTCCTTACTAGCATGCTTTCTATAGTTAAACATAATAGCCAACATAGGATGAGACTTTCCAGTGGCTTATTCTTTTAAGGCAAGGGTCTGGGTCTCTCAGTTACAGGGCTTCTCTGGCTGGAAGCTTGCTTCCTCAGCACTTTTGTCAGATCTTGAAGAATGCGAAACAAGCCACACATGTTGGTTTTGTGTTGATTCCCTGAAACTGTGTTTGCTGGCTGTTGGTAGGTGCTGTTGGCTCAGTTCTGACTCATAGTGACTCCATCTACAACAGATGGAAAACAACGCCAGGTCCTGGGCCATCCTCACCACTGTCGCTGTATTTGAGCCCACTGTTGCAGCCACTGTGTCAACCCTTCTCCCTGAAGATCTTCTTTTTCACTAACCCTCTGCTTTTCCAAGCATGATATCCTTCTCCAGGGACTGATCCCTCCTGAAAATATATCCAAAGTACATGAGACAAAACCTCACCATTTTTGCTTCTAAGGAGCATTCTCACTGCACTGCTTCTGAGAGATTTGCTCGTTCTTCTGGCATATTCAGTATTCTTTGCCAATACTATCATTCAAATGTATTAATTCTTATTCAGTCTTCCTTATTCATTGTCCAGATTTTGCATGCATATTTGTTTGCTTATTGTGACTGTTTAAATTGCTGGCATGTGGTTGGCATAAGTAACAGTAATTAATTTTTAACCATTCTTGATTGCTGTAGACAATTTATATTTATTTATTTTTTTCTTAGCAATAGTTTAGAATAGCCTACCTGTATCTACATAAACACAACACTATATACTGCCTCTTAAACCTATATATACCCCTACTTCCAGGGAATTTCCCATGGCTTTATTTATAAATGCATCTACTTGCAGCATTTCCCTTTTGAAAATGGAACTATAAACGGAATCCTGAAACTAATGAAGATTTGAAATGTGTTTAAAAACTCAAAATGCCCTCGAAATGTGTTTAGCAAATGATAATTCCCACTTTCAGGGAAGTTGTGATGAAGCAGGCACTCACCGCTGACAGTATTGTGCATGCTGCGGTGCTTGCAAAAGCAATGTCGCTGTTACCAACAGCAGGCCAGATCTATTCATTCCTTTTGATTTGGTCAGGAAATGATTCAACAGAGATCAAATGATACTGCACCAGTGTCTTCTATGGACTTACAAAAGAATTATTCAGCATTAAAAAAAGATTTAAGAAATTGTGATAAACCAATATATGGATATTCTATGAAAGAAAACTGAATACTGTGAAGAAGCTCTGAAATACATGATATAATATTAAATGAAACAGAATATGTAAGCAAAATATAAAATAATTTTGACACTGTGTTAAAAATCACATAAATTTTGGTTCTTCATTATACACCAGATAACTTACAGAGCTTCTTAAAAATTCAAGTGCTGAGGACCTAGGGCAAAAGAGGCCCAATCAAAGGACCTAGAGTTAACTCTCTGCATTGGTGGTAGGACTGTTGGTAACTTGAATTTCCCTTAGACTACGTTTACCAGCAATCCTGGTGGTGTAGTGGATTAAGCGCTATGCCCGCTAACCAAAAGGTCAGCAGTTCAAATCCACCAGGTGCTCCTTGGAAACTGTATGGGGCAGTTCTACTCTGACCTCTAAGGTCCTTATGAGTCACACCCTACTTGATGGCAGTGGGTTTAGACTATCTTTAGTATAATTAGGTTACCTGAGTCCCTGGGTGGTGCCAGCAGTTGACACACTCTGCTAACCAAAAATTTGGTAATTAGTGTCTACTCCGAGGCACCTTGGAAGAAAGGCCTGGGGATATACTTCCAAAACATCAGCTACTGAGAAACAACCTGTGAAACACAGTTCTACCCTGAACCATCTGAAGTTGCCAGGAGTCAGAGCCAACTTGACGGTAACTGGTTTTATGGGTAATTGTGTTGTTAATTTAAAAATATCCTCACATTTGAAAATGTTATTAAATCATATAGTTATTAAAGTGCTACTTAAAATGAAATAAGAAAAACTGTTAGAAAATGTTAACTTACTAAACAGACTCTTTTGTCTCAATTAATTCACTGGACTGGATGAAGATAGTAAAGGCAAGGTGACAGCTGCACTTAATACCCAGTTGGATGCCAAAGATTTCCTGAATTCACGTGTTTCTTCCAGGTGTCTCCTACTCCCCAAGCCCTGGTGCTACATTCTGCCCAAAGAAAACCTCCTGGAAACAATACAGATGGGCCAAGATGCTCTGTCCGCCACATCTAACCCCAAACCCGACACCCCAAATAGAAGATCAAAAACTTTCACAAGCTTGAAAACATGAACAAATAATGCTGTTAAGTATGGCCAGAGGTCATATCTTTAGAGTCTAAATGTTTCTACACATAAATTATAAAGTGTTGAACTAATTATTAATTATGTGTGTATTTCAGAGTACAACCAAACAACTTATTCTTCTGCTGTTATTTAGTTTGGGTACTTCTAAACACAAGCATGCCTGCACAGTACACTATACATGGGCAAAACTGTGAACAGCAGGCTGCAATTCCTCACCCACAGAGTATGGGGGAGGGTCCTCTCAACCACAGCCAACTCGAGGGACCATGGTTGGCAGAGCACTGATAAACTGCTAATTTTAGAGTTTGATGTGTATTTTCTATTGGCTCCTACCCTCCTTTTCACCAGTGTCACAGTTAACCTTAATTTTTTGCAGAGTGCTTTCGAGTTTCTAAAAAAGCATAGCCTTCAGACACAAGGGAAAAACAAACAGGTCATGGACCTCGTCATGCACAGTTCATGTGGCTCTTCCCCAGATTCCTGACCACAGGCCACAGAGATTAATAAGTAATACTAAGGTCACAGGAATTAACCACTGAATTCTACTCAAACCCACCGCCACTCTATGCAATGTGTCTCAAAATAATTTATGTATCTAGGCCTTTCATTATTTTTAACTTATTTGTGCCTTTAAAATTACAACACCTACAACAAATGATAATTAAAACAAGTTTCCTTAAAACTTCTTTTAAGGAATTCTGTCTCGATAAGTTAACATTTTCTAGGTAATAATTCTCACAAATTGATGACAAAGTGTAACTATGTTTATAATGTTCTCTTCCAAATAATTGGAAGAAAATATAGTAACAACATATATTGTGAGTGTGAGAACATTCTGCTACTTTCTATTAATTCTTTGGTAGCTGGTAAATTTGTCAAGGTTAAGAGCAAGAAAGAAAAAGGAAACATTACAAACATCACAACTCATTTAGTTTTGAGGAGTGTAGAGTTACTTAGAGAACTAGTCTCTTAAGAGATTTTAAAGATAAAATATAGTCCACTGTGATTATATGACAAATGTTAATTAGAAAAGTTTTCTCAGCAAACAGGTTGTTTTTGTTTCTGTTATTGTTAAGCAAACTTAGCTAGTAGATTTAAAAGTTTGTTTAGTGCACATGGAACATTCTCCAGAATTGACCATGTGTTAGGACATAATGCAATTCTCAGCAAAATCCATACCACTGAATTAATGCAAAGCATCTTCTCAGATCATAAAGCCATAAAAATCAAAATCAAAAGCAGAAAAAGGATAGACAGAAAGTGGAACTCTTGGAAACTGAACAACATCTTGCTCAAAAAACCATGAGTTATAGAAGAAATCAAGGATAAAATAAAGAAATTTATGGATTCCAATGAGAATAAAAACACTTCCTGCCACAACCTATGGGATACAGCCAAAGTAGTGCTCAGAGGTCTGTTTATCTCCATAAATACACACATCTGGAAGGAAGAAAGAAACCAAATGAAGGAACTAACTCTACAGCTTGAACAAGTACAGACAGAACAACAGAGAAACCCCTCTGGTACCAGAAGAAAACAAATCACAAAGATTAAAGCAGAACTAAATGAATTAGAGAACAGAAAAACAATTGAAAACACTAAAAGCTGGCTTTTTGAAAAGATCAACAAAATTGACAAACCATTGGCTAAACTTACTAAAGAAAAACAGGAAAGGAAACAAATAACCCAAACTGGAAATGAGAGGGGAGTTGTCACCACAGATCCAACAGAAATAAAAAATATCATAACAGAATCCTATGAAAGATTGTACTCTAACAAATTTGAAAACTTAGAGGTAATGGACAAATTCCTTGATTGATATCACCTACCCAAAGTATCACAACATGAAGCAGAACAACTTAATAAACCCATCACAAAGGAAGAGATTGAAAAAGTCATCAAAAAACTGCCAACCAAAAAAAGCCCGGGCCCAGATGGCTTCACCGCAGAATTCAACCAAGCTTTTGTCAAAGCCAAGTGCCATCGAGCAAGCTTTTAGAGAAGAGTTATCTCCAATACTACTGAGACTATTTCACAGTATAGAAAGGGATGGAGTACTCGCAAACTCATTCTATGAAGCCAGCATAACCCTCATACCAAAGTCAGGGAAAGACCCAACCAAAAAGGACCAGAATCTAGATGCAAAAATCTTCAACAAAATTCGTGACAATAGAACGCAACAACATGCCAAAAAAACAATCTATCATGATCAAGTTGGATTCATACAGGGATGCAAGGCTGGTTCAACATCAGAAAAACAATTAATGTGATTAACCACATAAATATTACAAAAGACAAGAATCACCTGATTTTGTCCACTGATGCAGAAAAGGCATTTGATGAAGTCCAACACCTATTCATGCTAAAAACTCTTAGCAAAATAGGCACAGACAGAAAATTCCTCTACACAGTAAGGGCCATTTATACAAAGCCAATTGCCTACATCATCCCGAATGGAGAGAGATTGAAGGAGTTTCCCTTGAGAACAGGAACTAGACAAGGATGCCCACTCTCACCTCTCCTATTCAACATAATACTAGAAGTTCTAGCCAGAGAAATTAGACAAGACCCAGAAATAAAGGGCATCTGCATCGGCAAAGACAAAGTCAAAATCTCCTTTTGCTGATGATACGATCGTATATGCAGAGAATCCCAAAGAGTCTATAAGTAAACTACTCAAACTGATAGAAGAGTTCAGCAAAGTCTCAGGATACAAGATAAACATAAGTAAATCAGTAGGATTTCTTTATACCAACAACAAGACTGTTAATGAAGAAATCATGAAATCAATATCATTTATGATAGCCCCTAAGAAGATAAAGTACCTAGGAATTAATATAATCATAGAAATAACAGACCTTCACAAAGAAAACTACCAGCCCTTACTACAAGAATCTAAGAGAGACTTAGATAAATGGAGGAAGCTTAGATAGGAAGACTTAACATTGTGAAAATGTCTATTTTACCCAAAGCAATCCACTTATATAATGCAATCCCGATACAAGTTCCAGCATCATTTTTTAGTGAGATAGAGAAAAAAATTACTAATTTTGTTTGGAAAGGGAAGAAGCCCCAGATAAGTAAAGTCTACTAAAGACGAAGACCACACTGGAAAGCCTCTCATTACCCGACCCCAGAACCTATTACACTACCACAGTGGTTAAAACAACCTGGTACTGGTACAAGAACAGACAGATCAATCAATGGAACAGAACTGAGACCCTAGAGATCACACCATCAGCCTATGAACAGCTGATATTCGACAAAGGCCCTAAGACATTAAACTGGGGTAAAAACAGTATCTTCAACAAATGGTGTTGGCGAAATTGGATATTCATATGCAATAAATTGAAACAAGATCCATATCTTACACCTTATACAAAAACCAACTCCAACTGGATAAAAGACCTAAATATCAAATCTAAAATAATAAAGCTCATCCAAGAAAAAGTAGGAACAACAATGGAAGATTTAATACACAACACAGACAGACTTTGAAATCTGTCAAACAAACCACAATCAAAAGAAGACAAAATAGATACACGGGAACTATAAAGAATCAAACACTTTTGCTCATCTGAAGACTTTATTAATTAAAAGGCCACCTACAGAATGGGAAAAAATATTGGCAACTATATGTCAGACCAACACCTGATCTCCATAATCTATAAAGTACTACAAAATATCAATAAGAAGAAGATAAATCATCCAACTAAGCGATGGGCAAAAGAGATGGACATACATTTCTCTAAAGAGGAGATCCAGGCAGCCAAAAAACACATGTGGACATGTTCACGATCTTTAGTTATTAAAGAAATTCAAATCAAGA
This sequence comes from Heterohyrax brucei, assembly GCA_028571685.1. Classification (NCBI taxonomy): domain Eukaryota; kingdom Metazoa; phylum Chordata; class Mammalia; order Hyracoidea; family Procaviidae; genus Heterohyrax; species Heterohyrax brucei. Next base: position 96,673,452 of record CM053141.1, on the reverse strand, counting down.
CTACAATGAGATACCATCTCACCCCAACAAGGTTGGCCATGATTCAAAAAACACAAAACAACAAATGCTGGAGAGGCTGTGGAGAAAGTGGAACTCTCCTACACTCTTGGTGGGGTTGCTAAATGGTCCAGCCTCTTTGGAAAGCAATCTGTAGCTTCCTTAAAAAATAGACATAGATATATCATTTGATCCAGTAATTCCACTACTTGGAATATGTTCTACAGAATCAAAGCCATTCATGCCAGTGGATACATGCACAAGAATGTTTATTACTGCACAGTCCATGACAGCAAAAAGATGGAATCAATCCAGATGCCCAACAACAGAAGAAGGATAGCTAAACTGTGGTATATATACTCAATGGAGCACTATGCAATGATAAAGAACAATGATTATTCCAGGAAACATCTCATAACCTGGTTTCAACTGGAAGACATTATGTTGAGTGAAAGTAGTCAGTGACAAAAGGACAATAAGAACTCCTACAATAAGAACTCAAAAACAGACTTATGTATAGAAGACAAGACTCTTTGATGGCTGCAAGGGAGGGAAGGGAGGGAGGCCGAGGTGGGGAGGGTTTAGGTTAGATAGTCTATAGAAATTTGGTTCGGTGAAATCGGTGACAGCCTACATTAGAAACAAGAACAATATTAAGTAGACTTCAACATAACTTGAGTACTCTTTCCATCTTAACCCAATAATGCAAGGACAGAGTAGCTGGGGTGGTAGGCAGGGCACCATGCTCTTAAGTGAAATCGAGGCCAACTGGCACAACTAGCGTTTTGCTAAGAGGGCTCTCTGCACCCCACATTGGTGAGTGGCTTCTGGGGTCTTAAAAGCTGCCAAGCTGCCATCCAAGGGCACAGCAAGTGGTCCCAACTCAGCAGGAACGGACGCTCACCGAGGACCAAAACGACAACCCAGAAGACAGAGACACTCACATGACTGGGTGCCTACATGGACTTGGGACTGGAAGAACCAGATGGCGCCCAGCCACCACTTGTGATAGCCATGATGGAGCTCACAAAGTTGAGTCTCACTGACAACACAAAAATAAAAAGGGGTGCACCCTGAGATCTCCACTAAAAGACTGCAATTGATGGTCCAGCAGCTTCAGAGTTCCCCTGGGAGCATGGCCCCTGTGTCCGATGCTGCCCTTGCCCATAAATCATAACGAAAGTCTACTCTTTGGACAGCAATGGATTGGACTTGGCAACGTAGAGTGACCATATCTTGAGTGCACTTTATAGTTCTATGCATCTATAGGATATCATCCTGCTGACCTCTGGCTGGAAGAAGGGGAGTGGGTGGAGAGGAGGGGAAAGGACACTGTTAGGAGGATGAGACATGTGTGGAGCAGAGAGGAATACTGTGCTGTCACCAGGAGGGAGAGTAGTGGAAGATGAATATAGGTGGGCATACAAATTTATACGAGAATGTACATTTTCACTCAGTCATAATAAAAAAAATAAAAGTTTGATTAAAGATTATTAACCACTTGACCTATAAACTTAATGAACAAGTTTTAAGAATTACTGGCAAGTAAAAATAAATTAGAAATTGGGGAAAGATCCTTTTGTACTTAATGTTGATTATTGGATATGTTAACCATACCTATAAAATTTTGACTTACAAGTTTTTTAGTATAAGACCAAAAAAAAAAGAAATCTGTTGCTGTTGAGTCAATTCTGACTCACAGTGACTCTACAGGACACAGTAGAGCTCCCCAAGAAGTGGCATGTAGTTTCAAAGTGCCGACCTCTTGGGACCTCTTGGTTAGCATCCGAGCTCTTAACCACTGTGCCACCAGGCCTCCACTGGCTGGACAGTTCTGCTTTATTTAGTGTCACATTCAGACTTCTTAGTTCCAGTGTCAAGGATTAAGCAATTTATGTTAACTTAACACTTGTGTGATCTCCAGCAAATTGAAAGCCTCTCCAAACCTGTTTGATCATTTTTAAAATAAGACAATAAGAGCACCTTGCCCAAAGATTTATTGTGAAGTTTAAAAGAAGAGTGACCATGACAGGTTTAGCATAGTTACCAGCACAAAGCAAAGTCATAATATAAGTTACTATCATAATTCAGGTCAATCTGGGTCCATTACTGTAGTCTCACCCACTATCCCACGTACTCAACAAAGGTTTACATTTTCACTGTTACAGTCAGCACTCTCAGAGGGTCTTAACAAATCTTTAAAATTCATACCGGGATTAAAAAGAACTATGGCCTGATATTTACCTGCAAAGATCTATGAAGGTGGGGCAGTACAAAAGTATCACACTTAACTATAAGCACTGCCACTGCCACTGAGTCAATTTCAACTCATAGCAACCCCGCAGGGCAGAGTAAAGCTGCACTATAGAGTTTCCCAGAAGTGCCTGGTGGATTCAAACTATCTATGAGCAACTAATTATAAATACTTAAAAAAAAAAAAAAAAAAAAGAACTCACGCATATTGAATGTGGATTTTGAGTTGCTTGGTTTTCCTTGTGGACTCTCATTTGGAACTCATTTGAGGTGATATTTTTCATAGAAAGAAAGCTCATCTTCTATGAAAAATAGAAAACCACTCTGCAACAGGCAGCAGCTCATCACTTGTGATTCATGGGCTTATAAGGTTACATGAACAGAACAGAGTGCAATGAGTTTCCTCATCAAATGCCAGTTCCGACCACTGAGAAAAAACCAAAATTAGAAGGCATGTCCTAAAATCGTATTATAAACTTAATACTACTAAAGACATTTTACAACTTCAAACTCCCATTTACATTTAAATCTAACAATACTTCTAATTTACCATTTTAAAAGTTACAATTCTATTAGAACTAGTTGAGTAACTATTCTTGCTGTTAGGTGTCCCCAAGCTTGTTTTGACTCATAGCAATCCCAGGTCCTTCACCCCTGCAGCTGCTGGATGAGTTCGAACAACTAAACTTTTTGCTAACAGCTGTCATGGATTTAACTGTGTCCCCCCAAAATATGTGTGGACTTGTTTAAGCGATCATCCCCAGCATTGTCAGGTTGCCCTCCATCTTGTGATTGATATAATTGTGCTATATTTTATAAATCCTAACCTCTGTCTGTAGCTAATGAGAAGAAATTGGGGTACGCTGAAGACGATTACGGTGGGAGACAACACCCTTGCTTCAGTCATATTCCTGATCCAATACAAAGGGAGTTTCCCTGTTGTGTGTCCTATATCACCTTTTATCTTAACAAGAGATGAAAGGGAAGTGAGTAGGGAGTTAGGACCTTAAACCACTAAGAAAGAAGCACTCACTGGGAGCAGAGCATGTCCTTTGGACCTGGGGTTTCTGCACAGAGAAGCTCCTAATCCAAGGGAAGACCAATGAGAAGGAGCTTCCTCCACAGCCAACAGACAGAAAGCCTTCTCCTGGAGCTGACGCCTGAATTTAGACTTCAAGCCTACTTTACTGTGAGGAAACACATTTCTCATCCACTTGCGGTATTTCTGTTACAGCAGCACTGCATGACTAAGGCAGCAACCCTGTGCTCAATCGTTGCACCACCTCAGTTCCTTTGATAAGTGTTATACTGAACTACAAACATAAGAATTCTCGCTTAGAAGAGCGAGGCAAGGGAAGAGTGTGTTTCTTGGCTTAAATACATACAAGAGGCTGTCTGAGCAGCTCCTGTCCAGAGGCAAGATGATAGTGGAGAGGGGGACAAGAATTGGTAGGATGCGTACAGGAAGTGCAGGGTGAAACGGTAGAGGGTGCTGTCACAGGATGTGAAGTGTGGCTAGAGCTGCACAGCAATGTGGGTATGGGGTTTTATATGGCAAATTGACTTGGATGATAAACTTTCACTTAAAACAGAACAAGATGTTTTTTAAAAATTCTCACTTAGAAAATGGTAATACCAATATAACAGAAAACCTGTGGTAAAAAGTCTACAAATTGATGCTTATGCCTGGGCAGCAGTAAAATTCCCTGCTGCTTCACTGACTGTAGCTGTTGCTATTGTGAGAGATGATGCTTCCATTCCAGAGCTGGACCAGGATAAACGCAGAGCACTGCTTCTATCCAGCCTTAGACAACAAACGGTGGCTGAGGAGGACCTGGCCATGTTTCTTTAGGCATTATAATCTGCCTAATTTACCAGAGGCTCCATGTTATCCATCTGAAAATCACAAAGCCCTAGTTAGGTGTTTAACTGTGTTTTCATGACTAGGCAAAGACATCCAACTGTGTGGATCATGACAAATTATGTATAACATTGAAAATAATGGGAATTCCAGAATACTTAATTGTGCTAAGAAGCACCTGCACAAATATCAAGACACAAGGGGACACTGTATAGGTTAAAGTTAGTAAAGGTGTGTGTCAGCATTTCACCCTTTCACCACATTTTTTCAATCTGTATGCTAAGGAAATAATCTGAGAAACTGGACCAAATGAAGAAGAACTGGATATCAGGATTGGAGGAAAACTTATTAACAATCTACACTGTATAGACAAATGACACAATTTTGCCTATTAAAAGTGGAGAGGACTTGAAGCATGTACTGATAAAGATCAACGACTAAAGCCTTCAGGATAGAATATACCTTAATATAAAGAAAATAAAAGTTCTCACAACTGGACCAAGAAGTAACATCATGATAAACAAAGAAAAGATTGAAGCTTCCAAGGATTCCAGTTTACTGAATGAACATCCATGGAAGCAGCAAGCAAAAAATCAAGACACACTGCATTGGGCAAATCTGCTGCAAAAGACCTTTTTGAAGTGTTGAAAAGCAAAGCTGTTACCTTGAAGACTAAGGTGCATCTCACCCAACCATGGTGCTTACAATTGTCTCATATGCATTTGAAAGGTGGACAAGGAATAAGGATGACTGAAGCAGAATTAATACCCTTGAATCACAATACTGGTGAAGAATATTGAATATGCCATGAACTTCCAAAAGAATGAACAAATTGATCTTAGAAGTAGAGCGAGAAGGCTCCTTGGAAGCAAGGAAAGTTGAGACTACTTTGGGCAAGAGGAGAGACCAGTCCCAGGAGAAGGATATCATGCTTCATGCAGTAGACGACCTATGGGAAGGAGGAAGACCCTTGATGAGATGGGTTGACGCCATGGCTGCAACAACGGGCTCAAGCAACACGAAGACTCTGAAGGTGACACAGGACTCAGCATTGTTTTGTTCTGTTGTACACAAGGTCCCTGTTTTAGTTAGCTAGGGCTGCTCTAACAGAAATACCACAAGAGTGGGTGGCTTTAACAAAGGAAAGTTTATTCTCACACAGTCTGGTAGGGTCCAAGTCCAAATTCTGGATGTCTGCCCGTTTTCAGCTCTGGAGGAAAGTCCTTGTGGTGCAACAGTCTTTGTTCATGGAGCATCTTGGCACAGGAACCTCAGATCTGAAGAACACATACTTCTCCCAGTGCTGCTTTCTTGACGGTGTGAGGTCACCAATTCTTTGCTTGGTTCTTTCTTTTTATCTCCCATAGGATGAAAGGATACAGAGTGGTGCAAGCCATACTCCAGGGAAATTCCCTTAGCAAGGGTGTTGCAGTCCCACCCTAATCTTCTTTTAACAAAATCATCTTATCTATAAACTACAGGCAAGGATTAGTCTTTACATGATCAGAAAAATCACAAAATAGATTATGTCTCAATATAAAGAAAATAAAACTCTCACAACTGGACCAATAAGTAACATCATGAATAATCACAGAATACAGGGAATCCTGGCCCAGTCAAATTACTACACATATTTTGGGGGACACAATTTAATCCATGACAGTCGCCATGAGTATGAACGGACCTGACAGCACCTAACAACATCTAGTTAAGTGTGGCAAATCATTTCCACAGTGAGCTCTTAAATGATCAGAAATACATTACAGAAAATACGGGTTAAGAGAAGTGGCTTAACGAGGTTAGGACACAGGCTCTGGAGCAGAATTCTCTGGGTTCCAATTCTTGCTGAGCATCTTCACAGACATTTGACCTCAGGAAAGTGACCTAAGTTCTTTGTGCCTCAATGTCTTCATTTGTAAATTGGCAACTGAAAACACTTATTTATATGGTAGTTGTAAGAATTCGGAAACCTCGGTTGGTATAGGGGGTTAAGTGCTGCATCTATTAACCCAAAGGTCAGCAGTTCAAATCTGCCAGGCGCTCTTTGGAAACTCTATGGGACAGTTCTACTGTGACCTCTAGGGTCACTATGTGTTGGACATGACTTGATGGCAGCGGGTTTGGTTTGGTAATAATTAAATAATTCAATATTCCTAAATGGCTTTGAACAGTGCCCGATAAATAAACCATTAACATGTTTCTAACAATACATTTGTGATTACTCCAATTCTCTTCAGCAAATATGTATGAATTACCCCATGTTTTACTTTGTTTTTCAAAAACATTTTCTCACACAGTTCAACCTAGAAAATGTTTTTTAAAAGATCGACAATGTTTGTCCAGTCTTGTTTTTCATGCTGTAATATATCTGTAGGGTTAGGAAGAAAGAATGTTTAAATGAAAACATCAAAGACCCAAATATCTCCTAGAGAGAAATAATTTGGGCAACATAAGTTTGAGAACCACATTAATTTTTTTTTATTATGATTGAATGAAAACACACATTCCCATATAACTTCACATGCTCACCTATAGGCAGTTCCCACTGCTCTCCCTGCCCACTGACAGCACACCCCTCCTGGCTGCTCCATACATGTCCTGTCGTCCCAACAGTCTCCTATCCCCTCCTTTCCACCCACTCCCCTTCCTCCAGCAAGAGGTCAGCAGGATGACATCCTATAGATGCACAGAACCGTAAAATTCCCACAAGATACGGTCACTCTGCATCACTAAGTCCAATCCATTGCTGTCTGAAAAGTTGACCTTCATTATGATTTATGGACAGGGGCAGCATCAGGGCCAGAGGCCATACTCCCAGGGGAACCCCAAAGCCCCTGGACCATCAATTGTGGTCTTTTATTGGAGATCTCAGGGTGCACCCCTATTTATTCTTTGTTGCCAGTGAGACTCAACTTTGTGAGCTCCATCAGAGCTATCACTGGTGGTGGCCAGGCACCATCCAGTTCTTCTGGTCATGAGTCAATGTAGAGACCCACACAAGTGGGTCTCTCTGTCTTCAGGGTTCTCTTTTCCCCATGTCGTTCTTGTCCTCGGTGATGATCCTTTCCTGTTGAGTTGGGACCATCTGCTGTACCCTCAGATGGCAGCTTGGCAGCTTTTAAGACTCCAGACACCACTCATCGATGTAGGGTGCAGAGAGTCCTCATTAGCAAAATGCTAGCTGTGTCAACTGGCCTCGATTTTGCCTTACAGCATGGTCTCTGACCCCTGGCCCAAGCTACTCTGTCCTTGCAATATTGGGTTAAGATAGGAGGAGTACTCAAATTGTGTTGAAGTCCAGTTGTTATTGATCTTCTTTCTAATGTGGGCTGTCACCGATTTCACCCAACCAAATTTCTATTAACTATCTAATCTGAACTCTCTCCTTCCATCCTCCCTTCCTCCCCAGCCTTGTAGCTGTCAAAGAGTCATCTATGCATAAGTCTATTTTTAAGTTTTTATCATAGCGGTCTCATAACAATATTTGTTCTTTAGTCGCTGACTACTTTTACTCTGTATAATGTCCTCCAGCTGAAACCAGGTTAAGAGATGTTTCCTGCTATCATCGTTGTTCTTTATCATTGCACAGTGTTCCATTGAGTATATATACCATAGTTTACCTATCCATTCCTCTGCTGTTGGGCATCTTGGTTGATTCCATCTTTTTGCTGTTGTGGACTGTGCTGTGATGAACATTTGTGTGCATGTATCAGTTGGTGTGAATGGCCTTGATTCTACAGGATATATTCCAAACAGTGGAATTACTGGGTCAAATGATATATCTATATCCAGCTTTTTAAGGGAGAGCCAGATTGCTTTCCAAAAAGGTTGCACCATTTTGCAATTCCACCAACAGTGCAGGAAAGTTCCAATCTCCCCACAGCCACTCCAGCATTTGTTGTTTTGCGTTTTTTGGATCATGGTCAACCTTGTTGGGGTGACATGGTATCTCATTGTCGTTTTGATTTGAATTTCTTGAATAGCTAATGATCAAGAGCATGTTCTCATGTTTTGTTTGGCTGCCTGGATTTCTTCTTTAGAGAAGTGTCTATTGCCTTTTCCCATTGCTTAATTGGATGATTTATCTTTTTCTTATTGATATTTTGTAGTACCTTATAGATTATGGAGATCAGGCATCGGTCTGACATACAGTTGCCAAATATTTTTTCCATTCTGTAGGTGGCCTTTTCATATTGATTTAATTTTAAGTAAAAGATGGTGCTGTCCAGGAATCAAGAGAAATGTTTGGTATTGTCATTTAAAATCACAGAGGTCTTGTGGGCTATAAGTTGTCTCAGGTTCTCTTATCTAGCTTCTTTTTTTCCTTCCTTTCCCTTCTCTCGTCATGAGTCGAATCCGACTCAACAACACTTGGCTTGGCTTCCCTTCTTCCTTTCTTTCTTTTAATGGCACACAGTATCAGCACTACAACAGGTCTACTTTTCACTACTGTCTTTTTGAAAATACTATCTCCTTAAACACCTCTGTTAATAAGATTCTTTCTGCTATATAACTATAATGACAATAATAACAGCTTTTATTTACAAGGTACTTATGCATTGGAAACCTGGTTGCTTAGTGGTTAAGTACCACCTCTGTTATACAGACAGTCAGAAGTTCAAATCCACCAAACACTCCATCGAAACCCTAAGGAGAAATTCTACCCTGTCTTATAGGGTCGCTATGAGTCAGAATTGACTCAGCAGGTAGTGAGCTTTTCAGTTTTTTTTTTTTATTTATTTAACATAACTGAGTGAAAATGTACATTCACATGTAAATTTACATGCCCCCCTATATGCAGCTTCCACTGCTCTCCCTGTCCGGTAACTGCACACTATTCCTCTCTGCTCCATGCTTTTCAGTTTTTAACTAGGCATTGGAAACCCTGGTGGTGTAGTGGTTTATAGTGCCATAGCTGCTAACTAAAAAGTCAGCAGTTTAAATCCAGTATGGGATCCTTGGAAAATCTAAAGGGGCAGTTTTACTGTGTCTCCAGGGTCACTACAAATCAGAGTTGACTTAACAGTGGTGGGTTTGATTTGTTTTTACCATGCATCTGGTACCTTGTTGGGAATTTATATATTTCATTAAATTTTATGCTCATAATAACTCCATGAGACTGACCCCTTAAGTAACTTGCCCAAACTATACAACTTTGAATTGGCAGAGCTAAGATTGGAACCCAGGTGGCACAAAGGGTTAACACACTTAGCTGCTAACCAACAAGGCTGTGCACATGAGCATGCAGACACAGGAAAATGAAATACATAAATAACCCATTGCTGTCAAGTGGATTCTGACTCATAACAACCCCATAGGCTTGAACAAAAGAGTCCAATCATCTGTAATCTTCATACAAGCAGATTATCCCATCTTTTGCTAGTCTAGTGGCAGGTGGGGTTAAGCTACTGATCTTTTGGTTAGCAGCTGCGTGCTTGGGCACTGTGCCATGAGGGCACCCGACTAAATGGAAGGAGTACAAAAAAATGATAATAATTCTATTGTAAGTCTACAGTATAATATTTCTTACCTTAAGTATAAGAGCAATAATATTAAAAAGTGTGAATAAAAATAAATGAAAATTTCCAGGTCAACTTTCATATAACTCTTATGTTTTCTATCAATAAAAATTATCACAAGCTAAAATAAATTTTAGTCTCCTTCTAGGTAAACCATAAAACAACACTACACATCCACTATCCAGTTTCTACAGAAACATTAAGAGAATAACTCCAAATGATACCTTGTAATGAACTCCGAACAAACGAAAGTAAATGCTTAAGGGATTCAGCACAGGAGGCCCGGATGGGAACGTTTAGATCAGGAGACGTACTGCTGTTTCCTAATGTGTTCAGAAGATGAAAGAGTTCAAAGCTAAATGTTGTCTGTCATTTCACCGTCAATACATGAAAAAACTGACCTAAGTTAAAAATAGAATTCTCATTATACTGCCTACTCCCTTTTCCTGAAGAATCTCACTTAAAAATACAGCAATACTATTCTTCCATAATAAGTTTCCTTGGTAGATCCATCAAAATACATTCAGATTTGCAATTCTGTCAAAACTCCTCTATGAAGTTTACTTAAAGAAGGGGAAAACCAATTAAGTGGAACTCTATTTCTCAGTATTAAATAAGATATACCCACCACCTACTTAATGTAAGAACCATTTCAGACTAGGTTATTATGACTCTCCTTTCACATAGTTCAAGTACCTGACCAAAAGTGCAACATGGTCACTGACAAAAAATCTTGTTATCACCACTGTCAAATAGATTTAGTTGCATGTGCTGTTTTTGTAACATGCAATGCTTCTGAAACTCCCTACAAATACATTCTCAGAACATGTAAGATTTTCAGTTAGTTTCTTGTTAGAAAAAAGAAAAGTAAAATCTCAGAAAAATAAATATTTGTGCATGCACATGCATGTGTTTTGACAAGTCAAAATTTAATTAGTTCACAGAATGTCATAGTAATATTCAGGATAAAGTTATACATTTAATTTTCCTATAGAATGGACGGTAGCTATGAGTCAGAACTGACTCCATGGCAAAGGTTTTGGTTTACACATATTTTTCTTTTTGCCTCCTTGAATATAGTTACAGAAGAGTTGCTTCAATCTGCAGTTGCTTCAATCTGCATATTTTTTTAAGGCACTTGTCCATTTTGTGTTATTTTGGTTAAAACTAGAGGATGCAATCTGTACATCTGAAGCACACAAACTTCAATTCCCTAAATATGCTAAAACTGAATAAACAAGTCCTCACTCTCAAACCTTTTGTCTTGTGAGGTTTATTCTCCTTCCTTCAGATACCTGTTACCAAACTCGATATGTGAATATCTGGTGTATAAAGTAGCCTGAGTCAAACCCATACTTTAAATATTTGTGGGTTTTTTTTTTTTAATTTTTAAAACAAAAATACATAGAATTAGTCCTTCTAATAATCTCATTCCACATTCTTATAGATTATTCTGCATACCTTTCAGGTACACACCCTCCACCTTGGAGACCACTGGCCTAAACAATGAAACCAACTCTTCAACTTGTCTTGCAAGTTCTACCACAGTCTGGCCTTATCTAACTCATCTGACTGAATTTTTCAGCATTCCCACAAATGAATCCGCAGTAAGCAGGCTGGCTGTTATGATAAAACAAGAAGGTGGGCAGGAAACTGAGACTCTTGTGCACTCTGGTTGGAAATGATGTCTATGTGGTATGTTAGCAGCTAAATATGATAGGAAACCAAGGATCTGAGTAAGAACAGCAAGTGAGGCGCTTCCGGCAGGCAGAATTTAGAACATATCGGTCACAAGTGTTCACAGTATAAAATGTCAAGGCTTTGAGAATGGTCAAAAGGTCAAGCAGTCAGGAATCACGAGATCCACTTTAACTAGCACAGGGTTTGGTGAACGGACAAGGAAACAGATGTGAGACCCAGGCAACAAAGCAGTTTGATACCACGGCAATTGTCTGTTATGGCCAGGAAGTTTCTTATACGTTTCCTACTGGTTCCTTTCCCAGAACTTGGCTAGCCTGATCCTGTGGGTAACAGCAGTCAAGTGGGCACGTCTGGGGAAAGGGCGGAGTGAGTAGGACAGACCAGGAAATACTCTTCACCCCGAAGGACAAGCTCTCCATCGCTTCTATCTCTGCTACAACAGTCTGCCCTCCTGGAATATCCTCCTCTCCACACCAAAGTGTATTTCTCCTTCAGAATCACACTCAAGTCCTACCTTCTCCCTTACTGTTTTAACAATCTCAACAGACCATTCTCTGAACTTCTGTTGCAATTATTTTTCCCCTGAGAATTTTAACACAATTGTGTGTAGTCTTGCTTTTTTTTTTTTTTTCTTTCTTTGTTTCACATATTAGCTTCCTCAAAGTGATTTCAAGCACCTGGAGAGCTACAAATTCATGTTTATATATACATATATATATTCTTTGAATGTTATGACATGACCCTTTACACAAACAAATGCACAGATGAGCAGGTACACAAAATTTAGCATACAAGTTCAGGTGATTCACAGATCCTTTCTTTAGCTCAGCTTATTCCAAAGCCCTGACAAGTTCTGAGCTGGCTTTACACTGCTGGAGAAGAGGTTATTCACTTTCTTGCTTTTTTTTTTCAGTAGCATGAAAATGTTCCTCAAGCAACAATCCATTTGGAAATAGGTACTCAAATGGAGTGACTCAAATACGAACCACTCTTCTAGATTTTATTATTTTTAATGTGAATGACCCAATGTTGGGACTTTCATTCTTTTTAGAATTATTATATTTACATAATTATTAACTAGATGTACTGACAAGTTTACTAGAGAAAATGACTGGGAACTTGACAAAATGTAATAGCGTTACAATAATACTATCATTGTCATGGTTAACACTATATATTTCCTAAGGTCCTACAGACTTTTAATGCATTAACCTATTTATTTAACTTAACCTCACAACAATCCCAGGAAGTTAATGTTTCTATGTTCCTGAGAATATAGATTAGCAAACTGAAGAACAGAAAGTTTGAGAAATTTATACAAAGTCACCTGGGTGGTAATTGGAGGAGTCAGGATCTAAACACCAGCAGTAGGCTGACTCCTGAACTCACATTCTTAAGTTACCAGCTATTTCCCCCTATGACCGAGAGGCTTATTGTACTAGTGAATTTCTCACCTGCCAGTAACTCCTTCCCTCCCTGTATGCATATGCTGCTCCTCTGTAGTCGATTCTGACTCATAGCGACCCTATAGTTCAGAGTAGAACTTCCCTATAGAGTTTTCAAGGAGCAACTGGAAGATTTGAGCTGCTGACTTTCTGGTTAGCAGACATGGCTTAAATCATGGCTCTGTGGGTTGTTGTAGAAATGCAGCATCTTGACTTATCAAATCAAGAGATAGAGTGCTTGGCCCTTTGACTACTTAATAATGGTCCAGGTGAATTTACTATTTTTGTAAAGGTTAAAGATAAAATGTAAAGAGAAATGCAATTACAAGAAGCAATCAGCACATTCTTTTCTGTTACTACTTATTTAGTACCTTTGGGTGAATTTTAAAATACGTTGGAAACTTTACTACTGGTAAATGTTGCAAATTCAAAGACTAAGAAAATGTTACGTTATTATGTTAGGTTATTAGGTTAGGTTATTACAACTAATTTTAACCTCTGAATTCAAACTAAAAGCAAGCATAAAAGTGGCTTCCGTATCAAAGTATAATATATTTAGATTGCTTGTATGAAATAGAGGGATTAAAATAGGAAATATTGGGAACTAGATATCAAACATTGACTACTATTCATCTACTGGGTAGATTACCATAATATTCATTTACTAATTTATTTACAATGTGTCTACTCTTGAATAGCCAAGAAGACACTGTGGCAGATGCTGGACAAGAGAGGGATGGAGAGATCAGTCGCACACAATGCGAGGTCCGGCGATAAGTCCGAGAACTTCATTGTTCTAAGTCTTCTAATACCTCATTGCTGAACATCACTACAGTCATCTTTGAAGTACTTCCCTTGGGAAGCTGTGCACGAACACCAGTGCCTAGTCTACCTTTTAAAGCAACTTATGGAACTCTTTCTGGAATGGTCATCATGCACAGTGGCAAAGTGGCAAGTTCACAAACTTAATTGTATAGTTGTCCATGAGGAAGTTTTTAGCTAGTAAACAAATAACTGTATTGGAATATCCTCACTCCTCACCTGAACTGGCCCACAGTGACTGTTTTCTTTACCCAAAGATACAAGAAATACTGAACAGAAGATATTTTGATCACATTCAGGACATCAACGGTAATATGGCAGCTCTGATGGCCATTCCAGAAACTAGAAATCCAAAACTGCTTTGAAGGGTGGACTAGGCACTGGAGATGGTGCACAGCTTCGCAAGGGGGGGCACTTGGAAGGTGACTATAGTGATCTTCAGCAGTGAGGTACACAGAGCACTTTTTCTAGGATAAGTGCATTAACTTAATTGGAAGTTCCCATATCTGTCTTAGAAAAACTCAGAAAAAAATAAAATATATAAAGCCACCTATCAACAGCCCTGGCAGTACAGCAGTTAACAGTTTCACTGCTAACCAAAAGGTTGGCAGTTCGAATCCATCAGCCACTTCTTGGAAGTTCTACAGTGCCGTTCTACTCTGTCCTATAGGGTCATTATGTGTCAGAATTAACTTGATGACAATGTTTTTGGTTTTTAATCAAGCCTCAAGGAGCCCTTGTTGCACAGTGGTTAAGTGCTCTGCTACTGCCAAAACGTTGATGCTTCAAACCCACCAGCTGCTCCATGGGAGAGAGATGTGGCAGTTTGATTCTGTAAAAATTACAGCCTTGGAAACCCTATAGGGCAACTTTAGCTTGTCCTGTAGGGTCACTACGAGTCAGATTCCACTCAATAGTTTCCACTTGACTTTACAGCAATCAAGTCCTAGGGACTACCTGTGGAGCGTAAATGGTTAAGTATTTGACTATTAACCAAAAGGCTGGTGGTAAGAACTTATCCTGAGTGCTTCCGAAGACAAGCCTGGTGATCCGCTTCTGAAAGTTGACAGCCTTGAATATCCTACGGAGTGCAGTTCTGCTCTGCAACATATGGGGTTGCTGTGAGTCAGAATCGACTCACTAGCAACTGGTTTTCATTTTAATCAAGCCCAGAATGGCTTCTCAGCTACTCAGGAATGGGAATGAAGGATAAGTAGTAATTGACTAGGTAAGAGAAAAAGGGGAGGGCACAGCAGGCAGCAGAGTCCGCAAGACAAAGACAGGAGACTAACTGCTGTCTGGGGGCAAAGGCAGGCCGGGGATGTGAAGATGGGAAGGGATGAAGGTAGGAACAGAAGCATACGCTGCTTACGGAGTTCTGACTTCATCTCACTGACAGTGATGAGTCATGGTGGGTTTTAATGTAGCAAATTGGTAAATTTTGTCTGAGTTGGTGGGCAAAACAATAATATTCATCAATGTAAGTTGTTTTTTTTAAACTGGGGACTAAGACAATACGTGAATCTAACAAAACTGATACACAAAATGTGGGCTTACTCTTCTGTATTGTGTTAAAAGTCAGCTGATTTCCAAACTACTTTTGAGGATAATTCAAAATACATATGCCACTAGATTTAAGAGGGAAATGTCAATAGTGGCATCATTTAATTATTAGTAATTATAAATATACCAGAAGGAGCCCTGGTGTTACAGTGATTAAAGCACTGGACTGCTAATCAAAGGCTGGAGCTGGAAGCCACCAGCAGCTCTTTGGGAGAAAGGTGTGGCAGTCGGCTTTGGTAAACATTCCGAGCCTTGAAAACTGTCCATGGTTGCTACGAATCAGTAGCAATGGGTGATCTACACTTTAGTCTGCTGAGTCATTACTTAGACTACTTCTTAGTTGTCTGTTCTAGATGTATCTTAACTTTGAAAGAGCTAGTTACTAAGCTCTACCTGGACTATTATCTGAAAATCACGGATCACAAGTTGAAGTCATCTGCTAAGAGGTTTGCTAGGTCTACAAGTGCATCTCCGAACTATTTGGGAATAGAAATTACTTCTTATTCAGGTTATTTGCATTCCCTCTGACCATGAATCCATCAATTCTGCCCTTTGTTCCACATTTAGGAAATGGAAAACCAATAAAGAAAATAAAGTCTAATTTGCTTGTCTGTTGGTTTAAGGTACATTCTAATTTCTTAATAAAGCATATCTGGAAAATTATCCATCATACATAATATGTTCCAAACAAAATACCACTGTTTTAAAGCAAGAGTGAAAAGTATCCAAGTAAAAGAAAATATTGCTGTTATTTAAACTTGCAGAGAGCTAGTATAAATGTCCCAACTGAAAGAGATAAACATTGCTCAATATTTTTTTAAAAAATAAATTTGGGTTTATATTAAAGCAAACTTAAGAACTTATCTCCATCTCAAATCATGCATGATATGATAATTTCATGGAAATATTTTGGAGTAATTACTTTCAAATGAATACAGGAAGAATGTTATTAAGAAGAACAAAGATTAGGAAATATACTGTAGCGCATAATCCTGCAGTGGAGACGGGAGCAATCTCTTATGATCTAATAGGATTTTTCCATTCTTAACTTGGTTGATCTTAGACACAAAGCAAATAAATCTTTCTTGGTTTCTAAAATCCATGGTAGTACTGAAAGGAAATTAATTTTTTCTGCTAAACATGGCTCATAAAAACATATTATTAAAGTCAACTAAGTGAAAATTGTAGATTTATAATTTAATGGGATGTCATTTTGTTTTTAAATGAGAAATTTTTCCATTCTTTTCCAAACAGTATCAAAAATAAAAGAGACTTTCCAGATAGGCAAGGCATATGGTAGAATGGCAAAACTCTGAAGCTGGCAAACTGGAGAGCTTGGATAACCCAGTGTGATAAAGAGAGCTGCCAGCAAGGTGCTGCCTACTGACAAAACCCACATGTTCTAGAAGAGGGCATTTTCACCCCTTTGAATGTGAGGGAAGAAAGGATGTGATACTGGAAAGTACAGTCACAATTATTATCAAAGAGAAACAATACATTGGAATCTAAAGGCTATCACCATTTTAAAAATATTTATACAGACTCTAATCGCACAAAAAGCAGATGCTTTTTTGCTTTAAAAATCAAAGACTTACACAGATTTATATACATCAAAAAAAATTAAAATCTGAACACAGACTATATGAATGGAATCTGAGGCATTAGTATTCCTCAGGTACATGGAGGAGGCAACAGAGGAGACTGGGATGAGAACAGAACAACTACGGAAACCCTTTCTCACAAATAAATAAACTATGTGGAAATAGTCTGGCCTCTCATCAATCAGAAGAGTTAGTTAAAAGAGCTAAGATTTCAAAATCTATTAGAAAGTTTATAAAACAGGTATAACAAGCAAGCTTCCAAAAGTGGGTGGTGACAGAAAGGATGGAAATGAGAAGAACTGAGTAATGAAGATTTTTTAAAGAAAGGAGTCAACGGAAAATTGGTGCACTGAGACAAAGCCGTTAGTGAAGACAGAATGACTCAAACCAGCAGTGTTCCTTGACTCCTGTTTCCCTTACACACACCATCCAGTCCAGCAGCAAATCTCATTGCTTTACCTTCAAAGTGCAGTACAAATCGGAAGCCCCTTTTTCCCACTACTGCCGTTTTTGCTTCCACTAACATTGCCCATTAGTCTATTCTCCTCCTAGCAGCCAAAACTTTATAATGACTTCTCACACCTAGAATAAAACCCAAGATGTTTTATCAGACCTTACATTACACAGTCCCTACACAGCTCTCCAAATTAATTCCTTTCCATTCTGTCTTGCTTTCTGTAGTCTAGCCTCACTGGACTTCCTGCTGCTCTAGAAAGCAAAAACCCAATAAATCCCATGGCCTGGCCATGTATAAAACCAAACCAGCTGCCATCAAATAAATTCTGATTCATTTCAACCCCATTCGTGTTACAGCAGATCTATGACTCACAGAGTTGTCAGTGGCTTCCTTCTAAGGTACCTCTGGGTAGTACCTACAATTCTTTGGTTAGCAGCCAAACACATTCACCATTTGCATTCCCCAGGGACTCCCTGGTCATATATACCCATTGACACTGAGTTGATTCCAACTTATAGTGACCCCACAGGAAAGAGCAGAGCTGCTCCACAGGGTTTCCAAGAAGCGGCTGGTAGATTCAAACTGCTGGCCTTTTGGTTAGTAGTTGGCTCTTAACCACTCTGCCAACAAGGATCCAAATATACAGACATTGTTGAATTATGTAACGTCTCTTAGGTGAATTTCCACTGAATTGAAATTCAACAGCAGTTTATAAATAGCAAGAAATTTGTATTTGGGGGATTATCAATATTCAACAGTGATTTACTTGATTACAGACTAAACAAAGTGGTGTAATACAGAGGAAACTCTGGTGGCCTAGTGGTTAAGTGCTACAGCTGCTAACCAGAAGGTATACAGTTTCAGTGTGCCAGGTGCTCTTTGCAAATGCAATAGGCAGTTCTACACTTTCCCATAGAGTCACTATGAGTTGCAATCAGCGGCAGTGGGCTTGGGTTATGTTTTTGTTTTGTTTTTATAATACAGAAGTCTTCTGATTTATGTTTAAGATAACAGGCATTTGTTGTTCTACAGACACAGAGTGAGCGTATGGCTGCAGGTGGACATGTCGCTTTTGAAGAATGAGATGTGTTCACCAAACCTATGTAGGAAAACACTAGGGGGTGAGGTGATTGGAAATGAGAAACAGGAAGGGAGATGTATTACAAGTGTCTAAATGTTTCTCAAAACCTGAGGCATATGGAGGAGAAAGGACCCCAATACATGGGTGACAGAGTTCCCAGGGACACTAGGTACAACAGTTGGCACCAACAGTTGTCATGTACACCCTTCGCACCGTGCATGGGGCTGTGGCTGAGTAAGAAAGCTACAGATTCCCAGCATTCTCCACATCCTTTTCCTGTATGTACGTCACATCATGCACTTTCCCACAGAAACCACAGCAGGAGAAGGTGCAGCTTCCAGGATAGGTCACAGAATCCTATTTAATCCACCAGATTGCTGGGATAGCACCTATTTTCACCAAGGAAGAAACTGACATCAACTGAATGCCAATTAAGTGGTAAAATGCTACACTCACTGAAATAAATTATTTTATATTGTTAATAAACATTTATTTATATACAATAGCCTACTGCAGATTCAGTACTCCAGGGAGCAAAACAAGGAGCCTAACCACTAACGAGAAAAAAAAAAAATAGTGATTTGAGTCCTAAACACCTCAGTACGACTGACTGGTAAAATGCACAACAATTACAAATCAGAAGTTAAGATTAGAGCATGCAGTGAGCAAAAGCCATTGAGCTGACACTTAGACTCCTAAGGGGAGGTTCTTGTGTATAAAAGTTGAGAGAGAATCTGGTAATTTGGGTCTGGGGTATAATCCCATACAAGAAGGACAGTTCAATTTCTTAACTTTGGTCCAGATGAATATTTGACTGCATTTACTTCTTACTTTTATTGGCCTAAAGTTGGACTCAGACCTGTGAAAAACACAATTCCCTAGCCAAGTGAGGGCAGGACTGAGACAAATCCAATTGCCTTGGAATTCATTCATTTATGAACATTCACAAATTATCCCACCATAAGACTTAAGGCTGTGTCTTTGTATTGTTTCCATCACTGCGACAGTAACTGATGACCATATTTATTACAAGAGGGCCTAGTGGCCACTCAGAAGCCTGACTGGGAACATTTACAGTTCATAATTGGATAAAATCCAATGTCATAGTCACAAGGTAACTGTGTTGGTGTCTGCAAATTTAAAATTATTACCTCTGGAGAAAAAAAGCAGTAATGCCTTTAAGAATGAGAGAGACTTGTTGAAGGGGAAATTAACCTCTACATATAGTAATAAAGTTCCATGGGATAAAAACGGTGCTGGACAGGAAAAAGACAGAAAGAAAACCTAAACACAGATATGCCAAAAAACTTAACAGTGACTTATTCTGGATAACAGTGAATTAGAAGACTGTTACTTTATTCCTTGCATTTTGTTTGTTTGTTTTGGGGTGGAGGTATATTTTAATTTCTTTTCTTTAAAAAAAGTGCCATGGTGTGGAATCAATGTCTTTACCAATTTGGTTCCATGCATTCTTCTCTTTTTACGACCAGAATTACAAGCTCAAATGCTTGCAAAGCCAACAAATGAGAGTGAAGTTTATTTCAAGTCCACTGGAAGGAATTGTGTCAAATCAGCCAGCACATCCCCAAGTCAACAGACAGCCAATCTTCACCACCAGCGGAGAGCTGCTGCAAACAACTGCAGGACCCACTGCGGCCAGATTTTAAAGTTTTTTGACACTGAAAATCTAGATTTTCATTGAAATTTCCTGACTTTTAAATCTGCAAATAGCTCAAATGAAAACAAAACAAAACTCATCTACAAGCTCCTTTGGGCCAAGGGTAGAGTAACCACCTAATTCATCACGTAAACCAGGACACTTTGGAGAGTCATAGGAAGCATTATTACTGATTATACAAAAGTCATACACCAGGACTATCCCAGGAGAACTGGTATAAATGGCCACCCTGGATCATATTTATAATCTGCTTAGGTTTTTAGACTTATCGATCAAAGTCATTTTCTTTACAGAACTTTACTTTCCATCTCAGCCTTCTATTTGGGCCATAGTAAAGTGAAGTTTTAGGATGATAACTGAAAAGTCAAAAGAATTACTTCTTGAGAGTAAATTTTATTCCTCTCTATTTATTGTTAAGCCTCTGTACATGTTAACAGATTATACAAAGCAGTAAAGTAACATCTAAATTAGGGGCTATGTGATATAACTACTAAAATATGAACTAAGTAGGCATTTCTTGGCCAAAGAAAGAAAGCTAGAGGGCTCAGTGAGAACAAATTCATAGTAAGAACACTTCCTCCTAAAGATCCAGAGCTTGTGGGGTCTTACCCCAGATGAAGAGGTTGCTGAGGCCCATTAAGTAGTGGGAGAATGTTAGCTGACCAAAACCCATCAGTCTGAGGTGGAAGAAGTTCACCTTGTTATCAGTGTATTCAGGTGAGGTGGAAGAGCTGGGGAAGGCTCTACAGGGGTTAAAGAGAGAATGAGAGTCTAGAACGTATACTGAGCTGGCAAACTAGACTTAATGAAAGCTGGAAAGCCCATCCAAAAAAGGAGAAAAACTAGAAGTATCTGGAACATAAAGATTAGTGATAAGGTGCCAAGAAAGACGGGTGGCATGAGGCCAAGAGAGAAAATTTCAAATCATGTATTAGCGAGGCACTGAGGTCAAGGTTAGACTCAGACCTTGTGCAACAAGCTCTGCAAGCTCTGATGACAGCACAGGCCCTCCATCTGTGGGTTTCCAGATTTGGCCAAGTTGTTCCTGTCTCGTAGCTTTTGGCCAGGTAAAAGATGTTTACCTATTAAAGGCCAGATAAGGTAGCCAAGCCAGCCAGATAAGGTAGAGGGGGAAAAAAAAGGTGTTATCTAGATAGTGATCTGTTCCCCTAGGTACCCACGAGGCCAGAAATACTGTCCTGAAGGTCTGGGATCAAGCTGGTGAAGGGCAGTGTTTCTTCACCATAAGTGTGCAAAGCCATAGTTGATCTGTGATATCTCTTAATAAACCAAACCCATTGCTGTCAATTCTGAGTCGTAACTACCCTAAAGAACAGAAAAGAACTGCCTTGTAGTGTTTACAAGGCTATAAATCTTTACGGATACTGACTGATGCACCTTACTACTAAGTAGAAGTTAGTGAGTTTGAGCCACCAATCTTTTGGTTGGCATCAGACTGCTTAACTACTGTGCCACCAGAGTTCCTTGATATCCATTTCGGCTACAGCCAAGCATCTGGGGAATGCAATTTTTTCATTTACTTTACAATGTATGATCCTGAAATTATTTATTAAAAGTTGTGCAGCAACCAAGTAGTTTTTTTTCTGACATGTGTGGCCCCTGGACCTCATGTTTACACAAAAGAGAGAGGGAGCAGCAGAGTCCGTTTTAATATTTAACCGTAACTGATTTCCAAGAGTCAGTAACCCCAACCTCAGGTCCATTATTTTCAATTGGTTACTTTCAGTTACTGAATAGTCACGGTCAGTTACTTTTAATCAGTCATCAGCATTTAAATTTATTCATGCATTCTTGAAAATCAAAGAGGTTGGAAGCACTGACCTACGCTGAACGGTGATACTTTCTCTCTAGAAGTATTTCAGTATACCAAATTCCAGTGATAACGTATGTGCCATGTGAGGCTGCGAAAGCTGTAACTCAAGAGTTACTAGGGGAACTAAACCTTGGCATTTAACCTGTTTATCAAGTTTTGAAAATTAATTTCTATGACCAATTTGAAACAGAGGAGCACAACTAAAACACGTTAACCACTAAAGGCAACGGAATGAATACAGAACAAAAAAGGGTGACTGAACTGCTGAGATTCCCTACTTCTTGGTCCAGGCTTAGTTTTGAGACTCATGTTCTAGTTCTCAACAGTACATTATTATCTATTTGTTTGCAAAGGCTCTTCAGCACCAAATATTCAAATGAGACAGAACAAAACTAACTTGAAATTCATTTAAAACATTAGGGGCTTTTTTGAGATTAATACATAGAAATGCAACTTGGTGAGTAAGAAGCTTGAAACATTTGCAAAAGACACTGCACATGCTTACACTCAAGAAAAAATTATCTTGGATTGTCAAGCGATTTTGCTTAAGAGAAAAACCTCTACAATTTTTAGGATCTTGCTGGGCTGGGGGTAACTAGATAAAATAAGGAAAGGCAATCCAGGCCAGGAAAGCACAGGCAGAGGTCAGCAAGTCTGGGAGAAGAGAATATGGCACTCTCTAAGCTTATCCTCACGCTACTGTTAAGGCAGTTGGTAAATTAGGGAGAGTCACTGAAGACATATTTCCTGCTCCCACAGCAGTGAGCTATAAGACATGCCATGCATCATATCACAGCTCAGCAAAAGTGAAAAATGGTATCTTGCCCTCTCACGTTAAGTGGACAGAAGGAACAGAAGGCCTACTAGGCAAACAGTAGCCCTCAGTAAAGGAAAATTTGGCATACACAGAAATTCAGTAAATGCAGAGGTATGAAAGCTTTCATGTTCTGGGATATTCTGAGAGGGAAAATGTATTTTTGTCTCCCTATTTGCAACACTGTTTTTCTTTTTTTCCTAAACTGATAGCTAATGGTACATAAGGAGCATTTTTCAAGTTGATTGAGTCCTGATATGACATTAAAATAATAACCCCACTGTTGTCAAGTCAGGGCCGACTCATAGCAACCCTAGAGGTCAGAGTAGTACTGCCCCTTAGAGCTTCCAAGAAGCGCATGGCAGATTTGTTTAGCAGATGTAGCACTTAACCCACTATGCCACCAGGATTTGTTAAAAATAATAGAAGGTAGAACATACAGTTACCTTTGGGGGGCACAAAAGAGAGAAAATTTGCCTTTTAGTGATAATATTTATTGTTAGCTTATAGTTTTGCTAGGCACTGTGCTAAACTTGGAAACCCTGGTGGCATGGTGGGTTTTATCTCTGCTAACCAAAAGGTCAGCAGTTCTACTATGGCCTACTGAGTTGCTGTGAAGTGGAATGGACTCGACCACAGTGGGTAGGTGCTAAGCTTGCAGAACTTCTCATATAAGGCATTTAATTCTAAAATACATGTGCATTTTATACACACACACAGAGACACACACATACACGCACATTTCATTACTCCATTTAAGACTACAGTATTCAAATTTTATAGCCATCAGAAAGCCAAACAAACCAAACCTTCTGCTGCCAAGTTAATTTCAACTTACAGCGACTCTACAGGGTAGAGCAGAACTGCACCATAGAGTTTCCATGGCTGCAAATCTGTATGGAAGCAGATTACCACATCTTTCGCCAAGTGACAGATAGGGGTATAAAACTTAGGTCTTCTGGATCCCATTCAGTGCAGACTATGAATCACAGGTATATGCCCTTCTTTCAACAGGTTTTGTTTCAAGAAATTAATTAAAAAATATCTTAAATTTGCTAAATTTTATGCCAGCTCTGTGACATTTTGGGTTCAACTCTATTTCTCTGAGACATTTTCTTCCTTAAAACACATACAGAAAAGAGTAAAGAGTCTTAGTAAGAAGCTGGATCATTCTAAAAGCAGAAGGACTCCTATTCAAAACCTGACCCTACATTAGGTCAGTGCTTTCCGGGACTCGACAATCCAATTCATGTCATTCAGCTCTCCAACAGGATCTTGCCGTAAGAACCAACTTGGATCCCTGATTGTCTCCTTTCTTCTTATATTTAAGGCTACTTTATCAATAACAAAGAGGGTATGATAGGGTATCTTGTAATATTTCTTCTTGAGACATCAAAGTGTTTACTGCTTCATTTCCATTGGAGATTTATTTTATTATGTTAGTTTTATATGTAATATATATTTAAACCATGAAAATACATCACAACAAAATATTACAATCGAGGCAGATTACTCAATAAGGTAGGCACGCACTGGCTTACTTGTGCATATCTGTTTTTCATCACATCTTGGATACACTGAAACCCATGTAAAACTGTACACTCTTAAGATTAGTAAGTACAAGTAAACCCTGTGTACCTCAATTACTGTAAGCCTACGCAGACCTGTATTGGTTAATCTGTGCCTAGTTACAAGGATTAAGGTATTTAGTCAAAATATTTGAATACAGTGTATCTATTTGTCCTGTATACTGCCTACAATAACACCAACTGTTTTCTAGTCAATTCTTAAAGGAAACTTCAATTCTTAAACAATTAGTAACTAATGATACACTGTAACTTCAAATTTGCTTTTAAATTTGATTATTTCAGGAAAAATTTATAGAAGACTAGGAAACAGAAGGAAAACTTTTTGAGTCTTTGAAATTTCTCAGAAGAGAACTTCAGATTTATTGAAATTAAACTAATTTATGATAGTTAAACACCATGACTGCAAAAATGGGCTCAGTCGTAACAATGATTGTGAGGATGGTACAGAACTGGGCACGGTTTCATTTCGTTGTAAATGGGGTTGCTACAACTCAGAACTGACTCGAGGGCTTCTAACAACAACATGATTGCTAAAAAATAACAGTTATAGGGCCCAATCATTTACATTTTTAACTGCAATAAAACCTTTAGTTTGACCATTTTGATCACCAGCCATCTCAGAGACTGGCATTACAAAACTCATTTGCAAATTGATAAACCACTGGCTAAACTTACTAAAGAAAAGCAGGAAAGGAAACAAATAACCCAAATTAGAAATGAGAAGGGAGTTGTCACCACAGATGCAACAGAAATGAAAAATATCATAAGAGAATACTATGAAAGACTGTACTCTAACAAATTTGAAAACCTAGGGGAAATGGACAAATTCCTTGACTCATACCACCTACCCAAATTATCACAACGTGAAGCAGAACAACTTAATAAACCCATCACAAAGGAAGAGATTGAAAAGGTCATCAAAACACTGCCAACCAAAAAAAAGTCCGGGCCCAGATGGCTTCACGGCAGAATTCTACCAAGCATTTAGAGAAGAGTTATCCTCAATACTATTGAAACTATTTCACAGTATAGAAAGGGATGGAGTACTCCCAAACTCATTCTATGAAGCCAGCATAATCCTGATACCTAAGCCAGGGAAAGATCCAACAAAGACAGAGAACTACAGACCGATATCACTCATGAAGATAGATGTAAAAATCTTCAACAAAATTCTTGCTAACAGAATACAACAACATATCAAGAAAATAATCCATCATGACCAAGTGGGATTCATACCAGGGATGCAAGGCTGGTTCAACATCAGGGAAACAATTAATGTGATTAGCCACATAAATAACACAAAAGACAAAGATCACCTGATTTTGTCCATTGATGCCGAAAAGGCATTTGATAAAGTCCAACACCCATTTATGCTAAAAACTCTTAGCAAAATGGGCATAGACGGCAAATTCCTCAACACAATAAGGGCCATTTATACAAAGCCAATTGCCCACATCATCCTGAATGGAGAGAGACTGAAAGACTTTCCCCTGAGATCAGGAACTAGACAAGGGTGCCCACTGTCACCTCTCCTATTCAGCATTGTGCTAGAAGTTCTAGCCAGAGCAATTAGACAAGACGAAGAAATAAAGGGCATCTGCATCGGCAAAGAGGAAGTTAAAATCTCCCTGTTTGCAGATGATATGATTGTATATGCAGAGAACCCCAAGGAATCTATAAGTAAGCTACTCAAACTGATAGAAGAGTTCAGCCAAGTTTCAGGATACAAGATAAACATAAGTAAATCAGTAGGTTTCCTCTATACCATCAATGAGACTGTTAAGCAGGAAATTATTAAATCAATACCATTTACGATAGCCCCTAAGAAGATAAAGTACCTAGGAATTAATCTAACCAGAGAAACAACAGACCTTTACAAAGAGAACTACAAGCCCTTACTACAAGAAACTAAGAGAGACTTAGATAAATAGATAGGAAGACTTAACATTGTGAAAATGTCTATTTTACCCAAAGCAATTTATTTATATAATGCAATCCCAATACAAGTTCCAGCATCATTTTTTAATGAGATCGAGAAACAAATCACCAATTTTGTTTGGAAAGGGAAGAAGCCCCAGATAAGTAAGGTACTACTAAAGAAGAACACAGTGGGAGGCCTCTCATTACCCAACCTTACAACACACTACACTGCCACAGTGGTCAAAACAGCCTGGTACTGGTACAAGAACAGATAGATCGATCAATGGAACAGAATTGAGACCCCAGAGATGACACCATCTGCCTATGAACAGTTGATATTCGACAAAGGCCCTAAGACATTAAACTGGGGTAAAAACAGTCTCTTCAACAAATGGTGCTGGCAAAATTGGTTACCCATCTGCAATAAACTGAATCAAGATCCATATCTTACACCTTATAAAAAAACCAACTCCAACTGGATAAAAGACCTAAATACCAAACCTAAAACGAAAAAGCTCATCCAAGAAAAGGTAGGAACAACAATGGAAGTTTTAATACACAATGAGGACAGATTCCAAAATCTGTCAAAGAAACCTCAATCAACAGAAGAGAAAATAGATAAATGGGAACTATTAAGAATCAAACATTGTTGCTGATCCAAAGACTTTATTAATAGAATTAAAAGAACACCCACAGAATGGGAAAAAATGTTTGGCAACTCTATGTCGGACTGACGCCTGATTTCCATAATCTATAAGATACTACAAAATATCAATAAGAAGAAGATAAACCATCCAATTAAGCGATGGGCAAAGGAGATGGACAGACATTTCACTAAAGAGGAGATCCAGGCAGCCAAAAAACACATGCGGACATGTTCACCATCTTTAGTTATTAAAGAAATTCAAATCAAGATGACAATGAGATACCATCTCACCCCAACAAGATTGGCCACGATCCAGAAAGTGGTGAAAGTGGAACCCTCCTACACTGTTGGTGGGGTTTCAAAATGGTCCAGCCTCTTTGGAAAGCAATCTGGTGCTTCCTTAAAAAAATGGATATAGATATACCATTTGACTCAGTAATTCCATTACTTGGAATATATCCTACAGAATCAAGGCCTTTCACACCAACGGACACATGCACCAGAATGTTTACCACAGCACAGTCCACGATACCAAAAAGATGGAATCAACCCAGATGCCCAACAACAGAAGAATGGATAGGTAAACTATGGTACATATACTCAATGGAACACTACGCAATGAAAAAGAATAACGATGATTCCAGGAAACATTTCCTAACCTGGTTTCAACTGGAAGACATTATGTTGAGTGAAAGTAGTCAGCGACAAAGGGACAAATACTGTATGAGACCTCTATGATTAAGATCTCAAAAACAGACTTGTGTATAGAAGAAAAGACTCTTTGACAGCTGCAAGGGAGGGGAGGGAGGAAGAGTGAGGGGGAGAGGGTTTAATTTAGATAGTTGCTAGAAATCTGGTTGGGTGAAAGCGGTGACAGCACACATTAGAAACAAGAACAACATTAAGTGGACTTCAGTATAACTTGAGTACTCCTTCCATCTTAACACAATATTGTAAGGATAGAGTAGCTGGGGCAGGGGGCAGGGGACCATGCTCTTAGGCGAAATCGAGGCCAGTTGGCACAACTAGCGTTTTGCTAAGAGGGCTCTCTGCACACCACATTGGTGAGTGGCATCTGGGGTCTTAAAAGCTGCCAAGCTGCCATCCGAGGACACAGCAAATGGTCCCAACTCAGCAGGAATGGATGCTCACCGAGGACCAAAATCACATGCGGTAAAGACAACCTAGAAGACAGAGAGACCCACAAGAGTGGGTGCCTTCATCAACTTGGGACCAGAAGAACTGGATGGTGCCCAGCCACCACCAGTGATAGCCACGATGGAGCTCACTAGGTTGAGTCTCACTGGCAACACAAGAATAAAAAGGGGTGCATCATGAGATCTCCACTAAAAGACTTGAATTGATGGTCCAGCAGTTTTGGGGTTCCCCTGAGAGCATGGCCCCCTGCCCTGATGCTGCTCTTACCCATAAATTATAACAAAGGTCCACTCTTTGGACAGGAAGGGATTGGACTTGGCAATGCAGAGTGACCATATATTGGATGCACTTTATGGTTCTATACATCTACAGGATATCATCCTGCTGACCTCTGGCTGGAGGAAGGAGAGTGGGTGGAGAGAAGCAGAAAGGAAGCTGTTGGGAGGATGAGACATGTATGGAGCAGAGAGGAATAGTGTGCAGTCACCAGACAGGGAGAGCAGTGGAAGCTGTGTATAGGTGGGCATGTAAATTTATATGGGAATGTACATTTTCACTCAGTCATGTTAAATAAAAAAGATAAAAGGGGAAAAAAAAGTAATGCAACTCTAAGTACCCCAAATAATAATATTTAGTCCTCTATTCTGAAATTTCTCCACTAAAGAGTTAAACATTCTACATAATTACTAAACTGAGACAGAAAGAAAAAAGTGAAGTATTTAAGATATTGTCATGAATTGCACTGTGTCCCCCCAAAAATGTATGTACTGATTTGACTCAGCTACCCAATAGAGTGTGATTCCACCCATGTGTTGTGAATCCTGCTTCTGTGATCAGGAAGAATGCGCAGCAGTTGTGTTGGTGAGGCAGTACTCAGGCCACCAGCTTGTAGGATATAACGGAGAGAAGGGAGCTAAGGAAGTTGGCAATCTCACACCATCAAGCAAGCAGCAGCGGAAATACAGCATGTCCTCTTTGGTCCTGAGGTTCCTGCGCCAAGATGCTCCCTGAACAAAGACTGATATCCCACAAGGACTTTCCTTCACAGCCAACAAAGGGAAACACTTCCCCTGGAGAAAAGACCTTGAATTTGGGCTTGTAACCTACTGGACATAAATAAACTTTCCTTTCTTAAAGCCATTCACTTTGTGGTATTTCCATTAGAGCAGTACCAGATGACTAAAACAGCTAGGCTATCCTCAAGGCCCAGCCTGATGACATTCCCAAGATTCAAACCTTGTTCACTAGGCTCCAGTTCCACTCTCCTCTGTTGCTCAAGCATGCAAAGCTTATCGTTGTCTCTAGGCTTTCACACGTGCTGTTTCCTCTGCCTAGAATGCTCCTGTCCCTAATCTCCGCATTTCCTTTCAGCTTACTTGTAACCTTCAAGTAACTCCCACACCATCTTCCCAATTATCCTCCAAGTAATTTTCACTGTTACTTTAACCACTGGCTGGAGTCGGAGGTTTGAGCTCACCCAGGGGTGTCTCAGAAACCCTGGAGGTGGCAGTAGTGACGTGCTAGGGCTGCTAACCAAAACGTCTGCAGTTCAAACCCACCAGGCACCGTCTTGGAAACTCTGTGGGGGCAGTTCTACCCTGTCCTGTGGGGCAGCTATAACTTGGAAGAAGCACCTCGCCATGTCTACTTCCAAAATTACACCACTTAAAGCCCTGTGAAACACACAGTTCTACTCTGAAAACTTACACAGTCATGATGAGTCTGAGTCTACAAGGTGGTAACTGGTGGTGGTGGTCAAGTTATCTTATGCATTTCTTTATTCCCTTATATTTGCCTCAAATGATTGACTATTTACTACTGGAGAATTAAGAGACTGCCCTTTTTTGTTTACCACTGTGAAAGTGGTTGCATGGTCCGTATCAGACATTCAACAGCAGTTAAGTTAATGAATGACTGAAACGGATCTAATAGAAGAAGTTTGATTTAAGGATCAGGTTTAGAAAATTAAGACAGTGCTCCTTAACCAAAGTTTACCTTAAAGAAGCTCAAGGTAAAGACTGAATGGGGTTTCACATTCATTCCCAGGAAGCCCCAGCATCCTGGGCTCTGCCATCTGCTGTGTCAGGCTTAGGTGACTCTACGCCCATTAAACTCAGGAAACCCGCTGACGTGTGGAAACAATGGGCCTTGCCGAGTCACTGACTGCTGTGCTCTAAAATGAGGCTGCGAAACACTCGTTACAGAAACAGTTATCTTGAGAAAAGAAGAGTCAAAGCCTGTTAGTGTGCTCACCGTTGTCAGCTAGCAGACGGCACCCCCAACGCTGAGGGCAGGTACTCAACTCACTAAACAAAGACAAGCTATCTCACCTACTAATTTTTTACCCTGCTCTGTTTATAGAGGCTGTTAAGTTTACATCAAATTGTGCGGTTATTCCTGATGTTTTATAAAGTGATCAGTATGAGCAGATGGTGATAAAGCCGGACAGCAGCAGTATGAAAACAAAAATGAAGTTGAACACAGATCTGGGAGTTTGAAGGAGGTTTAAGAATGATGAAAACAAAACCTTTGCCAAACTTTAAGTTTTAGAACTTACTGCTTGTAACTTGGAACAAGCATGCGCTCTAGAGCGGGGCAACAATGATTTTACTGCCTGGCTTTTTGACGCTGTGCTCCATTTAGCTTTCATTGCTTTCATTTGAGGGCTTACACTGAGTCACATACTTTATTACTGTTAATATGTGAGAACATCTATTACTATTTTGAGTTTTTATTAGAGTTTCACTATAAGCTATAATTCAGGTTTATGTAATCTTTTAAAAGCGTGCTGAATTTCTAAATGGAAATTTATTTTTATACCCAAATACTCCCCTGTACGTCTCCCAGACCAGTTTTCAAAGGAACACTGCTGCTGTTGCTGCTGCTGCTGCATGCTGTTCCATTGGTTCTGACTCATACATACTCTATAGATCAGAGTAGAACTGCCCCAGAGGGTTTCCTAGAATGTAACCTTTATGCGATCAGATTACCAGGTGTTTTAGGCTGGGTTCTTTGGAGAAGCAAAACCAGTAAAATACATACATATAGGCTTGTATCAAGGAAATGGCTCACAGTATTTTAGAGGCTGGAATGTTCCAATTACATGGGTCAGAAGAGAGGCTTCTCCTGGTCACGCAGTCACAGGGCACAGTGAACCCAAGACTGGTAGGTCAGGCAGCAGAACTCTTGCTCACAGGGTGTGCAAGATCAATGAAGCTCATGACAGAAAAGCAAGCTGGCAGGTAAGCTGCTAGCTCAAGTCTCAAGAATTACAGGTCAGATAAACAGGAGCCAGTCACAGGATCCAGAGCAAGCAAAAGCCCACAAGACTTGCCAGAAAGTCCATTTGAATGCAGGCAACAACACCAAGGAAACTTCCGTTCAGCTGACTGGCTAGTCACAACAGACCCCATCATGGAAGTGATCACAACATCTCATGACTGCCGAACTACATCATAACTGCCAAACCGTGGAGAAACACGGCTCAGTTCAGTTGACACACAACCTTAACAATCATACCAAGTCTCCTACGGAGCTGCTGATGGGTTCTAACCCCGGGCCTCCCAGCACTGAATCACTGCTCCACCAGTGCGCCCTACGCAGCTACTACGGAGTAATTTTTAAAATATACCCATACCTAAAATACTGGAAACACACTGAAAAGTATGAAGAATATAGTAAAAATAATCAAAATAGACAACTTTTTGCTACTGTACAGATTAAGAAGAGTAAGTATTAATAAGATAATTTTTCTAAACTTTACTACTGATCATTTCTGGGTAATACTACAAATAGAATTGGATTCTTTTATAACATTCGAAAGCTTTGACCAATAAAGTTAGTTCTCTTTTGTTTTGAAAGTCTCATTAGAACCTAAATATATACTAAAAGAAAAACACAAATCTATAACATTTAACAACAATAAAAAAGATATATCAATATAAAGTACAGACAAAAGAAAGGTAATATTTTTGTTTTTAACTGCTGGTAGAAAATGTTAAGTAAATATGCACTTGTAAAACTATCCAATAACTATAAGACTCTTGTGTAATCATCCCACAAATTATTGGCAAGTGGATACTACTAAGTGGGTTTCATAGGCCAATTACAGTAGAGTCTTAAATCTAGTTGAATAATAGTTTGGAATTTAAATTTAAATAGCCCAAACACATTGTGGTGGTCAGCCTTCAAAGTGGCTCCCAGTGACTCACGTCTCCTTGGTCCACTCTCAGAAGCCTGGTGGTAAAGTGGTTAACAACTCGGCTGTAACCAAAAGGTTGGCAGTTCAAATCCCGCAGCTACTCCTTGGAAACCCAATGGGGCAGTTCTACTTCTCCTATCTGGTAGCTGTGAGTTGGAACAGACTCTAAGGCAAGAGGTTTGCTTTTTGGTTGTGGTTTTATTTGTGTTTTGATACAGTCGTACGCAGTCTACTCTCACACTGAACCAGAGTAAGTCTGTGTGATCACAGAACATGGAAGAAGGGTGGTGTGTGACTTGTAAGACTATGTTATTACAGAAAATGTGGCTTCTGTCTTGGTTGTGCTCATTCTCTGTTGTGTGAACCGCTCTGGGTGACTATCCTGCTGTTCAGCAGCCCTCTGAAATATTCTCAAGGGCAAGAAAGTGAGACCTTGTGACAGCAACACCAGTGAGGAGCTGGAGCTTCCAGCTAATGCGACGTGAGGGAGCCATCTGGGAACCAGAGTTCTAGACCTAGTCAAGCATTCAGATAGACTGCAGCCTTTGCTTATCATGTGTCACAAGACCACAGCAAAAAAGTCAAACCTGTTGCCATCAAGTTGATTCTAACTCATAGAGACCCTGTAAAGCAGAGCAGAACTGTCCCACAGAGTTTCCAAGGAGCATTTTGGTGGTTTTGAACCGCTGACCTTTTGGTTAGCAGCTTAATGTTTACTGTGCCACCGGGATTCTGTAGTTTTGGCCCAGGCTGTTTTGTGTCTCGTGTCACAAGACAACCTGGGCCAAAACCACACAGGTAAGCAAACTTCTGGACTGAAGAACATTAGACATTTTGTGAGACAATAAATATTCATTGTTTTAATCTGTTAATTTTTGGTAAAATTTTTTCTGCAACAATCAATGACTAATACACACATTCACTTGTAAACCACCTGTCTTATTTACCCCATTTAGCTGGAAGCAGAAGACAATGAAGAAAGTTTTGATTGATGATTACAGTTAGAAGTAAGTGATTCTGTAGACATTTATCAAGGGCATTAAAGCATATATAGAAATTATTCACAATTAGTGTATAATTCTCTTAGGTACTGGGCAGGAATATGCCTTTATTATATTACTGACAATAATTAAAAAGCAAAAAATACAAAATACGAGGAAATGCAAATTAGTTTTTTGTGACAGAAAGACAGATTGGTGGTTCACTTGAGATGGGGACAGTTGGGGAAGGGATGAACAAGGTGTAAGACGCTAATGGACATATTCACTAGCTAGATTCTGCTGATGATTTTACCAGTATAACCCACTATCACCAAGTCAATTCTGACTCATAGCAACCCTATAGGACGGAGTAAAAATTGCCCTATAAGGTTGCCAAGGAGCAGCTGGTAGATTTGTGCTGCTGACCTTTTGGGTAGGAACCAAATACCTAACCACTGCACCAGGTCTCCTTTTACAAGTATATATATATATACATATATAAGTCCAAACTTAATCAAACTATACACTTTAAACAGTCTGCTTTCGGTTTGACTTCAACAAAGCTGTTTTTAAAAATTTATCTGATTACCACATTCACAATTTGCCTAGAATCAAATTGCTATGATTTTCAAGTTACTGGCTCCAAATGAAGTTGGACCTTGTTACTGCGAAATTTGGGAAGCTGAAAAACCAATATTTTTATTATATGTTGTTCTACCCTTCTGACACTGAAACAGTCTCATGAGATGTCATGACACCATTGACCAATTTTAATCAGAATGCTATAACAGTCATACATAAAATCTTTTCAAAATGATAAAAAGTGATATTAAACATGTTGAGTAATAAGAAGAAAACTTGGTATCATGTCCCCATGTGGTCTTGGTCTCTGCAGTTACGAGAAAAGTGAGTACTTCAGATGATGGAGGTGAATAAATCTTTGAGTAATGATTTTTTGAGTTTATGAAATATTCTGTGATACCCTCACAAAACTTAGTGTTCTAGTCTTTTTTTTTTTCAGAAGAAAATACTCTTTAGCCTTTTAAATCTTAAAGAAAAAAATTAAAGATACATTTTCTACTTTGGATTCATAATTTTTCACCATAGACTGAGGAAAAATTACCTGGAAGAAAATCATATCTTATAAAGGGCCACATGTAATTCTTAATTTCCTAAGCCAAGAAAAAAAATATGACACGAATACCATTGAAAGATTTAATTTTTTTTAAAACATCTTCCATATAGATGCACAAAACATGACTTAATGAAAGGTCACCAAAAGATGCTGCAAAAGCAACGATTTGTCTGGTTATGAAGCACCACAATATAATACCACGCCATGTATACACACACGCACAATTATCTCAAGTGGGAAACTCTGGGGGCACAGTGGTTAAGCGCCGTCTGCTTATCAAAAGGTGGCAGTTTGAATTCACCAGGTGCTCCTTGTCAGAGCAGTTCTATGGGGGCAGTTCTCCTCTGTTTTATAGGGTTGCTATGAGTCAGAATGAACTCAGGGGCAGTGGGTTTGGTTTTGGTTTGTATATGATTTGCTTCCCTAGTAACATTTAACCTATTTTAAGGATATCTGATATAGAACTTTTGAAATTAGAAAGTAATGTGCTTTTATACTTTATCCACATAATAATGTAATTAACTATTTAACTTACAGTTAGTAAATGTTTAAAATACAGTATTATATATTTTGGGGGTTCATACTGTATCAATCATCTTCTAGGAAGCTTAGGTTTTCCTCTTTCTGATCCTATTGCTCCCCAAACATCCTGTCCATCTTTTTCTACTTATAACTATTATTTTAATTCTATAATTATGATTTTACTGTAATCTGCTTTCTCACAGTAACATCCCAATTTTCAACAATCTAAAATTTATGGCTGGTTTTCCAGCATCTCTTGGAGGCCTTTCATTAAGTCATGTTTTGTGTATCTATGTCGAAGATCAATGTTTTTTAAATAAATAAATTCTTCAGTGATATTTATTTTATATCATGTTTTTTCTTGGATTAGGAAATCAAGAATGAAATGTGGCCCTTTATAAAATATAATTTTCTTCCAGGTAATTTTTTCTTAGTCTATGTTGAAAAATTATGAATCCAAAGTAGAAAATGTATTTTAAATTTTATTCTTTAAGATTTAAAAAGCTAAAGAGTGATTTTTCCCAAAAGGTCTATGATTTTTGTAGTATTTCTATCACTTATTCATCGGTTATTTCTAAGAGGGTGGTTTAATATAAAAGGCTTCAAGATTTTATTTTCCAATTTGTGCTATACAACGGGGCATGACTGCCCCAGCATGCTCAGCTATTGCTAACTAAGAAAACCAAGGAAAAAACTGGGCTGCCACTGTTGGCAAGTGAGGAATAAGCTCATAGTCCCCAGATCTAATATTTTAAAGAAAGATGCAAATTTGGACTACTACATACAATCCTCTAAATCAACCAAGCAATTAAATCCAAGACAGATCTAACAATATACTTTTGGGCAGCAAAGGGCTAACACTTTGCCAACTCTCCTGCACAGACCACTGATGAAAGACAGAAGATGAACAATGTTACAATCAGAGTAAGATTAGTCATGCTAACCTCAGAGCTGCACGTTTTTTGTTTTTTGTTTTTTTTTATTCAGACATCCCTAAAGTCATGTGCCATAAACATCCACAGGGATGCATTTAAATCAACCTTCTTTCTATTAAGGATGTTTTCAAAAGTCCTTTTTTGCGTGATTTATTTTAATATGAAAGTGATCTGAACATAAGCAAAGCCATAGCTCACATTTTCTTTTTAAATGACCAGGAAGAAGAAGTGCACAGATTTCACATTTACGAACTCTTTGTGATTTAAGTAAAGAAACACACATGCTAGGGTCTCCTGCTGTTAAAGCTCAAAAGTTATTTAAATTTTCCTTGCACGTGACTCCATCTATTGACACAGTTTAATTTCTTTCTTTTATTTTACCTTATGTTTGTATGTTTGTCACAAGAAAGGCTATAGGTCTGCACATGACCCTGGTTGGCAGAAGCCCTGCTCCAGGAATGCATGCCAGCCAACGTCTGACTCAGAGTCATTTGCGACTACTTGTGGCTCTATTAATTTCACGCTGATTACTTTGACTTCATATGATTTTTAGAAATTTAGGACTCCACATGGAATTTTCAAAAATTTCATTGCCTTATCTTCTCTAAATCACACTTCCTATATTTTTATACTTGTGGCTTCAACGGAAAATTGTATACACAAAAAATTTTATTTGACGGCACTTGGCTTATTGATTCTTTTATATTTGTTAGTATAAGAATATAAGAATACTCTGTGGGGTCTTTAGGAATGACCAACAAGGATAATGAAGAATGTCTATATTTAGAAGGCTGAGCACTTTAATTGGAGGGTTTTTACACAGCAGGGGAAAAG
This sequence comes from Heterohyrax brucei, assembly GCA_028571685.1. Taxonomy (NCBI): domain Eukaryota; kingdom Metazoa; phylum Chordata; class Mammalia; order Hyracoidea; family Procaviidae; genus Heterohyrax; species Heterohyrax brucei. The sequence continues at coordinate 96,636,906 of CM053141.1, read as the reverse complement.
ACTGCCAGAAGCCCCCATTAGCACAGCCCGGGATGAAGGCATTTAGATGCTCGAGCTCTGACTCACAGCTGCCAAAGGAGTGCTCATCACACACACCTGAAGCTGACATTATTATGAAAAGGAGAAAATAATACAAGATACAATGAGCTACTCATTAGTATCCACAGAGCAGGGTTACTCTTTTTGAAAAAGCAATTATTTAACAAAAAAAATTTATGTTGAGAAAAAGCAAATTTAATAAAGACAAATCATTGAAAGATCAAAAACTTAAATTGAGCACTGACACACATGGCTAAGATGTTACTGTTCATGGAAATGTGATGGCCAAATGAGTGGGGATACAGGAAATGTCTAGTACACGGAATGTTAATTATTCAATCTTAACTGCCGAAAAATGGCTTTACATTTGGGTGTGGCCACTCCACTTGAAGGACTTGTTGGCATCCCAGAGTGACCTCGCTATGGATTCATTTCCAACATCGGCCACACCTTGTTCAAAAGACAAATGACTCATAAGAGGACACAATCCAAAATGTGACATTCAGCATTTAACTCACTAGTGATATCCCAGATGTTGCCACAGTTTCTACTGTGAGAAAAATAGTAGACAATTAAAAACCAGGGTTTCTACATTTCATGGGAATAAGTTATGTAATAAGAGTGAAAATAAAGTCAGATAAGGTAATGAGAAGAAAGACCACAGCGGGGTTTTGAAATGTGTGCCAACTTCAATAAATGTTACTCAATATTTGTTCACTTAACAAAAATAAGACGAACATAAAAAGTGAAAATGGCTAGAACAGAAAGGAGAAAACAAAAGCTTCCAATGCTAAAGCTGACTAAGCAAGTCTGTCCTACAGTGATAAAAACACCATATGTAATATCCAACACCAAGTATCTATTTGTTTCATTGAAAAAAGACCAATTACAATAGTTTTTTCCTCCAACATCCACAGGCATACTTATAAGTGTTTTAATACACATTTCAATTTTTGCCAAGAAGATATTTTTAAATATTTAAATTAGCCACCAGAAACTGTTATTACATTTTTTATTATCTTAATCACTCATTTATTCAATATGATGCTATATCCTGATCATCCAAAAACAAAAAAAAGCTCCATCTCTGCTGCATTATGAGCTCACAGTACTATAAGGGGCAGAAACCTGCACACATTTCTGTTGAATAATAAAATAATACTATCATAAAGTTAGATGGGGGTCAGTTTTCTCTTGGAGTTCACTTCCTTTTAGAGGGGAAAAACAAAAAGAGTCTAATGCTTTCAAGTTCTAGTCAAAATAAAGCAATTCAACAGATCTCATGGACACCTAAGTTTGATAATGTAATGATCTTTCTACACAGACATGATTTTAAAATAACTGAAGCAGAAGATAATACTTAACACGATCAAAATAGTAGAATTTGAGGCACGAAAACCAAAAGCTAAAGAATTCGTTTGTGTTTGCTTTTGTAACCTCCTTCAAGTCACAGCATGTAGGGTACTGCCTATTTTATACCTGTATCTAAGCTAATCCTAGGTTTGCTTTTTTCTACATAAGTGAGAAAAAATCAGTACCTATGTCTAGAATGCTGAATTTTATTTTCAAAAATCTGTGGCGTGAAAATCTTACCCTGAACTATGCAACTAAAGGAAGTAAGTGTTGGCTGGTTAACAATGTTTAATATTTTAAATTATATAAAAAATGATAGATGAAGTATGGAATCAAGAGGGACTGAATTATTATAACAACATGTTAATTTTAACTTTTAGGTTTCTACTTTAAAAATCACATCAGTCATTTTTAAAAATCTTACTCAAATTTTACTTCTTGTCTACCCGACTTGACGGCACTTGGCTTTGGCTGGCTACAATTTCCTGGCCTTAAAGACTGAAACAAATACAACCTAAACTTGAATGAATTTATGTAATGAGTATATACTGAGTGCTTATTCTTGACCAGGCACTGTGCTAGGCAGTGAGTGTGCACACACATGCATGTGCACGTACAAACACATACACACACACAGAGCAAACCTGTTATCGCCAAGTTAATTCTAACTCACTGCTAATATATAAGACAAAGCAGAACTGCCCCACAGAGTTTCCAAGGAGCGCCCAGTGGATCTGAACTGTCAACCTTTTGGTTAGCAGGCACACCCCTTAACCACTACACTACAAGAGTTTTCAGTGAGTACACAGTGGCGATTAAAATAATAACAGTCCCTGTCCTTATAGAGTAAGCGTACCATCTCATGACAGAAACAGAAATAAAAAATTAGCCACAAAATGCTGAGTTCCCCAGTAGAAAGGAAAAATGAGCGGAGAAAATGTTGTGTACTAGGGGAGGAAAAGTATTAAGTACAGAAAAACAAAGTGATCAAGGAAGGCCTCCGTGGGAAGGTGACATTTAACCTGATCCCTCAAGCAAAGGAAGGAATCTGCAATGTGAAGAGCCAAGGATTAGGCAGAAGAACATTCCAGGCAGTGGCAACAGCACCCACAGAGGTTCCAAGACAGGGAGTCTTCAGGGAACCAAGTGAAGGCCAGTACAGCTGGAGCCCACTGCGGAGCGGGGAGAAAGCCGGGGTGGCAGCAGCAGATTGGAGACGCAGGTTGCAGCTGGCCGTGCACCCGCAAACAGGCTATATGAAGAAATAGGAACCAAAATGGAAGAGCAGCGTGAAGCCGCTAATGCATTTTGGGAGACATGCACAATGCCAGCTTTTAAGCAGACATCAAAGTGGGAAGGAATTAAGAGTGACACAGGCAGACCAATAATAAGCCTCTTTCAGTACAGACAATATGATGGTAGATTAGACAAAAGGTAGATTTTGGATAGATTTGGAAAATGTACATTAAATCATGGTAAAAACCAAAGGTGAGACCAACAGATCTTGGTAATGGATTTGATAAAAGCAGAGGAAAGAATAAACAGTGCTTGAGGAACTCAATTAATGATGAGCCCAATTACTGATACATGGAAGACTGTCAAAGGAATGGATTTGAAGGGAACGTCTGGGCATGTTAAGAATGAGATTCATTTGATTCCAAGAGTTGCCGTCAAGGGTCAACAAAACCTACAGGACCAGTGCTTCCAAGAGGGGGTTGCAGCACAGGTGAAGAGTGCAGATCACAGGCATACAAACGGTACTTGAAGCCATGGCTAACGATGAGGTCATTAACAGAGAGTGTGCAGCAACACTTCTACAATTTCAGCATGCAGAAATATTGCCAGGAAAGATTTTTTTTTTAATACGACTGAATGAAAATGGACATTCCCCTACAAATTTCCATGCCCACCTATATGCAGCTCCCACTGCTCTCCCTGCCCAGTGACAGCACTCTTCCTCTCCACTTCATACATGTCTTATCCTCCCAAGCATCTCCTACCCCCTTCTCTCCACCCATCCCCCCACCTCCAGTATGAGATCAGCAGGGTAACATCTTACAGATGCTTAGAACCATAAAGTGCAAACATGATGTGGTCACTGTGTTGCCAAATCCAATCCATTCCTGTCCGAAGAGTTGAACTCCACTATGATTTGTGGAGAGGAGTAGCATCAGGGCCAGGAGCCATGCTCCCAGGGGAACCATGAGGCCCCTGGACCATCAGTTGTGGTCTTTTAGTGGAGATCTCAGTGTGCACCCTTTTTTATTCTTGTGTTGCCAGTGAGACTCAACTTTGTGAGCTCCATCACAGCTATCACTGGTGGTGGTGGCTAGGCACCATCCAGTTCTTCTGGTCACAAGTCGATATTGTCACCCATTCACGTGAATCTGTCTTCTGGGTTCTCTTTCCCCCACGTTGTTTTGGTCCTTGGTGATCATCAGTTCCTGCTGAGTTGGAACCATTTGCTGTACCCTCAGAGGGCAGCTTGGGCAGCTTTTAAGACCCCAAATGCCACTTGCCAATGTGAGGTGCAGAAGGCTCTCTTAGCAAAACGCTAGTTGTGCCAATTGGCCTTGATTTCTTGCCTGGGGAGATTTTCTGATTCAGGAGGATTAAATCTGCATTTTTATTAAACTCCCCAAGTAGGTCTTACCCTAGTACCATTTTGTTAAATATTGCTAAGCCAAAAAATGAAATGCACTGCCCTTGAGTTGATTCTGACTCATAGCAACCCTATAAGGCAGAAAAGAACTGCCCCACAGAGTTTCAAGGAGTGCCTGGTGGTTTTGAACTGCTGACATTTAGGTTAGCAGCCATAGCGCTTAACCACTGTGCCACCAGGGTTTCCACATAGTGCCAAGAGATCAAAAACAGAGAAATTCTAGCAGTTAGTAGCTGACTAGAGAGGAAAAGCTAAAGAAATCAAATCCAGAGACCAACCAGAAGAGAGTGGTCTAAGCCATTTATACATCTTCAAAGGGAAAAGAAGAAGTGCCTTTCGGGGACTGAATTGTGTCCACCCAAAAATATAGCCATGTGGCTGGGCCATGATTCCCAGTATTTTGTGATTGTTCTCCATTTTGTGATTTTCCTGTGTTGTGTGTTAAAGGATTAGGGTAGGACTGTAAATCCCTTCATAAGATTACCTCCCTGCTCCACTGTAAAGAGAGCTTCCCTGGAGTATGGCTTGCCCCATCCTTAATCCTTTCATCATACAAGAGGTAAAAGGAAAGACAAGGAAGCAGAGGATTGGGAACCTCACACCACCAAGAAAGCAGCACTGGGAGAAGAGTGAGTCCATCACACCTGAGTTTCCTGTGCCAAGATGCTCCCTGGACAAAGACTGATGCAATACCAGACTTTCCTCCAGAGCCAAGAAGGTAGAAAGCTCCGTCCCCTGGAGTGGACATCCTGAATTTGGACTTGTAGCCTACCGGACTGTGTTAAAAATAAAGTTTCCTTTGTTAAAGCCATCCACTCTCTGGTATTTCTGTTAGAGCAGCACTAGCTGACTAAAACAGTGCCTATTAGTTATTACTAACTAGAATCTGGTCAGTGTTCCTTTGAGCAAGTTCTATTAAAAAAATGCCAAGAGAAGGTCTCTGGAGCAATAGGGTGGTACAAGCACTCAATACCGTTCAAAGAATGTACCTTTTGTCACTCTAAGAAAAACATATGGGCAAGAGTAGCAACTATTATTGATTCATTTGAAGTATGTTTACTCATATAAAGTAGAAGGTCAGCAAAAAAGACCATCAAGAAGGTGGACTGACACAGTGGCTGCAACAAAGGGTTCAAACACTGCACTGATTCTGAGGACGGCTCCGGGTCAGGCAGCACTTCATTCTGTTGTACATGAGGTCAGTATGACCCAGAACCATCTCGACGACACCTAACAACAACATAATACATACTGCTATACCAAAATCAGGAGGGGACAATGTGAGATGAATACTGGCCATGCAAAAGTTACTTTATTACTGAGGGCAGAAAATGAGTAACTTTACTGCCTTTCCTTTTACATGCCTTTTCTTTATATGTATCGATTTAAGCCCTAGTATTGGTTTAAGCTCCTTAAACAACAGTCTGCAAAAGTACAGTCAGAGAAATTACGAGGCTGAATCATTTCTATCACTTGCTCTAATCCTACAGTCTGCTAGCACATCCTTCTTTAGCACGCTACATCTCCACGCTACTTCAGCAACTTAGAACAGTCACCATTCAGCCCTCACCTTGTCAGACAAACCAATCTTCAGAACTCTCCGTCTGATTCCTTTCAAAACATCTCATGTGTCACTGAAGCCTGTGTAATAACTGAGGAGTCCTCGATGGTGCAAATGGTTACGTACTTAGGGTCTAACTAAGCAAAAGGTTGGTGGTTTGAATCCATCCAGAGGCACCTCAAAAGAAAAGCCTGGCAATCCAGTTCACAGCAACTAAACACCCTGTGGAGCATAGTTTTACTCTGAAACACATGAGTTGGAACCAGTAGCAACTTGTTTTTTTTGGTTTGGCATGAAACCAGCTGATCCATAAAATTATGCTGATGGGTTTTGTTATTTCCTGCAAATTTTCATTTTTTAACAGGAGCTTTCTGGGAGGCAAACTTATTTTGAAAGAGTCACACTAATGTTGGCAGAACTCCTTTGCCATTATGGAGAAGATATATTAAGAATGGAGAAGACATGTTAAGTATGGAGAGGATAATTTTACTATCCTCAATCAACACCCCACAGATAGTTACCCATTTCACTTATTAAGTCCTGACAGACATATTAAGAGTGTTTAAGTTAACCATCTGGGAGAAGAGATTAAAACTGCTTCAGAAAGCCGACTACATAATACGTGATAGCTGAAAGAAGTCTTGAACAACAAGCACATCTATGAGTCTGCCTTGTGAAAAACTGACACAAGGCAAAAGATTTTCTTCACCAAATAATAAAGCTAGCAGCAGTCCTTAAACAAAGAGTTTAATCAATCAATCACCAGATACCAGGCAATTTACACAAATGTGTGGAGTAACCCAGATAGAAAACATGGGGTCCTGAGTTCTAGGGACAGCATTTAAATTTGATCTACAGAAAATACCATGAGATCATACACACCACAACTGTGAGCTGAACTCAACCTACAGGACATCAGTGTCCTCACACTAACTTTCCCATGTCACTGTGGAACTGCAGTAAGAGCAGGGACTCAGGGTTTTACCCAAGATGTGGGGTTTCCAGTTTTAAACCAGGGCAGTCCCAGGCAAACTAGGACAGTTGGGTCACCTTAAATCAAGAAAATTATTGCTCTATGTTTTGGAATTGGGGAAACAAAGCATAATGACAATTCGGAGTTTAGTGTGTATACAAAAGGTAAAACTGGTAGTTTTAATCAAGAAAAGTTATCAGGCAGGTACAAGGAAAAAAGGTAGAAACATCACTAAAACAGTCTCCAAACAGTAGTCAGAGTGGTAAACCAAAGGCAGTCACTGTCACGGAACTTCGTATATGTCACTAACTTTATCTGTTCAATATTTCACCCCAAAGTACAAATGTATTAGCAGCCCTTGAAAGCCCATGATACTAAACGAAAGGAGGTAGGGACAATTCTATTACCCATTTGTGCTGAAATCAACATTCTTAAGTCAAATGTGATGACTGCTCTATAATTTAAAAACAACACGGTACATTTCATAAAGTGTATATAAAAAAAAACTGATGAAAAAATAGATTGGGTATCTAGAAAATCCCATTGCCAATGAATTGATTTCAACTCAGAGTGATCCTATAGGACAGAGTAGAACTGCCCTGTAGGACTTCTAAGGCTGTAAATCTTTTCAGAAGGTGACTGTCTCATCTTTCTTCCAAGAAGCAGCTGGTGGGTTCAAACTCTCGACCTTTCAGTTAGCAGTCAAGTGCTTTACCCACTGCACCACCAGGGCTCCTCCTCTACACCTAACTAAAAACCAAATCAAACTCATCGCCACTGAGCCGATTTCAACTCACAGTGACCATGTACAACAGTAGAACTGTCCCACAGGATTTCCAAGGAGTGGTTGGTAAATTCAACCTGTGGAGCTTTTGGTTAACAGTAAAAGGCTCAACCCCTGTGAAAAATTCTAAAATCAAATAACATGGCTGGTTTATAATATAAAAACAACAGGACACATTTCATCAAGTGTGTATGAAAAATGATGAAAAAAATACCTTGGTTGTCTACAGCAGTGGTTATCATCTTGGGAACTGTGCGCCCCAGGGGATGCCACAGACACGTGGCAATGTCTGGCAAATTTAACATGTATAAGCAAGTAAGCAATGCATCCAAAATTTTCTTGAAATATTTAAGTGGAACATATTATGAAGAAGAGTTTTGTTCTTTTTATTTTTTAATAAAATCTATAATGAAATATTCTGGGAAAAAATGAGTCAGAGGTAAGTTATATTTACAGCTCCATCAATTCCTCAACAGCAGACTAGGCAAGTTTATCTCTCCATTTGTAAAATGGAAATTAAAGAGATACAACATTTCATTCTCAATAGAGTGCACAATAATACTACCACTTCCTCTCTTGCCTTCAGAGACAAATGAGACAAACACACACACAAAATGCACTGTAGAGTTTCGTGAAAACTAGTTTCAGAAGGAAGAAAAATCTTTTAAAATATTATACTGAAGGAAAATATATTTAATTTTAAAATCTATAAATAGCTTTCTTTGTTAAGAGGAAAATATTAATGAAAAGATAATCCCCTTACACACCTATAAAGAAATCTGCAATTTTCTTTCATGCATAAAGTTTAGAAGTTCTTCAGCTGGCTTCATTCTTAGTCTATCTTCTAGAGCAAAAGATGAGTACGCCTCACATTTACTACTTGTACATTCTCTTTCTAGTCTCTACAGATTTATTTTTTGCAATTTGCATCAATATTGTAGGGGCCAATGAGAATCTTTACAAATTCTAAGCAACCTTCACACAGAGAACCCAATCTTCATCCAAGACTGTGACCTGCTAGTCAAAGTCCACCCTTGATAAGTCATCCAGTGGGATGAATTTTATGGAAAAATACAAGATAAAAAGATAGCAAAACCAAAAACAGCTAAGACTTTTAATGAAGGCTTGTGATCAGCCAAGCCTATTAAATGGTAGCACATTTAATGAGTACTTAAATAATATTACCGACAGTTCAATTATTAGACCCCTTTACTACCAAAAAAAAAAAATTCAAAATAACAGGGTCATAATTTCCGGCAATATTGTTACAAGTGTCCTAGCCTTAACTGCTTTCTTTTTCTCTCTCTCCCCCTTCAATTGATTAAGCTAGAAATAATGAGCAAAAGTGAACTCTTCCTGGAACGCATCATTTAATTTCTTTTGAAAAGTGACAGAAATACCAAATTGCAACTGCAGAAGTGGTATACAACAGCTTCTTGGCAAAGTACTGAGGTAGGAACTAGGAAATACAAAATATTCCATCAATTATCAACTAAGGATGAGACGCACAATGAAGCACTTCATGTTGCTATTTATCTTGCTGTCTGATTTTGTTAAAATAGAGACGAAATATTATCCTGCTATGAAGAAAAGAACAAATCACTAAGCAGATAGTTTAAGTTTTCCCAAAGAGCCGCAGCAGGTGGTACTGTAACAGTATTTACAGAGCAGTGGGCAGCTAGTGGGCTGACTAGAAAAGGTCATCGCTAAGATGTCCATTCTATGAGTTTACTTTTGAGGGTAAGAGAATACTACTAACAACTAATGTCATAATTTTGAGACTACTCCCACATTCTGAAATACTACCAATAAGTTCCAGAACACAGATATAATAGGATGGTAGTTGGTGTTGTTAGCATTTTACAAACTGTTTTTGTTTGTCAATAATTACATAATGCTCAGAAAACGCTGAGCCGGGAAGGGACTCCATGATGGGCCTTACTTGCACCCCTACTGACCCTGTCACTTCTCTGATAGTGAACTTTCAAAGCCTGTAAAATTCCAACTTTTAAATCAAGCTTTCAGTGGTCTCCCATAAGCTGATCTGAATCTGTTTTCCAAGCTTTTCCCCCAAATCCTCACTAAAGGACTATGCATATCAGTCTCCAGGCCCTACTCTGCGTTTGCTTAGACATCCTGTATTTCACAAATCCAAGCTGTCAGTGATGGGATTTTCTTGGCTCCTAAAGCTTTATTCCCACTGATAGGTACCCTCAGACTCCAACTGTTCTAGTTTCATCTCTCTGACTAATGTGTTCAGTACATTCCAGAAAAACAGAACAGTAACTGCTACAGATAACATGTATTCACGTTACATATATTAATTCACAGGCACACACATTTGTACAGTTTAGTGATTTTAGAAGACAATCAGGCTCACAATGGCTCAAATTTTAGCCCTTCTGCTTCACAGCTATGGTACCTTGGACAGATGACTGAATTCTGTGAGACTCCATTACTCTCCAAAAAACGAAGTTAGTTTTTCATAGTAATTAGTTATAATCTTCTTTACTCCTGTTAAATTGGTTGTAATGTCACTGATCTCATGTCACTTCTTAATTTGGTTATTTGCCTCTTTGTTTTTTTTAGCCAGTGGTATGTCTATTTTACCGACTCTAAGAAACAACTTCTTTGATTTTGTTGATCCTTTCTATTGTTTTACCATTTTACATTTCAATTATTTCTGCCCTGATCTTTGTTATTTCATTTTTTCTGGCAGCTTTTGGCCTCTTTTGTTCTTCCTTTTCTATTTGTTCAATTTAAGTTAAGGATTTTGAATCTTCTTTTTTAATGTAAGCATTCTTTGTTGTGGTTTTCTCTCTCAGTACTGATTTAGCTGTGCCCTAAAGACTCTGACATGTTTTCATTTTTGTTTGATACTAGGAACTCCTTAATTCCAATTTTGATTTCTTCTACGATCCAGCAGTTATTTTTGAAGTCACGTATCATTTAGTTTCCATATTTTTTTCCTGTTGATTTATATCTTCAGACCATATGGTCAGAAAGGATGTGTTGCATTATTTTATTTTTATTTTTTATTTTACATTTGTTGTGACTTGTTTTGTGTCCTAGCATACAATGTCTTCTAGAAAATGATCCATGTGTGCTGGAGAAGGATGTGTTCTTTGCTGGTGTTGGGTGGAGTGCTCTTTATGTGTCTATTGTAGACAGTTAGCTTATGATTTTATTTAGGTTCTCAGTGTCCTTAGCGATCTTCTTTTTAGATGTTCTATCTTTAATTGAGTTGTGTGCCAATGTCTATTTCTCCTTTCATATTGGTCAGTATTTGTTTCATGTATTTTGAAGAACTGCTATTAGGTACATATATTTTTACCTGATGGTTGACCTTTATATTATTATGCAGTGTTAAGGAGCCCTGGTGGCAAAGTGGTGAAGAGCTTGGCTGCCAGTTAGAACTTACCAGCTTCCATAGGAGAAAGATGTAGCAGTTTGCTTCTGTAAAGATTTATGGCCTTGGAAATCCTACAGGGCAGTTTACTTTGTTCTTGATGGTCACTAGGAGTCAGAAGTGACTCAGTGTCAGTGGCTTTGGTCCTTTATCTTCTAAAATAGATTTTGATTTAAAGTCTATTTTATCTGTTATCAGACTCTTGCTCTTTTTTGTTTACTGGTTTCACGGAATATTTTTCTCCATTCTTTTATTGCCAGTCAATTTGTGTCCTTACGTGTGTTCCCCACAGACAGCAGAAGGACAGATTCTATCTTTTCCGTTTTGCTTCTTTTTAATCTGTTTTGCTACACTCCGCCTTTTGCACAGGGCATTTAGACCACTTACAGTTAACATTATTACTGAACACAAAGTGGCTACCTTGCTCATTTTTGGTTTTTTGAGTCTTCTGTATTTTTTTGTTTTTTATTTAATTTTCTATTTTTGGATTTGTCTGCTTTCTTTTGATGAGCTTTTTGTTTTCTTTCTCCTAAATGTTTTTTATCAAGGGCCTGCTTAGTGTTTACCACATGTTATCACCTTGCACAACTTATAACAATGCTTGATATATGAGTTAACATATGAGCTCAGCAGAATAGATCTAGTCCTGATATGCTTCACCTTCTCCCTGTGTGTGTCTTCATTAATCAAATTAATCAATAACCACCTTCTATTTGACAAGTTTACTTTGAACTTATTTCTTACAAGCTTGATAGCGTGTTGTTTGCTGGATTTAATTATTGAGTTTATTCCCTGAGAATACTACATGCTTGATCCTTATGATGGCCAGTGCTGGTGTGTTTTTGGTGATCTTTCTCTCTTATCTTTTATTTATCTATTTTTTCTTTTTACAGATACAAGTATTCAATTAATGCTCTTGCTTTTCCATTTGGAATACTCCTTTGAGTAATATTTAAAAAGTTAGTCTGCTGTTATCAGAGTCTCAGAGTTTCTGTGTTTGGGGAGTGTCTTGATATTTTTGAAAGACAGCATTACTAGGCAAAGAATTCTTGATTGGCATTTGTTTTTGTTCAGTATTGTACATATGTCACTCCTCTGCTGTTGGCCTCTAGAGTCTCTGGGGAGAAATACACATTGATTCTTACGAAAGAAACTTAGCATGTTACTTTGAGTTTTTCTCTTGATGCTTTTAGAATTTTGTCTTTGTGGTTTTCAAGAATTTTATTACATTATGGCACTGAATTAATCCTTTTGTGTTTCTTCTAATTGGGATTTGTGTAGCTTTCTCATTTACAAGCTTGGTTCTCCATTCAGGTCTAGAAAATTCTCCAACTGTTGGAAATTTGTTTTTATGTCTTTGGTTGTCTGGGATTCCAGTATTTCTAATGTTCAGTTTTTAAATTTAATCCCACATATCCATTTGAGTTTGTTGGCCTTTCTTTGTTCTTTTCTTGTTTCTCTTGAGACTTGATAAATTCAGATACTTTATCTTCTAGTTCATTTATTCTATCTTCTGTCTGTGATTTTATTGGTGAGTCTCTTTTTTTTTTAATTTAATTGCTTTATTCTTCAGTTCCAGTGGTTCTCTCTTTTTTTTTTTAATGTTTTCAACTTCTTTATTCTCTCATTGTGTTCCTCCATTTGCTTTCTCAACTCCAGTAGTTTGCTTTCTGTGTCCTTTTTGCTTTCTCTAAATATACTTAGTACCACAGTCTGCAAATTTTGAATTCTTTCTGTTCTTCTCTCTTCCTTCCACAGGGTAAATTTCCCCTTCTTCATGTTTTGCTTTTGATTGGTCCTTTTTCTCTTGTGACTTTGTATGTTTTATTATTTTTTGTTGAACTTGGGCTATTTTTTTTTTTTTTACTTTAAATTCTGTATTCTAGTTTTTGTAGAGAATTTTCTGACTGGGTGCCCCACTGACACAGTAGCCAAGAACAAAGCTGGAGCCCACATCTACCAGCCACTCTACAGGAGAAAAATGTGGCAGCCTGACTCCATAAAAACTCACAGTCTGGCAATCCCATGGGAAACTTCACTATACCCCGTGAGGTCACTGAGTCCAAATTCACCTAGAGGCACTAGGCTTTGAATCCTCTCCTGAAAACAGTGTGGGCACTGTTATCCTTAAGTTTTTTTCTTTTTCCAATAAAGATTCAGGAGTTCTGGATGTCTGAACTATGAAATCCAACATTCATGAGGAGGGGGTAGGATTTAGATGGTTGCAGATGTTGATGGTAAATGGCGGAAAACAGCTTTTCAGTGGCAAGGTGGAGGGCTGTTTTTTTCCCTCGTGAATGTCCCTGCACGGGCTCTCCAGTGGTGTCTCACTGTGGCAGGGAGTCATTCATATCCCTACGTGTTGTCCATCTGGCTGAGGTATTCCCCTTGCCCCGCTACCCTTGAAGTCCCTTCTGGTCTATCTCAGGACTTGATGAAATTCAACAGCCTTCTCGCACAGGGCCCAGGTTGTCCTTTGCTACCTCTCAATTACTCAGCCTATAAACTCCCACAGCCAAACTGTGTCACCTTAGAAAACCAGACTACAGCTTCCTCCGATGACCTTTCTGCATTCTGTTTGGGGTGCTGGCCCCAAACGGCTGTGATGAGCAAGTGTTCCAGATGTTCAAGGGCAGATCCTCCCAGCTTCTGGGCCTCCTTCTCCTCTATCCCACTTCTGGGCTCACTCTGACTCTCCAACACCTCAGCTGTCACCCAGAGTTCTGAGATCTCAGTCTGTGTCTTTTTTATTCATTGCTCAGTGCCTTAGTTGTCAGGGGACTGAGAGCATCCACACACTTCACCCTCTTGTTCCACCCTCCAGTGTATTCATTTCTTCAATCTCAGGTAGAACTTATGAACAATGGTGAACACAAAGGCTATATATTAAACATATACCTTGGAATTTTCACCATTATCCCCAAAGAAATGGTATGAAGGTACCCTAAAGAACGGAATTCTAACTAAAATTTCAGACTAAATGCTAAGAAACTTTCAGAAACATGTGTTTTAAATTGACACAAACAACATTCCAATGCTGTTCTAAAATACTTCAGTCTTCTAATCTCATTTTAGACTTAAGTGGTAAACAATCTTCACGTTGCTTGCTCGCTCATGGCCACCACTGACGCACACTACAGCTGGAAGAGAGGCCTCTAAAGATTAGGCAATGTGTATTATATATTATACGTCACCAGGCAGCCACTTGTAAACTCCAAAGGGAGTAAATCTAGCATCAGCCACCGAGTGTGAAGCTGAATTGCTTCCTCTTTCCTAGTTTCTCACAAAACTGTTTGAATTCAGCTTCCCCTCTGCCCAACACCAGTTAAATCTGACATAAGTCTATTCTCTCACGTTTGTTTCCATTTAGGAGAAGTGCTTATATTGTTTTTCTCAAGCCTGTTAATAACTTAGAAAAGAGTTACACATGCTGCTTTTCAAACAATCCCACAAACATTTCCCTGTGGTATTTTTAATGTATTTACCAATGTGCTGGGTTTTATGTTTGAGAAAATGAATTCAATAGTAAATTCATATAAAGATAAACAGGATACAGTTTTTATAGTTCTACAGCTGGGTCTTCATGAGTCGGATCCGACTGGATGGCACTTGGCTTTGGCATACCTCGGGTTATCACAATTTCACAGTATGTTTTTTCCTCAATTTTGTCATATGAAGGACATATAAAAAGTACCATTGAATTAACACTTTTACCTAAATTTAAATATTATAATATATAATTATATTGATTTATGCCTATAAGCATCCTCAGCATATGGTTGCAGTACACTATATTTGAAGTAATTTGAAAACTGCGCTTTACACCTGATTAGCTTTTTCCTATTTCCCCACTTCAGCTAATAGCACAGGATTCATCAAGGATACTGTAAGAAAATAATCTTGAAATACAAAATAGCCTTTTTTCATAATGTACAATGAATGCTCCATCTTCTAAAAGGCCTTACTTCAGTGCATTAGCACAAGGCAAAACAAAAACAATCTGATAACCTACTGACACCTTACAGTAGGGAAACTACTCACTTTTCTTTAAGTAGCAGTATAGGATTAGATACTTGGGCTATCTCAGATTAGAACAATTAATACATTTCTAAGAAAAGTGCTTATGAGACATGAAAACACACCTGTGACACAAAATTCTTATTCTAGGAAAACCTGTAAGAAATTCTCATTTTTTCTGTTGCTTCCCCGAACATCTACTCTACTCAGATCTGGAAACTCATCGCCATCTCTTCCAGGTCTGCACCAGAGGAAGCTCAGCACTCCCTAGAGTGGTTTGGCGCTAGTTATTTGTCCCATTCATTATGCAAATGTTTACCTTATGCCTGTTTCACCACTGTACTTAGGAAACTGGAAATTTGTATTTTAGATGTCATTGGTAAACAAACGAAAAGGAATTTTGACCCAAGAGTTTTGGACTTGGAGCTGATTTAAGACTTTCTGGATGATATGATGGTGTGAATGTGTTATATATGTCCCAAAGACACGAATTTGGGGATGCCATCAGATAAAATATTTTGGATTTCAATTATTCAATTATGTTCTCTCAAAATATGTCTCAAGTTGGCTAGGCCATGATTCTCAGTATTATATAATTAACTTCCATTGTGTAATCTGATGTAATTATTCTACGTGTTGTAAATCCTAACTTTTGTGATGTTAATGAGGCAGTATTAGAAGCAGTTCTATTAATGAGGCAGGATACAATCCACAGGGTTAAGTGGTATCTTGGATCAATCTCTTTTGAAATACAAAACAAATTAATCAAACAAGTAGATAGAGGAACCTACTAGAACCAAGAAAGAATATCTGGGGGTACAGCACATCTTTTGGACTCAGGGTCCCTGAGCTGAGAACCTCCTAGACACTGGGGATGATTGATGCTAAGACACATGGAGACTTCCAAAGAAAGCCAAGCCCACAGACGTTGAAAGGATCAAGGCTCTTCCCCTACAGTGTACACAAAAAGCTTCCCTCTAGAGACCACTTGCTAATCAGAACCACCCTGAAGCCTTGCAATCCAAACAGAATATAATCCAATACACAGCAATCCTTCCTGCATCACTAATATTTTCGGCCTATTCCTCTGCCTTAGCTAATGTCTGTATTTCAATTATATGTAGATTCTACTTAGTACCACTTTTCATCTTTCAAAACAGCTTAAGCATTTTCATCTCTATATTTTCCTGACCATACCCTATCACACTTATGCTGTACAGATTTCTAATGTACCTTACAACACACTACTGCAATCATTTATTTACATTTATCTCCTCCCTAACAGACTATAAATTGCTTGCTTATCTTTATATCTGTAGTTCCTAGTAAAGAACTTGATATATTACAGATGACACTGAGTATTTTGCTGAATGGGAACAATGTATGGCTTCTATGTGGTAAGAGATAGATTGAAATTGTGCTTCCACAAAAGTTTCAAGAAAAGGTCCTTTTCTTCTTGCTAATGAAAGAATAGATTTTTCTGCTACTCTGTATAAAGAATGAAACAAGAGGTAGTAGACAGACTTGCTTGCCCTCTTCTTGTCTGTATTCACACAAGAGTCTCCAATAATTAACTCTGGAAAAGTTTTCAGAAGAGCAGTCCTTATTCCTTAGAGTTGAAGATTGCTCAAGTGTAAACTGTTAATACAATATAAGGCCTTTCATTACTGGGTCTCTTGAGTACCTAGTAAAGTAACAACAATGATGGCCAGGAACTGAATTAAAACACTTACAGCCTAATTTCTCTGACTTCCTGCAGTTAATCTCTTCCTAGGATTAATCTCCCAACTGCTCCAGTCTTTGTACCTCTGTGGAGCAAAGACACTGTGTAAGCAATGCCTACACACCTAGATTTACGTAACTGCAAATGCTTACAGTGTTCTTCTAAAACAAATATTTATTGAATGTGTCTCTAGAGGTTTAAAGTAGCCAAGAAAATTAACCAACACTTTTACTTTTCACAAAAGGATTTCTAAAGTTTATCTAGGTAGATAAACTTTAAGTGCAAAGATCTTTATTTTTTGAAGGGTGAGGGGTTGGAGTTTTATCATTGTGAATATCTCATTAAGCCATGTGTTTTTAAAATACCAGGCATTCTAATAAATGCTTTCAACTACTTGTGCACTAAAAAGGCTTCAGGAGTACATATCAGAGAGAATAAACTAGAAACAAAGAGTGATTTCATTACAATTATAAATACGAGCTAAACATGACAAGACAGCACATTCATTATGTCTAGACATATTGCAGTATGTTGTGCTATTTCATCTCAGCCTCAGTTCCAACGTACTATAAATACAACTGCTTTGTTACTTATATCCTTATTGTAATGGCTTTTAGTGATTACTTTGGCACTATAAACCAAAAAAAAACCAAACCCCTGCCGTCAAGTCGGGTCTAACTCATAGCAACCCTAGAAGTCAGAGTAGCACTGCCCCATAGAGTTTCCATGGAGTGTCTGGTGGATTTGAACTAGTGATCTATTCGTTAGCAGATACAGCACTTAGCCCACTACGATACCAGGGTTTCCTTGGCACTATAAACATTTATCAGTTATTAAAATTAGCTACTATCTGGTTTAAAAGACTACATCACAAAAATGTCATTCTTGTAAAGACAGAAACATATTAATTAGGAACAAACATTCTGTATGTTCTGCTGGTTATTTTTTCACTCACCTTGTTCTCAACAGGAAGTTACTACTAACGCTACCTTGGAAACTGGTGGTATAGTAGGTTAAGTGCTATGTCTGCTAACCAAAAGCTCCCCAGTTCAAATCTGCCAGGTGCTCCTTGGAAAGTCTATGGGGGCAATTTTGTTCTGACCTTAGGGTCACCATGAGTCAGACCCCACTCGACAGCAGTGAGTGGGTTTTTAATGCTACTGTAAGAGCCAAATTGTCATCTTCACCTTATATCCACAAGCTTTAGAAACCATAACTGTTGCTATTCAAATCACTTGCAAAAACATCTACTGGAACCTAAGAAGTTGCCTTTCTACACCCATCTCACCACTCCCACGCCACTGCTATGCTTCAACCCTTGCTGTTCTGCTACACACTTTTGAAGGGAGGAAAGCCATACAACAGAGGCTGCAGGAACGGCTTGGGTTTTACTGAAATCTCCAAAGAGAAATCAAAATGTGTTTTAACATAAGAAAATATCATAAAGTTCAAGTAGGATCTATAATGGCCAATAATATTAAGAGTTAAATGGGATTTCAGAGGAAAGTTTGGTATTTTTTTCATCATAACATTTTTTTTTTAAAAAAAACCTAATTGTGAATTGACATGTTTAAATTACGAAAATTTATAATGTAGTTTGTTTATAAGATGTAGGCCACTTTAACATGACATTTCTGTAAGAGTATAAATAATGTCTTTAAACCAATCTTTAAAAAAAAATGAACCCATAATACAGGAAATGCTTAATTTTCATGAGAAAATGATAAGTTAGTTTTGGATTACCAAACAATGTTCTTTAGAGTGGATGGTGCCTGGCTACCACTACTGAACATTTTGATCAAAGGTTCTATAGAAGAATTCTTAGCAAAGAAGGGAATATAAAGAACAGACTTTCAAATTTTCATGGACTCCAGGCTTTCTGGAGCCATTGGGGCTGGATAAATCCCTGATACGACTGCACTGCGATTAACTTGGAAACTTCAACAAAAAATATCCCCTGAAGTCTTAAAACTAAACAAGAATTCAGCTTACCTAGTAAAAAATGTCTGCCTTAGGCAATATGCTCTTTTAAGCACTATCTAGATGCAAACCATGTGGCACAGTGGTTAAGTGCTATAGCTAGTAACCAAAAGGTCGGCAGTTCAAATCTACCAAATACTCCCTGGAAACTTGGTGGGGAACCATCTTTACAGCATGAGTTTGGTTTTGGTTTCTGAATATGGGATTAAAGCAACAATAGCCACTTAAAAGATGAGATAAGAACCTTAGGGGGCAATGAGTTTATGTTAGCAGGGAAGAACTCCTTAGCAAAGGAGGGTGAGAATGGCCACATAACTCGAAGAATGTCAACAATATCACTGAACTTTACATGTAGATAAAGTTGAACAGGTATATGATTTGCTGTGTATGTTCTCAGCAACATTGTTTTTTTTTTTAAGAAAAGAACATTCTTTAGAAGAAAGCCTACCATTCTCTCTAATTCTTTCTTTCACTTACCTAACCAGTTTTTATTGAAAGTTTAATATGTGTCAAGAAGCTTTTCATGGGTTCTAGAAGTACTGCAATAAACAAGACTGGCAATTCCTGATCTAATGGTGCTTAGTTTCGAGTAGGTTTGAAAATTAGGGAGACGGGGAAAGAGGCAGAATATAATAAATAGACAAAATGATTCATATCCTGATATTTGATATAAAGTAAATATAACGGTGACGTGATACGGTGGGGTCAAGGGGCTGCTGAGGGAGGCTGTTTTGAAGTGAAAACATTTATGAAATGAGTGTGAACGAAGTACAGATGAATACAGGAATCAGGAAAACCCTGGGGAAGACCAGTGCGTGTCTGGAGATCCAACTAGAGGCCAGCACCTATGACAGGAACAAAGGGGACACGTTTAAGGAAGTAAAGACAAAAAAAATCACTCCAACTGCTGAGAAGAGAATGGACTAGACAGAAAAAGGTCAGAGGAAAACCTTGGGGAATAACTCAAAGACTATCAGGGAAGAGGAAGCAGGTTTGGTGGCACAATGTTTAAGTTCTCAGCTGCTAACTGAAAGATCGGTTGTATCAAGGGAAAAAAGGCCCCTGATCTGCTCCCGTAACCATCATAGCCTTAAAAATCCTATGGGGGCAATACTGTCATACAGGGTCATTATCAGTCCACGTCCACTCGGTACCACACAACATTATAGAAGACAGATGGCTTAGATAGGGATGATTGTGTTGCAGACTGAGTTGACACAAAAAGATACAACTGGGATGTCCTTGAGGCAATGAAAAAAAAATGCACTTAAATCCGAAATATGGTTAATTTTGTAGGTAAATTTAAAAAAAAAAAAATCCTCACTAAAAGGTTTTCCAAGTACATTTGGGCGGAGAAATTGTACTCAAAAGTTGGCTTTCATTTAATCCGGATTTTTGTATTCCAGAAAGGGGAGAGGGTGTAAGTGGGGCAGTGTGAGTCTTAGAGGTGAGACATGAGGTTGTGGAATTTCTTAGTTTCTATGTCAAGCTGCTATAATCACTAGCAAATGCCATCTTCTACAGACAAAATTTGGCAAGGCATGTATGTGGTTGTTGATATGTGACATGAAAATGTTTCAGTTTGGCAATAACTTTCACCCTTATGGAAGCCCTGGGGGTGTAGCGGTTAAGTGCTATCAGTGCCAACCAAAAGCTCAGCAGTTCAAACCCACCAGGTACTTGTTGGAAACTTTACAGGGTCACTATGAGTCAGAATAGGCTCAGCAGCAGTTGGTTTGCCTTGGTGGTTTGGTTTCACCCTTGTAATCAAAAGGTAGTGCCTGAAACCAAGTCCCTACCTGTCCCTGGCAGAACACAGAATATACATTATGGTATTGAAACAGAACAGGAAGGAAGACAATTGTGGACTACACACATCTAACAAACCTATCAGAAAGATGATTTTTATGACTGTTGTTATTTTGGTTCTCTTATTTATCTTCTGACATAGAACATAATATAAGAAAGAATGGCCTCTAGCCTCAAAGACTTCAAGCTCAGCTAGGCACATAAGCAACTAAATGTAAGATACTCTGTCAATGATAAAACAGCTACACTCAGGAGACACAACTGCCTGTGACTTAAATACATGCAAATTTAAAAATCAATTTTGTTAAGGAAGTATCATTCACTGAAAAGATTTGTAAAATGGAGCAAGATTCCAGAAAGAGTTAAAAACAGACTGAAGCAAGGCCTACTACCATGGTTATTTAGCAGCACAGTAAATATTAAAAGTACAAGAAGTTCTTATAAGAGAAGACCCTCTTTTGTCCTCCATGGAAACAGAGGAGGACTGCAGGGCCAAGTGTTCCCCACGGAAGGGTTCTGAGGCCTCCTCTGTAGGGCTGCTAGGAGGTAGAAGTGACTCAAGGGCAACAGGCGGGTATGGGAAGCTTCCTTTGTAGACAGGTGACAAAGATGCTGAGGGCACGGCATCCGAAGCTGACAGAGCAGGGGCAAGTCACACACCTTATAGTGTCTCAGATACTTCATTTGTAACATGGCAAACAAAACAACAACTCATTGCCATCGAGTTCATTCTGACTCACAGCAACTCTAGAGGTCACAGTAGAACCGCCCCATGGAGTGGCCACGGAGTGTGTGCTAGATTTGAACTGCTGACCTATCAGTCAGCAGCCACAGCACTTAACTATACAGACACACTAATAATAATATTATTTCCTAGAATCTTGTGAAGACTACATAGAATTACACGTCATCAAGTGTTTATCACATTGCCAATAGAGTGTTCAGTAAATAAACATCTCCATATTTTAAAAATGCATGCCTACTTCAAATTTCAAGTGCACATACACACATAAAAACTCACTCTGTGTGTGTGTGTGTGTATATGTACATATTAGATGTACAGATTACATGTATTTGGTTCTTAAGGTTCTAACAATCCATCATAAGCAGAAAGGACACAAACACTTGGAAAATACTCAGACTGAAAAAAAAAAGCAAGCACTTGACTGGAAGAGTATAAACAAAGCCAAATTAACTAGAGTGTCTACAGGATAACACAGACCAACTGAAAAGCCTTTACCAGGCAGCAGGGTGAGGCGTGGTAACAGGCTCCATAATACTGCCTATGTAGAAAGGGTGAGGCAGAAAAAATTGTTATCTTGCTTGAGTTGACTTAAGAAAACCTCAAGAAAACAAGGCTCTAGTTTTGCAGAGGGACTTCAGAAGTTCAGCTCCAGAGAGAAACCCAAAGGGTCTCTGCAAGTCGAGTGGCAGCCACAACCCTCTTCTTCCCTTTCCTTCTGTTCCCCACTCTCCCCCACCCCACCCCAAATATTCACACAGCACCTACTACGGGCCAGGCCTTCTGTTTCCTGCTTTCCTGATTTTCAAACAAGATTGATTAACCTTTGAACAGCTCAGCAAGTCAGGCATTCTTAGTATTGTTCCAACGAAAAACCTGCAACTCAGGGATATTATCCCATTTGTGGTAATTCCGTAACTATGACTTTTCCCCTTATAACTCCATGTTTATGACAGTTACTCATTAAACATCCAAAAAAACAAACTTTCTCATATGCTGATTTTCCCTAGTTGGAGACATCAAAGCAAGTCTTCTAAAAGTCAAGGATAGTTTATGTTTCTGAGGCCGTAATAGAAGATTCCAAACTGGTATTTTCTGGTAAAGTCTGGATTTGCCTCACCAGTTTTCCTAGTAACAAAAGCCATGTTGCAAACATGATAAAGTCCCTGTAGCCTCATTCAGAGTATTACTCACTCTTTCTGTCGCCCTGCTACTTTAGCACTTGGGAAAGTCTGACTTTCCCAGCAGTGTGACCATGAGACTATTTTTGTATCTTGAGCACTCCCTTATTTTCAATTTAATGAGGACAGTCTATGGTTGAGCTGAATTGTGAAAGCGGAGAAAAAAAAAAGTTGGATTTTATCACTGAAAGATTTTCAAACAGGCAAATGTGATTACAAAGGAAAAGGATATACTTAAAAAAATAAATGAAATGTATCTCTTTTCTAGGATTCAACACTCTGATCAATATTTTAGTTTCATTCTATTACGAATGCCAAAATCTAAATTCCCCAAAGCATAACATCAATATTTTTGTTTATACAGCAGAACAGAAAATCATTTGATGATCACTAGTTACAAATATGCTTAACAAGTGATTATAAGTTCACATAAATACCAAAAATATAAAGTTATCACAAAAACTTGGATTCAGTAAATGGAGGATAAAAAGAAAAAAGAAAGTTTAAATCTGAGCTACAGCAATAATCTCCCAGTTAACATGACTAGGCTAAGTGTATCAGCAAGGAGTCACCTGTGTTAGAAATTTAAAAACTTCCAAAATAACCAAAAATACAAATAAAAAACATGAATCAAAGAAAAATGTACTAACCCCTATTACCCTTTCAGAAACCCTGGTGGTGTGGTGGGCAAGTACTACGGCTGCTAATCAAAAGGCAGGCGATTTGAACCTACTAAGAGCTTCTCAGAAACTGTACAGGGCAGTTCTACTGTGTCCTATAGGGTCACTCTGAGCCAAAATCAACTGGAAGGGAATGCTTTTAATTACCCTTTCATTGACTTTTACAGGAAGTTCTCTGTCATGACAATGAAAATACTGAATGAGGGGACAGACTGAAGTCAGGTGTCGAGAGCAGAGCAGAAGACTGGCTGGTGCTTTGGGTCTGAGACCCGGGCCAGCGTCCTCTCAGCAAGTATCGTGTGATTAAAGCCATCAGAGGTGTTCTGTCTTCTCATGTCCCAGCTGTCCTCCTTTTTCACTGTCAAGCTTCTCACGTGTATAGTCTGAAAAAGCCTCTTCCCTTTCATCCCACCCATTCATGTTTATTTTATGTCTGATTTTCCTCATCCTTCTCCCAGGCTTCCAGCAACCTTGCTCTTGCCAAATGTAAAGATGACTTCCACACTAGTTCTCAGTCCTCCTCTGGAAGACTTAGTGTTCACTGTGTTCTAGTGCTCTCTTTTTAATGGTCCTTGTCACTCCATATAGCACAGTGCAGGGCCTGCCAGTTAACTTCCCAAACGCATCCTGGAAAAACTGCTACATACCTGATTACTGAATATCACTATGGTCACCTTCGAAGTACTCACCTTGGGAAGCTATGTCCAATGACAGTGCCTAGTCCATCCTTCAAAGCCATTTTGGAACTCTTTTTCTGGAATGGTCATCAGAGCTGTCATCATATTACCCTTGATGTCCTGAATGTCAACAAAATGTCTTCCTTTCAGTTAAAGAGGAAAGTCACCGAGGGCCAGATCAGGTGGGTGGGGAGGGTGTTCCAATACAGTTATTTGTGTACTGGCTAAAAACTCCATCTCAGACAACGATACAACTAAATGCGCGAACACGCCACTGTGCCACCATGTGCAATGACCCCTCCAGAAAGTTCCAAAATTGCTCTGAAAGCAGATGAGGCTCTGGTGTCAGTGCACAGCTTCCCAAGGGGAGCATTTCCACGCTGACAGTAGCAACATCCAGCAGTGAGATATGGAGCACTTAGAACAATGAAGGTCATGGACTTATCGGGTCTCATATTTAGATATATATATGGGTTATAGAGCCAGACAGGATTTTGTTCAAATCCTTTTCCCTTCACTTTCTACCTAACAAGTCAGGACAGGTCATTGAACCTCTCTTTGTCTCACTTTTCATTTGTAAAATGGGGATGATTACGGTGCCCACCTCAGTGGACTGTATAAAGTATAAATTAGGCAGTACAGAGAAAACACTTATCCCCGTACCTGATCTTGGCAAGCCCTAATGCCATTAGCTAGATTCACAAGTTCTCTACACAACCTGCCTCCCAGAACCCATTTTACAGAGTCAAGGACTTCCCTTTACTGTCGATAACTTCTAAATCTTTACCTTAATGGGATTTAAACTTTAAATCCCTGATACCCAAGGGTGCAATAGGCTCAAACATAGCAATGATTGGGAGGACGGCACAGGACCACACGGTGGCCTACTGTTGTACACATGGTCACTATGAGTCAGAACTAACTTGACAGCCCCTAAGAACAATATCCCTTAAAACTTTCAGCCTTTCCTATTGAAGTCAAATGAAACCACCAGTTTCCAATCACAGTCATCTTAAAGTCTTTTACATCCTTTGGTGACAGACACAGTAAATCTCATTATACCTTTATTCAGGTAACAGCAGATCCAAGTGGCTTAAAGCAGAGACTAGCTTGGTGGCTTTTTGAATTCAAATACTGGTTCTGTCACTTTCTACTGTGTGACCTAGAGCAGTTTACTTAAACCCTTTCTGTCTCAATTTCCTAATCTGTAAAATAGGAATAATATGAGTGCAGTCTTTTTAATGACTTGGAGGAGAAGCAATACTACAAAATGTTCACAGAAAAACAGCGTGCTTTTCTTAATTCTTCTTTCTTCTTTTGAATTCTGTCCCTACCACCACCCACGGCTCACAACCCAACAGAAGCAGATGATGGTTAATGCGGTCCATCCTGTCTCTCTAAATTGATTTCCTTAATTCTAGCTTCTCCTATGAATTAACTCAGTTTTTCCCTTTAATCACATATTGTCAGATAAATCCTCAAAACACCCCTTTCATCCATGATTTTGTACAGTAACTCCGTCAGTGACCCAGTGACCTCCTACAGTTCTCAGACAATATTGATGCAATCACCTCACCTGCAGTCAAGACTCACCTACGTCTCTATGCACATCTCCAGGCCTTACCCGAGTGAGTCTCACCAGGTTCCTTCTTACCTCAGGTCCTTTATTTTTGTTTTGCTCCCTGCCTAGAATGTATAACATTTAAAGAGTTAAAACGCAGCTACACGTTCTTTAAATCTTATACAACCCTGAACAAGCAGGTAGGATTCCATTTGTTCCACGCAGCCTTTGCAGACAATGACCTCTATCCTCAGCCTGTGTAGTGCCATACAGCACAATACAGATGAGATCGTTCACACATATGTTTGATTCTTCCATGAGGTTACTGTTTGATATTCCTGTTTACACACTTCATGTGTGCATATCTTGCTTAGTATTTATCACTGGACAATCCCAATGTGACAGATGAGCTGGAAGTGGTTAAGTTGATGGCTGAATGAAGGTCCTGATATGGGACAGGAAGGGTTCTTTCAACATTATTTTGTTTTAATTTCACTACTTGCTGATTAAATGGGCATTCAAAGTCATGAATGTGATTCTTATTTTTGGCCATATTGATGAACATGGCTAATGTAACTTCAATCTATATTCATATCTGTGCACAGAATTAATCTTTACAGGAATAATAGATGCAGTTCGATACTTCAAAATATTTTTATACCAAGAAATAAATGATCGCTCAACATCACTGAAGTGGGGATATTTGCAAGTTCTTTATAAGAAAGTACGTGGGGGAGATCTGGCTATCACTTCTTTCTAGCAGTTTATTTTATGTCCAGAAACAATACTGAAAGCTTCTACAATGTGTGAGTGCTATGCGAAGGGGGACGGCAGAGGCACGGTCTGTGCCGTGAGTCACACGTCTCCTCGTCTGTGGACCTCCCCTTTTCTCAGTAACTCAGAGGAAAAGAGAGGAAGTAAGAGGGCAGAAGCTTTCCTTTATGGAGGAAAAGGTAAGCATTGTTAAATAGCTTCAAAGACAATAGCAGTTTAAATGAAAGTAAACATTTAACAAGATTTCTTAATGCAAAGCTTTTCATAACAAGGAATACAGGCTGATAGTACGGCTGTAACAGTAACAGGAACAACCACCAAGGAGGCACTTGGGTCATTATCTAGTCAATCTAATGTCTCCGTCTCTGTACTCAGGATCTGAAGATCCTCCCGGGCGGATTGGTTCAGCATCTGCACAGCAACACTGAAGTTCAGGGACACCTCTCTAATCTATTTAAACTGCAGCTAGCCCTTGACTGTACACATTCAGCTGAATGACAACACTCAGTGCTGCTCAAGTTCCCAGCCCTCAGAGCCAGCTCCCATTTCTGTATGTCCTTACCGAGAAACTATTAAATGCTTGTCTCCCATAACAAAAGTAAAAACAACAAAGGATGTTCTCGTTAAGAAGTGATTAATCAAAACTTCCAACTAACGAAAGGCCTATTCCGGTTAATAAACATTTTACAATCTCTTTCTTATTCCGCTTCAGTTGATTAAAATTATGCTGATTAGATAACATGTTTTCAGGCCCTAAACACACAGGGAGTTTTTGTTGGTGTTCTCCACAAATCAGTGTTAGCTGCTGCAGAGAAAGCAGGCGCTGTAGGAGCCAGAAAAAAAACGGCATCTGGGAGCTCACATATCACTGCTGGTCTAGGTCGTGTGCAGACAACGATTCTGAAAATTTCTCTAAGATGTCAGAAGCCCAAAGTTAGAACTCTCTGTAGTAACATAGAATCTTTTGGCACGGTGTCTGAGCAGCAAGGGTATCTGAGAAATAAGCCATTGCAAAATGATTTATTCCAAAACATTGCAGAATGAAGCAGCATTTTGCTCAGTTCCCTTAACTTTTACTAAATTCCAGAACATGTCACTGAATTTTAGAGCAGTTTCTTCTTCCCATCTTTGGGAAGGATGCTACTCATTCAGTGGCCACCAAAAGCCTTAAGTATTTCAATTTTTCAGGTATTCACCATGTTATCTGACTTCACACAATGAACAGATTTGCTGGTAAGTTTAATCATGTTTACACAGATAAATAAGCTTTCAGTTTCAGAAAATGTGTTTAGAGCACACAAACAAACAAAAAACAGAAGGAAAACAAGTATTTCTTCCTTGTTAAGTATTTTTAATCAAGTTAAACGCAGTTCTATCTTATCAACATGTTTTCTGTTAGGAAACTTCTGTTCTTTTTTTAGATTTTCAGAACCCCCACAACAGAGAACCCTGAACCGTAAACTTGTCCTTTGTCCTAACTGTTTACTAGGCTTATCAGGGCACACATGAGTTGGCAATGTGATTCCAAGATAAAAGCCCCAAAGATATAATTAGAGGTTTTTCTGAAAAATATTGCCCAATGCCATGAAAATTTATTTGCTATTTTTCACTGCATATTTGAAGTGATGGATCCATAATTTCTTGAAATTTAATCATGTTCTTATAGATGAAACGGAAAAACTAACTTGACACTGAAGAAAATATACACAATTTGATAAACAATACTGCAAATACAGATCTATCATTCTACAGTGGTATAAGTCTTGTGCAAAACTTCTGCAACATCACTACATATACTTTCGACACCAACAGCACACTTCTTAAAGTTTAGCAAAGCATAAATACATTGATGAAGAATCATTTTAAACCCCTGAATCTACATATAAATGACAGAAAAATTTGAAGGCAGTGATGTAGAAGCTTCTTTACGGTACCTTAATGATGCATTTAGTTCAATTTTGAGCAAAGGAGATAAAAATATAGAGGTAGAAACCACAAATGTGTATCTGCTGTGTTGCAGACTAACACTCTCCAGCCTGGGTAAAGAACAGCTGTAAAAGCATCTCTCAAGGTTGCTACTGAACTTCATCTTTGCTTGAGATTAACCATCAGTCTTGCAAAAAATAAAAAATCTTCTACTGCCACCTGCTGGAAGTCATAGTCTATGATTCTAGAAGATGCTGGAATGACAGCAACTGCAGACTAAATTATCAGAATCCTACGACTTTTAAAGTACAACAGTCTCTGCATTATCATCTATAACTACCGATTTATAAGTAACAAACACAAGACATAGAGTCAAACTTGATTCCATTTAGCCAGACTGCTGACTCACCAGTCTGTCTGTCACACCCCACTGTTCCAAAAGGAAATCCAGGCCTATCACATTTCCATTCTTCCCTTCTCCATAGAAACCATTCAGTTTGATCCTAGGTCAGCAAAAAAATTTTGAAACAGAGCGGTGTTGGCAGACTTATCTCTCACAGTTATTTGTTACCTAAACACTCTGGGTCAGCTATGGAAGCTGTCCTCACTCAGAGAAAGGATCACAGGCCAAGCCTTGATTTTTGAAAATGAGAGATCCAAGACTAAAACTGGAATGACCCCCATTGGCAAAATTCTGTAACTGGAGCAATAAGCATGCTTTTAAAATTCAGAAAGGTTGGCCTCATGTTACACTAGTCAGTTACATACCCTTGGATCTAAGCATTTTTAAAGGTGTTTTCCAAAAGGTTTGGGGGAAATGATACATTCCCTTTAATGTACAGGTACTCTTAAAATCAAAATAGATAGGTAATTCATTTTGAGAAAACAGTACTTTCTATCAGCAATATACCAACTTTTTCCACCAAGAGCAAGCCATAAAAAAAACCAAACCAGATCCACTGCTGTAGAGTCAATTTCAATTCATGGCAACCCTACAGGACAGAGTAGAACTGCTTCATAGATTTTCCAAGGAGGGCCAGGTAGATTGGAACTGCTGACCTTTTGGTTGCAGGCATGGCATTTAACTGCTACAGCACCAGCGTTTCCAGAATCAACTATGGACATTATTTTTTAGCCATTTCATGTCACAAGTCATACATCATATAACTTTTCATGCCACAATGCATCATATATGCTAAAAACACACCAAAGAACATGGATTTGACTAACCACTGTCTCTGAAACTAATGGTATGTATGTACAATGCGAATCAGAAGCAATGGCCCAACATCTAAACCCTGGCTCTTTCTTACACATCCCTAGACATGAGCAAATTTGTCTGCCAGCACACAGAGGAATTGCCTGTAATTCTACAGTGCTATAATTAAGTCTTGTACAAACTCTGCTGCCAAAAAATCACCAGAGTGGGTGGTGAATACAGTCAAGTAAACTCTAATTATGGGAGACGGGTTTTCTAAGATCTTACATACAAGAAGCAAATGCAAGACCAGACAGTTATGATAGGTTACCAAGGCAAGACAAATAACCTTGTCAAATTCACTGTAAGCCTTTTGGTGGGGGGGAGGTAGCAAGTAGTTTAAAAATCTAACCTGGGTCCCTCTGGTTGCAGCCCCACACTTAAACTGTTCTTTGAAAAACACAGTTAATGAAATTTAAACATTATCGTGGCAAAAAAGGCAAAAAATCCCAAAGTCTCAGCTAATTCTTCACCTTATATTTCAGTTATTTCGTAAGCTACTGTCCAGAGTGCAATAAGATGTACTTCAGCATTCTAAAAGATAGTGTACAAATTATAAAACTGGACAACAGAATCAAAAGTGCCCCTTTTGTACCCACTCATGTAGCCAACACCCAATCCAGAAGCACAGCACAGAAAACAGCCGAAATAACACCTAAAGTTCTCTCAATATAGTACATTCCAAGGCTTCAAATTAGTTTGGTCTAGTTCAAGTCGGACGCGACTTGACGGCAGTGGGTGGTAGCAGGTAGCAGTCCTAACTCCTGCTGAGAATTTTCATTTCTAACAAGTTCCTGCTAGGAATCAGCATTTCCATACCAGATACACTCAATCAGCATCTGTATTTTATTAAGATCCCAGAGGAGTCCTATGTATACTCTTCTAAGAACTTGTCAGAAACATAGATCCTCAGTAGAAGTCCACACCAGAATAAACAGGTTCAAAGTCCTGGTATACTGTCAGTGTTTACACCTATATTTACAGTCTTAAAGTACATGTGATTATGTTTTTTCCCTTTGTTCATACAAATATCTCTCCTTAGAATGCCATTCTTGTCCCTGTCGATCACGGTGACAGCCTACATACTCACGCTGCAGCTCATACATCACCTCCTCTATGAATGCTTCCCTGCCCTTCACAGAAAAAAAAAAGAACTATTTCTTCACCTGCATTCACAGAGCAATTTATAAACAATCAATGTTCATACTTATCATGCTTACAATAGTTATTTACATGTCCATCACTGCTGTAGACTGTGAGCACCGCTTAATCAGAAAAGACAGTTTCATCTTTTGGTTTGTCTTTTGTGCCTTTAACTATATGCTTTGCCCTGTGCAGTAACGAACGACAGACTCACTCTATTCATTGTACAATGCTT
This sequence comes from Heterohyrax brucei, assembly GCA_028571685.1. NCBI lineage: Eukaryota > Metazoa > Chordata > Mammalia > Hyracoidea > Procaviidae > Heterohyrax > Heterohyrax brucei. The sequence continues at coordinate 96,606,419 of CM053141.1, read as the reverse complement.
CGAAACAATTTTTCAAAAGAGAATGTTCTACCAAGCTGTATTCCCTAATATTAAATAAACTACATGAAGTCTGACAATTAAGTCTGCTTACATAATTGTTCTAAGTGCTATATTCTTCATTGCTGAGTATCATGACTGTCACCTTTGAAGTTCTTCCATTGGGAAGCTATGCACCAATACCAGTGCCTAGTCCATCCTTCAGAGCAGTTTTGGAACTCTTTCTGGAATGGCCATTGTGGATGGTGGCAAGGTGACAAGTGCATGACTTAACTGCATAGTTGTCTGTGAGGGAGTTTTTAGCCAGTAAACAAATAATTGTATTGGAATTGGAACACCCTGCCTACTCACTTGATTTGGCCACCAATGACTTTTATCTTCACCTTAAGATAAAGGAAATATTGAAAGGAAGACATTTTGATGACATTCAGGACATCAAGGGTAATATGACAACAGCTCTGATGGCCATTCCAGAAACAGAGTTCCAAAATTGCTTTGAAGGCTGGATAAGGCACTGACATCTGTGCATGGCTTCCCAAGGGGAGTACTTCAAAGGTGACCACAGTGATATCCAGCAATGAGGTATACAGCACTTTTTGTAGTATGAATTTGTGAACTTAATTGGCAGTCCTCATATTACCTAGACGTTTTAAAATATGTACCACTTTAGTAGCCCTGCATATAAAGAATTTTTAAAGTCACACATTTTATTAAACTAGATGAAGTAAAATATGCTAATAAATGCATATACCTTAGTAATATGTTCAGTATGCATTAGCTGACAACAGGATGATCTGTATAAGAACAGGCTGTTTTCTTGCAAACGATCATTTTGGGTACTTCCCTGAAGAAGGAAGTTCACAAATGCACATTTGGGTCTAATTTTCTCATTTCCTTACACTGCCCTCTGCCTCCCATTCTCCTCCAGAACAAAGCTTATTCCAAGTAATTTGAGATTAAACTTTATTGTACGTTCAGTTTAAGGATCATCGATGAAGAAATACGAACATCTCATGACAAGTTAGAAAACGCCAGCGCTCTCCTACCTGTGTGCCTAAGCTGGCTGCCATCATGTGAGTCAGAAGCCTCGCTGCAAACATGGAGTGCCCGGCACCGAAGACATGGGAAAGAACGGCCAGGCACAGACCTGTGGAAACAACAAGTCCACGCGCAGTTTTACAATCCATGAATCCACCAGCAGCAGCATACAGAAACATCACTGGGACAGTGAAGTCCATGAAGGCTGTTAAGTACATAAAGACAGTATAGCATGCCTATTCTGTACAGCAAAATACCTCTGCCAAAAAAGGAGGCTGAAATTCTTATTAATTTTGCATAACATAAAAAAATTTTCACACGTTAGGCACAAAAGATAATTTCACTTTTAAAATATTCACATGTTCACTTCTCCACTAAAAAGAAACTACAGATTACTAATTTTCACAAAGTGTTTGGTATATTATTCAAGTTTTCCTGTTTAAGAAAAGAATGGAATTCCAATCTGATTTTCTAAGAACAAGTGGCTTGGCTAAACAGATATTTAGATAGGGAAAGAATGTTTTTCAAGCACTGAATTGTGAACGGTATTACCACAACTCAGGTTCGGTAATTATTCCTTTTTATATACACGGAGTAGTTATGTAATCACAAAAGTGATAATTAGGAATTTTAAAGGCAACCTAAAGCACTGGGCATGAAAACCAATCAGAAACACATGTCCTTTTACTCTGTGATCACCTTCACCCTGAACATCTACATTTCTAAGTGGTGTAAAGAAAATCATTCTTATTTTTAAATCTACTTGAATTCACCAATTTACACTATTTCAAGGGTGTAATTAGAACTTTAGGTATAATCCACAAATCATTTATCTCGCAATTTCTTTAAGTGTTTTTAATGTTAGGTTTTAAACACTGAGTTCATGCATATTTGAAAGATACTTTCTGCCTTTTAAAATTTAAATGCACTGCACGTAAAAAGCTGCAAAACATAATCATTGGTAACCCATTTGTTTTTTCGCTTAAGCCTTTTACTCCACCCTTTTCCTTATTTTATTTAAGAATTATCAAAATACAACCACTGATGAGAGCGCTGCTTTGCCATGCACTTTGCATTCATTACCTAATTTACCTACATTAATGCCTTCCTGACAAACAGAAGACAACACATTTATCTGACCATTTAGGTTTGCTCTGTTCTCAGAGTTATACAGTAAACTTTCAAATACACTACATACTGACGTAAGTGGACCCAGACATCTACAAAAGGGCACATGGAGCCAGATGACTCATTTTCTGTACAGAAATGCCTCCATAATTCCTTCTCAGAAAATAGTTCAAGTTTTGTTTTTCTCAGATTTTAATACAGTAAATTAAGCTCCACACAGAAGGGGCAGCTTTGTATTAGTCAAGGCTTTTGATTTGGAAACTTGACCAAGATATCTGCAACAACCCATGTTTGGGAAGGCTGCCATAGAATGCCCCAGGACAGGTGTGCAGGTCCTGGGGCTACGTCCAAACTGCGCCCACACGATACAAGGTAAATCTTCAGGAACTGCAGCGTCCTGCCTGACTTTGTACCTTTCCTTAGGTAGTCTATAAACTGCAGTATCTGAAGCTCAAAGCTCACTAGTGTATGCCTGAGTTCCCTGACCTAGCCAAAATCAGCTTTTACCGAAGGGGTATGTGTGTGTGTGTTTTAAAATACTAACTTAAAAACAGGACCATGGCATATTTTTTTCATCATAAGCTACTTGATTATTAACATATGCTTTACCGTAAGTTCACTCTGGCAGATGGTAACAATGAGAGGCAAAGTGGATTAGTGTTGGGCAAGGGAAAAATACACATGACTCAACTGTTTTTCTAGTTCACAAGAAAAGTTATTCATAGCTATTCCTCTTAGCTAGATAATCTCCCATTATACTCTGAACATAAATTTACTACAGTTAAATGTGATCAGCTCATAAACATTTAATTAAGTGTATTAAATGTCAAAACGTTGGCATGGCACCTGGTACAAGTCAGAGAGTCAACCAGTATGTGATGCATATCTATACGCAATTTCTATGGAAAGAGAAACACTGCTAAAAACCTCCAGCAGGCCACCTCACGGGCCAAGGCAAGCTCTCCTGGCTCGAGATTTAAAGAAATAAATACTTCAGGTACCAGGCTTCTAAAACCCTAAATGTTCATTATTAATCTTTTCTTAACTGAAGTTTAACAGCTGTATGTAGCACACGTGATTTAAAATTGCAAGTCTATTAAATTTCTATTCTATTAAACAATGTATTTTTTGTTTAAAATCTCAATACAATTATGCAAATGACAAAGTATAAAATGTAACTATTATCTAAAGTTGTACTCTAAATGGTTCTAAGACACAAATTTCTTGCCAATTACATAGACAGAAAGTCTTTTCTCCCTAGTATTATACAGATTTCATACCCTGAAGAGAACAATATGAATAATTTTTTCACCAGATTCAAAAGGGAGAAGAAAGATAATTATATTTCACAAAAGATTAATGTTGATGATCTTTGGTATAGAGAAGAAAAAACTGGGAAGAACTGCTGGGTTCTTCTGTTATTACCAACACTTGACTAAACTCCCTATGTGTCTGTTTTGTTATCTAGTGCAGCTATAATAGCAATACCACAAGTGAATGGCTTTAACAGGCAGAAATTTGTTCCCTCATAGTTTAAAAGGCTAAAAGTCTGGATCTGGGGCAGTGGCTCTAGGGGAAGCCTCTCTCTCTCTACATCAACTCTAGGCAAAGTTCCCTGTTTCCCTTCAACATCTGTGGACCCAGTATTCCTTGTAGGTCTCCTGGTGTCTTGGCATCACCCTTCCCTTGAGTCAAGAGATTTTCAGCACAGGGACCTAGGGTCCAAAGGACACCCTCCGATCCTGGCTCTTCTTTCTTGGTGGTAGTCAGGTCCCCGTCCTTTTGCTTACTTTTCTCTTCTTTTATCTCTTGAAAGTATGAACCTGACTAACATAGCCACAAGTACTTCTTATCATTAGAGAATGTCATATCAACACTGTATACTTATCTACTTATTCATTTAGAAGTAATCATTGTAAAACTGTGTCAGGGACCGTGTTAGGTTCTGCAGATACAATGTTCAGAAACAGAGATACTGGAAGCTCTTCCTCCTGCTTGTCTCTCTCGACTGTTACCTGTCGGCACCACCTCACTGACTGAAAAGTTCTAACACACAGTTCTGGTTAAAGAGATGGATGGGAAACAGTCTGGGGGGCTTTCAAGAAAGTTTTCTTTGCTCTTAAAACAGAATCCAAATAAGTGATTTTCTTCTGGGAAGCCTGGGCATTACTGTACATCTTATGCTCAGAGCTGGTACAGCCATCTCACCACAATGTAGAGACAAAGCTAAGGGACAACAAATCATTCAGGACAGCAAAACAAAAAAATGAATGAGCCTGGTCGTCCAGTGACATCACTGAGGTGCTGAATTAATCAATCAACCGTAAAACTAAATCTTCCTTTTTAAGACATTTTGAGCTGTCTTCTGTTACTTGCAGACAAATTCATACTAAATCATACAGAGAGAGAGAGAGAGAGAAATCCAACACCTTTATGCCCTCGTAGAGTTAAAACTAAGTTTTCTGACTTCTTTTATCATCTGCAGCTACTCCTTCAAACTACTTTTTCTTTTTTAAGTTCTTAAGTATTTTTATCCAATTCTTCATGTGAATAATTCTACATTTAATAGTCAGGGTAAAGTTGTCTTTTTAAAGTTATATATATTCTCCCCAATAACCATAATTGCTATTTTTGGAAGAAATTGACACAAGTTTTTAGAAAATATCTCTTATTTTTAAAAATAAGTTTGAAATGAAGGAATGGCATCTGTGCAGTTATTTTCTTCTAGAAAAACTATCAATCTCAGCCTGTAAAAATGTAAAAATCTCAACTACAACATTTTTGCAGCTTAATAAACTTTGAACAAAAGAACAGATATGCTTCAAAGGGCTTTGGGTTTTGTTTACCTATCCTGTAAGTCTTATTATTTAGCAATTTTTAGACAATTACTTCCTGTTATGTACTATAAAGCTGTCATTGTGCTGACATTTATACACTTATCAGTCTATAAAAAGTAAATAAAAATATTAGCCATTTAAAAGGAAAAAGGTTTAGTCTGACTGATATGCTCAAGGATTTCTCAACCCTAAGAGAACCAAAGGAAAATAAAAACAAATGAAACTAAGATGAGAACTGCTGTCTGACTCTAATCTCAGCTTTAAAACTACTTTGAACAGGAGATTAACCTCACATTTTACTACTATGAAACTAAAATAGAAAATGGAATGTTACTGTGTCTGTTTAAGATGACAAGACCCTAGAAACTGCTTTCAGATTTGAAAAAAGATTAATCTAACCCAATATTCTTTGACACTACAGCCTCAAAAGAGTTACGGGGAGCCAGAGTGGTCTTCTTTGATGTTAACCTCTAAACAGTTAAGCGTACCTCAAATATGCTATTTCCTTAATAAGTATGCTACAAAATTGTGGTATTATCACCTGAAGTTATTTTTAAGTTGTATTTTCCTCCTTCTTCCAGTGTTATAAACATTATACTCTACTGCCACAGAGATACTTTACTTGTCCTCTTTTTCCTTTTTCAATCTCAGGAGACAAACTTAGTTTAATTTATTGGCATTTGGTAAACTGGTTTATGATTTTAAAGTTCACGTAAAGTATATGGAAATCCTAGTGGCGTTGTGGTTTAGAGCTAAGGCTGCTAACCCAAAAAGTCAGCAGTTCGGATCCATCAGGCAGCCCTGGAACCTCCGTGGGGCCGGTCTTCCTCTGCTAGATACAGCTGCGATGAGTCAGACCTGAACTGACAGCAACAGGCTTGCTTTTGGTTTCATAAATTCTGAATCCTTGTCACTCCTCTTTCTAGGCTGAGGATTACTAAACTTTTTGGTCTATGTGCCTATTTCACAGAATTTGTTTATTTCAGTTGTTCTGTAGCAACCAGAATTCCAAGCTAGAACTGGTACAGGTACATTATAATCTCTCTCTCTTTTTTTTTTTTTTAAGTTTAAATCATAATTGTATGTTGCCACAGTTTATCAAAGAGCTAGTCAGATTGTTATTAAATTCAGAGGGATATTTGGAGTATCTTTCTCTCTGATATCTGGAATAGCCTCACCTAAATTATAGAATCTGCATGTAACACATAAAATTTTCTTTTCTGGTTCCTGGGAGCCCGTGAGGAGGATAAGCATTCATTCTCCCCTGAAGACGAAACTGTGGCACAAAGACAGACCTTTTTTAAATGTCCATCTCCCAACGTACAGAACATGCCGCGTAAGTCTTCATTTTACATTATGAAAGATGAGGGAAACAATCATTTCAAATATAACAAAAATAAAGTGATAAAAGCAGGCACATTTAGGTATTGATTCTCACACAGGCAAATCTAGGTCTTTTTTTTCTGGAGGGAGTTGCAGCAAAGCTATATGTGTTAATGCTTCTCTCAGGAAACACCATCTAGTACTAACTGGTTTTGTTTTTGTTTTAGGACCTCTGGATAACATTCTCTCTTTAGTTTTTAAAATATGTTGCATTCATGCTCAGTATTTGGAATAAGCAATTTTTGTGGGTCATAGAAACACTGTGAAAATGAGTATAATGATGTATATAGATTTTGGTTCAGCTTTGTGTCTTTTGGCTTTATCATTCTATGAAATTTCTGTGCTCCTTAAATGTAGTAGCAGTAAAATGATATTTTCACCTGATTTGGGGACTGTATGGGCCTAGAAGGATCTACTAACCATGAAATATTACCTTATGAAACATACGGTTAAGAATAAGAAATTATCTTTTGCAATTCAATCAAAATTATGACACTTTAAGGAAAATGTAAAACTTTATAAAATAAACCCATACTGAAAAGATTCTAACCACCAGAACAAGGAATAGCACTTAATTTGTTCAGTCTTGAAAAAAACTGCCTAACAGGTAAAGATCATTCACAAGATTATATGCATGCTAAATATATAATGCATACATTCAATGATAATCACACTTAGGGACAAAACACCATTAAAGCAAAATGTCAGAAAAATTTGAATTAATCTCTGTCACCTCATTATGTATAATTATCAGTTATATTTCACAGGCAAGTAAACCAAGGTAAAGAGAAGTAATTTGCTTCATGTCCCCCAACTAGTCAATGGCAGCACCAGGATTTGACTCTAGAAATGCAGACAGTCTAGCTCCACAGTTCATGTTTTTAAGCATTATCCTATCTGTATGGCAGCATTTGGATTGGTATCGCTATAATGATATCTAAGTTTTGTTTCAGCTGTGTGAAACAAACTCATGGTATCTTCAATCACGTCATATCCATATGAAAGCTGGGCAATCAATAAGGAAGACTGACGAAGAATTGATGCCCTCGAAGTATGGTGTTGGCGAGTAATACTGAGTGCACCACAGACTATCAGAAGAATAATGAAACCTGTCTCAGAACAAGTATAGCCAGAATGTTTCTAAGAAGCAAGGATGGCAAGACTTCATCTCACATATGTCAGACACATTATCAGGACAGACCAATTCCTGGAGGACATCACAGCTGGGAGAGGATCAGAGAAAAGGAGGAAGACTCTCAGTGAGACAGACTGACACAGCACTGTCAAATGGGCACAGGCATGACACAATCAGGAGAATGGTGCAGGAGCAGGCAGGGTTTGGTTTGTTGTACCCAGACGTAGTGCTGTTAGGAGGCAGAAAGCACTTGTGGCACTTAGCAACAACAACATCTACACCAGCTCTTGGTCTAACACATCATTCAGAGAAAAAAATCTGTGAGTAGGTGGGACTAGACAGAAATGTATTTTAAGAAATTCTCAAACTCACAACCATATAATAAATACAGCAAATGAAAACAGTTCTATAGCTAAGCTAGAGGTAAATAACTTCACTATGACACTATTACAATGAAAGTTCCTATTTCTCTCAGAACTTATTTTTTACCACAGTGGTTGGCATACTGAGAGCTCCTAAGTTTTACAATACAAATCAACTGATGGGTAAGGTTTTTATGTTTTTCTTTAAACAAAACTACCAAATGATTGGTGTATACTGTCTGACATAATCCCGACAATCTCACTTTTCTCTAACCCACAGCACTGTGAACTGTATCCTTTCCTATTATCTAGCTTTTATCCCACACTATACTTTATCCCCCTTATAAGTTGGAACTATGTCCTGTTCTTCACTGTTTCCTCAGCACAAAGTAGCCCCTCCGTAAATATTCGGTGTATGAATTAATGAATAAGACCATGATAAAATTTATTTTCGCCCAGTGCTGACGAATTACAGGAGGTTTGCACCTTGCATATGATTTACAAAAGAGCTGTGGCAAAGCAGACTTTTATTCTGTTTTACATATTTAAATTTATTGACTCAAAAATACTGCAACTGACCTGAAATACATATAAATCCAGAAGAAAAAAAGGCTTCATTGTAAGAAGACAAGTTGCTGGTCTGGGCGTAAACAGCATACAGGGACATGTGTGAACAAGCACATTCCACGTAGTCTGAAGTGTCCTCAACCACCTTGCAAAACTGACTGTCAGACAACCAGCTAAGGACAAAACACAATAGTTAACCATTCTTCTTCCATCAGTTCTTAAGGTGTTGAGATGGACTTTAAAGAAGCAACAACTTGTTAAACTTAAGTATTCTTTACTCATGACTTGAGCAGATCACATTTTCAAGAAGGAACACTGGGAGGAACGTCTTGTCTAGAACACGACACAATGGATTCCACAAGAACCTTAAGAAGGCAGCCTAAAAACTAACCGAACTTGCAAGATCATTCCAGGTAGTGAAGAAGTTGGTCTTTTCAATAGAGCAGCACCAGTGTCTTTCTAAGCTAAAGCACCCCAAAGTTTTCAATGGAAGACACTCATATCTCATTAAAAAATCCCTAAAAATCTACACAGCCACTATACATGCAGTGCTTACCCTTATTTTTCACATTCCTTATGCTTATAAACCACTTACTTATATGCTTTTTCTAGATGATTTATTCATCATCTGTTTTGTACTGTGGACTACTTCTATCGTATGTACATTTTACAGGGTTCCTTCAAGCGTTTCCTTCTGTAAGACTTGTCTAACAGGGCACAAAACCCTTCTTGTAATAATAGCAAATACAGCCTCCCACATCAAGCCTTCTGAGTGTTCTCCAGTGACTGCAGCTGCAGATCTTCTTGTGCTAGTGCTTTATGATTCCACTAATTTTCTAAGAATATAAAACTTCTCAACTCAAATTGCAGACTGAAGCTTGAAGCATTTATTATTAATTATATATTGAGGATTACAGAGTGTTCATATATTAGAGTTAAGATCTGTTATCAAGCACAAAGAATTTCAATTAAAAAAAAATTTTTTTTCATATAGAAAGTGTAAGACCAGTCAGAATTTTGTTGTTTTGGAGGGTGCTAGTCACTAAGGTAAACTGTTAAACTTACTTCCAATTCTAGTTTGTGTGGCTGAAATTCAGTAATAAACAGAATCTAGCGATCGAACCTGGAACCTAGACCCTCTCAGCCAGTATTCGCTGAACTTGCAAAAGCTGTGAGTGGTAGTAACTGTTCTGGAATGTGGAGGATTCAGCAAAGAAGATTCAAAGGAAGACTCATTCTCTTCTTCCCATTCCTGCGCACGCATTTAATCTCAAAACTCTAAGCCACCAATATACGGACAAGAATTATAAATCCCACCCATCCCACTAAACATCAACTCCAGAAACTAGCTTGGCTGGAAGGGGTAAAAAGGAGAAATTTCCTTTTTTATTCTACAAATTAACTGCTAACTCCAGCTGAGTTATGTGAACTGGACAGAATTCATGCTACCTCCCAGGAAAGTGGTAATCATTAAGAGGCAAACAATGTGTTACATATTTAAACTGTTTCATGGCATTTGCCTCCTGAACAATGCTAAGACCATTTCCTATGATGCTTGTCTTGAGTTCTCTAGTACTGCTTAAACAGAAATACCACAGTGGATGGCTTCAACAAAGAGAAATCTATTTTCTCACTATAGGTAGGCTAGAAGTCCAAATGCAGCTCCAGGAGAAGCCTTTCTTCTTTCTCTCAGTTCTGGAGGAAGGTCCTTGTCATCTACCTTCTCTTGTTCTGGGAGCACCTCAGCACAGAAACCTCAGGTGCAAAGGACGTGCTCTGCTCTTGGCACTGCTCTTTTGGTGGTATGGAATCCCTCATTCTCTGTTCACTTCTCTTTCCTTTTGTCTCTTGTAAGATAAAATGTGATGCAGGCTACAGTCTGGGGAACTCCTTTTACATTGGCTCAGGGATGGGACCTAAGTAAAGGTGTTACATCCCACCTTCGTCCTCTTTAACCACAGGTGGAGATTATGATTTATAACACAGGAAAATCACAAAATTGAGGACAGTCCCTAAATAATAGGAATCATGGTTTAAGCAACGATACACATTCTGGGGAGACTTAGTTCAATCCATGACACCATTCCATTTTATTTAAGGTAGAGGCTTTTCTCCAGAATAACATGTCACCTAAGACTACCACCTCTACTCAATACAGAAAATCTGGCTCAGTGGTAATGAATAGGGAACAAACTCATATTTTAAAAATATATTAAGTACCTTGCAGAAGCCTGATTCCAAAGGAGACATGAGGCCGTCTGGGGAACAATTCCAGGTTGAGCAGCGTAAATCCTATAGAGAACTTCATTGTTGTCAGTTAGGTGACGTGAACTTTGACCTTTCACACTCAATGATAATACCTATACCATCACCAAAAAAAAAAAAAAGTAATTCTATTTTCTAATCAGTGTCATGACTGAATCTCATTCTGAACAGTTCCGTTTTTCTAGTCTTTTAGTCACTTTCTTATCATCACATGAATAGTTAGCTTACTGACAAATGCAGTATGCCTGGTCTTCAGCCAACCACTCTCTTTTGACTATACTTGGCTGACACTACCATGAGCGTGGTACATAATATGGCCTTCTATTAGTGAGGAGCCCTGGTTAAGAGCATATATTAGTGAGGGGCACTGGTTAAAAGCTGTGAGTGCTAACCAAAAAGCTGACAGCTGGAATCTACCAGCTGATCCTTAGAAAGTCTATGGGGCAGTTCTCTCTGTCTTACAGGGTTGCTGTGAGTCAGAAACAACTCCACAGCAATGGGTTTCTAGATTTTTATATCAGTGAAAGGTATATATGTTTTTTTTCTACTTTCTACATTATACTCAATAAAACATGAAGGAAATACTTCCAACTATTTCAGAAACTAAACACTCACCAATAGCTCATAAACACAGAAAATGCTGCATAATTAGTTCACTATGAGTAGCACCAATCTGATCACACAAATACAATCTGAAAAGTGTCTGCTAAGGAACAATCAGATTCCAAGCACTCTATAATTCTTTAAATGACAAATTACCTTATTCTTCAAGGCAGGAAGATTGTTTCCAGTTGTAAACCACTGCTGACTGCTATACTCAGTGAATTGGACTAATTTACATGTACTTTTCCCAGCCATTATTTCTGCATCCGGGACATCCAAAAACCTCTCAGGAATTCGAATATAATCACCTTCCTTTCCTTCAAATTTGTGCCCATTGATTTGCTGAGGATACCAGTAAAGGGCGAGTATTGATAAAGATGGACAACTGTCAAGAATAGTTTTGCGTCTAAAACAGAAAAAGTAAAAGCTCTGTTAACATGATACACAATTTGCTTGTGTGAATCCACTTACAATTGTTAAAATGCACTGAATGTATAACGACGACACTGCAAATCCAGAAGCGCCAGAGGGGATGTGTTTTCAGTTCTTTTGTGGTAAAATGTCATGATTTTGCACAGAACTTTCTGCATCCTTTTGCTTGATCCTTCTTGTAACCAGAAATTACAGATTTCTCAAAGCTGTTTCATGGGTATGAGATATAATCTGTGACTGTAAAATGTGTTTTCTGTGCTAGCCACATAGCATTGGTCAGACTAGGCCGAGGACGGGGCGCACCCACTAAACTGAAACGCTTTGCTTTATTAAGAACACAATGAACCCTATTCCTCTAGAATTACGTTTTCATTAAATCTACCTCACTCACTAGAGCACCCCTAGTCCAAACACATGACTGGCAAGACAAACACCCTGAACACTGACCATTACCCATTTAAGAGTTGTTTTTGAAGAACTCCTGGGCCCAAGATGTGATGGCCAGTGACGTTGCTTCCAGACCTCAGTGACTGAAATCACTTAGAAACTTGTTTAAAGATACAAATTTCTAGATAAATAATATCACAGGCTTAGTAAATCTTTGCCTGAGATGACATGGGGGTCTAGGAATTTGTATTTTTAACTAGTCCTACATGAAAGCTGATGTAACATGTTTGTGGACCCAGCATGTTTGAGAACCATGAGAAGATACAAGAAAGAAAACAAAAAATAGCCCTAACCCTAACCCCCAAAATAATCTTTGGCCTCTGAAACCTGTCTAAAAAAATTACTATTAGGTAAGGAATTATGCATTAAATATTAAAAGTGACATGAGGCATAACAGAGGTAGAGACAAAGACCAGGGATTTAAATGATACTTTGTCAGACCTTACTTCTGGAAAATGGAGCAGAGAATTTTAAATGGAAGATTTGAGAAAGGAAAGGATAAGGGCTAACTACCTCCTCCTCTGCTGTACACCATCTCTAAAAAGTCCCTGTTACAACTTTAACACATTTGAATTGGTGCCTTAAAGAGTCTGTATTTAATTCAATCTTTCATCCAGGGCTCTGAGTCTCTGTCTCCAAGCCTCCTAGTAAGATACCTTGACCTGTATAGGCTACGGTACCTCCACATTAGACGTTCAATGCTCAGCTCTTAATCTCCCCACCCAGTGTCCCACATCTTCACTGGTGAGTTGCAGACCAAAAGATGCCACTGCAGCCCCTTGAACTAGGTTCCATGTGGGTAAGACTCGAGAACCTCAGCGCCGCAGCTGCACAGCCCCACCTCTGCTCCTCCAGACTTTACCACGATGTAGCCAATTTGGTGCCATCGTAGACTCCATTACCTTGGAAAACTAAAGCCAACACCACATACACAGTGACTTGACTCTACCCGGACACTAAGATGTCACCTCTTGGACCTTTTTGCTGATATCACATTCTTAACCTCCTCTACGTCTTTCTACTACACTTACTTTGACCAAGCTTGCAATCTGCCCTCTGTTCCAGCTGAAATGAATAAACAAGCAGTGACATGTAGATGGGCACTACTACAGAGCATGGTGGCCAACCTCAGGTGGCTCTCAGTGCCACCTGACAGTTTTGACTTAAAAGCTAATGTTAAAAGCATTACAAATCTAACCAATATTTAATTAGTTATCAAGTGTTCAGAGACAGTCCCCTAAATGGAGCAATTATTCAGACTTAATCCAATTTATTTTATGTACGTAATTTCTAACACCTTGGCATTTGAAGAATATTAACACACAGTTACAAAATTAATGAAACAGTTAATGGACCAAAATAACCAAATCCATCGAGTTGTTTCTGATTCCTAGTGGCCCTATAGGACAGAGCAGAACTGTTGCACAGAATTTCCAAGGAGCACCTGGCAGATTCAAACTGCTGACTTTTTAGTTAGCAGATGTAGTACTCAACCACTATACCACCAGGGTTTCTAAACCAAAGCCACTGCCTTCAATTTGATTCTGACTCATAGTGACCTTATAGGTCAGAACAGAGCTGTCCCATGGAGTTTCCAGGGAGCACCTGGCAGATCTGAACTTCCAACCTTTCGGTTAGAGACAGAGCACTTAACCACTATGCAAGCAGGTTTCCATTAATAGTGAGCATCAACCATATTTTACTTCCTTCTTTTTGCCTTGCTAGCTTTCTGCCATGAAATTCCCATCATGAAATAACTAGTCTGAAAATCAACAGCACTTGGCTTGGCTTGGCTCTGAAAGCTGCCTCAAAATGGATGAATGGAACCGTACTCCAGCAAGAAGCAAAATTAACAGCACACATCCAATACTCATAAAGGTTAGAACCAAATTTATTTCTCTTGTATTCAGAATGTATCTTCTACTTACTATATAACTAAAAACTTTTTTATTTTTAAAAGCTATTGCAAAATAAGAATATGCTGTTGACAGCGTAAATTCATTTTTCCATTATGTGGTTCTTTTCAAAAAATTCATTTGCCCAAGAGGCACACTACATGCATTGTGTAATTCTTAATTATGTCACCTAAATATCAATTTGTATTACATAATGCTTTGTAAATGGTGAAAACATAGGTAGATACAAGGAACCAACAATATATTTAAAAGATACTTACTTTTCACCAGGAGAGCCACAGGCAACATCAGTCAACAGAGAAAAGGCGAAATTCTCCGTCACCTCAGCAAACTGACTGAATCCCCTAGTATCTTGGCGCTTTGGATTAATAAGAGCACAGAGAATTTCATAGAAGACAGTTCGGCTTTCAATACTGAATGCTTGATTTTTTCCTTCAACAGTTATCTGGAAAAAATTCAAGTATGAAAGTAAATCATCTTAAAAAGTACAGTTCTTGTTAGAAATACTGTATATGTCTTATTTTTTAGCAGTTATGAACACTTGTACTTCAAAGGCATAAATAATTTATAAGAGAAAGGCATAATTACAAAACATTTCCTATTTGATCATTAGATACAGCCCAAGATGGCTTCATGGGTCACTTAATTTTAACCATAAAAATTAACATCATAAGTGAAAATTAACCTCACTTTTGTTTACATGCCAAAGATTTTTATTCTTTTGAGCAATATCTAAAAAAATTAGTTCTTGAAGAACATTTGTCTGTAAAAGAAGCAAGATTACTCTTTACTATCATTTTTCATTGAACAGAAACTATTACATATCATTAAATTTTCAAAACATCAAATGAGAAATATCACTCTCCAACCAAGAGTCGCCAAGAACTCCTCACATTTCTTGCCTAGATCAGTAGTATGACTCCTTCTACTTTAAATGAACTGAATGATTTGTTGTTTGGGGGACAGGGATGTAGGTCAAAAAACAGTCTGATTTTCTTTTTTTCTTTGCCAGAATGATGGAGATCAGTCTTTACTGTCTGAGTAATCACACACATGAAGCCATCGATTTGGCATTTCACTAAATTCCTAGTTACCTGAGAACACCACAAAATTCATTGTTGAATTTGATTCCAACTCCTAGTAACCTTACAGGACACAGTAGAACTGCCCAGTTTCCAGTGTTGCAGTCCTTACGGAAACAGGTAGTCACACCTTTCTTCTATGGAATGGCTGCCAGGTTAAAGTCACCACCCTTTCACTTAACAGCCAAGAGCTTAACCACTGTGCAATCAGGTCTCTCTACACACTGGGAAGTCCTAATTAATTTTTTAAAATCCAAATTAGTCATCACTTTCTATGTAACTCCTACACTGTGCCCCATTCGCCAACATGCTTGATGACTCTCTGTAACTTGCACATACCATTATTGATGAATTTAGGGCAATCTGGATACGATTTGGCTGCTTTTCTTACCAGGTGAGCTCATGGACAGAATATGCCATGTTACCTATATTATTTCACAATTCTTTGATCTAGTATAGTGCTGAACTCACAGCAGAACTCAAGCTCTGAACTTATCATGGCAGCCATCTCAAAGACAGTAAGGAGGATTAGAAAATAATCCATA
This sequence comes from Heterohyrax brucei, assembly GCA_028571685.1. Taxonomy (NCBI): domain Eukaryota; kingdom Metazoa; phylum Chordata; class Mammalia; order Hyracoidea; family Procaviidae; genus Heterohyrax; species Heterohyrax brucei. Next base: position 96,590,682 of record CM053141.1, on the reverse strand, counting down.
GGGAAAATATGATAAAAGAGGTACAGAATAAAAACTTAACAAATAAAAATTGCAAGAAGGTAATGAACAGCTCATTAGACACAGAAACAAATATGCTAAATGGAAAAGATCATCAAGAAATTTTCCCAGAACTCAGAGAGAATGCTAACAGATGAGGACAAATTTGTAAGACTCAATGAGAACATAAAAGAGCACTTGGGGTAGGGGAAGGCAGATCTTTGATAAACTAAAAAATACTCATATCAAAAGATGCAGCGATGGTTTCATATTAAATTAAATTGAGAAAAGGAAGAACAGATGCATCTTGGGAATTTTAAAACGTTATTTCAAGAGTTAAAAAAATAAATTCTACCAAAATATCACTGTCCTCCCATGAACAGCTAATACTCAACAAAAGCCCAAGGGTTGTAAATTAGGGTAAAAACAGTCTCTAACAAATGGTGCTGGCAAAACCAGATATCCATCCGCTAAAAACTGTAACAAGACCCATATCTCATATCTTACACAAAAACTAACTCAAAATGAATCACAGACCTAAATATCAAACCTACAACATCCACTGCTTGGAATATATCCTACAGAATCAAGGCCATTCACACCAACGGATACATGCACAATGAATGTTTATCCCAGCACTGCTCACGATAGCAAAAAGATGGAATCAACCCAGATGCCCAACAACAGAGGAAGGGATAGGTAGACTGTGGTATATATACTCAATGGAGCACTATGCAGTGATAAAGAACAATGATGATTCCAGGAAACATCTCATAACCTGGTTTCAGCTGGAAGACATTACGTTGAGTGAAAATAGTCAGAAACAAAAGGACAAATATGGTATGAGACCCCTACAGTAAAAACTCAAAAACAGACTTATGCATAGAAGAAAAGACTCTTTGACGGCTGCAAGGAAGGGGAGGGAGGAAGGGAGGGGGAGGGCTTAGATAGTTGGTAGAAATTTGGTTGGGTGAAATCCATGACAGCACACATTAGAAACAAGAACAACATTAAGTGGATTTCAACATAACTTGAATACTCCTTCCATCTTAACCCAATATTGCAAGGTCAGAGTAGCTAGGGCAGGGGACAGAACTCAAGATCTTAGGCGCTCTTAGGAGAAATCGAGGCCAATTGGCACAACTAGTGTATTGCTAAGAGGGCTCTCTGCACCCCACATTGGTGAGTGGCATCTGGGGTCTTAAAAGCTGCCTAGCTGCCATCTGAGGGCACAGCAAATGGTCCCAACTGAGTGAGCAGGAACAGATGCTCTTGAGGACCAAAAGGACATGGGGGAAAGACAACTCAGAAGACAGAGAGATCCACATGCCTACATCGACTTGGGACCAGAAGAACTGGATGGTGCCTGGCCACCATCTGTGACAGCCATGATGGAGCTCACAAAGTTGAGTCTCACTGGCAACACAAGAATAAAAAGGGGTGCACCTGAGATCTCCATTAAAAGACCACATTTGACGGTCCAGTGGCTTCAGGGTTCCCTTGAGAGCATGGCCCCTGGCCCTGATGCTGCCCTTGCCCATAAATCATAATGAAGGTCCACTCTTCAGACACGAATGCATTGGACTTGGTGATGCAGAGTGACCATATAATGGATGCAATTTATGGTTCTATGCATCTATAGGATATCATCCTGTGGACTTCTGACTGGAGTAAGGGATGTGGGTGGAGAGGAGGGAAAAGGAAACTGTTGGGAAGATGAGACATGTATGGAGCAGAGAAGAATAATGCACTGTCACCAGGCAGGGAGAGCAGTGGAAGTGGCATATAGGTGGGCATGTAAATTTATATGGGAATGTACATTTTCACTCAGTCATAATAAAAAGAAAACCTAAAACAATAAAGAGTATAGAAGAAAATACAGAGTCAATAATGGAAGGTCTAATACTTGGCTTAGACAGACTACAATCTTACCAGCAACGCACAAATGACAGAAGAGAAAACAGATAAATGGGAACTTCTAAAACTCAAACATTTACAGTCATCCAAAAGCTTCATCAAATGAGTTAAAAGACTGCCTACAGAATGGGAAAAAATATATGTCAACTAGGTATTGGACTGATGTCTAATTTCCATAATCTACAAGGTACTTCAACATATCAACAAGAAAAAGACACATAACCCAATTAAACAATGGGAAAAAGACACGGGCAGACACTTCAGCAAAGAAGACATCAAGACAGCCAAAAGATTCAAGAGGAAATGCTCACAATCATTAGTTATTACAGAAATCCAAATCAAAACTACAATGAGATACCATCTCACCTGAATGAGGTTAGCAATAATCCAAAAAGCATGAAACAACAAATGCTGGAAAGACTGCGGTGAGACTGGAACTCTCCTACGCTGCCAGTGAGAATGCAAAATGGTACAACTTCTTTGGAAAGCAATTTGGAGCTTTCTTAAAAAGCAATCCCACTGCTTGGAATATAGCCTACAGAAATAACAGCTGTCACATGAACAGTTACATGCACATGAATGTTTATTGAAGCACTGTCCACAACAGCAAAAAAAAATGGACTCAACTTAGGTGCCCATCAGCAGGTGAACGGATAAACAAACTATGATACATATATATATATACACACACACACACACACAGTGGAACACAATGCAGTGATAAAGAACAATGATGATTGTAGGCAGCATCTTATAACTTGATATCAACTAGAAGACATGATGCTGAATGAAATTAGTCAGCTGCAAAAGGACAAGCATTGTATGAGTCCACCATTATAAGGGCTTTAAAAAGGACTTACGTACAGAAGACAAGACTCTGAAGACTATGAGTGTGGGGAGGGAGGGAGAGAGTTGTTCATAGATTACATAATTGATAAGAATTCGGTTAGATGAAGGGTGTAGCAGAACTCAGTAGAAGGCAGGTCAGCACGATTAGACTGTACCACAGACTAAAAGGTTTTCTAAATTCAACTCAACATTTCAAAGGATCGAGTAGCAGAGAAAGGAGTCTGGGGACCACGTTTTTAGGGGAAACTCTAGGTCAGTTGGCATAACTAGACTTTTGCTAAGAGAGTGTTCTACACCCCATATTGGTGAGTGGCATCTAGGGTCTTAAAAGCCAGCAAGTTGTCATCTGAGGAACATCAATTGGTCCGAAACCACTCAGAACAGATCACAACTGAGAACATCAAAGACAAAAGGAAAAATGAGCCCAGGAGACAGGACCCACATGATGGGAGACTACATCAGCATGAGACCAGAAGAACCAGATGGTGCCCGGCTACCACCAAAGACAGCCTTGACAGGGGACACAAAGTACAGTCCCTGTCGTGGCATGAAAAAAAAGGTGTGCAGATTAGGAACTCTATTCCTAGGAACATGGCCCTAGACTTGCTGCTGCCCCAGATCTGAAGCCAGTACTGAGGTCAATGCTGCAGACTAAGAATGAATTGGACTTGAGGACACAAAGTGTGCACATGGTATGTGTACTTTATAGTTTTACACATTTACAGAAGGTTGTCCTGTGTGTTTCTTCCTAGAAGGGAGAGGAGAGGGTAAAGAGGGGACAGGTGTTCATTGGGAGGATACTACAAGTGAACAGTGAAAAGGGGGAGTGTGCTGATATACAGCAGAGACAGCAGATAGAACTGTAAGAGAGGTGAGTATGCATAATTGACTTGGATTTTATACTTTCACTTAATCATAATAATTAAAAAAAAAAAATCTACCATAAACCAGATAGACAAAAAAAAACTGTCAACACAGAAAAAAAATTCAGTTCAATATCAGAAATTTTCTGAAAATCAAATACCAAAGCCTAACAGTGCAACAGAATTTCAAGGCTTAAAGAATTCTTGAGCTACCTAAACTTACATTCATCTTCAAGGCTAACAGAAAGTTTATGTTAGTAAAGAAATCACAAATAAAAGAAAAAGCCTCCTAATAGGACACTTGGTTTGTACAGGCCCTGTTTGCACCATTTTGCATTAATTTATCTAAGCCTCACAACAATTCTGTTAAGAAGATCCTACTGATTTCTTTCTTTTCTCTCTGGATAAGGCAACTGAAGCAGAAGGGGTGGGGAGTAACCGCTCCAAGAATGCACAGCAGTAAATGCAAGGCCAGGACGGGCTCACAGCAGCAACCCGGCACTTACTCTCAACATTTCCTATTTGCTAGTTCTAAAATAATAACACAACTGCCAAGCAGGTCAGTCCAAATTATTGCAAACATGAAATATAAAACCAACCAATGAAACAGAATTAAGTTTCAATTATAATCAGCAAAAATGCAAAATAGTCAAATGTTTAAAAAAAAGGCTGCAAATATAAAATATATAGTATTAAAAAGCACATGATTAAAAAAAATCTGGCTCTAAAAAGCCATTTTACAAAAATGATGATAAAACTCATCCAAACTGGCTTATAAACATGTACAACGTTGGGCTCAACCATGGGGAAAAAAATGAAACAGCTGTTACGATGGGGGTGGTAGAGACCTTTCAGAGGGAAATCTATAAAATTTTCACAAAAGAAAGAATCTCTTAGCTCATTCAAGTGTTCCAGAGCACAGAAGGAGAGACAATGCTTCTGGACTCATGTTTTACCAAACTTTAATAAATTCTGACAAAATTTAAATTACCATACCAAATCCAGCAGGGTCTTAAAAGATTGCTATTATTATTAAGGAAATCCTGGGGGTGTAGGAGTTAACAGCTACACCTGCTAATCAAAAGTTTAGCAATTCAAATCCACCAGGTGCTCCTTGGAAACTCTACAGGACATATAAACCAGCCATTTTTAGTGTGTATCATAATATCTAATTCACAACTCAGTTTATTCATGATAGAACCGGTACAAAGAAATCAGCATGTATTACTTGATAACTACTTTTAAGCATTCAAATGATGTTTTCTATTTGAATTTTCTAATGATAAAATTCTAAATGTATTTTATTCCTGTAACAATCCCTAGCTTATTTATTTCAAAAAAGTATTTTCATATATGAGAAACACTGGTAGCACAGTAGTTAAATGCCACATCTGCTAACCAAAATGTCAGCACTTTGAATCCACCAGATGCTTCTTGGAAATTCCACGAAGCAGTTCTACTCTGCCTATAGGGTCACTATGAGTCAGTATCAACACGACAGCCATGGATTTGGGGGGTTTATTTTACTATATGAGAAAAAAATCATACACATTTTTAATAGCTATTTGAAACAAGTTAACTACATCTGCCCACAGGAACTTCTTTCATAATTCAGTTTTTTTTTTTAATGACTGAATGAAAATGTACATTCTCATATAAATTTGCATGCTCACCTATATGCAGCTCCCACTGCTCTCCCTGCCCGGTGACAGCACACTCTTCCTCTCTGCTCCATACATTTACTATCCTCCCAACAGTCTCCTATCTTCTCCTCTCCACCTACTCCCCTTCCTCCAGTATGAGGTCAGCAGGACAACATCCTGTAGATGCCTAGAACCATACAGTATCCACAACCAAGTCCAATCCATTCCTGTCTGAAGAGTTGACCTTCATTATGATTCATGGACAGGGACAGTATCAGGGCTAGGGGCCATGCTCCCAGGGGAACCTCAAGGCCCTTGGACCATCAATTGTGGACTTTTGGGGAAAATCTCAAAGTGCACCCCTATTATTATTATGTTGCCAGTAAAACTCAACTTTGTGAGCTCCATCACAGCTATCCCGGGCACCATCTGGTTCTTCTGGTCACGAGTCGATGGAGACACCCACTCACGTGGGTGGGTCTCTCTGCTTTCTGGGTTCTCTTTCCCCCATGTCATTATGGACCTTGGTGATCATCCATTCCTGCTGAGTTGGGATCATTTGCTGAACCCTCAGATGGCAGCTTGGCAGCTTTTCAGACCCACTCATTAATGGGGGGGTGCAGGGAGTCCTCATTAGCAAAATGCTAGTTGTGCCAATTGGCCTCAATTTCGCCTGAGAGCACAGTCCCTGGCCCCCCACCCCAGCTACTCTGTCCTTGCAATACTGGGTTAAGATGGGAGGAGTACTCAAGTTGTGTTGAAGTCCAGTTAATACTGATCTCCTTACTAATGTGTGCTGTCACTGATTTCACCCAATCAAATGTCTAACAACTATCTAATCTAAACCCTCTCCCCTTCGCGGCCCCACCCTCCCCACCCTTGCAGCCATCAAAGAGGTCAAGAGTCTTTTCTTCTGTGGATGAATCTGACTTTAAGTTCTTATTGTAGGGATCTCATATAATATTTGTCCTTTTCATAATTCAGTTTTATTATTCATGATAGGACCCATAGCTCTTAACCACTGACGCTACCAAGGTTTCCTAACATGTGCTACTTGACAACTACTTAAGTACTGATCCTCAACTAGTAACAGGTAGCTCTTTTATATAAGTTACTAAGGGGAAAAATAGTATTGGAATTTCTTCTATCTTCTCTATATCATACAAAGCTAGGTTTCCTTTTCTACTCTATAATATTATTGCTATACAGATTTTCCCACTTCTTGGCTAACATCAGCTTGCCATTGTCCTATTATGCCATTTTATCATTAGAAATGTTAAGTAATAGTATTTCCTGAAGGTGAGTTCTTATCTCCCCAAATTTTCTTCTCTCTGTAAAACACCAGCCTCTTCTCTTTGACAGGTACTTGGCAAGGCTTTCTCTTTTTGGCTGTGTACTTTATAATTTTCTTTTCTTCTCTTTTGGCATTGCATTTTAGGAGATAACCACAGAAAGTAAAACAGGCAAGATAATTTAATACCCCATTGTATACACCTGAAGTATTTAAAGATCACTGGCACAGCAGTTAAAGTGTTATGTGCTAACTGAAAAGTCAGCAGTGGCTGACTCAGAAGTCCACCATTGGCTCTACAAGGGGGAAAAGATCTCTTGCTTTGCTCCTATAAAGATTACAGCTAGGTGGTATCACTAGAGCTGTGTAGGGCAGTGAGGAGTACACCCCTTGACACTAGAGAGGATGACACCAAAATGAGCTCAGGGTCCACAGTGGTGACTGGTGGGCTGGCCATCAAGGCAGTTGTCACTGTCCAGCAGTGTGGTAACCTATCATCACCACCACCATCCCTACACCCTTATCACACTCCACTCAAGGTTCAGGTGGCCAAGACATGGCACCTGCCACTGGGTAGAGATGAAGGTCTCATCCTGAGTGATGGGAAAGGGAACTTGCTGTAGAAACCATAGAGAACAGGGCTGGACCAGGCCACTCTGCCCACCAAGACAGTTTACCGGCAGGCCCCATCCACCTTAGGTGGGGGGGGCAGCTGACACCATGAGTTACTGCACTTGGTGACACCAACTCTAGTGACACCACATTACAGCCTAGGTAACTCTAGGGGGCAGTTATACTTTGACCTATAGGGTTTCTATGAGTAAATATGTTAAGAAATACAATATTTATAAGTTTATATATACATACTCAGAACATTTTATACTTGAATATGTGTTAATAAGAAATATTTTTACAAGAATCCCCCCCCAAAATCTCTTAAATGAGTCTTTTCCTTTAGTAATTATTCTTTCTACGGTTTTTTTTTCCATTTGTAATTCTTAGAATATCACATCTCCATTTAATTCCATCATTTGCAGAAGTGGAAATTAATAAGAGATGCTAAATATAAAAGTTGGTTGGTCCAAGTTCATGCCAGCTTGAAGGTCTGAAATCATCTGGGTATTGCTTGCCCTCCATTTCTGCGAGTTTTGCCTGCCTAGAAGGAGCCGTGAACAGAGGACAATGCCTTCTTTCCCGTGGCATTTCAGCTAAAAGAACTATATGGATAATGTGGTCTTAAGTATCCTTTTCATGGAGTTCAAAAACTGAAGCACAGCCCAGAAAGTTAATCAGCCAGTTTCCTAAGAATCAGAAGGAGCCTGTGGTTTCCAACACCTGCTGCCTCTTTTCAGGCTCCAGGCTGTCCCTGCTGTAGTGAACACCAGTTTACTTTTCATTCTGTAGCTTAAGACCAAGTTTTCCAGAGAGACATCAGTTACATCCAAGTAGACTATCAGATATGACAAATTCCATTCTTATGGTCAGAAACTTAATTGTATCATAAATACATTATAATTTACATAACAACTGGAAACCCACTGCTTATACCTGCAAGGACATCTTACCTTGTCTATTAAATGCATGATGGCACTGAGCTGCTCATCTGTGTTCTCTGTGGCCACTTTCATGTTAATGTTGTGCAGCACTCTGTTGAGAATGTCAGTGTCCAGAGGCTGGTACAACTGGTCTGCAAGCCCCCACACAGCCTGAGAATCCGAGTCAGAGACGAGAGTGATGTTGGCAGTCCCATACACTTCATCAATTTTGGCACCACCTTTTGGTTCAAAAAGCACAATCTGGAAGCGTTTAGGAACTGGATTTAAAGATGCTGTCTCTGGGGTGAGGACGATGTCCACTACCATATTTCTCTGGCCAGGTTCAAACACTAATATGCCTTCAGTTCTCACAAAATCTTTCCCAGAAATAGCTGGAGATACGAGGGTACGGCCGATTGTTTCAGCAGTCCTCAACTCCTAGAAATTAAAAACCACCATGTAAGTGGAACTGTAATACCTTTGATCATGTTCTAAACAAATTCTTACTATTGAGATAAATTCTATTTCTGTTAAGCTAAATTATGAGCAATATCAACACTAAAAACTAAAATATGAGGTTTTAGTTTTTCTAATCTCAGATAAATTAAAGACAAAAACATATACCATTCACTGATGGAGTGAGGAAAAGAGAGATGCCTTCAGACAGGATAACAAAGAAACAGGAATTCAAGGTCACAGAACAGACTGAAAAAGGGAATTAGAAATGTCACTACTCTCTCTTACAGAATTTCCACAATTGTGGATGCACTAAAAATTGTGAGTACATAGCTCTAAGTAATGCAGGATATAAAAATACAAAGATCAAGTCAAAGACAACGTATTTACATTTTCATTCACACCTAGAATTTGTCTTGGGAGGTGTCTTAGTCATCTAGTGCTACTATTAACAAAAATACCACAAGTGGACCATTTTATCAAAGAGGAGTTTATTCACTAACAGTACAGTAGGCTAGAAGTCCTACTAGGCTGTACTACTTACAGAACTGTCCTACAAGTAGTACAGGCTAATAGGACTTGTAGCCTACTAGGCTGTCCTACAAGTCCAGGGCATCAGCTCCAGGTGAAGCCTCTCTCTTTCTGTCAGCCCTGGAGGAAGATCCTTTTCAACAACCTTCTCTTGGTCTGGGAGCATCTTAAAGCCATAACCTCAGGTCCAAAGGATGCTCTCTGTTCTCAACACCAGTTTCTTGGTGGTATAAGATTTTTGTGTCTCTCTGCTCACCTCTCTATTTCATATCTTGAAAGAGTGGCTTAAGACACTGTTCAATCATACAGACCTCATCAATGTAACTGCCACTAATTCAACTTAGTCATGGTGACAGAATTTACAACACATAGGAAAATATTATCAAAAGGTGAACAATCATGCAATCAGGGGAAATCATGCCTTAACGAAGTTGCTACATAAATTCTGTGGGGCACACAGTCCAGTCATGATGGGGGTGGGAGAGAGTAAAGCTAAAGAAAGTACCATGCTGTTATTTACACTCAGATATGGAAATATTCTAAAGAATAAGATCCTAGACATAAACTCATATACAGCTCTGAATGCTTCAAATTATGGTTACTAAAAGTATTTTGGAAAGCAAAACAAGAACATATAGTTAGGAATCAAATAAATGTGCATTTATTTACTTCTGAGCCAAAAAACACACAGCATATTAGGGATGCAGACGGGAACAGCAGAATACCTATTCTAGGGGATGAGACAGACACTGTAAAGGCTATGGAATTAACAGTATAAATTTCATGAAGATGCACTCTATGAAGAAATGTAACTGGTAAAGGGATGTACAGTGATAAAAAAAAAAAAAACCAAACCCACTGGCATCAAATTGGGTCCAACTCACAGCAACCCTATAGGTCAGAGTAGAACTGCCCATAGGCTTCCAAGAAGCACCTGGCAGATTTGAACTGCTGATCTTTGGTCAGCAGACACAGGACTTAACCCACTATGCCACCAGGGTTTCCATACAATGACAGTAAGCGTGATATTTTGGATAAGGTTTCCATGCAAGGTCTTAAGGTGATATCTGAACAGTGGCCTCTGTCAAGTAAGGAAACAGGTCATGGAAGGATTTGAAGAAAACATTCCGGCAGAGAGAAGAGCAATTGCAAAGGTCCTAACATAGGGACGCTCCTGAAATATCAGAGGAAGACCAGAAGGCCAGTGTGACCAAAAGAAGGAGATAAGTGCTAAAAACTGAAGCTAGAGAGGTGGCCAGGGGTTAGGTTGTGTGGGTCATTATGCTAAGTGTGGCAGAAAAATACTATAAGATTTGAGTGGGAAAATAATGTATTTTGCTTTATACTTTGAGTGTTCTGGCTCTTGTTTATAATTTGGGTATAGCAAGAGATAAACATGGAGGAAAGGAGATAGGACAGGTGGTCTTTGCACTACTATATCAAGAAATAATGTGAGCTTGAAACAGTTGTATGAGTGAAAAGTTTTCAGACTGTGGTTGTATTGTCAATAGAACTTTGTGATGTATTCAGTGTTGGGTACAGAAAAAGAAAAGACTGAGTTTCACTCTTAGCTGTCTGCCTAATTAACTAGGTGAATGCTGTAAAGCTGGAATAAACAGTGTTAAGAGCAGAAATCGAGAGCTATTTATTAATAAATCTGAGATGATTTTTAGACATTCAAGTTAAGATGTCAAGTAAGTGGTGATAAAATATGAATCAGACTTGGGGAAGAGAGAAGGCTAGAGATGAAAACTTGGGAGTGATCAGCTGAAAGATGATACTGAAGGAAGAAGTCTGCATGAACTGTCAAGGCAGTGAACTGAGGCTGAATGCCAACATTTACTGATCAGGAAGAGCCAATAATGGTGACAAGGAGGAGTTGCCAGAAAGGTACAGGTAAGAGGAAAAACAGGAAAGTATGGTATTCCAAAAGCCCAGAAATGATTTACACAATTCATGATGGGAGAAACAATGAACTGTGTCATAAACTGAAGCTCAAGGAAGAGGAGGGCTTTATAAAAGCACATTCTTTTTGCAACAGTGGAGCAAAAAGCCTTACTGAAAAAGAAGTGAAGATGACTCAGCATAATATCTAGTGGAGACTGCATAGCCTGAGCAGTGTTCTCAGCAAAATGACTAAAGTGTGGGGTAAAACATTAAAAAAAAAAAATCTTTGAAAAAAGAAATCTTCAAAATGCATTGCAAGGCTGTTAAAAAAAGAATGCATTATGGAGCCAAAAGAACAGCTCAAGTATTATTAGTGTCAATGAGACAGAACCCACTCAAAGGCAATGGATTTATGGGTTAAGGCGCTGCCACGCATACTCTTTGCTAAGTCTACAACTGCAGGGTAGAATGATAAACTGAATATTTATGAAAAAGTACTGGTCATAAGTAAGTGTCCTTCATGAGTTATATGCTAACAAAATCATGTGTTTTTCAAAGAATTATTTATGAATAATACAGAGAGAACATAAGTGAAGGTGACACAGTCAGATTTTTTTTTTTTTTTTGGCAACTTCAATTCCCCTTTCATCTGAGTGTGTGAACCAGCGGAAAATGTGGCTCAAGTCTATCATCTGTTCTTCTTCAGATCTCCTTCTCCTCTTCAAAGCAGTGAAAACAAGATGGTATGTGTTTCATGAGAGAAAAGGAAGAATAAAGCACTCTTCTCCCCATTCATTTCTCTTTCCACCATCTTACACTCAAAAGAAATATATTAAATATCCCACTACAAATCACAACACTTCTTTTTCAATTCACACCACTTTAATTTCTATTAGAACGAAGTATATTTTTAGGAGCTAACTACAAAATCAGCAAAAGCCATGGTGACACAGTGGTTAAGCACTCAGCTGCCAGCCAAACTGTCAGGAGTTCAAACCCACCAGCCATGTGACTGGTGAAAGACGTGGCAATCTGCTTCCACAAAGGCTGTATTCATGGAAACCCTACGGGTAAGTTATACCCTGTCCTATAAGGTATCTATTAGTCAGAAACGACTTGGCAGCAGCATGTACGTAATACAGAATTCTGTCTCTTCTTGGCTGAGCTGTGAACTTTGTCACAGTACAGCCTAATGGTCACCAGCATTAGAAATGGAAACAATACTGCCATGGATTGGATTGTGTCTCTCTCAAAATATCTTGAAACAAACCCTGTTATTTCTTGTTGTCTTAGGCTGGGTTCTTTAGAGAAGCAAAACCAGTGAAGTGTCTATATATATATGTACGTATATATACACAGAGAGAGAGAGAGAGAGATTGTATCAAGAAATGGCTCACACAGTTGTAAAAGCCGGAAAGTCTCAAGCCCATGGATCAGGCTGTCACTTGACCTACAATTCTTCTGCTTACATAAACTACGTAGTAGATTTACTATTTCACTCTTAAAGACACGATAAGTCCATATGAGTCCCACTATTCTGATTATTTGAATCTGCTGTCCATTTATGGTAACTATCCACATCTTGTCTTTGTCAACTGAGTGCTGCCACTTGGCCCCTACCATCACAGGATCCAATCAGCCCCACTGTCATTACCCAAAAAACCAAACCTGCTGCCACTAAGTAAATTGCAACTCACAGCAACCCTACAAGACAGCATAAACTGCCCCATAGAGCTTCCAAGGCATGCCTGATGGATTTGAACTGCTAACCTTTTGTTTAGAAGCTGTAGCATTTAACCACTACAGCACTAGGGATTCCTCACTATCATTACCCACTGTCATCGAGTCAATTTGACTCATAGTGACCTTATAGGACAGAGTAGAATTGCCCCCACAGAGTTTCCAAGGAGCAACTAGCAGACTTGAATGGCCTACCTTTTGGTTAGCAGATACAGTACTGAACCACACCATCAGTGTATCCCCATTATGATTACATGTCTTAATTCAGTTAGGGCAGATCTAACTTACATAAAATAGAAAACACAACAGTCTTTAAGAAGGTGGGCCCCCTTCACAAATTTGTTCTTCAGCTTTGTGGTAAAAGATGTGTTCTCTGGGCATTCCATATGTGAGTCTGTTAGCTCAACCAGAATAATACACTCTAACAAACCAATTTATCTAAGCCTGCGGAAATCTTCTTATACAGTATACCAAGGCAGGTCTGGTAGTTCAGCTTGACTTAGTACAGGCCACCACATAATCTGTGTTTCAACAACCCAACCAAACAAACTATTAGACTCTTCACTAACTTCTAGAATGGAAACATTTAGAGTCTGTGCTTAATGGAACCGTAGCAATAAACACAGACTGATCCATCTTTATGTTTCCCCCACCATTATCCCATACCCTTAGTAGCCATTTCTACATATATTCCTGCAGTTTCTGCTTATGTACATTAGAAAAATGAAGCAGTTCTTTTTGAGTGTAGTATTCTTCCTCCTGAGTCACACTTGGTATTTCACGTTTTGGAGTTGACTGACGCTTAAGTCTACTTATAAGTCCTGAAGCCAAAATGGATGGCGGGGAAGTGCTCGAGAACATTCAGCAATGTCTTATAAGGCATCTGCCTCTGGTAATGTTCCACACAGTAACTCAGACAAGGGCTCTTCAGACACAGCTGGGTTAATCTTATAAGGGTGGAGAGGCTAACAGTTTTACTGGAGAGGATGCCTTAGCAGACAAAATGGAGTAATCTCTTCAGATGGGAGTCAGAGAGCTGGTTCTGTTCACAGGAGTCATTCCACAGAATTCACAGCTCAGTGTCCTCAGTTTCCTGGTTAATTGTCCAGATGTCCCCATCCCATGTTTCAGGATCCCATTTCTTCCTCATCAATGCCCTCACTTTAATTTCAGATACGACTTGAGGTTGAGAATTCAGTTAGCATTGTAATTAAGCCACTCCTATGATAAGACTCTGTTTCTCGTTCTTGGTAATATCAGCTCTGTTCCAATAAGAAATAAGGCTTTCTTTCAAGGTGCAAGTGGAAACCTGGAGTAATTTTGGTGTTGCTAGAGCTTCGAGTCTGAAGCATTAATCTCCTTCTACACTTTGTCTGGCGAAAGTAGGACCAACCAACTAGATTCCTTGTACTTCTCATGACAGAACTGTAAAAAAGTATCAAACATGTGATCACCCAGAGCTTTGCCTTTCACCACTACCTGACCTACTTGTGGCGATATTCTGCATCTTTCCACTGTCCCTTCATACCATGGATTAGCAATGCTCTCTTTACTACTAAAAGCAGAGTCATCAACATCTTTAAGACTAACCAGACTTGACAAACAATTTAGAAAATTCACCCTTTTAATTTTGTTTCTCCAGAACGACTTTCAGTATCAAGTCATAGAGAAGTAAAATCAGTGAAGTGTATTAGTATATACAGGAAGAGACTTATATCAAGGAAACAGCTCATGTGGTTGTAAAGACTGCAAAGTTCTAAGTTCATGGGTCAGACTGGAGGTTTCTCCTGACTTGTGTAGTTTCAGGGGCTGGTAAACTGGGGATTGGCTGGTAAGACAATAGGCCTCTGGCTGACAGGCCACAAAGGCCAACAAATCTAGAAGGTAAGCCCACAGGCCACTGGCTCACAAACTACAGAGGCTGATCAATCACAATGTCAGTAGGTAGCCCAAGTTCCAAGAACTGAAGGTCAGAAGAACAGGTGCCAGGTGGCAGGATCCAGAATGAGCAAAAGCCTGTAGGCCTTGTCAGAAAGTCCACCCATAATGGATGCAGGCCACATCACCAGGGAGACTCCCTTTCAACTGATGAACTACTCACAGCATAGCCCATCACGGAGGTGGTCAGATCTCATCATGGAAGTGATTACATGACTACACAACAGGCAAACCACACTGTAACTGCCACAGTACTGAGAATCCTGACCCAGCCAGACCAACAAACGACCTTAATGATTACACTTGTGAAGGTGATCTTGGCTAGAAAGAGGGTCCTTAAAGATGATAACAGCTAACAAGCAGTCATACTGGAGTAATAGAGGTGTTAATCCAATATGGTTGATGTCTTCTCAGAGGGAAGATGGCCAAGTGAAGACAAGGACAAAGATGGAGTTATGCTACCACTGCAAGCCAAGAACACCAAGGGTCACTGGCCGTCACAGGAATTTAGGAGGGAGGGATGGAACAGATTCTCCTTCAGAGACTTCAGGAGGAGTGAACATGGTCAACACCATGATTTCAGACTTCAAGCCTCCCAACTGTCAGACAGTAAATCTCTGTCAGTTTAAGCCACCCAATTTGTGGTGCTTTGTACAGCAGCCTTGGCAAAGTAACACAAGGGAAGATGGTAGCACTCACCAGAAGGAAGTTTTCAAATTGTGGGTTCCCTAGAATTGCATGAATCGAGGAAAAAACGAGAGAGCACTAAGGTGAGTGAGCTTCATTTCCCATAATCGTGCTTTCAATTGAGTAAACATAATTTTTTGTGCCTTAATAGGCCAGGATTTTGATACTAAAACAAAATTTTAAAAAATACTGCTAGAAAGGTGCACCAGTGTTATCTGGACCAAGCTCCAGATAACAATCTGGTCACTCAGTGTTGTGTAGTATTGTTGTATACAGTCCCTGGATGCCCATCAGTCCCCTCTCTTCCAGTTAATGTCACATAATAGGATGGGTTATGTGACATGCAGTGAGAATGTAGGAACTCATAGCTTTGAAAAGACATGTCTATTGGTAATTTTTTGAAGTTGCAAAGAAGTAAATTTTTACCTAGTTTGGATATAAACCTTAAGAAGATCCTTACTTTTTCCTTCTGATCTTATGCAGTTACATCATAAAGCACTACAAATTTTCTAGAACAGATTTTATATATGACAAATTGCATGGTATAATCGACTCTGTCAAAGAAAAACAGAACAGCCTATCAGTTTAACATGTGATCTATGTGTTATTGATAAATGAAGAGGTGAACAGTTTAATGGATAAACTTAATATAAATTAACATAATGAGAATTATAGTGGTATTGTCAGAAAACAGTGTAGCAATTGTTCAGTTTTATGACACTTGCTAAAGTTAAATAAGAAAACCTTAATGTGCATTAATACATCTTCCATGCTTACCTGGGTACTGTAGTTAACAGATATCATTAATGCTGCCCCAGAATCTCTGGTCACCTGCAAACTGATTAAAGTGGACTTCTTATGAGCCACCACCAGTCGAGAACCCACAGAAAAGCATACAAGGCTTTGAGGCTCATCACCCTGCAAGACTTTAATCTGAGCAAATCTGGCACTGTTGTTTATCGCAGCTCCAGCAGTTACTTCATATAGTTCCACAAAGAAATACATTTCAACTTGAGGTACCTGAAATTGAGAAAAAGGAAATGGGGGGAAAAGAGAGGACTATTACTAATATATTTTATTTTTTTGTAATCCGATGCTGCTAAATTATATCACTCATATACATAATTACAAAAATAAGTATTCTGTAAAATTACAAAATTAAAGTCATATATTAGATTACCATGGGATTTATTTTTTTCATTATCTCCCTAAGAAATACATTACTATCCTGAGTGGGCTTCTTACTAGAAGATTACCGTCAGCAGACAGCTTATATGCACTTCGATATGAAAAAAGACAAAGTATAGTTGATTCATACAATGAAATAGTATTTAGAAGATAAAATGAACTAGTACAGTATTTCTCAACATAGATGAATTTCAAAAACATGATGAGTGAAAAAAAATGAAGTTGCATATGGGTATCTACAGTAAGATGCTATAAATGTCAAGTTAGAAATGGTACCATGTGTGCTAGATGTTGTTAACGGAGACAATGATTTGTGTGAAGAGTTTAAAAACATCCTGACAGCAGGTGCCTTGAGGAGAGGGTCAGTATGAGGTTGAGGTGGGGTCAGGGCTGGATGAGTTACAGAATTACAGGGGAAACAGGATTAAAAAAGGTTAGCTTTGTTAGGATTTGTCATGGTTTGTGTTGTTTTCCCCCCATAAATGATTTGACTTGGCTGTGAGTCCCAGTACAGTGCAATTCCCCCCATGTATTGTGAATCCTGCCTCTGTGATACTGATGAAGGAGAATGGGCTAAGCAGCTATGCTGGTGAGGCAGGACTCAAATTATCAGCTGTGGGATATAAGGGAGAGAAGTGAGTCTAGAGAGTTGGGAGTCTCATACCACCAAGACTGAGAGCAGAGCACGTCCTTTGGACCCGAGGTTTCTTCCTTGTGCTGAGATGCTTTCCTTGAATTTGGACTCAACCTACTGGATTATGACAATTTCTTTTACTAAATGGACTTATATATAACTCGTGAACAGATTGGTGGCTTACTAGACTGTGAAAATAAAGGTTCTCTTCATGAAATCACCCACTGTGATATTTTCTTAGAGCAGTACCAGGTGACAGAAATAGGTTTCAGTCTATTTATTGTATTTTAATGGATTTAAGATAAATATTGAGATAAATATTACCAAGTATCACACAATTATGTGATTTAGTATATTTTCCTAAATTTTCCCAAATTAAATTCTCTGTCTTAGTTATCTAGAACTCCTCTAAGAGAAACACCGCAAGTACTAGCTTTAACAAAGAGAAGTTGATTCTGTCACAGTCCACTAGGACAATGGTTCCAGTGAAAGGCTTTTTCTCTTTGTGGACTTGGAGGAAGGTCCTTGTGGTGCATCAGTCTTCCTTTGATCTGGGAGCATCTCAGCACAGGAACCTCAGGTCAAAAAGGATGTGTTTTGTTTCCAGCACTGCCTTCTTGGCGGTATGAAGTCCCCATGTCTCTCTGCTAAAAGGAGATTGGCTTAACACACTATCTAATCTTATAAAACTCATCAATATAACTGCTGCTAATGCCTCGTAGTCAATCATAGTGGCAGGATTTACAATGCATACGAAAGTGTCATCAAACGGCAGACAATCACACGGCCGGCCCAGGCAAATTTGACAGGTATTTCTGGGGGGACACGATTCAAACTATGACAATATCCCATAAATTTAAACTTAATCTATTGGTTACAGTTTGCTCAGGTGTCATCTTTGTTCTTCCTCAATAATCTTTTTGGTGCTAAAGCTTGATTTCAACATTATGACATACTGTCAATCGCTGTTTTCACTAATGATGATTTTTACATAGAAAAATCTAAAAGTGTTAGCAGTACTGTTCGTTTACTGGCATAACTCAAACAAGCAAAGCTGATACATTTTTCAACTGTATATTTCATTGTCTAATCTGGTATATTATTAATACCTATCAGTAAGGGCCTTCATCATTTGTTCTGGGATCATTTTAATGATAATTATCTCATAAAACAATACAACAATTTAGCATTATCCAAGAATAAGTCATATCTTAGTCACTGAGTAAATAAACTTCACTCTCCTTTTGTCTGAAGAAAGGTGGTTAGCTTTCCAACAGCATATATCATTCTTACTTTTGCTAGTCAACTGGCAATAAATATTAAAATATAAAGATAACTGTACTCTACTTTTGAGAAACCTAATTTAGTAACCAGAATGAACTAAAACACAAGGGAAGTATGGGTAACCATGCTGAAGAGTTATTGCTCCCTAATGGCTAAGTAAACTTGAATTCACAAGTTTTGTGTTCTTTTTTTTTTTAACTAAGGAGTTCAGTACAATACATATCTAACCAAGACACTTAATTTTCCAATAAAATAGTCCTTCTCATTGTGATTATGATTAGAACATTACTTAAAGCCACTTATAGTCAAAAGAATATGTTATAATCTCAGTAAAGAATTATCCAAAATTCAGCAGCATATACAGATTGATGCCAACACCTAATTAGACTGAAGACAAAAGAAATCTTCCAGTCTTACAAAGAAATATTCTAGCGATATGTCTGAAGTATTCTGGGACACCAAGATGCACTCATCAAATCTGGGCTTCTCTAGTCTCCTAAGCCTGACTGCAGAGAGAGCTCATAAGAACCCTATTCACCTGTGACTGTCAGCAGGTGTCTTTCCTAGTTAGGTCACAAGCATTCCAGGATGACAACATTAAAAAGGAACTGCAGTGGTTAAGAGTTTATCTGCCAAACAAAAGGTCAGCAGTTGAAATCTACCAGTGACTCCTGAAGCATGAATTCACAGGAAGCTATGAGAATAGGTATATTATTATAAGATTCATATAACTATTACAGTAATCTTCAGAAGGCAAAAGAAGTAAAGAAATAATGAAAAATAATTAAATCTACAGGATTGTTTTAAGATGGGCTTAAGCACAGTTACATGTTTGAAATAACATTATTGGTGCATGTATCTTCTATTGTTTGAAGCATTCACCACATACAAAGAATGATTTATACCTTTTGTACACTGATGACACCGTGGCCAGTGTACGTATTAAATATTTGAGTTTAATAATTTAAGCCACAGACCAAAAACAGATACCACTGAGTACTCCCTGAACATCATCAGAACAGTCATTTCAAAAAAAAAGGAGGGGCAGAGTAAAGATGGCGGACTAAACACACGTCTCCATAAATCCCTCCAGAAACCAAGACCTGAATTTATAATTAAACAGAGCCTTCTGGACACCTAGTGAGCCCTAGGACATGGCAGAGGGATGTTAATTTGGACTTTGTACCACTGAACAGAAAACTTCCTGTCTTTTGCTGACCCCTGCTCTTGCTGAGTGCTGGCTTTCACAGACCAAAGGTAACTCGCCACTTTAGCTTTTCTTTCACTTTCTTAGCTGACAGGTGGAGGTGGGACTTGACTAGCAGCTAATTTCAGACACACTGCTGGTGGGATCGGCAGGCACAACTGCCATATTTTGAGAGCCCGGCTTTAAACTCTGTGCATCTTGGCACCTTCGGCCTCTCTTTCTGCCTCCACCACTGACAAGCCTGTACTGAGGCAGGAGGAGAACTTGTGCAGGATGCCATCTTGTTCCACTGGGAGGCAGATATATCCATATGGAGGCCTCAGTAGGATCTAATTCTTAGGCTGGGAAGGAGCACCAGCCTGGAGGAGTACGCTTTTCTGACAGTAAAGCACTATTCTACACAGTGTCGCCTACAGCTGGGGCCCGACAGCAGAGGCCATCAGGACAGTAGCTTTTCTGTATTTTGAACTACTTTTTAACATCTCAGGTTCAATATAGAGATGCTTACTTTGCAAGCTGGGAAGAGGGATCTGTACACCTGAAAACCTGACTGACTTTGGAAGTTCTCAGATACCTTTTACCATTCATTTTAAGATGACCTAGAGAAACAAGTGTGGTCCATCCTCACAGCATTCCCCACCCCCAGCCTTTACTGACTCACATGATGCCCCAAAAGCAAAAAGCTCTGGAGAAAACTGTAACCAAGAAATTACTCATGGCTTCAGAAGGCCCCCAAAAGAAAGGACCTCACAAATTCCCAGACAAAGAAGCTTTTCTGAAACCACTGGAAGGTAAATACAAAAGGATTATATAAAGAGCCCTGCTAGACCTTACAAAATGCAGCAAAGCAAAATGAAAAATCAAGCAAGCTGTTCAGTCTGATGGAACACCAGTACTCTGAAATCCAAGAGATCAAGAACAAAATCAAAGACATAGAAACTTCAATTCAAACACAAGAAAACTGAATGGAACAAATGAAAAACAGACTTTCTTACTTGGAAGACAGAGCTACTGACTCCAGTATCTATGAGGGTAAATCAAAAAAAATAAACAAGAAAAATGAAGAAACATTAAGAAGCATGTGGGACTCTACTAAGAGCAACAATCTACGATTAACTGGAGTTCCTGAACAGGGTGAGACACCTGAGAACACAGAGAATATTGTTGCTGAGCTGCTGACAGAAAACTTCCTAGAAATTAGGAAAGAATATACATATCTAAGATGCATATCAAATGCCACTCAATACAGATCTCAAAAGAAAGACTCCAAGACATATAATCAAGCTTAACAAAATAAAACATAAGCAGAAATGCTTAAAAGTAGCAAGACTAAAAGCAAAGCTAACATTCACAGGAAAACCCTTTAGGCTTTCGTATGATTTCTCAGCAGAAACAACGCTGGCATGAAGATAGTGGCATGACACATTCAAAGCCTTGAAGGAGAAAAAGTTCCAACCAAGAATTATATATCCTGCAAAACTATCTTTCAAATATGAAAATCAAATTAAGACATTCCCGGATAAACAGAAACTCAGATAATTTGTAAAAACCAAACCAAAGCTACAAGAAATACTGAAAGAATCTCTTGGTTTAGAAGAACATAATCACTAACTTTTTAATTTAGAAGCAAATCCAGGACACATCACCCAGAAATCTACTCAGTTAGGGAAGGCTCCAAACTCAACCAAAGCTATAATAGTGAAAGAAATGATCCAGTAATCATATCATGAAAACTGTGATGTCATATTAAAAAGAGGGATGTACTACACTCATTATAGTCCTTCCAGATAGACAGGCAGTTAATAAGACTAGCAGTAATTAAAATTGGGCTTATACATAGTTTACTAAGGGGGATCACAGGGACAGCCATAAAGCACAACAAAAATGCAACACATAAAATCAGGAAATGTAATACAAGAGTCTCAACAACCACAAAACCAACCCTGAAAAAGGTGAAAAATCAACTCACAAAGAAGAAGCTCCCAGAATGGATTAATAAGAACAACAGAGAAAACAGCAGCACAAAAATAAACATATTAAAATGACAGCACTAAACATGTACCTATCAACAATTACACTGAATGTGAATGGACTGAACACTTCAGTAGAGACACCAAGTGACATCTTGGATCAAAAGACATGACCCATCCACATACTGCCTACAAGAAACTCACCTTAGACTTAAAGATAGGAATAAACTGAAAATTAACGGATGGAAGAATATATATTAAGCTAATGAACAAAGAACAGGTATGGCAACACTAATCTCAGATAAAATAGATCTGAATGTAAAATCCACCATCCTGGACATGGAGGGACACTATTGCTGAAAGGTTCAATACACAGGCAGGACTTAACAATATTAAATATTTATGCACCTAACATTAGAACACCTAAATACATTGAAGAAACACTGACTACACTCAAAAACGAGACAGATCACTGACAATAACAGTGGGAGACTTCAACACTCCACTCTCAATATTGGACTGATTGTTTAGAAAAAAGTTCAATAAAGACACAGAAGACTTCATGGCCACAATTAATGAACTGGACCTCACCAATATATACAGAACTTTCTGTTCATCAGCAGACAACTACACCTTCTTCTCCAGTGCACATGCAACATTCTCCAGAATAGACCATGTGTTAGGACATAAAAGCAATTCTCAACAAAATCTATACCACTGAATTAATACAAATCATCTTCTCAGATCATAAAGCCATAAAAGTTAAAATCAATAGCAGAAAAACATAGAAAGTAGAACTCATGGAAACTGAACAACATCTTGCTCAAAAAGCCATGGGCTACAGAAGAAATCAAGGACAAAATAAAGATATTTATGGATTCCAATGAGAATGAAAACACTTCCTCCGAGAATCTACAGGATACAGCCAAAGCAGTGCTCAGAGGTCAGTTTATCTTCATAAACACACACATCTCGAAGGAAGAAAGAAGCCAAACCAAAGAACTAACCCTACAGCTTGAACAAGTAGAGAGAGAACAACAGAGGAACCCCTCAGGCACCAGAAGAAAACAGATCATAAAGATTAGAGCAGAGCTAAATGAATTAGAGAATAGAAGAAAAACTGAAAAACCTGAAAAGACCAAAAGCTGGTTCTTTGTAAAGACCAACAAAGTTGACAAACCACTGGCTGAACTTACTAAAGAAAAACAGGAAACAAATAACCCAAATAAGACATGAGATGGAAGTTGTCATAACAGATCCAACAGAAATAAAAAATATCATAACAGAATACTATGAAAGACTGTACTCTAACAAATTTGAAAACCTAGAAGAAATGGACAAATTCCTTGATTCACATCACCTACCAAAATTATCACAACGTGAAGCAGAACAACTGAATAAACCCATCACAAAGGAAGACATTGAAAAGGTCATCAAAACACTGCCAACCAAAAAAAGTCCAGGCCCAGGTGGCTTCACCACAGAATTCTACTAAGCTTTTAGAGAAGAGTTATCTCCAATACTACTGAGACTATTTCAGAGTACAGAAACAGATGGAATACTCCCAAATTGATTCTATGAAGCCAGCATAACCCTGGTACCAAAGTCTGGGAAAGACCCAACAGAAAAGGAGAACTACAGACTGATATCACCCATGAATCTACACACAAACATCTTCCACAAAATTCTTGCAAATAGAATACAACAACATACCAAAAAAGTAATCCATCATGACCAAGTTGGAGTCATACCAGGGGTGCAAGGCTGGTTCAACATCAGAAAAACAATTAATGTGATCAACCACATAAATAACACAAAAGACAAGAATCACCCGATTTCGTCTATTGACACAGAAAAGGTATTTGATAAAGTCCAACAGCCATTCATGATAAAAACCTTCTGCAAAGTACGAACAGACAGCAAATTCCTCAGTGCAATAAGGGCCATTTATACAAAGCCAACTGCCTATGTCATCCTGAATGGAGAGAGACTGAAACAACTTCCTTTGAGAACAGGAACTCGACAAGGATGCCCCCACTCTTACCTCTCCTATTGAACATTGTCATAGAAGTTCTAGTTAGAGCAATTAGACAAGACCAGGAAATAAAGGGCATCTTCATTGGCAAAGAAGTCAAAATCTCTCCGTCTGCAGATGATATGACTGTATACACAGAGAATCCTAAAGGATCCATAAGTAAACTACTCAAACTGACAGAAGAGTTCACCAGTTTCAGGATACAAGATAAACATAAGTAAATCAGTTGGATTCCTTTATATCAACAACAAGTTACTAAGGAAGAAAACACCAAATCAATACCATTTACTATAGCCCTTAAGAAGACAAAGTACCTAGGAACAAATCTAACCAGAGAAACAATAGATCTTTACCAAGAGAACTACAAGTCCTTACTATAAGAAACTAAGAGAGACTTACATCAATGGAGAAACCTACCCTGCTCATGGATAGGAAGACTTAACATTGTGAAAATGTCCATTTTACCCAAAGCAATCTATTTATATAATGCAATCCCAATACAAATTCCTGTTATATTTTTTAATGAGATGGAGAAACAAATCACCAACTTTGTTTGAAAAGGGAAGAAACCCCGGATAAGTAAAGCACTACTGAAGAAGAACACATTGAGAGGCCTCTCATTACCCAACTTTAGAACCTGTTACACTGCCACAGTAATCAGAACAGCCTGGTACTGATACAAAAAAGAGACAGACAGATCAGTGGAACAGAATTGAGACCCCAGAGATGACACCATCTGCCTATGAACAGTTGATATTCGACAAAGGCTCTAAGACATTAAACTGGGGTAAAAACAGTCTCTTAAGCAAATGGTGCTCACAAAACTGGATATCCATCTGCAGTAAATTAAAACAAGATCCATATCTTACACCTTATACAAAAAACAACTCAAACTGGATAAAAGACCTACATATCAAGTCTAAAATGATAAAGCTCATCCAAGAAAAAGTAGGAACAACAACGGAAGTTTCAATACACAAGCAGATAGACTTCAATATCTGTCAAACAAACCACAAACAACAGAAGAGAAAATTGATAAATGAGAACTATTAAGACTCAAACACTTTTGCTCATCCAAAGGCTTTATTTAACAGAATTAAAAGCCCACTTACAGAACGGGAAAAAATATTTGGCAACTATATGTCAGACCGATACCTGATCTCCATAATCTGTAATGTACTGCAAAATATCAATAATAAAAAGATAAATCATCCAATTAAGCAACGGGCAAAGGACATGGACTGACATTTCTCTAAAGAGGAGATCCAGGCAGCCAAAAAATACAGACAGACATGCTCACGATCATTAGCTATTAAACAAAATCAACTCAAAACTATAATGAGATACCATCTCACCCCAACAAGGTTGGCCATGATCCCAAAACTGCAAAACAAAAATGCTGGAGAAGCTATGGGGAAATTGGAACTCTTCTACACTGTTGGTGGGATTGCAAAATGGTGCAACCTCTTTGGAAAGCAATCTGGCATTTCCTTAAAAAGCTGGTTATAGATATACCATTTGACCCAGTAATTCTACTGCTTGGAATATATCCTACAGAATCAAGGCCATTCACACCAAGTGAAACATGCACACAAATGTTTACTGCAGCACAGTCCACAGTAGCAAAAAGATGGAATCAACCCAGATGTCCAACAACAGAGGAATGGATAGGTAAACTAGGGTGTATATACTCAATGGAACACTATGCAATGATAAAGAACAACGATGATTTTAGGAAACATCTCACAACCTCATTTCAATTGGAGGACATTACACTGAGTGAAAGTAGTCAGTGACAAAAGGACAAATTTTGTATGAGACCCCCACAACAAGAACTTAAAAACAGACTCATGCATAGAAGAAAAGACTCTGACAGCTGCAAGGGTGGGGAGGGAGGGAGGGAGGGCAAGGGGGGATAGGGTTAGGGTTAGATAGTTTATAGAAATTTGGTTGGGTGAAATCTGTGACAGCAAACTTTAGAAACAAGATCAATATTAACTGGACTTCAACATAACATGATTACCCCTCTCATCTTAACCCAATATGGTAAGGACAGAGGAGTAGTTACAGGGGCAGGGAGCCAGGGACTATACTCTCAAGGGACATCGAGGCCAACTGGCACAACCAGCATTTTGCTAAGAGAGCCCTCTGCACCCTACATTTGTGAGTGGCGTCTGGGGTCTTAAAAGCTGCCATCTAAGAGTACAGCAAATGGTTCCAACTCAGCAGGAATGGATGATTACTGAGGACCAAAACAACATGGGGGAAAGAGAACCCAGAAGACAGACAAACCCACGTTAGTGGGTGACTACATCGACTTGCAACTGAAAGAACTGGATGGTGCCTGGCCACCACCAGTGATAGCTGTGATGGAGGTCACAAAGTTGAGCAACACAAGAATAAAAATGGGTGTATCCCGTGACCTCCACTAAAAGACCGCAATTGATGGTCTACGGTCCTTGGAGTTCCCCTGGGAGCATGGCCCCTGGCCCTGATGCCACCCCTCTCCATAAATCAGGAATGGATTGGACTTGGCGACACAGAGTGACCATATCATGTGTGCACTTTATGGTTCTATGCATGTATAGGATCTCGTCCTGGTGAACTCTTACTGGAGATGGGGGAGTGGGTAGAGAGGAGGGGATAGGAGATTGCTGGGAGGGAAAGACAGGTATGGAGTGGAGAGAAAGAGTGTGCTGTCACCGGGCAGGGAGAGCAGTGGGAGGTGCATATAGGTGGGCATGCAAATTTATACAGGAATGCACATTTTCATTCAATCATAATAAAAATATATATATTTAAAAAAAGGCCACACATGATTGCTAACCACCTTAGTGCTCTGTTAGGTCTTTGGTGACAATACAATTTGAATAAAGCAGATTCCCTTGGGGACAGAGGGGAATGCCTTTCTCCCGGGAACTCTGAATTCTGCACCAACAGAAATTCATCCAAAGCCCCTCAAAGCATGTTCTCTGTTCTTCTTTGTCAGATCAAAACCTGAACTCCCCATTTATATAGGAATGGAGAACATGAAACGTTTCAAATTTACAGATAGGAAAGAAGCAAAACTAAGCATTCAAGCAATCTGTGACAAATTAATCTAGGTAGAGATGAGTCAAATCATTCATAAAATGAATAGCTGGATCATGGGGAATCTGGGAAATGAAAAGAAATAAAAATGGAAAAGACTGACAGGCTTATTTTAAAACATTCATTATGTAACAAATGCTAAGTCTAAAGTCTGTTATTCAGCAAAGATATTTAGACATTGGGGCAAGAGAAGACACAAAGAATCACCCCATAAACAATGTGTAAATCTCAATGAAGTGGTTTTAAAGTGACTAATTATAAAGGAACATAATGAGAAGTTGACATTACTGTGTCTCATCCTTTCTTACCTTCTCTGGTTTGAGTTCAATAGTAATGAAGCATTTTGTTTGACCCATTACACAGGTTGTGGTCCCTGATACAGACAGTAGTTCATCAGCCAGGTTCACAGCATCATCCTGGAGCACAGCAGCAGTTTTGCTCAATGAGACTCGCCAAAGGATCTTGACATCTTCAAAGGCCCTGTGTGAGCAAGCCAAACTCATACAAATTCAGTAACACACTTTTTTACTTAACTGTTCTTCTCCGTCCACAAAACAACACTTTGCTACCATAGATAATGGTGAAAATTACCAATTTTTCTCATTACAGGTAAGAAAATAAAGGCATTTCCACAGCATTTGCTGACCTTATATTATCCAATACTGAATAAATACTGAACTACCATGCATCATGATTGTGAAAGTAATCCATATTTCCTACTATGTGTCAAAAAATTGAAAATAAAAAATCAAGGAGAATTATTTTGAGCATGTCCTTTAACCACTGAGCATGGTTTTTGATGATTCTTCTAAAGGAAACCACTAACTGTTAAAAATGGTTGTTATTTAAAAGTAAAGGGCAAAAGATGTCCTGTGTTTTCTCAGAATATGTAGGTCTGAATTGGAAAGGCAATATTTATACCAATATTTATGCATACCTGAGTACAAGCACATGATTGGCATTCAGAAGAGAGGTACTATAAAATATTAAATTGCAAACAAAATTTTAGTATGTTCCTCACAGTAAAATGTTTGTGTGTGCACACAGATGGGAGAACAGGTAATATGATGAGCTGATGGCCCACATCATGATCCATCTGACAGTTGAATGGTACTTTATGAACTACAAAACACTCAAGGTAGCCCTAACGCATAAACATAAATCAGGTGTGTTAAATCATGAAGGAAGCACTCAAGTATCTGAGCCCTGACATATCAAGTTCCACTACACCTTCTTTTGTCACCTTTTCATCCTAACGACATCTTCTGAGTTCAAATTGGATACTGAGTAGACAGAAAGGATGGTGTATCTTTTATGTGTGCATATACATACCTGTTTGGCTGCCTTCTGACAGTAAGGTTTAGTCTTCTCCTATCAGATCCTTCAGCCAGTGCTAGTCCACTCTGGGATTCCTCACTGAATCCAAAAATGCCATTCTGAAGATCATTCCCTTCATGGAGACATGGAGGGTTATGTCTAAGAATCCAAATATCTCCAACACTTTGTTAGTCTCTCCAGCTCAGGTGATATGAAGGCAAGAAATTCATCACTGAGTGGAGCTGAAGCTATAAATTCTAAAGATTAGATAGAATTTAAGATGGCTAACACCTTAAAAAGAGTTTTGGTGGTGCAGTGGTTAAGAGCTCAGGCTTCTGACCAAAAGGTTGGAAGTTCTGATCCCCCAGCCACTCTTTAGAAACTCTATGGGGCAGTTCTCCGCTGTCCTATAGGGTAACTATGACTCAGAAGCACCTCAAGGGCAATGTGTTTGGTTTTGCGTGACACACCTTAAGAAGGTTCTTGGGTGGTACCAACATTCTGTTGGTACTAACAGAAAGCTTGTTGGTCCAAATGCACACCGCAGAGCCTCAGAAGAAAGCCTTTATGATCTACTTCCATAAATACTACTGCTAAGAAAATTTCCAGCAGTTCAGTTCTACTGAGCGATACATGGGGTCCACATGAGCTAGAAGTGACTGATGGCAACAAGTTTTAACACTTGAGAACACAAGACCCGAAGCTAGAAAATACTCATTTCAGCTCCCTACCCAACACACACATCTCTCTGGTGAGAGGCTATACTTATTTTGTTTTTGATATTTTATGTATGTTTATACTATTTCCTTAGAGAACACAAGTTTCACTAGACCAGCAACTGTGTTACCACTGCTATATCCAAAAACAGTACTCAGCATATTAGAGGTGTTTAGTAAGTACTCATTGAATAAATGAACCCCATGTAATTGAACTGCCTTTCTACAAGAGAGCTGAGCAAAAGGCTGTTTGTGCTATAAACTGGGTTATTTTCCCTAGACAAATGCAGAAGAACTATTACAGAAATCCTAAGTAACTTTGAGTCTCAGAAACTCCTTTTAGCAATGCTTGAGGTTACAGGCACCATAGCATTAAAAAATGAGACAATGCCTATAAAGGAATCATCCCGAAAAACAGCTTTCTCCATTACTCCGAAATCTAATCCTTGAGATTCGCAGGGGACAGACATTCTGAAGATAGGAAAGAGGAAACCACTTAATAGCACCAGTGGAAATGGGCTAGCAGTTACCCGTATTTGGTCTATTTCTCAGGTCTAAAGTGACTTAGTGTAGAATCAGTTGACCAGGGACACAGATGTGACAAAGCACATTTGTTTTAATGTTTCATGTGTGTTTTGTCTTAGCCAAGTGACCTACCCTCATCCTCACCAATTAGCCACTGTAATCACTTCTTAGTACCACATAAAGAGACTGAAGTCAACTTTTTTTCTTCAGCAGCCACTATTTTCTAGTCATCTTGGGCGTAAATCTGGACTGTACAAGTAGACTATAATCTTCTGACAGATAGAACCTTCACTGTTTTCTTTTCCAGTGCAGTGCCAAGTAGCATGGTTCTCATTAAAATGATACTTCTCACACTTGCAATAATGAATCTGACGTCAAATTTCTAGTAAGATGATTCATGATTTCAAATGTGCCAGTAATTAAAATCAAATCTGAATAAGTCACTTCTTTTGTGCTTTATTTTGAAATTTTCTACTAAAATCTAAATGGGAAAATATTACAAACACTGAGTCTGCAAAACTAATGCTCTAGTTAAAACAGAACTACTCTGCTACAAAACAAACAAAACAGGTGAGGGAGAGATAAAAGAAGCATTCACAGTTGGAATAAATGTAAACTACTTATGACATTAAACTTAAAAAAAATTTGCCGTCCAGTTGATTCTGACTCATTGCAACACTACATCACAGAGCACAAGTGCCCCCCGCCATACGACTTCCAAGGCTACAATCTTTATAGAGGCCAAGTGCCACATCTTTCTCCCATGAAGGGGCTGGTAGGCTTCAACTACTGACCTTTTGATAGACAACCACGTGCTTGATGACTGTACCTTCAGGCCTGCTCTCAAAGTGATTTAAACAATGTAAATATGCCTGGTGACATCATCAGGCAAATTACATCATCAGATATTAAGGCTTGGATACGGTGGAGAGTCAATCATTTGCCATAAGTGTTCACCAACTCATCTTATATAGGGAAGGTAGACATTAGAGAATCTAGTCAGTACCTCACAGTGGCGAGCTGAGTGGGTATTTGCCTGGTGAGCTATGCTCAGAGCTGATATATAGATAGGCATTGGTATACTGTACTCATAAAATATGAAGGTACTTGCATCCCAGTTGGTACATAGCTGCTGTCATAAGACCCTAAAGAGCCCTCTGCTGCTATCCCAACAAGGACCAAATGAGCCAGTAGCCAAGGACTCCGTGAGCCAATAATCCATGTGGTAATGTCTGACACAGCAAGGAGCCACCAACTTCCATTTTAATTGTTCTCCACCTGGGACAAATAACTGCTTAACATTTTGGCTGTCACCACTGGTTATTTTCAAATAATGTCATAAATGATCTATGTTATGGAATGGGAGAAGGGCTGTTGAGCGATGAAATGATTTCAGTGGAAACATGTAGATGGCAGTAAGTCAACTGAATCAAACTCAACAAACTCACAGAAGAGAATTAGAATTGAAAACACTCTTGAAATGAACCATAAGAATGACATCAACTCTAATCAACATAAAGGGTAACATAAACGGGGTGCTAAAAACTTCAAAATTATAACTCATTGGCTAATATAAAATTAAAATTCTAGGAAGTACTACAGTTTGTAAATGGATCACAAAGATGCTTATTCTAAATGGATCACAAAGATGTTTGTTCAAAATTTTCATTTTAGAAGAGGCAAATAAAGCACAGACACCAAATAATTTTTTTCAAGGTCTTACCATTAATGGCTTAAATGTGCCCCAGACATAGGCCTCATGGCTTGGGGTATTCTTTATACTTTACTGCTTAATTACTGGAACCCTGTTACTCAGCTGCTAAACAAAAAGTCAGGAGTTTGAATCCACCAGCAGCTCTGTGGAAACCCTATGGGGCACTTCTCTGTCCTACAGGGTTGCTCTAAGTTGGAACTGACTTCTTTGTTGTTGCTGTTGTTGAATCATAGCCAGTGTCACCTGAAACTAAAACACTGTAGAATTCAGGAATGCTTGCATGAAAGAGCACAGTATATAAAAATCATGAGATAGTCTTTCAGTAACCTAAATAGTGTAACATATTCACAAGCTAAGCTTTACCACTTAAGGAAATAGCACGTAATTTCCAAGGAAAATTTCAAATTACCAACTAAAGATTTTAAAACAACATGCATGAGGAACTCTTAATAATTCAAATTTTAAGCTATTATAATTATATATATTACAATAAAATAGTACAATGGACGCAGAAACTGCATTGGGTCAAAAGCAGGACAAAAGGAAATTGTTTTTAATCTATTTTGCAATTAATACAAAAAATTTCCTGACAATGAGATCTCTGACTTCATGGAAAGTGGTTGAGAAATTTAGAACAGAGTTTCAAAACACGGCAAGTCAGTACATGTTTCAGTGATCCAATTACATGTTTTCCAGAGGAGAAAATGGACCTGAATAGTTTTAAGGCTTTCCCTAGGTTGGATAAGCATGTATTTATAGACTGTATATCTAGCTCTGCACTAGTGACATTTACAGATTATTAAATTCTGGCCGGACCCTCAATACAAGATCATGAGTTCATGCCATGGGTCCATGCTCAAGGAGGAAAAAGATGTTTTAATGAATATCTATGAGTGACTCAAATAGTTTACCCTCTTTGATTACATGTATGACAGAACAATGTTATTTTAAACTCTGCTTCACAAAAAAAGCACATTTTTATCTGCATCACTTCAAAGATATACCTGTAATAACGACCAGGGCAAAAGCTGCAAATCCAGCGTCATCCTTGCCCTTCACAATCCGTGCTCCTCCTTGAGGATCCGTGAGAAATACATAGAAAAATTCCTGTCCTTCAGGCTCATCATCATCCAAAATTTGAACTGCAACTCTTCTTTCCCTTTCTCCATCTAAAAATGTAAGAGTAAGAGTTTGTTCCTGAAAGTCTTCCTCTTCAAGTGCCCATGTCAGGTTGGTAATTCCATAGAGGTCAGGAAACGGCCATGCATCTGGTTCCTCCTGAGCACATCTTTCCCCAAAGGTTTTAACTGTGACACTGACATTACCGGTAAACCCACCACTTCTTCGGATAAGAACTTCGGCAGTACTGAGTGCGCCATTCTTCATCTCCTCTTCAACATACACAACAGGTGGCCCCAGACTAAATGTTCCGTGAACAGAAACATCGGCAGTTACAGTGTCCACAGCAGGCTTCTCAGACATAGTGGCTGTACTAGGAAGGGTGACAAGTTTCTCAGGTACAGAAGATGCACCAGTTGGCTCAGTAGCAGTGGCAATCATTTCAGTTGGTTGTGAGACGGCAGTTATCTCAGTCGTGGCAGGGTCGGTTACAGAGTCAGTTTCTACAGGAATTAGAGCAGTGTCAACTGCTGTAGGCAGAGTTGTCTTGGGGAAAGAAACGTCAATTTCCACCAGGCCATCATTGTCTAGTATTGTGATCATCGCAACACTGAACTCTAGATTCAGTCGTGGTCTCCAATTAGCATCAAACTTTTTCAGTCCTCCAATTTCTACTGATGTTAGATTGACATAAAAAAATTCATCTATCTCAGGAAGCTGATCATCAATGATGGTAACTTCAAAATCGACCTCAGCTTGGAATTCTTTAAAAAGCAGTTCCCCATCCTGAACAGGCTCAAAGTCTTCCAGGGGCTTTGCGCTTCCTGCAGTTGTTTGATAGAAAATTTGAATAAGATCACTGTGGAAGCCAAACAATCTTTGTACATGTAATCTGATCATCTGTACATCTTCTGACACAATGACATTCCTTGAACTAGGGGAAAACTGAAAGATTCCCGTTGGTTCAATTTCAGCAACCGTGAAACCGGCTCTGGAAAAAAAAAAAATTAAACCATGAAAGAACTGATGAAAAATAGGAATACCCCTGTAAAGGTTCATCTTTACATATTTAAGATGTTATTCATGAGGGCTACCTCTTGAAAGTGATATGTCCTTTCAAATATCATAAAGCCCTATTACTTACTGAGGAAAATACCAGAGCACAGGAAATGTAAAAACAGGAGTTGCGACAGTAGGCGATGGGACCTAGCAAGGCTTAGCTAAGTGAAAAGTACTTAGCACCCTAATCTGCTTCGCCAGTCATCACAGAGCAGCTCTCGGAAGGGTCTGAAACATCAGGCTCTCTCCTAGCAGTAGGGAACCAACAAACCAACCAACCAACCTGGTGCTGTGGAGTCGATTCCAACTCACAGTGACTCTGTAGGACAGAGCAGAACTGACCCTATTAAGTTTCCAAGGAGTACCTGATGGATCTGAACTGCCAACCTTATGGTTAGCAGCCACAGCACTTAATCATATGCCACCAAGGTTTCCTATTAGCATACAGAGTACCAAAAACTCTGAGATGTTCTGGATTTATCCAGCTTTTTTATCTACCAAGTGGAAACTGTTGTTCCTAAACCAAACCACCAAACTCATTGCTGCTGAGTTGATTTTGACTCACAGCGACCCTATAGGTCACAGTGGAACTGCCCCCATAGAGATTCCAAGAATTTGAGCAGCTGGCATTTTGGTTAACAGATGTAGCACTGAACCACTATGCTACACAGATTTCCCAGGAGTAAAATCCTTGCTTCTTCTGCCCACTCAGTAATGGAACCATCCTCTCATGTAGGTAGCTAAAGCTTTACAAATTGCAACATCCATGACTGAACGATTTATCCTTTGCTTTTTACTCACAGACTTGTGTTGTGAGCTACCAGTTATATTAGAGGTTACAACTGGTGGTCCATCAGAATATCTCAGATATATTCTCTTTGCTATTAATGTATTTTGCTAAATTTAAATGTCTTTAGGGAAAACACCCCGAGTTCCATCATTCCATCCTGTCAACCACTGAATACTTAGCACACAGCATATTGGTTAAGATCACAGACAGTGGCTGAGACCAACTAGGTTCAAATCACGATGTCTTACCTTATTAGTTGTGTGACACTGGATTTGTTACATAATCCGTGTCTCAGTTTCTTCATCTACAAGATGGGAATTAAAACAGTACTTGGAAACCCTGGCTGCGTAGTGGTTAAGTCCCTACAGCTGACTAATTAAAAGGCCAGCAGTTCAAATCCACCAGGTGCTCCTTGGGGCAGTTCTACTCTGTCCTATGGGGTCATGACACGTCAGAATCACCTGGATGGCAATAAGTTTGTTTTGGAAAGCCTGGTGGTGTGGTGGTTCACAACTGCTAACCAAAAGGTTGGCAGTTTGATCTACCAAGTACTCCTTGGAAACTCTATAAGGCAGTTAGTTCTACTGTGTCTTGTAGGGTCTCTATGAGTCAGAATTGACTCAACAACAATAGGTTTGGTTTTACTTCATAAAGTAATTGTTGCCAAGAATATATATACATTAAAACGATGCCACAGCTAAGGTAAACACTATGAAAACCTATGCCCTCGAGTTGATTCTGACTCATAGCAACCCTAGACAACATAGTAGAACTGCTGCACAGAGTTTCCAAGGAGCGCCTGGCAGATTTGAATTGTCAACCTGCTGGTGACAGCCGTAGCAGTTAACCACTAAGCCATCAGGTTTTCCCAATACCATTTAACTGTTGTTAAATATACTAGATCCTCTGACCCTGAAATACTCTGTGACCAAATAACTGTTAAAATGGCATATGTAGAACATAAAACCATATTTGATGCTACCTACCCATATCCGATACACACAAACGTGGATACTGGAACACAAGCTGGTTTTGCTCACACACATTCCCCATCTCACAAATAAGTACAAAGCACAGAAAGACCAAGCAGCATTACTGCAGTCACACAGCAAGACAAGTGGTAGACACAGGACTAAAGACACAAGTCAGGGTCGCGGGTCTGCCCTCTGCCATTCCAACAAGGTCATCCCAGTTAAAGAAAAGCATACACACAAAAATTTCTATCAGTTTTTTTTCCTAAATGTCTAACAGTTTTCCAGCTCTATGATCCCTTGTTAACAGCTCCACATTTTTCATCTTTTTAAAAAGCAAGGAAATTGAAAAATAATCACTGAATTACAGAAATACAGGATAATGGGTAAAAAAAATAAGTTCTGGAGATAAATGCCTTGTGTTCAGTCTAGACTTCACTCACTGGCTGTGATCTTAGGTGAGTTAATTAACTTCTCCGTGTTTGATTTTCTTTTTCCGTAAAATGAGATAATAATAGTACATAGATGGGGCATGGATTCATTGATTGTTATGATTATTTTTTTGGTGGTCCACCACACTGTAATCCACAAGGTGCCCAAGAGCAGGGTTCTCTATTTCTCAAATATGTAATGGCTATGTGTAGAAAGATTCACGTCTTACGTGGATAAACGACCCATGGGCAGATGATAGTACTGAAGACTGTCGTTGCTCCAATTAAGAGGGAAAAACAGAACATAATTGAAAACACCACAATTGATGTACAATTAATTCTGTGTTCTTGTTGTCATCCTAATCTATTAAAATCAACATTACAGAAGCTCCTATTACCAGCTGCCATCAAGTCGATTCCAACTCATGGCGACCCTATGTGCATCAGGGCAGAACCGTGCTCAGTAAAGTTTTCAGTGGCTGATTTTCTGGAAAGACATCACAGGCTTTTCTTCTAGGACACCTCTGAGTGGACATGAACCTCCAACATTTCTGCTAGTAGCTAAGTGCATTAACGGTTAACACTACCCACAAACACCTCATCTACCCTAGATGAATTCTGTTGTGTCACAGATCAAGATAAATACTTTTTAAGACCAGCAGTGTGTAGGACTCTCCTGAAAGTTGTCCCCACTCCATGGTATCCTTAGCATACAGGCCACAGGATGCTGACACCTGCTCTCCCCTATATGAAAACTGTTTTTGCACCTGCCTTGTGGCGAGTGATCTTTATGACCTTTTCTGTATTGACAAATATATTCCAGGAAACCTATTCCTTAGAAAACATCTTAACTGAGAACCAAGTTGCTCTTACCGAAGCTCAGCGCCACCTGGGGCGCTGCTCTGCACTCCTGCGAGGTGAATGACAAAGGCTTCTGGTTGGCCAGGGCTTGGAAATGTTCGCAGCACAACTCCTTTACTGTGTTCACCATGAGAAAACGAAAGGCTCCCTGCAAGCAAGCATGAACAGGAAAGGAGGGTCTCACTTTTTAGTTATTACACGAGGATTCAATTCTGCAAAATGTAGCAAAATGGCTTCTTTTCCAAAATTCTCTTGAGTCCACAAAAGACAAAGTGCAATGATTATATTAGAAAAGTGATTTCAGGGGATTGCAAGGTAACTAAACTCATAGACACTCCCTAGACCACACCAGCCTTGCCATCAATCCTCGTCTGCCACATGTATCCATGTTCTTTCAAAAATAAAATTCAGAAGTGGAAAGAGAAGGGTGTTAGGCTGGCTTTGGTTGGAATTCTGGTGCCAGCATGTATTTTAAAGGTTCTAATGAAGTAGTTTCGGGTGATGTATCATAATACATGTACTTTATCTTAAATTTCTTTGAAAAATGTTGTAAATATGCTGGAATGTTAACGATCATTAAATCTAACTGATGAGTTTACAGGTATTCACTGTCCTAATCACTTTACTTTTCATGTTTGAAATTTTTTATTATAAAAGCTTGAAAACCTGAAAGGAAACTGCTTGAAGAGATCAATCTATCGTTTGGGAACTCCAGTTATTTTAGCTGAATCAGCTTGTTAGTAAATTGACTAAACTTCTGTAGATTAGTTGTATGAAGTCCAACAAGTCTACAAACTTAATTGCTCTAAGTGCTACATACCTCATTGCTTAATATCACTATGGTCACCTTCAAAGTACTCCCCTTGGGAAGTTATGTACTGACAGCAGTGCCTACGCCACACTTCAGTGCAAGTTTGGAACTCTTTCTGGAATGGCCATTGTGCATGGTGGCAAAATGCCAGGTTCACAAACTTAACTGTATAATTGTCTGTGAGGGAGTTTTTAGCCAATAAACAAATAACTGTACTGGAAGACCCTCCCTGCTCACCTCATCTGGCCCCCAGTGACTTTTTTCTTTACCCAGAGATAAAGCAAATATTGAAAGGAAGACACTGTGATGACATTCAGGACATCAAAGGCAATATGATAACAGCTCTGATGACCATTCCAGAAAGAGGGTGGACTAGGTCCTGGCATCGATACATAACTTCCCAAGGGGAGTATTTCAAAAGTGACTGTAGAGATACTTAACAATGAGGTAAGCAGACACTGTTAGCTGCCATCCAGCCAGCTCCCAACTCATGGTAACACCGTGCACAGCAGGATCAGACCATTGTTATCCATGAGGCTTTCACTGGCTAATTTTCAGAAATAGATGTCTGGGGCCTTTTCTCCTAGTGTGTGTTAGTCTGGAAACTTCAACACCAAAGCAATACGGAAGTCTTTGCGGAGAGAAGAGTGGTGGCAGCGCCTGAGGTGCACCGCCAGGTGAACCCAGGTCTCCCACACGAAGAAATACAAATCCTACCTCTAAAACATCACCTCTACCCACTGCTCCCAAGGTGAATCCTGCTCATGGTGACCCCATACGCGTCAGAGTAAAACTGTGGTCTACCCTGATTCTGAGGTGCATCTGGATGCACCCAAACCTCCAAGCTTTAGGGCAGCAGCCAAACAAGGTAACTGCACCATGAGGGACCCTGTAGCCTGCTCAGTGACTACGATCTGGGGAGAGGTATGAAGTTTCTAATTTGACTGAATAAGGGTACTCTTACTCTCACCAAGCAACCTACAGACACTGATCACGTCAACACGGCAGCCGTACACCAGAAGACAAGGAGACAGAGGTTAAGCACTCAGCCGCTAAATGAAAAGCGGATGGTGTGAAGCCACCAGCCACTTGGCAGGGGAAAGACGGGGCAGCCTGCTTCCATGAAGATTTACAGCCTTGGAAACCCAAGTCTGTCCTATAGGGTCACTGGGAGGTGGAATCAACTCAGTGGCAACGGGTTTGGTTTTTATAATAGAAGACAACCACTGCAGGGTTCACAGTAAGTATATCCAAAGAAAATTACTTGCCAATTACACAACTCCGTGTTTTAGGAGACTAATCAGAGAAAAACTATAACTCACCCAGTTTTGGGGTCATGTTGCCAACAACAGTGAGTTCAGGAATGTCCATCCCAGGAGCATATCCAGCAGTCCAGGCAACCGTGAGAGAGCCGTATGTGCCTCTCCTGGAAACCACAATGCGGCTGGTCCCGGCGGCAACATCCATAAGTGGAAAAGCAGTTGATTCAAATCCAACCTAAGGAAAAACATGCGTAGAGTATTTTATTTCTCTCTAAAGCTTTTTATTTTCTGAAAGAATAGAGTAAATATCAATGTTCTCTTTGTTTATAAAGTATGTATTTTTTGAATTGGTAAAAGTTTTATTACTTCTATATTTTATTGATCACTTTTAGTATTTTTTTATATTGTGATTAAGTGAAAGTATGCAATCCAAATTGGTTTTGCATGTCCACCTATCTGCAGCTCCTGCCTTGCCTGGTGACAGCACACTGCTCCTCCTTTTCACTATATATATCTAGTATCTTCTTAACAAGCATCTGTCTCCCCCTCTCCATCCTCTTCTTTCCCATCTAGAAAGAGACCAGTAGGACAACCTTCTGTAAATACAGAGAACCATAACGTAAGCACACTACACAGTCACACTACCAGTAGGTACTATATGATCAACACTTACACATTATGAATTGTCCCCTTCCCTTTTAAATTAAGATGCAAAGCAGCAGAAAATTGTGAGGGTGCCCACAGGGTACCCTGAACTAAGAGTGCAGGGAAAAAAAGCTTCAATCTGACACCAGCCTACCAGTTGCCCAAAGTTTTAGAAGTGCAGAGGATACACCAAGGGCATGCTATTCTGTGACTGTCCCAGACCTTGCTGCTGGGGGATCTACTATTGTGACATTTACCTGGGTAAGGAATGAGAAATATTTTGCTACTCCAAAAATGGAATGGTTCCCGTTAAAATGAATCTTTTGTTATATCAACTTGTGAGTAAAGAGAGGACAACAAAACTTTACAGCATTACTAAATTACATTGCCTCTTGAAGAAGATAAAAATAAAACTGTTTCTCCCTCCAAACCAAAAACTCAACTGCCGTCGAGTCAATTCCAACTCATAGTGACCCTATAGGGCAGGGCAGAACTGCTCCACTGAGTTTCCAAGGAGTGCCTGGCAGATTTGAACTGCTGACCTTTTGGTTAGCAGCTGTAGCTCTTAACCACTGCACCACCAGGGTTTCCTATTTCTCCTTATTCTTTTTAACTGCTGATGGACTCCACTATGAGGGATAAAGTAATTCCATTCCATTCATGGAGAAGCTTCCTATGAGGGAGTAACTGAAGAATGTCCTTCCAATGGCCAGTGATGCTGTCACAGAAGCTGCTGGCCACAAGAGTCCATACTCCTTGCCCTTTGTCTCCTCTAATATCTTGTGCCAGCACAGCTTTAGTCACTTTGAGTCCCCATCTCAAGGAGTAAGCAGGAATGATACTTTCACAACGCCATCCAAAATGCACAAAGTTCACCAGTCACAGACAAAAGCCACTCTCGGCCCACGCCTCCTTCCATTACTGACGGACCAGGAGCCCTGCTGGTGCAGGGGTTACGTGCTCAGCTGCTAGCTGGAAAGTCTGGTTCAAACCCAGCCACCTCCCCGCTGGAGAAAGATGTGACTGCCTGCTTCCGTGAAGACTCACAGCCTTGATAACCCTGCGGAACTATTCTACTCTGCTGCATAGGATCACCAAGAGCTGGAAGGGACAGGAGGGCGATGGGTTTCTGTCTATGTGAGTACACAAATGTCACTCCACTTTGTGGAGCTTTGGGCAGAAAGAGGGTAACATGAAGAGTCTACAGTGCTGGCTAGAAAGGAAAATTGTGAAATGAGATCCATGTAGAAATCAGATTTCATATGACAAGCAAAACAAATTGATAACAGAAACAATGAAACAGGTTTACATTGACAAAATTGGCCAAAAATAAAACCCTCAAGCTGTTGCTTGTTTTCATGAGAATTTATTAACTGAGAAACTACCCTACAAAGACATGAAGTAACAGCTTCAAACACTTAATGCAATCCTGCCACACGATCCAACAACTACCACTTAAC
Organism: Heterohyrax brucei; assembly: GCA_028571685.1. Lineage (NCBI taxonomy): Eukaryota > Metazoa > Chordata > Mammalia > Hyracoidea > Procaviidae > Heterohyrax > Heterohyrax brucei. The sequence goes on along the minus strand of CM053141.1, from coordinate 96,550,259 downwards.
CCACCTCAGCACAAACTTGACATAGTAAAACGAGGCCCAAAGATGAAAGATAAAAACTCCTCAGTTTTACCAAAAGAACAAGCCTGAAATAGTAACTGATGTCTCACTCTAATTTAATGATATAACATGTTTCAATATTTTATTCTTCAGTGTCCAAAAAAGATGTGGAAATTCTGACTACAGATGACTTATTTTAAAAATTGCACATACTTTGCATTCAAATTCTGTAAGATTTCCATTTTCTACTAGTTCAAAAGGATACATATTTTTCTACCTAATTCTGAAAACTGACAAGTTGCTTTCATCGAATGTATCCATACAGTGTGCTTTGACATCACAGGATTACTTACAATGAAGGAAATAGTTAACCTTAGGAAAATTCTGAAAGAACCTTAGTGCTTCCTTTATGAGTTGCCCTCTAGTGGTTTGCTAAAAGCACAGAAGCCTGTGCAGCTTACCTGAGAATTGGCAGCTTCCTCAGGGACAGGAAGAACAGCTGATTTGGCTTCCTGGAGAATTTTTGGCATTCCATAGACATGTTCACCACTAAGTGTCACTGTCGCCAGCTGCAATATGAAACTAGAGCCCAGTAATAGGAAAACCTATTTAAAAAAACAGTATCAGTTACTCTTAAAATAGTAAATAATTCTCAGAGAAAAGTACTGGCATTAGATATGAACCTTTAGCATACTGGCTTTTTAGCTCCTTTAGTATCAAGCAATTTCATCAGTATTTACCCTTCCTCCTTGTGAAAAGTCAGATCATCAATACGAAGACTGTGGAAATGGTAATTGTGAAGGGGGAAAAAAATTCAAATTTTCCATTTGTGCCCAGCTATCATTGAGAATAGTAGGAATCATAAAAACAGTATTAATGATGAAGTCATCTGTCAAGCAAATGGAAAGCTCATAAAGAAAAATTTTAAAACCCAGAAAAACTTGTTTTCTCCCTCTTCACTGAATAATAAAAAATAACTCTAATGATAAACCAAACCAAATCTGTTGCCATCAAGTCGATTCTTACTCATAGTGACTCTTACAGGTCAGAGCAGAACTGCCCCACAGGGTTTTCAAACGGATGGATTAGAACTGCTGTGGACCTCTTAACCACTGCGCTACCAGGGCTTTGTTTCTAATGATATTTATTCCAAATGAATAATGAATCAGATGGCTTGAGTACCTGTATCTTTTAATATAGAAATATTACCAGTACCACATATTAGATTACCAATTTTCCAAGGTTTAGAATCTAACAGGAGAAATTCTGAATTTACACACCAGTTTTATTCTGAAGGTTCTTTTGAATCTTAGAATACATTTTCCCATACAAATATTGTTATTCATAATGGTTAGATTCCCTGGTAATCTCATAACCTTCACTATCACTGAAAGCTCTGTATATCTTCTCTAGATGTAGAAGAATTCTCTTTTGTGGAGTCCTTTCTTCTTTTTAAAATATAATGTACCTAAACATACATCAGCAAATGTGCAAAATATGGACCACAGTGGTTTCCAACTCTGTCCAGCACGAGGGGAACAGATGCTTCATTCATTCAACCACCATTCACACATACTAACATTCACTGAACATGAACCATAGGTCACGGGCTAAAGATACAGAAAGTTAGAGTATCCTGACTTCAGTCATATGTCCCCTGTCTCCTACTAGGGTCACTGACAGGACAGTTAAGGAGCTGTTATTCCTGTTTGCCAGAATGAAGAAGGACCATGTATATAAGCTTATACCACGCTTCTCTGCTCATGGGTCTGTTGAACCAGCCAATCCAACACAAGAGAGATTTGTCTGATGTCACAGATCACCAGGGTGCCAGAAATTAAACATTACAGTGAACACAAGCTATCTAGCTCATAGTTTCTTCTCAGGATGACTCCGATCTGGCTATCCTGTGGGACAGCCTTTTTTAACTATGAGATAATTAATCTTCACAATGCCACAAAGCATCCAGTATATGAAATAAGTTAAGAATAAATAGATTACGAGAATCATCTTGAGGGTGATAAAAAAAACTTATAGTGGTGTCTAGGAGTGAAGAATCTATTGAGTAATAATAAAATGGAACTCTGGACAGAGAAAGCTTTGTGTCGTTAACTGTCACCATAATCCTTATGTTCATTAGTAGTTATCTGAGTGGCTAGATTTTTGCACCTTGCTTCTGAATAACAGAATTACACCATTTTTTTTTTTTTTTTTGTAGGACGTAACACTGAAACTGAATATTGGACAACCATCAATACGATGCATGGTGTCTGGTATAAATGAACTTTGCTCAGCACATTGAATTCTGTATTTTGACCCTCAGTGATTGCTCATGCCATAGGAGATACCCCAGTACTAGTTTTTACCTCATGGTGGCATAAAAAGCTGAAGGTTATTTGCATCATCTATTGTAAACTTGTGGCAGCAAATGTCATTACTGACCATACATTCTAATGACTTCTTGCAGATCTAAAGACTTCACTAGTGTTAATTCAACATCCACGTGTGTGTTAATCTCTGAATGCTATGTAATTAAATTGATGTGGTGGTGACGGTGACTATTATACACATAAAACTGAGCAGTGCAATTATTTCTCACTTAATTGGAAATCATATTTGTTAGCTATGATACACATTTTTATGATTCCATTCACACTTTGTGTACTTGGTTATACATTTTATATAACATTTAAATTGATACTTCATAAAATTCAATTTAAACATAGTGCTCTGTGTGCATGCACCTTAATTCTATGAGCTTTGGAAAACTGATTTTATAAATATCACATAATACACATAAACATATCAGGCTTTTTTTTGGCAAAGGGATATATACCCTGCTTTTACTTATAAAATTGATGGCATTTGTGTTACATAGAGGTATTTGTAGAATGATCTCAGGACAGAATTAACCTACTGTGAAAATTTCAGCTTAATAAATGCTTATTGTGGACAAAAAGTAGAAAAATAGGAAACAACTAATTCTCAGTAGTTGGAAAACATGACCTTGATGACAAAAATGACATGGAGATTACATGATAGAATTTGGCAAGACCAGCAACCAAGTCTTTAGAAATATTTTTTCAACAACATAAACAGTGATGATACATATGGTTTTATCAGATGGAATACACAGGAATCAAGCTGACTACATCAGTGGAAAGCAGCAATGGAAGATCTCAGTATCATGCAGTTACAATTAATGACAGAGGCCAACTACTGAATAGACCATCACTGGTCACATGCAAGCTCAAGAGGAAGCTGTAAGAAGTTTAAATCAACTCCACGAATGCTAAAGTATGACCTTGGGTATATCCCACCTCAACAGAGATCATCTCAAGAACAGAACATTAATGATCTAAATTCAGACAAGCTGTGGGATAACATCAAGGACGTCACACATGAAGAAAGAAAAGGTCACTAAAAAGGCAGGAAAGAGGTTAAAAAAAAAAGATTAAAATGGATGTCCAAAGAGATCCTGAAATTTGTTCTTAAACCTAGAATATCTACAGCAAAAGGAAAAACTGATGAAGGAAAAGAGCGAAACACAAGATTTGAAAGGGCAGCTCAATAAGATAACGTGTTACAAGTACAATGACCTGAAGTTACAAAATCAAAAGGGAAGAACTGAAAGAAAAGAATTTAATAAAGCATTCAAGTCTCAGGCCACAATTACTGAAGGATTCTTATTGAATATTCAACACTAAATAGTGAACAAAATATTGAATGACACAGGAAGCATCAAAAGAAGATGGAAGGAACACACAGAGTTGTACCAAAAAGAAATGGTCAGTGTTCAACCTTTTCAGGAGGTGGCATTCGTTCAAGAACCAAGGGTGCTGAATGAAGAAGTTCAAGCTGCACTGAAGGCACTGGTGAAAAATAAGGCTCTGGGAATTGACAGAATATCAACTGAGATATTTTGAAATGGATGCAGTGCTGCAAGAATTCATTCATCTATGCCAAGAAATGTGGAAGACTGCTACCTGGCCAATTGATGGGAAGAGATCCATATTCATGCCCATCCTACAGAAAGGGGATCCAACAAAATATGGAAATTATTAAACAATACCATTAGTGTCACACACAAGTAAAATTTTGCCGAAGATAAGTCAGAAATGGTTGCAATACTACACTGACAGGGACTGTCAGAAATTCATGCCAAACAGCCTGCTACTGGCACAAGAACAGACAGATGGATCAATGGAACAGAACTGAGACCCCGGAGATGACACCATCTGCCTATGAACCGTTGACATGCGACAAAGGCCCTAAGACATTAAATTGGGGTAAAAACAGTCTCTTCAGCAAATGGTGCTCGCAAAATTGGATATCCATCTGCAATAAATTGAAACAAGATCCATATCTTACACCTTATACAAAAACCAACTCAAACTGGATAAAAGACCTAAATATCAAATCTAAAACGATAAAGCTCATCCAAGAAAAAGTAGGAACAACAATGGAAGTTTTAATACACAACGTAGACAGACTTCAAAATCTGTCAAACAAACCACAATCAACAGAAAACAAAATAGGTAAATGAGAACTATTAAGAGTCAAACACTTTTGCTCATCCAAGAGCTTTATTAATAGAATTAAAAGGACACCTACAGAATGGGAAAACATATTTGGCAACTCTATGTCTGGCTGGCATGTCAGACCAATGCCTGATCTCCATAATCTATAAGGTACTACAAAATATCAATAAGAAGAAGATAAATCATCCAATTAAGCAATGAGCAAAGGAGATGGACACACATTTCTCTAAAGAGGAGATCCAGGCAGCCAAAAAACACATGCGGACATGTTCACAGTCTTTCGTTATTAAAGAAATTCAAATCAAAACTACAATGAGATATCATCTCACCCCAACAAGGTTGGCCATGATCCAAAAAACACAAAACAACAAATGCTGGAGAGGCTGTGGAGAAAGTGGAACTCTCCTACACTGTTGGTGGGGTTGTAAAATGGTGCAACCTCTTTGGAAAGCAATCTGGAGCTTCCTTAAAAAAATGGATATAGATACACTATTTGATTGAGTAATTCCACTGCTTGGAATATATCCTACAGAATCAAGGCCATTCACACCAACAGATACATGCACAAGAATGTTTATCGCAGCAGTCCACGATAGCAAAAAGATGGAATCAACCCAGGTGCCCAACAACAGAGGAATGGATAGCTAAACTGTGGTATATATACTCAATGGAGCACTATGCAATGATAAAGAACAATGATTATTCCAGGAAACATCTCATAACCTGGTTTCAACTGGAAGACATTATGTTGAATGAAAGTAGTCAGCAACAAAAGGACGAATATTGTACGAGACCCCCTACAATAAGAACTCAAAAACAGACTTATGCATAGAAGAAAAGTCTCTTTGACAGCTGCAAGGGAGGGGAGGGAGGGAGGGCACGTTGGGGAGGGTTTAGATTAGATAGTAGGTAGAAATTTGGTTGGGTGAAATCAGTGATAGCAGCACACATTAGAAACAAGAACAATATTAAGTGGACTTCAACATAACTTGAGTACTCTTTCCATCTTAATTGAATATTGTAAGGACAGAGTAGCTGGGGCAGGGGAAGGGGGGCATGCTCTTAGGTGAAATCAAGGCCAATTGGCACAACTAGTGTTTTGCTAAGAGGGTTCTCTGCACCCCACATTGGTGAGTGGCGTCATTGGTGAGTGGTCTTAAAAGCTGCCTATCTGCCATCCGAGGGCACAGCAAATGGCCCCAACTCAGCAGGAACGGATGCTCACTGAGGACCAAAACAACATGGGGGAAAGACAACCCAGAAGACAGAGAGACCCACATGAGTGGGTGCCTACATCGACTTGGGAGGGGAAGAACCAGATGGTGCCCGGCCACCATCAGTGATAGCTGCGATGGAGCTCACAAAGTTGAGTCTCACTGGCAACAAGAGAATAAAAAGCAGTGCACCCTGAGATCTCCACTAAAAGACCGCAACTGATGGTCCAGCAGCTTCGGGGTTCCCCTGGGAGCAAGGCCCCTGGCCCTTATGCTGCCCTTGCCCATAAATCAGAACGAAGGTCCACTCTCGGACATGAATGGATTGGACTTTCGATGCAGTGACTATATATTGGATGCACTTTAGAGTTTTATGCATCTATAGGATATCATCCTGCTGACTTCTGGCTGGAGGAAGGAGGGTGGGTAGAGAGGAGGGGAAAGGAGACTGTTGGGAGGATGAGACATGTATGGAGCAGAGAGGAATAGCGTGCTGTCACTGGGCAAAGAGAGCAGTGGAAGCTGTGTATAGGTGGGCATACAAATTTATATGGGAATGTACATTTTCACTCAGTCATAGTAAAAACAAAAAAAGAAATTCAAGCCAGACTGAGATATGGATGCAGAATGAGGAATGTCATTACTGATATCAGATATATCTTGATTTAAAGCAGAAAATACCAGAATGTTGTTTACCTGAATTTTACTAAGTATGCAAAGGCACTCAGCTGGGCAGAACACAAATTCCGAATACTTAACTGTGCTAATGAGGAAACTGAAAACAGCCGAAGAGACAATTGTTGGAACCGAACAAAGGAAACTGCCTGGGTTAAAATCAGGAAAGGTGTGAGTCAGTGTAGTATCCTTTCACCGTACTTACTCAGTCTGTGAAGCTGGACTACATGAAGACCAATACAGCAACAGGACTGAAAGAAGACACATTAACAGCCTGCAATATGCAGATGATGCAACTTTGCTTGCTCAAAGTGAGGAGGACTTGAAGCACTTACTGATGAAGATCAAAGACTCCAACTTTCAGTATGGATTACACCTCAACATAAAAAAAAAAATCAGAACTGGACCAAAAAGCAAAAACCACGATAAATGTGTAGAAAAGTTTGAAGTTAGCAAGGATCTCATTTGATTTGTATTCACAATAAACACCAATGGAAGCATAGGATGTACTGTATTGGGAAAAGCTACTGTAGAAGACCATTTTAAAGTATAAAACCAGCAGATTTCTCTTTGAGGACTAAGGTGTGCCTGACCCAAGTCACTGTATTCTCGGTTGCTCACAGGCATATAAAAGCTAGAAAACAAATAAGACGAAAGAAGAATTGATGCCTTTGAATTATGACGTTGACAGAGAATACTGAATATACCAAGACTGCCAGAAGAACCTTACAAATCTGTGTTGGAAAAAGTACAATGAGAATGTGCCTTAAAAGCAAGGATGGCAAGACTTCATCTCATGTATTTCAGACATGTTATCAGGAGGGATGGAAACCCTGGTGCAGTGGTTAACAGCTGCAGCTACTAACCAGAAGTTTCACAGTTTGCATCCACCAGGTGTTCCCTGGAAACTCAATGGGTCAGTTCTCCTCTGTCTTATTAGGCTATTAGGGTCACAGTGAGTTTGAATTGACATGACAGTCCTGAGTTTTTGTTTTTATTTTTTTAGGAGGGAACAGATCCTGAAGACAGCTGTCACAGTTGGTAATATAAAGAGTCAGTGCCAAACAGCAATGAGACGGACTAACACATCAGGTGGAACAATAGGCGCACACATGCCAACACTTGTGAGGACAGCGCAGGACCAGGCAGTGTTTTCTTTGGTTGTACACAAGGTCCCTATGAGTTGGAACTGACCTGATGCCACCTAACAACAAAACCACCATCTAGACAAAACCATTTTATTTTCAAATAAGAATACACTGATTTACTTCTAAATTGCAAAATTTTGAGTACACGTTTAATGTAATAATTACTACACATTTTCTAAACTTTTTTACATATTTGAATAGAATTTTAGGTTGACCATAAGGTAAGCAAAGGCTTGCACAAAAAAGCTGTACATATTTTTCTGGAATGATCAAAAAACTCAGAAATGCTACCAACCTGACTCTCTATTGGCACTGTGTCCACTTTGTATCTGGCACCATCTTTGACCACCAGCTGCCTCTCTGCATTTTCAGTAACAAACGGCTGTTCCTTGTGGTCAGAGGATACTTGAAATTGAACAGTCACATCTCCAAATGTTCCAGCAAGTCGGGTTATATTAATTTGGATATATCTACTAAGGTTCTGCCCAATAAGTACTGCCTGGTGATCATCATACAAGGCAAATACTCCATGTGGGTCATCATTTGCAGAGACAGAGAATCGAGTGATGCTTTTTTCCGGATCCAGTTCTGCCCCTCCCTCTACAGAAACAAGCTGGATCATATAACTTTCCTCTATTTCCGGTATGTCATCTGGTAGCAAATGGATATCAAAGCTCACTTCACTCACTCCATCGTCAATGGAAAAAAATCCTTTTGTGGAAAGAAAGTCTCCTGTAATATCAAACTTGCTATTTAATTCCCAATACACCTAAAATAAAAAGAAAAAAATCCATCAAAATTCAATAATTCAGTATATTACATTAAAATCCTTTAAATTGTGTCTTCCTCTAGGATAGACCCTCCCCCCCGAAAAAAAGACATTTTGATTGGATATCATCGTATTTGAAGCCAAATTCTTCAAGTATAAGTAAGTTTGGAAAGTACATGAACTCTTTCAGGCTGTCACATGCAATTTGCAGGTCAAGATTACAAAACCAATTTCACTTGTTTCTAAAACAATATCACAATACGAAGAGAAAAAGAGAAGCACGTTAACTTTAATGCATCCATTAGAGATCTACGGACAATATTTAAAGATAAAACTGAGTAGATAATCTGATGATTCATATCGGGAAATACATATAAGATTTCAAGATTTAAGAATTATTTTTCAAGAATGTCAGGTCTCGAAGCCACAAAGTTTTAACAGAAGAATTATTAGTTAATATCTAATACAAGGAGAGAAATTTTACAAAATACGTTTTGTTAGTCAAGAAATGACCTTGACCTGTTAGCCAAGTATCTGGCTGGCTTACAAGGGCATCTCCAAAACTTCTGTATCAGTACAACATAAAGGTAACCTCTTTAGAAAGCAATTACTAAAAGGAAAAAAAAAATCTATGTAGAAATAGATCCCTGAGGAATACAGTAAGTGATATACACAAAAAAATCACTGAGAGATTTTAGTAAGAAAAATGTCATGTTATAGCAAACAAACAAGGAACAACAAAAAAGAAACCACTGTTGTTGAGTCAATTCAGATCATAGTGACCCTACAGGACAGAGTAGATCTGCTCCACAGAGTTTCCAAGGAGCTCCTGGTGGATTCAAACTGTTAACCTTTTGGTGGTTTCCACAGCAAACAAGGAAATACAAAATAGTTTAGGCCAACACTTCATGCCTAACCTTGAGAGTGAACTTCTGGCTTAAGTGTAACCAAATTTAGGGGAACTGCTACAGGTTGAGGCTGATTGGAGACCCTAAGGGAATTCAAATGAAGCCTCCACCTTTTCCACAAAAACTGACACATCTTCATGTTATCAGAAACCTCTGTTAAGCAGGACTTCCCCATTTCTCTGACCCCCTCAAACACATTTATGGGGCAAACTGTTACTCCATGTAACAAAATCAAAAAGAAAAAACAATACCTTAATCTCTCCTAAGATGCCCTTCACTCTCTGGACGAAGAACACGATGAGCAGGGGCCCTGCAGAAGCCAGCGGCTCTGAATACGTCTTCTCAGATAAAGAGTTGGGGGCAAACTGAACAACTCCATGGGGATCACCAAACTTCTGTATCTGAGGACATAGAGAGCAGAGTGAATAGCATCTATAATCGCTGCAGATAAAGTTACAGTGTTCAACACATCAATATACAGATACGCATAGGAAATGAAAGACATAAAAACATCACTTGCATATATAATCTACTTAGCTCTTCAATTTTTCAGAGCCTTTCTTGACTACAACAAATAGACTCCAATTCTTCAAGGATAGTGGGAGTGTCCAGAAAACCACAAAGTGTACAATAAGAAGACAATATTTTGGTATCTCAATTTAGCATTCTTTGCTTCATATTTGACTCATTTAACCAGTTAATTTTAGCTGACTACTTCCTACTGGCCATGACATAATGTAGAAAGATGACCTACAACAGTATTTTTCAAACTAAGAATAAAATATGCCATCTTTCTACATGGCTTTGAGTAGTGTTGATATCTACCCATTTCTGCCCCTGATGGACTCACATCAGACTTGCAGTTCTGATCTACACCACCAACATTGTGCCAGATGAACAAGTACCATTCTACCATTCTTTTGTCGAGCAATCAGACTTACTAGTTACCAATTTTTATATACTTTATTCATAAACGTAAGCAATGTCTAGGAAGACATACCAAACACCTCCTGCCTAAAAGTGCCAAATATGTCTAAAACACCAAGTTTTCTCAGAGGCTGTAAAACATGTATTTATCACCATTGAAAAGATTTTAAAAAATTATCAATAATCAGACTACATATGGACTAATGTAACAATCCAGAAAGTTCTACTCTTCAGAATTACTATGACTCTGTTTTGGTTTTATAATTTCCAATTCATTATGAGCCTGTAAGACTTCAACAAATACAAATATGCTTTCTGATCAACCCATTAAATCCAAAATTTTGTAGGGAAAGGAAGAAACAGACTTACGGTTAATGCCACTTTTCTAGCTCTGGAGTCTAATTTAGCTGCTCCTTTAACAAGCATCAGTTTGATAATGAAAGTTTCTTCAACTTCAACTTTTTCATAAGGATAGAGTGTCAGAATTATGCTCCTTAATCCTCCATCTCCATCTTCAAAATAGAAGGACCCGTTCACAGGGTCTGCAATGTCATTGTTCTGTGGTGGTAACACATCCTCTGAATTGGGTCCTTGTATCTCCCAGTCCACCTAAAGGGTATTTTTTTGTACAAAGATAAGCTTTATACTGAATTAATGTAGCATTAGGCAAAATATCTATGAATTACTCTGCAATATCTCCTGTGAACTTGTTTCATCAACTCATTTACATTTTTGGAGAAACAACTGTTGAAAAGCAACAACTGCAAATATAAACTACATACCTATAAAATATCACTTTTCATTGATAAACTGTCTAATGAGAAAAAATTGCAATATTTCATTGTTTGCCATCACAACAGGCTGACAAAAATATAAAAGGTAGAAGTAGCGTGTAGAATGTCCTACATACATCTGTGTGAGAAATACAATTTTTTAAAAAAAGATAATACAGCATTGTCCTACAATGTAAGCAATTCTTCCAGTTAAAACTCTTTTGAATAAGAGAATAAAATCATGTGAAGAGTTGGCTGATTCTACAGTCTCTTCTAAATGTACTTAAAGTTCCAGTGTAAAATAACAGAACTTTTCATGAACTGTTATGAGAAAGGAAATTTATATTGTAATGCAAGTATTTTTTTAAAGTTCTATAATATAAACATGTATCCTTCTCATACTATCTTCTGAAGACAATTGGCTACTTCTCATTCGTTATCTAATCTTTCATCAACACTGCAGAGGGAATCACTTCGTTTTCTTGAAATTCGATGCCCTATCTTTTTAGCTCACCTGATACTTTGCCTTCCCAGTTTTCCTCCTAAAACAGAACTCCTGATTTCCTCCCCTCCCCAAGCTTCTGAATCTTAGTGGACAGCACTGTAATTTGGCTCAAGCTAAATTTCTAGGCATCCTTGACTTCTCTCTTTCCCTAGCCTCCCCTCCAGCCCAATGATTTCTTCTCTTCCAAACATACTGGAAGCCTAGCCACCTCTTATCACATCCACTTCCACCACCCCAGTTCATGCCACTATCAGTTTTTGTCTGGACCACAGAAGGTAACAGCCTCCTAACTCTTCTCCTGGTTTCTTCTCTAGTATTCTGGCATTTCCCTCACAGAAGCCACAGATGAATCACCTAAAATGGCAATTTGGTGACAATGCCCTACTGAAGACTCTCTAAAGGCATCCTATTTGCAGTGATAATGACATCTTTAGCCTGGTTTATGAGGTCCTATGTGATCAAACACCAGTGGGCCCCTCAGTTCTATCTGTGCTGTTCTGTCCTCATCTCTAAGTTTCCCCCTACCTGGACCTCTCCATATCTCACACATGTGAAGCTTGTGACTTGGCACTGGCCATTCCCTCTGTCCCAAGTGTTCACACCTCTAGCAATGGCATTACTATCTCTTACTCATCACTTGGTTTTCATCTCAAATGTCACCCTCAGCATCCAGTCTCAAGTAGCCAGCAGGTCAGACACTACCATGTCTTTTCAATTTTACATTCCTATAGAGTTCTTAATATCATCAGATAACTTTCTTCTTATTAACTCTTTCTTGTGCCTGAAACAGGGTTTGGTACACGGAATATGCTCAACAAGTACTTTTTAAATGAATGCATCTTTACCAGAATCCTTCAATTACCTTACAACTTATTCTCAAGAGCACTCTGAGGACAGATGCATTCCTCACACACTAGCAGGTGCTTCAAGGAGCAAAAAAATGACTTTAAAGTTACTAGGGAATAAATACATATTGATTCTTAATAAACGAATATATTTGAGAAATATGAAAACCCAACACCATACTTAACAAATCAAAATTTACTTTTAAAACCATAGTAAGAATAACTTGACCTGCTTCAGTTAGAATGGGAGAAAATGTAGAATAAAATTCAAATTCATACAGAAGATCAATCTTAGGGGACTGATAGAGACTGGAGGAATCCCCAAGACTATCAACCCAAGATACACTTTTAATCTGGAACTGCAGCTGCTCCTAGAGGTCACCTTTCAGCCAAATAACAGGTTGGCCTATAAATTAAACAATAACATCCATGAAGAATGTGTTTCTTAGAACAATAAGCTGTATGACAGCAAACAGGCAACATTCATCCAAAAATAAAGAAGAAAAGACAACGAGGGGCAGAAAAATGGAAACAGGGAAGCAGGGTGGAGACAAGGGAGAGTACCGACACACTGTCCAGCTAGCAGCCGAGGTCACGGAACAACTTGTGTATAAAGCGTTGAATGGGAAACTAATCTGCTGCGTAACTTTCACTTGAAACCCAATAAAAAGTTCACACAAGATAAAAAAAGAATAACTCTACCTGGATCTCCCCCAGGAGTCCTCCAGTCCTCTCCAGTACGAAGGATAAAATCATTGTGGAATTTGGGTTAGGAACAGAAATTTTGCTTTGATTGAGAAATCTTACAATCCCAAAGGGAGAATCACTCTTGGCAATCGTGATTCTGCTCACTAGGTGGCGCCCAAGGACCGCTCCACCACTCGCTCCCGCAAGCAGAATTTCAATGGGCTCTTCAAATTCACTGCATAGCAAGAAGAGCAATTCTGTGACTCTAAACATATTAAAATGCCTCTGAAATCCAAATAACTAGTCATTTTCCAAATTGATCATACATATTCAAGGCACAGTAGTCGCACACCAAGTGGTAAGAAGAGGATGCTCAGCTAAAAGCATGAATGATCAACACCAATATTACATAACCTAAACCAAGTTATTAGCCCCCTACTCCCTCACCACTTTTAACTGCTTAATGCATTCAAGAAAGTAACGGAAAGATGGTTTCACATTCTGATTAAACTTCCCCAAGTCTGAAGGGACAGAAATTATTCTCTCTAGTTTAAACAACAAGAAGTGGTATATGCAACCAGATCTATTTCTCAGACCCTTTTCCAACTTCCAGGACCCCCAAAAGTTGCTCACTTGGCTTTTATTTCAAACTCTACTATCAATGAAACATGCATATCAGGACCGTTGCTGTTATGTGCCATCGGGCAGATGTCCTACCCATAGCAGCACAACGTGACAGAGCAGAACTGCTCTACAGGGTTTTCTAGGCCGTCATCTTTGCAGAAGCTGACTGTCAGGTCTTTTTTCACTGCAGGTTTGCTGGGTAGTTTGATCCACCAACCTTTAGGTAAGTAGCTGAGCACTTAATCACTGCACCATGACGGCTCCTTACATCAGGATTAGAACATAATATTTATGCTTTATGTACCTTCATGCTATTTTGTTCTGTATCAGTAAATATCATTACCTTTCACTATCATCAGTGATGGAGACATTTATAAAACTTAGGTTCTGCCCATGCTGAAAGGTAATGGTGTTACCATGTACAGCATAATCGACACCACCGGGAATGGCAGAGGAACTCCGAGCGACAAAATCAGCTGTCACAAGGCCATAAGTTCCATGCAGTCTCACCACGGGGATCGTAATCACCCCAACATCTTCTTCCACTACAACAAGGATTTGAAATTAACTGGATAGCCAGATCAAGCAACTACCTTTTATAAGAGCTCAGCCCAAGTAAACATGGCATTAAATAACAAGGTACAGTGCAAGCAAGCAATCATTCCGACACTTCATTTATCAGTTTAATAAATTGATCAGTCAAAACTCCATGACCTTGCTTCTTGGAACATAGCAGATCAAAAGTTGAACCTTACAATGAATGATGTAAGTTAGACTTCAAATAACATATAAAATCATTAGGCTGAACATTCTTCCTTAGTGTGTTATATACAAATAAATGCCCTGGTTTTCCAAGAAAATGCTAGTTGGACAGGGGGAAAAAAAACACTTGACAATTATGCTTACTCAAAACCACTCTATTGTTTCTATACATTTAGCTGAAATATAAATAATATAAATAAGATATAAATGTATCATTTGAATGCTTTAAAAGTCCACACACAAACTGTTAATTTCCAATCCCCTTAAAATCAGTTGTGAATTTGAAAAAGAGGTTCCAACATTTTATTTCACCTTAAAATTTTTTTTCCCAATTATCTTCATTTCTTCATGTCATGGCTATCCTCCACATCATTTTAAAGTATCATTTAACAGAATTGATATTAAACAAAAAAAACACCCAAATATATTGCTATTGAGTTGGTTCCAACTCAAGGCTAAATAACACCAGCCACATACTATAAATGTCAACATACAGTAGTCCGCCAAAGACAGTGAATCCAAAAGAAACCAGCTGCCAATCACAATAAATAATTCAAAGCCCAATTTATTTTTCCATGCAAACCTGGAACATGATTTTTACTAGGTTTAGACTGAAGTTCACACAATAGTGTTATCTGGTTTCCAAAACTCTGGTTAAGTGCTATGGCTGCTGATCAAAAGGTTAGTAGTCCACATCCACCAGGCACTCCTTGGACTCTCAAAGGGATAGTTCTATTCTATCCTACAGGGTTGTTAGGAGTTGGAATTGACTCAATGGCAATAAGTTTTTTTTTAAGCAATTTTTTAATAGCTACATAAACAAAGAATTTTGATGGAGATAATAAAACTGATGAATTGACAGCAAAAACATAACATGTTAATTTTAAAATGTATACTCATATTATGCCTTTGAATAAAATCATTTCCTTGAAAATAGCTACCTTTTTCTACTCAAGAAGGAATGTAGCTATATGTTCTGCATTCTGTGTCTATGAGAGTGGAGAATTGGCCATCACAGGCAAATTATTAGACACTGTCTTGGCACACTAAGATCAAAGATCCAGATACCATCTCACCTCCAGTCCAAGAAAACAATTAACTTCAAAAGTGATCACTCATTAGAAACTTAATACTCACTGATATTAAATCACTAAGAAATTTAAGCATTGAATAAATTAGAAAGACTTTCACTAAAATGTCTGAAACAAAAAAATCCCAATACCTTAAAGTTTAAGATAATTTTTTTAGATTGCCTCATTGCTAACCATTCAGTTTTGCCATACATAAGATCCAAGACTGTCCAAACATAATTAAGTATGTGCTTTCAAATTAAATTTGTAAATATATATAAGAACATGTGTGTGGATACACACACACATACTAAATGCAGTAAACTGCACACAGGATTTCAAACTGACAGCATGACAATGTCATGCTCAGGTACTCTAATTCTTCTGAAGGTAGCAGTAAACTTACAAAGCAAGGGTAACTGAACCTACCTTCAAAGGCAGTAAATCTTGGGTCAAATTCAATGATACCCTCTGCATTATCATTTTTCATTATTATGATTCGAACAAAGGAGATGTTTCCAATTTCAGGAGGTTGATCTACCTGAAGTCCATTTTCTCGGATGGTAAAATCATATCCTCTTGAAAATTCATAAAAAAAGAAAAGAATGAATTGCTTAGCATGAATTGAAGGGCCCTCTTACCTCCTAAAATCTAGACCTCTTAGGCATCTTAATGGTTAATATCAAAAATCTAAGCCATTGCTTTCAAGTTGATTCCATCTCATAGCAACCCTACAGGACAGAGTAAAACTGGCTCGTAGAGTTTCCATACAGATTCCCAAAACGAAATTTTTTTTTTTTTAAACAATTTTGTGTGCTTTTCTTCATTAGTACCGCCTGCAGCCAAAGATAATATACAATCACTACACTTGGGCAAAGGGAACATCACAGAGCTGTTAAGAAGTGAGGAAGAAGCTACCGTACACAAAACCTCTCAGGTGAGGAACAGACTCCTGAATACAGTCATGGGCCAAGGAAGGGAGCGGATGTCCAACTACAGTGCATTAAAAGCTAGTAAACCAGCTGGACTGAAATTTACACTTTTAGGTTAAGGAAATGATGGCTGTCATGCTACTAATTAAATTTTAAGCTAAACCATCAAGATTTGAGAAAACATTTTCACTCCTGAGGAAATCAATTCTAATCAATGCTTCTATTCTTCAGTGACTTATTTAGCTAATGACATTTCTACAAAGAAAGTGTTTTCCATTTGTTTGGTTTTACAGATAGATATTAGGACTATCAAACAAAAGTTCTGACTTTCAAGGTTTTATATCACTCTCTAATTCCTGACGGCACTTAACCATTTTAGTTCTTCTTTCAACTTCACTTAATTGGTATTTATACTGTATCAAGTTCTGAAAGTTTGGAAGCTGGTTAACAAGGTTACATAAGAGGCAAAAATTTAAAACTTCAGGCTAAAATATTAAATGGCTAGAGTAATTTTTATCAGGAGTCTATATGGGCTGTTGATTAGCTGATTACCACACTACCAAAACAGTAACTTCTCTAGCATGAAGGCAAAAAAAAAAAAGAAAAGAAAAGAAGAAAGAAAGAAAAGACATATAGTGGACAATAGCATGGTCCTTTTCAGATTGAAGAAAGCCTAGAAATTTTTCTAGAAAGGAAAAACTTGTTTCCCCAGAATGAACCCTTTGGTGTCCCAATTATTTTCTGCTTTGAATTTTTTGTTGATATTCTGTGTTTTCATTAATGGAGGCATGCTGAATCACTGTGTCTGAAATTTCAACGTGCAGTATGGATTTTTTTTCCTGGTGCCCAATGACAAGCCTACCCTATGTCTTTAGCGATACATATGAAACACTACTAATTATACACCAGAGTCCTTACTTGGGTCGATTGGTACACACGTGTAACAAATAAAAATTCCCCAAATTTTGATTTTTCCTACACAAAATTCAGACACTTTACACCATACCCAATAAAAACAGTAATCTGTGGCACGTGCCCATTTCTCTGATTTCCAGCAGCAATACAGGCCTTGCCTTGTGGCAGGAAGTGCCGGACAGCAGCTTCACCACACACCCCAGTTCATGGTCTCCAGGTGAGTCGCAGAGGGCAGACTCATAAAGCCTTATTAAGCAATAATACAGATACGAATCTACATTTAATGAGAAACTTCTACAAACTTTTATTTAACTAAACTAGTCAGTGACCAGCTCAAATTTTATATTTAAATATCTAAAACATATTTAAATAAATTTAAATATTTAAAAAGAATACCAATTCATTCCCACTGCCAGACACAGAATCATTTCTTGGAAATCTAAGAACTGAAGTGTATGTGAACCTACAACAATTTTTTCCCAGGTAGAATAATACACGCTTGGCCTAAGTTACTCAGTGAAGTGTTTTTAATTTTTAAAAAAGAAAAACCACTTTTTAAGCTTAGCATTGGCTTTGGCTTGGCATTTGTATAGCAAATGCAAAAATAATTCATGGGCCCAAAAAACTTCTTCAGGAGTTAAATAAACACAAATATTATTCCATCTGAAGGCTACTCTCTGTAGATCCTGTTTGCATCATTGGTGCAGGGATGCTCCTCAGAGCTCCTCGCTCCACAGGTGCTGAAGTGTGCTAACGGCGTCTGCAACCTTGTCAGCACTGACACAAGCCTCCAAAAGCTGCGCTATCATAATTAAGACAATCGGGGGGCTTCGTATGGTTAATTATTGATCGTCACTAAAAACATGGTACACAAAGGAGGCCAACTCTTTTTCACTCAAATTTGTTCCCTGCTTTAAAACTGCTGCTGGGCAAGTGCCTATCCTTATTCAGCCACAGGGAACACACAACAGCCTCCCTGAGACCAAGGACAGGAATCCCTTGCCCCAGACCTTCCTTGGTGTAGAAACAGTGGGAGGTAAATTCTGCCATACAGCTTACCTTTCGGCTTAGAAAACATTTACGTCGTTTCTGTCTGAGTTACCACACACTCCACCAGGGTCAACACAATGATTTCATACAACAGAAACATACACTTTTAGTTTTCAAGAAAAAAATACATATTTTAGAAAATTGAAAAAAGAAGTAATATTTCACCTTCGTCATGACTTCCCCATTATGTCCTGACCTTTCACTGTATAAATCAGAGAAGGAGTAGGGGAGGGAGGAATAGTTTCAGTTTAGCATATTACACAAGGTAGCTTTGACTCTTTCTTTCTCACTGTGTAGCTTTCATTTTTCTAATTTTATTCCTTTACCTTCCCTGGAGCTCCACCTTTGTAACTGCTAGGAAAAACTCCTCAGGGCCTTCAGGAAGGTTGTCATCCAGTATTTCCACATGCACACTTTTCACTGTTTCCCGGGGTTCAAAGAGGAGCTCCCCTGCCACAGGAATAAAATCTGAGCCTGCCTCAGCTGTGCCACTTACAGTCTCGTACCAGAGCCACACGAGGCCGAAAGACCCACCAGAACGGGTAACTGTGATGTTAACCTATGGGAGAGGCATAGTTGTGAGTTAGACATTTGCTCTACAATGCAATACTTAATTTTTTATTGTCTCTAATTAATGCTTCTTGGCTTGGCTTTTAGGAAAAAGAAACCCTGGTGGCCTAGTGGTTAAGTGTTACGTCTGCTAACTAAAAAGATGCAATTCAAATCCACCAGGCACTCCTAAGAAACTATATGGTCGTTATGAGTCAGAATCAACTCAATGACAGTGGTTTTGGTTTCAGCTTTTTCTTTAGTAAAATCCTATTCAAAATTACGTGTTGAAATAATTACGTTAGAAGTAAACTAATCAATTTACCAAAACTTTGGAATATGAATGAAACACTTTATAGATCACTCAAAATACCATAACAAAAATGACATTTAAGACTTGAAGCATTTCACTCAATAATACCCTTTGTGCTTCTTCTGACACTCGAAGCTGCTCCTGTGAAAAAGCAAAGCGGCCATAGGGGAAGTCACTGGCCACCATCGTGATGTTGGAAGTGCTGCTGAACTGGCTCAGTGTTCCTTCTTCACTGATTCCAGTCAGTTGAAACTCAAAGAAACTCTTTTCCTCAGGAATGTCATCATTCAGAGCCTAGAAACAGACAAACAGAGCCATTAAAAGTATAATCTGCAAAATCTAAAAACTACACCTATCAAATGAACAACAAACTCTGCAATATTAGACACTCCAGTGCCCTCCCCCAAAACACACACACACAGGGGTGGGGCATTAACAGAAACCAGTCACATCAGTACCTGTATTAACACAATGGCTGCAGACTGCCTATTTCGCATGGTCAGTTTTCCAGATGTTTCCACAAATTTCCCCTGTGAAGGAGGGAATATTCTCCAGTACACAGTGACTTCCCCCAAAATCCCTGGGCCACGAACAAGTCTGCACCAAAAAATCCACAGAAGTTTGCTTAATACATTTTTTATTGACGGAAACTTGCCTAAATATTTGTTGTCTTTCAACAATAAACAAGCTTTATCAATATCAAAAATATTTATGTTTTTAAATATCAATTATAAATCGAAAAAAGTATTAAAATTTCAGGACAGTTATACCCAAAGAACTGACTATCTTGACAAGAATACTGGCAAAAGCTGAATACTAACAGACGACGGTTCAAAGGAATAGAAAATATATATAGATTTTTCCCACACGGAATATAAGATACGGTCTAACAGAGTTCTTTAAGGACAGTGAACACGTAACACATACATATGCTGTTAGAAAGCCAACGAAAAGGGTAAAGCGTTATACCAAATCCAGCTACTTCATTGATGGATACTTCTCATGAGTACACTGAGATGAGAAAATCTGTCTGTGGTCAAACTAGTTATACAAACAGACTCCAATTTTAGAACACTCAGAATCATAAAATGTTTGATCTGGACGAATTTCTGTGGAACCAGTTTGTAGCTAAAGCATAAAAGACTGTCTCATTTCACACGGTTACTAACAGGATGGGGTGTAAAACATAGACCTTACCTCTGTATAGTCTACAAAAATGATCCCCCTAAAGTGTCAGAAACCTTATGATCTAACTTCAAGGCAAACCAGTTGCCATCGAATCAGCTGTGACTCCTGGCGACCCGATGTGCATCTGAGTAGAACACACACCTCACAGGGTCGTCAGTGACTGCTTTTTTAGAAGCAGGTCACCAAGCCCTTCTAACCTGAGGTGACTCTGGGGAGACTCAAACCTCCCAGTCTTTTGGTTAGCAACTAAGTAAGTCAACCTTTTGTACCCCCAATGACCCAATTTCAAGATGGATCAGGATGTTTTTTCAATGTGTCAAAAGTTTACTTTTCACAGGATGTTATCAACAAATAAAACAATAACGCTTGAAGGCCACGCATATATTACAAACAATGTGTTAAAAGGGTCATTATTGAAATAAAACTCCATAACCCCCACCTAGGTAAAGAAAAATTATGAAACCCTTACCTGATTATAGCAGTGCCATTATATTTCGCTGAGGGTTCCCCAATGAGGACATGCCTAGATGACGGAGCTACCCCGACTTCTCCTGACACTCCCTTATCTCCCCGAATGATTATTGATGCACTTCCTAAATTTAAGATGATGCATACTCATTATGTAATAATTACATGCCTGCACTTAACATACATCAGGCCATGTCAAATGCCTGACACCCACTGACCCACTGAATCCCTCATGATAACCATCTCAGTTAGGTACCAATGCTATCACCACTTTACTGATAAGGACACTGAGGGCACTAAGGCAAGTATTAAAGAAAGCACAGGCATGAATGGTTTGTCATACATTAGTATATCACAGTCAGATGGAAGTATATTTTGCATTTTTTTATATTGATAAACCATTTACCCTAATCCATTGATACATTCCAATTACTGTGTCTAGGTAATCTATAGGATATCTATCCTGGTATTTTAACATGAGGTAAAAGCTTAATTAAAACTTACAGAAGAACCTGTGCAATGGTACGATTTTCTGACAGGCTTGGCAGAACATAGTCTACATAAACACGCAGAAAAAGTAACTACCCCATATACATATGGTGATAATTGCTACATCTGGAGAATCTCCTTGGCCACAGAATCCTGCTTTTGGCCATAGCCCCCTGCATGAGATGAAGTTCTTGGTAGAAAAAAGACAAGTAATAGTAACCAAGCCCTCAGATAAAAGTTTCTCAGTCATTTTTTTGTGGTTATTATTGTTTGTAGTACAATTCAGACCATTTTAAAACCATTCATTTTTTTTTCTGTAGATCTAAGAAACAAGTTACCATATGGACCACAGGCAAACGAAAATTATGATGTTGCTTTCTGAAACATCAAAATGAAACTAGGTAGAACCTGTTGTTGGCTGGTCCATTTCATAGCAACTCTACAGGGCACAGTAGACAAAACCACCCATGGAATTCCCAAGGAACAGCTGCCAGATTCAAACTGCCATCTTAACTACTGTCTGAGCTGTTGAGCTATACAGCTCTTAACCACTGTGTCACCAGTGCTCCAAAATAAGTAGAAAACCAAACCAAGCCCACAGCCGTTGAGTCAACTCTGACTCATAGCGACCCTACAGGACAGCGCAGAATTGCTCCATAGAGCTCCCAAGGAGCACCCGGTGCATTTGAACTGCCAACCTTTTCGTCAGCCAATGTAGCATTTAACTCACTGTGCCATCTGGGTTTCAAAAATAAGTAAAGATAGTATAAAATACATTAAAAAGGTATTAAAGTATAGAATGGAGAGGAGCAGTGTGCTGTCACCGGGCAGCGGGAACTGGACATAAGCGGGCATGCAAATTTACACAGGATCATACACTTTCACTCAATCACAATAGATAAAAAAAAGATACTAAAATTTTATTTGTGATTTTTATTACCTGTATTTCCTAATTATATTTACACTGATCACATACTGCTTTTATAATTTTAAAATTCAGCATTCTTTATTTAATAAAATTTTAATACACTTCATACCATCTCTACTTACTTTGGAACACTGGTAGCACAGTGGTTAGGAGTTAACATTTCCAGTAAATAATTTCACACCCATAAAGGACATGCATATAACAAAAATGGAATTTCATACTGCTATGACCTCTACTTTACTAATATAACAATTATCCAGGTAATTAAGCATTCTTAACATTAATGTAATTAAAGGTTGTTTCACTACAGCACTTTGAACAGTTGCATACCATTCTGTCAGAAGCATACCAGTCTCTTATTGCTGGATCTTTCAAGAAACTTTCATATTTTATTCTATACACATTACCACAGTGAACATCTTTACTTAGAACAACAACACATAACTATGGAGTATGACATTTCTGGCTTATAATCTTACCAATACTATGTAATATAATTTTCAGAAGTCTTTACCTGTAGTATGGGTAGAAAATGACATCTTTATTTTTCAATTTGGTAATGCCAATCGCCAAGTGCTGTCGAGTATATACAAATGTAAAACCTAACACTGCCTATTTGTAATTATTAATTATTTGGTTATATTTTTCTGAGTTTCAAATCTTTACTTTTCCAAAATACAAATTTCTCTTACCTTTCACTGGAGATATTTCTACCTCATCAGCTGACAGCAGCTGAATGGTGAAACGCTTGTCCCACTGCAACACATTATCTTGACGTGTGTGTAATACAATGGTCTTCTGAGACTCAGTCTACATCAAATCAAAGAACAATAAATTTTCACTTTGACCACAGCCAAAATTTTTAATGTTCTTATTAGAAGACTAATGTTTCTGTCCATAGTATCGTCTTAAGCGAGTCTTATTTGTTTTTTGTCTTAAAGCAGCATCAGTTCCTTCTAGAAAGAATTACTATTTAAAAATTAGATCTTGCCACAAATCACAGTTAGGTTCTCAAAGGGAAAAGAGGTAAGAAAGGTTTTAACACAACCCCCTAAATTTACTGAAAATTTTGAGCCACTGAAAGTCCAGTCTCTTAAGGAGAGCTAAAAGGCCACAGCACAGTATCAATAAGGATTACAGATTTATTAATTTACAAGAGACAGTTACTGTTATATTCAACCCCACACAAAAGAGGAGAACCACCCCTGTACTGTATTCTAGGCTATAGTCTTGACAGGATCTGACTGTCAGATCTTTCTCTAGAGAGTATCTGCCGAGTGACCACAAACCATCAACTTCTTGGCTATATTCAAATGCTTAACCAGTGTGCACCATTAGAAGCATGGGAGTCCCTCCAGCTCTCCTCAAGAGAAAAAACAAAGAACAGATTCCAAATCAGTCTTAGGTTCAGTTGACCATCTTGTTGAGGGTGTCTGCCTGAGGAGATGTGGCTGAAATTCAGCTCATCACACATCACATAACTTGTAAGTTAGTGATGGCAACTTCCTAGTTAACAAAAAAAAGGACCAAATGCCGCAGGCCTAACTAACAAGACGATTTGGTTTGAATATTCAAGAACCTGGATAAAAATGTACACCCCTTTCAGTTTTCCTTTATCTTCACTTTTAAATTTTTGTTTTGTTTTTTTCATATAGGTTCTGCTTGCTTCTTGCTAAAATGATCCTTGGCTGTTTTAACCATTGTGCATTTTTCTTCACTGTTACTAAACATAGGAAAGTCAGTGATTTCATTTCTTTACTTAATCGTTTTCCTCTGACTGCAGGTGCAGTCTGGGTGACCCTAGTCCTGTCTACTGTTGCAGTGCCTTCATTAGATGACAGACAGCTAGTCCTTATTTGTTTTCCTTTGGTCTCCTTTGCTGTTGTTGTTAATCGCCATTCACTCAAGTCTGACTCATGGTGACCCCACACGTACAGGAGAACTGTGCCCTGTAGGGTTTTCAAGTCCGTGACCTTCTGGAAGCACACACCAAGACTAACTTTCAAGGTGCCTGTACGTGAGGGGGGTTTGAACTACCCGTCCTTAGGCACCAGTAGAGCCCTTAATCATCTGCGCAACCTGGGGATCTCGTTCCCTTTACCTGCCCATTTCAATCCCATCCCTCCACGTTCTCCCAGTCCTGCCATTCACTCTTAAATGCATCTTGTCCTGCACCTTAATTTTCTACTTAATACACATTTACATCATCGATGCTTGCATACGTCGGTGTAGTTTACCCTGTTCGTTATCGTGTGGATTCTGTTATTTGCATGTACACTACAGGTAGCCCCCAGGGAGGTATTCTACTTACAGTAAAATGCATTTACAAACATCCATTTGTATTGCCTTTTTTTTTTTTTTGGTACATCCTATTAATACTACATGCTACATACAATGTTCAGCATGTAATTTGTTGACATTATCATTTTCAGAAGTTCACTGGCAGATGCTTAATTTTATGAGTTACTGTTCAAAATACTGTCACAATAGATTCAGCTTTCTAAACTAAACCAAGGGCTTCAGCTGCCTTAAAACATGGATCCAAATATTGAGGGCTTTGCTGAAGTTGACAGGCAGATTCAGGACGCAGTGAGATGTCACCACAAAATATATGCAGAAAAAGGGAAAGGGACCACATAGACAATTCTCACTGCTTTCCGGACTAGCAGTATCATCTTTACATGCACCCCCAGGGATAATCCACATTACTGAGAACACTTCACAAATAGTGATTAGCAGACTAACAAAATGTCAGTGTCTTTCAACAAGTCTTCATCATTACGATAAATTTTTATTATTTCTATATGTTTTAATGTTGATTGTATTTCTGTATTAATGTCTAATGTTTTAATGTATTCATATATACCTGTAAATTTACATGTAAACCACAAAGACAAAAAAAGATTGGATTTATAAAGATACTGACAAAAAAAAAAGCAACAATAGTGAAAACTAAAAAAAAAAAAACTTATGTAAAAGCCAGCTTACAATGGAATCCCACCACAGAACCCTGCTGTAAGCCAGACTACATGCATTTGCATTATTTGTCTAATAAAAGCTATGTGCTATTACAAGCAACTTTGCCGTGAGTATTCTTTGACATGATCTTTTTATATATGTATATATGGAGAAACCCTAGCGCACAGTGGTTAAGATCTACACCTGCTAACCAAAAGGTCAGCAATTCACGTCCACCAGACATTCCTCGGAAACTCTATGCGGCAGTTCTGCTCTGTCCTATGGGATAACTGGAGGGTCAGTGTAAGTTGGAATCAACTCAACAGCAACAGATTTGGTTTTATATATGTAGTTATTTCTATGAGACAGTATTTATTTTACATAAATTATATTTATATTCTTCTCTCTGCAAGGCAGATTTTCATATGATTTCCAAGTCTCAAAAAAAAAAAAGTTATAACCAGGAAAAGAAAAAAAAAAAAAAAAACAGATGATTTCAAGTGGTAATTCCCAATTAATGTTTATGGAACACTTTAGGAGCTAGCAATTGATGTTCCAGGATTAAAAAGGTGGTAGGAGTATTTCATGGGAGAATAAATTCAGAAAACACAGACAGTCAGTTTCTCCTATTAGAGATTTACAACATATACAATGATATTAAGAGTTCTAAACCACCCCCGCATACAAACACACAACCTACTTAAATTAGATTAACCAAGATTTTCCCAAATGTAATTAATTGAACATGAAATCTTTTTTTTTTTTTTTTCCTCACTTAAGTTCAGGAAAGTTCTCACTGTTCTACAGAACTGCAGAGCAGTCATTCACGAAATGTCACTTTAGGCATCCTCAACAAATTATAAATAGAAATTGTATCTGAACTTTTTCAAGTTCAAAGTCCTCAATTTTTTAATTACATAATGCTCAAAAAGAGTTGAACTCCACTGTATTAAGCTGAGATAGCCAACTGTTATTTCATTTAAAATGTTCCAAAATAACAGATATTTTATAAAACACCTTCTAAGTATCACGAAGTTGGTAAGCCTATTCATAAACATTATTTCATGTACTCTTCAAAACCAATACTCAGATTAGGCATTACTATCCTCATTTTGCAATCAGGAAACTGAGTGTGAGAAAGATCAATGCATTTTTCACTATTTAATGCTGTAGTGAAGATCTGTGGAACAGTAAAATATGTATTTTTTTGTCAGTGGTTATTTTCACTATGATAACCAAGACTGGAAAAAAAGGAAAACAGATGGGAATAATGGAAACATAGGAGATGAAAAGAATTGGGTGATTGTTTTTAAGTACCTTGGAGAGGGGACCTAGAGAGAAACTAGTATTAATCAAAAATTTTGAAACACAGAAGAAATAAAATTTGTCAGAACGACAAAAACTACAGTGAAACAGAGTGCACGTGAAGAAATGACTGACAGTGTCAAATATGAAGTGGTAACCATGCAAGGGAAAACATGTAACTAATTTTTTAGTGAGGTAGATTTTGGGTAGTATGAAAAACAGTTAAGATAAGTAAACTAAAAAGAGCAAGTTGCAGAACAGATTGCAGAGTAAAATTCCATTTGTGTAAAAATAAAATATGTATCCCTGAATATGCAGATAAAATTTTTGGCAGGATAGTTGAAATGGGCAATCAAGGAGGATACAGGAAAATTCTGTTTTTTATTTTACACCCATCTGTATTGTCTGAAGTACTTATCAGAAGCAGCTATATTCTTAGATTAAAACATAAAAACAGAGGGAAGGCACTTTTGAGTTACTTGGCAGCAGACTAGGTAGGTAAAATTTATCCTCTTCAAATACTCAAGCAGGTACCATAAACTAGCAATACTACAAGCTAAAAATAAAATAACACCTCTAAAATCTAGGGAGAATTTCTACTCTCAGAAGAATCAACTTGGAGGGGGACACAGGAGTTTCTGAGTGGTATAAATAGTTAGTATACTCAGCTGCTAACCAAAAGACTGAGCTGACCCAGAGGTATCTTGGAAGAAACATCTAACAACCCATTTTCAAAAAAATGAACCACTGAAAACCCTCTGGAACACACTTGTACTCTGCCTCCAGTTGTCACTAAGTCAACAGTTAAGTCAACAACTGGTTTACCTATTAGAAGATGCGTCAGAGCACCCACCCAGAGAACTGGGGAAGGCCGTCCTCAAGAGAAGTTGGTTCTGAGAGTCTCTATCACTTAGTTCTGTTCTTTCTTTCTGTCTCTCTCTCTCCACCCCCAGCCCCCACCACTCCCCTCTTCTCCCTCCCCTCCTCCCCCCGCCTCCCTCCTCCCCCCTGCTCCCTGACCACCTACACTACAGAGAAAGAATGGCAGTCAGCTTCTGTAAAGATTACTGCCCTGAAACCCCTATGAGGGCAGCTCTCCTCTGTCCTATAGGGTCACTATGAGTCAGAACCCACTCAGTAATAGTGGATTTATTTTGTTTTGGTGGGGGGGGTTGATAGCACAGTTATGTTAGAAGTATTAATTTACTTGTTTTCTACCTATTTCCTTTCCTCTGTGCTTTCTCTCCCCAGGAGCCCTTTTATCTCTCCTAATCTATACAAAAAAGAAGCCCTAGTGATGTGACATTTAAGTGCACGGCTGCTAACTGAAAGGCTGGTGTTTTGAACCCACCAGCTCTTCCTGGGGAAACAGATGCGGCAATCTGCTCTTGTAAAGATGGCAGCCTAGGAAACCCTATGAGGCCATTCTGCTCTGGCGGGTGTAGTTGTTAGGGGTCAAAAGGGACTCAACAGCACACAACAACCACCTATGCTGAAACAACAGTTCAAGGAAATCACTCAGCTAACTGTAGGATAAGAGGGGACAAGAACAACAGTGAGTGCTCTTGGGATTAGCACTTGTGGAAGGGATAAGACAGAAATACCATTGGGTAAAGAGGGCCATTGAAGTGGGTAGTAGAAAGGTGACTTCATTCTAAGAAAGAAGCAAAGAAAGAATGAAAAAGAAGGGAGTGGGGGAGTGAGGTGGGGAGAGAGAGAGAAAGAAAGAAAGAAAGAAAAGAACTAAGTGAAAGAGACTCTCAGAGCAAACTTCTCTTGAGCATGGCCTACCCTAGTTCTCTGCGTGGGTGCTCTGATGTCTGCTAAACACTCCCCTCCCCAGGAAGGACTCATTACCTCATCTGCTAGGAGTGCTTGCATCAGATAGCTCCCATCAGGTGCCTTTGGAAACTGCCTCATCTAAAGAGATGCCCCTAACCCAGGCCTCTTCACGGCATGCAGTGACTATGCTCACCACAAGAATATAAGAGTTTACCCCTGCTCCAATGCAGGACACCTCTGAAGAGATAATCCATCTTTAAAAACAAACTGCAGCATCAGCTTAAGGGTATACCATGGCTATACTATACTCCTGTCAAATTCTGCTTCTTACCTTCCACAGGGGTTGATCCCCAAACCACTCCTTAAAAAGCCTCCTGACAATAATATCCATCCAAGAATCTTCTACTGAGGTAGTTTGTTTGTTGCTAAAGATGCTGGAAGCTGTGCAACCAGTATTTCAAATATCACTAAGGTCACCCATGGTGAAAATACTTCAGCTGAACTTGCAGACTAAGACAAAGTAGGAAGAAAGATCTAATAGCCTATTTCTGAAACAATTAACCAGTGAAAAACTTATGAACACCAGCAGAACACCATCCAGGGTCACAGGATAAGCCCCTGGGGTTTGAAGACACTCAAAATACAACTGGAGAAGAGCTGCCTCCACCAAGGAGAGTCATCTTTATGATATAGACGGGCTCAAGCTTCCAAGACCCTCATTTGCTGATGTGGTATGACTACAAATGAGAAGAAACAGGTGCAAACACTCATTATTAATTGGAAAGTGGAATGAATCTAAGAAAATTTGAAGTTTTTAAAAAGAAATTCATAAAGATCAATATCCTAAGAATTAGTGAACTGAAATGGACTGGCATTGGCCATTCTGAACCAGACAACTGTAAGGTCTGCTATGCTGGGAATGACAAATTGAAGAGGAATGGCATCACACTCATCATCAAAAAGCATTTCAAGCTCTATCTTGAAGTACAATGCTGTAAGAGGGAAATATCCATATGCATGTTAAGAAAGACCAGTCAATATGACTACATTCAAATTTATACACTAACCACTAAGGCTAAAAATGAAGAAACTGAAGATTTTTATCAACTTTTGCAGTCTGAGGCTGATCAAACATGCAATCAAGAAGCACTGAGAATCACTGGTGTTTAGAACATGAAGGCTGGAAATAAAAAAGAAGGATCAGCAGTTAGAAAACACAGCACTGATGATAGAAATGACACTAGAGATCAGAGAACAGAATTTTGCAAGCTAGTGACCTCATCACTGCAAGCATCTTCTTCAACAACATAAATGGGGACTGTACACATGACACTCACCAGGAATCAAATTGAATACATCTCTGGAAAAAGGTGATGGAAAGGCTCAATATTATAATTCAGAACAAGGCTAGGGACTGAATATGCAACAGACTATCAACTGCTCATATGCAAGTTCAATATGAAGCTAAAGAAAATTATAAAGAGAGTCAAAACATGACCTAGAAGAATTCAGAGACCATCTCAAGAACAGACTTGATGCACTAAACACTAGTGAAAGAACACTAGATAAGCTATGGAATAACATCAAAGATATCATACACAAAGAAAGTAAGACGTTATTAAAAGACAGGAAGGAAAGAAAAGACCAAAGTGGATGTCAGAAGAGACTCTGAAAGTTGCTCTTGAACATAGAGTAGTTAAATTGAAAGGAAAAAATGACAAAGTAAAAGAGCTAAACGGAAGATTTCAAAACTTGGTTCAAGGAGACAAAGTCCAGTATTATAATGAAATGTACCAAGACCAGGCATTAGAAAAACAAAAGAGAGGAACATGCTCAACATTTCTCAGGCTGAAAGAACTAAAGAAAAAATTCAAGACCTGAGCTGCAATACTGAAGACCTCTACAGGGGAAATACTAAACACAGAGTCACGGCACGCAAAAGAACTGGTCTACATTCAGACACTTCAGGAGGCGTCATACGACCAAGAACAGATGGCGGCGAAGGATGAAGTCCAGGTAGCACTCAAGGCACTGACAAAAGGCAAGGCTTCAGGGACTGATGGAACGCCAATTGAGACATTTCGAAAAATGGATGCAACCCTAGAAGTGCTCACTGTTCTCTATCAAGAAATCTGGAGGATAGCTCCCTGGCCAACTGTCTGGAAGAAATCCATATCTGCACCTGTTCCAAAGAAAAGTGATCTAGCAGAAGGCAGAGATTATCAAACAATATCATTAATTTGCAGAATATCATTCAAAAGCAGCTGCAGTGTTACACCAACTGGGAACTGACAGAAATTCAAGCCAGATTTAGAAAAGGATATGGAATCAGGGACACCACGGCTGATGTCAGATGGATCTTGGCTGAAAGCAGAGAATACCATAAAGATGTTCCCCTGTGTTTTATGGACTATGCAAAGACACGTGACTGCACAGATCATATATTATGAATACTACTCTGAAGAGCAAGTGTTACTGAAAATTAACTAGTGCTCAAGTGGAACCTGCAGATGGATCAAGCGACAGTTGCTCAAACAGAACAAGCGGACACTGTATGGTTCAAATTCAGAAAAGGTGTGCTTCAGGATTTTATCTTTTCACTATACTTAATCATTCTGGATGCAGACCAAAAAATCTGAGAAGGTGGCATGAATGAAGAACAGGCATCAGGATTGAAGGAAGACTCATTAACAACCTGCAACACACAGGTGACATAACTTTGCTTTCTGAGAGTGAAGAGGACTTGAAGCACTCACTAATGAAGATTAGAGACCACAGTCTTTAATATATCTCATCATAAACAAAAAAAACAGCATCATGAAAAAGAGACAAAACGTTAAGGTTGTCTGAGATTTCATCTTACTTGTATTCTTGATCAATACCCACGGAAGCAGAAGACAAACGATGCACTGCGATGGGCAAATCTGCGCAAAACACCTCTTTAAAGTGTCAAAAAGCAAAGACGTCACATTAAGGACTAAGGTACATTTGACCTAAGCCATGATATTTTCAACCATTTCACATGCACACAAAACCTAGACAGTGAATAAAGAAGAATGAAGACGAACTGACACATCTGAAATCATGGTGTTGCTGAAGAACACTGAACATGCCATGGACTGCCAAAATAACAAACATGTCTTGGAGAAGCAGAGCCAGAATACGTCTTAGAATTAAGGACGGTGAGACTTCCTCTCACGTACTTCAAGCATGTCGCCAGGAGGAACCAGTTCCCAGAGAAAGACATCATGCTTGGTCAAGTAGAGTCATCAAAACGGAAGACCCTCAGTGAGACGGACTGACACAGTGGCTCAAACAATGGGCCCAATCATAACAGTGACTGTGCGGATGGCACAGGACCAGGCGGTGTTTGGGTCTTTTGCACACCGGGCTACTCTGAATCAGAAGCAAGTCAACAGTATCTGTCATGGACTGAACTGTGTCCCCCAAAAAATATGTGTAGCCACGTGGCTGGGCCATGATTCCCAGTATCTGTGACTGTCCTCCATTTTGTGCTTTTCCTGTGCTGTATGTTAAAGGATTAGGATGGCGTGGTAAATCCCTTCATAGGATCACCTCCCTGCTCCACTGTAAAGGGAGTTTCCCTGGAGTACGGCTTGCCCCACCCTTAATCCTTGCATCTCACAAGAGATAAAAGGAAAGAGAAGCAAGCAGAGAATTGGGAACCTCACACCATCAAGCAAGCAGCACCAGGAGAAGAGCACATCCTTCAGATCTGAGGTTCCTGCGCCAGGATGCTCTCTGGACAAAGACTGATGCAATATCAGACTCTCTTCCAGAGTCAACAAGGTGGAAAGCCTTTCCCCGTAGCAGACATCCTGAATTTGGACTTGTAGCTTACCGGACTGTGTAAGAATAAACCTTGCTTTGTTAAAGCCATCCACTCTGTGGTATTTCTGTTAGAGCATTAGAAGATTAAAACAGTATCTCACAGCAACTGGGGAGTTATTAATCACTATTAGGCAGTTGAAACTGATTTCTAAATTCCACTCGTGTACCAGATGGGTTTCAGGACACAGCTCACCAAGCAACAGAGATGTTTGAGTGGCCAGGTATCAGAATCAGAGATACGCCATCAGTGGACAAAATATGAAACATCTGGCTGGAAATCATTAACACCATCAGAGCAACCAACAACTCAAAAACAATGCAGCAGAATATCTAAGTGGCACATAAAATGTCAAAGGACAACACTGGTTAGATTTCTAAGTCACCTATCAGAAAGTCTGAAGGACAAGTATTTCTTTCTGTAGCGAGTTGAAAACTGGTGTAGAAAGTTATAGAGAAACGTTATTAGACTCTGAAATAGTAGACTGTGTAGTGTTAGGATTATTTGACCTTCTAATTTTTAGTGGAATCTCTTTGGAAAACCGTTTGTTGAGTTTCTCCTGTCTCCTTTAACTTGTCTTTTCTGTCTTTTATGGAAACTGGTCTTTTAGATTTTCTATGTTTACTAGGTTTTTTACACAAGTTATTTGCTTAGATTTACACAGTCACAATTTCTAACATTTCCTGTGTTCTGATAGTTATTTCCTTCTTTTCCAATTTTACTCAGGTTTTTTGTTGCTGCTGTTGTTAGTTTTATAAATTTGAAAAACAGTACAGTTGTTCATTTGTCAGCTCCACTATATTTGTTTTCAAACTAATTGCCTTCTGCTTTCATCTTTATTAATTTACATTTATTGAAATATATTAGTCTATAAATAGGAATTTAATTATTTTAAGTAGGAAAGAACTAGCAAACATGAATCAAAAAAAAAGTCCTAAAAAGTTTGATACATTTAGACTCTGTTTTCTTTTGTCTATCACAGGGCCAATCATACAGCCTTACTTACCTCAATTACACATTATCTGAAATGGTTAGAAAAGCCTACCCACCACGATCTTTAAGAGTTTCTATTTTCGCTCTTTTGTATTTACATACATATTTTAGAGTCAGCTTGTCAATTCTCTTCCACCTACCTCCCACAACTCCACCCTTACCCTCAGAATTAGAATTGTGTTGGTAAATATCAACACAATTCTAATTTTAGAGTCAGCTTATCAATTCTTCTCTACCTACCTCCCACAGCTCCACTCTTGCTTTCAGAATTAGAATTCTGTTGGTAAACATCATTTGGCTCAGGCTACCCGACCAAACACACTGCTGTCAATTCTGGCTCAGGTTACCCCTCCAAATCCAAGTCAATTCTGACTCATAGCAACCTTACAGCACACAGTAGAACTGCCCCATACAGTTTCCATGGAGTATCTGGTGTATTCGAACTGCCAACCTTTTGGTTAGCAGCTGTACCTCTGAACCACTATGCCACCAAAGTTTCTACTCTGGCTGGACTAGGGTTATTCTCAGTGCAATTGCGACAGGGTTGCGTAGAGACATGGATAATGGTATCCAGGGATATGGACAACTGACAGAAAAGGAAGAAGATTCAAGATAAGGATATTGGCTAAGAGATTCGTGGTGGTCAGGGTTGTGTCAACTTGGCTACTACATATTTGGCTGCTGTATCAAGTGGCAGGGCGGGGTTTGTGGTGGCTCCCTGCCCCTCGGCTCTCATCTCGCGACCTTAGACTACGGCTGCTGATTGCTCATGTGGCCAGGAGCTTCTGCTCTCTACTCCCAGCGTCTGGTTCCGGGACTTGAGCTAGCAGCTGCTGGACTCACCAGTCCTTACAGTCGGCACTTGAGAGTCCTGCTCCCGACTCATCAGTCCTTACAGTCGGCCTTACAGTCGGCACTTGAGAGTCCTGCTCCCTGACCTGCCAATCCTGGGTTCACCAGCCTCTGTCACTTCGTCTCGCCATCAGCTTGGGATCCACTGACCTCCAGGCTCTGTCACTTCGTCTCACCACCAGCTTGGGATCCAGTGACCTACACAACCGGTGATCTGCAACTCTGGTCTCTGACTTGCTGACCTTGGGTTACTCAGCTTCTGTGGACACATAAGCCTCGTGCCAGAGCTTGGGATATTCAGCTTCTGTGATTACGTGAGTTGTTTCCTATATTTGTATCTATCTATCTATCTATATATATTATAAATCTTTCCTTGTACCTACACGTGTTACTGGTTTTGCTTCCCTAGAAAACCCAGCCTAAGACAAGATTCTACCTAAGGATGAGTGACAGAGGCATGAAAAGTCATAGTCATAACCGAGAAGAAGAACCAGTCAGAAAAGGCAGAAATGACCAGATTTTGTTAACACTCACTAAATACATGTAAGTGTTACAGTAAAGGTGGAGATGAAGATACTGCTTGTCTGGCTCAGATGAATAGTTTGCTCTCAATAGGAATATGTTAAGAGAAAAGCAGTTGATGTTTAGATATAGACAAGATCTAACTTAATTAACTGAATTACAGACATGCAAAGGTTCTTTATATGTGTGATTTTTCCACACAGTCAACATGAATTTCAAAAAGGTTTCAGATAAGCTGAGTACTATCATATAAATTCATCAGTATAAATGTGAAAAACAAAATCAAGCAGTGACAAAATAGATCAAAACAGCAGGAGTCCTGATGCTAACTGTACCTCATCAAAATGAAGCGTCCCATTCAAAGGACTGAGATCATCTTTAGCTGTCTCATCTACAGTCCACTGAAGTTGGACGGCTCCTTTCCCTCCTGGAGACCGGAGAACCGTTAATGTCACATAAGAATCAGGGTCATCAGA
The DNA here is from genome assembly GCA_028571685.1 of Heterohyrax brucei. Classification (NCBI taxonomy): domain Eukaryota; kingdom Metazoa; phylum Chordata; class Mammalia; order Hyracoidea; family Procaviidae; genus Heterohyrax; species Heterohyrax brucei. The sequence continues at coordinate 96,515,244 of CM053141.1, read as the reverse complement.
CAAAAAGGATTCATCAACCAGTACCTGAAAGAAGAAAATTCTGCATGGTGAAAAAGGAACAGGAGAAAACAAGCCTAATCTCACTTCTGTTGAAGAATTTATAGCGACTGCAGTTTTTAAATTCAGAACTCTATTCATGGCATGTTACCATTCAGTGGCAGAAAAAGAAGTTTCACAAAATCTGATTTCCTTTTTGTCCTAGATATTCAGGAAGATGATATTTCCTAGTCCTTTTTGCAATTAGGTGAAGCGATTTGATGGGATTGTGGACAACAGAATATGAGCAGAAGCAACACTCATCACTAAGATACTGGCCATAAACTTTCCACACACCCTCCTCCATTCTCTTTGCATTTGCCAGGCAAATGGAGCACACTTCACAACCTAGAGAGCACAGTACCACAAGATGGGATGGTCTGGTCCCTGACATGCTTCTTGGAGCACTGATTTCCAAAGAAAACCACTCAACCAGGAACACAGGCATAGAATCCTTTCATGAGAAAGAAAGAAATTCGGATTATGCTAAGGAACTCTGATTAGGGGGTTCTTTGTAAAGGGAGCCAAGTTTCCTGTGTAATATAGAATTAAGACGACCTGTGAATTATCTGCAGTTGACACCTTCAATAATACTTAAAAAAAGAGGCTCGTTACTAACCTGACAATAATGATAGAAGCCAACTGAGTGTGTTAATTTACCCTGTACTATATGTTTTATTAAGAGACCCATATCAAGTGAATTACCTACACTGATTCAGTGATGCAAACTCCAAACTGATTCTGTACTGTTCACTTGTCATCAAGAGCACTGATGGCACAGCGCTTAAAGCACCTGGCTGCTAAAGAAAAGGCTGGCTGTTTGAACTCTCCAACAACTCTACAGGAAAAACATGTGACACTCTACAGCCTTGGACAACCCATGAAGCAGTTCTTTGCTTTCCTATGGGATCTCTGTGAATTGGTGAAACCAGTAGGTTTGGCTTGGTTTGGTCTTATTGACTTGATATATAAATACAAAATGCAACATAAGGCTTTCTATTTTCAAGTTAGATATTTAACAAACCCATAACGCAATCTTGTTTGAGTCCTTCTATGAGATTTTGCACTGGTGCCTAGATCACAGGCTTGTTATCCTGGTAGGTGTCATCAAGTCAATACTCAACTTATAAAGACCCCACAAGATAGACTAGAACAACTCCATGTGTTTTCTTAGCTGTAACCTTTACAGAGCAGATTACCAGGTCTTTCTACTAGGCAGCCACCGGGTGGGCTCACACCACTAACCTCTGGTTAGCAGCCAAGCACTAAGTCATTGCACCACTCGGTTTCCTTCAGAGACTTGGACCCAGCTACCATTTAAAGAGCTCTTACTATGTGTTGCTTCTCTCACACACTTTTTTATGATTTAAGCCATGGGTCTTTCCTATTCCTGTGCTTTGGTGGTCTTAATTATATTGTCCTAACACGGAACTTATTTATTTTGCCAGATGTAGTGGTCAAGATTGTGTCAACTTGGCAACTCCATGTTTGGCTGCTGGATTGAGTGGCAGAGACCTGCCTGTGGTGGCTTCCCTCCCCCTCAGCTCTCATCTTGCCACCTTCCACCACCTACTTCCTGTCTGCTCTCATTGCCAGCATCTCCTGCTCTCTTTGTGTCTGGTGCCTAGACCTGAACTAGCAGCTGTTGGATTCATCAACCTTGACAGCCAGAGCTTCAGAGTCCTGTTCCTTTACCTGCCCATCCTGGGTTCACCAGTCTCTGCAGCAACGTTAGTCAGCAGAGACCTCACAGTCTCGCATCCAGCTTGGGATCACCGACCTACACAGCCAGTGATCTAGAACTCTGGTCTCTGACCTGCTGACCTTGGGTTCACCAGCTCCTACTGCCACAAGAGGCTTGTGCAAGGACTTGGGATGTTCAGCTTCTACAATTGCATGAGCTATTTCCTTTATATATAAATCCTTGTATATATACTTGTTATACTGGTTTTGCTTTCCTAGAAAATCCAGCCTAAGACAGCAGATTTATATTAATAATCTTTACCACTGTTCTTCACCTCTGAGTCTAACCCTCAACATCACCAAATAATGTTATAGCAGAATGCTTGTGTGTATATAATACTGTATATCTTATATATACGTTAAGAGAAAGTCAAGAGACTTTTGCAGCAAAAAAGGTGAAAGAAATGCGGCCACAAATTGCTGAGTGGCAAACTGCTACCAGTGCTACCAACAAAACAAAACCTGTTACTGTCTAGGTGATTCTGTCTCCTACTCACCCTGCAGTACACAGCACAACTGCCCCATGGAGTTTCTAAGGAATACCTGGCAGATTCAAACTGCTGAACTTTTGAGTAACAGCTGAACTCTTCACTACTGTATCACCAGATACTATCAACAACAATTCAACTTGCATCTGTTAAACGATGCTTACACTACGTATCAGATAACCTGTCTCTGCATCAGAGCAAGGCACAGTCCAGACAGCAAGTGGTAGCTCTAGCCTTGCAACCACAAGGACAAGAACAGTGACAATAATGGATATTAGAGCAATGTGTCTATTAATAAAAATGGTGAATTTATAATTACCTACATACATGACTTGATGACACTTGGCTATATAAGTGATTAAATACAAGGAATGATATGTGCAACCAGAAAATCTGCTTAGTACGTGAGAAATTTATCTAAATTTTTTTATGATTATTTTGTCTTACATTTCCTCTAAAAGGTAAATTCACAATAATTACAACACAAATGTCAGGTAATAATAACTAAAACACAGTTTATAGTAATCTGTTTTATACTGAAGATATACAGATAATTTAATACTAGTTACCAAACCTGGCTTTGAAAATATTTAATTCCCATGATTGATTAATTTTTTTTTCCCTCACTATTTAAACCAATAGTAAATGGGGTCCCTCTTTCAGGTCCTGGAAGTAAACAACAAATGAGTAGTAAAAATGAAGACAGAGAAAAAATATAGAGAAACACACAACCTGGGGTGACTAGTGTTTTGTTCTTTAAAAGCCAAGGTAGAACACAAGAAGGATAAGGAGAATAAATCCCTCACCACCTAAACTCATCCTGGGTATCACATCTGGATGATGACAGCCTGGCCCCCAGGATGATGGTCTGGTAGTGGAACAAGAGAAAACAAAAAACAAACCTGCTGCCATTAAATCCATTCTGATTCACAGCAGCCCAACAGGAGAGAGTAGAACAGCCCCCTGTGGCTCCCTGGCTGTAATCTTTACAGAAGCAGACTGCCACATCTTTATCTCTACGAGTAATTGGTGGGTTCAAACCACAAACTTTTCAATTAGCAGTTAAGTGCTACTTGCCACCAGGGTCCTGAGAGAACAGGAGGGACAGACAGAAAATACTGTCTCCTCTATAACTTGGTCCACAACATTAAATAGAAATCTGTTATTTGTATAAGAGCTCTCATTACTATCACAGGTTAGAGAACAATTAAAATCACTTCCTAAATCAGTGTTGTTGCTCTGGGCCGTCAAGTGGATTTTGACTCATGACGACCCTATAAAACGAGTAGAACTACTCCATGAGAGTTTCTAGGCTGGAATCTCTATGGGAACTGACTCGCTAGCCAACTCAAAAGTCACTTAAGAAAAGAAACATAAATCAAAGGTAATGAAGAGTTTGAAAACAAAAGTTAAATACACATTCAGAAAAAAAATGCATGCCAAAGAGCCTCTGTTATATTTAACTTACACTCTTTTCTTCAAATCCAAATACTCCAAAAGGAGAATCATTTTGTGGAATAACAACAGTTACCACAACATCATCGCCAAGTCGCCCACCTCCAGCTACCTTGATTAAGGAAATATTGAACATTTCCATGAGTTCAAATTCAGCATCATCAGTGATGGTGATTTCTATCACGGCAGTAACCTGTGAAACAAAAGGAGAAAGAAAAGGGATGTAAAGAACCTAAAAATATTTTTTTTGTTCACCAAAAAATTTTAATTTTTTTAATTGAAACTTAGAAACATATTACAAAACAAAAAAGCAGTCTTTTATATGATACATGCAGAATTCAAGGAAAAGTGATATATTTCCATGCTTCAGAGTCAGAATTTATAAAACCTATTGTTTTCAAAAGAAAATTACTTATGCAATAAGTGTTAATTACAAATACAAAAATAATAAAGTCTTATCAATGAACAGTTTTTTTTAAATTCCATACAGTGTTCTGATAACCACAGTACACACATAAATCTTAATATGTTTGGCATTAGGGTCACATGATGTAAAATGGTACCATAAAAGCATCATTTCCTTTTATAACTGAAAAAAAGCTTTACCACTTTCAAATATTGCTCTGAGGACAGAGTAGCTGGGGCAAGGGTCCAGGGACCATGCTCTCAGAGGAAATTGAGGCCAACTGGCACAACTAGCCAGTTGAGTCCTCTGCATCCCACATTGGTGAGTGGCATCTGGGGTCTTAAAAGCTGCCATCTGAGGGTACAGCAAATGGTCCCAACTCAGCAGGAATAGCTGATTCCAATGACCAAAATGACATGGGGAAGAGAACCCAGAAGACAGATAGACCCACGTGAGTGGGTGACTACATTGACACATGACCAGAATAACCAGACGGCGCCTGGCCACCACCAGTGTTGGCTGTGATGGAGCTCACAAAGTTGAGTCTCACTGGCAATACAAGAATAAAAAGGCGTGCACCCTGAGATTTCCACTAAAAAACCGAAAATGATGGTCCATGGGCCTCGGGGTTCCCCTGGGAGCATGGCCTCTGGCCCTGATGCTGCCCCTGCCCATAAATCATAATGGAGGTCAACTCTTTGGACAGGAATGGATTGGACTTGGTGACACAGAGTAACCATGTCATGGTACAATTTATGGTTCTATGCATCTATAGGATGTCTCCTGCTGACTGCAGGAAAGGGTGTGGGTGGAGAGTCGGGGCTAGGAGATTGTTGGCAGGATAAGACATGTATGGAGCAGACAGGAATAGTGTGCTGTCACCAGGCAGGGAGAGCAGTGGGAGCTGCATATAGGTGGGCATGCAAATTTACATGGGAATGTATTTTCATTCACTCATAACAAAAAAAGTACTGCTCTGGTAATGTAGGATAAAGAAAGGATGGAAGAAAACCCTTATTTGTGATCAGGATTTTGTTCATTTGTCTGAATCTACATTAAAAACCTTACAGCTTATGAGGAAATAAAACTTGGTCCAACTTGAGACTTGACTGTTAATCAAAAAAAAATGTTTTTTTTTTTTAATTGTCCTTTAGATAAAGGTTTACAGAGCAAACTAGCTTCTCATTAAACAATTAATGTACATACTGCTTTGTGACACTGGTTGCCAGCCCCAAGACATGTCAACACTCCCCTTCTCGAACTTAGGTTCTCTGTTACCGGTTTTCCTGTCTCCTTCTGCATTCTCCTTCTTGTCCCTGGGCTAGTATGTCTATTTAATAGTCATGAAAATATCCTTCCTCTATTCAATGGCAGTGAGGTTTTTATTTCCATATTTAATTTTATGTTTTTGTATTCCAGAGAGAAATTCCACTACTGACACAAACATTTACCAGATAACTAAGCTTTTCAACCTAAATCCACCCAAAATCTCTTATTTACCAATGGACAAAACTCAGAAATCTGATGCCATACTTGGAAAAGGAGAAAGTTTGTTAAAGTGTCTGTAATTTAAATCTGTTCTATAGAATACAGAATACCTTCCCTGGTAGTGTAGTGGGTTAAGTGCTACCACTGTTAACCAGAAGGTTGGCAGTTCAAATCCACCAGGTGCTCCTTGAATACTCTATGGGGCCGTTCTACTCTGGCCTCTAAAGTTGCCATGAGTCGGATATGACTCAACAGCACTGGTTGTTTTTTTTTTTCCCCCCTGTAAGCTTAAAACTGTATATAACTTTAAGAACACTTCTAAATGATGAGACCAGCTTCATGTCTACAATAAAGTGCTGGTAATACAATTAGTGTTGGAAGGCTAACCAAGTCAAATCAAACCCACTGTTACCTAGTCAATTCTGACTCACAGTGACCCTACGGGACAGAGTAGAACTACTCCATAGGGCTCCTAAGGTTGTACATTTTTACAGAGGAGCCTGGTGGTGCAGTCGTTCAGCTGCTTAAGAAAAGGTTGGCAGTTTTAAACCACCAGACGTTCTGCAGAAGAAAGATGTGGTAGTCATCTTCCATATGGCTGCTATGAGTGCGAATCAATCCCATGGTAAAGGATTATGTTTTCAATTTTGGTACATCTTTACGGAAGCAGACTGTCACATCTCTATCCTACGGAGCAGCTGTTGGGCTTGAATCACCAACCTTCTGGTTAGCAGTCGAGCACTGTGTTTATGGAAGGGCTCCTTCTTGGATAATTACTTCAATGAGAAATCTATCTATATCTATTTTCAATGCAAAAATTTCATTTATTTGTAGTCCCCCTGCAAGAAATGTTTCAACTCTCTTAATTTGTTGACAAATGCTCATGTTTTTTGTTTCTTTTTTTTTAAAAAAAAAAAACTTAACAGTAAGTGGCCTTAATGTATAAGAAAATCTAGAAACAAGTTGCTCTCTCAGCTTCATTTTACAGTATCCCTGGTTAACTGATATACTGAATCATATTATACAACTATGTCTAGGTAAAATCAGGCTAACTGTAGACAGAGAGTGGTTTTTTAAGTTACTGCCATATTTTCATGGATACTCATAGGCTTTTTCCACTTGTTGATTATATAAAGTTATAAAAATATAACTTTGTTTCCTAACATTTTAGTTTGTTTTGAGATTTTTAAGATAAAGTTTGGATTTTAAAACTACTACAAATTCTAAATAAATAAGTACTTTTACACTCTCAGACATTAAGAAATGAAAGACTCTACACTTCAGATGAGCAAGCAGTCTAGCTCATCAGGTGGCTATTGCACATTTTGAAGCACTTCTAAGCCAATTGGTATCCACTTTATACAGTCACAAAGAGTCAGAATTGACTTGACAGCAACAGGTTTTGGTCTGGTTTTTATAACTTCTGTTTTAAACAGAATCAGGATAAACAGAAAAGGATGAGATGATCTTTTTAAAATACTCTCTCCCTAGTCTCATCAATGACTTTTCCATAACAACATTTCTGTTTGGTTTGGCCTAGAACATGTATGCATTTATATATCATATGTATTTGTAATACATTCAGCAGTCACTGACATACACTCATTGGTGAATGGCTACAAAATGTCTGACTGTAACTATAAAATGCTTATGATTCTATGAATAGCATACCTGTTTGTCTGAAAACTCAAGTATTCCATAAGCTGGCTTAAAGTCTTCCAGGTTGGCACTGTCCAGTGTTGCTTTCCAATAAACACTTATTGCTCCAAAGCTTCCAGCCAGTCGGACCACAGGAACTTGAAGAAGGTTCAAGGGTGGAGGCAGTTCATAAGCAATAATCACGCCACCTGCATCCTTTAAGTAAAGAGTATAAGATGAAATGCAAGACAGAAGTGGAAACTCTTGTAAGTCATCACTTTATAAATTTACCATTTTCACTTACATTACTTATAAGTCACTCTTCAAAGCAGAAATTATAGTTGGATATAAATATTAATAATTGTTCTTCAGAACTCTTATAATTTAAACTTAATAGAAATAACCTGCATGATCTTTGGTGTCATTCAGAAAGAACTAAAACTTAGTTTGTAAGATCAATATGGTTGTTTTTGTATTTATAAATATGTACAAGCAGAGGTAATTGCTTTCAAGATAAGATGACATTATAAAACACTGGACAAATCAGCAGGGACAAAAGTATATTGTTATAAATATATGAAAGTTCTTCTCACTCTGGTAACATGAAACTTAAAAATTCCTCTGGGATCATCATTTTCGTCAATCATTATCTCAGCTATTTCCATTCCTGGTCTGTGCACAATTGGCTGTCCTGCAGAGAAGTCAGAGTTTACCAGGTATACATCTGTAATGTTGACAATAAATCCTTCCTCCAACTCTGGAATTTCATCCTGTGATGAGAAGAGAAAGAGATGGTGTTTTATTCTTTTTGAGGTATGTAATTTCCATCACTTACTGATGAAAATCTAAGATCACAGCCTTCCCCATGAAATTATACTGCAACACAAAGACAACAAAAATCCTCCCAACTGGACCAATAAGCAATGTTATGATAAACAGAGAATAGACTGAAGTTGCTGAGGATTCCATTTTACCTGGATCTACAATCAATACCCATGGAAGCAGCAGTCAAGAATCAAAAGACACACTGCATTGGGCAAATCTGATGCAAGAGACCTCTTCAAGTGTTAAAAAGCATAGACTTTACCTTGAAGACAAAGGTACACTGGACCGAAACCAGTGTTTTCAATTACCTCATTCGCATGTGAAAGCTGGACAAGGAATAAGGAAGACTGAAGAAGAACTGGCTCCTTCGAATTGTAGTGTTGGAGAACACTGAATATAGAGCAGATGAACAAATCTCTCTTGAAAGAAGTACAACCAGAACGCTCCTTAGAAGCAAGGACAGTGTGACTCTGTCTCTCAGACTTTGGACACTTTATCAGGAGGGATCAGTCCCTGGAGAAGGACATCAAGCGTGGTAAAGTAGAGGGTCAGCGAAAAACAGGAAGACCCTCAATGAGATGGACTGACACAACGGCTGCAAAAGTGCAGATGGCAAAGGACCAGGCAGTATTTCATTCTGTTGTATACAGAGTCACTATGAATCAAAAGTGACTTGACAGCACTGAATGAAAACAACAATTTGCATTAGGAACACGATGTCCTCCACTAGGGGATAACTGACTACCCACAGGAGTGGGTACTCTGTCAAACATACTGTAAAAATCTTTTCAATTTTAATATACTCCTATGGCAACTTTGGGATCTTCTTTGCTATTCAAGCTCATTGTGATGCTTCAATGGAACCCTACTACGCTAGCAAGTGAAACATATTTTGAAAATGTACTCCTCAATTTTGATCATATTTCATTGAATAATTTTTGCTCATGTAATAGCCCAAAGAAATTTAGGTCAAATCAGTAAATACCACAGGTCCACAGAGCTAAAATATGACCCTGAATATATCATACCAGAATTTAGAGAGCACTTCAAGAACAGATTTGAAGCACTGAACAGTAATGAATGAAGACAGACAAGTTGTGGGATGACATCAAGGGTATTATACAAAAGAAAGCAAAATATCCTTAAAAAGACAAAAAAGAAAATAACACAATGGATGCCAGAAGAGACTCTGAAACCTGCTCTTGAATACAGAATAGCTAAAGCAAAAGGAGTTCAAGAGATTTCCAATGGCATCTCAAAAAGACAAAGTATTACAATGAAATGTGCAAAGACCTGGGATTAGAAAACCTAATAGGCAGAACATGGTTGCCATTTTTCAAGCTGACAGAACTACAGAAAAAAATGTAAGCTTTGAGTTAAAATACTTAAGGATTCTATAGGCAAAAATTTGAATGATTCAGGAAGCATTAAATGAAGTCAGAATACACAGTCACCATACAAAAAGAACTACTCCATGGTTAACCATTCTAGGAGGCAGCACATGATCAGGGACTAATGGTACTGAAAGAAGTCTAAGCTACAGCAAAGGCACTGGTGGAAAATAAGGCTGCAGGAAAGACATTTCCAAAACCAGATGCTACACTGGAAGCACTCACTCTTCTATGCCAAAAAGTGTGGAACACAGTTAACCTGGCAAACAGACTGGAAGAGATCCATATGCGTGCCCACGAGGCCTGACAATGAAGTTCACGAACTCATCCTAGAAAAAGTGCTATATATACCTCACTGCTTATTCTTTTTTTTTATTAGGACTGAGTGAAAATGTACATTCCCATATAAATTTTCATGTCCACCTATATGCCACTTCCACTGCTCTCCCTGCTCAGTGACAGCACACTATTCCTCTCTGCTCCATACGTGTCTCATCCTCCCAACAGTCTTCTTTCCCCTCCTTTCCACCCACTCTCCTTCCTCCAGTAAGAGGTCAGGAGGATGATATCCTATAGATGCATAGAATCATAAAGTGCATCCAATATATGGTCACTCTGCATCTCCAAGTCCAATCCATTCCTGTCCAAAGAGTGGGCCTCTATTATGATTTATGGACAGGGGCAGCATCAGGGCTAGGGGTCATGCTCCCAGAGGAATCCTGAAGCCGCTGGACCATCAACCGCGGTCTTTCAGTGGGGATCTTAGGGTGCACACCATTTTATTCTTGTGTTGCCAGTGAGACTCAACTTTGTGAGCTATATCACGGCTATCACTGGTGGTGGCTGGGCACCACCCGGTTCTTCCAGTCCCAAGTCAATGTAGGCACCCACTCACGTGGATCTCTCTGTCTTCTGGGTTGTCTTTCCCCCCACGTTGTTTTGGTCCTCGGTGAGCATCTGTTCCTGCTGAATTGGGACCATTTGCTGTGCCCTCGGATGGCAGCTTGGCAGCTTTTAAGACCCCAGATGCAACTCACCAATGTGTATATATCTCACTGCTGATTACCACTATGGTCACCTTCAAAGTACTCCCCTTCGGAAGCTATGTACCAATGCTAGTGCCTAGTCCATGCTTCAAAGCAATTTTGAAGCTTTTTTTTTTTTGGAATGGCCATTAGAGCTGTTACTGTATTACCCTTGATGTCCTGCATGTCATCAAAACGTCTTTCTTCCAGTATGTCCTTTATCTTCAGGTAAAAATGTCATGGGGGCCAGATAAGGTGAGTAGAGTGTTTGAATACAATTATTTGTTTACTGGCTAAAACTCTCTCACCAAAAACTATATAATTAAGTATGTGAACTTGCCGCCATGCCACTATGTTCAATGACCATTCCAGAATGAGTTCCAACATTGTTTTGAAGGGTGGACTAGGTTCTGGCATCAATGCATAGCTTCCAAGGGGAAAACTTCAAAGGTGACTGTAGTGATATTCAGCCATGAGGTATGTAGCACTTACAACAATCAAGACGACCTTGAGCAGATTCCATTACAAGGTGGTAGAGTAAACAGACGTCTCCTCATTTCCCTCTGAGAACTTCGGCCTGGGTAATATTTTTTTACGGAGCACTGAATATCTGGGGAGCCTTAGCCTTAGAACCTAATGTATTTGACTGGGCAACAGTATCAGACTAATTTTCTCCTCTCAAAAATAACCCAGTGACCCTCTGACCTCTGCTTCTGCTGCTTCATTGTAATAGAGAACTGCAGCTTCCCCAAATGGCTCGTAACAGTAACATACTTTCATTATATGCTAGCAGGTGAAGTCTGCTGTTCCCAACTGCCTGTTCAGGCCAGCCTATTGGACAGCTCCCAGCTCCCAGTTCAGCACCTGGACAGCTCCCCGCATAGAAGTGCAGTTTACTTTTAAGGATGAGAGGCTTGTATTTCCCCTGAACATTTCTCTATTGAAAAACCCTTGACTCTACCTGCCTCTTGTCTCTCACTCACACTGTAATATTGGCTGACAGCCCTCAGTTTCTCCATAAACAGAGCAGCATCTTTGCTACCCAATAAGCAGAGTCTTCCACCCTTGAGAGTCCACCTGGGGCAGATCACTAGAGTAATAGAGACAGCTGGTGACCAACAATTCTCTTAGATCCATTACCAGAGAAATCAAATAATATCTAGATGGCACACAGGCAGCAGACCATAATTAATCATTTAAAGAAATAGCCTTCAAGTGCTCCAGAAAATTTCCTAAATAAAGATTCAAAAAATTTCCCAGATGAATCTAACAGAGGTTGAATACAAAAAAGAGTTATATATAAAACCCTCCTAGAGATTAAACAAAATGCAATAGAACAAAATGAAAATTTTGGTAAACTATTTGAAATGCTAGAACATCAACGATCTGAAATACATCCAATTAATAACAAAATTACAGAATTGAATAATTCTATCCAAAACCAAAAAGAGCAGAACTGAACACATGGAAGTTAGAATCAGTGACCTAGAAGACAAAATAACTAATGTCAGCATTTATGAGGTGAAATCAGTATAAAGAAATAAGAAAAATAAAGAAGCATTAAGAAACATGTGGGACTCCATGAATAGGAATAATTTACATTTAATTGGAGTTCCTGAACAACAGAGGATTAATGACAACATAGAGAGTATTGCTGTAGAGATGCTGACAGCAAACTTTCCTAAGATTATAAGCAAAGAGAACATAGGTATCCAAGATGTTTATCGAACACTGCAAAAGTTAGATCCAAAAAGGAGGACACCAAGGCATATTATAATTAAGCTTAATAAGCTAAAACACAAACAGATGCTTCTGAAGACAGCAAGGCTGAAATCAAAACTACCATTCCAAGGGAAACTCTGTAGACTTTCATCTGACTTTTCGGCCAAAACAATGCTGCCTAGAAAACAGTGGGCAGACACATTCAAAGCCCTGAATGAGAAAAACTTTCATCCTAGAATTATTTATCCTGCAAAATTGTCTATCAAATATAATGGTGAAATTAAGACCTTTGAAAATAAAGAGAAATTTAAAGACTTGATAAAAACAGATGTATGTTTTAGGTAATCATCCAAGGCACTTGATCTAAATTTCTAATCAGTTAAGGAAGGCACAAAATTTCACCAAACCAAGCCAAAAGCTACAATATTATAATAACAGAATCCATGATCATATCATGACAACTGTACCATCACATTAAAAGAGGGATACACTACGGTTGTTTTTGATGCAGAGAAAGTTTCAAACTTATAAAATAGTTAAAATTGATTTCAATAAATATATGTTAAGGGTGATAACACATGTAACAGATTAACAATACATTATCTGAAATTAAGAAACACAATACAGGAGTCTCATAAAACAGATTAACAATACATTATCTGAAATTAAGAAATGCAACACAGGAGTCTCAATGAATATAAAATCAACACTCATACAATCCATAAATAAAAATGTCCCAGAACAGATTAATAAGAACAACAGAGAAAACATCAACACAAAAATAAGCATATGACAATGACACCACTAAACATATAGCCAAGCCAAGTGCCGTCGATCGATAATCATATTAAATGTAATGGACTAAACGCTCCAGTAAAGAGACAGTGGGTGATATTCTGGATCAAAAGACATTACTCATCTATATGTTGCTTATAAGAAACACACCTTAGACTTAAGAACAGGTTGAGAATTAAAGGTTGGAATAATCTATATCAAGCTAACAATACACAGAAAAGAGCAAGTGTGGCAATATTAATCTCAGATAAAATAGATTTTAATGCAAAATTCACTATTGTGGACAAGGCTGGTCACTATTTATTGCTGAAAGGTTCAATACTCAAGCAAGACTTGACAATATTAAATATTTATGCACCCAATACCAAAGCACTTAAATACATTGAACAAATACTGACACATTGAAAAATGAGATTGATCATTCCACAGTAATAGTTGGGGCATTTAACACTTCCGTTTCAGTTAAGGATAGATCATCCAGAAAAAAGCTCAGTAAAGATACAGAAGATCTTATCGCAACAATCAACCAACTTGGGCTATAAAAGAAATTAAAGACACATTAAAGACATTTATGGATTCAAATGGGAATGAAAACACATCCAACCAGAATGTATGGGATACAGCAAAAGCAGTGCACAGAGGTCAGTTTATCTCTATAAAGGCACACTTCCAGAAAGAAGAAAGAGCACAAATTACAGAATTAACCTCACAGCTTGAACAAGTAAAAAGAGAGCAACAAAGGAACCCCTCAGGCACCAGAAAAAACAGTTTGTAAGGATTAGAGCAGAACTAAATGAATTAGAGAATAGAAAAACAATTGAAAAAATTAACAAAACCAAAAGCTGATTCTTCGAAAGGATCAACAAAATTGGTAAGCCATTGGCTAAACTTACAAAAGAAAAACAACAGAAGATACAAATAACCAGATTAAGAAATGAGTTGCGAGATGTTACAACAGACCCAACTGAAATAAAATATATCATTAAAGACTACTATGAAAAGCTATACTCTAACAGGTTTGAAAACCTAGGGGAAATGGACAAATTTCTAGATTCATCTGACTCACCAAGATTATCACAAGGAGAAATAGATCAACTTAATAAATCTATCACAAAGGAAGAGATTGAAAAAGTCATCAAAAATCTACCAACCAAAAAAGTCTTGGCCCAGAGGGCTTCACTGGAGAATTCTACCAAACTTTCAGAGAAGAATTAACTCCAGTACTCTTGAGGCTATTTCATACCATAGAAAGAGATGAAGTACTTCCAAAGTCATTCTATGAAGCCAGCATAACCCTGACACCGAAACCAGGGAACGATCCCACAAAAAAAGAAAATTACAGACCAATACCACTCATGAATCTAGATGCAAAAATCTTCAACAAAATTCTAGCCAATAGACTTCAACAGCATATTTAAAAAATCATTCATCATGATCAAGTTGGTTTCATTCCAGAGGTGCAAGGCTGGTTCAACATCAGAAAAACAATTAATGTAATCAACCACATTAATAACACAAAAGATAAAAATCACCTGATTTTGTCAATTGATGCAGAAAAGGCATTTGACAAAGTTCAACATCCATTCATGCTTAAAGCTCTCAGAAAAATAGAAATAAAGGGGAAATTCCTCAATATAATCAGTAGCATCTATGCAAAGCCAACTGCTTTCATCATTCTGAGTGGTGAAAGATTGACAGAATTCCCTTTCAGAATGGGACCTACACAAAGATGCCTGCTCTGACCACTTCTATTCAACACTGTGCTAGAAGTTCTAGCCAGAGCAAATAGACAACTGAAGGAAATAAAAGGCACCCATATGGGCAATGAAGAAGTAAAGATTTCCCTCTTTGCAGATGATATGATTGTTTACACAGAGAATCCAAAGAAATCCGTAAGTAAACTATTGGAGCTAACAGAAGAATTCAGCCAAGTATCGGAATACAAGATAAACATAACTAAATCAGTAGGATTTCTTTATACCAACAGTGAAATTATTAAAGAAAAAATCACCAAATCAATTCCATTTACTATAGCCCCCAAGAAGATAAAATGCCTAGGAATAAATCTAACTAGAGAAATAAGAGATCTTTACAGAGAAAACTATAAGACCGTACTATAAGAAACTAGGAGAGACTTACATAAGTGGAGTAATCTGCCCTGTTCATGGATAGGAAGACTCAATATTATGAAAATGTCTATTTTGCCCAAAGCAATCTACTTACATAATGCAATCCCAATACAAATTCCAGCGACATTTTTTTAATGAGATGGAGAAACAAATTATCAGCTTTATTTGGAAAGGGAAGAAGCCCGGGATAAGTAAAGCACTACTGGAAAAGAAGAACACACTAGGAGGCCTCTCACCACCTGACTTTAAAACCTATTACACCGCCACAGTAGTCAAAACCGCCTGGTACTGGTACAAAAAGAGACATATAGACCACTGGAACAAAGTAGAAACCCCAGAGATGCCACCATCCTCCTATGAACAGCTGATATTTGACAAACGTCCTAAGATTTTAAACTGGTGTAAGAACAATCTCTTTATCAAATGGTGCTGGCATAATTGGGTATCCATCTGCAAAAAATTGAAACAAGACCCATATCTGACACCTTATACAAAAAAATCAACTCCAATTGGATAAAAGATCTAAACATAAAAGCTAAAATTAGAAAGCTCATCCAAGGTAAAATAGGGTCAACAATGGCAGCTTTAATACACAACACAGACAGACTTCAAAATCTGACAAACAAAACACATTCATCAGAAGAGAAAATAGATAAATGGGAATTAATAAGAATCAAATACTTCTGCTCATCCAAAGACTTCATCAAAAGAATTAAAAGACCACCAACAGAATGGGAAAAAATATTTGGCAACTCTATGTCAGACCGACACCTGATCTCCATAATCTGTAAGGTAACACAAAATATCCATAAGAAAAAGACAAATCAACTAATTAAACGATCAGCAAAAGAGATGGACAGACACTTCTCTAAAGAGGAGATCTGGGCAGCCAAAAAAACACATGTGGACATGCTCATGATCATTAATTATTAAAGAAATTCAAATCAAAATGGGAATGAGATACCATCTCACCCCAACAAGATTGGCCATGATCCAAAAAACATGAAACACTAAATGTTGAAGAGGCTGTGGAGAGATTGGAGCTCTCCTACACTGTTGGTAGGATTGCAGAATGGTGCAACCTCTTTGAAAAGCAATCTGGTGTTACCTTAAAATAATGGATATAGATATACCATTTGACCCAGTAATTCTTCTGCTTGAAATACATCCTACACAATCAAGGCCATTCACACCAACTGATACATGCCCACAAATGTTCATTGCAGCACAGTCCACAATAGCACAAAGATGGAATCAACCCAGATGCCCAACAACAGAAGAATGAATGGCTGTACTTTAATATATGTACTCAACGGAGTACTATGCATTGATAAAGAACAACGATGATAGCAGGATATATCTCTCAATTTGGTCTCAACTGGAGGACATTATGTTGAGTGAAACTAGTCAGTGACAGAAGGACAATTATTATATGAGATCCCTATGATAAAAACTTAAAAGCATACTCATACATAACAGAAAAGACTCTTCAACAGCTACAAGGGTGGGGAGAGTCGCAGGGCAGAAGGGCGAGGGGGCGAGGATTTAGATTAGATAGTTGTTAGAAATTTGGTTGGGTGAAATTGATGACAATATTTATTAGTAAGAAGATCAATATTAATGGGACTTCAACACAACTTGTGTACTCCTCTCATCTTAACCCAACATTGTAAGCACAGAGTATGTACACTTTCATTTTTTATTTAATAAAAAATAAATAAACAAAGATTACAACCTTGGAAATGCAAAAAAAGAAACAATTAAGTTCGTGGACTTAACTGTTACACCTTGTATTTCAAAGAAAAGTGATCCAATGGAATGTGGAAGTTATCAAACAATACAATTAATATCATATGGAAGTAAAATTATGCTGAATTCAAAATCTGTTGCAGCAGCACATCAATAGGAAACTTCCAGAAATTCAAGCCACATTCAGAAGAAGACATGGTACAAGAGATATCACTGTTGATGTCAGATAATCCTGGACAAAAGCAGGGAATATATGAAAGGTGTGGATCATAACACATCATAGATAATATTATGAAGAATGGGAATTCCAGACATTTAATTGTGCTCCTGTAAAACCTGTATATAGGCTAAACGGCAGTTGCTCAAACAGAACAAGGGGATATCAGTGGTTTAAAATTAGGAAAGATGTGCTTCAGGGTTTATCCTTTCATCATGCTTATTCAATCCATATGCTGAGCAAAAATCTAAGTAATTGGATTATATGAGGAACATAGCATCAGGGTGGAAGACTCATTAACAACCTGTGATACACAGACGACACAACTCTGCTTGCTGAAAATGAAGAGGACCTGAAGCACTTACTGATGAAGCTTAAAGACTACAGCCTTCAATAAAGCCTACATCTTACAGTAGAGTTAAGAAAAATTATCACAACTGGACCAATAAGCAACATCATGATAGAGAAAATGTGAACGTTGTCAAGCATTTCATTTTGCTTGGATCTACAACCAACACCCACTGAAGCAGTAGACAAGAAATCAAAAGACAAACTGCATTGGACAAATATGCCGTGAAAGCCCTTTTTAAACTGTTTAAATGTCACCATGAGGACTAAGGTGTCACCTTGAGGATGAAGGTGTGTCTGACCCAAGCCATGGTATTTTTTTAATCACTTCATATGCAGATGAAAGATGGACAATGAATAAAGAAGACCAAAGAACTGGCACATCTGACTTATGGTTGCTGGCGCAGAATACTGAATATGCAGTGGACTGCAAGAAGAGCTAACAAGTCTGCCTTGGATGAAGAAGAGCGGGAATGTTCCTTAGAAGTGAATATGGTGAGACTTTGTCTCATGTATTTGGACATGTTATCAGAAGGGACCCGTTCCTGGAGAAGGACATCACACTTGGTAAAACACAGGGTCAGCAAGAAAGAGGAAAACACGCTATGAAAAGGAGTGACAGAACAGCTGAATCAATGGCCTCAAACACTGCTAAGATTGTGATCATGGTGCATGACCAGGTGGCATTTCACTCTGTTAAATACAGGGTCACTATGAGTCAGAACCAGCCAAAAATCACCTACCAAGAACATGTATTTTTAAAGTGAAAGCCCATGATAGTTAAGGTTATTTGTCAACTTGGCTAGGCCATGATTCTTAGTGGTTTTGTGGATACCATATAACCATTCTCCAACTTGTAATCTGATAGGAGCACCCAATCAGATGAAAAGGAAGCACCCTTGGGGCTGTGGCCTGCATCCAATAGGTGTGAATGTGCTGCTAAAGCTCACTTTCTCCTGATCCTGATTCCAACTCATCATCCTTTGACCTTCAGCTGTTAGGACATGAGCCAGCTGACCGCCCCTTTACTTTTGGTATTGGGATTCATCAGCTCCCACAACCCCACGTGGCAGCAACCTGCCACATGGCCCGCTGACTTTGAGTTCGTCAGCTCCTGCAAGCACGTGAGTCAGAAGAACCCTCCAGTCTGACCCCTGAACCACTGATTTGAGAGTTGCCAGCCTCCACAACTGCGTGAGTAACTCCACTGCAATCAGTTTCTAGTTATATACGCTTCACTGATTTTGCTCTTCTAGAGGAACCAGCCTAAGATTTAAGAACATGGAGTCTATACTTAAGTTACTTTGAGAAACATTTTACTTAGTTTGAAAAGGCAACAAAAATTCTCAGAAACCAAAAGGAATACACAGTGAAAAGGAAAGAAGTCTCTTTTCACCCCATCTCTCATGTTTTTGACTGTCTTCTCCAAGTAGCGACCCCTGTTGCCACTTTTAGTTTCTTGTCCATATTCTTGCATTCATTCATTCATGTTCTCTTCCTCTCTTTCCTTTCCTCTGTGTGTGTGTATGTGTGATTATTTTTCAAAAGTCCAAAGTTAAAACCAGATTCAAGCCATCTGAACCTTGATTCAATCAACCATATCATGAAATTACTATCCTGTGCCATGAAACCAGCAATGAAAATTACTATACTGACTGGGAACACTTAATATGCATAAGACATTAGTTTAAAACAATTAATCAGCCTACATAACAGTGGATTCAATCAAAGTTCATTTAAACAATATTATAGTCTCAAAAATAAATATAATTGATATATATACTTGTCATTTTTTCCAGCCAGGTAGTAAATATTTAATTCTCTCAGTGTAAATATTAAAAGACTCACATTTTTATGTGTAAGGGCATCCTTTTTAAAGATTTCTATGTTTAAGAATATTCAACTCTATGTTACATCATATTCATTGCAGTCTAGACTCACCGGCAAAATGGCAACTTGGGCATGAGTTTCCTTCATGTTTTCTTTCATTATCGTCATTGTTTCTTGTAGCACATAATCTTCATTTTCAGTAGCTTGATTATTGATGGGCAGTAAGAAATTGGGTTTAGCTATAAGATGAATGGCAACATCTCCAAATAATCCTTTATCTCGAACAATTAGTAACTGAAGAAGAGTGATGTTCTCTGTAAGGTAAACATGCTACAAGTAAACAAGTTTTGACGTCCTGTCAGTTCTACAAACCATGCATGGTGGAACATTCTACTTTATTCCTTTTGGACAGTTAAGGAAAGAGAGGTGGGGACCAAGACAATCTATACTCTGAAGGACCATTTTGTCCCTGTCTCCCTTGTCCCTAGAAGTATGCTGTGAACCACAGTACTGAATCCCAGTTAAAACCCCTGGTTTCCGACTCTCTAAGGCTCTTTGCTTTGTTGCACATGTCATACACCTTAACAGAAATTACAGGGAATATTAAGAGAGTTCCTACATGCAAGTTTGGCCTAGTTGGTGATTACAAATGCTCATAAGAGCCTTCAAAATGACAATCATCATTTAATGAATAATAATTAGAATAAGAGAACTCACTTTCTTCTTGTGTTATCTAGTAAAGGTCTCCAAGTATTTCACAGTGCTTAGATTTCACTTCAGATTTTTTTGTGTGTGTGCCACATAAGATGAGAAACGAAAGGTGCCTATTAACCAACACCCCTGCGAGTTCTTGATGGCCAAAGACTATGTTTTTGTTTCCAGAGCACATGACTCAATTCCTAGCACTAAGTAGGTGGTTTCAAATGTCTGCTGAATGAATTACTGAATACATTATTTTACCACAAATCCACTGCTTCTATCCCCACATGAATTGACATATAAAGGCAAAGATACTTGTCATTTTCTCCCTCACTGATTAGTTAAATAAAAGTTTCTTGAAAGTATGATGACCATGGTATTAACTATAAATTTCAGAACTTTCCAATAGTATTTTCCAGGATATACATACCCAAAAAGCTAAACCCACTGCCATCAAATCAATTCCGACTCATAACAACCCCTACAGGACACAGCAGAACTGCTCCATAGAGTTCCCAAAGGGCACCTGTTTGATTTGAACCGCCAGCCTTTCAGTTAATAAATGTGGCACTTAATCACTACACCACCAAGGTTTACATAAATAAGTCAAAAGATCTTCATCTACCATTATTATTTATTCTATAGTATGGGGCAGTTCTACTCTGATCTCTAGGTTTGCTATGAGTCGGGCCCAACTTGATGGCAGTGGGTGGGTTTTTATACTTTACACAGTTATTCAGGTGAGGATTTTAGCACTAAACTCAAAGGATGTAGGCAATGACCACCATATACTTCACAGAAAAAACAATATTCTAATTACAGCTGTGGGTTAAACGATTAGTACTTTGTGCTTTTCACTGTAAGGCACATGATTCCTTGACATTATTGAAAATCTACTGTATAGAGAAAATACAAGGAAAGAACAGATTTAAAAAGAAAAAGGAAACTAGAATAATAAACAGCCATGACTTAACTAAAATATTAATATTTCAGTTATATGGGTTATATCTTGAAAAAGAATTTCCCACAGCATTACTGTTAAGGGATAACACGGCTGCAAAATTCAATAAAAACAAAGCAAGAAAAGAAATGGGTATGATTTGTCAATCTGAGAAAGTCATATAAAAAGAGAAATTTACATTTTTTGAAATATTATATTATCTCCCCAAATTTCTTATTAGAACCTGAAAAATACTCAACAAGATTTACCTTTTGGCTCTGCTACTCTGACAAAGAGAGACCTGGCATGCCAGCCCACCAAGCCATAGGGTGAGTCATTGGGTAGAATAGTTATCACAGACTTGTTCCTTTTCTGATCAATAGTAGCACCTCTTGATAGGTCCTCAACCCCTTCTGTGGTAATACTGCTGAGTGATAGGGTCACAACCCTGGATAACTCAGGGACATCATCAGCAAGAATAGTCAGAGTGATTGTAGACAGCACTTGGCCTTCAGAAAATGAAATCTACAATTTTGAAGAAAAAAGATTTATTCAACAATTATCACTGTACAGTAAGAAAACCAAAAAGTTCAATTTCATTTAATATTGATACAACTTACGTAAGATATTCAAGAAACACAATATGATTCTACAAATAAATGTTTTTTACATAAGAAGTCAAAGGTTACCAGGAAAAACAAAAAGCTATTTCTAAAACGTAAGCTATTAGAACATGTAGCCAAAGTGTCATATCCTACAGCCCACACTATTATAATACGGAGTACACAGTCTTTATCTAGGGATCTAAGTCTCAGATACCATATATAAAACAAACAAAAACACCCAACACATTGCTGTCAACTTGATCTTGACTCATAGCAACCCCATGGAACAGAGATGAACTGCCCCACACGGTTTGTAAGGAGCAGCTGGTGGATTCAAATTGCTGGCCTTCTTGGTGAGCAGCCAAGCTCTTCACCAGTGCACCACCAGGGCACTGTCATATATAAAAAAGTTATAAAAATAAGGTGGCCCACTAATTTACATATTTTTCTCTATATAAATTTTGCCAAAATTATCTCCTTTTTTAAAGCATTCTTTGAATGGATGCGATATGTAACACTGAAGAAACCAAAACAGAAGTAGAAGAGAACAAATCAGTCTCTTTCTTCCTACATAAAATCTTTTGATGTCTCCTCACATATACAAACAGTCAAGTCCAAATTTTCTAAAAGGCACCTGAAGTCTTTTCTGGCAGGGCTTCCTCTCATTTCTTTAATACCAATTTTCTCCTCATACCCTCTTCTCCAGCAGTATGACTGCAAACTATTTATAGTTACCCAGCTGCTCACCTATGCCACTGTCTAATACTCATTCCTCCAGTTAGGGAACCACTTGAGGATCTAAACACAAGAAATATATTAACAGAATCAGAGATCAGCAAACTACAGCCAATTGGCCAGATTCAACTGGCTGCTTGTTTTCGACAATGAGGTTGTATTAGAACACAGCCAAGCTCATTTCATTACATATTATTCTCTGTGCTCATGTAAACAAGCAGACTTAAATAGCTGTGATAGAGACTGTATGTCCCACAAAGTCTAAAATATGTACTATCTTACCTTTTACAGAAAAATTTTATTGGCTCCAAATAAAATCATGCTTCCAAAACATAACTGACACTTTTATGTACATTTAAATTAGAAATAATTTTAATCATCTTTACAGAAAAATTTTAATTGGGAAAATATAATTCAGAATGTACAGGACCTAAGAATACTAATTATGTTTCTGGCAGCTTGCATAATGTAAAGATAGTCAATGCAGTAACCTTTGCTATAACATTCTTAATAAACAGAAGCTCTAATCACCCTTCTAATGACACAGAAAGCTAGAAATGATGAATCATGATATACACCTGTTTTTATCTGCAGCAACTCCATGAGAAGTCCTTTGTGAGAACTCTCCAGGGAAGCATTTCGCTGAGATCAAGGGATTAATCTATGAAACTAAGGCAAGCCAAGGAGGCAACCCATCTCCCACCCAGCTACCAAGAGCTCCCTGAACCACCCTCTTTGCAAGTCATCTAATTCTTTGGTCTATTCTAATTCTTTTTTTCAGCCTGAACTACAATTTTACAGTATCCTCCTGTAGTGGACATTGAGCAACCTCTGTCCAGATCCCTTACTGGGCTGACGACCTCATCCCCAGCTGCTGGTAGTAAGAGCACTGGTGTACCTCATTGGGTATTGCATTCAGCTGCAATGAACTGCTCCACCCAGGGCTGCACCTTACTTATAGGGGTCCTGAGGTCAATCATGAAAATGCAGTCCCCTTCCCCTAACTGGAAACAACTCCAAAGAACCATTGCTTCTCAAGAGCTTCCCCATAGGCTTGACATCGGCTACAGTCAGTCACCAGGGGGTCAGTCTCAGTCTCCACACATTTGCATCTTCCTCTCTGCATTACAGGTTTATTTCCTCAGTAAATCATCTGCTTGCAATTTGCCATCACAAAGTCTACTTATAGGAAATTCAACTTGCATCACTCCCTAACCCAATCTAGTTTTTAGTAAGTCTAGCTCTCTACACAGACTGGATCACTATTTCTGCTTCTATTTTACATAAATCTTGATTTAGCAAGTTTCCATCCCCAGTTTGATTGTTTTTATCGCTTCTGACCACATTAACACAAACAAAATTTGGTCAGTGTACTGAACCTCAAAAAAATTTACTATTATTACAGATAATTCTGTTATTATACAAAAAGGAAGAATCCTGACAACATAACTAACCTTGGGTCATATCCCTGTCTATGGTGATTAGAGTCATAGTAGGAATCCAGTGCTGACATGATCAAACTCAAACACCTTATCTGTAAGGCAGGGTTTGGTCTCACGCATCAACAGAAACCACAATTTAAAAGGGACTCTCCTATACTTGTATAAAGTACATACCACTCCTGAGGTAGGAAATGTGTCATTAACACTTCCGTCAGCTTCCCATGATACAGTTATACGACCATATGTTCCTTTTAAGCGCTCAACATTCAACGTTACTAGGCTATCTTGCTCCATTTCTTCTACTTGCTTATACAAGGAATTCTAAAAAATACACAGAAAACCACAAAGGTTACATAAAATTACCTAGGCATACTTTTCTTTATTTAATATTATTAAGTATTCAAAATCTTCAAAACACAAAGCAACATGATGCACTGTTGAGTGAAAAACAAGTTAAAAAACAGTAATATAGAATGATCATAAATTTGTTTTAAAATGTGCAAGTTTAAAGGTTTAAAGTTAAAATAAAAATGTTAATATTGATAAAATTCTTTTTATTCAGTCTTTATACTTTTTCTACTCTAAACTTTTCAAATTTTCTTCAAAATGAAAGCTGAGTTTCCTTGGAGGCTTGGTGAACAAGGTTCTTCCATTGTGCGACCTCCAGCAGTCCCTCCAGGTCTTAGTTTCTGATTGGGAAACAGACTTTCCTCTATGTCACTCCAAACGTCACCAATCTCCTGAAACTGAGGCCCTTCCTGGTAACCTGCAAATGTCTGTTATCTTTGCATTTGTATCCTCTAAAATGTTTCCACTAACTAGATGGCTTTCATCCCTAGTGTTTTATCTTTAGTCCATGGTCTTTAAGACTGTTACTCTTGTCAGAAGTTATTTCTTTCCCTTCTGTTAGGATTTCTCACTTTCTTCTTTTCACCTTCACTGTCTACCCCCTTTCTTTCATTTTAAATTGATTTGTAATCTGTGTGACCGTAACAATCCTCACCTAATACTACCAACATCTTTTCCACAAAATCAATACTTCAAAGAATCCCTTCATATACGGTGTCTCTGGTTTCTTCACAGGCAGCAGGGCAGGCACATGAAATATGAAGATCATGTTTTAAAATCTTCCTAATAACATTTTTCTTGTCCTTTTACTATGGTAATGTAAAGAGATTCTCTCATTAACTTCTTACAGTTTATGAAAAGCTTCTATTTAGAATGTTAATTTGAGTAGAGATTCTATTCTATAGTGATATTTTACACAGCATTTTAACATATTGTTACAGATGTTACATAGTAATAAAATCTTGCTCTAGGCAATCATACATTCCTGCAGCAAATGACTTGATTTTAAAATAAGTATATAATTTATTCACCAATGAATATGCCATGTAAAAGAGAATTTTCTATCTAGCTCCATGCCCTTCATTAATAGGGGTTAATAAAATAAAGATTTAAGGCAGTCAGAAAATTATACAAGAAACTCTGAATATCCTCTTAGAACTAAGTATCCAAATGCAAGACAACCCTACTGAGAAATTCTGCTCAGTGAACTGAGGGAAACCTGAATACTGTCTACTGCCAAGGATAAAACCATAGTAACTTATGTTTCTAGAAAAATTTTGGAATAAGTTTAAGCTTCATAAAGAGAAATCTACCATATTTCAATATGAGTGAAATAGACTGTGTTATCCATGTGCCACAAAATTTCAAGGCAGAAAGATGAAACTGAGTGGCAAAGCAAGCTGGTTCTTGCCACAGAAGTCCAGCTCTGACCTACATATGTGTGCGAGATCCTGAGAAGGCCACATGAGTGTTCTGTTTCCTGTGTAACAACATGTTCGTACTAAACATGAACTGTGTGCCAAGCACTTTTGGGGCACAAGAACAAAACTGTGAAAAAAGCAGTATTCCAGCTTTATTTTTATTTTCTTAATTCTAGTAAAAATAAACAAAACTGATAATAGACAAATTAGGCAATAATAAGTGCTATTACAAATAAGAGATAAAGAAGATAAAGAATGATGGTGAGGAGGTGCAACCTTAAATCAGGGAAGGCCTTTTGATAAAGTAAAATGTGAGCACAGACCTGAAAAAAGTGTGAAAATAATTCATTTTAATAGCTGGCAAGGATGGGGGTCTTCTTTCTTTCTCTGTAACCCTCCCTCAGCTCATAGGTCTTAAGAGCTGCAGTCTCCTATATAGTAGCCACAGGTCATGCATGGCTTCGAGCACTTGAAATGCAGTTCTTCTTGAGCATAAAACGCACACAAAGTTAAAAAAAAATAAGAAAAAAGAATGCGAAATATGTCATCAACAATTTTTATACTAATGTATGTTGAAAGTATATAATATTTTATATACATTAGGTCAAATGAAATTAATGTTAAACTTAATTTACCCTGTTTCTTTTTGCCTTTTTTAAATGTTGCTAGTAGAAAAATTAACATTTCTTATGTGGCCTGCAAGTTGATTTCTACTGTGCAGCACTGCCTAAGAGGAAGCTGGCCAGCTCCTGAGCCCAGGAATGGGCCAGACTGATCCAAGCAACTGGCTC
Organism: Heterohyrax brucei; assembly: GCA_028571685.1. NCBI lineage: Eukaryota > Metazoa > Chordata > Mammalia > Hyracoidea > Procaviidae > Heterohyrax > Heterohyrax brucei. The sequence goes on along the minus strand of CM053141.1, from coordinate 96,488,978 downwards.
AGGACCTTATCACCTTCCAAACTCCTCATCTGCTCCCCCAAACTTGCTCCTTCTACCTTCATCTACATTGTGGTGAATGGTAACGTCTTCAGGGTGCTCTGTCACTCATATTGCTACCATAGTCTCCTAGCTGATCTATTTCTGTTTGTGCCAACATATAACCTCTCCACAATACCCTGACCAGATGGGTCCTTTTACAGTGTGAGTCAGATCACAGTGACCTTCTCCCTCACCAAAACCAAAACCTAACCTCATGCTGTTGAGTTGATTGCAACTCATAATGGCCCCATAAGACAGATTAGAAGTGTTCCACAGAGTTCCCAGAAGAGGCTGGTGGGTTTGAACTGCTGACCTTCAGGTTAGCAGCTAAGCTCTTAACCACTGCACCATACCCCAAAAGGTTCCCCCTTTCCCTAAGATGCCAAATTCAGTACTGTGGCCTAAGGGGCCCGGGATGATTGGCTAGCCTTTACCTATGGGCCTTGTTTCCTTCTGTAGCACTAACTTCAGCCACAGTTCACTGAACTGCTACTTCAGACAAGCAAGCGCTCACTTCAGGGCCTTTCCCCTTGCTAATGGTTTCTTCTGCCTTGACGATGATTTTTCTATCCACATAACTCACTCTCTCATCTCCTGCAGGCATCTGCCCTTCTGTCCCTTACTCAATGTGACTGGCCTGATCATCCTTTCATACTTTCATGCCCAACAACCCCTAATTCCTCCTTCATACCCTGCATCTGCCTTTCCTGACTAATGTTTCTCCTTCATATTTATCATCATTGCACAGAGTACATGAGCTTCTCACTTCTTTGTTTACAGTCTGTCTCTTGTGCCTCTTTACAACTTAAGGTCCATGAAAGTAGAGACTTGCACTGCTTTATTTCTGCCATATTTCCAGCATCTGAAATCGTATCAGGCATATAGGAGGTTCCTGTGAAATATCCACTGCATGAAGAATGAACACATGAGCACGTGACCCCATTGTGGCTGAGCAGAAGTAGAAAGAAATTTTCTGGAGGCTTTTGGGAATTTTCCTCCTTACTTTCAGAGACAGCCACAGAAAGCACTTCTTTCTCACCAATCAGACACAAACAAACAACATGAGCTTTCAAACAAGCAAATGAAGGATCAGCTTTGTACTGGCGAAGTGGAGAGGTAGAACGAATATGAACCACGGTGACATGGCTGAGTATATCACTGACCCTGAAGCCCACCTTCTCTGTGGACACTTGAGCATTTAGGCCAGTTAGAATCAGGGCTTCCTCACTTCCAGAACATTTCAGAGAAAAATGCATCACAGTTATGACAGTAGTTACGAAATCAAGACATGCCTTGCAAATAAGAATACATGATACGACAGGATGAGTGTCTTTTTGCTCATTTGCAAATGAAGTCTGAGGATGTAAACAGTAGAGCTGAGAAGATTCACATGGTTCTCCTAACTTTAAAAACAGTATCCAGATGTGTTCAATGCACATACAGTTAAAAACATCTCTCTCTATGAATATATGGTGTTGCAAACTGAGTTCTCTACAGAAGCAAAATCATACCTTAAACATCATACATGGAAATAACGAAGACATAGTAGGAAAGTAATATATATTGAATTGGAAGTTTATAAGAAAAGAACCAGAGTAAAAAGATAGCAGAAAATTAACTCAGAGGGGCAGGTAACTGTAAACATGATGCTCTTAGCAGAGTTTATCTTAAAATGCAAAACAGAAGAGCAAAGCAAGAGCAAGGGAACAGAAAAAAGCTTAAGATTGTCAACGTTTGACTCAGTGAGTGCTGAAAACAATTACTATATAAATACAATGAATAAATCATTTTGATTTCTAAGAATCTTCAGAATTATTACCTGAGCAAATGCAATAATTCCATAGGCATCATCATTAGACACAATGGTTATTTTTACATAAACATTAATACCAATCTCTGCTCCTCCTTTGGGATTTTTAAGTTGAACTTTGAAGGATTCTTCTTCTTCTGGAAATATATCATCAAGGATATTCACCACTATTATAGCTTCTCTGTCTCCAGGTTCAAATATCAGTTCACCTGAACTAACGTAAGAAGTATATACAGAGTAAGTCAACTACCACAAATTTAAGAAATAAACATAGTAGATCACTCATAAAACTCTCATTACATTTATTAATATTAAAGGATTTTATAAATAAAAACTATAAAAATGCTAATACTGAACAACTTGGTAGAATAAAAAAACAAACCCCACCCAACGCCATGGAGTCGATTTTGACTCACAGCAACCCTATAGATCACAGTAGAACTGTCCACTAGAGTTTCCAAGAAGTGCCTGGAGGATCTGAACTGCTGACCTTTTGGCCAGCAGATACAGCACTTAAACACTACACCACTAGAGTTTTCTCTTCATAGAATAGACATCAGAAATATAGATAATTACCAAATTTCTGGCTCATCAATATCTCTTAAGTTTTGTACATTTTTTAAGTCACTAAATAAAGATTTAGAAATTCAATGACAAAACACAATCACGTTTCACATAAAATGTCGAACCTACCTAGGAATAAAGTCAGACTGCCTGGAGATGTAGACCAGCTCATATAGGTGTGAGTGGGTAGCTCCTGCTAGAGCAATTAAATTTTTGCTTGAATTAAGGGACTTCACTGTAACAGAAGCTGCGTCATGGGCAGACGGTGCTCCCAGAACAAAAGAGAACTGATTCAGCTCTGAATTCCAACAGTAAAGGGCGGACACATTTTGGCCAATAAGAAGTATGTGGACTGTGGAAGGAAAGAAAGGCAACTAGGCTTAAATGGGAGCAGTAACCTCTCAGACTCCCTACATTAGAGCCAGAGCAAAACTCTTAGAACTTGCAGAGTTCCATTCTGATTTCTGAAATAACAAATAGTAACTTTTAAATGCTATGGAATACTCAGCCCCCCCTGACAATATACACAAAATCCATTACAGAAAAGAAATTGCTGACTGGTAAAACCCTAAATGGATTTTGGACTCTTGTATTTGTCTTAATATTTACTTATTGGATAACATGGTGGGATACTCTTTAAAGTGGAAAAATGCCATAATTCCCATCACCAAATGTTTAATTTTTAAATTGTCCTTTCATCAACCACATGAATTCATAATGGGCACAATTATAAACGTAAGGAAACTTTTAAATGCTATATCATTATTTTTAAATTTTATTACATGGCATTTATAATTTTAATTCATAGACAATAATCTATAGAGTTGATCTACAAAATACATTTAATAATTTCCCCATATTGGGTGTTTATAGTTGTTTTTTACTTAAGTTCAATTGACAAATTCATAGAGGTAGCTAATTAGGTTAAAGGATATGAGCAATGTTATGACTCAAAGTTTATTCTACCAATGCTTTCTGAAATGCTACTAGCAATCAACATTTTTAGTAGTTCAAAATAATGATACATATCTGTACCTAGAGAAGTACAAACACAGGGGAAAGTGGTTTACTACACTATATATACTACTTAAAACTATGGAGAAAGCTGAGAAACCACAGAAAAACCTGCAAAAAATTCTAGCACTCAGAGAAACACATCTGAAAACACAGATATCAAACAAATAATGCTGATTAAGTGTTAAAACAGCAGATTCAAAAATGACAAGTGTCCTAAAACTTTAGCACATAACACCCTATATCTATCAATTACTATTGATTTTTATTTACAGCAATTAAGGTACTTTTGCAGTTAAGTAAAAGCTGCATGTAAAGACAAAGAATACCGAGAAAAGTGTCACTAATAAACTTTCATATTAAAATGCTCATACACTTTTTACAAAGTTTTATAAAACTGGAGACAGTCAATACAAGACAAAGTATAAGAGAGGCGTCCATACTGCTAAAAGTTAAAGATTCCACAGCTTCAATCAAGATCTTAAGCACAAGTGTTTAGAGATGTATGCTCTACACTCATCTCTAAACTGATGAGTAAAGAAGCAAATAAATAATTAGACAGTCACAGCAGGAAATGTGGGAGACTCAAGTTTGCATTTACGTACACAGAAAGAGTTTGCCCAGAAAATAGACATCTGCATTGTTTAAGACCATGAAACTAGGCCAGGAAACTTACAAAGACAAAATCTCTATCTTGGAGAAGAGGTATTTTTTTATTATTATGATTGATTGAAAATGTACAATCCTATATAAATTTTCATGCCTGCCTATATGCAGCTCCCACTGCTCTCCCAGCCCAATGACAGCACACTCCTCTTCTCTGTTCTGTACATGTCATATCCTCCTAACAATCTCCTATCCCCTCTTTTCCATCCTCTCCCCCACCTCCAGTAAAAGGTCAGCAGGATGACCTGTAGATGCATGAAACCGTAAAGTGCACACATGATATGGTCACTGTGTGTCAACAAGTCCAACTCATTCCTGTCCGAAGAGTTGACCTCCATTATGATTCATGGACAGGGGTGGCATCACGGCCAGGGGCCACGCTCCCAAGGGAACCCTGAGGACCTTAGACCATCAACTGCGGTTTTTCAGTGGAGATTTCAGAGTGTAGTCCTCTTTATTGTCATGTTGCCAGTGAGATTCAACATTGTGAGCCCTATCACAGCTATCACTGGTGGTGGCCAGGACCATCTGGTTCTTCTGGTCATGTGTCGATGTGGTCACCCACTCATGTAGGTTTCTCCATCTTCTGGGTTCTCTTTCCCCCATGTCGTTTTGGTCCTTGGTAATCATCTGTTCCTGGTGAGTTGGGACCATTTGCTGTACCTTAGATGGCAACTTGGCAGTTTTTAAGACCCCAGATGCCACTCACCAATGTGGGGTGCAGAAGCCTCTCAGCAAAACACTAGTTATGCCAATTGGCCTTGATGTCCTCTAAGAGCATGGACCACGGCCCCTCACCTCAGCTATTCTGTCCTTGCAATATTGGGTTAAGATGGGAAAAGTATTAAAACTGTGTTGAAGTCTTGCTATTATTAATCTTCTTTCTAATGTGTGCTGTCACAGATTTTACCCAACCAAATTTCTATCAACTATCCAACTCGACTGCACTTGGCTGGCTGGCTATCTATTCTAAACCCTCCCCCCTTCACCCTCCCTCCCTCTCCACCCTTGCAGCCATTAAAGAGTCTTTTCTTCTATGCATGAGTCTGTTTTAAAGTTCTTATTGTAGGGGTCTCATACAATATTTGTTCTTTTGCCACTGACTACTTTCACTCAACATAATGTCCTCCAACTGAAACCAGGTTATGAGATGCTTCCTAAAATCATCATTGTTCTTTATCATTGCATAGTGTTCCATTGAGTAGATATACCATAGTCTACCTGTCCATTCCTCTGTTGTTGGGCATCTGACTTGATTCCATCTTTTTGCTATCATGGATTATTCTGTAACAAACATTCATGTTCATGTGTCTGTTGCTGTAAATGCCCTTGATTCTGCAGGACATATTCCAAGCAGTGGAATTATTGGGTCAAATAGTTTGTCTATTTCCAGCTTTTTAAGGAAGTGCTAGATTGCTTTCCAAAGAGGTTGCACCATTTTGAAATCCCACTGACAATGTAGAAGAGTTCCAATTTCTCCACAACCTCTCCAGCAATGGTTGTTTTGCATTTTATGGATCATGGCCAACCTTCTAGGGGTGACACAGTATCTCATCGTAGTTTGGGTTTGAATTTCTTTAATAACTAGTGATCATGAGCATTTCTGCATGATGTTTTTTGGCTGCCTGGATATCCTCTTCAGACAAGTGTCTGTCCATCTCCTTTACCCATCGCTTAATTGGATTATTTATCTTTTTGAGAAGAGCTCTTTAAATAATATGGATTATAGAATTATCTCTTATATAGCAAACTATTTAAAAAAAAACTAAAACAACACAAATCAACGAGATATTTAAGGAGCAAGTACAGATTTATGAAGTCCTAGAACTAACTGCTAAAGCAAACATTCCCAACATTTACAGACCTGGGAATTTAAGAAGTAACTTGCAAGGGACAGAGGAATCAGACAAGGCTGTGTAGAAGCAGTGTCCTCAGGAGACATCTAGAGTTCAAAGCCAAGAGGTGAAAGGAAGATTCTCATAAAAGGTTCAGACACAATGTACATGTTTCCACTGTGAAAGTGTTTAGAAGGTGGCGAGTGGTGTGAGCTGGATGTCAGATTAGAAGATACATAGACATAGGAATGACAGTATCATTATCTACAGCGGTCTTGGGCTTCTTGTGGTGACTAACAAGGGAGAAAGAGAATAATAATCAAGTGTCCTTAATCCAGATGCTTTGCAGATGACAGAATTTAGGTCAGCTGGATAGAAAAGGAACGGATCGTTGAGTGTCTTTCCAACAGCATCCAAAATTTTAAGGATTAAATGAATTTTGAGGACTATAAAGGCTATAATAGGACCTTGAACATAGTAAATATCCAGCAAATGTTAAGCTATAGTCAGTCACATTTTCTAGCTCTTTTGCACATACACACACCTCTACCTACCCTGAAAAGGTAGAATTCATCAAGTCCCCTTCTCTCACATCATACAGTCTCTAGGAAATTTCATCTGTGCTTGCTCTGCAGTTAAGAATTCCAATCCCTGTAGTATAGGCCTCTCTTCCAAGCTCTAACCAGTATACTTACTCAACATCTGCACATAAATGACTTAAAAGTATCTCAAATTTAACACAACCCAGCCAAACTCATATCTCTGCCACCACAAACTTCGTCTCACCTAATGATCATCATAATAGTTATGGGACCACCAAATATGCATAACTGTAAGTTGCAGATATTATGGCTTGACATTCTCTCTTGTTCACATCTAAACTGTATCAATTACTATCAATACTATTTGTAATATATTTTCTGAATCCATCTACTTCTCTGATTTCCCATTCACATCATCCATCACATTCCAAACCCCATCACTAGTCTGAAGTACTCTCCCAACTTGTCTTCAGGGATCTTCCCTCAACAGCCTCTAAATTTTTCTCCCTGTGGTAACCTAATTCCCCGTTTAAAAGACAGACAGACAGACACACAGACACACAGACACTACTATTACTGCTGCTGCTGCTGCTACTACTACTTCTAACCCACACTTTTTGGATAAAGACCAAACTTGATGCCATCATGTCAATTCTGATTCATAGTGACCACACAAACAGCTTTGAATTGCTCCATTGGGTTTCCAAGGCTGTATTCTTTACAGAAACACACTGGCAGGTTTTTTCTCCCATGTGACAGCTAGTGAGTTCAAACTGTTGACTTTTAGGTTAACAGCCAAGGTCTTAATCATTGTGTCACCATGGCTCTTTCAAGTAAAGACCAAATGAAATAACCCACCGGTGTCAAGTTAGTTCCAACTCATAGTAACCCTCTGGGACAGGGTAGAACTGCCCCATAACGTTTCCAAGGAGTCCCTCATGGATTGAAACTGCGAATCTTTCAGTTAGCAGCTGTCGCATTTAACCACTACACCACCAGGAAGTACAGACCACTGTCCTTTAAATCTCTCTCAGTAGTGTCTTCTGATGACATCTATACCACTCTTGCCTTACTGCCTGTTTCTGGGCCACATCAGTCTCTTCCAGGTCCTTCCCTAAAAGCACACGTTCATGCTCATCATCTGATCCTTTTGCACGAGCTGTTCCCTTTGTCTGGCACCTGTCGTATTCTCAACTCTTTGCCTTATTAACCTCTACTCATAATTAACTTCTTAATTATTATATCATATTTATATCACATCATATTAACATATACTAATGATTTTTCCTCAGGAAGTACTCTGTGCTCTCCTTAGACTGGATCAAATCCTTCCCATCTTGTGTTACAGGAGTATTTCTTCTTGGTAGGTGCATGTCTATAACTAAAAATTTATTTCCATGATTATATATTTAATGTCCCTCTTCTACATTACATGATAAACTTATTCAGGTCAGGGACTATGCCTGATTTTGCTTACCCTTGTTCCCCCGTGTCTACTACTGTACTTGGCACATAAGTGACACTTGAAAATATCACAAACAATAAATGAAGAGAGAAGTGAAAGGTAAGTGTATACAGTCTTAAGTCTTTTTCATATTCATTCTTCCTCCTTGATTTAAAGCAGTCACCACTCAATAATGTCAAGTCATTACCAGAATAAATATGTGATCTTCATTACCATGCCTTCAATCTAATACTTTGAAAAAATACGTGACATGTTTAAAATAGGAAAGCCCTTGAATATTATTTAATGCATAATTTTGGCTTTCAAAAGATCTATAATAAGCCATTCTAAATAACTACCTATAATCTTTTCATACTTCTACAACCTGAAGTCACAGAAACGAAAGAAATAATGAAAGAAATAAAGAGACCTCACAATGGGTCCTTTAAATAAGCCTTAGGCAAAATTTTTCAAATTCTTTTATAAAATGTGCCTATTATATGTTTCAAAAGATCTTTAGAGGAAATTCTGTAACTTCAATTAACAGCCCATTCAGCCAGCACTCATCATCCTTAAAAACATTTATTACGCAACTATTTTGAATAATAATAAGTGACTTGAGGTTAGTCCACTTGCAAACTTGAAATTTAAGAGAAGCAAAAATGATAAAGGCACAAATTTAAAGGACAAGTACATAAAAACTAAACAAATACATAATGAAAGATAATTTATTCTGTAAATCATTGCTGAGTGAATGATAAAACAGTCATTCGAGTTAAAGATTGTACAGTAACATCACAGATAGAGTGTTAACAATGTAAATGAGTGTTAAGGAAAAGAGGAACACAATGGAGAGAGGCACAAGACTCTAACAGAAGCATGAACCAAGTGCCAGGGCCAGAAAACTTAACAGTCCCAATGGGAAGTGATTAGGGTATGGAATAATGTGGTATGGACTTAGGGCCATGATACAGGGCATAGGAATCACAGAAACATGAACACCACAATAAAAGGCTCTGAAAATAAGTGAAAAATAACACCTGATCTCTGGTCAGCAGTTGAAAGAACTTAATGGTGAAAGTATCTAAACACAACTATGCCTGAAAGAGAAAGCAGCAGTCATGCTCCTGAAAGAAAAACTTTAAGAATAGATTCCTGGAGGTAGAATCTACAGGTAGCCCAACGTGGTGCTACAGACAAAGCAGAACAGCATTCCTCTGCAGTAAAGCCCTGAAAACTAAGTAAACTAGACACAAATGTCAATCCTGTAACCCTAAGAGTCAAAAGAAGGGAAAAAGAACTAGCTAAATCACCAAATACAATAAGAAACCAAGAGGACAGAGAATGAGAAGAGCTACAGAGTGAAGATCCCCTACCCGTTAAGATGCACAGATTCACTATTTTGGACTACAGCCACCAAGAAACAAAGTCAGGAAGCATGGAAAGGCAACTTCACTGAGCTGCAACAGGAAACAGCACCCAGTACACAGGGATACATGTCTTCCTGCCCTCTACATTGCCTCCACTGCTTTCCAGCGGACCACAGTCCCTTGGCCAGAGAGACAGAGAGACACCAGCTCACTGCCACCCAGGTCTACCCTGTTCCCAACAATGGATTCCTCTTTGTTATTGCTTTCTTGGCCTTTTTGTTCCTTCTCTCTTTCCCTTCCATCCTTTCTTGATGGGCTGTGCCACACTGCTCAGGTACAGAGAGCCACTTGCCTGACCTTCCAGGTTCTGTACAACATCCACTAACTGGGATTTTCAGGGCAGGTTTTTTTTTTCTTTCTTTCTTTTTTTTTCCTATTCTTTTTCTCTACCTTCCTTTCTCCCACCCACCTAGCCCTATGCACTGCCCTCACCCATTATCAATAGGCTGTGTTGTACTACTCAGCTAGACAGCTAATAGCACACAGCCTTCCTGGTCTGTAATACCTCCACAAGCCAGTTCACTCAGCATCATATTTTTTGTTTGTTTCTTTCCTCCTCTATCTCTTCCTTTCTTTCCTTTCTCCCCCACACCCAGCCACATGTGTTGTTCCTGCCCTTTCTTGACAGCTGAGCTGTACCACTTGGCTAGAAAGCCACAGACACATAGCTTCCCTGGGTCTGTGCCACCCCGCTGGCTGGCTCCCTCATCACCATATTTGTTTACTTGTCTGTTTCTTTTCTCTTTCCTTTCCTTCATTTTCTGTCTCTCACCCACCTAGCCCTGTGCGCCATCCCAACTCCTTCTAGAAGGGTCATGCCACCTGCCTTGGCTAGAGAGCCACTAGCTCACAGCCTCCCTCAGTCTGCATTACAACCACCAGCTAGCTGCCTCAGTGCATTATTTTTTTACTTTACTATGTTCTTTTTTTTCTTCTCTATGTCTCCCTTTCTTTCCTTTCTCTTATCCACCTAGCCCTGTGCATAATCTTCACTCTTTCTCAACAGAGTTGCACCACTAGAGTATTACTGGCACACAGCCTTCCTAGATGCACCCCACCCCCCACCTGCCAACTCCCACCACACCATCCTTATTTTTTGTTTTTGCTTTTTTGTTTCTGTTTATCTTCTTTTCCTGTCCTTAGCTCTGCACACTGCATTCTTTCCCTTCCCTCTTGCCCATCTCCACCACATGCTTAGCATCATGCCCCTGAGAGGCACTAGTACAAACCCTCAAACCTCCAGACCTTGCCTTGCACTATCCCCCAGTCTCACCCCATTGACCGACCCCAGTTCATGCCAAAAATAATCCATTCCTGCCCCTCCCTTTGTGCTGGACCAGCCCTGCTACAACATAGTTAAGCGACAAGCACTGCTCACCCTGGACAAGGTGGTGAGAAATATCATGCTCACAGATGAGCCAGCAACAAAACATGGCCAGTCCACATGATGAGGCATAACCAAATTAAAAAAAAAAAGGACAAAACAAACAACTCTACAACTGTTATGCAAAGAAAATATCCTTGAATGTCCTAGAGACAAGAGACAATACGAAAACATATTTAAGAACAAGCCAGGATAGCTCCAGAAAGCTACTAAAACACTAGACAGTTTTCTTGTACAAGAAAAGGCATTAGAACTACCTGATTAAAAAAAAATACAAGCCTGCTGCCATCAAGTCAATTCTGACTCTTAGTGACTGACAGAATAGGATAGAACTGCCCCACAGAGTTTCCAGGGAACACCCAGTAGATTCAAACTGTTGAACTACTGGTTAGCAGCTGCAGCTCTTAACTACTACCCTACCAGGGTTTCCAGGAATTACCTAAAAGGGAATTCAGAAGTCTAATATTCAGGGCTCTTTAAAAGATTAGGAAAGACATGAAGGAAAACACAAACAAAACTAGGTAAAATAATGGAAAGGGCAGAGAAAATCTGGGAAAATATCAACCAAGGAAAGAATTCAGGAAACTAATGTGGTAACAAAATGTCCAAATAAATAAACAACTAGAAATCATACAAAAACTTTAACTAGAACTCTAAAAGATAAACAAGATTTCAGAAATAGACAATGAGTTAAAAAGTTTTAGAAGCAAATTTGAAATAATGCAAGACATCAACCCATTGCTGTATGCAAAGCTGATGAAAAATACTTGCTTACCACCGGAAAAAAAATCAGACAAAAGAACAAAGAAAACCCAAGGACAGTGTGGGATACAATCAAAAGCAAAAATATGCACATGACTGGTGTTCCAGTACAGGGAGAAAATGGAAAACATAGGCTAACTGATGATGTGCTAACAGAAAACTTCTCTAATATCATGGATGAAAAAACCAAACATCCAAGAAGCTCAATGAACCCCACAAAGGACAGACCCCAAAAGAGTGTCACCAAGACATATTATGCCACATTCACCAAAACCAAAGACAAAAAATCCTGACAGTAGCTCCAGAAAAATGAAAAGTCATATACAAAGAGGAAGTAGTAAGACATACTATGACTACTTGGCCAAAACCTTACAGGCAAGAAGGGAATGGAATGACACATATAAAATCTGGAAAGAAAAAAAGAACTGCCAACCAAGAACAACATATTCTGCAAAAGTTTTACTCCAGTATGATAGCTAAATTAGAACATATCCAGATAAGCATAACTTAAGGCAACATGTAAAAAGCAAACCAAACTTCCAAGAACTATTTAAAAGAAAATTTCTTTGGTTAGAAAACCAACAACATCAGACAACAACCTGAATCTAGGGCACAGGATAGCATCAGCCAAATACCAACCTAGGTAATGAACTCTCAAAGACAAAACAAAACTAATAGATTTACAGTAGGGAATGAGAGAGATCAATCTGTAAAGGACAACAACATCAGAACAATAAAAGAGGGAATAAACTGTGCAGGTTGAGAATTTACAGATGGAGAGGAAGCTAAGGCATTATCAAGCAATGAAAGACTAGTTTAAACTCAGCAAAACAGAAGCATATTTTAAGATAGTCACCAAGAAAGTTAACAAACCTATATATCAAACTAAAGAACAAAAACATAAAGTCTCAGTAAACACAGAATTTAAAAAGGAAAAAAATCCACGAACAAAAGGAATTCACTAAAGAGACTAAAAGAAACAAAGAAAACATCAGCACCATAACAACAACAAAGAAAAAACACTACAAAATGATAGCAATACACTCATACCTATCAATAACCACACTGAACCTAAATGGCTTAAACACACTCATAAAGGTGACAAGATGGATCAAAAAAAAATCAATACGCTATCTACAAGAGATATGCCTTAAGAAAAAAGACATAAATAAACAGAAAGTCACTGGATGGGAATATAAAAAGTAAACAGCAAACAAAAAAGAGCAGGAATGGCAATACTAATCTCAGATAACACGGACTTTAAAACAAAATTCATCATAAAAGAAAATAAAAGGGTATTACATAATGATTAAAGGGACAATCCACCATGAAGACATAACAACTACCTACATATCTGATGACAGTGCTCCAAAACACATTTTAAATAATATATAAAATGAACTCTAACAACATGAAAAGAGATTGACAGTTCCATAATAATAACAGGAGACGTCAACACACCACCCTTGGCAAAGAATAGAACATCTGGAAAGAAATTTAAGAAATACTGAGGATCGAAAGGCCACAATCAACCAATGTGACCTCACAGACATATACAGAACAGACATACACCCAACAGCAACAACATACATATTCTTTTTTCAATGCACATGGAACCTTCTCCAGAATATATGCCACATCTTAGTCTACAAAGCAACCCTCTACAAAATCTAAAATATTAAGATTATAGAAATCATCTTCTGTTATCACAATGCCATCAAAGTAGAAAGTAATAACAGAAAGAGCAAGGAAAAAATCAAACACATAAAAATCAACTAACATTTTGATTAAAAACCACTAGGTTATAAAAGGTATCAAAGAAAGGATTAGAAAATTTCCTAGAATCAAACAATAATGAAAACACATCATTTAAAACCTTTGGGACACAGTATAGGCAATGCTCAAAGGTCAATTTATAGCAACAGGCACACACATCAAAAAAAGGAAAAGGGACAAAATCAAAATGCTAGCTCTATGACTTCAGCAAACAGAAAGAGAACAGCAAAAGAAGCACATAGCCACTAGAAGAAAAGAAATAATACAGATGAGAGCAGAAAGAAACGGGGAATAGAAAAATAAAAGAAATTATCAACAAAACGAAAAGTTGGTTCTTTTAAAGACCAAAAAAATCAACAAGCCACCAGCAAAATGACAAAAGAAAAACAGGAAAAGCAGCAAATAACAAAAAGAAAATTAAATAGTGAAATGAGGAACATTACAACAGATCCAACAGAAATAAAAGGATCATAATAGAGAATTATGAAAAACCACACTCCGACACATTTGAAAACACAGAGGAAATAGACAAATTTCTAGAACACATTGGCTAGTTAAACTAACTAAAGTTGAAAATCTGAACAGACCTACAAAAACAGAATAAATTTAAAAGGTAATAATGATAAATAAATAACCACTCTCAACAACAACAATAGCCCTGGCCCAGATGGCTTCAATGAGGAATTCTTCTACACATTCATAGAGGAGTTTGTTATACTGCCATCCAAACTATTTCAGCACATACACAAGGAAGGATATTCCAGCACAAGCCTGATTCCAAAACGTATCAAAGATACCACAAAAAAAAAATTACAGACCAATATTTCTCATAGATTAGATGCAAAACTTCTCAACAATATGCTAGCCAAGAGAATTCAGCATTGTAAAGGGTCTTCCAATAACAGTGTCCTATTTTTGAACTTGAACAAATTGTGTAAATGATACAGCTTTAATTGTTTTATTATTATTTTGAAGTACCTTTGACAGCATTATGTGTGGAAAAGAACTTTGGGTAAATAGCTGCAATGGCACTTTCCAAATGGGGCCAAAAATAATTAGTTATCACAGCCCAGTATCTTTCGCCATTGACATTCACAGCCTCCTCCTTCTTCATCTTGGAAAAAATAAGGGCCAATGACTCTGCCCAACCAAAATCCACACTAAACAGTAACTTTTTTCAGATGAAGTGGACATTCCTGAATCTCTGTTGGTTTCCCATCGCTCTAACTACAACAGTTTTGTGCATTAACAAAATCATCCACACAAAAATGGGCCTTGTTGCTAAGATGATTTTTCAGCCACTAGGAGGTCTACCTTCAATTGCCCCAGAGAGCAGTCAGGAAATGTACAGCACAATTCATGGTCATTGGACTTCTATTCTTGAGTTGAAACAATTTTGTAAGGGTAAAGCTTCAAGTCCAGGTGCAAAATCCACCAAACTGTGGTCAACAAAAGGTCCTGTTCTGGTGCTTGGTGAGAAATTGATTTGGCTAGATCTCACATACACTCTGACAAAACAGTGGCCATGTTTTCATTGGAATGTCCAATTTAGTGATGCATAGGTATTGTCTGGCAACAGACTAGACTATCAAATTTTTTGATTAAATGTCGAGTTGCTCCCTCGATGGGATGATTATGCACACTGTAAATTCTATGTAATGCACAGTATGTCTGGTGAATGAAACACCCGTTTTGATAATAAATTTTAATAATTTCTATGTGTTGTAGAATCACATAAGTTCTCATGGCTATTTGTTAAGACTAATAAAAAAATGTGATAAATATGGCCAATATAGCTTTACAAATACGGCCACTGTGGGTTGTTAAAAATAGGACATCCTTATGGGAAGATCCTTTATAAAAAAATGTAGTATGCCTTGACCAAGGGGGATTCACACTAGGTACGAAAGGATGGATCAACATTAGTAAATCGATCAATATAAATCACCACATAAATAAAAGAATCACATAATCATCTCAATCAGTGCAGAAAAGACATTCATCAAAATCCAATACTCATCTCTAATGAAAACTCTCAATAAAATAGGTACAGAAGAGAAATTCCTCAATACGATAGACGAAACATATACTAAACCAATAGTCAACATTATTCTCAGCAGAGACAGGTTGAAAACATTCCCCCTAAGAATAGGAAAAGACAAAGATGTCCTTAATCACCACTTCTATTTAACATTGTACTGGAATTCCTACCTATAGCAATAAGGAAAGAAAAAGAAATAGAAGATATTCTAGTTGGTAAGGGAGAAATAAAACTATCCCAATTCGTATGTGGTACGATACTATATGTGGAATCCCACAGCTCCACAAGAAAACTAATGGAGTTACCAGAACGACTTAGCAGGAAAGCAGGATAAAAACACAAAAAAAATCAGTTGTATTCCTACATGCAATAAACAGAACAATGAAAAGGAAATCAGAAAAGGAATACATTTACACTAGCCCCTAAAAAATAAAATAAAATACTTAGGAGTAAATCTAACTATGAAGGTAAAAGATCTATACAAAGGAAATGAAAAAACTGCAAGAAATCAAGAGATCTATACAAATGGAAAAAACATATCAGGCTCCTGGATAGGTAAACTCAACATGGGGAAAAATGTCAATTCTAGCCAAAGCAATCCACAAATATAATGTAATCCCAGTCTAAATACCAACAGCATCCTCATAATCATTATATGGAAAGGGAAAAATGTCCACATGTGTAAAGCACTTTAAAGAAGAATAAAGCATTAGGATTTGTACTACCAGAACTTTCAACTCAGAATTTGCTATAAAACTACAGTAGTGGAAGCTGCTTGGTACTAGTACAATAGCCACATTTATCAATGGGAGGAAATCAAGAACCAAGATGTAAATCGATCCACCCACTGCCATCTGATCTTTGACAAAGGCCCAAAGTCCATTAAATGGGGAAAGACTGTCTTTTTAATAAATGGTACTGCAAAACTGGATGTCCATCTGTAAAATACAGAATAGGACCCATACCTCAAACCACACACAAAAATTAATACCAAATGGATCGAAGGCTTAAATACAAAATCAATAACTATAAAGATTATAGAAGAAAAAAGAGTTAGTGCTAGTGGCTCTAAGACAGAGCATAAATAGGATACAAACCATAACTAATAATACACAAACACCAGAAGATGAGCTAGATAACTGGTATATTCTAAAACATCAAAAGACTTCACTATAAGAGTGAAAACAGAAACTTACAGACTAGGAAAAAAAAACAACTGGCTATGAAAAACCTAACAAAGGCCTAATCTCTAAAAACCTGTAGGAAAATCCAAAACCTCTAGAACCAAGAGACAATTCATTTCAAAACCGGGCAAAGGACATGGACAGATACTTCACCAAAGATGTTCCGACAGCTAACAGACACATAAAGAAATTCTTGAGATCACTAGTCATTAGAGCAATGCAAATCAAAACCACAACGAGATACTATTTTACACCTACATTGCCAGCATGAATCAAAAAAACAGAACATAACAAATGATGGTGAGGCTACAGGGAAATTGGAATTCTTAAGCACTGCTGGTAGGAATGTAAAGTGGTACAGTCATTCTGAAGACCAATATGGAGCTTCCTCAAAAAAGCTAGAAATAAAATACTATACAATCCAACTCCGAGGAGTATATCCTAGAGAAATAAGAGTTGTTATAGAAATAAAAATATGTATATCCAAGTTCAGTGCAGCCTTATTCACAATAGCAGAAAGATGGAAACAACCTAGGTGCTCGTCAACAGATAAATGGATAAACAAATCATGCTGCATGTACACAATGGAATACTACATAACAACAAAGAACAATTATAAATCTGTGAAACACCTCACAAAGTGGATGGATCCAGGGGATGTTATACTGAGCGAAATAAGTCAGTCACAAAAGGACAAGTATGGTATGAGACCACTACTACAAAAACTGGTATTTCTTTACACAAATTAAAAACAATCTGATGGTTAACAAGAAGGGGAAAGTGGAAAGAGAAAAACACTAACTAGACAATAGATAAGTGGTAACCTGAGTGAAGGGTATACTGTACACAGTATACAATACTGGGGAAGTTAGCACATCATAACCAAGGCAAGGTCATGGAAGCGTCGTAGACATATCCAATTTCCCCGTGCAAATGAATTACCGGGCTGAGGGTTGGGACCCTTTGTCTCATGGGACATCAAGTTCAACTGGCATAAATAGTTTATAAACAAAATGTTCTACATCATACTTTAGTGAGTAGCTTCTAAGGCCTTAAAAGCTTATGAGCGGCCACCTAATATACTCCACTGGTCCTAGTCCACCAGAATCTAAGAAGAATGAAGAAAACCAAACACCTAAAGAGAAAGATTACTCTAAAGGACTAATGGAACAAAACTACCACAGCATTCACCAGACTGAGTCCAGCACAACTAGATGGTGCCTTTCTACGACCACTCACTGCTCTGATAGAGATCACAACAGTGTCCTAGACAGAGCTGGGGAAAAATATAGAACAAAATTCTGACTCACAAAAAAAATCCGACTTACTGTTCTGACAGAGAGCGTGGCCCCTAGACATGTCTTTAATTCAGTATTTAAATCACTCCTGAGGTTCACCATTTAGCCAAAGATTACTTACGTAGGCCCATAAAGCAGACATTAATACACACAGCTAAACCATATATATAAGACCAAATGGGCGCATGGCCCAGGGAGAAGGGCAAGAAGGCATGAGGGGACAGTAAAGCTGGACAAATGGAGATAGGGAATTAAAGGTTGAAAAGGGGCAAGTGTTGACACATCGTCAGGTTTGGTAACCAATGTCACAAAACAATATGTGTATTAACTATTCAACGAGAAACCAATTTGCTCTGTAAATCCTCATCCTAAAGCACACATACACACAAAAGAATAGACTTCTTTGTTTGTACTAAAAGGTCAACACTTCATATCCACCAGGTACTTCTTGGAAACTCTATGGGGAAGTTCTACTCTGTCCTATAGGGTTGCTGTGAAAATAAATCAACTTGACAGAATTGAAATGGAAATTTGTATTAAATCCTTTTCAATGTTCTATACCATTTACTTTGTAGTTTCTATTACTTTCATGAATTCAAGTACCTTTATGCATTAATGTCTCCAAAATCAAAATCTGCAGATCTGAATCTCTGATTTCAGTTTCATATCTTTAGCCATCCACAGATTATTCCACATCATCTCAAACTAAAGATACCCACAGCCAAGCTCATGACATTTCCCACTAAAGTCATTTTCTCTATGTCTTTCCTAATTTTGTCAATCTTCTCCCTCCGATTGCCACAAGGCTTGCTAACTTTTGCTCCTTGCAGCTGAGGAGTCATCAAGTCTTACTCAGCCTTTTTCCTTACTCTTGCACATAGCATTTCTTCTCCATTGCTACTGCTGACACCCCAGCTCAAGGTGTTTTTCAGTTCTGTCTGAGAAGTTGCAAGTTACTATATCTAGCATATTTTATATGCAGCTAAGGTGAATTTTACATTTGTAGGAGGCTGTCTGACTGGTTTCTTCCTAGATGGGAGAAGAGAGGTGGAAGAGCACGTGACAGGTGTTCATTAGGAGGATACTAGAAGGAAAGAGTACAAAGAAGAAGTAAGCTGTTCCGGGGTGAGGAGAGGAGACAGAGTTGCAGATAGGTGGACAAGCAAAATTGATTTCGATGGTACGCTTTTACTTAATCATAATTTGCAAGCCAAGTGCCGTCGAGTCAGATAATCTAAAAAATGAATCCAATTAAAAAACATACCTTTAACCACCAATTGTACTTGAAATGCATTAAAGGATTCCTCTACCACAACTATGCTCAGAATCCAGGAATCTGAACTGTGCTTCAGATAGTCCAGTGGTTTTCAAACCACTGTGCCAGGAACCTTTCTACCACTTAAATATGTGAGGATCTTAAATAGCTTTTGTTTATATAGGCTATAACAACTGATATTTATTGTATTAAAAAAACTGAGAATGACGCAAAATTTTTAGGTCTAGGGATCCCCGGCTTCAGATCCTCTCATGAGGCCTGTAAGATGAAGATGAAGTCTGTTGTCATAATAACACCAGGATTTTGTATGCCTATTTCACCCTGACTCTGTCATGAGCATATCATAGAATTTTCCAGAGACACATGAGATACAGACATAAGATTCTAGATATAGTCTATTAAATCAGAAATTACAAAGATACGCAAAAAATGACAAATAAATGCTATTTTTCTTGCAATTTTTTTATTGTGATTAAGTGAAAATGTAAAATCCAAAATCAATTTTGCATGCCTGCCTATCTGTGGCTCCTTATGCTCTCCTTGCCCAGTGGCAGCACATTTCTGTTTCTTATTCTATACTTCTAGTACCCTCTTAACAAGCTCCCATCCTCTTCTCTTCACCTTTTCCTCTCTCATCTAGAAAGGGACCGGTAGGACAGCTTCCTGTAAATGTGTAGAACCATAAATTACACACATTATAAAGTCACACTGTGTCCCTGACTCCAGTCCATTTTTGTCTGAAGAGCTGACCTCCATAGTGTTTTTTGGTCAGGGGCAGCAGCAGGTCTAGAGGCCATGCTCCCAGTGGATCTTCCAGGCCATCAGACTACCAGCTGTGGTCTTTCAGTAGAGTTCTTGAGCTGCACCCCTCTTTTTCTCGTGCTGCCACAGGGGCTGTACATCGTGTGCCCCATCAAAGCTGTCTTTGGTGGTGGCTGGGCACCATCTGGTTCTTTTGGTCACATGGTAACACAGTCTCCCGTTCACATGGGTCCTTCTGTCTCCTGGGCTCTTTTTTCCTCATGTCTTTGTTCTCAGTAATCGTCTAGTCCAGATGAGGTGGGACAATTTGGTATATCTCAGTTGGCAGCTTGCTAGCTTTTAAGATCTCAGACACCACTCAGCAATATGGAGTGCAGAAGACTCTCTTAGTAATAGGCCAGTTATGCCAAATGGCTTCAGTGTCCCTCAGAAGCATCATCCTCAAACCCCCATCCCTGCTACTCTATCCTTGAAATATTGGGTTGAGATTAGAAGAGCTTTCAGTTTATGGTGAAGTCCAATTAAGTTGATCTACTTTCTACTATGTGCTGTCACTGCTTTCACCTAACAAAATTTCTATCAACTATCTAATCTATGACCAACCCTCTCCCTCCCTCCCCACCCTAGTAGCCATCAAAGAGCCTTTTCTTCTGTGTATAAGTCTATTTTTAAGTCCTTATAGCAGGGGTCTCATAACAATATTTGTCCTTTTGCCACTGACTGATTTTACTCAGCATAATGTTTTCCAGTTTAAACCAGGTTATGAGATGCTTCCTAAAATAACTATTGTTCTTTTTCAGTGTTCCACTGAGGATATGTACCTAGTTTGTTTATCCATTCATCTGTTTATGGGTATTCTAGGTTGATTCCATCTTCTTGCTATTGTGGACTGTGCTGCAGTAAACATTTGTGAGCATGTATCTGTTTGTGTGAATGGCCATTGTATCTGTAGGATATATTCTGAGTAGTGGGATTACTGGATCAAATGGTATCTATTTCCAGCTTTTTAAGGAAGTATCAGATTGCTTTCCAATGCAGTCATATCATTTTGAAATCCCATCTGTGGTATAGATTTCCAGTCTCTCTACAGCCTTTCCAGCATTTGTTGTGTTTTTTTTGGATCATAGCCAACCTTGTTGGGGTAAGATGGTATCCCAAGGTAGTTTTGATTGGGATTTCTCTAACAGATAATGATTGTGAGCATGTCCTTATGTGTTTTTGGGCTGCCTGGATGTCTTCTTTGGTGAAGTGTCTGCTCATCACCATTGCCCATCACTTAATTGGGTTATTGGCCTTTTTCTTGCTGATATTTTACAGTACCTTGTGGATTAGAGAAATCAGACATCAGTCCAACATGTAATTGCCAAATATTTTTCCCATTTTATAGGTAGTCTTTTAACTCTTTTGATAAGGTCTTTGGATGAGCAAGACTGTTTGATTTTTAGTAGTTTCCATTTACCTATTTTCTCTTCTGTTGTTTGTGCTGTTTCTCAAATTTTGAAGTCTGGCTAAGCAATGTATTAGAACTTCCGTTGTTGACCTGTTTTTTTCTTCTATGATCTATATTGTTTTAGGTTTGCTATTTATATCTTTAATCCATTCTGAATTCAGTTTTTGTGTAACGTGTAAGACATAGGTCTTGCTTTAGTTTTTTGCAGGCAGATATCCAATTTCGCCAATATCATTTGTTAAAAGGACTGTTTATACCCCAGTTTACAATCTTAGGGCCTTTGTCGAATTAGCAGCTGTTCATAAGAGGATGACGACATCTCTGGGGTCTCAACTCTGTTCCACTGGTCTCTATGTCACTTTTTGTACCAGCATCTGGTTGCGTTGACTACTGTGGTGGTGTTATAGGTTCTAAACTCAGATAGTGTGAGGCATCCTACTGTGTTCCTCTTCTTCAGCAGTGCTTACCTTGGTTTCTTCCCTTTGTAAACAAAGTTGGTGATTTGTTCCTCCATCTCATTAAAAAATGACACTGGAATTTGTATTGGGATTGCATTGTATATGTAGATCACTTTGGGTAGGATAGACATTTTCACAATGTTAAGTGTTCCTACCCATGAGCCGGGTAGCTTTCTGCACTTACGTAAGTCTCTTGGTTTCTTGCAGTAAGGTTTTGTAATTCTCTCTGTATAGGTCTCTTATTTCTCTGGTTAGATTTATTCCTAGGTATTTTATCTTCTTAGAGGTTCTTGCAATGTTCTTTAACTGTAGTTATTTTCATAGAACATTTATGCTCACATGTAATGAGTTTATTAAGTTTAAATGAATTAATAAAAAATCTTGCGTCATTCTCAGTTTTAAGTTTTAGTACTACGAATATCAATTGTTATAATCTACATAAACAAAAGCTATTTAAGATCCTCACATGTTTAAGATGGAGGAAGGTTCCTGACACAACTGTTTGAAAATCATTGAACTATCTGAAGCACAGTTCGAACTCCTGGACTTGATGTTCCATAGCCTCTTCTACAGATTCCATTGTGTGTCTCCAACTTGAGCATCACTGCAGTCCTAATCCCATCCTCAACCCTCTTCACTCTAGTTTACTAATTGTGCCCTAAATGACATAAACATCTTTGCTCATACCTTTCCTCCAGCCAAACATGTTTCTTGCCTCTCTGTACAAAAATCCTACCAATCCACAAAGTCACAGCTCAGCTCTTATCTGAAACTATCAACACTCCATTTAAAATGTTCTCTTTTCCTTCTGAGTTCTACCCTTCATAGGGCAAACTGTATTGCTATTCTACTTTCAATTATTATCTCTTATTTTTATTTATTTGCTTTCCTAACTAAACATTAAGTCTTTGAAGGAAAGGAATTCATCAGAAATTTAAAATAATGGTTTATATATATCTGATTAGTAAATATTTGCTCTTTGATTCATAATACAGATAATCAAGGCAATGAAACCTTGGTCTTCATTTAAAACAGAAACCCTAGTTGTGTCACGGTTAGGTGCTATGCCGGCTAAACAAATGTTGCCAGTTCAAATCCACTAGGTGGTCCTTGAAAACTTTACGGGGCAGTTCTAGTCTGTCCTATAGAGTCACTATGAGTTGGAAGAAACTCAACGACAAGGGGTTTGCTCAGCGCCTTGTTGGGAGACACATGTCCCCATAAGCACCTGCACTGTTCACATTTGCCAGGGAGGCAGGCTGATGAGCTCACTACACCAGCTGGCCTCTGCTTCCTTCCTTATTATCCTTTTCCCACTGAAGTGATTCCTCGCCAACTCTGAAATAATCTTACAGCCTCCAGACAGCATTACTCCTTTGGTCCTTGTTAACCGAATTTGTTTCCGAAACCACAGTAATCAACAGTCTTGCATAACTTTCTAATGTGTGAAGAAAAGTACAGACAACCAAGAAAGAATTTCAGACTGCAGAAAAAAGTTGAATGATCAAAGAAAGCAAAATTTTCTGTCATTTTCCAAATACTTTTTAAACTGTTATCCCTTTATACTTTCACATTTAAAATATATTTAATGTCACTTCATCTTTCTCCAGACAAAAGAAATGTATTGTCTTTCTCTATTACTCATCAATAATTCCACCTATATTTTAGTCATTTTGATTATTCCTAAACATAATATTAATTCTAAAAGCACATATTCTTTTGAAATTCAATGATTTTTATAAGGATTGTTGTACAAGTTTCAATTTTACATTCCTATTATCCATGTCCAGCAATCTGATACTGCATCTAAGTCAATCGCATTAAAATCATCCTCACTTTATACACTGTTCTGTAAGATCTGAGTAGTAGTTTTCAAACCCTTACCTATTCCTGAGGCAGGTATAAAGGAGTGAATTCGGTGAACAGGGATAAAATCCAAAGGCTGAAAGTATCTGAAAGAAGACTGTCCTGTCTCCCAGATGAAAATATCAATTGAATTCTTAGCTCCTATAATAATGGAATAAAAATCAAATATGAAGGCAAACATTACAGGGAAAAAAAGCAACAAAATCACAAAGTAAAATTAAAATGAAAACATTCAGTTTAATTTTTAAAAATTTAGGGAGTTCATCAGAATTTGTTTAGCTTAAAAAATTACAATTTAGCACAAAACACTTCAAAAGGCTTTTAGCATTACTACATGAAGTGTTACCCACTAACCACATTCTCATGTTAAAGAAAGAACAGGGGCGAAATGTTTTATTATTTTTTAGGAACGGTGGAATTTTGTCCCTGAGAGTTCTATGGAGAAGAAGAAAACATATTCATAACCAGAATATTTTGAAACAAATAATTTCATCAAAAGCGACTAAACATTATTAATAATACCCATTGCCATTGAGTTGATTCTCACAGTGACCCTGCAGAACAGGGCAGAACTGTCCCATAGTCTTCAACAAGCACCTGGTAGATTCAGACTGCCTACCTTTGGGTTAGCAACCATGCTCGTAACCACTGGGCAACTGGGATTTCCTAGAGATTATTTATTACTACTATAAATTATCCATGGCACTCCAAGTAAAAAATACTAAAAAGTTACCTGTTTGGACTTTGGGGATAATACCTTCAAACATCTTTCCACTTTATCCACCCACCCATAATGTTATTTTAATAAAATTTTGAAGCAATGGTTAAGAACATCACACAATTATGGACATAAACTTGAAATGTTTTCCCAAAAAATCTATTTTCAGTAGTCAATATTTGTTATCTACCAAAAAACATTTTATAGATTACCTAAAAAGTTATTACAGAAGTATTTGCATATAAAACATACTATATGGGATGACTTCGATAAAAATTACACGTGCATTTCAAAGACTATATTTTCTTACCTAGAAAGACATTTTTGGCAAAAATTAAGTAAATGTCATCTGCTGAGGTCAATGCCTCGACTTGTGTTGTCCCACTGACTGGCACTTCAAGAAAGTTAATAAACTGACTACCAGACCATCTGAACAAAAGGGCATTTAGCCTGGCATCAGCCTGGGAGAGAGCTAAGAACACAGAGCCTCCTCTGTTGAACAAGGCCATGCACAGTACACCTCGGACAGGGAGCTTCTGATGCACCATGAAGCTTCTTCCACTCCATCTGAAGACCTATAGCAGATGTTCAAGCACACAACCCTTTAGCATTTGAAAGCAAGCATTTGAGAGAATTGAATCAACATCACGTTTATTCCTATGGATCCTATTATATAGTTAGGAAGACAATTTCATAAATGAAAAAAATATCAAAACTGATGCTGTCTCCTTTTTCGTGTGTCTTTATGGGTGTGTGTGCATGTACACACAGACTGATAAACTGGGTAACAAACACTTGATATGAAAATAATTCAGTCTAGAATATACATTTGGGCGGAGGTCAGTGATAGCAGAGGAAAAGGGAAGACAGAGAGGAATTCCTTTAAATATGCACAATTTATAACTGAGTAAGAAAAGTATATCATTATCCACTGCACATACAACAGACTACAAAGAGAAGCATCTGACATTTTTAGTCTCCAAGTTGGCAACGGATTTAAGGTTAATGGAATTTGAAGAATGATAACAAAACTACACAATAAACATTGCTGGGATTAAAAGATGTAGTTTATCAAAATATGACTGTTGGACTGATGCTGAATGCCCATTTGACAATGTTAAGCGTGAATTTTTAGTGGCACCATCTATTCAGTTGTAATTTTTCTACATGCTGTTTTCGAATTCAACTCTAATGAAATCTTTTGTGTTGGTTATACCTATACTGGCTCTTAAAGACAAAATAACAGTCCTAACTGATTAAAAGTTAACTGCAATTAATATCTACACTGCACTTCACTATTTTACCTCAATTGAACAGTGATTTTCTTTATACTAAACCTCAGACCATATCTTTGCCGAATTGCAATTATACTATTAAAAGGAAAAAAAAAATTTAAATCAAACCTGAGTCAATTCAGAATCGTTCCGTTCACTTGCAACAATTAAGTAATTCTGACCATCTGAAGTAAAATATTTTACTTGAGAACTTTCTGAAATAATGATTGTTTGTACCTGTCAGAGAGAATGAAAAATTTTTAAAAGAGAATTGAACAAGAGCAATGGCTACAGTAACGTCTGTCTGTTGTTGGGCGCTGTCACGTCAGTTTCGTGAACAGCCACCCTGTCCACAACAGAAGCACCCACTGCCTGGGCCTGCACACCCTTCCAACCATTAACATGCTGCAGTTCACTGTCACAGTCATCTCACTGTGGGTCTTCATTTTCTGCACTGGCCCTTTGCTTTACCAAAACGATGTCCTTCTCCAGGAACTGATCACCTCCCTGAAAACGTGTCCTAAGTATGTAAAAGGTGGTCTTGCCACTCTTTCTGTTCTGCTAAGGATCATTCAGACTGTATTTCTTCAAGAGAGATTTGTTCACTTTTCTGGCAGCCCATCATGCATTCGGCACAATTCAAAGACATCGATTCTTCTTTAGTCTTACTTATTCATTGTCCAGCTTTTACATGCATGTCAGGCAATTGAAAACATCAAAGCTTGAGTCAGGCACTCCTTAGTCATCAAGGTGACATCTTTGTCAACCCTTTAAAGATATCTTCTGTAGCCAGTATGTCCAATGCACTGCTTCTTTTAATCTCTTGACTGCTGCTTCCACAGGTGTCAAGTGTGGATCCAAGCAAAATGAAATTCTTGACAGTCTCAGTTTTTCCTCCATTTATTATAAAGTTGCTTATTGGTCTAGCTGTGAGGATTTTTGCCTTCTTTGTATTTAAAGTATAATCCAGACTGAAGGCTGTGGTCTTCATCAGTAAGTGCTTCAAGTCCTCTGTACTTTCTGCAAGCAAGGTTGTATCATCTTCATACTGTAGACTGTTAAATGAGACTTCCTCCAATCCCAATGCCTTGTTCTTCTTCATAATCCAGCTTCTCAGATTATTTGCTTGGCATGCAGATTGAATAGGCATAGGGAAAGGATACAATCTGACAGGCTTTTCCTTTCAGCCATGTAGTATCCTCTTACTCTGTTCGAACTACTTCCTCTTGGTCTATGCATAGACTGCTCATAAGCACAATTAAGTGTTCTGGAATTCTTAATTCTCTGCAATGTTATTCATAACTTGTTATGATGAACACAGTCAAATGCCTTTGCACAGTCAATAAAACACAGGCAAACATCTTTCTGCTATTCTCTGCTTTCAGCCAGGATTGATGTGACATCAGCAATGATATTCCTGGTTCCATACCCTCTTTTAAATCTGGCTTGAATTTCTAGCAGTTCCCTGTCAATATACTGTTGCAGCTGCTTCTGAATGATCATCATCAAAATTTTGTGTGTGATATTAGCAATACTATTCAATGATTACTGCATTCAGTTTCATCACCTTTTTGGAATAGGCATAAATACAGATCTCTTCTAGTCAGTTGGCCGGGTATCTGTCTCCAAATTTCTTGGCATACGCAAGTGAGCACTTTCAGTGCTGCATCTGTTTGCTGAAATATCTTAGTTTGTATTCTGTCAATTATTTGTGCCTCATTTTTCACCAGTGTCTTCAGTGCAGCGTGGAATTCCTACCTTCACTACCATTAGTTCTGATCATACGTTACCTCTTGAAATGGCTGAGCATCGACCAGTTCTGTTTGGTATAGTGACTCTCTGTTCCTTCCTTCTTCTTTTGATGCTTCCTCCATCCTTCAATATTTTTCCCTTAGAATCCTTCAGTACTGCAACTCAGAACTAGACTTTTCTCCTCAGTTATTTCAGCTTCAAAAATACTGAGCATGTTCTTCCCTTATGGTTTTCTATCTCTAGCTTTTTGAACACATTATCATAATACTTTACTTTTCTTCTTTTTTTTCATCATGTACTCTAATTTTATTTTGTATCTATAAGATTTTTTTTGGTATAATAGAGTTTCAAATCTTTTTTCATGGCCTCTGAATTTTTGATTCAGAAATACAGTTATTTTATCTACAATGGCAGTGTAACCAGTTGCTCCATGTTCTACTTGTACTTGGCAAATATTCGTGCCTCATCTACAGATGGAAAAATGGTGCTGTAGACTAGAGGCTTAAAGACAGGATTCTTTCTTGTGTGTTAAAATTTGGTTACCTATAAATTATAATGTGGTACCTCAAGTCTAAACATTTATTAAACATTAGAAGCAAGGTATGTACTTAATATTTCAAGCTTTTGGTGAATTAGTATGAAGTGTAGTTTTAGAAATGAGTGCATGGAAACTTCCTCATCATAGGTGACTGTCATAACAAAAAGGCCACTGAAATAACTGTGTTAAAAAGGAACCAGACAGTTTAAAAAAAAAAAAAAAAAAAAGGATTTTGTTGTGGCTATCACTTGAAAAATGATGAAAATAAATTTATCATGTTTAACAAAATTAAGGCTAACATTTCAACTATGTGCTAACACTTGGAAATCCTGGTGTAGCATAGTGGTTGAGCACTATCACTGCTAACTGAAAGGTCAGCAGTTCAAATCCATTAGGCACCCCTTGGAAGTTCCACTGTGTCACTTGTTGAGTAAATCATAGAACATTATCTTACTGGAATA
This sequence comes from Heterohyrax brucei, assembly GCA_028571685.1. Taxonomy (NCBI): domain Eukaryota; kingdom Metazoa; phylum Chordata; class Mammalia; order Hyracoidea; family Procaviidae; genus Heterohyrax; species Heterohyrax brucei. The sequence continues at coordinate 96,460,634 of CM053141.1, read as the reverse complement.
TTGCTTAGCTAATAAAATTACTTAGGCTTCAAAATAGCATGTGATATGAATATAAACGTATACAAGTTACATGCACATGCTGTAACGTAGTTGTGTGTACGTATAGTAGCTGGAAGGGAATGCATCAAAATGAAGTAATTTTTGGGTTAGGGTCGGTGATTTCTTTTCCAAAAATGATTTTTTTTAAATCATGGAATTATGCTGCTTAAGTTGGACATCAGTGAACTTCAAGTTGAATGAAAGACAGTGTATTATTATTACACAGTAAGTTTTGTGAACATACTTTTCTTCTTGAGCCACCCTTTGAAATATTCTGTTCTTATCTTGCACTTCAGCATTTTTTCTTTTGCTTTAGCTACTTGGGAAAACTTAGTGGCACAGTGGTTAAGTCTCATCTCTGCTAACCAAAAGGTTGGCAGTTCAATCTGCTAAGTGCTCCTTGGAAACTCTATGGGTCAGTTCTGCTCTGACCTATAGGGTCACTGTGAGTAGGAATCGACTCAACGACAGTGGGTTTTTAGCTACTTGACATTCAAAAGCAAGTTTCAGAGTCTCTTCCGACATCTGTTTTGGTCTTTTCTTTCTGTCTTTTTAATGACCTTTTGCTTTCTTCATGTATGATATCCTTGAAGTCATTTCACAATTTGTCTGGCTTTTGGTCATTAGCATTCACGGTGTCGAAGTTATTCTTGTAATGACCCCTAAATTCAAGTGGGATGTACTTTGGCTTTTGTGGACTTCTAAATTTTCTTGAGTTTCAATTTGATCTTGCAGATGAGTAACTAATGGTCTGATCTTCAGTCAGTACTGAACCTTGTTCTGACTAATGATAATGAGCTTTTCCATTGTTTCTTCCAAGAGACGTAGTCAATTTGATTACTGTGCATTCCATCTGGTAGGGTAGGTGTTTAACCACTGTTTATGTTGGTGAAAAAAGGTATTTGCAATGAAGAAGTCGTTGGTCTTACAAAATGCAGTGATGCGACCTCCAGCATTATTTCTATCACCAAGGCCAAATTTTCCAACTACTAACCCTTCTTCTTTGTTTCCAACTTTCACATTCCAATCACCAGTTATTATCAGTGTATCCTGATTGCATGTTCAAGCCATTTCAAACTGCAGAAGTTGGCAAAAATCTTCAGTTTCTTCATCTTTGGTGTTAGTGGTCAGTGCCTAAGTCTGAATAGTAGCCATTTTAACTAGTCTTCCTTTGTAGGTGTACAGATATCATCTTGTCACTGACAGCATTTTACTTCAGGATAGATACTGGTATGTTCTTTTTGACAATGAATGCAATGTCATTCCTCAATTTGTCACTCTAAGTACAGTAGACCATCTGACAGTCTAATTTAAAATGACCAATACCAGTCCATTTCAGGTCACTAAAGCCTAGAAAATCAATGTTTATGCATTCCACTTCATTTTTGACAATTTCTAATTTTCCTGGGTTCATACTTCATGTATTCCAAGTTCTGATTATTAATGGATGTTTGCAGTTGTTTCATTTTGAGTTGTGTTACATCAGCAAATGAAGCTCCCCAAAGCTTGACCCCATACAAGTCATTAAGGTCATCTCTACTTTGATGAAGCAGCTCTTCCCCACTTGTATTTTGAGTGCCTTTCACCTGGAAGGGCTTATCTGGCATTGTGTTAGATAATACGCTGCTGCTATTCATAGGTTTTCACTGGCTGAATCTTATCAGAAATAGACTGCTGGGTCCCTCTTCCTAGTCTGTGTTACTTTGAAAAGCTCAGCTGAAACCTGTACGTCAGCAATGATCCTGATGGTATACTCAAGGTATAGCTTCCAGCGTCACAGAAACACACAAGCCCCTACAGTACAACAAACTGACAGACACATGGGGGAATTCCGTAATAGTATGAGACAATATTTGAAATTTAATTCTGAAAAACTATTTTGATTGCTAGGGATGCATATCTGGAGTCATTTGAGGAAAGAAAAAATATCCCTCAATTAAGATACCTTGTTAAAATATGTATCGACTTGCAAAAAGTCCTTTATAATATTAACATGGATACACACTGTCTTCCATTTAAATAAATCTTATAAATTGGATTTTTCTTTTAATAAAGCAATCTAATTATAGAAAATTTTTTTTTACCAGTAATAATTTGAATCCAGATGTGAATGTATATACACTATTAACAGAAGACTTTTCCTCGTTTGTTTCTTCATGAGTAACCACAAAGTAGGGAGAAAGATCAATATTAAAGGTCTCACAGGTTTTAGGATTTTCTATATTTACATCCTAGGGAATGAGAAATAAGAATGTTAATTCACAATGTATCCAAAATCTAGACATATATTTTATTTTGTCCACCAGAAAACAAGTGGTGTTTACCTCAACTGGAACAAAAATCCCTTGCCATCGATAAACAGTAGAAAATCCTATGGACAATTTTCTTAACATTATACCATATACTGAGTCTTCCAAAGTAAAGAAACACCAGCCAGAAACTGATTCATTCAAAAAGCTTTGAAATATGGAGAACACACCATCCATTCCCCCTGAAAGACAAAAATCATTATTTAGTAGGGTAGAATCCTAGCGAACTTTACCTATTCTGAATTCATTGTTTAAACAGTAAGACTGTTGAGCCTGTTACTAAAAGCAAAAATTCTTTTACATTTGTGTTAGGTTACAGCACTTAAAGTTAACAATTACAGTTTTAAAAAACAAAAAAAGTTTTAAATATTCTACAATCAATCAGCCTAAGTATATTTAAAAATATCAAAAACGCACACTTAAAAAATATGCTGAACATATTATCAACTTTCATAAAAATGATAAAATTATGTGAGAAATTTTAAAATAATATCCTCTACACAAATATGTGAAATACTGTGTTTTTTAAAAAGTTACACTATTAATTTGAAATGATGCCCACCCAGTGATTTCTCCCTGTAAATTATGTGTATTTTAAGACTGCCAAGCCAGGGTTACATACTTCAAAGGATTGTTAAAGGTTTCTAGCACCCTGCTGGGACTGGAAATATCCAAAAATTCTATATGACTCCCCAAAAGCCCCAAATCCCTACACAATAAAGAATAACTATTAAAAATAAATCCTCTGTACTATTACTCTGATTCTTTCCCACAGAAAGAAATTCTTCTCAAACTCTAGTTAATGGTATAAACAGGATGCTGCCGGAGCAGATGGCAAGGTTGACATTTAGGGTTCTCATCAACTGATCATTTTTGATTAGGAACGCAAGAAATCATAATGTCAATGCCTTACCTGTAATTCCCATTAGAATTTCTTTTCCTAGAAATCCAATATCTAAAGTCCCTATTTTGCTTACTTTTGAAGGTACACTGCAGTTTTTTTAATAAGAGCCCTGATTAGCGCTGACCACATGGGCAAATCCTTCCCTACAGTAAGTAACTGAAGAGGCTGAAGAAAGCCAAGCCTCTGGCATTTAAGAATCTCCACCTCCCACAAGTACTTCAAGAAGCACAGGTAGAGTCTAAATAGTAAGAGGTTAGTGAATTAGAAACTTTCTTTTCTTAGATTTCACCCTTCTTGTCTTCTGAATATTCAGTCTTTGCTCACCTACTAGGTCTTTTCTATTATCACTTAAACTGCTCAGGTCTCTTCAAACTAAGCACACAAAAATACTGTCTGGAGTTTATACCTCCCACCATGACGTTTCCTAGATGCTTCTTTCCCAGTCGGCATTCTCAGATAGCTGTCCATATTCCACATCTCTATTTCTTTACCTCTATTCATAATGTATTCAGTTCTTAACCCTCCATCCACACAGCTCTTGTTATGGTCATTGATACCTTCTGTATAACTACAAGAGATATTTTCTCAGTTCTTATCTTACTAAATTTCTCAGCGGCAACTGGCACTACTGACCACTCCCTCCGTTGAAAAATATTCTTCTTTTCATGTCTGCAACCCTCTGCTCTCTCAAGTGCCCCACCAGTGTCTCTAAATCTCCTATGCTAGGTCATCTTCTTCCCCTAATCAATCCATTTACACCCTCTCAGGGCTCAGTTCTGGATCCTCTCCCCAACCCTATCTACAGTCTCTTCCTCCAGGTTACGACATCTGTTTACATGATTTTAAATGCAATATACACACTAAAGATTCCCAAATTTACCTCTCTAGTAGAGACCTCCCCTTTGAGGTCTAGAGAAATTTCATCCCAAAAGCAACTCAGACTCAAAATGTGCGAAACCACATTTATTTTACTCTCCTGTTGCAAATTATGTTGACCATTTCTAATGTTTCCTTGCTTTGTGACTGGCATGAGAGTCCATCCAACTATGCAAGCCATAATCCCTGCAGTAGTCCCTAATACCTTTATTATTATTACGGGTCCCTAATGCTTCCCTTTCATATCATATCCATTACCCAAGTTCATGCTACCATGTCTTCCCTTTTGATCTCCCTGCATGATCTCTCATTCTTCTGTGCTAACTTATTTTCTATAAGACACCAAGAATAGTATCTTCAAAATGCAAATGGTACCAAACTATGTATATGTGGACATACATGTGGTAAACCTTTCCATTGCCACTAGGATGAAGACGGAAATCTGTAACACATTCTTCTAGTTATTAAATGATCTGGTCCTTTCCCTCTCTCCAAACACAATTCCCATATTTCTAGGTCCACTCTCCTCTCTTAACGTCTTCATTTAGACTTTGTCCCTTATGCCTCTGGGCTCCTAAACTAGACTACTTCCCACTCTCACTGCCTTGTTCCTCCAACCTAACTCTTGGCATAATCAATCCCTATTCACCATTAGTTCTTAGTGAAAACATTGATACCCCTATGAAATGGACCCCTATGTTTTCACAGCAGCTAGATCTTTCATCTTAAAACATTTATGAGAGTGTAAACTACACAGTGACATTTGCTCATTCATTTCTGTCACCTCCTCAGCTCTAAGCACCTGCAGCTCTGCACCATGCCTGACACGAAAGGCACTCCATACATACCTGTGGAAGCAATAAAATAACTAAGATGTCTGTTTTCTATTTTCAATAGATCCATTAAACACAAATCCAGGAGAAAAACGTAAACATTATACACACAATATTTCTTGATTACAGAATTTTATTCTCATGAGAAATTAAACGTACTCATGCCAAAGGCTGTTTCAGATACTGTCTCCCATTCCACACTCACAGCTAAATCAATGCCATTAGCGCGAGACACATTTAAATATATAGTCCTGTTGGCTTCTTCCACAGTTAGAGAGGTGGTTCTGAAAGAAACAAATGGACTGTGGAAAGCAGAGAAAGTATGATTTCTACATATTTAAAATAAATTTTACCTCGCTAGAATATACTTAATACACATTTAAATTTACACAAGTCAAGGCGAGATCTACAAATTTTGTATGTTAAGAAGACTAGACTTCTAAAGTACAGAAATATTTACCGATGAAAACAAAAACTATCAGCACAAATATAACACTCTAATTACAATCATAAAAAAATGCTTAAAGTCAGTAATTTCATACTACGTAGTCTAAAACATTATCAGTGTTATTTCTTCTCACAAAACTCAAAAAAACTGACAGGAAAAAAGTCACTTTGGAAATCCTTAGTATATCACTAAAACTAGAATTATTGGAATAATTTAGGCTACATAAAAATTTGTCAGCTTCCATAGAAAATCTCAGAGTACCATCCTGATGACATGCTTGAAGAATTGACTTGGTTTTAGCAGCTAAATATATCTTAGGTTATTTCTGTTTTTAATATTACTAAAAATACAAAATACTATAATTATGTGACTGCTAATCACATCATTAGACAGAACATGTTTAGTTTCCAGATGTTCCCTGTTACGAGACGGCATGAGATCTCTCTGCATCCATTTGCTAGAGTTTTTTAAAGTTCCCTTTAAACTAATCAGAGATCAGTCTCCCTGAGCATTTTCTTTGTGTCAAAAAATATCTCTAACTTAGCTTCACATGATAATGTCCTTATGAATAAATTATACCTATTTTCAACTGCAGAGATACTGAAGAGCCCCAGAGGGGCCTGGTTTTGCAAAACAGTTATTAGGGTTTGAACAGGCACCCCCAGTCTAGCCCCTCCAGTGGGATTAACCAAGGTGCAAACAAAATGCTCATCCATTTCTGGTTCTGTGTCTAATATGGCAGATATGTGCAGGGCCTGAAAACCAAATCAAAAGATAAAGTTATTAGAATATAGCATTCCGCAGTACAAACACAGAGAAATCTGCTAAGCATTTTTGACAATAAGTATGTTCTGGAAAATGTTATCTCTTTTTTAAGAGGGATTCCCATAACATAAAAGTTACAACGACTTTAACTCACTACTTTCAGAATTTTTATTACTGTGATATGTTTTACTGAAATGTCTAAAAAAGAAATAATTATGGCATTCAAAACTAATACTAAGACAAAAAATATATTACTTAATTTTCATTTATTCTGCTCTGGCTACGTTAATTAGCTTCATGAGTTTTGTTCAAGTCTAGGCTTCACAGTTAAAAAGCTGGCATAAAATCCCAAGGAATCTATAAGTAAACTACTCAAAGTGATAGAAGAGTTCAGCAAAATCTCAGGATACAAGATAAACAAAAGTAAATCAGTAGGAATCCTTTATACCAACAACGAGACTGTTGAGGAAGAAATTATCAAATCAATACCATTTACTATAGCCTCTAAGAAGATAAAGTACCTAGGAATTAATCTAACCAGAGACATAACAGACCTTTACAAAGAGAACTACAAGCCCTTACTACAAGAAACTAAGAGAGTCTTAGATAAATGGAAAAACCTACCCTGCTCATGGATAGGAAGACTTAACATTGTGAAAATGTATATTTTACCCAAAACAATCTATTTATACAATGCAATCCCAATACAAGTTCCAGCAACATTTTTTAATAAGATGGAGAAACAAATCACCAATTTTGCTTGGAAAGGGAAGAAGCCCCGGTTAAGCAAGGTACTACTAAAGAAGAAGAACACACTGGGAGGTCTTTCATTACCCGACTTTCGAACATGTTACACTGCCACAGTGGTCAAAACAGCCTGGTACTGGTATAAGAACAGACAGATCAATCAGTGGAACAGAACTGAGATCCCAGAGATGACTCCATCTGCCTACGAACAACTGATATTCGACAAAGGCCCTAAGACATTAAACTGGGGTAAAAACAGTATTTTCAACAAATGGTGCTGGCAAAATTGGATATCCATCTGCAAGAAACTGAAACAAGATCGATATCTTATACCTTATACAAAAACCAACTCCAACTGGATAAAAGACCTAAATATCAAACCTAAAACGAAAAAGCTCATCCAAGAAAAGGTAGGAACAACAATGGAAGTTTTAATACACAATGTGGACAGACTCCAAAATCTGTCAAACAAACCACAATCATCAGAAGAGAAAACAGATAAACGGGAACTATTAAGAATCAAACAGTTTTGCTCATCCGAAGACTTTATTAATCGAATTAAAAGAACACCTACAGAACGGGAAAAAATATTTGGCAACTCTATGTCAGACCGACGCCTGATCTCCATAATCGATAAGATACTACAAAATATCAATAAGAAGGAGACAAACCATCCAATTAAGCGATGGGCAAAGGAGATGGACAGACATTTCACTAAAAAAGAGATCCAGGCAGCCAAAAAACACATGCAGACATGTTTGTGATCTTTAGTCATTAAAGAAATTCAAATCAAGACGACAATGAGATACCATCTCACCCCAACAAGGTTGGCCATGATCCAGAAATCACAAAACAACAAATGCTGCAGAGGCTGTGGAGAAAGTGGAAACCTCCTACACTGTTGGTGGGGTTGCAAAATGGTCCAGCCTCTTTGGAAGGCAATCTGGCGCTTCCTTAAAAAAATGGATATCGATAAATCATTTGACCCAGTAATTCAACTACTTGGAATATATCCTACAGAATCAAGGCCTTTCACACCAACGGACACATGCACCAGAATGTTTATTGCAGCACAGTCCATGATAGCAAAAAGATGGAATCAACCCAGATGCCCAACAACAAAAGAATGGACAGGTAAACTATGGTATATATACTCAATGGAGCACTACACAATGATAAAGAACAACGATGACTCCAGGAAACATCTCATGACCTGGTTTCAACTGGAAGACATTATGTTGAGTGAAAGCAGTCAGCGACAAAAGGACAAATATTGTATGAGACCTCTATGATAAGATCTCAAAAACAGACTTGTGTATAGAAGAAAAGACTCTTTGACAGCTACAAGGGAGGAGGGGAGGGAGGAAGGGAGGAGGGTTTAGATTAGATAGTTGCTAGGTATCTGGTTAGGTGAAATCGTTGACAGCACACATTAGAAACAAGAACAATATTAAGTGGACTTAAACATAACATGAGTATTTCTTCCATCTTAACCCAATATTGCAAGGATACAGTAGCTGGGGCGGGGGGCGGATGACCATGCTCTTAGGTGAAAGCGAGGCCAATTGGCACAACTAGCGTTTTGCTAAGAGGGCTCTCTGCACCCCATGTTGGTGAGAGGTGTCTGGGGTCTTAAAAGCTGCCAAACTGCCATATGAGGGCACAGCAAATGGTCCCGACTCAGCAGGAACGGATGCTCACCGAGGACCAAAACGACACGGGGGAAAGCCAACCCAGAAGATACAGAGACCCACATGAGTGGGTGCCTACATCGACTTGGGACTGGAAGAACTGGATGGTGCCCGGCCACCACCAGTGATAGCCACGATGTAGCTCACTAAGTTGAGTCTCACTGGCAACACAAGGATAAAATGGGGTGCACCCTGAGATCCCCACTAAAAGACCTCAATTGATGGTCCTGTGGTTTTGGGGTTCCCCTCGGAGCATGGCCCCTCGCCCTGATGCTGCCCTTGACCATAAATCATAACAAAGGTCCACGCTTCGGACAGGAATGGCTTGGACTTGGCGATGCAGAGTGACCATATATTGGATGCACTTTATGGTTCTATACATCTATAGGATGTCATCCTGCTGACCTTTAGCTGGAGGGAGGAGAGTGGGTGAAGAGGAGGGAAAAAGGAGACTGTTGGGAGAACGAGACATGTATGGAGCAGAGAGGAATAGTGTGCTGTCACCGGGGCAGGGAGAGCAGTGGAAGCTGCATATAGGTAGGTATGTAAATTTATAAGGGAATGCACATTTTCACTCAGTTATATTAAATAAAAAATTTAAAAAAAAAAAAGCTGGCATAGACAGGGTGACCCCAAAAGTTCATAAAAGGAGAACAGATGAACAAATAGTGACCTAGTCAATGAAGTGCTGACCAATGTCAAGTCAATTCTGATTCATAACGAGCTTGCCGCTCACAGCTGAACTTCCCTGCAGGCTTTCCAAGACTGTAAACTTTACAGAAGCTGACTGTTGCATCTTTTTCCCACAAAGCAGGTGGTGGGTACAAACCAATACCCTTTAGTTAGAAGCCTTCAAACACTTGGTGCACCTTCAGCCAGTTAGTGCACTTCAACCACTGCACTGCTATGGCCCCTCAGCAAAATGCTACTCAGCAATAAAAAAGAACTTCTGATATATGCAACCACGTAGATCTCAAAAAATGTTATAAGAAGCCAGACACCAAAAAGAGAACACATAATATATGAGTCTAAGCATATGAAGTTAAAGAACCAGAAAAATGAGTCTTTAATCATAGAAATCAGGAAACAGTTCACTCCAGGAAGGACCAGGGCATTACTAACGGGAAAGGAGCAAGAGGAAATCTTCTTGTATGATGGTAATGTTCAGTCTCTTAACCCATGTTAGTTACGTGAATATATACACACACATACATATACATACACACACATACATATATACATACACACACATATATATACATACACACACCAGTCACTGTGTCAATTCCAACCCACAGTTACCCTACACACACACAGACAGCCCACACTGCCACTGTGTCAATTCTAACTCACAGTTACCCTACACAACAGAGCAACACAGCTCCATAGATTTCCAAGGAGTAACTGGTGGATTTGAACTGCTAACTTTTGGTTAGCAGTCAAGCTCTTAACCGCTGCACCACCAGAGCTTTCTCTCTCTCTGTTATTGAGCCATACACTTAAGATATATGCATTTTAACATTTACATAATGTTAAATGAGAAGCTGAGTGAGTTAGAAGATTTATTTCATCTAACTGCTTTCACATCCAATTTGCCCAATAAACAGGGAAGCCTTTAAACCAACTGTAAAAAGAAAATGTTATGATGTAACAAATAAAAAAACCCATAAAATACTTCAAATTTGAACTTTTAAATATCTTTATCAAGATTTAAGTGTAATCACCCTAGAACACATCAACTAACGGTTGTAAAATATCAAGATGAAACACTGATATGCAAATGAGAACACTCAAAAAGGTATTTAAGTTTACACAGACTAATTGTTCCTCAATACTGGTTGAAGTCCCCTAGATGTCAGCACTCTCCCCACCTCCACTCTGGGTTACTCGTGTCCATTCCTCCAGTTTTCCTGTCCCTGTCTGGTTTTTCGTCTTTGCTTTTCAACAAATGCTGCCCTTTTGGTTTCATGTAGTTGATTATTCTAAGAAAGACTTTCATCACAGGTTCTGCTGCTTATTTTATAAGCTGTCTATCATTTGGCTGAAAGGTGATCTCTGGGAGTGCTTTAAATTTCTTCAAGTTAGAAAGGTGAATAAGAGCCATGATCTCCGGGATTCCTCTAACATCTATCAGACAAGTCAGCCTTATGTTTTTTTATGAATTTGGTTTTTTTCTACAATTTCCCCTGCTCTGTCCAGGACTCTCTTTCATAATCCTGGTTGGAGCAGTCTCTGTGTCTTTCAATCAAATTTGTAAGTCAGAAAAGGTGCTTAAGGTCCTTATTTATCCTAGCTCTCGTGCAAGTGGAAACATCGGTAGGTAATGGTTAACTGCTATGACTGCTAACCAAAGGTCAGCAGTTCAGCTCCACCAGGTGCTCCTTGGAAAGTCTACAGGGCAGTTCTACTCTATCCCATAGGGTCGCCATGAGTTGGAATCAACTCAAAGGCACTGGGTTTAGTGCAAGAAGGAGACCCTGGTGATGCAGTGGTTAAGTCTTACAGCTGCTCACCAAAAGGTTGGCAGTTTGAATCCACTTTGGAAACTCTATTGGGCAGTTCTACTCTGTCCTATAGGGTCACTGTGAGTTGGAGTTGACTCAATGTCAACCAGTTTTTTAATGTAAGAAAGGGCTGGAAGCCTTTTTAGTGATTTAAAAGCTGCATGTGCAGCAAGTGAAGGTGGTTATGATGAAGAAATTGTTTAAAGTAGGGATTAGTTCAATCATTTCAAAGTGAGGGCAAATTTACATAACATTAAAGGGCAAGTACTAGTTGAAGGCAGTAAAACATTCGTAACTCCAGGACTTACTGTGTAATCCCAAATCCCCTTTTTTTTCTCTAATAAGCCATCCTATTTACATAGAAGACAGCAATACCGACTCAGTGGTATAATTCTTTTCATTTCATGCAAGAGATGCAAGTTCAATTCCCAAGCAATGCAGCCCAAGTACAGTCAACACTTGTCACAGGAGGCTTGCATGTTGTTATGAGGCTGTACAGGTTTCAGTGACGATTCCAGACTAAGACAGACTTGAAGAAAAGTAGGTAAACCTACTTCCTAAAAATCAGGCAATGATTACAGTGGTTGGATTCTGCTGTGTGAGATGTCTCCGTGAGCTGGAGGCATAACTTGATGGCAGCTAAAACAACATTCACATAGGCTATTTGCTTCTCAGATGAGCAGGTTCAAGTTAGCAGCTATATTTTATTCAAATGAAAATGTGCCAAAAGTAAGGACTGGCTAGCCTGTGAAGTTTGTAATGATTGACTTGGACTTTTGTTTAATTTATGGTTTCTAGACAATACAAAGAAAAGCCCCAGTGATACAGTGGTTAAGAGCTTGACTGCTAGCGAAACGGTGGGCAGTCTGAGTCCACCACGCCTCTTTGGAAACCCCATGGGGCAGTTCTACTCTGTCTTACAGGGCTGCTATGAGTTGGAATCGACTTGATAGCAGGATTTGTTTTTCCTAATATACCATTTAAATATGTTTAAAACTTTAAATACCAGGGCTTACTTGACTGTTTACACATTCTGTTACCCTATTATCTAACCAAATTTATCCAACTTCACTCTATACAGATGTCACTGTATCATCTGTCCCATCATAATCTAATTGTGTCTGAATCTATCACCTAGCTTGGAATTTTGTGGGGTTGCTTTTTACCCCTATCTTTAAGACTTAACGTGTTCCTCTAAAAGAAAATTATTACGTAAATATTGAAGATTGTCTTCCCTTCTCATTGAAGGTTCACACTGTACCTTGAATCGAACACCTTCTTCCAAAACAATGTAGCCCCTCGAAGGAGTCAGATCTTTAGACTCGACTGAAGAATTCACCTCTGTCACAATGAACTGAACTGTCACAGTTCCAAAAAGTCCTTGTGTGGGTTCCCGAACAACCAGTAACACTGCAACACTCTCTTGTACATAGAGAGCCGTTGGTTCTCTTAGGAAAAAGTGCTCACTGTTGTTAAATGATAGAACTCCAGGTCCATCATCATTAGCAAGGACAGTAATTAAGGCTGTCAAAACAAAAATATTGAAACAATAAATCAAAACAGAATGAGTTACAAGCACTGGAGTAGCACGGATGGTTAAATGGAAACTAGGTCAACTCTTGGCTATATAACTTTAGAAATAAAGAAATTTTAAAAAGAATTTAATGAACTTCCATTTTTCACTCTTAATATAAAAATATTCACCAATCTTGGAATAAACAGAAGCTTCCTCAGTCTGACAAAATGGTATATATCAGAAAACTACAGCAAATATCAAATTTAACATTGAAATATTGGACGCCTGCTCACTGAAATAAAATAATGCCGCCTGTCATCACTCTGCTATTAAACATTGTCCTACAGACATCACCCAGGTAACAGATACAAAAATAATAGTAGGAGTCAGAACTAGACCTGTCATTATTTTTTAGATGACATGATTCTCTACTTTGAAAATCCATGAGAAAAACAGTACTGGTACTATATGAGTCAAAAATGTAGTCTGGGAAACTTAAAAAAAAAAAAACAAACAAGAGGCTTCTATTTATTACTACCAATAATAATAATAATAATAATAATAATACAATTTGCTTCACTGGAAACCCCAGAGGCATAGTGGATAAGCGTTGCACTGGCCGACCAAAAGGTTAGCAGTTTGACTCCAAGAAGTGCTCCTTGGAAACTCAACATGGCAGTTCTACTCTGTTCTCTTCTAATTGCTTAACTAATTGTCAAGGATTTCATTTTACTTGTATCGACAAGCACATACATGGAAGCAGCAGTCGAACAATAAAAAGACACAGTGCTCTGGGCAAATTGCAAAAGATCTCTTTAGTGTTAAAAAGCCAAGGTGTCACTTTGAAGATGAAGGTGTGCCTGACCCAAGCCATGGCTATTTTCAATTACTCTGACAGCACTTGGCTTGGCTCCTGCATACAAAAGCTGAACAATGACTAAGAAGACTGAAGAAAAACTGATGCCTTTTAATCACAGTGTGGGTAAAGAATACTGAATATCACAGGGGCTGCCAACAGAATGAACACATCTGTTTTGAGGGAGGTACAGCAAGAATGCTCATCAGAGGCAAGCATGGCGAGACTCATGCTCATGTAATTTGTACACATTATCAGGAGGGAGAAGACTCCAGAGGAAGACTTCACACTTGGGTAGCAAGTCAGCAAGAAAGAGGAAGACCCTCAACAAGAGGAATTCACACGGTGGTACAACGATGGGCTCTAAGAGAGCAATGATTGTGAGGACAGCAGAGAACTGTGCAATGTTTCCCTCTGTTGCACGTGGCACTGCAGTGATTGCAACAGACCTGACAGCATCTAGCCACAACAACAACTGCTTAACCTGTGTTAACTTGTTTTAATTCTCACCCCAAACCTATGAGGTCTACTATTCCATTTTACAGAGGAATCGAATGAAGCCAGGTATTCAATATGCTAAAGCTCACAGGCTAGAAAGTGGCAGAAATGGTACACAAAGCCAGGAAGTCTGCTTCAGCACATACATTCTTAAAGACTATCAAATTATGATGATGCAATTAATAGGTCGGCTGTTAACAAAAAGGTCGGCAGTTCAGTCTGGGGTCTTAAAGCTGCCAAGCTGCCATCTGAGGTGCACCAAATGGCCCCAAATGAGCAGGAACCAATGTTCCCCAAATACCAAAACAACATGGGGGAAAGAGAATTCAGAAGACAGAGAGACCCATGTGAGTGGATGAATAGTCGTCATCTGACCAGAAGAATCAGATGGTGCCTGGCCACCACCAGCGATAGCCATGATGGGTCTCACAAAGTTGAGTCTCACTAGTAACACAAGAATAAAAAGGGGTGTACTCTGAGATCTCCACTAAAAGACTGCAGTTGATGGTCTAGGGGCCTTGGGGTATCCCTGGGATGATGGCCCCTGGCCCTCATGCTGCCCCTCTCCATAAATCATAATGGAGCTCAACTCTTCAGACAGCAATGGATTGGACTTGGTGACACAGAACGACCATAGCATGTGTGCACTTTATTGTTCTAGGCATCTATAGGATGTCATCTTGCTGACCTCTTACTGGAGGCAGGGGAGAGAGTGGAGAGGATGAGAGACTGTTAGGAGGATATGACATGTATAGAACAGAGAGGAAGAATGTGCTGTCACTGGGCAGGGAGAGCAGTGGGAGCTACACATAGGCGGGCATGCAAGTTTATATGACAATTTATATTTTCACTCAATCATAATAATAAAAAAAAAAAGGTTGGCAGTTCAAATCTACCAGCTGCTCCTTAGACAGTATGGGGACAGTTCTCTTTTGTCATATGTGGTTGCTACGAGTTGGAATTGATTTGATAGCATGCAACAACAACAATACATCATTTATAACTAATGTAAAAATGTAACAGAAAAGGGGCTTCGTTCACAACAGGAAGAGTATCTAGGAATCAGTTTAAAGTATGTAAGACCAAGTGCAAAAGAATAAACTGTAATGCGTGACTGTTATGGATTGAACTGTGTCCCACCAAAAACATGTGTAGCCATTTGCCTGGGCCATGATTCCCTGTATTCTATGACTGTCCTCCAGTTTGTGATTTTGCTGTGCTGTACGTTAAAGGATTAGGTTGGGACTGTAAATCCCTTTATAAGATCACCTCCCTGCTCTACTGTAAAGGGAGTTTCCCCAGAGTATGATTTGCCCCACCCTTAATCCTACCATCCTAGAACAGATAAAAGGAAAGGGAAGCAGGCAGAGAATTGAAACCCTCACACCATCAAGAAGGCAGCACCAGGAGAACAGCGCATCCCTCAAACCTGAGGTTCCTGTGCCAAGATGCTCCCTGGACAAAGACTGATGCAATATCGGACTTCCCTGAAGAGTCAACATGGGGGAAAGTCTTCGCCTGGAGTGGGCATCCTGAATTTGGACTTGCAGCCTACCAGTCTGTGTAAGAATAAACCTTCCTTTGTTAAAGCCATCCACTCTGTGGTATTTCTGTTAGAGCAGCACTAGCTGACTAAAACAATGATCATGTGAGATACTGTCAGTGTTTTACCCAGGTCCCTTCTGTCTTACCTTCAATCACCTGCAGCAGTGATTCAAGAGTAGGCAGTTGTGCCCAACAGCCTGTCAAATCTTTGTGGTTGAACACAGCATAGGACTACTCAGGAGTCAGGACATAAGTTCTGGAGACTCATCTTACAGAAGGGACCTTCAAGCAATGATGAATGGGAGGCAGGATACCAGCAGGACTGAGGCTCAGCTGACCACAGCAGTACTCGCTCATTTAACACATTTCCACTGCTTTCCTTTCTTCCCTCTCTCACTTCCTCAACCTTTTCACCATGAATCAGTCACCTCCCAAGTAAACATTTTATCCAAATCCTGGTCTCAGGGACTGAGGGAATTCAAACTAAGGCAACGGCGCAAAAATTATCTAAGTAAATAGAGAGGTATATCATATTTCTAAATGAAAATGCTCAGTATCATAATGATGTCAAGTTTCTCCAAATTAATCTAAAATTTAAATTCAACACTGTTATGGTTGAACTCTATCCCCCAAAAGATAGCTTGAAACTCTAACTCCCGTAGATGTAAACATAACTCTGTTTGGGAAGAGAGCTCTGAAGGTGAACAGGAGGTCACACAGGAGCAGGGCAGATTTTTGGGGAGTCTTGACTCTTCTAGAGGAGGAGAAGATACATGTAAGCAAAAGTACTAACCAGTCCTTGGGTTACCCAAAATCCTTTCACGTTTTTTTCTAAAATTCTGATGTTTTAGCATAAAAGCATTAACTTCAGAATAATTTTTTTCCTGAGGCTGAGGCCTTTGTTTCAAATCTGTCTGAGATTAAGTCACTTTCTTCTAAAGCATAGTGGGGTGTATGGGAAGGTTGGTGGTATGGACACCGTATGTTGGTTAAGAATCTTCTATATCACAACATAGTTCATGAAGTTTATGTTCCACATCCTAGTTTGGTAAATAATATCTGGGGTCTCATAGGCTTGTAAGCAACCATTTAAGATACAACTGTCTACTTGTCTCTACTCTTCTAGAACAAGAGAAAAGAAAGAAACAATAGACTCCAAGAAGAAACTAGTGTACAGGACTACACAAACTATACAGCTCATCTATTTTGAAACCAAAAAACAGATGGTGTTCAGCTACCATTACCAATTATTCTAACCATCAACATAACAGACTGTCCCAGACAGAATGAGAGAAAAGGGTAGAACAAAACTGACAGTATTTTTAAAAAAAAAAAAAAAAGGCCAGACTTACTGGACTGGTAGGGACCAGAGGAACCCCAAATTATCACCAAGCTACTCTTTCAACTTGGAACGGAAATCATTCTTGGAAGTCATCTTCCAACTAAATAACGGATTGCCTGATAAAATAAGCAATACCTTGCTGTGTAGATTTTCACCAAAAACACAAAATATTTAAGTGAAGAAATATAATCTTGTATGTACATACAACAGAAAACCTAATTCAAACTGACTTGAACAAAGATAACTTATTGACTGACTTAATCAAAGAAAAGAATCCCAAATAATGCTCAGTCACTGGAAAAACATGAGTTGAAAAGTCGGCCAACATTTAACGCTCTGTGTTCACCTGGCACATTTATCATCAAAGGGAACTGAATTAAGTGACATTTTATAGTTCCTTTTAAAGCTAAAGTTCTGTGTGTCCCTGACATTTCCTCCTTTCTTGTTTTTTTTTTTTTTTCTTTAATCTTCTCTACACAGAGAAAAATGTGGCAGTCTGTTTTCTGTAAAGATTTACAGCTCTGGAAATCCTGTGGGGCAGTTCTATTCTGTCATATACAGTGGCTATTAAGTTGGAATCAACTTCATGGCAGTGGATTTGGTTAGCAGTACCTTAAGCAGTTAGCTGGGACATGACAAACAGGGTAACTTCTACTAACAAGGCCAAACTGTTCAACCAAAGAATTATGGCTCCTTGTAGTCTATCTGATATAGTAATACCCTTCATCTCTATGCCAAAGCACTACAGCAGTTATACAACACTAAAACAGTTACCTTGTCCCTGCTTCTGCTGCTAAGCAGAAAATCAGAAGCAGAGCTGAAATTCCAAAGGAAAGACAGCTACAAATTAAGCACAAACTACAATCATTGTTCTCTTCAGTACCAACCTACTTTTTTGTTTCATCTGAACACGTGCACACAGGCTACAAGTATTGTTATAATGACAGGACTTTCGAAATGCTTATTTTTCATTCTAAGCATTGAAAATCATTAAGACTTCTAATCCCTTTACATTTGCCAATATGTTAAGAAAAAACATCATCAAGGAGAAGGATTTACATAAAAGAAGTTCTCAATTACCTATTGTATTTATCCCCAGCTCTAGTCCAGGAGAAGGATTTGTTAAAATCAGCTGAAATTGTTCATCTCCTTCTGGAATATCATCATCAAGAATAATGATGTCAACATTCTTATACCTTTCTCCATCAGCAAAATGAAGAATCTGGTCAAAAGGCAAACACAGACAATATTACCTATTCACTATTTCTCGAAGTCTTATAGAACGTTTGGAAACAAAACAACATAGTTATGAGTACAGAGAGAAAGCTTCTTAAACAATTTCATTTTTCCTTTTTTGGTGTAAACTTTTTTAATACTGATAACATCTGATAAAACAAAAGTAATAGGGGAAGAGAGGAAAGCATGGATTTGGTTAACGAACAAAAGGCATGAAGAGACAAAGTGCAGTGTATCTTATCAAATGTGTTTTAGTAAACTGAAACCAAGAAACACAAGGAAATATTTCTAAGCAGCTTAAACACACTTCAGCAGCAACTTCAGCTAATTAAATAAACTTTTCAACACAGTAACAAGTTTCTCCCAGTATCAAATATTACAATACAACAGTAAAGGAGCACAGAATAAATAAACTCTTCAACACAATAACGAGCTTCTTCCAGTATCAAATATTATAATAAAATGGTAAAGGAGCACAGAATATTTTTTAGAGTAGTACCAAAATTCTAAATACACCTTTAAATAAAAGAGCAAAAAGTCATCCTATCATTTGAAAGTCTTCTATGCTAAAGTACAGAGATGCTAAGATACATAAAATACATAATTTTTACGGTTTTAAGATTAACTTTCGCAGGACTTAAACCACGGATTCAGAAGGAATAATGATTACAAAAATCATTTTTAAACATGATCTGTAATTGATCTTGAGACCTACCACTGAGGTGAAGCTATAATCCAGCCCGAGATGTGCTTCTAGATTCTGTGCATACACAAACAAGGAAACGTGGCCAAGAGCCCCTCTGCTCCTCTCAACTACCAGTGTTAAACTTCCCTGGGTTTCATTTACTTCAAACCTATAATAAAATAAAGATAAGATATTCTTTTTTCTTCCCTATAAGGTTATTTCATAGATGGTAAAGAATCTGAAACCCAGAAAAATACTCTAAAGCAATTTTAGGATTACCTGCTGTGTTGCCATTGAATTATGCCTTGGACACCATCATTGGCATCAATAACAATCTGTGCAGTCAGTCCCTCTGAATCTGAAAGACATTGAAATACCATTTAAAAATAAATGACAATAACAACATCAACAGATGTCAAATATGAACACAGTCTGTTCAAGAGTATATAATTGCTAACATTGGTATTGCTGATATCCTCAAAAGAGGTTCTAAAAATATAAAGATAAAATGTCTATACCCTCTGAATAACAAAACTTTGCTGACAAGAGGCACTGATTGATAGGATATTAATCAACTAAGAGCAGTATAAGAAGAAATAAACAATTGAGGATATGGGATTTTTTTCTATTAGAACAATTTTTTTTTAATGTTTGTTGCCACTAATCTACATTATCGACATTTCAGAAGGGAAGGAAAATCGAGCATTCAAAAGACATAGAAAGAGTAAGAAACCAGAAAAGAAAGTTAAGGCGTGCTCTGGAGAAAAACACAGGTATGAAGAAGAAAGACAGTGAAATAAACAGGAGTTGAGACAGGTGGGCTGAGGAGGAAAAGGTATGGTGGGATAAAGACAGACTCAGGCAGACAGAAATTTCTCGGGCTGAGGTGGCTCAAAATTGCTTATTTTGTGTTCTGTTCATCAAGTTTAATGTTACCAATACTCAGTTTTGAAATAGTCACTAACCCTACCATTGCTTTTTTAAAAAACTTCAACTGTCCTTTCCTTTTTAAATTTCAGAGGCTCTGCCTTCGTCTAGACTCGTCATGAAAGTGCCTGAGTGCGGCAAGGGTAGGGGGAGTGTAATTCTCTCTGGAGAGCAGAGAGCAGCACTGTAGAGAAAAGAAGATGAAATCTGGATTCAGGTCATCAGGTCAGAGGCTACAAAGAACAGATTCTAACGTCAGGCTGTACCAGCTGAATCCCAGATTTACCACGTACTAGCTAGATGGCTTTGGGCATGTTACTTCGCCTCTGCTAGCCTCAGTTCTGTCATCTATAAAATCAGAGTATGTAAGTAATGACAATTTCAATGTACAAAGTATTTGTAGAAAGAACATTCAACAAATTCCAAGTATTCTAACTACATCTAAAGTGAGTACAGGAAAAAAAGTGTTTTGTTAGTTTCCTTAGAAGTAACAATGTTTATCTCTTGTAATAATTATTTAGTGTAAGCATCCTAGGGGTTGGAAATACGTCTTTCTTTTGCAAAAAAGTGGAACAACTGAAACAATGTATCAGAAACTGACAATGGCCTTGCTATATTTTTAAAGTTGTCATTGATCCTAAGGAGTGGAATGAAGAAGCTCTGTTCTTCAGGGCACTGCTCTTCACTAAGTTTCTCCACCCCTAACCAAGCTTTATTTCCTCTCTGGCCTACACATCTCCTGAACAATAAATAAGAAACCAGCCACCCTCAGTGGTACTCAGCTCAGCCCTTCACTGGGCCATCACATCTAAAACCTTCAGACAAAATTTTCCAACAGTAAATTCACAAACTACACATAGGAATCGGTATTTCAAAAACAAGAATACACCTTTTTAAGGAAATCTGCATGAATTTGTACCAAGGTTCAAATTTTACCTTTAAGTCTGTAATGAATTAACTGAGTCTTTTCTAAAAGCATGAAAAGAAAAAAGATAAAAGGTCAAAAAAGCAGCAGAGAATACAACAAGAAAACAAAAGCCTTTATTAACTTAAAATACAACCACCTGATAGAGAGAGCTAATGACAACAGCTAAATAAAATTTAAAGGAAAATGAAAGGGAAATGCCTTCAGTGGACTTAGTGATGTAAAGAATGAATTCCATTTGACATTACAAATTTGATTACAAAGTAGCTATAAAATCACATACTAACACTTAAACGTCTTTACACTGTCCAATAGACAAAATTAAAATACATGACAGTCTCTAACTTAAAGATAAATCCATAAGACTACAACATTTTTTGCACACAGCTGAGATTAACAAACACTCTAATGATTACCACTGATTAAAAAATAAAGCAAGTTTACTTCATTTGAAGCTAATGAATAAAAAGAAATAGAAACACAAAACAAAAATCATACCCAGTCTGGGAGGAAATGAAGTTAAAGGAGCCATGATGAGTTCAACACACGTTAAATTCACGAGGAAATATTCTGCTAGCTCTGGTATATCATCCTGCAAAAAAAATACATCCATTAAAATACAAACAATTAGGCTCTCAAAAAGTAATAATTTCTTTCAAAAGCTGTTTTTAAATTATCTTAAAAGGTATAAGCCAAAGCCAAGTGCCGTTGACAATGTATAAATATGTAAAACTACAGTAGAAAACATTTAAATTAGTTTTAAAAATAATGACACAAATATTAAACTGCCTACCTGTGTAGTAAACAATTAGGTTGAACTATATGAAATTGCTAATCTATAATTTTTTTTACATAAATACATAGTATATTCAAAATAAAACATGAGCAAGATTTAAAGTCAATTTACCTTAAATATTAAATGTTTAGAATGAGGAATAGAATAATATCATGAAAAAAAGTACAGCCTTTTGGTATGGATCGAACTGTGTCCCTCAAACAGATGTGCTGAAATTCTAATCTCTGTACCTATAAATACAACTATGTTTGGAAACAGAGTGTTTCCCTTTTATGTGTTAATACTATCATACCAGGGTAGGGTGGGTCCCCAGTGGAATCACTTTTGACTTACATAAAGAACAGAAAAGACACAGAGATGCACACAGTAGAAAGATACTTTATAAACAGAGGCATAAACAGCAGGAGTAAAAGAATTGTCGCAGCTGCTAGAAGGTGAAAGAAACACAAAGGGACCTCCCCTAGACCCAGACCCTGACTTAGAAATTCAAGCCTCTTAAATTGTGAGAAAACACATTTCTTTTCATTGTTGTTGTTGTTGTTGTTGTTGTTAGGTGTCCTGGAGTCCAGCTTCAACTCACAGCAACCCTGTGTACAACAGAACAAGAAACTACCTGGTCCTGCGCCACGCTCACAATCCCGGTCAGATCTGAGCCCACTGTTGCAGTTGCTGCGTCAGTCCATCTCAGCCAAGTCCTCCTCTTTTTCCTGACCCTCTACTTTACCAAGCATGTTGTCCTTTCCCAGGGACTTGTCTGCCCTGATAACATGTCTAAAAGTACATGAGAAGTCATACTCTCCTCACTTTCAAGGAGCATCCTGGCTGTATTTCTTCCAAGACAGATTTGTTCACTGCTCTTCTTGGCAGTCCATGGCATACTCAATATTGTTTGCAAACACCGTAATTCAAAAGCATCAGTTCCCTCTCAGTATTCCCTATTAACTGTCCAGCTTTCACATGCAAATGAGGAGAATGAAAATATTACAGCTTGGGTCAGGTGCTCCTTGTTCTTAAACTGTCATCATTGCTGAAGCACTTTAAAGGGATCTTCAGCAGCAGGTCTGCCAATACAACACACTGATTTCTTGACTGCTGTTTGCACTGGCATTAATTGTCGGTCCAAGTGAAATGGAATGCCTGATAACATCAGTCTTTTATCACAATGCTGTTTACTTGTGTAATTGTGAGCATATCTGTTTTCTTCACAGTGAGGTGGAACCCATATTGAAGGCTGTGATCTCTGATCTTCATCAGGAAGTGCTTCAAGTTCTCTTCACTTTCACCAAGCAAGTTTTTGTCATCTGCATATCACAGGTTGACAAATACTCCACCAATCCTGACACCATATTCTTCTTCACATATTCCAACTTCCTGAATTATCTCTTCGGCATACAGGCTGAATACGTATGATGAAAGGATACAACCCTGACACAAAATCTTCTTGATTTTAAACCTTGCTTCTTTGTCTGTGTACAGGGTCTGCACATAAACACAAATAAAGGTCCTGGAATTCCCATTCTTCACAGAGTTATCCAAAATTTGTTAGGATTCACATAGATGAAGGCCTTTCTGTGGTGAATACAACACAAGTAAACATTTATCTGCGATTTTCTGCTTTCTTCATCTAATATTAGTAATGCTCTTCCTCATTCTGCACCCTCTTCTCCATTCAGTTTGCATTTCTGGCAGTTCTTTGTCGACATACTGCTACAAGGGCTTTTGAATGATCTTCAGCAAAACTGTACTTGCATGTGATATTAACGGTATTGTTCAATAATTTCCACATTCCGTTGGATCACCTTTCTTTGCAGTAGGCACAAATATAGATCTCCTACAGTCATGTGGCCAGGTAGCAGTCTTCCAAATTTCTTGGCGTAGATAAGTGAGCATCTCCAGGCCTGTATCCATTTGTTGCAACAGTCAGTCGGTATTCTCTTAATTCCTGGAGCCTTGCTTTTCACCAGTGCCTTAAAGTGCATCTTGGGTATCTTTCTTCAATACCATCAGTTCTGCACCATACACTGTCCCTGGAAATGGCTGAATGCTTACCAACTCTTTTTGGTGAAGTGACTCTGTATTCCTTCCATCTGCCTTTGACGTTTCTGCAACAGTCAGTATTTTGCCCATAGAATTCTTCAAAATTGCAACTTGAGACTTGATCTTTTTCTGCAGTTTTTTTCAGCTTGAGAAATGCCTAGTATGTTCTTCCCTTTCAGTATTCTAACTCCAGGTCTTTGCACAGTTCATTACAAAATTTTACTTTGTCTTCTCAAGCTGCCCTTCAAAACCTTCCGGTCAGCTTGTTTAATCTATCACTTCTTGCATTCACTGTAGCTCTTCCACCTTCAAGCGCAAGTTTCAGAGTCCCTTCCAACTCCACTTTGGTTTTTTCTTTCTTTCCTGACTTCCTAATGACCTTCTGCTTTCTTCATGTATGATGTCCTTGAGGTCATTCCACTACACATCCTCCTTTGTTCACTAACGTTCAAGTCATCAAATTGATTCTTGAGATGGTCTCCAAATTCAGGTGAGTACACTCAAGGGTGTGTTTTGGCTCTCAGACTTATTTTAATTTTCTTCAGCTTCTACTTGAACTTTCATAGGAGCAAGTGATACTCTGTTCCACGGTTGGCCCCAGCCTTCTTCTGACTGACGACACTAAGCCTTCCCCTCACCTCTTACCCCAGATGTAGTTAATTTGATTTCTGTGTTTTCCATATCGTAGGGCCCATGGGTATAGCTGCTGTTTACAATGCTGAAAAAAATGTATCCACAACAAAGAAGTTACTGGTCTTGCAAAATTCTATCATGCTACCTCTGTCATTGTTCCTATCTTGAAGGCCACAGTTTCCAACTACCAACCCTTTTTCTTCATTTTCAACTTTCACATTCTAATCACCAATAATTATCAATTTATCTTGACCATGTATTTGATCATTTTGCGATTGCATAAATTGGTAAAAATTTTAATTTCCTCATCTTTGGCATTAGTGATTGGTCAATACATTTAAATAACAGTTGGATTAACTGCTCTTCTTTGTAGGCATATGAGTATTATCCTACCACTAACAGTGTTGTCCTTCAGCACAGATGTTGAAATGTTCTTTTTGATGAGGGGCACAACACCATTTCTCTTCAGTTTGTCATTCCTGGCATGGTAGGCCATATGACTGTCTGATTTGAAATGGCCAATATCAGTCCATTTCAGCTCAGTAATGTCCAGGACATCAATCTATCTATATTCCACTTCAGACCCCTTCCAGTTTTCCTAAGATTCCTACCACACATACTCCACATTCCTATTATTAATGGATGCTGACAATCATTTCTTCTCATTTTGAGTTGTGCCTTATCAACAAACAAAGATAACACTTGCCTCCATCCATATGATTAAAGTCAACTTTATTTTGAGGAGGCAGCTCTTTCTCAGTCATAATTTGCATGCCTTCCACCCAGAGGGACTCATCTTCTGGCACTGTATCACACAACATTTGACTCATAAGATTTTCACTGCCAGTTATTTCAGAAGTTGACTGCCTGGTCCCTTTCCTAATCCACCTCAATCTGGAAGCTCCACTGAGACTCACCCACCCTAGATGACCCTTGCAATATTTCAAATGCCAGTACCATTATCACAGCAAAACACAAGCCACCACAATGCGATGAATGGACAGACATGCAACCTTTATTTAAAGCTATCTAGTTAGGATGTTTTTTGTTTGTTTGCTATAGCAGCACTAGATTACTAAGACAGTACTGCAGTCAAGGAGATTTAGTGTAGAATTCTGTCACTTTAGGAGATTTTAACTTTCAAATCTCAGTTCTAGTGTCTTTACATAGTAATGATTCAAAACAGTGCCTGGGGTGCCCAGACTAGGTAAGGTACTTAAAAATGATAGCTTTTCTTGTTAGTCACTAATCCCAATACTAGCCATGAAAATAAAGCAGGTGCTTAAAACCCAAGAACTAGAAAAACCAATGTCAAAACTGATCATCCAGCCTCCAACATCTGCAGAGAAATCTAACACATACATATACTAAGAAAACACTATAGAGGAGTTCTCTGTAACAAATAGGGTTGCCTGCCATGAGTCAGAATCAACACAACAGCAATGAGTTTGGGTTTCTGATTTTATATATACAAGGCTAATATAAACACACCAACATACACTTCTCTCTTCACTTTATATTTAATAGAGACACGTTTCCATGTGGAAAAAAAATAATGAATATCATCTTTGAACTATTTTATGTAATATACAGATGAAACATTACATAATCAGTGATACCAACAGACTCTACCTCACCTCTCCTGTCTTTCCCTACTTGCAATGGCACCTTCCCCTGGGATACCCCAGGTCCAAGCTATTCCCAGTGTAGCTCATTTTCTGGATGTACAGGTCTACAACCTCTTCATCCAGCGCTACTCAGGGAGCGGAGAGGTTGCAAAGCAGGAAGGAGAAAGAGAAGCAGAACTGGATCTTCCATGTTCATAAAACTAATCCTATAGAAATCAACGTTTCTAACAAATAATCTTTTTACCTGTATTCAGTTATACTTGTGTATTATATATTTAAGAGATATCTTTCCTCAACATTTACCAATTTTTGCATTGTGAACCACATACAGAAATTATACTACCTTTTACCTTACGGCTTTAGTGTTCTCACGATACTGTATAAGATCACAGTGTCATGGTAATCAAGAGCCAGGTGAACAGTGGTTAAGTAGTGGGCTGCTAACTAAAAGGTGATGATTCAAACCCACCAAGTCACTTGTAGAGAGAAAAGACCTGGTAATCTGCTCCTAAAAAAAACTTATAGCCAAAGAACAATGATGATTTTAGGAAACATCTCATAACCTGGTTTCAATTGGAGGACAATTATGTTGAGTGAAAGTAGTCAGCAACAAAAGGACAAATATTGTCTGAGACCCCTACGATAAGAACTTAAAAACAGACTCATGCACAGAAGAAAAGACTCTTTGATGGCCACAACGGTGGGAAGGGAGGGAGAGTGAGGGGTGAATGGTCTTGGTTGGGGGAAATCTGTGACAGCACACATTAGAAAGAAGATCAATATTAACTGGACTTCAACATAACATGAGTACTCCTCCCATCTTAACCCAGTATTGAAAGGACAGAGTAGCTGGGGCAGGGGGCTAGGGACCATGCTTTCGGGGGAAATCGAGGCCAACTGGCACAAGTAGTATTTTGCTAAAAGAGCCCCCTGCACCCCACATCGGTGAGTGATGTCTGGGTTCTTAAAAGCTTCCATCTGAGGGTCCAGCAAATGGTCCCATATCAGCAGGAACAGATGATCACCAAGGACCAAAACGACATTGGAGATGGAAAACCCAGAAGACTGAGAGACCCACGTGAGTGGGTGACTACATTGACTTGTGACTGGAAGAAATGGATGATGCCTGGCCACCACTACTGATAGCCATGATGGGACTCACAAAGTTGAGTCTCACTGGCAGCACAAGAATAAAAAGGGGTGTACCCTGAGATCTCCATTAAAAGACCACAATTGATATTCCAGAGGCCTCAGGGTCCCCCTGGGAGCATGGTCCCTGGCCTTGATGCCGCCCCAGTCCATAAATCATAATAGAGGTCAACTTTTCGGATAGGTATGGATTGGACTTGATGACACAGAGTGACCATATCATGGGTGCGGTTTAAGGTTTTACGCATTTATAGAATGTCGCTCTGCTGACCTCTTACTGGAGGAAGTGGAGTAGGTGGAGAGGAGGGGATAGGAGATTGATGGGAGGATAGGATATGTATGGAGCAGAGGAAGGGTGTGCTGTCAACCGGCAGGGAGAGCAGTAGGGAGCTGCATATAGGTGGGCATGCAAATTTATATTGGAATGTACATTTTTGTTCAATTATAATTAAAAAAAAAAAAGATTTATAGCCTAGGAAACCCTATGGAGCAGTTCCACTCTGTCCTGGAGGGTCACTATAGGACTGCAAGACTCAAAATCAACTAGACAACATATGGCATGAGCAACCACAGGGATCAATAAAATTCAGTGTTACAGACTTCAGATGGCAGGCAGTTTATATAACTTACAAGTTTATAAAAGTAAACAAAACCTCTTTAAAATAGAATCCCCAAAATACACAGTAATCAAAAAATATTTTTCTAAGGCAATATTCATTCTCTTTCTCTCCACCTTTCTCAGCGCCACCTATACTATGTTCTACTCCCTCCCCATACATTGTTTTTATAAACCTCTTAGAACTGTATTTGGATAGCTGAAACACTATTTAGAAAACATCATTATATGAAAACTCATTTAAAATAGCAATTCCAGTCACCAGTAAGTTTAAAGGTAATCACATCTACACCACAGCCTCTCGTGAATTTCTCGCTATCTCTGATTTAACCAATCCTACCAACAAAGATGTCCTGGTCCAATAAATCCTTTGGAGTAATCAAAATGCTTCTTTAAAATCTCTTGGCCAGTGCTATCTAAAATAGGACTGCCCTACGGAAATTCTCTTTACCATAAAATTTTTCTCTAATAAAATACACAACAGCACCCCAGCTTATCTAAACAAGAACTAAAACCTCAGTGAGGTTTAAAGGAAAAGAAAAAATTCATAAAAAGTAAATAAATAAGCTGAGTTAAAGGTATTGGCAAGTGAATGGATCACAAATGATTTCTCCAGTGTCTATAGGTATGGTTGTTTGGTATTCAAATCTTACACTGAAAGCAATTTAAAAAAAAACAAAAACAAAAACAACCTCTATCAGACAAACGCAGTCTATATGAAATATAATGTCCAAAAATGTAAAAGTATCAGATGTCTCTTGCTAAATGTTGCTGCTGTTATATTAAACCAAAAAAAACAAACCCACAGCTGTCGAGTCAATTCCAACTCACAGCGACCCTACAGACAGTGCAGAACAGCCCCATAGAGTTTCCAAGAAGTACCTGGCAGATTTGAACTGTCGACCTTCTACTTGGCAGCCATAGCACTTACCCCCTTCACCACCGGAGTTTCCTATAACATTATTACAGATAGAATATTCCATCAGTTTCTAATTTCTCTGTGGATATTTCAAGGTTGATACAGTAACAACCTAAGGTGTTTTACCTCAAGTATAGTAATGTTGATGATTCCTGATGTTTCCCCTTCTTGTAAAATCAAAAAGCCAACTACAGGCACAAAATCCACTTCTGGCTGTGCTAGGTTTCCTTCTGTTTGATTTTCTAGACCCAGCATTCCAGGAACTGTGGTATATGTGACATTGATAATTCCTACTCGAATTAGGAGGAAAAAAGTTAGAACTACATAAACTTTTAAAGTAATATCACATTGTGCACCCTCTGACTTTCCTAAAAACACCTCAGCTAGAATATATTATTCATCCAACTTCTCACCACTTCCTACATTCATAGCATTTGCCAAGTAACAACTCAGTGATCTCCCACTGTGGACAAAGAATACTTCTGGACATTAAGCGTAGCACCATGTGACTTCTTTGGCCAATAGTACAGAGCTTTGCAGTTTTTGCTCGCTCTCTTGTACCTCTGCTGGTCCCAGAAGAATAAGAGACACATGGAAAAGAGTGATCCTCTAGCCCAGTCCAGACTATAGGAATGGACCACAGACAGACACAGACTGCTGAGATGTTATGGCTGTTAAATACAGTTGCATCTACTACTATAACAAGAGATAATTCCCTTAATCTGTATAATGATGAAGATCTGACCCCAACTAATAAATAGTCACTTTTGTCCTGTGTCTGATTAATTTCAGCAACGGCTTTCAACCTCACACACAAAATTCACACAAGCCCCTTGTCTAGAAGCCCCAGCCAGTTAGGAGGAACACAAACCTAAAGATCCAAATTCTCTGTTGATGAAAAGCTGAATGGTTGTATTAGCCTCTTCTACTAATACGAATCTTGAAGAAAGAGCAAAATTTAAAACTCCATGCGGTTCATCACTGGCTTCCACTGTGAGCACAGCGGCATATCCTTGAGCATCAAGCAAAGCCATTCCTGCTGGTGGGACCCCTAAAAGAGTCACAAAGCCGGTCAGGAAATCTGACAGGGATATGGCATTAACTTCTAAGTACTTAAAACATATATGACTTCTCTGAACAGATTACAGTAACCAGAAAGTACTTGACCTTGTTCGTTCATCTGACAGAAATCTTCAGGTTGATCAACAGAGCCAAGACGTTATTTTCCTCTTATAGGCAGCCAATCATAAGTTTCCTCACTTCACTTTCTATTATCATTATTTGCCACAATGGCATGTCTGAACCAAAGAAACTGAGGACAGTATCCAGATAATTTGCACAAAAAATCATTACATTTGAATTATCCAAATAATTGCTCCCTACATAATACACACTCTGTGTGAGTGTGTGTGTGTGTGTGTGTGTGTGTATGAGGTCAAAAAATTAAGTCTGTAAACTTAATTGTTCTAAATGCTACAAACCTTATTGCTGAATATCACTACGGTCACCTTCAAAGTACTCCTGGAGTTGCCAAGCTGACACACCTTGACCACTAGTCTCATGGAATTCACTGGTCTTATCATCTTTCCCATCATCCTGAAGCAGTTTGCTTGCTAGAACGATGGAATGGCCTCCTAAAGACACAATTGTGCCACCAGCTAGGGGGCAATACCTTGCAGGGTTGGGGAAATGTTCTTCAGGAGTCTGTATATGCTCTAAACCAGCATCCAATATATGGTGCTGTTTCTCCCATAGCCAGGATTCAAGGGTCCAGGAATCAAGGGGTGGAAACAGGAGTAGCATCACTCACTCTTGCCCCTAGTGACCGACTTACAAGATTTTTGCTTCCTGTCCCCATGACCTTATGCTCTGCAGGGTTAAATATCTTTGTTCAGAAGGGAGGAATGCTGCCACCTGGAGACATAACAATGACTACACTGAACAGGAAGCTAAAATTGCCACCAGGCCATTTGGGGCTCCTTGTGCCCCTGGATCTACAGACAAAGAAGGGAGTTACAATACTGGCTGGTGTGATTGATCCTGACTATGAAGATGAAGTTGGACTAACATTACATAATGGAGGTAAACAAGAGTATGTGTGGAATGTAGGAGATCCCTTAGGATGCTTCCTAGTACTCCCATGACCTGTGATTAAGGTCAATGGAAAACTACAGCAACCCAATTCTAAAATGACCCCGAACTGCTCAGACCCTTCAGGAATGAAGGTTTGGGTCACCTCACCAGGCAAGGAACCACAACCAGCTAAGGGCAAAGGAAATACAGAATGAGTTGTAGAAGAAGGTAATCCTAAATATCAGTTATGGCCACAAGACCAGTTGCAGAAACGAGGACTGTAATTGTTATGAGTATTTCTGCTTTGTATATGTGTATTAGATGTTTTTGTTTATTTATGAAACGAGATGTAAACGGGCTAATGCATTTTCAGTTGTATATGTGTTAGTTATGTCATGTTAGACATTAAGTATGACTTTGTAATTGTACTCCTCCATGGACTGTGGATGGAAAGGGGAGATGTGTGCAGACGCCAAGTTGACAAGGGGTGGATTATGGTGGTCAAGATTGTGTCAACTTGGAAACCCCATGTTTGGTTGCTGTATCGAGTGGCAGTGTGGGGCCCGTGATGATTTCCCTCCCCTCAGCTCTCGCCTCTCTGCCTTCCACCACCTACCTCCTGTCTGGTCACATTGCCAGCAGCTCCTGCTTTCTAGTCCATCTGGTTCTTGGACCTGAACTAGCAGCTGCTGGATTCATCAACCCTTACAGCCAGCACTTGAGAGTCCTGTTCCCTGACCTGTCAATCCTGGGTTCGCCAGCCACGGCGGGCTCCGTGAGTCAGCAGAGACCTCACAGTCTCACAGCCGGCTTGGGATCCGCCGACCAACACAGCCGATGATGTAGAACTCTGGTGTCTGACCTGCTGATCTTGAGTTCACTAGCTCCCATGGCCATGTGAGGCTTGTGCCAGAACCTGGGATGATCTGCTTCTACAATTGTGTAAGTTGTTTCCTTTATATATAAATCTTTACTTGTACTTTGTATATAAATCTTTCCTTGCACATAGACATGCTACTGGTTTTGCTTCCCTAGAAAACCCAGCCTAAGACAACTCCCATTGGGAAGCTATGCACCAATGCCAGCACCTAGTCCACTCTTCAAAGCAATTTTGGAACTCTTTCTGGAATGGCCCTCAGAGCTGCTGTCGTATGACTCTCGATGTCCTGAATGTCATCTAAATGTCTTCTTTTTGGTATTTATCTTCCGGTAAAGAAAAAAGTAACTGGGGGCCAGATCAGGTGAGTAAGGAGTATGTTCCAATATAGTTATTTGCTTACTGGCTAAAAACTCCCTCACAGACAACTATACAACTATGTTTATAAATTTGCTACCTTGTCACTGTACGCAGTGGCCATTCCACAAAAAGAGTTTCCAAATAAGTCCTGGCATCAGTGCGTAGCTTCCCAAGGGGAGTACTTCAAAGGTGACTATAGTGATATTCAGCAACGAGGTCTGTAGCACTTAGGACAACTGAGTTCACCGACTTAATTGTCAGACCTCGTGTGTGTGTATGTGTGCGTATGTGGACAGAAAGAGTGCTATATGAAGCAATTATCTGGGTAATTGAAATGTAGTAAGTTTTACATGTTCTTTATATAATACATACATATATTTTGTATAATATGTATAACATAATTTGTCTGATAGTATAGAATTAATCTGGAGGTAAGAAATCTACCTTTGGAAATGTATCCTACAAGTAAATATTTGCCAACACTTGCAAAGAACTCTTTCCTTAGCTATAAACGTAAGTGGTTAAGTGCTATGTCTGCCAACCACACAGTCGGCAGTTCAAATCCACCAGGAACTCCCTGGAAACTCTCTAAGGCAGTTCTGCTCTTGTCTATATCATTGCTATGAGTTTGAATCTACTCAACAGCAGTTTGGTTTATAAGCATTTTTTATAGAAGCTGACTTTTAAAATAGTATTTCTATGAGACAGGCAATATTTAAAATAACATTTTTTACTCATTCCATCTATTTGTTAAATATAGCCATAAAAATTAAAACACCACCGACTGCCACTGAATTTATCCAAGTTTATAGTAACCCTCCAGGACAGAGTAGAACTGCCATATAGGGTTTCCAAGGAGCATCTCTTGGATTCAAACTGCTAACCTTTTTGTTAGCAGCTGTAGCTCTTCATCACTACATCACCAGGGTTTCCTAATACAGAGACTGCAACTGTTATTTCTTTTTTTCAGAGAATAATAGTATACTAGAAACAAAAATTAAAAACTGAGTTGTAATTTACCTTGTGTCTTGACATCATACAGAATTACTTGGTATACTTCTTTCTCCTCAGGAATGTTGTCATCCAACAAATGCACAAATATTGTTTGATTCGACGACCCCTATGTCAAATAGAAGGAAATCCATCCTGTTTATTACTACCGAACACAAACTACTGCTTACGTTGCACTTACAAACTGAATATCTAAACATACTTTCGTTTAAATTAAGAGTTCGGAGTTCCCCTGGGAGCATGGACCCTGGCCCTGATGCTGCCCTTGCCCATAAATCATAATGAAGATTCACTCTTTGGACACGAATGAATTGGACTTGGTGATGCACAGTGACCATATACTGAATGCACTTTATGGTTCTTTACATCTATAGGATATCATCCTGCTGACCTCTGGCTGGAGGAAGGAGAGTGGGTGGAGAGGAGGGGAAAGGAGACTGTTGGGAGGATGAGCCGTGTATGGAGCAGAGAGGAATAGTGTGCTGTCACCAGACAGGGAGAGCAGTGCGAGCTGCACAGAGGTGGGCATGTAAATTTATACGGGAAGGTACATTTTCCCTCAGTCATGTTAAATAAAATAAAAATAAAATTTAAAAAAAAAAGAGTTCTGTGGCTTAAAAAACAAATAACTAAAATAAAACCTGTTGCTTCACGAAAAACCAGGCTTAGAGTACACAAGTGCTGAAAACCAGGCTTAGAGTACACGAGTGCTAACAGAGGGTGATTCTGAACGCTAAGCCAGTGAAGGCAGATTTTATCCAATGAACAATGGAATTCCTGAAAAATTCAGACAAGGAAAACAGCTGGGAAGATTTCTACGACACTCTTTCAGTTGGAGGAAAAAGAAAGCCAGTGTAGCCGACTACCAGAAGTCGAAAGAAGTATTCAAGGTAAAAGGTAACAGGGTCTTGACTCCAAGTTGAAAATGGAGACAGAAAAAATTAAAATCCACTATTAAAGAAGAATTCTTTCCAAATGAGTGTGGAGAAGAAAGGAAGTAGATAAGCATTACCACATGACAATGCTAACTTATAATCAAGAAATGCTTTTCTACTTATTTCCTTCTAATCATCTTCTTTGTAACTATCAGAAAGAGCCCGCTGACATAACCTTGAAAATAGAGTACAAACAGGACTTAAAACAACGTTTTATTTTAGAACTCTAGTTATTTCTGTCATGTGTTTAAAGTTTCAAGACAATGAGGAACAATGTACTGCCCATCATCATCAGAACGACATAACTGACGCCAACGGTGGGGTGGCACAGTGGCTAACCGCTACCGCTGCTAAGCAGAAAAAGGTCAGCAGTTCAAATCTGCCAGGCACTCCTCGGAAACTCTGTGGAGCAGTTCTACTCTGTTCTTTACGTTCACTATGAGTTGGAATTGACAGTGGCAGTGAGTTTGTGTTTTTTTGCTTGTTTGTTTTGATGCAAGGCCAGAAGAATGGTCATGATAGCTTGGTCACAGTAAAACCTGTGAAAACCAGAAACTGTGTAAGGAGGAAACCTGTCAAGGAAGGAAAATTCAAATATTTCCCACTAATAGAGAGTGACAGAAAAGTGGTAAGTCTCCACCTTATCAAAGGCAGAAAACTGGTGAGACCCAAAAAGACCAGGAGTCTCTTCAATTCCCAGTTCTCACAGGTTTCCTAGCACAAAGCTGACGTCATCTGTTGCCTTCAAAGAGACCAACGACAGCATGAACAGAACAACAAAAACTCCCCTTACGATTTAGAAAATGTTTATGAGGAATGTTCTTCCTTTTGGTCCCTAAGCAACCAATCAGCCTTCCCTTTTAATATTTTACTATATAATGGGAGATTTCTTTAAAATATTGTACTTTCTACAGCTATTTGAGGCAAAGCTATTTTCCCCCCTTCTAGGATACTACCTCGGAAAAGAAGAGTTGTCCAGTAAAGTTAGCAAAATTGAGGTCTAGATTTTGCCCAATAATTTTCCAATTAATAGTGACATTTCCTCGACCAGGGGGTGTTCTGATCACATGGAACTCCAAAATTTCTCCTGCAAGTGAAATGTACAGATGAGCAAATGCTTAATGAAAAAGTGAACTTAAGATTTGAAATAAACAAAACCCCAACCCCAAACATGCAATTATTACAGCACCTTTCCCAAGAACATTACAAAATTCATTTTGAATTACCTAGAAGCCTTACACATGCTTACTGTTTATGAACACAGGGATCCTACTTGAAAGGCTTCCGTTTGCTGGGACTTTAGGAAGTTCACTATGTAAGTGTTACAAAAGCACATGCTGAAATGGGAAACACAAACATATATACACTCCAAGACATGCAGCAGAACACGAAATGTTCGGTAAGTTAAAGAATATAATGAAATCGGCATGGTCAAAGCTAGTGGTAGCACAAGCAGAGACCTCCTTCACTGCTGCAAAGGACACGAATTCCTTACACTGATATGCAATGTGATTTTACACAATGCATGCATAAAAAATGCTTGCAAATACCTGAAAATCACATTTCTTTAGATAGTAACTTACATATACCATCAATGATTTTGTTTTATAAAAAGAAATATAAAGGAAAGGTGTCAAATCTATTCATCAACCTTTATACCTTCACCAGAGTTATCCTTCATGGATAACTGAGGTATTTTAGATACTTTCCATTTCTGGCTTTTATCCTCCTGTGTAACACTTGGCAAAATTGAATAAAATCACGGTAGTCATTTCTTTTAAATTGTTAAAAGGTGAAAAGTAAGCTCCTAAGAAGAGCGGCTGAGGGTCACGAGGCTTGCTGAAAATGCGCTCCATTTACAAGTCTTACACGATAACGAAGAGAAGTTAAAATACGCACTAATAAATTGTATGATGAAAAGGTAAATGGGACGGTTTAAAAAGTTTACAAAGTACACAACCTTAATCAAGTGTTGTAATATAAACATATAGTTGGAACCATGAATACTCATTTTAAAATATCACTTTTACTTAAGCAAATGTTTTTGGTGTTTCTAAATACTTTTAATCTAATATTTTTTTAAACAAGGATAATGGAAATAAAGCAATGAAATACACACACTTTTATCAAAGTTTTTTTTAAAAAAACACAATTTTTAAATTTGATGATAAAAATGAACACATCTAATAGAAGAAAAGCTTCCTTAAAAAAAAAAAGCAGCATGAATTAATTCAGAGATTACTTTAATTTCTATTTATAAAAAGAACAAAATAAGTTTTTCACATTAACTTTAAGCACACACGATTTTAGCTAAATGTAATATTTTTGGAGAGTGAAAAATAAAACAAAAGCATCAGAAATATGTCTAAATAAAATGGCCTAAACTATCTTAATGTTGAATGTATACATTTTTAAATGTTATATTACAGATAGAAAACTACTACATTAACAAATTGTTTTTTAGGGGTCATTGTTTGCTTGTGTTTTAAACATGAGAAGACTGACTGCTACTTAGGAACCAGCGTTTCCTAAGTTTGAGATATAACGGGAAGATTACACAATCAGCTGTAATTACTAGCATAGCATTTAAAATTTTTATACTTGTGCAATTCATATGAACAAAATTTAGGCACCATTATAAAACTTTGGAACTTCCATATCAGAAAAAAAAAAAACTACTGTTGTTCAGTCAATTCCAACTCATAGGGATCCCCATAGGACAGAGTAGAACTGCCCATCGGGTTTCCAAGGAGCACCTAGCAGATTTGAACTGCTTACCTTTTGGTTAGCAGCCACGGCACTTAACCACCATGATACCAGGTTTTCTCTAATGGATAGCAAGTTAAATTTATCACAGAGCAGGTTTATACTGAACAAGGGCTTACTATTGAAAAAGGTAAACAGCCCAGGAGTTCAGAGTCTTTTTTCTCAAATTTATGAAAAACCATAAAACTTGGTAATAGATCAATAATAAAACTGAAAAAGTTTACTCAAACACTAAAAATGCAATGAGAGCACAGCAGCATGAAAACAAAATCTAGGTCCATAAAGATCCATGCTGCAAGGGAACCTGTAATCACAGTAATACAAAAGTAATGCTTGTCATGTTGCCCATAGAGATTTGGAAACAAATACAAAATGAGAAGGTGAAAATAAAAACAAAATGCTCAAGAAAGAAAAGAATGGAATCCTACAAAGTTACTACATGTTAAAATTACAACACTTAACCTCTATGTAGTACCACTTAATAAAGACCACCTTCAGAAGCCTGGTGATGCAGTGATTAAACACTTAGCTGCTAACAGAAAGCTTGTCAGTTCAAACTCACCAGCCACCCCACAGAAAGAGGTGGCAGATTTCTTTGGAAAGCCTGGTTGCACAGTGGTTAAGTACGAAGGCTACTTTTAAAAAAAAAGGTCTGGCGACCAAAGGACAGATATTGTAAGAGACCCCTACGATAAGATCTCAAAAACAGACTTGTGTATAGAAGAAAAGACTCTTTGACAGCTGCAAGGGAGGGGAAGGAGGGAGGGCAAGGGGGAAGGGTTTAGATTAGATAGCTGCTAGAAATCTGGTTGGGTGAAATCGGTAATAGCACACATTAGAAACAAGAACAACATTAAGTGGACTTCAGCATAACTTGAGTACTCCTTCCATCTTAACCCAACATTGCAAGGATAGAGTAGCTGGGGCAGGCGGCAGGGGACCATGCTTTTAGGCGAAATCGAGGCCAATTGGCACAACTAGCGTTTTGCTAAGAGGGTTCTTGGCACCCCACATTGGTGAGTGGTGTCTAGGGTCCAAAAAGCTGCCAAGCTGCCATCCGAGGGCATAGCAAATGGTCCCAACTCAGCAGGAACAGATGCTCACCAAGGACCAAAACAACATGGGAGAAAGACAACCCAGAAGATACAGAGACCCACATGAGTGGGTGCCTACATCGACTTGGAACCGGAAGAACCGGATGGTGCCCAGCTACTACCAATGATAGCCACAATGGAGCTCACTAAGTTGAGTCTCACTGGCAACACAAGAATCAAAAGGTGTGCATCCTGAGATCTCCACTAAAAGACCTCAACTGATGGTTCAGTGGTTTCAGGGTTCCCCTGGGAGCATGGCCCCTGGCTCTGATGCTGCCCTTGCCCATAAATCATAACGAAGGTCCACTCTTCGGACACGAATGGATTGGACTCGGCAATGCAGAGTGACCATATATTACATGTACTTTATGGTTCTATACATCTATAGGATATCATCCTGCTGACCTCTGGCTGGAGGAAGGAGAGTGGGTGGAGAGCAGGGGAAAGGAGGCTGTTATGAAGATGAGACATGTATGGAGCGGAGAGGAATAGTGTGCTGTCACCCGGCAGGCAGAGCAGTGGAAGCTGCATAGAGGTGGGCATGTAAATTTATATGGGAATGTACATTTTCACTTAGTCATATTAAATAAAATTTTTTAAAAAATTAAAAAAAAAGGTTTGTAGTTCAAATCCACCTGGCACTCCTTGGAAATCCTATGGGGCAGTTCTACTCTGTCCTATAGGTTCACTATGAGTCATAAGTAACTAGACACCAATGTTCTGGGTTTTTTTTTTTGAAGATTTAGTAAACTATCACAGATTTTAACTTGAAAGAAAATACTTCAAGAAATAGTTTGAAGCATGATACACACACACATACACACACACACACACACACACACACTAACAGAGGTGAGGACAAGGTAAGCAAAAGAAAACCAAACTAAACTCATTTCCATCAAGTCAACTGCAACTTATAGCAGAAAGAGAGGAAAATTGCCCCCAGGGTCTCAAAGACTGAAATCTTTCCAGAACAGACCATCACGTCTTTCCCCTGGGGAGTAGCTGGTGGGTTCAAACCACCAACCTTTCAGTTAGCAGCCAATAATTTAACCAGCTTGCCATCAGAGCTCCTAAGACAACACATTCCTCAAACACAGATATGTAAATCTCCTGGGTCAAAAGCAAGAATTGTGTGAAATTTTTTTAAAGAAATACATAACACAAATGAAGGTACTGCCTCTATCTATTTAAGGCAAATTACTAGAAAATGATTACTGGGAAAAATAACTGGATATACCAGAAGGCAACCTCTACCAGGATGTGAAGTCAAAAACAGTTGAAAAACCTAGAAACATAAACTTAATCATCTAAACGTACGGGGAAATGAAAAACAAGGTCCCTGAGACGGTATGTTCCAATTTTCCAATAACAAATATTTCCTTAGTCATTTTATCATCTCCTAGTTTTTGACTAGATTGAAAGAGTCTAATGAGGGTCTTAGCCAATTAGACGACAATACTAGAAGATCATCTTGATATGAAGCTAACAGAGTGCATAAAAACGTGATCACACATTTTAACTTTGAAAAAGAAAAGTTATCATGCAGGATCTAAACCAAAATGCCAAATCCACTGCCATCAAGTTAATTCCAACTCCTAGAGACCTGTGAGAACTGTCCCATCAGGTTTCCAAGGCTGAAATCTTTACCAAAGACAATTATCACATCTTTCCCCATGGAGCAGGTGGTGGATGCAAAGTGCTGACCTTTATGTAGCAGCCAAGAGTTCAGAAATACAGAGAGGGTCCAAATCTAACCTAGTGCAGATAAAAAATACAATTTTAAGATGTATCTTGCTAAACTTGATTGTTTTGTCCATTTATTCCCCAAGCAAACCAGAATATCTTTCAAAGGTCAACAAGATCACCTACAATGTGTCTAAAAATAATGTCAAACCCAGAGAGACCCATGTGAGTAGGTACATTGACCTGTGACCAGAAGAACCAGATGGTGCCCAGCCACCACCAGTAATAGCCTTGATGGGGCTCACAAACTTGAGTCTCACTGTCAACACAAGCATAAAAAGGCGTGCACCCTGAGACCTCCAGTAAGAGACCGCAATTGATGGTCCCCGGGCCTCAGGGTTCCCCTACGGCCATGGCCCCTGACCCTGATGCTGCCCTTGTCCATAAATCATAATGGAGGTCAACTCTGTGGACAGGAATGGATTGGACTTGGAGAGACAGAGTGAACACTTTATGGTTCTATGCATCTATAGGATGTCATCCTGCTGACATCTTACTGGAGGCAGGGAAGAGAGTGGAAAGGAGGGGACAGGAGATTGTTAGGAGGATATGAAACGTATAGAACAGAGAGGAAGAGTGTGTTGTCACTGGGCAGGGAGAGCAGTTGGAGCTGCACATAGGTGTGCATGCAAATTTGTATGGAAATGTATATTTTCACTCAATTCCAATAAAAATAAATAATAATGTCAAACTATAAAACCGGAAACATTTTAAGAGGGTCACTGCCTACCACCAAAACTAACTGTTGGTTCAAATAATGTTAGGAAATAGGTTTAAAAAAATTACAGGAAGATGAATAATGTAAAACACAAACCATCGATATGAATAATTAAGAGGAAAAAAAGTGTTTCTAACACTGCAGTT
Source organism: Heterohyrax brucei (assembly GCA_028571685.1). Taxonomy (NCBI): domain Eukaryota; kingdom Metazoa; phylum Chordata; class Mammalia; order Hyracoidea; family Procaviidae; genus Heterohyrax; species Heterohyrax brucei. Next base: position 96,420,484 of record CM053141.1, on the reverse strand, counting down.
CTATATATATATATTTTTTAATCATATTTCTTGTTCAATTCTTAGCCTAAAGAAGATTCATGCTGTCTCAAAGAAAAGGAAAAACTTTAAATTGATTGAGTATGACCTGATGATTATGATGCTATTGAGCCGGGTGGTCAGATGAAACATCTAACACAGATTTATACAGTTTGCCACTAGAGCAAGATCCATTCTCACATATTTCTAAGTTCTTTCCATTATATCTGAAAGAAAATATTTACCACTGAGCATCTCTCCAATGGAATCCAGAAACATAATTCTACAAAATTCCATAAATGGCTAAACACTAAGGCAATTCCTTCCCATTAATCAAAAAATGCATTCTAGAGGTGAAGTTTAGCATAGTCCACTGTTTAAATCTAATCACACACTGTGAAACTCCAACTAGATTAAGGCTAACATTGTTAAAAATGCACACAGCAAGAATTTTTTTTTTTAATTCCACTTGTCTTTGAAGAATCACCACGTTTTCATTAATTCACTTTGGTAAACTCATGCTTAACACATATTTATATACATGCAATTTCATGGTAATACAAAGAAAACACACAAAAAATAGTGAGTTCTTGAGATCTAATACGTTTTTTAGGAATAAAGTTAATTCCTAGGGAAAAATTTAGTAATAAAAGGAAACTAAAATAAGTAAAAAGACAGAAAGGCTTCTAAGTTTTTATTCAGAAAATGTAAAAATCTTAGGGAGCACTCAAGCCAACAAGAAGGTAATTCCACATTGTATTTCCTGGGCTGATATGCTAAATATACTTTTAGATCCAATAACACATTTGGACCATTGGTTTTCATTACTAATCCTTTTCTTTCTTTGCATCTCTTGTAGCTATCGAGCTGTGGGAACCTAAAGAGACCACAACATGGTTTTCAGGTAACATTCATCCGGGCCAAGAAAAGCATAGGTGCCCAGGCCAGCAGATTCTCTGAGATGTTGCAGTGCTCAGCGGAAGAGCCGACTTCTTGACAGCCCTCCAACCTACCACCATCACCCCCTAGATTCTCACATGATGCACTTTCCAACACTAGCTGTCTTACAGTTAAAAAATCATCTTAAATTGATCTCACCCATCCAAATTCTTTTCTATTCCCTTAAAAAAAATTCACCACATTGATGGAAATCACATGCCTAGATTTGCTCTAAAATTCACTGCCATCAAGTGGATTCTGACTCATAGTGACCCCTACAGGTCAGAGTAGGACTGCCCCACAGTTACCAAGGAGTGTCTAGTGGATTCTTATGGTTAGCAGTTGTAGCATTTAACCACTACACTACCAGGGTTAAATCCATCCTTACATCTAATCCTTCCTAGTCCCTGATCTGATTTATATCTTCCATGCAACTAGGTTTTGTTTCTCTTCTACATTATTTTCCTTATGTATTTCTTAAGTGAAAGAAAAAAATTCCAAAATATTCCTATTTTCTCTGATTTTCCTTGCTCACAAAGCCCATGAGAACATTCCCTCTGGCAATACTTCTAAAACTTGGATGCAGTAAAGAAATGTGGGCTTTTGTTCATTTTTCTGTTTGTTGTTTGGGTTTAGTTCTTGCCCCAACCCATCATGGATCAACACATTTGTAAAACTCAGTGAAATGGATGATAAATAAATCTGACATCGAAAAGGACATAAACAAATAAAAGCTCACAGACAACACTTTTGGATGTCACAGCAAAACTAAACCGTTACAAAAGTTTCTTTGAAAGTTATTTCAATTTCTGAACTTATCTTGTCACAGAACAACAGCAAACGCTTTCCAGACTGGTACTGGTCCGAAGACCCACTTTGAATAGCACAGCAGGACACCTCTAAGACCTTTCGTCATCCTTAGACATTTTGCTGTTTGTTTTATTGTTGTAAAAATACTGATAAAACACTATTTGTCAATTCAACATCTGTTATGTCAACAATTCAGTGACATCAATCATTTGTGTGTCCTCATCAACAGTCACTGCAAAATTTTCGAACTCCACTACAGTTGTTAGTGTTTTCTCTAGCCTTATTGCGGGACCTAATCTAATGGCTAGTATGTTACTGTTAGACACACTATATCTGTTAGACACACTATATATTTATTTTCTTAACTAATGAAAACTCCTCTTTCCCTGGCCTCGTCTCCCTTTCTGGCTCGGTTTTCTCTCCCATCTCCAGCCTTCTTTCTTTCTCAGTATCTTACTCGGCCATTCCCCGTATCTCTGTACTTGCTAATTTGCTGTTCTTTCTCTATCCACAGAGATCTTATTTTCATTCCTGGTTTCAACCATTTCCTCTACAAATCCAGTTTCCATCTCTCTACCCTGAAAGTATCAGGTTCTCTCTCTGAGATGTTTTGTTTCAACTCAAATCCAATAGCCAAGCCAAGTGCCATCAAGTCGGACCTGACAGTCTAACTTAAATCACTTCAAAGATTGATGAAAAGCCCCAACATTGTTAAGTTCTGCAATGGGCGCAAGGAAAAGAAAGTCTCTTCTTACAGGGTACTCAATGGTATGGGCTCATGGGATTTGTCCAAATTCAGACAGAACAGGGTTCAAGCTCCACCTTGAGAAAGTCTAGGTTACCTGCTGGGTTGTAGACTATTACAAACCCATTTAACAGGACAACTGTTAACATTTTTAACAATTAAGTGAAGTAATAAATATGCAATCTCTGGCACACAGAAAACATCAATAAATGTTATTATTCTTGTCATTACCAAGAATAACTTCTTCTGCCATGACTTTTTGCTGGTATTATGTTACAAATAAGTTTTTGACAGTTGATGATCTACATTTAGATTGGACTTACTGCAATTTGTTAGTAGTCACTTGTATTTACTAGTGCTATGAGAGCAAGCTATTCTTAACCATTAAGTAAAGTAAAAACTATCAGAAAATGGCTCGTACATTTGCATATATGTTAAATAATAGAGTAAGGTGAAAGGTAATGTACAAGAACATGCATTCAGGGCTGCACCACAGCCACTAACTAGCTGCATGGCCTTGTCAAGTTATTAATCTGTTTCATCAGTTTCCTCATCTGTAAAATACAAGTGCAAGTTCTTGATCTATATCTATTTTATTTCTTAACTCTATAAAATAAAATTGTTTTTTTTAATTCCAAACATAAACAATGTGGTGAAACACAGCTATAAATACCTGTATTATTTCTAAACAGGTTTATTCAAAGACAAAAAACACCACCATAGTGTTTTCCAAAAAAAAAAAAAACACACACACAACAAATGGTCTATATATACAAAATCCTACATACGACGTGAACTATTTTAAAAGGATTCAAGAAAATTGCTGGTTTTGAAGGAAAAATAAAATGTAATTTCTATGTACATTTTATAAGATAATCTACTTTGGCATTTTGCTGCTAAAATATACAAACGCAGTCCCAGGCACAAATCAATAATCACTGGTTATAAACTAATTGTTTTTATCAAGGAGCCAATGTTTGACAGTTTATTATCAACAGCTACCAACAACACACACTACACTTGCCAGAAACTATACCAAGCATTCTGTACTCATTAGCTCATTTAGTCCCACAAGAAACTTATAAAGTAGGTAGTATTTTCCCCTATTAAACAGATAAGAAAGCCGAGAATCCCAGTTTGACTAACACTCATGAAACCACTCCAGTGGAGAGTGGCAAGATGGAATACAAATGCTAGTCTGCAAGCCTCCTAAATCTAGTTAACGCACGTCATTATACAGCTTTCTCCCAGATAAAGTGTTACTTAACACACACAGCTCAACAAAATAACGAAAGGAGAAAACACTGGAAGCTTTAAAAGACTAGGCAAATAATGACATCCATGAAAAAAGAGTAAATGTGCTCAAGAGAAAGAGGAACCCACCTTCATGACCTATGACAGATCTGGAAGTTGTCTGAAAGCTAACAACTCCTGCCACATTGTCATTGGCCAAAATGTTCACTTTAACAGTGTCGGAGCTCGGCAAGATTCGGCTTCCACCTTGGGTGTACACCAAACTAACTATGATGCTTTCATCATCCTCTGGTTCAGAGTCATCCAAAATGGTTAAAATAACTGTCTTTCTGGTTTCACCTATAAAAAGAATCAATGAAATAAAAACCAAAGTAATCAAAGCACAAACATACCTTCATAAAAGCCCAAAATTCTTTCTGTTAAAAAAAATTTAAGTAGATAAATTTAAGTCCCACAATGGGTCAATGCCATGAGAAATATTAAACCCAAACCAAACCAGCCCCACTGCCATTGAGTCAATACTGACTCATAGTGATCTGACAGGACAAAGTCAAAAGGTCACACAGAGTTGTAAAGGAGTGTCTGGCCGACTTGAACTGCTGACCCTCTGATTAGCAGCTGTAGTGCTTGACCAGTATGCCACCTGGATTTCCTGAGAAATATCAGCACTATAACAAAGTTTCTGAATGTTAATCTATATCTTCTTTAGCACATAAAACACAATAAAATTTCATCAACATGCACTGAGTGGATGGAAAAAAGTCATTGTGAAGTACAGATACATTAAACTCCAAAGAATCAAGGCTTTATTTTCAGTCTTTAGCCAAGAACAATAACCTAAAGCATCCACTGTTTAAAAACGTCTCCCTCTAGTCAAGTAGAGGCATTCTAGCATTACTGTAAATAACAAATCAAGGAATCAACTCAAAATCTTGCTGAAAGACCAGGAACACTTAGGGAATCATGGTCAAATTGGGGAACAGAAAAGATATGGCAAATTCTGAGCAAAAGGGTTTCAGTGAGTTGAGTCTTTGGTTAACTAGATGGCAGCATTAAGTACCACTTTCCAAAAAGTGGGGCCAGAAGAGCGATTCAGTTCAAAGGCAGAAGTGACAGTGACAAGGACTAACCAACTGACTTGTCAATTTGGCCTAGAAATCACTAGTACATAGATCACCACTGAGCAACCCTAAACTCAAAATCCTAGTTTTCACATTTAATTTCTCCCTCTTGCCCAGAAGAGCATGAAACAGTGAGGAGACAAAAGACAGAAAAAAAAAAGGAATGTGAATGCTTGTTATGTCTCTCAAGACCTCTGTCCTTGTCCACCAATTCATCAGTGCCAAGACTGCCCCCAGAATGTATATACACTATCTACAAATCTTGGTTAGCTATAACATACAATCCATTTTGTGTGACACTAAAATTACAACTCAAAACAATAACTTTCATAATGTTACTACTTTTATATGGAAACCCCGGTGGCAGAGTGGTTAAGAGCTCTGTTACTAACCGAAAGTTCAAATCGCTCCTTGGGAACTCTGTTAGGGCCATTCTACTCTGTTCTATAAGGGCGGCTGTGAGTCAGAATTGGCTCAACAACATTTTTATTATTATTATTACTTTATATGATAACATGCTAAGCAAGCATGGATTTTTTTGTCGTTTCCAAAACCACAGGAAAATTAAATTTTCAGCCCCACTCCCTCCATGTTAAATTTTCATTATTCCTTTTTGAAATACATAAATGTTTCCAATTGCCAACCTGCCTACATCAAGTATATCAGATTCTACTACAGAAATGTTCCATACTTTTTAACAAGTTACTCCCAAATGCAGTGTTTATTAGATGTTTTGAAAATATACTCTATTTGCAGCTGGCCCCTGATCATTATTTCCAAAAAAAATGCAGACAAATAAGATTATAGACATGTCTTTCTTCATTTTGTCATATATCCTTAGGCTTTTAAGCATACTTTTTAAGTCAGAAACAAAGTAAACTTCACACATTCCCCGAAAATATTTTTTTAATAAACTAAAGATACATATGTGTACATATGTAGTGCTACCTCAGCCTACTTAAGGCTTATCAACTGCTAACAAGTCAATTAAATTCTATTTTTCCAAAACCATATTAAACTTTTACATGTATGCAAGAAAGTACACAGCAAGAATTCCCATGAACACAAGTATAAGAATTCAGTACGATGACTTTGCCAGGGAAAAAACTGAAATCCATTTAGAACCATCGCTTACCTTCAGCAAAAGTCAGAATGTCTCCAGCACCAATAAAATCTAAACCTGCAGTAGCTGTTCCACCAACAACGCGCCATTCAACTGTCACTTGACCTAAGCTGCCTCCTGTCCTGTGGATCATCAGGTCCACTGTGGCTTGTGGCTGCTCCTCAACTTCAACATAGAAGCCGTCTTCTGACGTATTGGGACTAACACTGTAGATCACAAACATCCCAAAAACATCACCATTTAAAGCTATGACAACTGTAGAAGTATTTGGCTGTCCTATAGTTGGCTGAGTTTTTAAACTGGCTGTGATGTTCATGAGGTGAACTTCAAGAAGGGAAATCAGGAAACTCTCATCCATCTCTGGGAAATCATCAGGAAGAATTGAAACTGTGAGATTTGCAAATTCATCACCTTCTAGCATTACGGCCCATTGCTGAGTCACAGGCTCGTAGTCACTACCAGCCACAGCCTGACTGCTAAACAGAGATGCTACCCTGGTGGTGTTTTTCCTGTAGGTCTGGAAGTCTGAGTTGTTGGCAGTTGGGCTGATCCATGATGTCATCCAAAAACACTGAGGACCCTCAGAAGTACTGAAAAATGAAAAAGCTAAGCAAGCATGTTCTTTGAGGCACAAAGTGGCACAGGTATGCTGGGGATCCCCCACTGCAGAGACATTCACCCAAGTTCTCCAGAGGGGGTCTGGCACCCCTGGCATTGGCGACTCATAGTAGGACAGTAAATCTTGACCTTCCTCAAGAGCAAGAGCTACTACATCAATATCAGAAGTACTGTAGAACAGCAGCAGCTGGCCAAAGCACCCTCCGCTGAAACATGGGGTGATAATTAAAACACAGGTTAGGCACTCAAAGTCATAGGCAGATTATACGCTGAGAAAAGCTGTCTGTGATTTTCACTTTCCTCTAAAAATGTGTTAAAGCACTGGTACAAGCACAACCATGTAATTATATTTGTTTTTCAATATTTCCTTTTTCTCATATAATAAAATCTTCCTAGTTTTCAAACAAAATTTATTTTTAATTAAGCTATGAAAAGGCCTTGCAAAGTATGCAAATAGTATACATCTAATGATTGTCAAATAGAATTAGAGAATTCATCTAATTTCCATTACTTGAAACAAGGTAACAATTATATTGGCATGAGCACATTTTGAAGCAATGTAATCACTTGCCACCAGGTCCCAAGAACCTGTATTTTCTATTTCTGGGGAAGCTCAGTGATCAAGTGTGCTGCCCCACAAGAGAAGCGGAGGGAAAAAAGAACCTGGAAATCAACCACTTCACATCGGCATGATCTTTAATTTAGAGGCTGGTTATACTTAAGCTCTAATTCTAATGAATCACAGATAAATTTCTGGGGTTAGCAAGTCCAGTGACGTATAATCCATCATCCACTTCACTAAGAACATTGTTGTTGTTTTTGTTGTTGTTGTTGGAGACTGACTCATAATGACCCCATGTGATGGGGTTGAATTGCTCCACAGGACCTTCCAGACTGTAATCTTTACAAAAGGAGCCCTGGTACTAAAATGGTTAAGGACTGGCTGCAAAGGAAGATGTTGATGGTTTGAACCTACAGCAAGTCCAGTAGACCTGGGGACCTGCTCTCATAAGCACTGGAGCTGAGGAAACCCTGTGGGGCAGTTTTCTGCTGTAATACAGGGTTGCTCTAGGACAGAGGAAATCCTGGTGGCATAATGGTTAAGAGTCTGGCTGCTAACTGAAAGGCTGACAATTCAAATCGACGAGACAATCCCTGGAGACCCTGTAGAGAAGTTTTGCTCTGTTCTATAGGGTCACTCTGAGTCAGAACTGACTTGACAGCTAGGATGAGTCAGACTGACTGATGACACACAACAACTAGTCTTCATGAAAGCAGACTGCCAGGGCTTTCTTCCTTGGAGATTCCAGGGACAACCTTTCAGTCATCAGCTAAGGACTAACTGCTGAGCCATCAGGTCTGTGCTAACTGGGGTAAGATATATATGATGGGCCCTTTATATCTATAGATGTGATTCAATTAACAAAGTATAATTACTTACAAAATAACTTATAGTTTAGAAAAGTCATAAAAGTTAAAATATGTGCAAAAGATCCTTCCCCACTACCCCACAGCCTCCCATCACTCCCACAGACCCAGCTCATATACCTTCGCCTGATAGTTATGTTAGCACAGGAACTTCTTTCCAAAGGCTCTTGAATACGATAAACCGACTGAACAAAGGCTACTGTACCGTAAGGGTTATCATTGGCAGGAATGATAATGTTAGCCACTCGATCTAAACCAATAGTACCTCCACCAGAGGCATCAGTTAGTTGCACTTGGATGACCTAAAAACACAGTGAAAACTCCCTTAAGAGCATCCCAGCTCTGAAATTAGCATAACAATACAGAAAAAAATATCAAACATATCCATGCAAGCACAAAAACAAAATGGAATGGAATATAAATAAACTGAAGGAAACGTCCCAGTTATATTTTCAAGCTCAGCATGAAACAGAATAATTCAACTTTTAATAATAGAGAATGATTATACATAAGAAATACAAGCTGTATAAATTGCTTAATATGCAATCATACACCTAACCTCATGAATCAATATTAAGGCCCTTCTTTATAGTTACCATTTGAACAGCATGACTTGTACATTCTGTATCTTTCTTTTATTTAGGGAAAATAATGCCTATAACTTGTAATGAATACAGTTAATCAATTGTGCTTTATTTTCCATTATCTTAAATGGAAGGTCTCTGACAAAATTTAAAACAAAAAAGTAGACAGAGTACCACATAAATTCAGAGAACAAAAAAGCTTTGTATCTATTAACTAATATTAATATTTTAGACGATAATGACACAATTAGCATTCAAAACAAATGTTATGACTCTTACAAAACTTCGAGGCTATCAAAGAATAAATGCTATTACATGTTATTTTATGACATCTAAAACCTAAAAACGAAACCCAGTGCCATCGAGTTGATACTGACTCATAACGACCCCACAGGACAGAATACAACTGCCCCACAGAGTTTCCAAGGAGTGCCTGGCAGATTTGAACTGCTGACTCTCTGGTCAGCAGCCACAGTACATAATAACTGTGCCACCAGGGTTTCCTTACAACATCTAGATCTTAATAATCCTTGAATTTCATAAAACAAAATTATCTTCAGCCAATATATTAGTGTTGAATAAACATTCCTACAGAGATTTTCATTTTTTTGCCATTTTGTCTCTTCATCACAAAAAATAAACAGCTAACATGGTGTTTGTCACAGAGTAAATTCTCAGAAACTATGGAAGAATAAATAAATCAATAAGAGAAATTTGCACTTAATTAAGACTGCCTCATACTCAAACCAGCACAAGTTATAAATGCAAGCAAACTGCTTATATGCAACAGCCAAAAATTTAACAAAAATGTAGAAAAATACAATGTAATTGTACAAAACATATATATATGTATGTGTGTGTGCGTGTACTAGTAAGCTGGCATATGTACATACCTCACTTTTGTCATACATATCTTCTAGTGTTGTATGTATATTATTTTACCATATAATATCTTGTGTTATTGGATATTTTAATACTTTGAACATTCTCACAGACTATGACATCTTCTCTAAAATATCACAATAACAGCCACCTGCTAGAGTCATTCTAAGACAAGGCATGTTTCACAGTGTCAGTCTATACTAGCCATTCCTCTCACCTCTTCAATCTCCGGAACGTCGTCAGCCAGGACCTCTAACAACAAGGTTTGAATGGCTTCCCCAGGGGCAAAGGTCACATTACCTGAGACAACTCGCAGGTCGCCAGTAGCAAGCTGTCCATTAATGGTGGCAACCCACTGAACAGTAACATTGCCAAGTGTCCCAGAATTTCGAATTATTGGCAGGTTTACCTTCACTGAGTTGAACTCAGGTTCCTCTACAATAAGTTTAGTAATCTGAAAACCTGAAGGGCAGAGAAGAGTTAATTTCAAATACAAAATGAAACTGAGTCAACATATAGCCATTTAGTAGGGCATTCTTGCCCGCCCGCCACACTGCAGTAGCTGTGTCCCCCACGAAACCAGAGTAACATGCTATGGTACAAATTTGCCATGCCTGCCAAAATTTCCAAATCTGTTTTCACTAGATTATAAGCAAAAATAACAAACTCAGATGCCCACAGGAGCCAAGCATACACTGGACGCAAATGAAGAAGGTCTAGTGGGCACCATGGCCAAATGGGCAGTGCAAGCCTGGTCCAAAAGCTATTTAACTCCCATCACTGGTGCCATGAAAGATGGGAGACTGAATGGTGCCAGACATTCCTATTTAAATCAAGAAAGTCTATAAATCCAGACTGTTGTGTACTATCTGGTTAAATTAATATTTTTAAGAGACCAACTACAACTCATAGAACACATCTAGGAGCCAAATCTGACCAAAAGCCAGTGGTCTGTGACTTGAGTATATTTACTAAGAGGCTGACTGATTCATGTATTTGTTAAATAAAATAGTAACTGCTGTCAGTAACTATACTGTAGGTGTGTATATGTCAGCAATGGCAGATGATAAAAAAAATAATAACATGATCAAATCAAGTCTGAGTCTCTAAAGTCTCTAAAAGTAAGAGAAATGTCATTCTACATGTCCTTTACCGACAAGCAAAAGACAAAAACTAGTATAGTTACCAAATAGTCCACAGGGGTCATCAGAGGCCTCAATAATAATGACTGCCTCTGTTAATACCCCCAGTTTAGCTCCTCCTGTTGTTTCATTCAGGAGTTGCACGAGAAAAGATTCTTCCAGTTCAGGGTAGATGTCATTAATGATATATATTGGCACCGCTTTAGTGGTTTCTCCTTCTAGCAAGACCACATCGGATGAAGCAATGCTATAATCTTCACCTACAAAGACAAAAAGCAAAATGCTGACAGACATTATAAAATATCATAAACATCCTACATATTAAGGAAATACCTTTATGTAACAAATTTTATAGGAAAGTCTGAAAAGATTTTTTTGAGGTGTCTAAGAACAACTTTGTAAAGAAAAATATTATATGCCTCTCACCAGAAAAACTGGTTTAACAATATCACAAAATAATTTAAAAGACCTCCTAAGGGCACTGAAGTTCATTGTTTTCCCTTGAGAAAGTTGTGGACATTAGTTCTATTTAACACATACAAAGACAAAGAGAGTAATCCATCAGCACAAGATGGTCTCTTCACTACAAAAGAAACAAAAAATGGATACAAAACTTTCAGAACAAAGAATGGAACTCGAATTCTGATCTCACTGGCAAAACCAATTACATGCTAGCATAATTGATGACACGGCTGGAAACTGTGGCATTTCCTGCAAACTGGATTAAAAACTGCCATTGCAAAAACTTCTCAGGAAGACAGTAGCTTTTATTTCAGCCTAACAGAGGGTAGGAAGAGAAGGGACACTCCCTGTGGAGACTAGGGAACCAACATCTCAGAACGAACTCAGCACTCACATCTGCGAGTATGACAGGGCACCTAGAAGCAGTCAGGCACTCTTGGGTCTGCCCGTCTCCAAATGCACATACCTACCTACCGAAACACTACCTGAGCCTGCTTTATTGTCTTTTCATCCAAATAGCATGTCCAGATGATTTATTTCAATAAGTGAGGCTTTTCTTTGTTTTTTGACCTGCCCATTCACATTCATGCACACTGGAAAGATTCTAAATGAATAGCTCATAGGAAATCACTCTGCAAATGCTGTAACAACATGACCAGAGAAAGGGTTCTCCCAGTGCTCACATTTGGCGAGGAAATCATTCTCCCTAGACATAAAATGGTCAGTGTCAAACACAGCCTCTTCCAGGCTCTCCATAAATAAGCAAGCAAAGTGAACAGGTTCAGAGATAACTCTGCTGTCATGCACTGAAACCATAAGGCGGCTCATTTACTCACTAAATGAGCACTGCTCACTAGTCCTTTACACATGAATTCCTTTCACAAAACTAACAAGTACACACAAAGACTTAACAGTACATTCCTTACTTTACTTTTTATTACTTTGGGCATATTTTGGTCATCATAGCTTTCAAATTCATATACAATGCTTCCAACGATTTTCATAAAGCCCACAAATGTACAATATAAAAATATTTTAAAAACTCAGAGCCACAGAGTCAACTCTGACTCATAGTAACCCTGTAAGTCAGAGTGGAACTGCCCCATAGAGCTTCCAAGCAACTCCTGGTGATTTGAACCACTGATCTTTTGGTTAGCAGATGTATTACTTAACGACTGCGTCACCAGGATTTCTGTATAAAACGACAGATGATATAAACTCTAGATTCATGCCTTAAATGCATGCGACAGTACTGTTGTTTTCTGGTGTGTTTTTCTAAGGACATCTTAAAGGAATTTTGTTAACAGGGATACACTGTGCCCCCAAAGCAATTCATTTCTCCTTTAGTATTTTTTCTCACCAGCCACTGCCGTTACTGGCACAGCTTTAAACTTCACAGAAACATCTGCAAATGCTCCTCCTGTTCTAGTCACATTGATAATGGGCCCAACGTGATTTTCTGCCACTCGAACAACTGGCGCTGATAGCTGAAGTGTTCCAAAAGCATCATCATTGGCAACGATTATTAGGTGGGCAATAGTCTCTACCTTCAGCCCAAGACGCGGAGAATTTAGAACTGGAAAATAGAAGAAAACAATTCAAAGTTAATATAGCAATGTCTTAAGAACTGGCAAAAGTCACCAAGAAGCTTCAGCAAGATCCCATCAGCTAAATGAAATCATCATTTTGTGTTTTCTCGCTACTATCTCTTTATTTTTTAAATATTTATTGAACATAAAGTTCTTCAGATGTATAGACTGTAAAAGGCAACTACAAATTCAAGAACAAAAGAAGGCAAATTGGATAGCTGGTACCTCCTAAAATTAAATATTTACGCTCATCAAGACTTTATAAAAAAAAAAAAATACATGCGTTATAGGAGAATATCTTTAGAATAAGAGATCTGATGAGCATCTAATATGTAAAATATACAGAAAACTTCAACAACTGAATGACAAAATTCAAACCAATCAAGAAATGAGCTAAGGACAGGAATAGACAATACACCAAAGAGGACAATCAGGCAACTAAAAACTACACGAATATAATGTTTGTGATCATTGGTCATTCCAAAACCAAACCCACAGCCACTTAGCTGAATGCCAATTCACAGTGACCCCACAGCAACCATTAGAGAGATTCAAATTAAAACTACAATGAGATACCATCTTACTTCTGCAAAAATGGCAGGGATCAAAAAAACAGAAAACAACAAATGTTAGCAAAGTTGTAGGGAGACAGGAACTCATACACTTCTGATGCTGTGGAAAATGGTATGGCACTTCCTCAAAAAGCTGAAAACAGAAATAGCTTAAGGTCCAGCAATCCTACTCCTAAATACATACGCTACAGATACAATAGGAGTGACAGGAATAAAAACATATGCACATCATCATTCACTGGAGCACTAGTCACGATAGCAAATAATAGAAACAACCCAAGTGCCCATCAATGGATGCATGGGTAAACAATTGTGGTGCACATATATAATGGAATACTACACAGTTATGAAGAATAACTGTGAGTTCTCAAAACAACTTATAACATGGATGAATCTGAAAGATACACTGCTGAGTGAAGTAAGTCAGTCACAAAAAGAGGAACACTGTATGGTCTCACTTTTACAGAATGACTAGGTAAACATACAGAAAGCAACAATCTTTAATGTCTACCAGAGAAGGGAGAGGGAAGGAGGAACCACTTTATAGGTTGTAGATGCTTGCTACTTTTGATGCTGGGAAAGGTACTACTGAATACGGGTGAAGTCTATACAACTTGGCTAACTTAAAGGATTACATGTAAAAGTACACAGGAGATGATTCTGATAAATGTTATAACATATATAATGCTACAACAACATGTGTATGGTTACATAGCTAGCTACATGCACACATGTATCAGCAGGCACACGTGAGCACCGTATTTTTACACAAACAATGAATGCCTCCTACACTGGTTTACCAATCACCTCCTCCTGCCATGAAGTATTTTCAGAAGTGCCACTATATTCATTTTTTCAATTCCCTGTAAAAAATTAGCATACTGTGCTCACAGAAGTGCTAGGGGAGGGTGTGGAGGAGAATCTGGCAATCATAGAAGGTATGTATTATTGCATAAACAAACAGTATGTAAAGGAGGAGTGTGCTGTCACATGGTGGGGAGAGCAGAGGTAGTTGCAGATAGGTGGGCATGCAAAATTGATTTAGATTGCATGCTTTCACTCAATCACAATAAAAAAAAAACAGTATAGGGGTATGCATGTATAGGTATATCTGTCAAAAGCTTAGAAAGTCACTGATGTCAAGTCTACTTTGACTCCTAGTTACCCTAGTGAACAGAGCAGAAATGCCCCATAGAGTTTCCAAGGAACACTTACAGATTTGAACTGCCAGGCTTAAGGGTTAGCAGACATAACACTTAACGACTATACCACCAGGGTTTCCAGTGTATCTGTAGGCATATGTATATACATGTTTATGTGTGGTGCATATATATTTATATACGTAGTAAAGCACATGAGGACACAGTTAAAGATACTTCCTAGACATAACCAAACACCTCCCAGGATTGGCTCACTGGGTTCGAAGGCTTAGGATCACAGTCTTGTGGGACAACTCAGTCAACTGGCATAATATAAATTTATCGTGTTCTATATCCCAGTTCAGTGAGTGACATCTGAAGTCTTACAAGCTTGTAGGGGCCATCTAAAATACAACTAATGGTCTGTACCTGTTTGTAGCAAAAGAGAAAGAAACAAACCAAAGACTCAATGAAGAAACTAACCTACAAGACTAATACCCCACACCAACTATGGTCTCATTCATCCGGACACCAGAAGAATTGGAAGGTACCCAGCAAACACTAGATATCACTGTGACCAGGGACACAATAGACAGTCCCAAAAAAGAAAGAAAGATGGAGAATTAAATTCAAATTCCTAAAGAAGGCCAGCCTTACTGGACCAGTAGAGACTAGAGGAAACCCTAAGACTACTTCCCTGAGAGCCTTTAGACTAAGAACTCCAGCCACCATCAGAGGTCACCTTTATGTCAAATAGTAGAGCGGGTCATGAAATAAACAGTATCACTCTTGAGTAATGCGCTCCTTTACATAATCATCTCTATGAGACCTAATGGTCAATATTTACTGTAGAGATGAGGAGGTAAAGGTAGGGGATACAGTGAAACATAGAAGCCAGGTTAACAGAAACAGAACCAGAATACCAACACACTGTGAAAAATGTAACAAATTTCAATGAACAACAGTGAAATTCTTAAATGGGAACCTAATGTGCCAAGTAATCTTTCACCGAAATACAATAAAAAACATTGATCGATCAACTGCTATGTGCTAGCACTAATCTAAACACTGGGGCTACAAAATCAAATTGAACAGAAAGTTCCTGCTCTCTTGTAGCTTACATCCTAGGGATATATTATTAAAGAATTTTTAGCAAAGGCACAGCTATCCAACAGGAATATTTTAATATGTATTAGAAATCTACTAAAAGGGAAAATGACTAGACTACAGATAATATTCACTTACCATAATACTATAACAGACAAATGATGAAATCAGATGGATGGATGGGTAGAAGGTAGGGGATGTGGGGAAGTGGGAGGGTGAGGGTGGAGAAGCAGGCAGGTAGATGGACAGACAGACGGATGGATGGATGAACAATTTCTGTTTCAAAAACTAAATCAAGCATTTCAGTTCCTTGCCTTCAAAAATCATCTGCAAATAATTATCATCTAATTAAATCACTGCCTTCTTTATCTCTTCACTGTCTTCCTTGGCAAATCTGCTCCTCCCAGCTCAATATTTGTCCATAGACTCACTTGATGACACCATCCAGAAATCAGACACAGCCTCAACACTGTATCAGCAATCATTTTAAAGATCCTTCTTACTTTCCACTGATTTCAGAGACAGCAAAGCTTGGTTTTAAGGCACTTAGGGCCCTCCATAATTTGCTAGCTTCAGTTCCAAACAGTACTCTTCACAAATCAATATAAAAATAGACCATTTAGACAAATGAAGCATAAACAAATCCTAATTTTAGGGGTTAAGTAATTTTGAGTTCATATTTAGAATACCCTCTAGTAAGTATGGTACTTGGAAACCCATGATTACTATAATTTAATATTTTCAGACCATCTAACTTAAAAACTAAGAACGATGTCCTTTAATATGAAAGATGTAGTCCCATACTATACTAAATGCAACCATCATTAAAATTATAAATCAATGTAATTAAGTTCGACTAAATTAGAATGTGGTTAAGATAGAGAACTGGAGCAGCAGGCGAAATTTTCTAAATATGGACATGCCATGTTCTAAGTGCTTTATGTATTAAGTCATTTAATTATCACATCATCTCTGTACGCAGATAATATTGTCTGTATTTACAAATGAGGACTCGGAGCCACAAGAAGTTGAAAGCTACCTAAGGTCTTATATTGGTACACAGTGGACACCATCAAGAGGTACCCTACTCTCTTGCCCCTTACCTATAAGTCTTCATCAAACCAGGTCATTATTGACTGTTCACCCTTCGTGCTCTCCCCCAGGTACTACTTGCATTCTACTCCCATTGCTCTTGTTACTCACAAGCAAGAGCCAAGAATATATCAGTTCCTACACTGATTTTTTCAATTAGAACTTGATAGAATGTCACCCAGATCTGCACTTTATTCTCCTTTACTTATTTCACATCAGACCCATCACCGTCCAGCCAATTCTGCATCACAATGATCCCCAATGGAGTGGCTGGTGGATATGAACTGCTGACCTTGGAGTTGACAACTAAGCTGTAAACCACTGCACCACCAGGGCTCCACTTCACATCCTAGCTTACGCTTGTTCTAAATTGCCTCAAGTGTATGGAGTGGCTCCAGAAAAATGATAAGCTTAAAATATGTGCCAATTGTTTCTCCCATCCCATAGCACATAGGTGCTCTATATATAACTTTACTGTAACAATTGCTTACATTTACTGAATGCTTACCTTGTGCGAGATACTGTATTAATTTTTATATCATTATCTTTTTTACCTCACATATTTATATACTACTGCTAATATAAAAAGGAGAGGAGGTAGTATTAAGGCAGAATTTTTAGCCCCTATTGTGATCTGAAGATTTAATGTTAGCAATTTACATATTATAGATAACTGAGGCTTAAAAAATTACGTCCCAAAGTCCATAAGGTGTGTGTACTTCACGGTTCTATGAATCTATAGGATGCTGTCCTACTGGCCTCTTACTAGAAGGGGGAGGAGAGCATGGAGAGGAGGAGACGGGAGATTGTTAAGAGGATATCACAGACAGAGAACAAAAAGGAGAACTGTGCTGTCACCAGGCAAGGAAAGCAGGAGCTGCAGATAGGCAGCCATGCAAATTTAATTTGGATTGTACACTTTGATTCAATCACAAGAAAATATTTTTGTTTTAAATTATGTCCAAAAGTGTATTATTACACACTAGAACACAAGTTATCCGATACAAGTGCCCACAGCCCCTTGAGACTGTAACACATGATACTTCCTGTTGGCTTTATTTCTGTCATATTCCATAAACTGTGAGTTCCCTGAGACTCAAGCTGTGTTTTATAATTCTTATTTAATGAGACTAATTAACAGGTCTTAATTTCTTCCCTGTTATAACCCATAAACACCAAAACCACTGCTGTCAAGTCAATTCTGACTTAGAGTAGCCCCAAAGGACAAAGAAAAATTCCCCCATTGGGTTTCCAAGGAGCAGCTGAGGTATTTAACTATCAACCTTTTGGCTACCAGCTGGGCTCTTAATCACTACTGTACCACCAGGGCTCCTGCTTAAAATAGAGGAAGAAGCAGTATTAAGGCAGCATTGTTAGCCCCAACTATGACCTGAAGATCTAATGTTAGCAACCGTCATACAAAGTAAAGTTCCTTCAGTAACCTTGTACTATGATCACTTACATCGTGGGCAAGAACGTTGCTCACCTTATACAATACGCTCTCCCAGTGCTACAAGTAAGGACAAGAAACTTACTTGTAGGAAATTTTAATCCATATAGCTGAATATAACCAAATGCAGATCTCAGGATCTCACATTTTTGGTTATATATCTCCAGCTTCCTTATAAAGGCTGTGTATGTTGCATATACATGCTATCCTAAAACTGATATTAAACTGTTCCTTGCCAATATACAGAGCTTCAGTTGGTTAGGGAATCTTCTAGAAATGGATCAAAGAGACAAAGTTTCAGGGTCTTGTTACCAGTATTATCCTTGGGGTCCCCAGACATATTCTAAAATGTTTTGGAACCCACAGTGTATAGTGCAACCGCATTGTTGGTTTTTTGCAGTTGTTATTAGCCATTGAGTTGTCTCTGACTCATGACACCCTCATGTGTAAGACCATGAAACGCTTCCTGGTCACGCACCATCTTCATGACCATTGGTATGTCTGGGGTCATACAGTTTGAATCCAATAATACTAGAGCTGAGTTATATATGGATTAAAGGCCCAGCCTAGTGCCATACAGACACTTTTAAAACATGATTTATAAGAGGCATACTGTTTACAGTTTTATGACAGATAAAGTTATGGAAGATGATGCTCTTAAAATCTGAAACTACTGTATGATTTTCATAGAAGTTTCTACATTCAACTCTATTATCTTACGACTACTATCTCTAATAATATTAACACATCAATGTATACTTACTTGTGCGATCTTGTACTTTCTCTATTAAAGTGGAGTTCAGAAGTTCAATAAACACAGACTCTGATCTTTCTGGTTCATCATCATCCAAAATTAAAATATTAATTGTTGCCTTACTCTGGTTAGCTTTGAAAATAACAAATCCAGAAGCTGGTATATAGTCTCCTCCTTGAGTTGCTCTGGCTATATTAGGAGGAAGATAAAGTGGTTTCCTCATATCATCGATCGTGGCATACATAACTCTGACTTTTCCCATGAGACCTTTCAACCGTATGATTGACAGTGTGATATTCTGGGTTGATTCCTCAACTTCAATAGGTCTGTTTTCCTCAGAGAAGATGAATACCCCATAGGGATCATCACTAGCCAAAACCGTTAATGTGGCATTGGTGTGAATCCCTAAAGAGCCACTGGAGACACTGAGGATTAACACAGAGAATGCCTTATCCAGTTCTGGATCTTCATCTGGCAATATTTCTACTGTGATGTTGGCACTCTTCTGCCCAATCTCAAATGTGAGGTTGCCAGAGGTGAAGGCAAGATCACCATGAGGATCAGAGTCTATCTTCCAATGCAAGGTCACCTGAGATAGAGTTCCATGACTTCTTATAACCTATAAGATATTTAATATTAAAAGATGGTAAAAGAGGGATAAGATAATTGATTTATAGGTCAAACACATATGGTAGTAACATATTAAGTTTTTACTTGTTTTACACAAGCTTTTCTCAAGATGAAGTATTTAATAAGTGATCACTGAAATTACAAATGGACTGAACATTTTTAATT
Organism: Heterohyrax brucei; assembly: GCA_028571685.1. Taxonomy (NCBI): domain Eukaryota; kingdom Metazoa; phylum Chordata; class Mammalia; order Hyracoidea; family Procaviidae; genus Heterohyrax; species Heterohyrax brucei. The sequence continues at coordinate 96,400,881 of CM053141.1, read as the reverse complement.
TCTAACTATAACACAGCTGTATCTTTTCTATAATTCTAATATACATTAGTAATAAACACAATTAACAGTGTTTTATATTTTAGTGTATCCATGGAAATTTCTATTCTTACTACAAATAAGGGGTATACTTCATTGTACGAAAGAGATAAGTAACACTGTCCTAGTAAGCTACAAAATATTTTTTAAAAAATCATATTTTCTTTTATTCTAATACAATATGAAAAGCAAAATTACATGAAAACATACATGGCCCAAGACATAATAAATATATTTAAGACAGAAGAGATGCTTTGTCAATAATATGTTAAGAATGAAAGGCTTAAAAATTACTCCAAATAAGCCCCAATTAGAAGTCATTTTTGCAGGTAATCAAAGTATGAATGTTAAAATAAAATTAGACACAGAATTTTATAGTACTTGGCTTTTTCCCTTAATTCCTTTGTTTTTTTTTTTTTTCCTCCTTGAGTGATCAGTCATCCTTTCTATAATTTTTCTGTTTATTTTAAAATAGGAGTCTGAAAAATCTTCCAAAAGAGTACTAAAAGGAATAATGTGAGCAATCTTTCTTCATTAGTTGTAGGAAATTAAAAACTCGGGTATGTATCTTGCACCTCTGATTCATTTAACAGAATCCTGTCAATTTCCACATGGAACAGAGTAGAGTAAACATGCACGCACAGTGAGAGTTATTACTCTTGCTGTTAACAACTGTTCTGGATTTGCATTCCTTCTGAGGGATAAAAATAAGAGGATGACATTTCTTCACTCACAGGCATGATCACTAGATTTGCTCTGGCTAAGGCAAGTGGGTGGAAATCATTTAAGTGGATATGATGAGAATGACTTCCAAGAGCGAGTGAGAAGAGTCGCTATACAATTCCCCACATTCCCACCAGCACCTGTTGAGATACAACCTTTGTGATCCTTGATTTCCTAGGTGGTTACAACGATCAGAGCCCCTTGTCAACTGAAGCTGCAAATCCACCATGGTTAAAACAAACTTCTGCTGTATTCAACCACTGAGATTCTGGAAATATTTATGACCACAACCTACACCAACAAATACAAAAACTACACAAAACAGAATTGTGATGTGGCTCCACTACATTCCTAAAAAGTCAGACACTCTCAGAACAAGATAAATCTATATGCAAAACTAAAAACAAATGCAAATCACTATTTAATTATCAATTTGTATTGTCTGTGCCATTAAGCTTCCTCTTTTCTATCCACACAGGGAGAAAAAACACACGTACACACATTTTCATAATACGAAGACACAGCATTAAAAGAACATAAAATGTTATGAAATGAAGGTGGAAACTACTTACATTTAATATAACAGTGCTGTACCCATCTTCTGGTTCAGTTCCACTGACAAACAGTGACTCTGGGCTAAATTCAAATACACCATGAGCATGATCAGAGGCCGCAATTGTCACTAAAATTTGGGAAGCCACTCCTAGACTAGCTGCATGAACAAGTTCCAACAAATAGCAAGAAAACATTAATCAGTAATTTACAAACCAAAGGAAAAGCCAGAGAACAACTCTTTCAAAAGAATCATTCTATTCATGAGCAAGTTCTAATTTGTTTTAGAAAGAAAGGCAGACACAAATGGTTGCCACACATATTCACATTCTTATGACCTCTATATATTTTGGTATGCATGGCTTATACAAGTACTACAGAAGCACTAGGAAACGAATAAGGAAAACTTGTTTTTCTTTTTCTTCTCTGTGCAAGAGAACATTCTTCCACACAGACTACGTGAGGAAGATCTCTCACAACCTTTGCTGACCTCAAAAGAAGATGAGTCAAAAATGACTCTTCCCATTACAGAACAGCAGCTTCTCTACATTCTAGGTCTTCTTGATCATTACTTTATAAAACCACAGATCTACCTCTCCCAAACCTCAGCAACACAATCCTGTAACTAAAAAGATGTCAGGATCAAAAGAAATACCCGATATTTTCCTGGGAAGTATGTTCAAGCTTTAGTTGTATTTATTTACACAGATAAGAAAACAGACAATTCCAAAAGTAACAGAAGAATATAGAAGTTACATGAAGTATTGACGGAAGTTAGGAATGAGAGGAAGAACAAAATACAAGCTCTGACACTAAAATGTAAAATCTAATGCTATTAAAAAATCATATTTGTGGTTTACTTGAGTTTGACCTCAAGAAACAAGCATTCTAAGTAATCTCTCCTAATATGGAAAAATATCTTGGGGTAAAAAAGTCATATCATGTTTGTACATGAATCTACTTCAAAATTTCTCTTCTTTCTAATATTCCCACCCACTAACTGTCAACTTACTTGCTCCATTTAATTGTCTCTTTAGTTTTTTTCCCATTTGTTTTAGTTAAACAATGCATGTCAGAACTCATGGTGCTTTCCACACAGAAAATACACTTGATGCATTTACAGCTAAAATATACAAGTATTATCTTTGTCTTTTTAGGATACTCAAAGCTACATAAAATGTTTTTCAGAATTTTAATAAACAGTATTCAAGCAAAACAGTATCTAAAAATTAGATTTCACCTACCGCGGAAAGTTAAATCAATCTTGTTTCAAAGTGTGATAGTATGATTTTTCATTTCTATTAAAATTAGAATCAGTAAACTGCTTTAGCCTCATGGAAGCAGGAGGATCTAGGCTTCAGAGGCAGGCAGGGATTTGACTGTGACTTGATTCCTTTCTGGGTGACAATAAAGAGGAGCCAATAATACCTTACAAAGTTATCATGACGATTAAATGAGATATATGTGTAAAAGACCTATATATGGTATGTAGCAATAAATGGCTATTATTATTGTCTCTAAATTAAGAAACTGAAAATTTATAATAGTAAAGGGCCTTAGGAAAGCTGCTTACCACGTTTGTGAATAGTTGGAAGGAAGAATTCCATGTCCCCATCACCACTACCACTGCCATCAACCCTAAAGAGTTCAGCCACTTCATAAGGAGACACACAAAGACACGACCCACATGACACAATGAGAAAATTCAAAGTTCTTAAAACAGCAAGCAAGGAGGAAAATGCAGTAATATTCACCCTTCCATAAAATATACCAAAACAAGCCAAACCTGTTGCTGTCTAGTCATTTCCAACTTCATTATTTTAAATGTCAAAAGTATAATATTAGTCAAATACCCAATTTACCAAAACTTCATTTATAGCTTTAGGAAATACTCCACATAAGTTTTAATTGGAATTTTCCATTTCTACCAAGCTAACTTATTTTTAAATTGTCACTATGACAATGTAAATAGTTTTTAATACTATAAATATTTTTAATATTTTATTATTTATATTTAATATTATATTTAATATTAATTTTAATAATTTATATTTAATATTATATTTTAATTTTAATTTTATTTAATATTATTGTTTTAATTTTATACATATATGTCTGTACATATATGAGTATATATGTATGTACGTGTGTATATGTATATACACACATACACACATGTACACTTATGACAGCATGCTTATAACAGTCACCTTACTACTCACAGCAACTAACCTAAAACTAGGGAAACACATCTAATACTTCCTTCTGTCCACACATTCAAATCTCCATCGTGTTTATCATTCTCAAACTTGCCGGCACCCTTTCACCAATGGCACTGCGGGAAGAGCCCTAGACAGGCAATCTAAAACGCTCTACTTCAGTCCTGGCTATGAGATATTTACCAGCTATAAAAACTTCAGTAACTCACTGCAATCCTGGGTACCTCAGTTTTCTCAACTATAATGTTTATAAAACTGCTGTAAAGATTAAAGCAAATCACGTAGCACTGTACAAATACAAAATAACTTGGCAACAGATAAGGAATATACTAGAAACAAAAAAGGTTATACTTTCACCTCCAATACATTTTATACAATTGTTCTTTTATTAAATGTTTGCAAACAGAGATGACTAAGGGCAACGATGACAGCAGTGGAAACACAGAGAAGCAAGGTCATCTCTCTACATCGATGCTGCTGCCCGTATCCCTGACTGGCACTATGCTAGTTGAATATCGGCCCTGCTCTTCTGTTTGTCTTCTCCATAGACTGGGACATATCAGACATGAGAATTTTGTGCTACCGAGAACCTGAAATCCTCTTACAGACTTAAAAAGCAAAATGGAATTCCAGAGAATATCCAGTCACATAACTCTGCTGCCATATTATCCAGAAGTCATGAGAAAGAGCTGTGCAGTCCAACATCAGTATACTCTGGCTATCACAGAGCACAGCAGAGTGCATAAGTACCACATGACAGCGTCTATCCCAGAGATCTGCAGAAAAGATTTCACACTAAAATCACAAATTTCATTATGATCACAAATATAATTTCTGAAGATTCTTTGATGGTCTTTTATTAATTAATTCTAGCTAATAATCTAACATCTCTTTTAGTGTTTGGCAATAAATGATGCAAAGAACAACTTTTCAAACATTTCACAGTGACCATGATATGAATGAAACTGCTGTCATAAAAACAATGATTTGGAAATGTGAAAATCTGTCTCCAAGAGACAAGCAAAGCTGGTATGTTTACATGACACTTGTCAAACAGGTCGTCTAGCACCGCTTTTCACTGTTCTATGCATTTAACCAAGCTATGGTAGTTTACATCTCTACTCCCAAACACTGCCTAGCTCTCCTTTGTTTTACCTGTGCACTGAGAACATGGTAGAGAAATTAGGGGAAATGTTGCATATTTACCTCAAATTTCTACTTAACCTAAAATAAAATTTTAAGACTTCTGTCCTACCCAATCTTTCCCAATGGATGATGTATTTAGCACTATGATGTTTCTTTATTTTGTTTTCATCAGAATGATATTCTGTAATAATGATACCAGTTCGTGTAATAGACAGGACTGGTGAATATCATAACCAATCTCAATTTCTTATAATTATAAAATTAATTAACATTCTCAGTAGCAACACATAATTAAACATATGAACGTTTCTGCAAACAAAGAAATGTAAGTAATTATTCTAAATGGGAAAAGATTATAAAGAGCCTCGCATCAATCCAGACAATTGAGGCTAAGGCACTGTGAAACTATTTTGAGTCTGTTTTACTGATAATCAGGCTATCAGTGATTACCTACAGGACCAGTTTTTAGTCTGCAGATAGAACTCTGGTTGCACACTTGTTAAAAAGAGCTGAGCTGTAAACCAAAAGACTGCAGATCCTCGGAATCCCTATGGGGCACTTCCATCTGTGCTACAGTGTTGCTATGAGTCAGAATTAACTCCACAGCAACAGGCTGGGGCAATACTTGAGTGAAATTAGAAAACAGGAAGACAGGCGAGAAGTGACTGCAGGGGCATCTACTATGAATGATACTAAAATTTGGTGGCTCAGTGTAATTCTACTATTTTATTCTAAAAGCACATCTACTTTAAGAAAAGAGGAATAAGTAATAAAAGAAACAAAACAGCACAAAAAGTGATGGCCACACATGTAGAGATCTCAATACACAATTAACTGAACCTGACAGCAAGATACGTGTGAATAAAATCATGAGTTGAAAAATTAATTTATAAAACCTATACTAAAAAAATATGTAGAGAGACACTTTCTTTTAACCAATCAGCAAGTTTCCACCATAAATCTTATGCAATTGCTAACCTTCAGATTGCTCACTCAAAAAACTAGTCATTGATTCACTTAGTAAAAAAAAAGATAGGGTTAATTCACAGAGATTTATTTCCTTAATAGAACCCACTATCATCATAGCCAGTGGGAAGGAACATATTGGAAAATGTAGAATCCCCAGCCTTACCTCCTTCCTCTGAGTTTAACAACTCAACTTTAAAAGATTTTTCCAGTTCAGGGATAGAATTATCGGTGATGTTGATAGAAATGTATTTATATCTTTCTCCTGGTTGAAATTCTAAAGTACCAGCAACACTCTGAAATACAAATGAAAGATACTTCCACTAAATTAAAATTATCCTGTATCAGATTTATAAGGGAAGAATATTTGCTATATCCCTACTGTTCCACACTGAAACAGAGAAAAACAAGGCAAAAATAAAACTGAAAACATGTAATGGATATAGTGTTCGACATAAGTGCTAAATAAATGCTCTCTGACTAAACAAACTGGAAGGATTTTTCTTTTCCTTATTGACCTACTCATTTGAAAATTAGTCAAGGCAAATTAGATGTCTTAACAGATGACCTCTACAAATTGCTAAAGAATTAATTCAATGGGATGCAAGGGATTCTCCCAATTGAATACATTGAGAACTGCTAAAATACAGCATTGAGGAATTTAAAGATTCAGAGCATAACAATATTTTCATACTGACAACCTATCCATGTAACAATAAAAATCAGACTACATACGTATTAACCTATTTTTGATTATGCTTGGAATGGGAATTGACAAAATAGATCACCTTTCAAAATAGTTCACATGTAACAAGAAACACAAAAAGTTATTAAAAATCAAAGTTGTAAGGTCCTCTGTTCTTCTGTACTCTCTTAGATAAGAATACTCCTCTCTAGTTAATAAGTTTTAAGGTTGCTGAAGCGGCATGAATCAAAATGAGAAGAAATAGCTGCAAACATCTATTAATAATCAGAATGTGGAATGTATAAGATATAAATTTTGCAGATTGGAAGTGGTCAGAAATGAAACAGAACACACAAACATCACTATGCTCGGCATGATGAGGCAAATGCACTGGTACTGGTCATTTGGAATCACGCAGTCACACAATCTACTATGCAGGGAATGACATATTGAAAAGCAAGGACACTGCATTCATCGTCAAAAGGAACATTTCAAATTCTATCTTATACAGAGCTATCAGTGACAGGATAACATCCATACCCCTACAAGGAAGATCAGCTTAATTTGATTAATACTCAAATTTACACACCAATGCCGAAAAAAAATAAATTGAAGATTTCTATCAACTTCTACAGTCCAAAACTGACCACACATGCAGTCAAGATGCATTGATAATCACTGGTGACTGGAACATGGGAGTTGCAAACAGAGAAGTTCAGTAGTTGGAAAGTATGGCCTTAGTGATAGAAATGACATTGAAGATCATATGATAGAATTTTGCAAGATGAACAACTTATTCCTTGCAAATACTTTTCTCCGGCATAGACAACAGACTATACAAGTGGACCTTGCAGAATGGAATACAAAGGAATCAAATTGACTACATCTGTGGAAAGAGACAATAGAGAAGTACAGTGTCATCAGTCAGAACAAGGCTTCCGGCCAACTTAGGGACAGACAATTGTTCATACGCAAGCTTACACTGAAAGACATGAAAACTGAAACAACTCATAACAGCTAAAATGTGACTACATCCCACCTGCATTTAAGACCATCTTAAGAACAGATCTGATGCACTGAACACTAATTACCAGAGACCAGCTAAGTGATGCGAAGACAAGGACATCATACACGAAGAAAGCAAAAGGTCATTAAAAAGATAGGAAAGAAATAAGAGAACAAAATGGATGTCAGAGAGACTCTCAAAACCTGCTCTTGAACATAAAGCAGGTAAAGTAAGTGGAAGAAATGATAAAGTAAAAGAGCTGAACAGATTATTTCAAAAGACAGCTCAAGAAAACAAAGTATTATAAAGAATTGTGTGAAGACTAAGAGTTAAGGAACCAAAAAACGATAGACACACAACATTTCTCAAGCTGAAAAAACTGAAGAGAAAATTCAAGCCGAGTTACAACAAGACCAAAATATTGAATCACATAGGAATCATCAGAAGCCAAGGGAAGGAATACGCACAGTCAGTATACCAAAATGAACTGGTCAGTGTTCAACCACTTCCAGTGAAAGCTCATGATAAGGAACCACCAGTACTGAAAAAGGCAGCCAAGCTGCACAGAAGGTACTGGTGAAAAACGAGTCTGCAGGAATGAACAGAATACCAGTTGAGATCTTTCAACAAATGGTTGCAGTGCTGGAGATGCTCACTCATCCACACCAAGAAATATGGAAGACAGCTACCTGGTCAGCTAACTGGAAAAGATCCATCTAAGCGCTCATTCCAAAAAAGGTGATCCAAGAGAATGAGGAAATTATCAAGCGATATGACTAACATCACACACAAGTAACATTTTGCTATAAAGATCATGCAAAAGCAGCTGCAGCAGTACACCAACAGGGAACTACCAGAAATTCAGGACAGATTCAGAAGACGGTGTGGAACACGAGATACCACTACTGAAGTCAAATGACTTTTGGCTGAAAGGTGAGAATACTGGAAAGACATTTACCTGTGCTTTACCAACTATGCAAAAGCATTCAATTTTGTTGATTGTAACAAATTATGAATAACTGTAAAGAATGAAAATTCCAGAACACTTAGTTGTGCTCACGTGGAACCTATACATACACCATGAGGAAGGTGATGGAACAGAACAAGACAACACCGTGTGGGTTAAAACCAGGAAAGACGTGCATCAGGACTGTATCCTTTCACCATACTTATTCAATTTGTATGCTAAGCAAATACTCTGAGAAGCTGAACTACATGACAAGGAACAGGGCATCAAGGTTGGTGAACAACTCATTAACAGTCTGCAACAGTATATAACATGATCTTACTTGCTGAAAATTCAAAAACATAAATTTTTAAAACAAATTCAGGATACGCTACCGTTTTCCCAGTTCTATGGTGGTATAGCAGTAAAGAGCTGGACTGCTAACTGAAAGGTTGGTAATTCAAAGCTATCAGCCACTCCTTGTAAACCTATGGGGCATTTCTATATATCCTATAGGGTCTCCACGAATCAGAATTGACTTGACAATAATGGGTTTACTTTTTAAAGCTAAACTGAGTATCTTAAGCACTAAATTAATTCAAATTAACTTGAGTTACTCAGTAACTCAAGTACTTATTCATTAATTTATTCACTTTTTCAGTCTTTGCCAAGCATACAGCATGTGCCTGGCACCATTTGAGAAGCTTGGGATGTAAGCTCTAATGTAAGCACCAGATGGTGAGAATCACTCAAGACTTGTGATACAAGAATAAGGCTAGGAACAAGTGACATGCAATTGCTTCCTGTTCTGTTCATGACTCCTCCTGGGACCTCCGTACCCTTCCCTAAAACATGCCTACACATGTAACTGACATACAAAGCCTAAAAAAAATCTCATTTTTGTTCTAACTCAGAGCACAGAGAGCTTAAATATCATTCAGAAAAAATAAGGACCAAAGTTATTACCAGTGAGAAGTATAGGAGTGGCTCAAAGTGGTGACAAGTGACAATCAGAATATCTAAGCACTTCTCAAAACCCTCAGCCAATTTTCCAACGACACTAGCTTTCTGATAGTCATGAACGATGGGGACTGCAATTTTACTAAAATAATGTTTTAAATGGAGGCTGGAAGTATTCAGACCACCTATGAACTGATGATCATTAAATGAGGACTAAAACATGTCTTTAAAACAACACTCAGCCAACACTAAGATAAGAACTCTAGTGGAATTAGGTTACCACTAATTTTAGCTCAGGACACAACAAATGTCAAGGGTAGGAGACATACAGGCTGCCTAAGAAAATGAGCTTGAGAAAGAAGAAATTCAGGAAAACGTAGATAGCTAGACTATAGTCAAATTTAACTAGGTTCAGTTAGCCAAGGTTCCTAATGGTGAGGAACATAAGTATGTACAAATTGCTGAAAAATGTACCATTTGCGGGCCTTGTTAGGAAGAAGAGGGGAAACAGAATGAATACCAGAGTAAGAGATTAATTAAGATTCCTTGGGAAAACAGAAACACTCACAGATACAAAACCTTTATGAGATGGATTGCCCAGAAGAAAGTATGACAGTATCAGCATTAGTAATAACAATAAGTGGTTACTGAGTATCACTACATATGTGTCATGTACAGTACAACACACTTAAACTGCTGAGATCAATCCCCCAAATGATCCTGTCTAGGAAGCATTATCTCTCTTTTACAAATAAGAAGACTGATGCTAGGAATGATAAAATGAGTTTTCAAAGCCCAAACATAGAAAGTAAAAGTTAAAACTCAGATTCATCTAGTTTCAAGACCCAGTTTTTTGGGGTTTTTTTTGTTTTGTTTTGGTTTGGTTTGGTTTGGTTAACGCTACTTTGCTTCTTACTTGAAGGAAAAAATAATTAAAATTGAGAAGAAATGGAAACTTCCTTTTAAAATTTTGTTTCATTTTACGGATGTAGGTAGGAGGGTTGAAAATGTGTTAATACATATAATTTTAAATATATTTGACCAAAGCCTATAACATTAAAATTAATAAGCAATGGAGCCTGACTATACTAGCATGAGATCAGAAGAACTAGATGGTGCCCAGCTACCTCCAACGTCTGCCTTGTTAGGCAATACAACATAAACTCCCTGGTGTAGGGGGAGAAAAACAGGGGTACAGATCTAGAATTCTGTAAAAAGACCAGACTTGATGGTCTGACAACCTGGGGCCACCCAAGACCATGGCCCCTAGTCTTGCTCCTAGACCAGAGCTGAAACTAGCACTGAAGACAACTCTTCAGACAAAAACTGGACTGTAAGACACGAAGCTGTCAGAGCAGCTACCCATGGTAACAAGACAGGAGAGTGGAGAGAAGGGGAAAGGAGTAGGCTGAATGAACAGAGAAGTACAGAGTGCAAAGGAGGAATGTGCTGCCATAGGATTGGGATAGCAGAGAGTTGCATGGGGGTCTCTGTACAGGGTTTTACAGGGTAAACTGACTTTACTTGTAAACTTTCACTTAATCACATAAAATACTGTAATTAAAAAAAAAAAAATGTAATGGAGCCCTGGTGGTGCATTAATTCAGAGCCATGGACGCCAACAAAAGGTCAGCAGCTTGAATCCACCAGAGGCTCCTTGGAAACCTATGGGGCAGTTCTACTCCGTCCCACAGGGTGGCTGTGAGTCACATTTGACTTACTGGCAACACATTTGTTATGCTTTGATTTTTAATGTAAGTAAAGCCTATGATAAGTATCAGAGAAACTGCTAAGGTAGTTATTTACGTATTCGGCTTTAATGCTTGGAAACACCTTAATTTACACAGAGTAATGCTGGAAAGCCATCTGTGCTTATTTCTTTGATGTTTACATTCCAGATTCTAGTGCAAGTCCCTGCTGAATCTTCAAAGGAAGTATTTATTTCTGTTTTACAAGGTGCGAACACAGCTTCAAAGGGCTAAGTTAGTTACCTGGTAGTCAGCGGGGCTGAATGCTGTCAGTGAAACAGTTCTAAATCCCACCACAACCCTCCCCAGGAGTCCTTGTGCACGGACCACCAATAACTGGATCTCTCCGTCTTCTTCCTGCACAGTGAGGTGTGGAATGCTGCTTGCAGGCGGGGTCATCGCGTCCCGGGGATGGGGAGGCAGTCCTGTGGAGAACTGCAGCAAGCCTGGGGGACACAAAGAGCCAGGTTACTGTCTCCCCAGCTACCTGTGGAAAAATTTCTTATTCATTTGAAACCACCTTTAACAACTATTTTCGTTACCACGCTAAAATTCTGAAGTCTTTCACTTACAAGAGACACTAGCAAAAATTTGGTTAACATACTTCTGATATGGAACATTTTTACCCATGAAAAGTGTTCTCTTTTTTGCACATTCACCAATAAAACGAATAGTGACAAAGTTTTAAATACATATTTTTGAACATTTACACATATTTGATTTTCTAGAATTCTTCCATAAACTTACAGTGGAACCTAATTAATGACACACTGAGGGATTTGTACTTTTTAAATAATTTAACTGCAAAAACCAGAGGTGAAAAGTCTCCCCCAGGTTTTCTACCTAGCCCCCTTTAACAGATGTTCGTCTTGTTTATTCCCATATATAAAAAAACTACCTTTCAATACAGAAAACATATTGGTATAGACATCTGTGGTAGTTCGAAGATTAATAAAATTATCACTTTTCAGCACAAGGCAAAATCATGTTAATACAAATATACAGTAAAAACTGCATTTTGGAGGAGATTAATTAAATATAAATCACAAAGCACTTCAATTATTTAGGGCTTAACATATCACAGTAGGATAATTTTTGAATTTTTTAAATTTGATAGCCATGACTAGAAATGCTTTTCTCACTTTAAATAATCCTTCATAAACTGTTCAAGTTATCACGTTCCAAGTTTAAAAAGTAGTCTTCACATTTTCTTTGATACACAATGTTCCTCAAAACAGTAGCTTAGATGTTCAAGGGAACAAAAGTTACAGGGTTTGGAAGAATTCTACTTCAGTCAATTGAGAGAAGTCTCTTTAGTAGTTCTTAACAAGTTCAAGTCCACCCAGAGAAGAGAGGATTACATTTGCAAAATGGGTTGGTTACCATATGGATGGTCACTAGCTTTGATGGTGATGTCTGTTGTTTCCTTCTCTGGATCTATGCTTGCACCACTGGTAGGAGTTGAACCTAGTTTCCCATCTCCAGGAACTGCAGACACCAGTGTCACACGAAAATACTCATTGAGCTCAGGAATACCATCATCAAGAACATATATGTTCAGGACCTATGGATGTAAAAATCCAGAAACATTAACTAACGGGTCATATAGACACCACATTATCAGAGAAAAATAAGATAATCAGTTAAATCATACATAATTGAAGTTATTATTTAGCACCACTTATTTCTACATGGATTACATATAAAGTTTCACATGCAAAGTGTGACAAAACTGGAGGTCACTCACACTTTCATAACACAGAAAAATCACCTTATACTCCAAATTTAATGCAAATATGGTAATTAAAAGACTACTTTAATGGTTGACCGGAAAAGTAACATTAAGAATTCTGTGGTTTTCCAGATGTAGTGGATTGAATTGTCTCCATCAAAATACAGGCTGTAAATTCTAATTTCTGTGGCTGTGGTTATAATCCCATCTGGGAATGGGCTGTCTTTGCTATGTTAATGAGACAGGATTACTGTGGGGTATGTCTTAAATCAATCTTTTTTGAAATATAAAAGAGATTAAACATGCAAGCTAGTCAAATGCCTTTGCATAGCCTGTAACACACAGGTAAACATCTTTCTGGCATCCTCTGCTTTCAGCCAAGAGCCATCTAACATCAGCACTAATGACCCTGGTCCCACATCCTCTTCTGAATCTGCCTTAAACTTCTGGCAGTTCCCTGTCAATGTACTGCCACAAGCACTTTTGGATGATCTGCAGCCAAATTTTACTTCCATGTGATATTAACGACATAGTTCAATAATTTCCACATTTACCTGTGTCTTATTGACTGTGCAATGGCATTCCACTGTCTCGATCACAACAAATTATGGACAACATTACAAGGACTAGGAATCCCAGAACACCGTGGTTGTGGGGAAGCTGCACACAGACCAACAGCAGTCATTCGAACAGAACAGGGGATAGTGCATGGCTTAAAATGAAGAAGAGCGAACATGAGGGCTGCATCATTTCAGCATTCTTGCTCCACTTGTATGCTGACTAAATACCCTGAGAAGGTGGACAACATGAAGAATGTGGCATCAGAATTGTTAGAAGATGTTCTAAAAACCTGTGTTATGCAGATGATGCAACCCTACTTGCTAAAAACAAAGAGGACTTGAAGGACATACTCATGAAGGTCAAAGACTACAGCCTTCAGTATGGATTGAACCTCAACAGAAGAAAACAAAAATCCTCACAACTGGACCAATAAGCGACATCATAATAAACGGAGAAAACGGTGACATTTCTCAAGGATTTCATTTTACTTGGATGTATAATCAACGCCCAGGGAAGCAGCAGTCAGGATATCAAATCACACACTGCAGTGTTGAAAAGCAATGATTTCACTTTGAGGACTAACATACACTTGTCCCGAGACAGGATATTTTCAAGTGCCTCATATGTATATACAAGCTGAAAAATGAATAAGGAAAATTGAACAAAAATGGATGCCTCTGGATTATGGTGCTGGCACAGAATACTGAATATATTATGGGATGCCCAAAGAACAAAGAACTCTGTCTTAGAAGTATAGTCTGAGCACTCTTTGGAAGGAAGGATAGCGACACTTTATCTCACATACTTTGGACACGTTATCAGGAGAGATCAGTCCTGATACTGTGATGAAAAGACATCATGCTTAGCAGAGTTAGTGAAAAAAGAAGACAAAGTGGTTGCAACACTGCCTTCCACATAACAGTGATCACGAGGCTGGTGCAGGACAAGCAGTGCTTCCTTGTGCTGTGTTCAGGGTCACTGTGAGTTGGAACCAATTTGATGACACCTAACAACAACAATAAACAAGAAAGAAAAGATGCAGTGATGGGGGCAGAGAGATGACAAACCACAGGAAGACTGCCCAGAAGCAGAACCTTAAAAAAGAGATTAGGCACTTTCTCCAGAGCCCACAGAAAGACTTCTTCTAAGGCCTGAATTTGAACTTTTTAGCCTCCTTATGTGTAAGAACACAGATTTCTGTCTGTTACAGTCACCCACTTGGGATCTATTTCTGTTACAGTAGCACACAATAACTAAGACACTCTATTATTAGTAATAACAAAAACATCACAATGATATACTTTAAACTTAACATGTTTATAATACAGGATTAAAAAAACAAATGAAACTATAACACATTATCATTCAAAACTCAGCTTTTCTTTTGCATAAACAAATACAAACATATTTTGTACCATGACATGTATCTAATCTCCTAAATATTTAAAGTGCTTAATTAGCAAGAAGCTGCTAAGAAATTACAGAGCAAATACCTCCAACAAAGCTTTCCAGAAGGCTTTCAAAGAAACCAAGACAGTAGATTTACCTCTGATCTCTGCCAAGGAAGAAACGTAATAGTTCCACTGGCATTAGCAAAATCATCAACCAGGTAATTGATGCCATCAGATTCGATCTGTGAGATAGTGTAAAAGATATGCACATAATCCAGAGCTCCTCTGGTTCGCTCCACAACACACGAAATGGTGGAGCCTTCTTCTGCAATCTGAAATTAACATAACTTATTTGTACTCCATACCAATGCAAATAAAATTACAATGCTTTCATGAAACCTTTTTACCATAAACCTAATTCTCTAATTTCACCTCCCACTAACGAGGCCACTACATTCCCCCAGACACAGATTTCACTACTACAATACTGTACATTGTCCCTGAATCTATTTTGATTCACAGTGACCCTAGAGGACAGAACTGAACTGTCCCCAAAAATTTGCCAAGGAGCATCTGGTGGATTCAAATTGCTGACCTTCTGGTTAGCAGCTATAGCTCTTAACCACTATGCCACTAGGGTTTCCTTTTCCCTACTAGAATGTCTTTAATCATCCGTTTTCCCTCTTTCCTTTACAGACAGGAGGGAAAAAGAATTGTAATTAACTGTACATGGAATTCATTCATTAATACCTCCTGTATGCTCGCCTTTATGCTAGATGCTATGGTTACAGACGATGATAAAAGCACAGTCCTTTCTCTGCATAAGCATAGAGGATAAAGAGATTTAATGATGAGGTGAGCCCAGACAGACCAAACGGGTGGAAGTTAGGGGTAGAAAGTTGAAGATGACATCAGGGAAAACTGTGCAGGCATGGAAACAACAAACAATGCAACATGAAATTGCTGGTAAAATCACTCTGGGGTGCTATAATGTTCCAAGTGGGGAGATTCTGAGAAATACCTAGAGGGGAACAACAGAATAATATTCACATCAATGCAAGCATTCTATGTCATTCCGTGTGTGTGTGGGTGGGTGGGTGTGGGTGTGGGTGTGTGTGCGTGTGTGTGTGTGTGATGTATATAAGTACTTTAAAATAATGCTTAAAAATTATTTGGAGCATGAATTTGGATGACTAAGGTCATCACACACTTAAATTCTCAGTCCCATAATTCAATATTAAAAGCACAAACAGTTCACAGAAAAAGAATTAAAACTGCAGAGATAACGATACAAAATTTAACATACACAATGTCATTCTCTATTTTTCACATCAATTCTGAACACCTCTACTCAGCATTAGATACCCCCACTTTGGTGCTGATACTAGGGCTAGAGAAAATAATTTGGAATTAGTCTAAAAGCAAGCAACAGTCAAAGAAGCTGGCGATGTGTACAGAAGCCCCAAATGTTCCAGTAAATCCTCTCAGTTTCAGGAAGCAGCAACTCCCATGGCCTCAGAGAAAACAGGACCGATCACCACTGAGGCAGCGCTGCAGCTACTTTATCGGCCCACTGGTCCACCAGCAGGAGAAGCCCACCATGGCCAGAGAGTAGTTCAGTGGAACACTTCGTGTGCCTCTTGCCCTCAGTTCCACTTCCAGAATCAGAACTTTTAATGCAATGGATGCTAAAGCCTGGAAGCAGGAAACACAAGTTCTGACAGTAGACCACCAGGAATGAAGGAAATAGGGGTGAGTCTGGTCTAGCTACTCGGGACATGGAACCAGCTGTCAGCTATTGTACATACAGAGAGCACCACGGAGGATAACAAACCAACTACGAGAAAATGTTCTTAAGTTCGTTCCATAGCTGAGTCTTTAATAGACCATTTTATTGACGTACTAGACCAGCTGCTTCAGAAATAAGGTTACCAAATTCTACGGCTATGTGCCCAACGTTACACCTCATTCACATAAAACGAATCCCTTTGCCTGCGGTAATGTGATGTAATTCCTATCTGGATACATCAGTATTCCTTAAGCCTTCAGATGACAAGCTGACAGAGGGTACTGGGAAACGTACACTCATTAGCCAGAGTAAGTGTGGACTCTGTTGTTGCTGATGTTAGGTGACAGTTGATTTCGACTCCTAGAGAGCCCATGTGACAGAGTACAACTGCACCACAGGGTTTTCTGACCTGGAATCTTCCCAGGAGCAGATTACCAGGACTTTTTCCTGCGGAGCTGCTGCATGAGTTTGAATTGTCAGCCTGCCAGTTAGCAGCCAAAGGCTTAGGTGATGTGCCATCAGGGCTCCTTGTGTTAGTTCTGGTAGCAATAAAGCGCAGTATCCTTTGAGGTGGCAGGGTCTTAGTAGAATCAGCTTATCACCAAACCACTCTTGGGAAAGTGCTTAGCTTGGATCTCCACCACTTATTGGTTGGACATTCAGCAGTCACAGTTGTTAGACCAGTCTCGGTGGAAGGCAGTTCACGCCACAGGGCCCACACAGGGCCTCCGCACCGTGACTCCTTTAACGGTTCTGTGGAAGCCAGGCAGAGAGCGCACCTGGCATTCGGTAAATGTAACACCCTGACATCCCCGCTGTTGAGAGCCTCCCTGCACAAACCCTAACCCTACCCACATGCCTCAGTCCCAGACTTCCTTGCTCTAGTGAAGCTCCTTCAGGCCCCCACACAATCTGTCATGCAATTAGCATTGCTAAGTTGTCCTTACAGTCCTGCTATAGGTCACTCCTCCTCCCAGATGTTATAAATGACTACGCTCTGCCCACTGCCCGGAACGTGGCAGGTGAGCTGTGGTAGCACGCTGTCAGCTGGCACCAACGCACCAAGTCAAGCCACCTGCGAAAGAGGCGTGAGATTCTTCCTTCTCTACCAGTTAGCTGAAGTTCTGAGTAACGCAACTAATGTGATTAGCTGCTAACTGCAAGGCTGGCTGTGTGAGTTCAACCAGAGGCACCTTGAAAAAAAAACATGGAAATCTATTTTTAAAAATCAGCCTTTGAAAACTTGAGAGTACAGTTTTCTGCTGACAAACATGGGGTCACCATGAGCTGGAACTGACAGCTTCTGGCTTGTTGGTCTATCTACTTCTTTACTTTAATCAGTTAGTCACAGGTCTGGGAGGAAAGATCAAAAGTGTTTTAAATGGGATCATTTTTAAATGTCTATTACATATTCCCCCTAGTTGCCTGTTACTTTGTCATATTATGGAGTCTTGCTGTGATGCTGGAAGCTATCCCACCAGTATCCAGATACCCAGCAGAGTCACCCAAGGCAGACAGCTTTCAGATCTGGACTAAGACATGCTCAGAAAAAAAAAATGTGGCAGTCTACTTCTGAACAGGCCAGTGAAAACTTTATGAATAGCAGCAGAACACTGTCATATAAAGTGCTAGAAAGTTAATGCCCCCAGGTTGGAGGTCACTCAGAAGATAATGGAGGAAGAGCCATTTCCTCTGAGTACAGATGACCCCAACAATGTGGATGGAGTAGAGCTTTCAGCACCTTCACTTGCAGATGTGGCAAGACTTAAAATGAGAAGAAACAGTTGCAAACATCCACTAAGAACTGGAAACTGAAATATACAGATTATGAATACCATAAACTTGGAAAATGTCTAAAATGAAATGGAACACATAGACATCAATATCCTAGGCATTAGTGAGCTGAAATGGACTAGTATTGACCATTCCAAATCAGAAAATCATATGGTCTACCACGCCAGGAATGGCAACTTGAAAAGAAATGGTGTTGCATTCATTGCCAAAAAGAACATCTGAAGATCTATCATTAAGTACAGTGCTGTCAGTGCTAGGATAATAATCCATATGCCTACAAGGAAGGCTAGTTAATACAACTACTGTTCAAATCTGCACACTAATCACTAAGGCCAAAAATGAAGAAATAAGATTTTTACCAGCTCCTCAGTCTGAAATTGGCTGAACATGCAGTCAGGATGCATTCATAAATACTGGTGATTGGAATGCAAATGTTAGAAACAAAGTAGGAAGATCAGTAGTTGGAAAAATATGGCCTTGGTGGAAAAAATGATGCTAAAGATCACATGATTAAATTTTGTGAGATCGATACCTTCCTCAGGGCAACTAACACTTTTAACCAACATAAACAGCAACTACACATTGGGACCTTGCCAGATGGAATATAGAAATGAAATCAACAGCATCTGTGAAAAAAGACAATGGAAAAGCTCAATATCATCAGTCAGAAAAACACCAAGAGCTGACTGCAGCAAAGACCAGCAACTGCACATATGCAAGTTCAAACTGAAACTGAAGAAAATCGGAACAAGTCCACAGGAGTCAGAGTATGACTTTTAATATCTCCCACCCGAGTTCAAAGGCTATCTCAAGAACAGATTTGATGCATATGAGCTGTGGAATGACATCAAATACACCATCCAAAAAGAAAGCAAGAGGTCATGAAAAAAGCAGGAAAGACCAAATCGGACGTCAGAAGACTCTGAAACTTGCTCTTGAACATCAAGTAGCTAAAGCAAAAGGAAGAAATTAAGAAGTAAAAGAAATGAACAGAACATTTCAAAGGGCAACACAAGAAAACAAAGTACTATAATGTCATGTTTAAAGAGCTGGAGAGAGAAAGCCAAAAGGGAAGAACATACTCTGCATTTCTCAAGCAGACAGAACGGAATAAAAAAATCAAGTCTCCAGTTGAAATAGTAAAGGACTCTACAGGGAAAATATTAAACAACTCAGGAAGCATCAAAAGAAGATTCTTTATACCAAAACGAATTGGTCAGTGTTCAACCATTTCAAGAGGTAGCATATCATCAGGAACCACTGGTACTTGAGGCTGAAGCTGCACTGAAGGCAACGGAGAAAAACAAGGCTCCAGGATACTACGGGATAACAACTGAGATGTTTCAACAAATGGGTGCAGTGCTGCAAGTGTTCACTCATCTATGCCAAGAAATTTGGAAGCCACATATCTGGCAAACCAACTGCAAGAGATCCCTATGTATGCCTATTACCAAGAACGGCGATCCAACCAAACACGGAAATTATCGAACAGTATCACACACAAGTAAGATTTTGGTAAAGATCATTCAAAAGTAACTTCAGCAATACATTGACAGGGAACTCCCCAAAATTCAAGCTGGATTTAAGAAAACGTGGAAGCAGGGATATCATTCCTGACGTCAGAGGGATCTTGGCTGAAAGCAGAGAATAGCAGAAAGAGGTTTACCTATGTTGTACTGACTATACCATGGCATAGTCATCGTCAAATTATGGATAACACTGAGGAGAATGGGGAGTCCAGAACACTAATTACCCTCATGAGCAATCTGTACACGGATCAAGAAGCAGTCATTTGAACAGTAAAAGGGCATACTGCATAGTTTAAAGTGAGGAACGGTGTGCATCAGAGTTGTATCCTTTCACCATACCTTTTTAATCTGTACAGTGAGCAAATAATCTGAGAAGCTGGACAATATGAGGACAAGTGAGGCATCAGGATCAGAGGAAGACTCATTAACAATATGCATTATGCAGACAACACAACCTTGCTTCCTGGCAGTGAAGAGGATTTGAAACATTTACTGATGATCAAAGACCACAGCCTTCAGTATGGATTGTACCTCCACATAAAGAAAACCAAAATCCTCACTGGAACAGTAAGCAACACTACGATAAATGGAAAAAAGAGTGACGCTGTCAAGGATTCAATTTAATTGGTTCCATAACAAGACCCATAAAATCAGCAGTCAAATCAAAAGATGCACTGTACTGGGAAAATCTGTAAAAGACCTCTTTAAAGAAAGTAAAATGTTTTTTTTTAAAGAAATGTTTTTCTTATAGAAAGTAAAATGTATTTTTAATTGCATCACGTGCATGGGAAAGCCGGACAACAAGTAAGAAGAAGAACAGACTTTTTGAATTGTTGTGTTGAGCAAGCCTACTGAATATACCACGGACTGCCCAAGGAAAGAGCAGATCGGTCCTGGAAGAAGTACAACCCGAGTGTTCACTGGAAGCAAGGATGGCAAGAGCGCATCCTTTCGACATGTTATCAGGAGGAATCAATCGCTACAGAACGACATCATGCTAGGTGAAGCAGAAGGCCAGTGAAGAAGAGGAAGACTTTTCACCACATGGATTGACATAGTGGCTGCAACAATGAACTTAAGTATAAAAACAATCGTGGGCATGGTGCAGGAACAGACAGTGTTGTGCACAGTGTCACTACGAGGAGGAAGCCACTCAATGGCACCTAACAATATTAAATATTCAAAAGATGTATCAAATAGGCAGCTAGATAAATGAATCTAGCATGTTGGAATGAGAGAAAGATTGACTCCATAAAGTTGCAAATCGTCAATATATAAATGGCATTTAAGGCCACATACAAATGGCATATAAATCTATTATTATAAAAATGGTATTTAAAAACTAGACGAGATCACAAGGAAAGTAAGTACAGATGGCAAGAAGAGGACCAAGAACACTCAGTTCTGCTAAAATGCTTATTGTGAAAATGCACAATTGTTCCAATGTATTGATGTATTTATTAGGGAATAATTAGAACATGAATTTCTCATATACTTATGCATGACTTCATATACAAGCAACAAGAACACAGAAAACTGCACCCACTTGAAACAAGCTATGTAGGAATACCATCATACAAACTATATTCATCTACCAGCTATTTCAATAACTCATGCATGTTATAAACCACATTCATCTGTATCTAGTCTGACAAGTTTCCTTAATTTCAGATAACATTCCTTGTGTCACTTCACTGCAACATAACAATCTACAATCCTTTCAGTGCCCTCTTCCACAGCAAATTTCAGGTGCTTTTCAAGGTAATATACCACACTTTTTGTAGTAATTTAAGTATGAAATACTTAAAGTGTAAACTGTGCTACCATTTTTACCCTAGCTGTCTTTTTTAAGTGTTATTGACCAAGTCTGTGAGTACTGTATTCCCAATCCCGTTTTTCTTCTAACTCTGTGACTACACACTACTGCATACTATAATGATTTTCAGGACCTGATCTATGACGTTATGGCATAACTATACTGAAGCTGGGACCCTCCAACCTTGAGAGCCTGAGAAGAGGAGGAAGAGCAGTGAACAGATTAAACTGCTCAACATAGAATCTTATTTAAATTCCAGTTACAGATATGCATCTGTACATTTATGAAGGCCAAAAGGTACAACAGCAAGTGACCGAAAGTGTATAGTTTTAACATGAAACACTTCCGTACTTCTTCAATTCACTGCTTATCAACGCATTATCAGACTCCATCATCTCCTCTTAAAATGGGGAATATGATGTGTCAATGGATTTTGGTGGGAATTAAGTATGTGGCTTACACTGTGCCTACTAATACAGTGTTGTTGTTGTTAGATGTCATCGAGTTGGTTCCAACTCACAGTGCCTCTATGTACAACAGAACAAAACACTGCCCAGTCCTGTGCCATGCCATAATCACTGTTGTGCTTGAGCCCACTGTTGCAGCCACTGTGTCTTGAGAGTCTTCCTCTATTTCTCTGACCCACTACAAAGCGTGATATTTTTCTCCAGGGACTGATTCCTCCTGACAAAATGTGCAAAGTATATAAGACGTAGTCTCACCATCCTTACTGCTAAGGAACACACTGGTTGTATTTCACCTAAGACAGATCTGTTCGTTCTTTTAGCAGTCCATGGTGTATTTCATATTCTTCTCCAAAACCATAGTTCAAAGTCATCAGTTTTTCTTCTGTCTTCTTTATTGACTGTCTAGCTTTCACATGCACATGATCTAGCTGAAATATCATGGCTTAGATCAGGAGGAACACTTTAGCCCTCAAGGTAACATCTTTTCTTTTCAACACTTTAAAGAAGTCTTTTGCAGGAGATCTGCCCAATGCAATGCATCCCTTGATTTCTTGACCTCTGTTTCCACAAGTATTGATTGTGGATCCAAGTAATATATTAAGTGCTCCAAAAGCAAAGTAAAATAGACAGATAAAGAGCTCTTGTGGTGCAGTGATTAAAGTGCTCAGATGCTAACCAAAAGGCTGGCTATCAGAATCCACCAGCTGTAACTCAAGATAAAGACACAGAAGTCTACATTTATCAAGACTTACCACTTCAAAAACCCTATGGGTTAGTTCTATTCTGTCCTACAGGGTTGCTCTGAGTCAGCACGAAGTCAGTGTCTGCCAGCTTTTCATTATACAGATATATACAGAGAGAGACATACACTGTATTTTACACAAATAAAGTACACTTTCTATGTTTGTTTGCCAATCACTCTCTCCTGCTCTGAGGTATTTTCATAAGAGTGCTATGCTAATATTTGGTTAATTAGCATAAAATACCTCACAAGAATTAGGGAGTGAAAGGCAAACATAGAAGGCATGTGTTATTTGTGTAAAAATATGGTAGTCTTCACCTTAAAACATACACAACATCAAAAAGTTGTGTAAAAATATTTTATAAAGAAATATGTATGCTTAATTTTTGCAAAAACAAACTGATTTCTATGTACTTAAAATCTGTATCACAATGGACTGGGTTTGTCACATTTTTCCACCCCAAACTTTAATCAGAATGCTTATTTTGAATGAGTTAAATGAATAAACTATTAATTACAACATGTGAATGTTCAAGTTTTTCCTCTTCAGCAAAAGGCATTGACTAAATACAAAGATATACTTGGGAATCTGTAGTGGTTCCTTACACACTTACTGTATTTTCAGCAAGTTAATGAGCAATACCAACCAGCATCTGGAACATCTGAGAGAGAAGCTTTTTGCATGCAGGAGTCACATGGGGAAAAATCATCCAACCACATTTTCACTTAGCAAAACTTTCATCAAATTCCAGCTTCACTACCTCCATTCCTCTAACACCAGCAGAAATAGATGGCTGACAGCTACCATTACTAAACATTCTGATCAAGGTGCAACAGATGCACCCTGATAAAATGAGGAAAAAATATGGAACAGAACTTCAAACCCATTTAGAAACCAGACTTCATGGATCCATCGAGACTGGGAGAATCCTCAAATACAGCGTCCAGAAATAACCTTAAACCTTAAACCAAAACTATCCCACAAAGCCAACACTAAACAATAGGTTAGCCCAATTAATACAGAATGCCTTACTTCAAAGACAGTGCTCTTATCAAGTGTCATCTAGGAGTATAATCTGACAACAGTTAATCTGAAGCACAGAGGAGGACATTAAGGAGCAGAGATTAAATGCATGGTGATGAAACAACATGAACGGAGACAGTGACAATGGGGACACTATGTGAAGTATGCACCTGATGTTACTGAACTGTTCCTACAGAAACTGTGAATGACTATATGACTGGCTGTATATACTGTCACAAAAGGAAATATTTTTTAAAAAATCTATAGCCTACTGAATGTTTTCAGCTTCATATACAAAAAAAATCCATAAACAGTAAGAGCATGTGCAAATATGTGCTATGTATCCAAATTTTATAGAAAATTTCATTAATAATCTAC
Organism: Heterohyrax brucei; assembly: GCA_028571685.1. NCBI lineage: Eukaryota > Metazoa > Chordata > Mammalia > Hyracoidea > Procaviidae > Heterohyrax > Heterohyrax brucei. The sequence continues at coordinate 96,376,671 of CM053141.1, read as the reverse complement.
TCAATAAAGTATATATTGTAAAGTCTCAATTAGGAAAAAGTCTTCCAATGTCAAACACCTATGAAAAAATCACCTAGGATGCTTGCCACAAATTCACCTTTTATGTTTAACAATTTACAGAAAAAAAACGACATCGTGTCTGAGATTTGCAAAAAGAGAGTATACAAGATTAAAAAAGGCTGATAATTGTTGAGGCTATGGGACAGGTACAGCAAATTAAAAGTCATTGTCCTCCAGTTGACTCATGACGACCCTGCAGGACAAAGCAGGACTCCCCCATAGGGTTTCCAAGGCTGAAATCCTGACAGAAGCAGACTGCGACTCCTTTGTCCTGTATAGCAGCTAGTGGGTTGGAACCACCTACCTTTCAGTTACCAGCCAAGTATTTAACTACTGTGCCACAGGGGCTCCTGTGCCAGATAAACACAGAGGCCCATTCGTCTATTTTGCCTCCTTTGGTTACTGTATGATAACTAGTGTCACAGACTGAACTGTGTTCCAAAAAAATTCCAGTGTCATCTTGGTTAGGCCATGATTCTCAGTATTGTATGACTGATTTCTATCTTGTGATCTGATCTAATTTTCCTATGTGTCATAAACCCTAACCTCTACCTGTGGTTAATGAGGCAAAATTAAGGTATGTTAAAGAAGATCAGTGTGGAATGCAACATCCTCACTTAGGTCGCTGCTCCAATTCTACTAAAGGAAGTTCCCAGGGGATACGGCCTGTATTGCCTTTTAAGAGGAGAAAGAAGCTAGCAGAGAGATGGCGACTTCACGCCACCAAAAAAGAAGTGCTGGGAGCAGAGTGCAATAAGGAGCTCCTAGACCAGGGTAAGATAAACAAGGACCTACTCCAAGACCAACAGAGAAAGCCTTCCCCCAGAGGTGGTACACTGACTTTACATTTTTAGCTTCATAAACTGTGAAAGAATATATTTCTGCTTGTTAAAGCCATTCATTTGCAGTACATCTGTTACAGCAGCACTAGGTAACAAAGATAACTATCATTAAAAAATATATAGTTTTTAGTTAGGGGTTTTGCCCCCTCCCACCAGAGGTTATGATCCAAGAATGGGATCCTAGAGCAGGTGTGTTGTCTAGGAACATGAACAGAAGTGGCTGATCAAGGTTGTTCCTAGGCAACACTTTGAAAAATATTGGTCTACACAATATAACCTGTCATACCAGGTGATCTGGAAATAAGAGGATATTGAAAAGCTTTTTTCTACTATTAAAATATTTGTCTAATTCTCTTTATAGCCATGATGTAAGCAAACATTTAGACTAGTAATATGAAGAGGCATAAAATTATGTAATCATCATCAGGACCATCATCACTCAGTTTCTCACAAGCAACAACAGTATCCACTACTGTTTTCTCTTTTAAGCCATGAATTTGCCAAATCTTCATATCTGCAGAAGAGTAATAATAAGGGTGAACAAGTAGAAGTAAAAAATACTAACAGTATTCTGAGCCATGAATAGGCCTTCTCTTTTGAAACAGAAGATTAAAACTAAACAATTACACATCTAATTAATTTTTTATTTTGTTTCATGCTTGGTTAATGATCTGTGATATCAGATTACATCAATATTAGATCTTGAGAAGTCTTGCATACCATATGGCAGACACTTAAAAACACAGTCTAAATTGAAATAATATTCTAATTTTCACAAAGATCATCCTGAAGTGTTTTAAAATTGATTCTTAAGCCATAAATTTATAAACATATTCCAAATATTACCAAAAACCAAACCTATGGTCTTCAACTTGATTCTGACTCACAGCAACCCTAAGGACAGGGTAGAACTGCCTCATAGGGTTTCCAAAGAGCAGCTGTTAGATTCACACTGACAACCTTCTGGTTAGCAGTCAAGCTTTTAACCACTATTAGTTACAAAAATAAAACTAAAAATTCTAACTGAAGTTTCACATATCACTATGGAATCTCCTGACTTTCTAATCATTTGGTATGTCATTTTAAAAGACACAAAAATGATGCTACAGTCACGTAGAGAGAAAATGACAGAATAACAAAATAGGGGGAGGCAACATGAAAATGCAGTTAGGTTTAATATCCTGCAAAATTATTCATCTGTCCAACACAAATCCTATTTGGAATTCAAACAATTGTTCAGTATGCATCATTGAGGCTCTAAAATCCATAAAGGTTTATTCATTCTTTCATAGTAATTTATTAAGCCCTGGTATTTGCCAGGACATGGTGTATCTGGTCAGGAAGAAACAGATCACAAAATTACCACTATCATCTATTTCACTATGTCAAGTAGTAACCTACGTTACATTCTACGTAGTTCTATTATTTTTTTAAGACATAATTATGCTTTTTAACTTTAATAGTGCTTTATGTTGAATTACTAAAATATGTTAAACCATAAAGGAACTCTGACAGAAGTCTTTAAAGAGTCTCTAATGCCTTCAGAAAAGTTGAGGGGAATATTTTTTTTTCCAATGTCTCTACAACATGATAGAGAACAAAATTATTCATTTTTAAGTACTGGAACACAGTCAAGCTCACTTTGGCAAATACAAGTGTTCAAAAATTGAAATGTTCAATAATTGTCATGTTCAACTGAAAGCTCAAATTTTTATTATTGGCAACAACTACTATAGTTTTCTTTGAAGTCATTGGCTCACTTCCTACATTTTCAAGAGAAGGCGTGCCAAATACCAAGTCTGCATAACCAAAAGTTACCAGGCATTCTTTCAAATAAAAATAGGTTTCCATCAAAAGAGCAGCTGGTTCAGCTCACAGTTCAAAACTGGCACAAAGCCTTTTCTTGAAGACAACTGTCATAGTTTGGTAACTCATAGAAGTGCATTGTGTGTGTTTCCCATTTTGTGATGCTGTTGTTCCTGGTGATTCAGTCATGGAAACCAGGGAGAAAACAGAACCAGTGCGCTCAGTGCAATGCCATCTTCAGGATCGCTGGCATGTTTGAATCCACTGTGGGGCCTGCTATGTCAAGCCCACTCACTGGGAGTTTCCCTCCTTTTCAATGACCTACCATGATGTCCTTTTCTAAGGACTGGTCTCTCTTGATGGCATATCCAGAGTAAGTAAACCAAAATTTTACCATCCTTGCTTCTAACAAGAATTCTGGTTGTATTTCTCAAAAGATTTATTCATTCATTCTTTTGATAGTCCACAGTGTAGTCAATAGTCTTTACCAAGACTACAATTCAAATACATCAATACTTCTTCCATTTTCCTTTTTCACTGTCCAGTTTTAACATGCATACAGGCAACTGAAAGACCCTGGCTGGTATTAGGCACATCTTAGTCACCAAAGTGGTACCTTTGGTTTCAAACATTCTAAAGAAGTCTTTTGCAGCAGATTTGCTTGATGTAATACGTCACTGGAAATCCTGACTGCTGCTTCCATGGGCACTGATGGTGAACTCAAGTAGAATGAAATCATTGATAACTTCAGTTTTTTCTCCATTTTATCACAGTATTATTTATTGATCCAGTTGCGAGATTTTTGTTTCCTTCAGGTCTAGGTAAACTCTACTGAAGACTGCTATAGTATTTGACCTTCTATCAGTAAATGCATGAAGTTGTCTTTACTTCTGATAAGCAAGCTTCTTTCATCTATATATCAAAGGTGGTTAATGAGTCGTCCTCCAGTTGTGATGCTGAATTCTTTTTCATGAACTATTTCTTCAGTATACATTGAATAAGATGCAAGGATACAAAGCTGCCACATACTTTTTCCAGTTTTAAACCAAGTAGTATCCCTATGTTCTTTTTGAATGACTGCCTTTTGATATATTCCTGCATGAGCACAATGAAGTACTCTGTGTGATCTACAATTTGCTATGAACCACACAGTCAAACACCTTCATGTAGTTCAATAAAATACAGGCAAACATCTTTCTGGTACTTTCTGGTTTGGGCTAAGATCCATCTGACATCAACAGCAATATTCCTTATCCTGCATATTTTTCTGAATCCAATTTGAACATTTTCAGTTCCCTGTCAATGTACAGCTGAAGTTGTTTTCGACTTAGCATCAACAAAATTTCACTAGTATCTGATATTAACATGTCATAGAATATCAAAAAGACAGGTACTCAAGGGTCAAGATTTTATAAAATTAATGTTCTTTACTGATTCATCAAAGCTATTTTTAAGTGATGCTTGCATTTTTTTAACTGTAAGTGGGTGGGGTGAAAATACAACGACAACTGATTCCATTTGGTAGCTCTACTTGGATCTGTGCTACGGTGTTAATAGTTTTATCCACCATTGGCTTTTTCAGTGCAAATGTCAATAAAGTAAAAGAGGTAAATAACATGTAAGTATTTTTATGAAATTAAGTGTGTCCCTGTATATCTTCTGAGATATTTCAGGAATTTGCAGGTATATCTAGACTACACTTTGACAGCTACTTAAGTTAGCAATCAGTTTACTGATGACGACTATGTTAATGTTAACTATTTCACCTTCCTCCTCCGCACTACACCAAGAAAAGCAGAAATTCTTACCATTTTCAGAAATAAAAATTCTGCCATCTGCCATCAAACCCTAATGTTTCACCTTTTTGACTCAACAATACTTTTCCTGTATCAACAATCTAAATGTTTTTGTTCCTAGCATAGGTACATTCTGGCATCCCCATGTAGGTATAGAGACTAACCAATCTAGTTTTCTTTCCTGCCCAGCTAGTCCAGCCCATGTAGGCGTCCTGACATACATAGGGAAGGTCTGCTACAATCAAAGGTTGATTGCTCCTGCTCAAGTTCAAAAATTTTCAGGAAAAGATGCTTACCTCAGTAGAGGTAAATCAAAACAAATCACAACCAATTGATAGAACTTCTGAGACAAGCTCTGAAGATGTTACTATCATCCAGAAATCCAGAGAAACATTCAGAAGCTATGCCTCAAATTAGGGAATTTTTAAAAATTATGTTCTGTATCTTTTTTTTTCTTCAATGTATCTGTTTATGCAGTCTAACTAAATCTAAACATGACTGATACTTGAACTTCCATGAGCCTTTTCATGTCCTGATACTAAAATGTAACAAACATTTACTGAGTACCCACTCTGCTCAATTTTAGGTGCTAAACATACAATAAAGAACAACAGACTTTATTATGCTTACAATTCCTTCATTTTTGCAGAGGAGATGGAATAGAGAGTAAGCCAGCCAGCGCCAAGTGCCGTCGAGTCGGATTTTAAATAACAAAGAAAACTTAGAAGCGCGATCCATGCTACCAAAAAAAAAAAAATAGTGAAGGGATGGAGAGTGACGAGTAGTGACATGGGTTTATTATGTTTCTACTGAAAAAAATGTCTTTGGAGCCGTGACTTGAGTAACTAAATGTAAAGATCTGGACTAATGTATTCCAAAGACAAAAGACAGCAAATGAAGATGCCTTGAACACAAAAGCAAACCAAAGAAAATCTGACTGAAATATACTAATCAAAGAAGAGAACTGTAAAAGATGAGGCCCAAGCTACAGGCAAGGGCCGTATTATGAAGAGAAATGAAGTCACGTTAAAGGAAGCTGATTTGACACTGTACCATACTGTTCTTACACAGCCCAGGTGGCACAATGGTTAAGACTTCAGCTGCTAACTGGAGGTCAGCCGTTCAAATTCACCAGCCCCTCCTTGGAAACCCTAAGGAGCAGATTTACTGTGCCCTGTCGGATCACCGATAGTCCTAATCAAATTGACAGCAATGGGTTTGGTTTGGTTTCATGTGGTTCTTATAATCTGAACGAAGTTCACTGTTCTTTTCAGAAACAGACATGATAATATTACAGATAGAGAGGGAAAGTCAACAGCGAAAGAGTCACAAGACATGGGTTCAAATCCCAGTTCTGCCCACTGGTATCAGCTGTAGCTCTTACACACTGTGCCACCAGGGCTTCTACTGTAGCTTAAGAGGCAAAAGAGGGGAGGGGAAGAATTAATACTGAATTCTAGTAGGAAACTTTGGCAGTGTCGTGGGTAAGTGCTACAGCTACTAACCAAAAGGTCAGCGGTTCAAATGCACCAGGTGCGCCTTGCAAACTCTGTGGAGCAGTTCTACTCTGTCCTATAGGGTCACTATGAGTCAAAATTGACTCTATGGCCAATGAGTTTGGTGTTTTGTTTTGTTAAATTCTAATAAATTCTAAGCTTTGAATCCTGCCGTTGATCCCGTCTCATTTAATTCTAGTTTGGTTACTTTCTCAGGCCTCTAAGCCCCAGTTTCTAATACTAAATTGGAGACAGTAGTCATACTTAACACTAATTGTACCTACATTCAGAGCTATGGTGGCACAGCAGTTAAAGTGCTCAGCTGCTAATCAAAATGTCACCATTTCAAACCAACCAGCCACTTCTTAGGAGAAAGATGTGGCAGTCTGCTTGCATAAAGATTTACAGCTTTAGAACCTCTATGGGAAAGCTATATGCTGTCCTACAGGGTCAACATGAACTGGAATCAACTCAGAAGCAGTGGGTTTTCTAGGGGGGAGTGGGGTAGGCAATATGTTTAGTTTGGTTTTGGGGTTTGGTACCTATATTCTAGATTATCAGAAAACGCTGCATAAAACTTAACATGTAAAAGTTGACTGCTGACTGAATTTCTATTTTAAAGCACTATCATTACAAGTAAACATAATTCCTTAAGTCACAGATTTGTAGAACCTTCATCTTTCCTAGTGTAGGAGATTCTATTCCTTGTGTGGAAGAGATGACCAACATTTCTAAACCTTTATGAGTGTTATCAAAGCAAACAGCTAAGTAATGCAGCCTCCCAGAGAGCTACAGTGAGACCTACAACCCAGCTATTGCTCTTCTTAAGCATTTCAGTCTGCACATACACCTTTCTAAATTTATTAGACTCAGCCTGCCAAGTGAAAGCCTCTCTTGTTCTTGGCAGCCTTTCACAGACCTCGTGCCATGACTGTCACATACAACACCTGTGAAGCAGTTTTACAAGATCTTATATTACTGAACAGGAAACCAAGATGATTCGAAAACTTGGAAAGAACTGATAAGGGAGTAAAACAGCCTAATGAATTAAGCTGGCTAAGAAGGTTGATAAGACAGATGTTTATAGACAAGGAAGAAAGCAAGAATCTACTTAACATGCTTTTCAAATGCACAAAAAAAAAAAAAAAAAAATTACATTAAATTTTTTTCTAATTATTCACATAAGCTTTCAATAAACATTATTTCATTTAGTGATACACCAGCTGAAACAGTAGACAAAAAATAAAATTATGCATGTTACATACTTGTGAGCTCTGTGAAGTGGATTAACTTTAAAGCTGAATGCTGACGTTTAATTTACTAAGCTGTTACCACTTCTGTTAGCTCAGTAAGCTTCTGATTCAAACTGTGCACTTGTAAGAGCAGCAATCTTGCCATTTATATCTGCAAACACTGTCTCTAATATAGTCTGGAACTTACAGCAGATAGTCAAGCAATCTTACAAATGAAAAAAAGTCCACTTCCCAAAATATCCACCTACAATACTTTTCCAACCTCAAAATTCTTACCTCTGGTATACAAGTTCCTGTGAAACCAAACAAGCCATTGGCATTGTCGCTTTTTTGTATTATTAATCTAGCTGTAGTATTTTCTTCAGAAATGCGAGCTCCTCCATATACAGAGACTAGTTTAAGAATGAATAATTCTTCACCTTCCTCTTCATTGTCATCTCTTGCAGAAACAATAAATGATTTGTTAGTTTCTCCCTGTCTGAACTCCAGATACCCAGAAACGGGCTGTAAATCACTCTTTGCAGGCATGGCATAAAGTTCATAAATTTCTTCAAGGGTCAGTTTCCTCTCATACAACCTCACATCCTGCATCAAACCTGTAAATCTGCTGTGGCCGTTCATCCCTGCTCCAATTCTTAGAATCCCAGCACCTGAAAATAGCGACAGGTATAAATACTGCAATACCCACAATTCTCCTATTACAAATATGAGTTAGACAGGAAAATGATTTTATTGAAAGTTATTACTGAATAAGTAAAACCTTTCTATAACTGGTACAAATTCAAAGGCCACCTACTGTCAGGATAAATGAATCAGTAATTAATGGTATTATAATATTTTAAACTAAAAGAATCAGTAACTGTCTTCCATTTAGATGTTATCTCTAATGGAAAACTCTAAGTCTGGCAAATCACGTTTCTATAACTAAACATATACATAAACACATATACATAAATAAGTATAAAATATGTTTGTATGTAGATATACATAGATTATATATAAACACACACAAATTTGGATAATAATTTATTCCATAATAACTTCTAACATATATAATTAGTCACAATTATTAATGTCATTCTTCGTGAACATCAAGACTTGGTCTATTAGAAACTCATCTCAAGTCAAATAAAATGGCCAGAACTCACCAAAAAGGTTTCTGTGGAACAATTATATCCTTTCATCAAGCAACTGATGGAATGGATGTAGAAAGAGAAGTGCTCCTTGCAACCTTATACGCAAGTCGTAGGCACTTTTGTAACAGCAACATGCAGCCCAACGATGTTACGAGACCTCAACAACAACTCTTTTTTAGGAATTCACCAGTTCTTATATTTTTACTTGTTCTTTCGCAATAATTCAATTATGACACTCATGTAAGAAAATAACTTGGTAGTAATTTTGCAAAAAAAAGCAAGTAATGCCAACAGCCTTAATGACAGCGCAGTTTTACAAGTCACCATTCAAATACCTCTTTGAAGGTAGTCATCAGTGACCTGCATGTTGCTATCACCACTGCTCTCACATCTGGTACAGCTGTTGTGAATGATCTCTCAGCTACATCACTTGCCCCGCTATGCTCTCAGAACCACCTACGTGGTCTCCTTGGCTTGGAGACTGTCCACAGTTAAGCACAGATAAATGACCCTACCTCCTTAGCTTTGTTTCCACAGTGTACCAGAAGCAACAGTCAAAGGTTCCTATTTAAGTCTATTACTTGCTGTGTAAAGCTAGCAACTTATTTACTGATTCTGAACTCTATTTCCATAGCTATTAAATGTTTAATATATGGGACTATTGTGAAGTCTAAATTAGGCAATGCATGGAAAATGCCTTGTAAATATAGAACACTATACAAATTTGAGGGTTTTTAATCCTTTGCTTCCATGACTAATTCTCTGAAACAAACATGACCCTTATTTTTCTAATACAGAGATAAACTTTTCTTCTCTGTAATTCTTCTCTTTCTTCCTCTGCTAGAATATCTCTCTCCAGAGACTATGCTACTTCAAAAGCAAAGACTTAGCCTGATTCACTCTGCAACATTCAGCCCAGAATTTACCATGGTCTTGGTAGACATCGAGTTTTGTTTAAAGAACTTAAACCAATACACAAGCAAATTTATACACAGCTGCTAGCTTTTTAAAAAATACCAATCAGTGTCTTAGTTGTAAAAAAGCATATTTACCGTCCATAATGGCTTCTCCTTTCAGACTCTTAATTCCTCTGGGCATTGCATTTCCATCAAGGTAGAATTCAAGTATGCCATCCTCCAGCATAATGAGAATGTGAAGCCAAACATTTTCTTCCAAATATTTCCTGGCTGTTGTCTTGGCAATGTATGTAATATTGGAACCCAAGGTTTTATAATGAAGGGAAAGTGTCACATGGGATCCATTTGTTTGAATTTTTACCCCATAGTAGATGCTTCCATTACCATCATCCTTAGCTATAACAAATCCATTTGTATTGGCATTAGGCATTACCCAAGCTGAAAACGTAAAGTTGGCAATTGTGTTGTTCCTGGAGGGACAGTATATGGGATTAACAATGCCAAATGCACCCTCTAGTCCACTGAAGTACAAAGCATCTGTTCCACTGTGATGGCGCCGCAGGTGAGGTTGTAAATGCACAGTGCTGGGAAACACGCCAATCAACAGAAAATCTATCATTGGAGGCAAACCAGTCATGAACTGACTGGACAGTATTTCCCAGCCTACTCGTACATCACCAAAGACACCTTGTTGCCTCAAAATAGTGAAGTTAGTAATATAAGACATATCATCTTCTGAGAGGATATCTTCTGACACTTCCCTCTCTAAACACTCTGGATCCAAGACAAATACTCCAAAGGGGTCATCATTGAATGGGATCATTACTGTCACCTGCAAGTTGCCTTCTGCTAGTTGGCCTCCAGGACCTGGAGACCCACCTATAATAAAAGAATTTATAATAAATAAGAAACTGGAATTTACATTACTTCCTAGCATAAGGTAAAGCAACCACCCACCTGTCAGCATGTTGCTGTGTTGCTAGAAGTATTAACATTAGCATTTCAAATACCATCAGGGTCATTCATACTAGACATGTTTGAACAGAGTGTACAGACTAAGACAGATAAGAAAGGCCTGGCAATCTACTTCTGAAAATTAGCCAATGAAAGCCATAGGGATCACATCAGAATACTGTCTTACACAGTGTTAGAAGATGAGCCCCCTGGGCTGGAAGACACTACACAATGGCTGCAACAATGGACTCAAATATGCCAGCGACCAATACGATGGCACAGCGCTGGGCAACACTGTGCTCTGTTGTACATGGGGCTGCCATGACTCAACAGCAACTACAACAACAACATAAGGTGAAGAGAAAGGAATGTGTTTAGAATCTTCTGATTAAATAACTTCCTCTTCTTATCACTGAAGGATGTCTTCCCTATCTGGCTTCTTAAGAGAAAGACCCGGCCATATAGTGATTACAGACAAGAAAACCCTATGGGGCAGTTCTGCGCTGTCACATGGAGTCACTATGAATCAAAAATGACTCACTACCACCTAACGACATCTTTTTACCACATTCTCAAAGGGATGACAGCAAATAACACACTTCACTGTAATTTTAGTAATACTCATGACTTGAAAACTTGTTTTAATTATAGCACAAAGATCAAACTGCTACTATAAATTTGTATTTCCTATTTTCCACTAATGTCTTGTTAAGCCAAGCCAAGTGCTGTCGAGTCGGATCCAACTCATGGCAACCCTAGAGGTGAGAGTAGAACTGACCCCCAGAGTATTCAAGTAGCGCCTGGTGGATCTGAACTGCCGACCTTGTGGTTAGCAGTGGTAGCACTTAACCCACTACACCACCAGGGTAGAGGCACTATATTTAACATGGAAAAAGTCTGCATACAACTACTAGCTTCAAAAACTTAAAGCAATCTAAGATCACAAAATGAACATTAACAACGCCAAATGCTGTCAAGTCGGATCCGACTCATAGCAACCCTAGAACGTTAACAATATATATCAGATATTTTTAACAAATAATAACAATCAAGATATCCTTAGTTCTTCACCCACTGCACTCTCCATTAAGCTGTAATTATTTAACTAAAAATACAAGAAATTAAATTTGGTAAAATAAAAGAAATGGAAAAAACACATCACCTGATATGTTTACAAGCTTTAAAATATAAAATTCATTGAATTCAGGTATTTTATCTGGAAAAGCATGGAGAATTACTGGTTTTGCTCCTTCTCCATCCATGAAGTTCACAGTTCCTGAAGTTTCATAAAATTCTTGTCCAGGCTGCAAAGCAGAATCATTCTGAAACAGCTGCCAAACCACAGAAACATTGCCAAAGTGTCCTCGATGCCTCAAAATCCTTTATAAAAAATTGAAGACAATCATTTTTATGATGAAATTGTAAGTAGTGGATCTAACTCGAGTAAGCACTTTCTGTGTTATCTCAGAAATGTAATTTTTCTGTTATCCTGAATATAAATAAGCCAGTCCTGTTAAGCAGCTATGAAGATTCTCCTGGAAGCCCAAATCAGAAAATATTTCAATGAAAATTAGTAAACATGCCCTGATAGCAAATAGCAGGGTGAAGACAGTCACATACTATGTCAAAGAAGAGTTCCTACAGACCTTGAAAAATAGAAGTCTCTGACACAGAATGGAAACTTAGGGTGAGAAGGAGGGGAGAGATAATCTATACTTACCAGTCAAAGTGTTGGGGTTTTTCAACAAGTGGCAACAGCGTGAACAAAGTATGCAGCTTATTGACACAGCCAGCTCTGAAAATCATTCAACTCTTAACTACCTTTTTTTTTAATTTTGAAAGTCATGATATTTCAATATTTTATGTAAAAGTTTAATTTTATTTTTATCCAATTCAAAACGTGTCTTGTTCATTTTTGCTTACCAAAACGCATTAGTCTTTCCTTCTTCTACTGCCTTGTCTACGGGCTCCAGAGAAAAAACACCATTTGGGTCATCACTTGCTTCTATGATCACTGTTGCTATTCCACACTGATACACTACTGTGTCACCTACATGAGAAAAGGAAAATCAAAATGTCAGAAGGTTCTAACCCACTGTCACATTGGTATTTTTCATTAAGAAGCAATGTACAATTAAGTTCCATTTTCAGCAAGAATTTCCTTAACGTCACACAAGTGCAAAATACTGCTCTATTTCCCCAAAGATTATATATGCAAATACATACATACACCCACATATAATCACAGACACACATACATACACATATATGAGAAGCATAAGTAACTTAAATGAGTGATGTTATTCCTATTTTTGTCTTTCGAGAAAATATTTAAATGCAAAGAAACCACATTATCAGAAACCATGTCAGATACTTTTCTTCACAATAGCATAATTGCTTCTCTAGCTTATTTAGATGTCAAAAAATTTAATCTTCTAATTTCAAATTTTTAAGGTAGTTTCTTTTATGTCATCAAAATAGGGAAAGGACTATCCCATAACATAATATTCTTGTACATATCAACCAAAAAATCACTGGTTCAGGTTTTCATTGTAAATCTCAGCTTTTAGGTGACAAAATTTGATCTGGTCATACAAAGAACTATGATACTGAATTAATTTCTCTATACTCCAGTTCCTTCTACAGCATGCTACACCATTACTGACTACACAGAAGATCTCTGCCTATCACTTTCCTGAGGTTGATCCAGCTTTGCTTTTGCTCCAGCTGTTCCCTGTCTTAACTCATGTGGCTAATTCTTTGTCATTACTCAAGATCCAGCTTAAGCAACAATTAGTCCAAGAATTTTTAAGGTTAAGCTCAGTGCTTCTCGGCTGTGTTCCCACAACATTGCACTGTATGAATCTACCCTAACCATTATCACATTATAATTGTCTCTACAGAGAGAGAGAGAGAGAGAAAAGCAAATGACTGTAAGTTCCTTAGGCAAATGCCGTACATTTCTTTTAATGCCCTAGAAGAATACCAAAAAAGCCGATTGCTGTCAAGCTGATTCCAACTCACAGCAAGTCCCTAGGACTGAGACCTGCCCCATAGGAGTGGCTGGGGACGTGAAACTTCGACCTTTGGGTTAGCAGCTGACCTCTTAACCACTGTGCCACAAGAGCTCCACCCTAGAAAGGAGATGTTCAGTGTAAGTCCCTGGGTCGTACACAGGGTTAAAGCACTTGGCTGCTAACCAAAAAGTTGTCAGCTTGAGTTCACCCAGAGGTATTCCAGGAGAAAAGCCTAGCATTCTATTTCAAAACATCACCTGGTGAAAACCCTGTGGCCAAATAGTCAGCTATTACTTTAAAAGAAAGATGAGACGGTTAGGTGGCAGAGAACAGAACAACCAGAATAGAAATAATGAGAATGCTAGTGCGTTGTGAAGAATGCGGCCAACGTCACTGAAGAACCTGTACAGAAATTGTTGAACAAGGACCTAAACTTCTGTGTGAACCATTACCAAAAACAACAATATTATTAAAAGCAGAGATCTTTGCAGAGCACAGTTCTACTCTGACAAACACAGGATCACCACGAAGTGGAATCGACCAAATGGCAGCTGGCTTTTATAAATTACCTATGATTTTACTGAACTTAAGCAAATAAAATTTTCAAAGTAGATGAGAAAAGAAAATCTGTGTTTTATGTGGTGTTATCAGTTGAACTGCATCACCCCTTGTGAGCCCTCACCCCTTTACATGTGAATGTAACCCCATTTAGAAACAGAGGCTTCTCTGTTGTGAGACATTATCACTGTAGGGTATGCCTTAAGCCAATCACTTCAGAGATAAAATAGTAGATTAAATCAAGGAACAGCAAGTGAAAAGATACAAGACCTTCCCCCAGAGCCCACAGAGAAAAAGCCCTCCCCTAGAGCCAATGCTCTAAAGGACTTTCAGCCTCCTAAAATGTGAGAAAATAGATTTGTTTGTAAAAGCCAAAACAATTAGATGAAGCTAATATCTAAAACTACTACAGAAATAAGAATTCTGTGTAGTCAACACTAAAAATAACATACACATACACAACTCTATACACTTTCACTTCACAGTCAAAAGTGAAAAAGACATGGCAAGTAGATAGTAAACCAGGCAATACAAAATAACAAAATACCAAAGTATTGCACCATATAATCCATAAAGAAATAAATAAAATCCAATTCTGACAGGATCATGTTTGTTTCACAGAATTAGTCATAGAAGCAAAGAATTAAAATCCCTCAAATTTGTATAGTGTTCTATATTTATAAGGCATTTTCCATGCATTGCCTAATTCAGACTTCACAATAGTCCCATATATTAAATATTTAATAGCTATGGAAATAGAGTTCAGAATCAGTAAATAAGTTGTACTATTACATACCACTGAGTTGATTCTGACTCATGGTGACCCTATAGAACAGAGGAGAACTGCCCCCTAGAGTTTCCAAGGAGCACCCGGCAGATTCGAACTGCCAGCCTTTTGGTTAGCAGCCTAGCACTTAACACTACACCACCAGGGTTTCCACCATCACTAGTGGTACTAAAAATTCCTTCTGTGTTTCTTCAGGGAAAATTGGCAATATTTAACAACTGATCTAAAGACAGTCACACCTTTTAAGAACCTGATCACAAGGCAAGTATTCTGAGCAACAATTATCAAGGAAAACACCCACTGCTAGCATTAGGACATGCAAGGTACACTGTCCCTCCAGCCTTCCCACCATAGGCCTCTCAGACCCTCCATGTTTGAGAAACGAAAAGAGAAAGAACTACAGAAGTATAAGTAAAAACAAAACGGAGAGCTTTTTATCACCAACTTTTCGTACCCCAAATCACTGGATTCTCATGTGCCTTCTTTTCTAGAAAAATATTACAGATGCAGGCACAGTAGCGATACACACACATACCACAGGCCAGTCACCAACCACTCATTCATTCTCTCTCCACTCCTGATCAAAATATGTATTTCCCAAAGAATATATTTTACAGAGTAAACAAGCTAAAGTGCTCCTTGGAGTCTTTTCCATTCCCTGCACAACAGGTTCAGGATGTTTTGATCCACTGTTTTAACCCTGGCAACATTTTGTGCCTGAGGACAGTTCAACTCTAGTGACATTTTGATGGGAGGAAAAATTGTGATGCAAAAATTTTCACCAGAATTATGCCAAATTAATAAATTTCATATAGAACTTATTTCTAAATGCTATTAAAATAATGTTTGTCAACAGCTTTCTATACTTAATAGTAAAATTTTCTAATTTTTTCCAATTTTATTTCATCAAAATCATTTTTCTCTGTAAAGATGTCTCACATAAATCTGATAGCAATGAGTCAATTCATCAAATAATTTTGGTCCATATGATAGTTGGCTAGTTATGTTTTTGCAGTTATAAAATTTATTTCTACAAAGTCAATTTTTTCCTCATCAGATGACAGCTGTTAGTTTTAACTTTTTAGGTTTTCTTAGATAAGTCATGTGAAAAATAAGAGGCAGAGAAAGACAAAAAGTGAAAGAGACGGAAGAGGGCAGGATGAAAAAAAAAACAGAGACAAAGAGGGAGAATAATACAGGGATAGAGCAAAAACAGAAATTAGATCTTATTCTTTTCCTCATCTCCTTTCTAATATTTTAGTGCAGAAGTCATCCAGTTAGGACACCAGGGGAGCATTTACTCCAGGTTTGGAGGGAAGGGCAACACAGTGGCCCTTCAAGACAGTGGCTCAGGCAAGACAAGGAGGTATCCTCATGGCAGAGAAGTTTGGTGCTGGGTACCGAAACCTGACTCAAGTGAAGAGGCCATTCCCATGGTTGGCCCAGACCAGGAAAACAGTACCTAAATGAGGTAGGAAAGGCATCTGCATTGTGTGGGAGCATAACAGGAAAGCATAGTTATATTAAAGGGTAAATTAATCAAATAAGAAAGTATATTAAAGATAATGGGGACTGGATTTCTCACTGGAAAAGAAAAGCACAAACAGGGAGAAAACTAGAATGCATCCTGTGATTTTTGGATGAAACCAGAAAAACGAACCCAACCCAATCACAGGAAATGGAAGCATCATTGTGAACTACTGGTCTTCCCTATGTAAAATGCAAATGTGTGTGTATATCCATGTGTCTCTGTGTACACACGTATATTCACTATCACCACATACTATGGAGAAACCCTGGTGGTGCAGTAGTTAAGTGCTATGGCTGCTAAAATAAGGTCAGCAGATCAAATCTGCCAGGCACTCCTTGGAAACTCTATGGGGCAGTTCTACTCTGTCCTATAGGGTAGCTACGAGTCAGCATCGACTCAAAGGCTGTGGGTGGGTACATACTAAGAAGGCACAAAACCTCAAGAGCAACAAAGCTATTTAAAATCTAGAGCCTAATTTGTAAATACTACTCTTCGCTAAGTGGAACTAGGACTTCGAGAACTGGCTAATTTCAGATCTGTGACAAAGAAAGTATATGAGAAGCTTGCAAATGCTCAAAGAACACTATATACACATCAAAAAAGGCAAAGAAGTCATCTTGAACAGACTACCACTGGCTGAATTTGTGACAATTTGAGCATCAAAATCAATAATGATTCAACAAAATAACCCACTGCATTAAATACACAAAGAAAGTCTACAGTGACAAAAACCTAACTGAAAACCGAAACTTCCAAGTACTGCCCCACAAAATATATACTAATTACCAAAGAAGTGAAATAGTTTTACACTGGAGGAGACTAGAAGACAAGTGGCCTCCACCTTAATAGTGGTCAAAATGAATGTCATAGTAAAGGGATAAATCAAAATCATATGCCAACGGATGGGATACGTTAAGAACACTGCATTACTTCTTTGAAATTCCTGTCAAGGATGTGCAACTTCTATCTTCTAATCATGAGAAAACATCAGACAAACTCCAATGAGAGACATTCTACAAAATAGCCTATAATCTACTACACACAGAGAAACTACTCCAGATTGAAACAATTAGAGAGAGACATGACAGTTAAATGCAGTACATGACTCTGGGCTGGATTATTTTGTTAGAAAATTTATTATTGGGACAACAGACGATAACCGAATGGGGTCTGAGGATTACACGGCAATAATTGTTTTAAAGTTAGTTTCCTGCTTTTCACAGACGTTGGATCATCGTTATGGAGAACAATGTCTTTTTTTGTGGGAAAAACACAACAACGTTCTTGCAGACGATGGTACACTATGTCTGCAACTAACTCAAAAAATTCAAGAAAAAAAAGGTTTTATGCTCTTAAAAGAGTAAAATAAAGAACAAAAGAAGCTGTAGCCTTTCTAGTTTACTAGAGATGGGGTCAAAGCATTTTCAAGGCCCACACAGTGTAGTCAAAACATACTCTTTCATCTAGAGCCTAACTCTTCCCTTAGTTGATTGTGATTAATTTTTACTATAATTTCAGAGAATTATGAAGCAGCCAGCTCTCATCCCTAACCTAAAAACCCAGCTTTGCTACTTGCGTTCTTAGCACTTAACTACGAGGGGAAGGTGCTACAAGATTCTAATGCCTTAAATTCTTGAGTGAGCAGGCAAGGCCTAAGGTAACCATTGCAGCCAAACTGATTTCCAACTCATAGCAACCCTGCAGGACAGTGTACAACTGCTCCATAGAAAGGTAAGTCTTAGAGCAGCTATATTCCCAAGGCTCAGTGTTTTTAGCTAGGTTTCCTCTGCCTTACATAGTTTTCTACCTGTGACACATTGTAGAAAAGGTTAAAAAATATTGTCAGTGAGTTTCATGTACATGAAGCTTTCACATCCCAGCCCTCAAAAACAATAATAATAATAATCTTGCTCTTGCCCAGTCACAGTTAACAGTAAGTACTACTTGATACCACTATTGCATAGTAGCATTGTCATCTCCATAAAACACTGAAACAACAGGCTTATCTTTAAAACAATTAGTTTACCCGTTGAATTAAAGAGGATTATATAAAAGGGCTCATCCGTTTCTGGGATATCATCTTCATTGACAAATATGGATATGCTCTGCTCACGTCTTCCAGCCTCAAACACGAGAGTTTCTCCTTTTTCAACAGGAACAAAGTCTCCCTCTCTTGCAGTTGCTTTCCCGTCTATGGTGGCATACTGAACAGTGCAGGCAACATCAACAGATCCATTTCTGAGGACAGTCAAGTTAGCAGTCCCACCTTCCTGAACCCTCACTAGGCAAGGTTCTGAAATATCCACAAGGAAAAGAAGGAATAAATGACATTTTTAAATTTCATCTACATATTTCCACATCATTTATTTCTTCACTTTGCATTTCCCTCTGTCCTTTGCTCTAAGAAATGCTCCTCACTGAGTCTTTGCTTGAAAAAGTTCCATTCCCAACTCATCCAGACAGCTTCCTTTTGATTATTTCAGTAGTCAGTGGCCCTCCTTTTTCCTTAATTCTTTAAGAATCCAGTGTTAAATACTCATTCTGGCAGTTAATTACATACCCTTTTAAGTTTTCTCCCTACTGTTTCATATATGTTGTTTCCAAATTTAGACTTAAAGTTCTTTATAAACAGGCACAGAAATCTTACATTTAATTTTTCCACAGCAGTTAGCAGAAGGCTGAGAACAGGACCAATTCTTTAATCATATATTAACTGAAGGTTAATAATATGAATAAATTTAAGAAGAGTAAAAAATTTCTGCAATGGTAAAGTTGACTCACATATAGCTTACAAAGTTTAAGAATTAGACATCAATTAAATCTCATAAATAAAATTAAAAATGTCTCAAGTGTCAAGATAGTTCTAAAGATAGCACTAAAGTGAAAAATGGAGAAATCTTAATTGATATGTCCTCTAAACATTCATTATCACACCATGTGGCAAGCTGTTAAGTACAATACCCAGGCCTTGAACCAGCTAGAGTATATGGAGATCATGTGGAACAATAGTTTGGTTTTTTTTTTTTTTGGTACACAGATTAAAGAAAATACTTCAGCATTTAAAGGAGAAGACCTAACAAAATAGCAAAATAGTACCTATTTTCTTTTTCCTCAAGATCTTCAAAAATATGTTCAAAACTTGAAATAAATTGGAAAAGAATCATTTGAGCAAATCATGAAATCATATTTAAGTATCAACTGCACTATAACTAACATGCTAAGAACTCAGATGATTTTAACTTAACACACAGACTGGTATGAAAGATCCAAACTCACTCAAATAAGATAGCAATACCACCTGCAAAATAAATGGGGTCATCATTTCTTCTAATTCTCAGAGCTGCCGTTGTTTTATTTCCTATTTTAGCTCCTCCAGTGGCATTCAGTAGGGTAATGGTAAATTCTTCCATTTCCTCTGGAATCTTTCAGAAAATATGTTATACAGGGTTTAAGCCAGGTTATTGTTCATATAATTACATTATATATTCCTAAATTATTTTTTAATCTTTTTAAAGGGCTCTACTAATTTTACTAAAGTTCATTTCTGTTTCTGAGGCAGAATCACTCTACAGTATTCAATTAGGATCCAGACTAAAAAAAAAAAAAATTAATATGTATTTATCCAAGTAACCATTTTACTAACAATAAAATTTAATTAAAATATATTTTACCTTATATAAACTAAAAATAGCAATTTCACAAACTCCTATTATTTCTGCAAGAAATCAGAAAATTTGCTTATAAGAAAAATGGAGCAGAAAGATAAAATTTGATACTTGTTCAGAAAATAATTTATAACTAACTAAAGCTCAGAGAGTTCTTGCAGATCGCTTCACACGTCACTGAAGCATAACTCAGATGGGTCACAAAGAGCTCACTCTTGTTTCATGGCTAGAGGAGATGCCCCACAGCTCTGGGTCTAAATGCACCTCTAGGTGGACACTGTTTCTTTTTCACTTTATCCATGTAATCAAGTCTTTTCCTCATTCTAAAATACAAAAAAGTACAGAGATTTTTTTTCTCTTGAGGAATGAATAGGAGTGGAGGAAGCAGGCCATGACAGCTGTTCTAGGCTCATAGTTGTCCTTGCCTCCCAGAAAGGTCCACTTCCCACAGTTGCAAAATTCTGTAACAACAGAACTTTCCTTCTTTTCATTATCAGTGCAAACCCTGGTACCATACTGGTTAAGAACTATGGCTATTAACCAAAAAGGCAGCAGTTCAAGTCTACCAGGTGCTCTTGAATCCACCAGGTGCTCAGTGGAAATTCTATGGGACAGTTCTACCCTGTCCTATATAAGGCGGCTGTGAGTCAAACCTGACTCGACAACAATGGATTTGTGTTTTTCTTGATTGTTGTTAATGAGAAGAAACACCATACTGGTTCCAAGATCCATCTGGCACAGTGTTCTGATCCTAAGAGTGCACCATAGGACATTTGTGTGAAATCTGATAGACAGTGACTTTGTCTTCACAAGGCCTTTCTACTAGCCCAGGGATTAAACTTTCCCACAGCCATGAATCTCTCATATTTGACATAGACGTAGTGTCACATCTATCACTTTTAAGAGCCAAAAATGCCTTCAGAGGAAGGAAAACATAGTATTTCTCTTTGGCTTATAGTCAGATATGATTATCCCTGAATTCTTTATCACATGATTGCATAACAAAATGTCATCAGTTATTTCATTATTCAATAAAAATATAATTATTATGCAACTAGAACAAAGAAAGCAGTGTTACATATGCAATATTTACCTCATCTGGTAGCGAAAAAATGGTAATATTTTTTGAAAATTCCTGATCGCCAAAGAAAACAGTCCCTTGGACAGGAAATACATCTTGTGTAAAGTCTGGACTAACTACCCACGATACACTGACATCACCAAAGTTGCCTCGATTTCTTATTACATCATAAATACCTGTGAAACACAAAAGTGGGTATGAATACACATCAAACAATTTTCAAATAGTGAGTAAACAGATTGTTGAAATTAGTAAAACAGACTCTTTTTTTTAAATGAAGGCCAATCATTTGGTTAGCACAGTCTCCAAGGTACATATAAAAATGCATAGCCTTGTTTCACCAAAATATATATATTTCTTAAATGTGTTAGCCTAGTCCTTCCACTACAGACCCATATCGCATCAAATAAATACAGTTAAACTCTTCTATCAGATTGCAATTTTAAAAATCATTCACCATATGGAACAGATTGGTGATTATTAATTAGATGTACCGATCATAAAGTCCTGTAAGGATATCACTTTAGGCAAGTGCAGAAAACTCAACACTCACAAGGCAGCCAGACACTGCTGTAGAAAGAAACTACTTCTCAACAGTTGCCACTTTAATGGTTCTTTGGTAGTAACTTAGCTTTAAGATGCCTCTATTTGATTTGCCTCATTCTTGAATGTTTGAGTTGTGCTGCATTTGGTGATGTGAAATCAAATATAGCTGAAGTAATCAGTACCATCACAATATTACGCGAAACACAAAAATTGCAATGCAAAATGTGATTCAAGAAAACAACAATTTCTGTACTACATGTAATTTCTAAGACAGACTGGACAACTCCCTTGGACAGCAGAACTGCCCCACAGAGTCTTCAAGGAGAGCCTGGTGGATTTCAACTGCCAATCTGGTTAGCAGCCATAGCACATAACCACTGCACCACCAGGGTTTCCAAAAGTAGTTAGCTGATAAGAAATAAACTAAAAAATGATAAATGTGTTCTTCAGTAAATAGCAATAGAATTTAAGAAGCAGAATAAGTTACCGCTATAAATATCATCTCCTTTACTTTCATTTATCATGACAATCAAGCCATCAGAAACGAATTCTATAATCCCATGAGGATCATCATTTTTCAGAATTGTTATGTTGACAACCGTAGCAGCACCCAGCTTGCTCTCCCGTTCACCATGGCTGCTGAGGACCACCCAGTAGTGCTCATCCAACTAAATTGAGTGTGAAAAATTAGTAAAAACACAGAGTTGAAATTTTTAGAGTAAGTGAAAACTACACATTCAATAATACTAGAATATTTAATTTTTCAGAAACAGACACTGCACTAAAAGACTAAAGAACTGGTATTATTGCTAAAATCTTTTTTTAACATTCTCTCATCAGTTAAGAAAGACACCTGATGTAAGTACACACTGTATGCAAAGAGAATAAATAAAAAATGGTAGAACTCCGAAAGATTAAGAAAACTGAACCACGTCTCTGATGGTCCAGTCACTTAAAATACTGACTAACCAAAATACATTGAATTTAAAAGCTACCCATGCATTTGGTGTGTAAGCATACTGGAACTACCTTTGGCTTCATTAATATAAATTAAATTTACTTCCTTTAAAAATAATTTTTCAACAAAATTTCATTTCAAAACCACATCAGAGTTCAGTCATCAGAAATTACATAAAATAAGGCTAACACCTAACAAGTTAAAAGAAGATGAAAACCGATTGCACACTGACAGTTTCAGATTGTTTTGGTACTTCTGTATGTAAGACAAAAATGCACCATTTAAATCTGAATTAAGTCTTAACTTTGTTCCTTGGCTTTCCTTCCCCTCAAACATAAGTATTGCTCAATCCTTTCTTCCTCACTTCCTTTTTTATCTCTTCGCCAAGGTACAAAATATTTATATCTATATTCTAGGTAATACCAATCTTCAGCAAAAACACAAGGTAAAAATAAAATCCTATACCTCTGGTATCCCATCCAATCTTGATAACAAGGTGATTACAATCTCCCTCTCCCCAGGTTTAAATTCTAGCACCCCCATGTTTCCATAGAATTCATTGCTATCTTTTGGTTCTATTCGGTAGCGCAGGAACTGCTTCACGAGAGCCCCCCTGGAACGGGTGATGTGGAGCTCAACAGAGTCTCCTTCCTTAAAAGAAAACAAAATGCACAAACATCTGAATCCTGCTCAATGTCATTCTCAGGAAGTCGGGAGCAGAGAAGGGGCTTTCTTTCATACTCACATTTATAATGTAGGGTCCTCTGGAAGCAGGAGAAAATTGAAAAACTCCTCCAGGGTCATCATTTTCCAAAATAATTAGATATCGGCTAGTATATCCAGATTTAAGCACTTGGTTTTCCACACTGACCCTGCAGAATTCAGAGGAGAAACAGGTGCCAGCTGCCTATGGCTTTCCTTTTTAAATTGTCCAGACTTCTAGGGCATTTTTTCAACATTTCCAAATAATGGAAAACGAAGTTATCAGGAATTTAACTCTTAAATTGAATATAAGTATAAAAATTCACTTAGAGTAAAAAATTTTACTCAGAGACATATCAAGAAAATTTCCATTTCCATGTGTATGTACATCAAGAATACAGTAACCAAAGGCTGTACACATACCATGTTTTATTTTTATGAAGTATCAGTGTTTCCAAAGTTAAAAAATTGTAATTTGTAGTAAGTTAGAAAACATAAAAATTGTATTTTAATTTTACATTCATTTGAATTTCTTTAAAAAGCTCATTATATAAGATATTAACTGTACATAGAAGTTACATAACTACTTAAGCCAAACTAATTGAAAATAAAAACATACAATAAAACTACGATTAGATTTTAGAAATATTTTGTGTCCTTTAAAATGCTTCACATTCACCTCAATTTTTAACCCCATGCATTTTTTCTTTTAGAATAAACGAAAAGGTGAGTCATATAAGAAAAGAACAAATGGTATAGGGCGCATCTAAAATACATGGCATATTATAATAATGCCTATACATACCACAAAAGAACATACTAAAACAATTTTTTATTTCAAGTTTTTATATTCCATGTCTAATTAGAATGATCAAAGGGACTTGGACTGCAAGGCTCGAAGGGTTTAAAAGCCAGCAGGCTCTTTAAGAATTCTCAATCCTGGAAGCTGCTGTAAACTTTTCCAAATGTCACTTCCTATTCAACCAAAGAGTACTCACGATCAGACCTCAAAATCATAACGAAGCCACAATTAATATGTAGAAAGCAGAATTTGCTGCCTATGTAACAGAGAATCTGAATTAACATCCTTCTCTAGCCTTCAGAAATCTGACAATCAGTACTTAGGATGCTAGTGGCTACAAAACAGATAGTCCAAATAACCAGACTGGTATGTATCATACTCTTAATGAAGCCATCTGATTTTTAATGCAAACATGCCCATAGTCATTGAGACTAACACTTTCATTAATTAAAATCTGCTATGTTGCCACAAGCTAGAAGATAATAAAAATGGACAGACTACAACATATCACTGTCCATTCTGGGCATTCAATAAATACATTTATTTTTAGACTTTCTTGAAATATACCACCCCATTTTAAAACACAAATTTTGCAGAAGTCTTTATACAACAACTGAGAAGATGTAGTCAAGCAAATGGTTAGATGCATGCTGACAGCCAATAGGAGAGATGAGATTATTGACTGAAAATTCTGTTAAACAACGTACAGCATCCATAGAAGCTCCTGTCATAGAATTTCAAAATCAAAACAGTCATTGCTGTCTAGAGTATGTATAAATTATAAAGCAAGTTCGAAATTTAAGTTCTTTGAAATAAGTAGTTACAATACGTGCTTTGTACTGTACAGAATTCACAGTCTAGAAATACAGCTATAATTATTGAGTTTTATCAAATATCCTAAAAACATTCATAACTTAAAACTCCTATAAAAAAATAACTTCATATATGCTCTATTATTACCAGAAAACAAAACCACACACAATGCATGCACAGCAGATGGACAGGCAAAATTCCTCAAGGACCGTGAGCCATGCAAAAAGGCAGTCTTGTCTCAGATAATCATTTGCAAAGCAAAACACTGAATAATCAAAAACAAGTTGTTATTTGGCACACTTACCCAAAATACACCACAAATCTTTCTGTTTCTACCCTGTCAACACAGAAAGAAGTGTGGGAAGGGGATAAAAGGAGACAAGGGGCCCATTCGCCAAAATCTCACTAATACCGCTAGAAACTTAGAATGGCAGGTTTTAAATTAAGCTTGAGAAAAAAGCCCTTGTCTTTTCCCCCAAGAATCAGCAACTTTCAGTTTATGGGAACTCAGCACACTGGTACTTGGCTATTGACAACTGCCAGCACGAGGTTCAGCAGTTCCCACTTAGAGCAGACGACCCCACGCTCAGCCGGCGTGTCAAGACTCATTCAAGACATTCCTTTCCGGGCCTCCTCTGAGGCGCTGGTGCCCGCCAGCCACTGTACACACTCATAAACCGCAGCAGCTGTGCAAATTTCATTCAGACCTATTCATAATGACTGAGTAGCTTTAATTAGATTTTAAAAAATAAATAAAGCCTCAATCCTCAGATCTAAAGCCTGTTACACTTTGAGCTAGAAAAAAAACTAAATCTTTGTAAGTAGAGAAATACATACCTTTCATCATATGCCTAGGAACATACTTAAGAAGTAATATCTTTACATACTTTATTAATGACAAATATTATTTAGACATAATTTGATACTAAGAAATCTAAAAACTTTTCTAAATCCCCAATTTGTTCATTTTCACAGCCTTGAAAACATAAAGATATAGAGATCTTGTGCTTCATTTATAAAGTCAAATATATATTTATAAACATGGAGTTATATATCACAAACAGTATAAATATATGACATTATGAAGTTGTTTCTAATTTGGAGGAAATTGAACAATATTTTAATTAGTGTGGTATTGAGACAATCATAAATTGCTTAGCACCAGGACAGCTTTTATCTATATTTAGTGGAAAAATGGAGAACTTGAATTTGCCATTAAGAGAAAATTATAGACTAGATCACAATCAAGCACTGTTATAATATTGTTGCAATCACAGCCAGCTAACCAAGTGCCGTCAAATCACAACTTACTACTATTTATTCATTCTTTTATTTCAGTTTTATTAAAAATTAGCAAAACTGGGTTTTTAACAAAACAGCATGCTATTTCACATCACAGATTTTATTCTCATATTTTATTTAACTAAAACTTAGGAACACTCAAGTGTAACCTGCTCAAACACAACTGAGATAACACAAGCAAACTCTAGTTACTATCCAAACTAGGCTATTTTAATAGGCATATGAGCTAATTTCCTCTATTTGAAAAGACAGAAATCATTAATTTCTAAAATTCTTTATCCCATCATTTAGACTTGTGTACTGCTTTTACCCACAGGAGGAAAGTTTTTAAAAATGGTATACGAAAATAGTATCTAACTAGTTTCAAATGTTTACATGATGAAGTTTGAGAACTGTTTTGAAAGCTTGTAGCTACAAAGAATAGACATTAAAAATTTACAGAGAAACTAAAATCATTCTTTAAACATTTAATTCGGAGCAGAAATTCCCATCTGAGTTTATAAATTTATGAGTTATTACAGTTTTGGATTATAATCACTCTTCAATTTTCATTTTTTTCCCCAAGATTTAATGAGTACTTGAACCCAATTTAAAGAAAGTAAGGACATAAGTGAAAAAAACAATAATCTGCACTTTATATTTCACTAATTTTTTTTATCAAATGACTTACCTTTCCTTAGGATTTAATCTAAAATATATATCAAATTAAAATCCTAACTTATTTAGACTTATTTTTCTTAATTTTTGCTGTTTTATTGCCAGTTTTTTGTTTGATACTTTTGCAAAACTTTTTGTTAAGAAAAAAATCAACATAATATGGTGCTGAAAGTAAACAATTTAAAGTGGACATTAAATAATTTGTTTCCTACATTCTATATCTTTCTTCCATATAAAATTCAAAAAAAAAAAAAATGAAAGAAAAAAAGGTCCACTAAAACCTAAAGTGTATTTGGACAAAGCAACTACAAAGAAACCAAGATGTTTGTAATAAAATATGGAGTAGAACAAAAATTATACAATATAATTAACTATTTCACTCCTGATAAGCACAGTAGAAAATAGCAATTATTTAATTAATTTGCGTTTTTTACTGTTTCTAGAATATGAATTTACAAATTCTTCAAGCCACATCACTCTTCTGTGGTGGGTCTCAACTTTAAAGAGGTCTACATTAAAACAGTTTGCTTTTGATTTTTTTTAAGAAAAACCACTCATGAACATTAATTAAACCTAGTATTTATTTTTTCCAGTTTTAGAAAGGATTTTTTTTTTTTTGGAAGAAATATTCCTTTGAGAGAATGCAATCTTTTCTTAACGTAAATTATGGACTGAGGAATGTTAACTAAATCTTTATTACAGGAAAAAATACCACTTGTATTATTTTTTTATGAACTGAAAATTAGATATCATTTAATGCTTCCAGTCTATGTAAAGAAAGAGATTTTCATTATGTGGAGATTAAAAATGTCTTTTCACCCTGAAAAGGCTTTAATCCTCTCCCTTATTGGAAATGAAGCTAACCAGGCTATTTGTCTAACCTAACACTTTAGATTTGTTGCTGCCTACTTCTTTTAATATGGCAACATATTAGATATACTTAAGAGTTATCTGATACCTTCCATGCATTTTCCAAGTAATACTTCACAATAAACAACTGAACACAATTTCTCTCAGAAATATTCAGTCTAAACAAGACATGAACAAATAACCAAAAAAGTCACAAGGCCAGCATAACATCATCTACCCGATTTTCTCAACAATATATGGAGAACAGAATACATACAAAAAGCAAAATTATTCAAGAGAACACAAACATATAAATACTGCTAAATGTTACCCAAAGGAGTTATTCATTACCTGTCTAGAGAAAGTGTTAGGGTTTCATTCATTTCCGGTATATCATCAGCTTTCACAGTAATGTTGATTGTTGTGTCACTTTGCCCAGATAAAAATATAACAGAGCCATTAAAGGGACCTATATCATCCAAGGTCACTGCCTCTGAATTAAAGCCAGAGGCCTTCAAACTCCAGTAGACAGTAGCCTTCCCATCTGTTCCATCCCGATGTAAAGGAATAAATACCTTACAAAGAAAAACAGAAACAATTTTTTCTGGTCTATGCTCAAAAATCACGTAAGCATTGCATTTAGGGCAAGCACATGTTATGTCACATATGCTATACAGAGAAGTGAGCTATTAAATGACATTAAAAACATAATTGAATAAGTCTTTTTAGGTACCAAAATAATTTTAGGTATAACTGTTAGTTTTGCACATCATATTTATCTACAAAATAATCCACATTCAAAAATGTGCATGTCCAGGGATTTGTCTCAATAAAAAGACAAACATTTTAAAAGCCAAATAATCCAAAAAACATTGAACAAGCATGCTAAATTATAAAATTCCATGAGCACTTCTCTGAAAAAGAATTAATATGTGACAATATAAGCTGAAAAATAAAATGTTATTAGAACTGTAAATTATATATAACATAAATTACATCCCAACGTGACAGGAGCAAAATTAGAAAATTTTTCTATCCACTTAACTAAATATAGTAGAAACTGAAAGAAAACCAGATATTCTAATCATGGTTTTGTATTACACTGGGCTAATTACTTAGCTTCTCTGAACTAAATTTCCCCATATGAAATGACTAACAGTTCCTATTTTGCAAGTTTGAAGTATCAGAAATCACTTAAGTGCCCAGGACATTGCCTCTCCATACAACAAAAACCGACTGCCATCAAGTCAATTCCAACTCATAAAGCCCTCATTGGACAGAGCAGAAATGTCCCATAAAGTGTTTCTAACGAGTGGCTAACAGACTAGAACCATCCAACTTTTGGTTAGCAGACAAATGTTTAACCACTGAGCCACCAGGGCTCCTCTTTTCCACAGTACGAGCTATACAAATGGAATCTATTACCAATAACTATGGAAACAAATTTCATATGACATCTTTACTCAAGGATGAAAAGAACCCAAAAACCAAACCCAGTGCCATCAATTCCATCTCAGAGCAACCCTACAGAATAGAGTAGAACTGCCCCACCAAGTTTCCACGGAGGGCCTGGTAGATACAAATTATCGACCTTTAGGTTAGCAGCTACAGCACTTATCCACCACGTCACCAGAGTTTCCTGTTCAAGGATAGTACATGTTTAAATATGCATACTGAAAGAACCATTATAGATTATGATATGTAAGTTATTTTCAAGCAAAGAATATAAATGAATACTTAATGATACTGACAGGATAGTTTTTTAAGCTCTTATAGAAGTATCCTCTCTATTCTTTGTCCTTTCACTTATCCTATCTTAAAATATTAGAAAACATTGTCTCAATTAACCATTTTGCTAATTTGTCCAGGACCTATAAAGTAAGATTCAAAGTCAAGTTAAAATAGTAACAGTGGATCAGGTCACTGAACTATCTGGAGGGAATGGGTGTAACCAGAGTAACGGACGTGGCAAAGAGCATCTCCTACCCTTTCTTCTGCTTCCCTAAAGAGAATCTAAAACAGTTTCTGAAAGCTCATTTCCCTACAGAGAGACACGAAATGGTACATTTACAGCTTTATGAGATAAACAAAAGCAATACACCTAAATGTTCTCCTAATACAGAAGGAAACGCTTATTAAGCATAACATTTTAAAAATCACATGCATGTTAAAAAAGTGAGCTTCACAGTTCACAATAGCAAAAAGTTGGAATTAACCCAAATGCCCAACAACAGAGGCATGGATAGGTAAACTATGATACATACACTCAGTGCAACACTATGAAATGGTAAAGAACAATAATGATTTTAGGAAGCATCTCATAACCTGGTTTCAATTGGAGGACATCATGTTGAGTTAAAGTGGTCAGTGGCAAAAGGACAAATATTATAAGTGACCCCTACAATAAGAATTTAAAAACAGACGGATGCACCCAAAAGTCATAATGAAGTTCCACTCTTTGGACAGGAATGGATTGGACTTGGCGATGCAGAGTGACCAATCATTCTATGCATCAACAGGATATCATCCTGCTGACCTCTGGCTGGAGCAAGGAGAGTAGGTGGAGAGGAGGGGAAAGGAGACTGCTGGGAGAAAGAGCCATGTATGTAAGAGTGTGCTGTCATCGGGCAGGGAGAGCAGTGGAAGCTGCATATAGGTGAGCATGCAAATTTATATGGGAATGTACATTTTCACTCAGTCATAAGGAAAAAAAAACTTAAAAAAATAAAAAGAAAGAAAGAAAATAAACAGATTCATGCACAGAAGAAAAGACCCTTTGACAGCTGCAAGGGTGGTGAACAAGGGAGGGAGACGGTTGGTTATAGATTAGACAGTTGACAGAAATCTAGTTGGGTGAAATCAGTGACAGCACATATTAGAAAGATCAATTTAACTGGACTTCAACGTAACATGAATACTCCACTAATCTTAACCCAATGTTGCATGGACAGAGCAGCAGGGGCAGAGGTCCAGGGGCCATGCTCTCAGGGGACATCGAGGCCAATTGGCATAACTAGCATATTGCTAAGAGAGTCTTCTGCATCCCATATTGGTGAGCGGCATCTGGGGTCTTAAAAGCTAGCAAGCTGCCAGCTGAGGCACACCTAATGGTCCCAACTCAGCAGAAACTGACAATCACCAAGGACCAAAATGACATGGAGGACAGAGAACCCAGAAGACAGAGACCCACATGAGTGGGTCACTGCATCAACACATGACCAGAGAAACCAGATGGTGCCTGGCCACCACCAGTGATAGCTGTGACGGGGCTCACAAAGTTGAATCTCACTGGCAACACAAGAATAAAAAGGGGTGCACCCTGATAACTCCACTAAAAGACCACAACTGACGGTCCAGGGGCCTCAGGGTATCCCTGGGAACATGGCCTATGGTCCTTGAGGCTGCCCCTGTCCATAAATCATTATAGAGGTCAACTCTTTGGATAGACATGGATTGGACTCACCAACACAGAGTGACCATATCATGTGTGCACTTTATGGTTCTATGCATGTATAGGTTGTCGTCCTGCTGGCCTCTCACTGAGGGGACAGGGGAGAGAGTGGAGAGAAGGGGACAGAAGATTGTTAGGAGGATATGACATGCATAGAATGGACAGGAGGAGTATGCTGTCAGTGGGAGCTGCACATAGGCGTGCATGCAAATTTATATTGGATTGTATACTTTCACTCGATCACAATAAATAAAAAAATAATAATTTTTTTTTTAAAAGGGAGCTTCTCCATGCATTTATAGACTCAAAGGAAGCTGCAGTGACCATATGTATGTTGATATGAGGCTTTAATAACAGAACTAACCCATCTCATTCCTGATCTGGACTTCACTACAACTTAAATCAAAGCTATGGGTGAAAAACCTGGAGAGGGAAGCAGGATAAACTGTGTCCCAAGTAACAGAGAAACTACAGGACAAAGACAACCTTAGACGAGGAAAAGCTTTTATGTACCTATGTGTATATGTGTGTACATTCATGCATGTGCACATGTTGCTGTTGCTGTTAAGTTCTGACTCACAGCAACCCTATATGGAACAGAACAAAACACTACCTGGTCCCGCACCATTCTCACAATTGTTGCTGTATCTGATTCTATTCCTGGAGCCACTGTGTGAATAAAATTCCTCAGATTGAGCACCCTATCATTTTACCACCCCCACCTTCCCTCTATCACCAAGTACACAGCCCAAGACAGCCACCCCATTGCCATCAAGGCATTCAAGTGGAGTACTCAGAAATGTATCAGGTCAACAACACCAGTGGCACACATGACTTCACCACTGAAAAACAAAAAAATGTATGCATGTTTGGTTACTACTGTGTCGAATATCATGGCACTACCGCAAGAAGCCCTATCGAAATATCCTACACTCCCCAGAAGTAATTCATTTTAATTTTATTCTCTTGAATATAACAAAGGATGATGGAAAAATCCTACACTCATCAGTTAATTGTGTCAAATTATATGTTCAAGGCTTGCTATAAAGGGGGAAGCTTTTTAAGATGTGTTAACTCGATATGCTAACTCCATAAGAAAGATGGGTCTGTACATCACTGCAAACTCATCAGACCCTACCAAAAAGAAAAAGTCTACTTACCACTTCAGCAGGAGTATCTTCTGGTTCATGCAAAATGATTGGAAGGTTACTAATAAAGCCAATTTCTCCATTTGCAATGTCTGGAGTAACCAGCAAAGAAACATTACGGATTTTTCCAAATCTAGGACTTACAGGAGGGATTGGGGGGATTATGTTCACCAATTCCACATTTTCCAACTATAATAAGCAAACAAACAAAACAATAAAAATTAGAGTAGAAATTTTTGAGTTAAAAAATCATAATAGACTTTAAGTACGAAGCAACAAAACAGACATGGTTAATGGTTACTAATGAATTAACAACTTAATTCTCCTCCTACCTCGTTTGCCAACATGCTGTGGCTTTTGAGGTGTTTCTGTACCACAAACATTATTAGAATTCTTACTAAATACTTTATAATTTTACACCCCTACACTAATAATCTCTACACCTCTTTCTTGAATTTGAAATGCTAATTACCAATTGCCAACTGAACATCGTAAGAATGACAAAAAGATACCCTACAGTCGTGTGGTTGGCCCCCAACCCATTGCTACCCCATACAAATCAGGTTTGGACCACTGTGATCCACTGAGTTTTCATTTGCTGATTTTTCCAAATTAGAGTGCCAGGCCTTTCTTCTTAGTCTGTCTTGTGCTGAAAGCTGAATACAGCACCAGCGGAACATGCAAGTCTTCACTGACAGTTTCTGCACTTAGGTTGCACTGGGCAACCTCACATGTAGTATGTCCAAACTGGCAGTCTTTACTTCTGCCCCATGCCCCTTTACCACCACAATCACCACGACCAGCATTTGCTTTTCCTTCTTGTTGCCTATATCCAACTACTTTGACCTTAAAGCCAAGTATCAAAGAGTTGACCACATATCTCCTTCCATTTATCAACGAATTGATCATCCAGTCACTCACTCACTTCCCTTCACTGCCAGAGAAAAATGAGTATCAGAAAATCATTCAGAACTGCAAGTCATAACTTAACACACTGGTACATTAAAAGAAAGGCAACCATATACTACATATACTATCTCTGTGACGAGGTAACAGAACAGCCCCAGTAACTATTTATGGGGTTTTCCTTATCTGGAATGCCCTTCCTTCATTACCTCACAAGTCCAAAATGTACTGACCCTTACAAACTAGCACAATTTTCTCCTCTTTCACAGATTTGCTTGAGCTCTCTAGTCCTCTTTGTTCTATCTCTGAACTTCTGAACTTTGACTGCTATCCTCATTAAATCTAAATTTCAACTATGAACTCATATGTTGTTTCTTTTAGTCCCTGGGTGTTAAAAACAAGGTTGCTATGAGTCAGATTCAATGCAATAACAACTTATCATAATCTTGTATATTCCAGACTTTTACTTCATATACAACTGTGGAATTCATTAGTGATTGTATTGTTAGCTTCATTTTTCCCAATATATAACAAAGACCTGGTTTGAGAGTTCAGTTGTTGTTGTTAGGTGCCATTGAGCACGTTCAAATTCACAGAGACTCTATGATACTGCAGAGGAAAACACTGCCTCACCCTATGCAATCATCACAATTGTCACTATGCTTAAGCCCATTGTTGCAGATACTCTGCTGACCCATTCCGTCAAGAGTCGTCTTCTTTTTAGTGGACCCTCTATTTTACCAAGTGAGAATGCAGCATATGCACAGTTAACTATGTGCAACTTATCCCTGCAACACAAACTAACCTTCACAATATATCAGAACACTTCAACTTCTTAAAGGTTCTCAGTAAAAAATTAATTCACATAATGTTCACTTGAGAAGTTTAGGAATAGATAACCAACTAGAGGAAATCAAAAACCGCAGGGATTTCAAGTTAAAAAAAAAAAAAAAAATTCTACGCCTGATCTCCATAATCTATAAGATACTACAAAATATCAAGAAGAAGAAGAGAAACCATCCAATTAAGCGATGGGCAAAGGAGATGGACAGACACTTCACTAAAAAGGAGATCCAGGCAGCCAAAAAACACATGTGGACATGTTCACGATCTTTAGTTATTAAAGAAATTCAAATCAAGACAACAATGAGATACCATCTCACCCCAACAAGATTGGCCATGATCCAGAAAACACAAAACAACAAATGCTGGAGAGGCTGTGGAGAAAGTGGAACCCTCCTACACTGTTGGTGGGGTTGCAAAATGGTCCAGTCTCTTTGGAAGGCAATCTGGCGCTTCCTTAAAAAAATGGATATCGATATACCATTTGACCCAGTAATTCCACTACTTGGAATATATCCTACAGATTCAAGGCCTTTCACACCAACGGACACATGCACCAGAATGTTTATCGCAGCACAGTCCACAATAGCAAAAAGATGGAATCAACCTAGATGCCCAACAATAGAAGAATGGATAGGTAAACTATGATACATGTACTCAATGGAGCACTACGCAATGATAAAGAATAACAATGATTCCAGGAAACATCTCCTAACCTGGCTTCAACTGGAAGACATTATGTTGAGTGAAAGTAGTCAGCGACAAAGGGACAAATACTGTATGAGACCTCTACGATAAGACCTCAAAAACAGACTTGTGTATAGAAGAAAAGACTCTTTGACAGCTGCAAGGGAAGGGACGGAGGGAGGGGGAGGGGGAGGGCTTAGTTTAGATAGTTACTAGAAATCTAGTTGGGAGAAAGCGGTGACAGCACACATTAGAAACAAGAAAAACATTAAGTGGACTTCAACATAACTTGAGTACTCCTTCCATCTTGACTCAATACTGCAAGGATAGAGTAGCTGGGGCAGGGGGTGGGGGACCATGCTCTTAGGCGAATTCCAGGCCAATTGGCACAACTAGCGTTTTGCTAAGAGAACTCTCTGCACCCCACATTGGTGAGTGGCATCTGGGGTCTTAAAAGCTGCCAAGCTGCCATCCGAGGACACAGCAAATGGTCCCAACTCAGCAGGAACAGATGCTCACCGAGGACCAAAATGACATGCGGGAAAGACAACCGAGAAGACAGAGAGACCCACAAGAGTGGGTGCCTACATCGACTTAAGACCGGAAGAACCAGATGATGCCCGGCCACCACCAGTGATAGCCACGATGGTGCTCACAGAGAGGAGTCTCACTGGCAACACAAGAATAAAAAGGGGTGCATCATGAGATCTCCACTAAAAGACCTCAGTTGATGGTCCAGCAGTTTTGGGGTTCCTCTGAGAGCATGGCCCCAGCCCTGATGCTGCCCTTTCCCATAAATTATAACAAAAGTCCACTCTTTGGACAGGAATGGATTGGACTTGGCAATGCATATATTGGAAGCACTTTGTGGTTCTATACATCTACAGGATATCATCTTGCTGACCTCTGGCTGGAGGAAGGGGAGTGGACGGAGAGGAGGGGAAAGGAGGTTGTTGGGAGGATGAGACATGTACGGAGCAGAGAGAAATAGTGAGCAGTCACCGGACAGGGAGAGCAGTGGAAGCTGCATATAGGTGGGCATGTAAATTTATACGTGAATGTACATTTTCACTCAGTTATGTTAAATAAAAATTAAAAATAAAAATTCTAATTTAATGAGCCATTGTGGATTTCCCATTCTTCAGGGTCCTCTGTTGAGTCTTTGCAATGTGGAAGTGATATCACTGAGTAACCACCAATAGAGACCTGTGATTTAAGTTGGCTTTTCAAAAAGGAACACAGATTGGAGGTACAGATCCCCCTAGACACTCTTATATTCTGTGACAAACTATATATATTTTAAAGGCCAAAAGCTAAATGCCCTTTGTAAAATGTCACATACTTTGCTTTGAAAAATCATATAATAAAAAAAGACATGAAAAAAATCCACATTTGGTAAATATTTAAGTGTATTAGTCCGACCAATGTTGTAAAATAGCGACATGGAGACCAAGCCAAGTACAGCAGAGTATGTTATTCTGCAGTGGTCATGTGTATAAGCACATGTTTATAAACGAATACTCTCATGCCAGTATCATCATGAAGAGCTTAACTGATAACACTGCTCAAAATACCAAGGAAAGAAACTCAATATAGTTTCACAAAAACATTCTAAAAAGAAGATAATTTTCTTCAAAACTACTTTTCAACAAAAACCATAAAATTAATTATAGGTATCTTATTCTAGAATAATAAAAAGCAAGAAGACATCCAAGGCAAGGAAATGAATTACTCAAAAGGAAAATGCTAATTTTGTGTGGCTCATTTCCTAGTCTCTAAGCCTTTTTTAACAGGTTTCGTAAGCATCTGCTAAATCACACTGCTCCATTCATGAAGAGTCCTTCTTGCTTTCAGATAGTTTGCACTGGAACTGCACATTAGTAACCCCACGCCTGCCAACAGTCGTATCTCAGACTAATATATTTAACTGAGCGGGTTACTAAAGAATAAGGCGCTCACGTCTCTGTTTCTCCTTTCTTCAGTTTCATTCAACGTTCCATATAGAATCTGATGTCTCTCATTCTTGCACTGCTGATCCATTATGGACTATACAGACGATACAACTTGCTAATTCCAGCCAGCTTTCCAGAGCCCACAGCTGTTTTAAATCTCAAGGAATTATGTTAGTGACTTATAATGCCTTTTCTCCCTAAACAAGTGCTAAATTAACTGTCTGCACTGAAAGACCTTTGTTTTTTAACTGAATGGGGAGATACATAAGAATTGAGTCTGGAATTAATGGTACAAACAGCTTTCTAACAGCCTGGATCCCCCAAATTCTGCTAGCAAGTGATTTTTCAGGTTTTTCCTTAGTTTTCAAGGTTAGCAAAAACAAACTCTGTCATGATTTATAGGATTCTGACAGTAAAAGAACAAGAGTAATATCTGACATACATGAGGTTCTTAGTAAGAATTTATCTACATAGGGATTTTTTTAACAGATACTTGTGTAGAGATACTGGAAGTATTTCTTCCAAAGACTAAAAGTTTAATTTAGAGGTTACTGATACAACAATATATATGTAGATCTCTACCCACAGTAAAAGCTGGTTTTAAAGTAACAAGAGCAAATCAGAAAACTACATTGGAAACAGAAAAGTACTTTTCTAAAACTCAAAGGCCAATTATTTCTGAATCATCAATTCTCAAATTCATGTTACATAACTTCAGCTACTGCAGGAACACCAAAGTGCCCATATCTTCGTGAAAGCAAATGTATATAATCTTTGCCTCATTTCACTTATTTTAATAATTTGCTTTTCATGTTAAGTTGTAGACCACATACAACTGGATATAGACAAAAGAGAGAACTGAACACTGAGATAAAACCAAAACCTAACTAAACTCATTGCCATTGAGTCCATTCTGCCTCACAGTAACTACAGGACAGGGTAGAACTGGCCACAGCATTTCCAAGGAGCAGCTGGTGGATTCAAATTGCCAATTTTTAGGTTAACAGCCAAATGTTTAATCACTGTGTCACAGTAGGAACAAAACTTTAAACACATATAAAGGAGGATATTCTGATTCCAGAGGACACTAGTTACAGAGAAGATGGAGAACACTACCATCAAAAACTAAAAATGAGTCTCAAAATCTCCATTAAATTCTGTAACTTCGCTTGTCAAGTTATCTTCAAGCTACTCTTGCAAATTCCTCAGTATGGGAAATGCTACCCAAGTGAGAACTTGTGAAATTAGTATGCATTTCATGTTAATATGATTAACTTTAAAAGGAAACAAGTTATGATATGTTTTTGCACAGGACCAAGCTTAAATAACATTTTTTTGTTTTAATTTGTAAGTGTATTTCTAAATGTGTTCAGATGACAGCATTTTAACTTCTTTCTAAATAAAACCATGGCCATAGGCTTGACCACTTTCTCTATCCCACCACCACCCATTCAATCATCTCATGAGTACATTCTACAAGTCATAGGAGGAAATGAACACAATTGGGAATAAATTCATGTTCTGTATAAGAAGAATTAAAAAAAAACTCAAAAGTTCCCCTGAAAAGTCACCTCATAGACCAAGGCATGCATCATATCAAAATTACCCATTTGAAAACACTATACTGACTGAAATAAGTCAGCTACACAAGGACAAGTATTACATGGCCCCATTTATCTAAAACAGGCAAATATATAGAGACCAAAGTCTATTAGTAATTCCCAGATACGTGAAGCAAAGGAAAAAGGAGAGTCTTTGCTTGGGGGACACTGAGTTTCTGTTAAGAGTGGTGGAATAATTTGGAAACAGGTAATGGCGATGGTCACAGAGTATGATGTACATAACCAATGTCAGTGAACTAGACAAGTATAAAATGTTGAATTGGCCAAAGTTCTGTTATGCACATTTTTACTGCCAAAAAAATAGCTGCCTTTAAAAAGTAGGACATTAAAAAGAGTGGGAACAGTATCTTCTAAAATGTCAAAGCTTTTTTCCTCCCCTAGTTTTTTACTTTTTAAAGCAATAGGAACCTAGGTGGCACAAGCCAGTTGGGATCGGCTGCTGAGAGCAGTGGAAAGATGGACAGTTCAAATCTACCCAACAGCTCTATAGAATAAAAGCCCTAGAAATCTGATTCTGTAATGATTGCTGGAAAGAAAACACTATAGAGCACTGCTAATGTGTAACACGAGAGACCGCTGTAAGTAGGGAAGCTAACAATAATATTCTAATTAAATATTAAACAGTATTTTAATAAATATCAAACCATTTAATAATCTAATTAAAATTCAAAATAAACAGTTTAACATGGAATTACCTTACGACCCAGCAATTCGACTCATTAACTATATACTTAAGTATATACTTAAGAGCAGGAACTTAAAGAGATACTTGTACACTAACATTCCCTGCAGAATTATTTGCAACAGCCAACAGGTAGAAACAACCCAAATATCCACCAATTTATGAATAAACAAAATGGGCATATAAAAACAACAAAATATCAGCCCATCACAAACAGAAATATTGTACCACAGATGAACTTTGAAAACATTATGCTGAGTGAAATAAGCCAGACACAGAAGGATGAATGTCTGATCCCACTTGCATGAAATATTTAGATTAGGCAAATGTACAGAGAGCAAACTTTACTAGTGCATAGTACATAGGGAAAGTTATTACTTTTAAGGGGCGCTGAGTTTCTGTTTGCAGTGAAGGAAAGATGCTGGAACTAGTGGAGATGATTGTATAACATGGTCAGTGTAATTAATGCCACTGAACTTTAGCTTAAAAGGGTTTTTGTTATAAGTATTTTCCCTATTAGGAGGAAGTACAATAAAAATAGTAATAATAATAAGGATGAACAACAGGATCTCTCTCCAATAGTAAAAAAATTATTGGGAAAACTGACAAAGCATCCCTTCAGATACGTAACTACAAAAGGTATACCTCCAGTACTAAAAAATCACACATTCCATAACAGTGTTCCCATTCACTCCCCAGCCAAGAGTTCTCGTGAACACAACTAACAGCAATGGCTCGGCAGAAAAAGACAAGAAATTTTCAGAATGAAAGGGCATACTCCACTACATATTCAGCGAAATGGGACACAGACCCATGAAATTCAGAACACCCATGGAAGATACAAAAAGCTTTTATAGACAAAGAGCAATACATATACAATGGCAAATAATCTCTGTACCTCGAATTTCTCATCAACAAATCAGGATGCTAAGAAGAACAGTATCTCTCACATGTTGAGGAAAATGTAGCATTAATCTGTAAATTTCTACCAAAGCTAAACCATCAGCTGCGTATAAAATAAAGACATTTTCTTTCATCTACCCAAAGACTCAAAAGTCTCCCTTATAGGTATACTTACACATATTTGAGGACAGGTA
Source organism: Heterohyrax brucei (assembly GCA_028571685.1). Lineage (NCBI taxonomy): Eukaryota > Metazoa > Chordata > Mammalia > Hyracoidea > Procaviidae > Heterohyrax > Heterohyrax brucei. Next base: position 96,336,755 of record CM053141.1, on the reverse strand, counting down.
TACTACAACAAAACTAAAACACAGTCCAAAAACAGCCAGCATGAAGCAAGCATAGAAAACAGCACAGCTAAGCTCAACATTCAACGTACATAATAAGAGAGCAGGAGCATCTCAGTGACCTGCTGAAGGTGACAGACAGAAAGGGAATAATGTGAAACTCCAGGGCAAGCAATAATAAACTACAAAACTGAGTCTTGGATAAAACCATTAAATGAATTTAAACACAGCAAGATTCAAAGAAACTGACGGAATGAGATTCCACTACATATATACACCTACTAGGAAAAAGCACAGTAACTTAATTATTCTATATTGATTCATTCACACCTGAGTCTGCATATGTTTACTCATCTTATTAAAATTTGATAAGACCTTTTATTATTTTCTGATTTTCAGGATCAATCAATAAAAAACATAACCACCCATAGTCTCATAAAGTAAAAAATAGCTGTTTCAAACTTTCACAATAAAAATAATGTTTGGGTTAAAAGAAGTTAAACAGATGTGACAGAAGTCTATGGAAGACTCAGTTCCACAGCTTAAATAGTTGAGTCCAAAGATTAAATCTACAGTTAACAAAGAAATAGCTGTTTGAGTATATTATTTAAAAAGATTGACAGTTTTCTCCCATTTTAATCTGGACGGCCTTCTCTGCAATATCCATCATGCAACTCACCTTTATCCCACAAGCCCCATTCGAAAGTCACCTTTTCCCAAACAAACTCAAAAGAAGGGCAAATTTCCCAGCCCTTTCTAACACACAATGACATCATCCATCATATTCTGACTTCAACTATCATGCCTGGTATCCTTTTATTATCATTTAATTAAAATACGAACTTTCTAAAAGTACAACCTTTGTCTTATAGTCACCCCTTGTAGTTTAGGAGCAAGCACAGCCTCTTATTGGTCAGCCTGGCCAGCTACTTCAGTAATTTTTAGTAAGCAACAGTAGAATCCCAAATACAAACAAGGGCAAAATAACAAACAAATAATAAAGGTAATCTCTGACACATGTAAGTACTCTTATAATTAACAAAAGTTGAGATTATTTTAATCCTGAAGGTACCTGTACTAGGAAGTGGGCCCCATTTTGAAGAAATGCATCATTTCTTATTGGTAATTTTGCAGTGACTTGAGTTTTTCGCTCTGGGAATATGATGCTATTTCTCCGAGATATGTTTAAGAGGCCATCTTTTGCTCGCAAAGGGTCCAGAGGTCCAGCCGGAATATAAACTGCAGAATAAAGTACCCTCACTTCTCCTTTGGTCCCACCTTGTCTTACAAAGCTCAAAGATAAAAACCGTTCACTGGGGTTGCTTTCAATCTTCTGGTTTTCCATAGGAAAAACTGTTAGTAGGCCATAAACATCATCACTATCCTGAATGTAGAACAAAAGCTGCAGACAAAGAAATAAAATATTAAAGTACAGAATTCTTACATCTGACCTTACCGAACTATATCATAGGCTATTCTTATTTTTAACATTATTTATATATCATGTCTGAAAATAATCACTTCTTATATGAAATAGAGTAAAACCGATGCTAAAACTTTACTAAATCATAGTTTGTGAACTCTTTTGAGAACAGAATATTTGCAGAAGGCACAACCTTAAACAAGGGAAACAATCATTTCCCTTGCCAGTGTTCGTCCTGTCACATAAAACTAGACATAAATCTCATTTATATGCCCAAATCCTTTGGTTCTTCTATAGCCAAATATTCACAAGAGTAAAGCATAAGAGGAGATTACCTCTGCTGGTTCACTCACTTCAGCACCTCCACGAATCGTATGAGGCTGAAGCCGAAGTAGATAAGCTTCCGCCTCTTCTGGAATGTCATCATTCACGACAGTAAGAGGAATGGATGCCACCATCTGCCCTTGTGCAAAATGCAAAATTCCGGAACTTGGTTTGATATCTGCTGTTACTGGTGAGGGATCACTGCTGTTTCGTGTCAACACCCAGCTCACAGAAACATTACCATGGGTGCCACCATTTCTGACCACCGTGATTTCTTCAAATCTAGAATATTTTAAAATGAAAAGCATATGGTCACATAATACACTTTATTTTCCTCAGATGGGCTCACCCAATATCCAGTGATCATCAGGTTCTGGTAGAAGCAGAATCCACATCACAGAGCTCTGCTGACATAAAGGAGCTGACAGGTGGATGGGTACTGGAGCACTACCATAATATGATTCTGTGTGTATATTTCAATCACATCTCAAGAAAACATAGTGAGGCCACGGTACAGGAAATGACACAAACTCAAACAGTCCAAGCAATGTGTGCAATACTATAAAGATTACATCTTGGGACAATATGCTAAAATAATTATAAGAACAAAGTTATCATGACCCATACCTTGAGACTGTATCTTCATCAATTATAACTGGCCTTTCAAACAAGATACTGTTGAATGAGAGGACCCCATAAGGTTTGTCATTTGGCTTAATGGTGACTTGTACAACAGAAGGACCTAATAGCACAGCATCTCCCCGCACGGAATCCTTCAGTAACATGACGAGAAAGGATTCAGCAATCTCTGGTATGGTATCATCAATGATTTGAAATTTCAGGTGTGATTCATGAGTAAAAGGTGGAAAAACAATAGTTGTGTTTGGCTGAAGATCAATGAAGTCTACATTTTGCTGGGCATGTGCTGTTGAATTTCCAGTTATAACAGCATAATTGATCGACACTTCATATTCGTCAGATCCAATGAGATTCCCACTATCGTCTTTTCCACAAAGGACTGGAATTACAAGTACATGATCCTCCTCAGGTACCAAAAACACACTCTGAGTAAATCTCACTGGACTGTCATTTTTCTTAATAATGATCTCAACTGAGCACCTAGAGGTGTTGATCTCTGCACCTCCTTCTACACTTTTCAGCTGAATCAAAAACATTTCATCATTTTCAGGTACCTGTAAGAGAAATATAAACAGTGACAAAAAACAATACCTAAACATCTGCAAAGAAACCAAGGTATAAAAACTAGCTATGTGTCAACATAATTATACAGAGATTTAAAAATATATATACTTCATTAAAGGGAGCAAACAGAAAGAACTGTTTGGCCTCCACTTACTAAAATATGCTCCCAGGGAGATGTTTTACATAGGGAGAGGAAAGTGAATAAAGCAATGGTATTAATAGGGAATGAAGAATAGGAAATAATGGCTTTCAACCTCAATGACAATGTAGATAAGTCTAAACATTATATAGCAAAAAAAGAATTAAATTCTCACCAGCTTTACCAGGTCAGCAGAGTTAGTCAAAAGCAGTACTCAAAGTCTAACAACATCTCAAGATCCAGAAAATTGCATTAAGTACCACATAAAAATTATTAGTTTTCCATCAAGAAAACTATACACTCTTCTCTCTGGTTTCTAATTCAGAGTCAAACAATAATACCAACCATATGATTTTCAAAACGCACAGCATGTCTCTGGAGAATGAACTCTAAGACTCATTACTAGGCAAAACATTGACTATTAAACTGAACCTTTTTCTTCTGAAGTCCTAGGGTTAAGCTCCTCTGCTGTTTTATCCCTTCCTTTATTATAAATTCTACATTTCTTCTCTATCAACAACAATATAAAAAGTAGTTTATCTCAAAAAATAAATTGTATAATCTGATTGAGGTTCTTTTATGTCTATAATTTTATAAATACAAATTATAGCCTTCTAGAGTTCTGGGGTCTTAAAACAAAAAGATTTTATTGGCTTCCAGAACCAGACAAACTAGTTACCAATGCTATTTGGTGCTTCATTTTATTCATAAGAACTACTTCTTTCTAACAGTGTCTTTGAATGTATTTAGGTATTTCTTCTACAGCAGTTTGCTGGGATTTGATTCTAAGATTTTTGTAGGAAAGTGGAGGGAAGGGTGATAAATTCCTACTTACTTTCTATTGTGTGTATGTCTCTGTGTATGTATGTTCCGGTAATACTTATTTAATGAAAATTCATGTTTTCTCTCGAGCTCATGGAGGACTTGTTTGCAAATTATTGTTCAGATTTATTTTTTTCCTTAGCAGTTAAGCTAACAATATTATATGTCTTAATGTTTGGTAGTTTCAATGTGAAATGTGAACATTTAGTATATCCAAACAAAGGAACATCAGTTGTAGCAGAATTTTCTTCGCTTTTACAGTAAAATGCTTATGATAGACAAGTAGCACTGTGCCTGCTGAAAACAGAAAACTACTATCAGAAATCAGTCAGGGTCACCAAATGCTTAAATGCTTGTGTTATTCACGGTTCCCAATTATATTCATGTTTATCAGCTTTTAGGTGAATAATTTATGTGGACTAAGTATACTATTAACATGAAATATCCAAAATACACAGCTATCTGTAGCTAAGACAAGACTGGCCCTAAAACATCAACTGTACATAGGACTGTTTTCCCCAGTAATTTGAAATACTGACACAAAACTTGATACAGCCTCTACACCACGTCCATGATAAGAGACAGTCTTTGCCCCATGTAGGTATTTAACATCACCCTACCTCATCATCAAGTACTGTCAGGTTATAAGCTACAGTGGCTCTGCCAGGGGGAAAAGTGATGTTCCCTTTAACTGGACTCAAATCTTCTTCCGGTGGATTTGGGCCACCTTCTACCTGCAAAGAAATGTGATGCCATCAACAAATACAAAATGTTTCATAAGATTGATAAAACATTGCTGTGACGTCAGCTGGTGAAAAAAAAATCTAGTTTATTTCAAAACGTTTTTCAAGATGAATTTTATCATACACAAGTCTGTGAGAGCTCTGGTGGTACAGTGGTGAAAGTGCTTAACAACTCACCAGAGGGTCAGAGACTTGAAAGCACCAGCAGCTTCTGGGGAAAAGATGTGGCAGTCTGCTGCCAACAAAGTCTTATAACCTTGGAAACCTTACAGGGTGGTTAGAGTCTGTTCTAATGATTGCTAAGACTCAGCATCAAATCAGTAACAGTGGGTGGACATGCAAATCATCCCTTCTAATTAACAGCCACGGCCCATAATGGAATTATGGAGCCCCGGCAGCACAGTGGTTAAATAAAGCTACTCTGCCAACCAAAGAAGTCAGCAGTTTGAATCTACTAGCCACTCCTCGGAAACCCTATAGGGCAGTTCTACCCTGTCCTGTGGGGTCACTATGAGTTGGAATCTATTCAATGGCAAGAACCTTTAATACTGTAATTATAGATCCTGACTACAATTACACCAAGCTTTGTAGTTTCTAAGAGTTTTCTATTTTTTCTCAAACCATTAAGCCTGGGAAAAAAACTGTGAAGATTTCTTCCTGAAAAGAAGGCTATTTCATGGTTAGTCAATTCCCTTAAGTGACAGAATTGAATATTCGCCCCACCACTGATCATGTGTCCTCAGGCAAGTTATTCAAAAACTCTCTGGTTGGGTGAAATCAGTGATAGCACACATTAGAAACAAGAACAATAATAAGTGGACTTCAGATAACTTCAATACTCCTTCCATCTTAACCCAACATTTCAAGGACAGAGTAGCTGGGGCAGGGGGCAGGGGATCTTGCTCTTAGGTGAAATCGAGGCCAACTGGCACAAACAGTGTTTTGCTAAGAGGACTCTCTGCACCCCACATTGGTGAGTGGTGTCTGGGGTCTTAAAAGCTGCCAAGCTGCCATCCGAGGACACAGCAAATGGTCCCAACTCAGCAGGAACGGATGCTCACCAAGGACCAAAATGCCATGCGGTAAAGACAACCGAGAAGACAGAGAGACCCACAAGAGTGGGTGCCTACATCGACTTGGAATCGGAAGAACCGGATGGTGCCTGGCCACCACCAGTGATAGCTACGATGGAGCTCACAGAGAGGAGTCTCACTGGCAACACAAGAATAAAAAGGGGTGCATCCTGAGATCTCCACTAAAAGACCACAATTGATGGTCCAGCAGTTTCCGGGTTTCCCTGAGAGCATGGCCCCCGGCCCTGATGCTGCCCTTACCCTTAAATTATAACGAAGGTCCACTCTTTGGACAGGAATGGATTGGACTTGGCAATGCAGAGTGACCACATACTGGTTGCACTTTATGGTTCTATACATCTATAGGATGTCATCCTGCTAACCTCTGGCTGGAGGAAGGAGACTGGGTAGAGAGGAGGGGAAAGGAGGCTGTTGGGAGAATGAGACATGTATGGAGCAGAGAGGAATAGTGTGCTGTCACCGGGCAGGGAGGGCACTGGAAGCTGCATATAAGTGGGCATGTAAATTTATACGGGAATGTACATTTTCACTCAGTCATATTAAATAAATATAAAAAATAAAAATAAAAAACTGTGCAATATTTCGCTCATCTTCAAATGGTCATCAGAATAGTCACTCTACACAACTCATGTGAAGATTTAATGAAATCATTAATTTTAAAATTATTTGAGTACTCTGACCTCATCTATGTACTAAGTATATACCAACGAACAGAGCAAACTTCCTACTCACAGAGATCTTAGATTTAATGAAAGCAAATAAACAACAAGCAAATAAATATATATGTGTCAGATGATAAGTACTATGAAAAAATATTAAGAAGTGAACTAGAGAAAAATGAATGCTGGAGAGAGCTGCTATTATTACTACGTAGTGACAATCAGTGAAAAATGCTTAGAGAGAGTAGGACACTATTGACCAGAACAGGAGCTCATTGCCATTGAGTTGATTCCTACTCATGGAAACCCTAAAGGATGGAGCAGAACCTCCTCATAGGCTTTTTAAGGCTGTACTCTCTACAGATGCAGACTGCCACATCTCTCTTACATGGAGCAGCTGGTGGGTTCACACTACTAAACTTTTGGTTAGCAGCTGACTACATCAATCACTGCACAACCAGGAATCCTATCACTCCGTAAATGTTTGCTTTAATTATTTACACAAATTATAAGTTAAACATCAAATAAAATGCCTTTAAATACCAAAAGAGTTTAAAACACTATAATCTCGATGCCTTAACCTTTTAAAGCTAAATTTTCCACACTTTTCCATATTGGTTATACGAAATATTTTTTAAAATGTATCATCTAAATGCACATTCCTAAGTATAAGAAACACTGCCTGAAGTTTCTTGCATAGAACCTGTAAGACTGCTGCATATTTATTTAGGGTTTACTATGTTTTTCATGGTCTGGCTGCTAGATACAAGGGCAGACATTGCATGATAAAATTTGGCAAGACTATGACTTCTTTACCGCAAATACCTTTTTCAACTACATGAACCATGACTGTACAAGTGGACCTTGCCAAATGGAATACATAGCAATCAAATCAACTATATCTCTTGAAAAAGATGATGGAAAAGCTCGATATCATCAGTCAGAACAAGGCTAGGGACTGACTGTGGAATAAATTGTCAATTGCTCTTATACAAGTTCAGGTTGAAATTGAAGAAAATTAGAACAAATCACACATGAATTTAGAGATCATCTCAAGAACAGATTTGACTCACTAAACACTAATGACTGAAGATGAAACAAGCTGCAGAATGACATCAAACACATTACATAAGAAATAAGCAAGAGGTCATTAAAAAGAGAAAGGAAAAAAGAACCAAACGGATCTCAGAAGAGACTCTGAAACTTGCTCTTGAATGCTGACAAAAGAAAAGATGAAGAGCTGAATACAAGATTATAAGGGTGGCTTGAGAAGACAAAATATTGTAATGAAATCTGCAAAGACCTGGCAATAGAAAACCAAGAGGGAAAATATGCTCAGTATTTGTCAAGCTGAAAGAACTGAAGGAAAGATTCAAGCCTCAAATTGCAATACTGAAGGATACCACAGGGAAACATATTAAGTGACACAGGAAGCATCAAAGAAAAATGGAAGAAATATACAGAGTCACTGTATCAAAAAGAACTGGTTAGCATTCAACCACATCAAGAGGTAGCATCTGATCAAAAAACAACAGTACTGAAGGAAGAGGCCCACGTTGCACTGAAGGCACTGGCAGAAAACAAAGCTCGAGCATTTGACAGACTATGGAATGAGATGTCTTTTAACAAATGCTGCAATGCTGTAAGTGCTCACTCACCCATGCCAACATTTAGAAGACAGCTATCTGACCAACCAACTGGAAGAGTTCCAATTTGTACCCCTTCCAAATGCAGAAATTCTAGATGATTAATATCATACACAAGAAAAATTTTACTGAAGATCATTCAAAAGCTGTTGCAGTGGTACATTGAAAGGGAACCACAATGGAAATTCAAGCCAGATTCACAGGAGGACGTAGAAGAAGGGATGTTATTGTTGTCATCAGACAGATCTTGGCTGAAAGCAGAGAATACCAAAAAGATGTTTACCTGTGTTTCATTGACTATGCACAGGCATTTGACCAAGTGGACTTCAACAAATTATGGACAGCACTACAAAGAACGGAATTCCTGAACATTCAACTGTGCTCATGAAGCACCTGTAATTAGACTGAGGAGTCCTTCAAACAGAGCAAGGGGACACTGCATGCTTTAAAGTCAGGAAAGGTGATATCAGAGTTATACCCTTTCACTATACTTATCAGTGGTGCATGAGAAGCAAATAGTCCAAAAAGCTGGACTATGTAAAGAATGTGGCATTGGGCCTAGAGGAAAATTCATTAACAAACTGTGACATGCAGATGACACATCCCTGCTTCTTTCAAACGAAGAGGACTTCAAGCACTTACTGATAAAGATCAAAGACCGCAGTTTTCAGTATGGATTATACCTCAACATTAAGAAAACCAAAATCATCACAAATGGACCAACAAGCAACATCATGATAACCAGGTAAAGTACTGAAGTTGTCATAGATTTCATTTCATTCAGATCCACAATGAACACTTATGGAAGCAGCAGTCAAGAAATCACATGGTGTACTGCAGTGGGTAAATGTACTGTAAAAGACCTCTTTAAAATCTTGAAAATCAGGAACGGATAGGTACACTATGGTATATATACTCAATGGAACACTATGCAATGATAAAGAACAACGATGATTTCAGGAAACATCTCATAACCTGGTTTCAACTGGAGGACATTACGTTAAGTGAAAGTAGTCAGTGACAAAAGGACAAATATTGTATGAGACCCCTATGACAAGAACTTAAAATCAGACTCATGCATAGAAGAAGAGATTATGACAGCTGGAAGAGTGGGGAGGGCAGGAGGGTGAGCGGGGGAGGGTTTAGCTTACATAGTTGTTAGAAATTTGGTTCGATGAAATAGGTGACAGCACACATTAGTAAGAAGATCAATATTAACTGGACTTCAACACAACTTGAGTACTCCTCCCATCTTAACCCAATACTGCAAGGACAGAGTAGCTGGGGTTGGGGGCCGGGGACCATGCTGTCAGGTGAAATCGAGGGCAACTGGCACAATTAGCATTTTGCTAATGGGGACTCTTTGCACCCTATATTGTTGAGTGGCATCCGGGGTCTTAAAACCTGCCATCTGACGGTACAGCAATATAGTCCCAACTCAGCAGGAACGGATGATCACCAAGGTCTACAATGACATGGGGGAAAGAGAACCCAGAAGACATTGACTCGTGACCAGAAGAACCGGATGGTGCCCGGCCACCATGATGGAGCTCACAAAAGTGAGTCTCACTGGCAACACAAGAATAAATAAGGGTGCACACTGAGATCTCCACTTAAAGAACGCAATTGGTGGTCCAGGGGTTTCAGGGTTCCCCTGGGAGCATAGCCCCTGGCCCTGATGCCACCCCTGTCCATAAATCATAATGGAGGTCAACTCTTCGGACAACAATGGATTGGACTTGGTAGCACAGAGTGACCATATTTTATGGGCACTTTATGGTTCTACACATCTATAGTATATCATCCCGCTGACCTCTTACTGGAGGAAGGGGAGTGGGTGGAGAGGAAGGGATAGGAGACTGTTGGGAGGATAGGACATGTATGGAGCAGAGAAGAAGAGTGTGCTGTCACTGGACAGGGAGAGCAGTGGGAGCTGCATATAAGTGAGAATGCAAATTTATATGGGAACGTATATTTTCATTCAATCGTAATTAAAAAATTAAATTAAATTTGTATCTCACAAAACAATAATGTAGCGACTCAATAGTTCTGATATGATTGTTAAGCAATAAAGTGGAACAGTCATTAGCTGGCATCCTGAGAAATGCACCCCATCCACAGCCTACCCCTTCATGCCTCATCTGGCGACATCTAAAGATCTCAATGGTGCAGCACAACTGCTGCTGATACTACCCACTAGATATACTTTTTTTAAAAAAAATCTTGGGATATTTACAAAGACTACATAGCCCTGGTGGCACAGCGGTTAGGAGCTTGTCTCTTAACCACCAGCCACTTCTTGGAAACCCTATGGGATAGTTCTATTCTGTGCTATAGGGTCCCTACAAATTGGAACCAACTCAACATCACCTAACAACAATATATTAAATACAGTGAACACTATGAGAGCTGGAATTTAACAAGACTGCCTTGTTTTTCCAAGTCACACAAGTTTTCTGCCTTTGGCAGAGTGGAAAATTTTTCTATCACTTGTTTTAGTGAAAAATATTCAGGTTTTCCTTATCTAACTGGTTTCTGCCTCATACAGGTTTTGCTTTTCATAAGTTTTACCATAATTTTACAAAAGTCTAAATAATCCATGAGCTTTTTAAAAGTTTACGTACTTGAAAAGGTTTATCATAAAGTTTCATGAATTTTACAGAATTACTACTATTATTCTGTGATTCATTATCACACCAAATTTAAAATGATACTGTGTCTCATATAACCATGGTACATTCAAGTAGCAAGGAAAATGTTTTCATATTAATCATAAAATTTATTAGACAAGATATATATCCAGTTTTCATTTATCTTAGATGTCACACATAAACCAAACCAACTGCCACTGATTCCGACTCACAGTGACCCAACAGGACAGAGCAGAACTACCCCCACAGAGTTTTCAAGGAGCACCTGGTGGATGTGAACTGCTAACGTTTTGGTTAGCAGACACAGCACTTAACCAATGCACCACTAGGGTTTCCTTCTTATTCATCGGGAGGGCAGGGAAGAACCCTGCCATTGAATCTATTCTGACTCAGAAAGATCCTATAGACAGAGTAGGACTGCCCCATAGAGCTTCCAAGGAATGCCTGGCAGATATGAACTGTCAACTTTCTAGTTAGCAACAGTAGCACTTAACCACTACACCATCAGGTTTTTCTTATTATTCATAGGACCTTGATTATTAAAACTTTAGCCATCCAGCAAAAACTGTTAAGTGTTACCATTTAAAATTATGCACAGTAAACTTACCTCAAAAGTCACAGTGACTGTTCCATATGTTCCTTTTTCCCTAATTAGAGTGATAGGCACAGACTCATTTCTGCCCCTCGGCTCCCTCACTGTGACTGAGGAGGGCTATAGGGAAAAGTAAGGACAGATGATAAGGCATGGATCAACCGGAGGCAGGACGAAGTACAAGCTGTTACCTTAGCAATAATTAAACTCTGGATGCACATCAATCTGCCTGGTACTCTCAGTATGTGGTATTTCCTAGCATTAATTAACTATAGCCAACATAGCACTTAAGAAAGTTAAAAATAATACTGTAAAGGGAACATACAACTAGTCAAACAAGATATACAGGTTCTTGTCCTGCTACTACCATCAACTAGCTGTCCCACTATGGAACCATAAATATAACCTAGTCCAAAAAGTCATGAGTTGCAGGAAAACGAGTTAAGTTGCCAGTCCACCTAACTCACTGGAACCATCCCTCTGCTCTGCTCCCACCAGCATTTGCTCCTCACTGTTCAGCTCAGCAATGAGAAGCAGACAACTGTTGATGACTCTTTCAGATACTGATCACGGCTGGGGAAAAACAGCCAGGTTTTCAAATATTAAAACATGCTTGGCTGGCTGAAACTCAGGATAGAAGAGGAAGAACAGGGAAAAAGCCGGGTGCATACTTGCAAAGACAGCAGGGTCAGCCTCTCAGGGTGACTGATGCTAGGTCTCAGCATTCCCCTCCATAATGGGGATTTACTGTCTCAAAGGACAATAACGAGGTTTCAGTGAGACAATTTACATAAAGTGATTGTCCTAGTGCCGGGTACAGAAGAAGAGCTCAGTAAACAGGGACTAATACAATTATCATCGCCAGTGTTATCTTCATCATCAAATACAATCAAGATCAAGGCTAGGAATGAAAGTCAGGCTACCAAGCACCTACTGCGTGCTCAACAGACATTACTGTTGTTGCCATCCAGTCAATTTGGGCCCATAGTGATACCACATGATAGGGCAGAATTGCTCCATTCGGTTTTCCCCAGGCTGTAATCTTGATGGAGGCAGATCACCAGGCTTTTCCCCACAGGGCCTCTGGGTGGACCGGAATGACCCACCTTACAGATAGCAGCAGAGAGGTTAACCATGGCGCCAGCAGGCACCTCCCTCAATAGATACAAAAGTTCAGTTTTAAACACATAGGCCAGGTGTCCAGTCAGAGGCTGCCTGGTAGCACGGAAACCCCCACCAGTCAGGGATTTGCCACTCATGCCTCAGAAGCTAAGATATTTAATGCCAAATTCAACTCTGTGAGGATGGGGTAACAGATTTGGAGGAGACAGAAAGGAAAGGCAGAATGGAGAGAAATCACTTTAGTTCCTTTCCAAATTCTCTCAAAATGTGAATGTAAGTTTGTATCAAATATTGTCCGAGCAAAATAACTGTTCAAATAAGATTTTTTTTAAAGATCAACAAAACTTAAGGTTGATCAAACCAAAGAAATACTAAGCCACTAAGGGAAACTGCTACATAACTAATTAATAATTCCCTACTGTTCGAACAGCAAGTATTAACTAATTTTTCTAAGTGAAGATATAATCAAACCCAAACTCACTGCTGTCAAGTTAATTACAACTTACAATGACCCTACAGGACAGATAAGAACTGCCTCATGAGATGTCCAAGCCTGTAACTCTTTATGGAAACAGACTGCCACATCTTTTTACCATGAAGCAGCTGGTGGGTTCAAACCACAAAATCTTTGGTTAGCAGCTAAGAGCTTTAACCACTGCACTACCAGGGCTTCACGATGATATAATACTACCACTACTACCCAACTCATAACAACTGTATAGGACACAGCAAACTGCTCCATATGGTTTCCAAGGAGTGGCTAGTGGATTCAAAATGCTAACTTCTAGTCAGCAGCCATAGCACTTAACCACTACACTACCAGGGTTTCTGAAGACGTAACAGAGGTTCTCCCTTTACTTAAGCACTGTGACCATAAAATTATATTTATCTATAGCCTACCTCACTTCAACAGGAATTTAAAGTACTAAGAAAATCACATAACAGTGGTACTAACTGTACTAGTCATCTAAGCTTGAAAATAAAACGTTGCGTATTACATCATATCTAATAAATGATAATCAATTGTGTGATTCAAAAGGACTCCATAACAGAAACTTTACTGTAGTCTAAAACTTACTAGCAAAATCCAGCTGCATTGGAAACAAATTTTAAGAGTTGCAAACAACTTCTGTCAAGGAGAGACTTGATTTGTGCATTTGTTTCTACAGATAAAACCCTCTCGATACAGTTAAGATTAGCTAGGGGCACAGGAATGTGGTAATGAGGGAAAGAAAGCAAAATGAGGAGAAAAACTCAAGGAGACAGATGGAATGTCAACCTTCAAGAAGTATTAGTTAACAAAAAAATTCCAGGGTATAGATTGACTAATGAAAAACTGAATTTTTAAGAGCTATAATACCTGCTCTGCAATTTTAAGTTTACTGTATGTTTTTTCGGAAACCCTGGTGGCACAGTGGATTAAGTGCTATGTCTACTAGCCAAAAAGTCAGCAGTTCAGATCCACCAGGTGCTCCTTGGAAACTCTATAGGGCAGTTCTACTCTGACCTATCGAGTTGTTATGAGTCAGACCCAACTCATTCTCAGTGGGTTTGGATTTTCAGGTTGTAGTATGTTTTCTCAATACTCTTTCAATTTGCTTCTTTTCTCTCAATCACTCAAAACCTGCAGAAGAGTCTGACAGACAGAGATGACCTTCTTTAAGTGGTGTTTGGAGAAATCAAACAAAAGGCATTGGGTTACAAGCCTGAGTTAAGGACTGGGCATGAGAGATAACAAATGAATCAGGGGAAATGATCCCCAGATAAGGGAACTAGGACAAGAGTTAACCAGGGCAGTGTCAGCCTCCTTAATTCCCTGAAATCTCAGGTAGAAAAAAAATGCACAGCCTACACGGTAAGGAAAAGGGAGTGAGTTAAAGCAAATTTGATTTAAATGCCAAAAGACAGAACGATACTAGCTGACATCACATAAAATAATCACACAAATTAACTAACTACTATCTAGAAATCACAAAAATCAAACTGAGCACATACCATGTGAAACGAAACAACTCCAAAAGCATTGTCATTTGATAACACTGTCACCGTCACAGCCCTTGGCCACCCAAGTTTCACATTTGCTGGAGGATTCTAAAATAAAAGCCCCGGAATAAAATAATCAATATTTTTAAAAAAGAAAAAATATTTTAAACAAAATTCTAAGTAATCATCAGAAATTGAATAAAAATTCAAGTATACTTTTACTGTACATATTAAGGGAACATATTCAAACTAACTCAACACAGTATAAAAGCCTCAAATAAGAATTCCTCAAAACATTTTGAGAACCATTAATAATTGACTGTTAATACTTACATTACAAAGAATCACTGACTAGTAATACGATAATTATAATCATATTATAATTATATAATGGCACTATTAACATTGTAAGAGGGAATTAGGTCCTAATCATGAAAGTCTATTCAGACATAATTTTTTTCTTTTACTATACAGTGTATTGAAACTTAAGAATGTGTTATTTTATAAATCATAGACTAAATTAAAGTTAAAAAAGTAAACTTTCTTATAAAAGTAGGGGAAGTTTTCTGTGACATTTAGCATCAGCATAAAGGAACATGTATTAAGAAAAGAGTGATTTACAAAAGCACAACCTGATTGCTTGAAGTATCACCATCACAAAAATTTCAGTCATACTGACAAAATCACTCTAAAAACTACTCTCAATGTCTTGCAGGAAAAATTAACTACAGCAGTGCTAGCGATCGTTGCCAAAACCAATGATCAAGCTGTAAACGGTGATTAAACCTTAGGTTATTCAAGTATTTTTCCCAAGGGTACTCTGAGTTCATTCTAAGGCACAGAGACCTCCCACTTCCATGTCTGCTTTGTGTAGCCTTCTCCTCTGAACTCAGAAGTCACGGTCACTCTTTGTGCATCTGGTAGCAGGGCAAGGACAAAAGAGGAAAAGGCAAAAGGGAAGACAAGGTTTTCTTGTGTGTTTGTCATGGTAATTCTTAAATAAGCTGAAAACTACCTACAGAATTTTAAGGTTATCTGAAGGCTACCAGACTGTGGAACTGCAAAAGAGATGGTCAGTTCTGGCTTCTATGACAGTCACCACTGGTCACCTGCACTGGCTTATCTCTACAGAAATAAAGTGTTTTCAGTCTTGTAAGACTGTTTTGAGGTTAATTTCATAGGAAAATAGACATACCTGTAATGTTAAGTGAAAAATGAAAGTTTCATCAGGTTCTGGCAAGTCATCATCACATACCGCTATGTACACTGTCCTATTTGTTTCTCCAGCAGGTATAAAAGCTGCAGCATACGTGTCAAAAAAGTCCCCAGTGTCCTCACCATACAGCTAGCAAATACAAAAATTGAAAGAAAAAACTATTCTTTATGTAATACCATGTTAAGACAAGTGATGCTAATTGGAACAATCAACCACATAAAAGAAAAAAACATGAATCATTAAGTGGCACTGACACAGACAGGATGTACAAAAAATATAAAACACGAATGCTTTAATATCTGATAAAATTCATTTCTCAAAAAAACAACTACTATGAAAAGAAATGCTTCTACACAAAAGTGTTTATGCTCCGGAACACAAAGAGAATTACATAGAAAAGTAATGATGAGATTTCGTTTCAATTGTTCTGGAATAGACTACACGGAATCCCCCAGTTATGAATGTCTGGTTTACCAACGACTCTTACTTACCCTTTAATGTTACGTAAATTTGCCCTCACTTTGAAAGGGCTGAACCAACCCCTATTAGCAACAAATTCTTTGTCACAATCACCTTCACTTGCTGCAAGTGAGCTTTCAAATCATTAAAAAGCCTTCAAGTGCATTCTTGCACTAAAGTAAGGATAAATAAGAACTGTATGCACCTGTTCCATTTACCTACAAATCTGACTTAAAAGACAACTTAGGAACAGATCTCATTCATAACTAACCCTGGGGCTCCCTGTAGAGTAAAGCTAGCAAGAACAACTGTAGCTAAAATTCTGTCAAAGAATAGGTGAAAGTAGCCGGCCAAAATGTTTCAGAAAAGTCAATTAATTTCCCTATCAATTTCAAAGAAACTGCCCTTTTCAAAACTTTCAAGTTCAAGTTGTATTTACAGTCTCCTTTAACAATCCTAAGGAAGATCCCAATCCTTCCATCATTTCAAATTTCTAAGTTATAATAAATTTTTCTTTAACTTTTGATCATCTCAATTTATAAAATCAAACCTTTCTAATAAGTTCTGTGGAATAAAAATCATGGAACTGTAAAGGAACAATCCTTGTGCAAACTCAACTGAAGTTTCTTTCACCAGAGAATTCACAGTGAATAATTTAATTCTATAAAAAATGATTTAGTACAAATTAAAAATGTAGGACATGTACAGGGAAATTTTTGGCAATTTCTAGGTTTTTTTTAAAAAAACATTAGGTTTTCTAAGATAAAATTATTCATCTCTTCTCATCCAGAGCAAAAGGGAAAAAAGGAACCTGAGACTCAGAGAAGAAAGTAGTCTACAGGACTCACAGTCTAAATGAGCTTCCACCCCTACCCTGAGATCGGAAGACCTAGATGGTCTCTGGTTACTACTAAGAACCATTCTGATCAGGGCCACAGCTGATGGATCGGAAACAACTGTGTACAAGACTTAAAATTCTTTAAAAGTCCAGACTTACTAGACTGGTTGAGATTAAAGGACTCCTTGAAACTATCACCCCATGATACTCTATAAAACACAAACCACTATCACCCTGAGGTCACTTTTCAGCTGCATAACAGATTGGCTTATATAATAAAGCATATTACCCAAGAGTACTGTGTATCTTTGAAAAATCATCTCTTTGAAACCAAATAGTCAACAAAAGATGAAAAGGTAAAGAAACAGGGAAACCAGATTACTGGAAACAAAATATCCAGAATGGAGTTAATGAGAATGTTGACATTTTGTGAAAAATGTAAGCAAAGTAACTGAACAATTTGTGTAGTGATTGTTAAATGAGAACTTGATGCTGGGTAAACTTTCACTGAAAACATAGCAAAACATTGAAAAAATGAACTAGGTTTTAAATACCCTATTCTATTGTAGATACCCTACAATAGAAAATGTCTGAACAACTACATTCTAAATCACTCATATTTTTTTAACTTAGAAATACTTATTGATATTTTGCTGTTTCACTAATTTTCAAATACCTGAACACTTCTAAGTGTCAAATGTATGTGCTTACTTTAGAATACTCTATAAACCTATAATATACACGCGCAAAACAGTGTATTTGCAAATCACTTACTATAAAGGAAACTACTCAGAACACCACACAGTAAACAGTTAAGTAATTTCATACATGTTTCAATAAGCATGGAATTATGATCATTTCTTACCGAAACAATTGCAGTGACATCTGCTGGCTCTCCTATCCTTTCGATGACAAGACGAATAACAGTTGTACTTGTTTCATTAACAACAAATTCTGTTTGTCCAGCAAATCTTACTTCGGTGTCTCCAAACACAAAAGGCACGAGTAAAGCTGAAAGAAGATTTACTAATAAAGATGCAGAGGGCATACCTAGAGGAAAAACAAAAGATTTTATTAAAAAATATATACCTAATATATTTCCATCTGAAAGTGTTGTCTACACTGATATACACACATTAAGTGACCAAGACATTAAGTACCTCAAATATTAAGCCACATAATTCAAATGTGTGATCACAGATGCAAGTTAAATAAATCACAATCTCTTCTTATGCCTATTGTTTCTATTTATTCTCTTTTTTTTCTCCTTCACTTCAAATCTAGAAAATAGTTAAAGCCAAGCCAAGTGGTTAAAGGTGGTCTTAAACTAATTTGTTAAATTTAGTTTACAGAAAAATTTGCTCCCCATCACATTACCTTAAGAAAAGCCTCAGCAGTGACACAGAAATTCAATTAAAGCCAATCTTCCCTCAAGTGAGATTATGAAATACCAAACAAAACTAAAATTATCAAATCGAACGATGATCTTAATAGGATTTATTCATGTGTTTATTTGATGATCACATAAATACAGAAGACTTCTTGAAGCTGGTAAACAAAAGAGTTGAAGCTAAAGATTTAGCAATACATGAATAATTTCTGGTTTGTTGTCTAATGTTTCTTTAAATCTATTTATGGCTATTCAAAAATTTTCATTATTGCACACAAATGCTAATTATTTGAAAGACTAAATAAATTTCCGGGACTTAAATTTCTCCCATTTTACTATTAAAAACACCAATGCCACTTCTTAGAAAATGTCTATGTTACTTTAAAAATAAATTTGGCAAAGTTTACCTCCTCTTTCTCCATAATTTCTATTGCTTTTTTTACTACACTGTATTGTTATGGAGTCATCAGTTTTGTTCCTATTTTCAGCACTGTGTGGTTCAAGTGCTTTTAAAAGTACAACAGTGCGGCACCCTTTTAAAAGTGCTGCCTTTTTGTAATGTAGATGCACCTCCAAAAACGAGAACAAGCTATCTCATGGATCATTAAGATTTCAATGGATCTATGTGAGCAGTCACACGAACCTAATAAGTTCATGCTATTTAAGGAAGGGCTGCATTATGTGCTCTATGAGCCAAAATGCTTCCTATTAATCTTCACCTTGATTAAGATGTAACAGAACATCCATATGCGCAGTACACCCTCTTATTTCCCACACACAGCTCTACATTTAGGGACCACTAAATACATGAGTTCTTGATACAGTTCAGGGTTTAAATGGAATTTTCTCAGCCAAGTATATTCCAACAGTGAATGAAGTGTGAGACTGCTTAGTGATGTCTCCCATACAGACACCTACAAAATCAGGCAAGGCATGCAGAGTTCAGATGGAAGGCACAAGACGGACAGCAGGCCACTAAGGACAGAGATGCTGAAGAACCAGACCTCTTCTTTCTTTTGTGTCCTTTTCTCCAAGGGAATCTGCCAGAGGGCTAAGAGACTCAGAAGTAAAATGGTTCTTCCTCACCAGCTACAAACTCTTCCCTGAAATCTAGGCTAGGAACATTTTTCAAAAAGGAAGGACAAGGAAAAAATGAGAAAAAGGCAAGACAAAGCAGAGCCGAGGCAGAAAACTGTAAGCAGTTCTCAGATAAACTGAAGACCACCGAAATAAAACATTTCGTGAAATTTTAAAGCCAGAATGGTTTTCACACCCTACTCAAGATAAACCAAACTCAGTGCCACTGCGGTGATTCTGACTCAACTGCAACCCCACAGGACAAGAAGAACTGCCCTGCAGGGTTTCCAGAAGCAGCTGGTAGACTCCACCTGCCCTTCTTCTGGTTAAGGCTTCCTAAGACAGAGGGAAAGGAAATCAACTAGGGACAATAAGAATCCAGAATGGAGAAGTTGTGGTCACAACCTAGGCTTTAGATGTATAAGAAAAAGACTAACTATGGCCTACACTTATTTTGAAAGAAGAATTTAAAGTCTATCAACAGGAGATCTTCTAGAACCTTGAGTTGAGAGAATTAAGGAGATACCTGAAGTTAGAGGGGAAGAGGTGAGACAGGGAGAGGAAACATTGTCAAAATGTGTCTTGCATAGAAATCAACTTGGTAGTTTGTTAAAATGCTAATTTCCAGTACCAAAAATTATGATCCAGTGAGCCTACAGGAGGGTCCAAAAATCTGCATCTAACTGGCAGCTCTGATTCCATGCAAGTGATTTTTCAGACTCACTTCGGAAAACACTGTCCCAGAGTCTCAGGAAGGTGCCCACACAATACGGCACAATTGTAGTTTTTAAGTTCATTACTGAATTCTTCAGTACTATATGTTTGGACTATTAGGCTCTGGTGGCAAACCAGTGAAGTGCTTGGCTGCTTAGTGAAAGGCTGGTAGTTCAAACTCACCCAGTAGCTTCACTGAAAAAAAGACTTGGCAATCTGTTTCTATAAAGATTACAGACTAGAAAATCCTATGGAGCAGTTCTCCTCTGACACATGGGGTCACTAAGAGTTGTAATTTTCTCAATAGCACCTAACACCATATGTTTTGACTACACACAGAGGTCATGTTTTTCTAAATATTTTCACACTGAAATTTAAAATTATGTACATTCTGAAGAAAAACTGTAATGACATAAAAAAATAATCATAATAACAAATACTTATATAGTACTGTTATAGGTGCTTTATACACAAATGCATTTATCACAAGAGCGCTATTAGGAAGGTGCTGGTATCATTAAGCCCATTTTACAGCTGAGGAAACTAGGATACAGACAGGTTAATGAACATAGGCTGTGTTATAGCTAAATAAGTGGCTAGGCAGGATTTGAACCCAAGAATTCACCTCCAGACTGCCTACCTAACAACCACACTGTACCAACTCTGACAATTTATTTCTAGAAATAAATGAATAGTATCATTTATGCTCCATACTGACAAGCACACTATTTTAAACTCATGCAAATAATTAAAACTTCCATAAAATTCAGTTATGAGTCTCCTAAAAGTTTGAACATTGTAATTTTAATAAATTTAAGATTTAATTAAATGAAACTAGCTCTCTTGACTAAATATTTAACAGCATCACTTTTTAGTGTCAGAACCAATGAGCTCAAATATGCTGCATTCTTGCCATTTCCCAAGCAATTAGAGCACCAAAGTCCTGTGTAAATTAATTTTAATTTGGTCCACATCAGTGAGTTTCAGGATTATGGGAAATGAACAAATAAGCATGACTGGAAATGCCTCAAATTCTGTGACATCATTGATAATTATGTCTCCTTGGCTTTCATCTTTTCATACTTGTTAGAAAAGTTGGGGCAAAGTTGGCAATCAATGGAAACTAAATGATAGAAAAAAAAACCTTCGAAAGTTCCATTAAGACAGAGCATAATTGCACAAAAGCTGAATGGCTTTTCTTATACAGTAAATGGGTACATTTTCTTCTATCATACTAAAAACTTAGTTGTTGGAAGTTTCTTTATTAAACTCAGACAACTAGGCATCAGTAACAGACACAAAATATAAGTCCTAAATCAATCTCACGTCTCCTTTTCTCTTGCTAGATTTCAGAACAATTGTGCATGTCCCATCAGTTCACTTTTTTAAAACTCCATAAAATGAATTTCAGAAAGCATTTTTTTACTGTGATTTAGGTGAAAGTTCATGAAGTAAATCAGTTTCTCCCTAAACAATTAATATACACACTGTTTTGTGACATTGCTTGCCATCCCCTCCGTTTGTCAGCCTGCTTCCCTTCCCCACCTCAGGTTCCCTGTTTCCATTCATCCAATCTTCCTGTCCTTCCTGTCATCTTGTCTTTGCTTTGGGGCCAGTGTGCCCATTACTGTCACATACATGGCAGCACTATGAAGCACATCCCACATTCATGTTATTGTTGGCCATACAGACCTGTCTAATCTTGGCTGAAGGATGAATCTCAGGAGTGACTTCAGTACTGAATTAAAAAGTGTCCTAGTACCTAATCTCAGAGTTTCTCCAGTCTGTCAGACCAGCCAGCCTAGTCAAATAATATTTAAAGGTTATGTTTGATTTTTGAGTATGTTTGGTTTTCACTTTTGGTATAATGTTTACTTTGTATTCCATCACAACTGTAAAAGAGTAATTTTAGCATTGCCAATGGTCTTCCTCCTCTCTGTAATGACCTGCTATTCCTGTATGCAAAGCTTCTCACATCCACCTCTCATCCATTTTCTTCCATCTCCCACTCTTACTCAATAGAATTCAAAGGAAATGAAAACTATCCCTGTCAACAGATTCCTTACCTCTTAAGATAACTTGCGATTTAGGCTACTTTCTTATTTCCCGATTTCCATGAACTTCTGATAGAGTCCTAATAGCACACAAGCATAAAATCTCAGGTTTTATAAATCCATATCCAATCTAATTAAGAAGTCACCTAATTCTGAAAAACATACTTCTGACTATCTGGAACATACCAGGGTAATTCCTACACTGCAAGCTGGCTGCTTTCAGAAGAGCAACGTTGAGTTTGGTGTGACATTTGCATATTGGGTGTATAACATACATTGTGCAACATCTTACACTAGTCATTGAAGACACAAAAACGCATAAGATATTGTCCTTCACTCCAAGATATTCACAGAATGGGCAGACAATTCAGATCAGTCTAAACAAAACCAGTAAGACACAACTCTGGGACAATTATGTAAGCACTGGGATATACATTCCCTCTTCTACTGGATTTAGAATAGTGACGATGGGAACTGTCAGAACTACCTAGAAATTCGGCCAACACAGCTGAAGACAAAGTCAAGGAGTAGACGGAAGCAAATTTTGGTGATCAATATTATGTTATTGAATTCAGCTTTACTTCCGTATTTTACCATTACTGAGGAAATAAATCAATTTTTTTTGGACTTCATATCACCTTCAATATCTGTATTTTTCTACCATTTCCCAGTTTATGATACTGTAAACTCACCTTAAGACATACTAAGTAGAAGGTTCCTCCCTACCCCAATAATCAACAGCTCTTTAAGCATTTGTGAAAGGACAGCAAGCTAGTTATCATTTTTGTTGTCTGGCAATTATTACCATCATCTAACTTAAAACTGATAAAGTGATGAATAAGGAAATTCAGGGCACTAAGACAATCAGAGAATGTCTTCACAGTTAAGCAAAGCAAGACAGTAGAAAAAAGCAAAACATGGACTTACTGTCCTAAAAAAGTTAAAATCCTTCTGATTTTCACAGAAGAGCTCCAAAGTCATGTATCTTTAAACTAATATGGTGTTGACTCTTTTCTACTAATGTTTTCAAGGATACTTAACTCTTCTCTTTTGAGTATCTACCACTATTTGTTCAACTTTATGAGTCGGATCCAACTCGACAGCACTTGGCTTGGCTTTATTCCTCAATTATTTAGCACATAAACATACTGTTATATATTGAATTGTGTCCCCCCAAGATACACTGTATAAATCATAACCTCTATGCCTGTGTTATAATCTCACTTGGGAATGGGATATTTTTATGATGACAATGAAATAAGGTTAGTTTAAGACATATCTTAAGACAATCTCTTTTGAGATCTGAGAGAGAAGCCAATTGAGCATTAGAACAGCAACAGCAAGAGATGCCAAGGCATATGAAGATCTCCCAGGAAAAGAAGCTTAAAGAGACAACATCCTTCCTCTAGAGCCAACAAATGTAGAAAGTCAGAACTCTCAATTTGGAAGTCTAGACTCCTAAACTGTGAGAAAATAAATTTCTGTTGGCTGAAGTCATCCATCTGTAGTATTTCTCTTAACTACTAAGTAACTAAGGATTTGGTACAAGCAGTGGGGTGCTATTCTAACAAGTATCTACAATATAGAAGCAGTTGTGGAATTGGGTAAAAGATGAAGGCTGGAAGAGTTTTAAGGTGCTTAAACAGTAAAACCTTAAAGAAGCCCAGTGGTGCAATGGTTAAGCATCTGATTGCTAATGGAAAGGTTGGCAATTCGAGCCCACAGCTGCTCCATGGGAGAAAAATGTAGTACGCTACCTTCATAAAGATTTACACCCTTGGAAACTCTATGGGCCAGTTCTACTCTGTCTTATAGGATTACCGTAAACCAGAATTTGACTCAGTGCAGTGGGTTTGCTTTGGTTTTAACAGTAAAAGCCTATGCTGCCTTGAAGAGACTGATGGTAGAAGTATAGATGTCAAAGGCATTTCTTGTGAGGGCTCAGAAAGAAATGAGGGGAAACACTGAGGAAGTGTCTATTGTCTCAGAAAATACATATGGTATCAGAAACAGAATGTTGCTATAAATTTGGATGTTAAATGTGCCTCTAGTAAGGCCTTAAAAGAAAATGATAAACATGTCACTGGATAACAGAGAAAGTGAGATGCATTTTATGCAACAGCAAACAACTGTCTGAATTACATTCATATGTCTAGTGGAACATAAAACCTGTAAGTGATGAATCTGGATATTTGGCTGGAGAGATTTCTAAGATCTTAAAGGGACCATGTAGTTTCTTCTTATCACTTACCATAAAACATGAAAGGAAAGCAACAAACTTGAAGTTGGATTGTGCAAAATGAAAAGGCCCATGCAGATAGCAGCTCTGCTCCTATAAGAAAAGTTGCTGGGGCAAATTTCATAATCAATACAAGCTAAACAACGGAAAAAAAAAGCTTTGAAAGTGAAGTTCCATTAAACAACAGAGCATAATTGCACAAATGCTAAATGGTTTCCCTTTTTTTACAGTAAGCAGGTACATTTTCCTCTACCATATTACAAACTTAGTATTTGGAGGTTTCTTTATTCAACTCAGATAACTAGGTATTAGTCACCTGTGATTACAGATCTCAAAGCTACAGGAGCAGAGCTGCCATCTACATGGGCCCAGAAGGCACAGCTGAAGCCCAGGGCAAAGTGGCCTCCACTTAAGAGTCCAGAAAGCATGTCTAACACTCAGTTTGAAGGGCAAATGCTCCCAAAGAACCTAGGATTATTTTCAAGCCTTGAGAGCCAATGAATTTGTTTTGCTGGGTTTGTTTTGCTGGTGCCAGTTATCCCTTGTTTCCCTCCGATGTCTCTCATTTTCATTGGAAGTGTCTACACTGTGTCTGTCAGACCACTGTACTCTGGAAACAGATAGCTCATAGTTTAGATTTCACAGATTCTCAGATGAAAAGGAATTTTGCCCCATTATGGAATACATCAAAAGTCTTACCCATGTTTGATTCCAGTGACTCAGAGAACAAGACTTGGGGCTAAGAGATTTACAACTTTGGGAATAATGTGACGGGATGAATTGTTTATACATGTGCAAGGACATGAATTTTGGGGTGCCAAAGGATAGAATATTATTAACTGAATTGTGTCACCTCAAAGCATGTGTTATAAATCCTAACATCTATGCCTGTGGTTATAATCCCCTTTGGGAATGTGTTGTCTTCATTATATTAATAGGACAGGATTTAAGGTAAGGTATGTCTTAAGTCAATCTCTTGTGAGATATAGAAGAGATTGGACAAACAAGTGAGAGAAGCAGAGGTGGGGAGAGATGCCAACCACCTAAACATATCCCAGGAGCAAAAGCTCAGAGACAAGGACCTTCCTCTAGAGCCAACAGAGAATGAGAACCTTTCCCTGAACTCAGACTTCTAGCTTCCTAAACTGTGAGAAAACAAATGTCTGTTTGTCAAAGCCAGCCACTTGTGGTATTTCTGTTACAGCAGCACTAGACAACTAAAAAAACCAAACCAAACCAAATCCACTGCCGTTGAGCTGTGTCCAACTCACAGCAACACTATAGGTCGGAGTAGAACTGCTCCACAGAGCTTCCAAGGAGCACCCAGTGGATCTGAACTGCCAAACTTTTGATTAACAGATACAGCATTTACCCACTGTGCCACCAGGGTTTCCAGACAACTAAGACACCTATTAAATACCATTTGTAAAACAACCCTTCCCAACAACAAATGTGTCATAATGACCTGAATTTTATATCTTGCTTTTCAAGAGTAGTAGCTTCCTCCCATCTTTTGTCTTATTAATCAGTATCCTGGGAAATGTAACTAGTACGATACAATCTGAGTAAATAGGAATAATCTTCTATTACTGGCTACAAGAAGTCTGCAGAAGCACAGCAGAATAAGGAACAGAATAAAATAAATGAGAATCATGACCCAGTGGATGCCAATGTAAAGAAAAACATAAGAATTCCATTGATTTTTGTAGACAGTGCCACAATTAATTTTTATGAAGACTTGTAGTTTAAAAATTAACTTTTCTTCTTAAAGATTCAGAATAAACAACTGTACAACCTCTGTGACAGGACAAGGATCTGAAAAGACAAACGTTATTAACACAAAAATGGAGCACTGACCTTTCAGCTTTAGCTATCGCACTGTCAATGCTACGACAAGCATCTTCCCACAGTGTGACCACCAGGTAATTAATACTGAAAACACGATCCCAATGGAGGAAGGTTTTCAAGTTTAGAATTACCTGAATTCTATTACATTTACTAAGGACATTCTGAAACTATAGAATTACTACTGTGGAACAAGAGAAGTTTCATCATTTATGTCATTAATTATTCAGTCTCTAAGAATGCTTAATCTATATTATTTGTATTTGATAAGTAATATAACAAACTTCATCTTCTTTTTTCATACCAAACCAATCTAAATTTCCAACTTTTAAATGAAACAAAGCAAAGCTGCAAACAGGAGCAATAATAAATACTATTAAAATGATAAAGTGGATGGTCTCATAGCTATTCACAAGCTAGGTAATGTTTCTTACTATTTTTATTTCATTTCTTACTTTATTTTTTAAGGAACTTTTTATTTGTCATTTAATAATTTATATATGCTCCTGGCACAATATTAAAGAAGGAACAAAAAGGTAAACAGTGAAAAGTAAGTCTCCTTTAAGCCAGCCTTCCCCCAACCACACACTTCCCCTACCCATTTACACTTTGCCATCAATTCTGATTCACAGCAACCCTACAGGACACAGAAGAACTGCCCCATACAATTGCCAAAGACTGCCTGGCAGATGTGAACTGCTGACCTTCTGCTTAGCAGCAGTAGTACGTAACCACTATGCTACCAGGGTTTCCCACCTACCTGCAGTAAACTACAATTGTCAGTGCCATTTGTCTCTCTCAAGAGTATATGCTTGTACAAAGATTTTCCTCTGTGTCCACAGAAAAAAAATTCTCATTTATGGGGAAGAGTTTGTTTCATTCTACATACAGACTACAGGGATCAACAAACTTCTCCAAGATTTTGATTAACAGAGTGATACCAGGCTTCCACGTGGGCATTCATGTTGGGAACATTATTTATTGTCTCAGCTACACATCATCATTCATTGTAGATTTCATTAACAGAAGTGATAGTTTCCACTGATTTTTCCTTTGGCTACCAATCTACTCTCCAGGGGAAGGTATAGACAAATATGTTAACTTTTATTCTCTTAGGCCACTCATTGCCAAATCTCACCAACAAGGACTGTTGCCTTCTGCACTTCGGACGCAGCTATCATCCTGGGATTCCCTTTCAGTCTTTCTGTGTTTAAACATCCTATTGGTGAATTCTGTTTTCCTTTTTCTTGGTTTACATTACACCCTTATTTGGGTGGAAAATATCCTCCAACATCTTCCTGAGAAAGAAAGCATAGGGATAAAAGTTTTGAGCTTTATATGTTAAGAATTAAAGAACTCTGCTGGCAAAACAGGTTGAGCACTTAGCTCATAACTGAATGGTTAGTGGTTTGAACCCTCCTAGCAGTTCTGTGGGAAAAAGGCCTGGCAATCTGATTCTGTAAAGATCACTGCCAAGAAAATGCTACGGAGCAACTGTTCTCGGTCACATGGGTAGCTATGAGTCTCAATTAATGTGGTGTCACCCAGCTACATGACATGTTAGGAAGTAACATCATCCTGTCCTTCCACTTAACTGTTTCATTGAAGGTAGAGTTTTTAGTTAAAGTAATTTCCTTTCAGAAGTTAGAAAACACTGCTCCCCTATTTTCAAACTTCTAGTGTTGCGACTTAGAAATCCAAAATCAGGAAAGACAAGAAGGGGTGCAGGGTAGCTAGATTACCAGAAATGGAACAACCAGGACAGAACAATAAGTTGACAAACTGAAAAATGCACCAACCAATGTCACTCGGCGGCACTTGGCTTGGCTTGGCCAATGTCATGGAACTATTTGTAAAGAAATTATCAAATGGGAAGCTAATATGCTCTGTAAACTTTTATCAAAACCACAACATTTTAAAAGAATTTTTTGAAAAATCCAAAATCATTTTAATCCTGAAAAGCTGTATGTAACCTGTTTTATTTGTTTAATTCATTCCTCCTGTAAGTCTTCTCCCTGTCTCCAGTATTCTAAAATTTCACCAGTGATGCTTGAACAGTTACAAGACAATGAACTGTACATATTAGTAAATTCTAAATTAGAGAAAAGGTTATCCTTTGCTTTCCTTGCATCGTTAGAATCTCCAACAATACTATCCATCCTTAAACTTTTATAACTGTTCAAACATTTTATTTCTCTTTCCACAAAATTCTCTCTTCCTCCATAGATTACCACTATTCTAGCTCTGAAGACTGAGCACCCACATTCCTATCTAGGAGGAATTCACCATCTACATTTCTGAGCCCACTTCTCATGTTTGTATAGGCTTTACTCCTATGAATCTCTTTTTCTTTAACATTCTCTCTCCTCTTTTCCCTGTACACACTTACATACAAACAACTTCCCACTCTCAGCCAAGCTGTCCCCTCATCCATATCCTTCCTTTCAGTATTAGACTTAAATTTTCCCTCTTAGCAATCTGAGCTTTCTTCTAGCCCCTGTAAAAGACTATGAATCCCAACTCAACCTCTCCCATAAGCTCCAACCAACATTCCTCCATAGTACGTTCCTAGCAACACTACATCCACATTTTAATTAGACTAAGGAATTCTGCTTAGGAAATAATCTATATAGATAGTCTATAATCCTTTTAAGTATTCAAAATAAAGCATACATAAAAGCGCTTAGCATTCCTAGGGCAAAGATTTAATTGTATTTAATACATCATTTCCCAATCACACAAATTTTCCCTATTTAAATCTACTCGAATGATGCAGAAGTAGACTTCTACTGCTGCCTAGAAACTTCAATCTATCTTAATCTTATGCAAATGACTTTGATGAGTTATTACAGTTGTGAGGTGCCATCAAGTTGGTTCCAACTCATAACAACCCTATGCACAACAAAATGAAACACTACTCACTGCAGTGTTTCAAATACTGCAGCACACCCACAGTTGTTTTTATGCTTCAGCCCACTGCTGCAGTCACTGTATAAATCCATCTTATTGAAAGTCCTCCTCTTCTTTCCCCGACCCTCCACTCTACTGAGAATGATGTCTTTCTCTAGGGACTGGTCCCTCTGACAACAAGTCCATAGTATGTAAAATACAGTCTCGCCATCTTGCTTCCAAGGAGCACTTTAGCTGTATTCTTCCAGAACAGATCTGTTTGTTCTTTCAGTAGTCCACGGTACATTCAGTGTTTTTCTCCAACACCAGAATTCAAAGGCATCAATTCTTCCTCTGTCTTCATTATTCATTGCCCAGCTTTCTCATGCATATCATGCAAATGAAAATACCATGGCGTGGGTCAGGTGCATCTTAGTCTTCAAGGTAACACCTTAACTTTTTAACACTTTAAGGAGGTCCTTCGTGACAGATTTTCTCAGTGCAGTGTATGCTTTCATTTCTTGACTGCTGCTTCCATAGGCACTCATTGTGAAGCCAATTAAAATGAAATCTTTGGCAACCTCAATCCTTTCTCCACTTATCAAGATGTTGCTTTTCTTTGTTTTATTATAATTGAGTGAAAATGTACAATCCCATATAAATTTGCATGCCCACCTATGTGAAACGCCCACTGCTCTCCCTGCCCGGTGACAGCCCACTCCTCCTCTCCGATCTGTACATGTCATGGTCTCCTAACAATCTCCTAACCCTTCTCTCCACCGTCTCCCTCATCTCCAATAAGAGGTCAGGAGGAAGACATCCTATAGATGCACAGAACCATAAAGGGCACACATGATATGCTCACTGTGTTTCACAAAGACCCATTCATTCCTGTCCGAAGAGTTGAACTCCATTATGATTTATGGACAGGGGCAGCATCAGGGCCAGGGGGCACGCGCCCTGGGGAACCCGAGGCCCCTGGACCACCAGTTGAGGTCTTTCAGTGGAGATCTCAGGGTACACCCCTTTTTATTCTCATGTTGCCTGTGAGACTCAACTTTGTGAGCCCCATTAAGGCTATCACTGCTAGTGGCCAGGAACCACCCAGTTCTTCCAATCATGTGTCGATGTAGTCACCCACTCACATGGGTCTCCCTGTCATCCTGGTTCTCTTTCCTCCGTGTCGTTTTGGTCCTCGGAGATCATCCGTTCCTGCTGAGTTAGGGCCACTTGGTGTACCTCAGATGGCAGCTTGGCAGCTTTTAAGACTCCTGATGCCACCTACTAATATGGGGTGCAGAAGACTCCCTTAGCAAAATGCTAGCTATGTCAACTGTCCTTGATGTCCCCTGAGAGCACTGTCCCCCGGATCCCCGCCACAGCTACTCTGTCCTTGCAATATTGGGTTAAGTTGGGAGGAATAATCATGTTATGTTGAAGTCCAGTTAAAATTGATCTTCTTTCTAATGTGTGCTGTCACAGATTTCACCCAACCAAATTTCTACCAATTATATAATCTATAACCCCTTGCCTTCCCTCCCTCCCCACCCTTGCAGCAATCAGATAGTCTTTTCTTCTATGAACAAGTCTGTTTTTAAGTTCTTATAGTAGGCTTCTCATACAATATTCGTCCTTTTGTGGCTGACTACTTTCACTCAACATAAAGTCCTCCAATTGAAACCATGTTATGAGATGCTTTCTAAAATCATCACTTTATCATTGCATAGTGTTCCATTGAGTATACATACCACAGTTTACCTATCCATTCCTGTCTTGTTGGGCATCTAGGCTGATTTCATCTTTTTGCTATTGTGGACTGTGCTGCGATAAAGATTCGTGTGCATGCATCAGTTGGTGTGAATGCCCTTCATTCTGTAGTATATAGTCTGAGCAGTGGAATTACTGAGTCAAATGGTATATCTATTTCCAGCTTTTTACGTAAGCACCAGATTGCTTTCCAAAGAGGTTGGACCATTTTGTAATCCCACCAACAGTGTAGGAGAGCTCCAATTTCTCCACAGCCTCTTCAGCATTTGTAGTTTTGCATTTTTTGAATCATGGCCAACCTTGCTGGGGTGACATGGTATCTCATCATAGTTTTTGATTTTAATTTCTTTAATAGCTAATGATCGTGAGCACATCCACATGTGCTTTTTGGCTGTCTGGATATCCTCTTTAGATAAGGGTCTGTCCATCTCCTTTGTCCATTGCTTAATTGGATTATTTATCTTTTTCTTATTGATATTTAGTAATACCTTGTAGATCATGGAAATCAGACATTGGTCTAACATATAGCTACCAAATATTTTTTCCCATTCTGTAGGTGGTCTTTCAATTCTATTGATAAAGTCACTGGATGACCAAAAGTGTTTGATTCTTAGTAGTCCCCATTTATCTGTTTTCTCCTGTTTTGATTGTGATTTGTCAGATTTTGAAGTTTGTCTACATTGTGTATTAAAACTTCCATTGTTGTTCCTACTTTTTCTTGAATGAGCTTTATCGTTCTAGATTTGATACTTAGGTCTTTTATACAGTTCGAGTTGGTTTTTGTATGTGAGATATGGGTCTTGTTTCACTTTATTGCAGATGGATAGCCAACTTTGCCAGCACCATTTGTTGAGGAGATTGTTTTTACCCCAGTTTAATGTCTTAGAGCCTTTGTCGGATATCAAATGTTCATAGGAGGATGGAGTCATCTCTGGGATCTCAATTCTCTTCCATTGATCTATCTGTCCCTTTTTGTACCAGTACTAGGCTGTTCTGACAACTGTAGCAATGTAATAGGTGCTAAAGTCGGGTAGTGAGAGGCCTCCCAGTGTGTTCTTCTTCTTTAATAGTGCTTTACTTATCCAGGGCTTCCTCCCTTTACAAAAAAGTGGGTAATTTGTTTCTCCATCTCATTAAAACATGTCACAAGAATTTGTATTGGGATTGCATTTATATAAGCAGACTGCTTTGGGTAAAATAGACATTTTCACAATGTTAAGTCTTCCTATCTATGAGCAGGGTAGGTTTCTCCATTTATGTAAGTCTCTCTTACTTTCCTGTTGTAAGATCTTGTAGTTCTCTTTGTAAAGGTCTGTTATGTCTCTGGTTAGATTTATTCCTAGTTACTTTATCTTCTTAGTGGCTATAGTAAACGGTATTGATTTGGTGATTTCTTCTTTAACAATCTCTTTGTTGGTAGAAAGGAATCCTACTGATTTACCTATGTTTATCTTGTATCCTGAGACTTTGCTGAACTCTTCAGTTTGAGTAGTTTACTTACGGATTCTTTTTTTTTTTTTTTTTATTTAACATAACTGAGTGAAAATATACATTCATGTATAAATTTACATGCCCACTTATATGCAGCTTCCACTGCTCTCCCTGTCCAGTGACTGCTCACTATTCCTCTCTGCTCCATACATGTCTCATCCTCCCAACAGCCTCCTTTCCCCTCCTCTCCATCCACTCCCCTTCCTCCAGCCAGAGGTCAGCAAGATGATATCCTATAGATGTATAGAATCATAAAGTACTTCCAATATATGGTCACTCTGCATTGCCAAGTCCAATCCATTCCTGTCCAAAGAGTGGACCTTTGTTATAATTTATGGGAAAGGACAGCATCAGGGCTGGGGGCCATGCTCTCAGAGGAACCCCAAAACCACTGAGCCATCAATTGAGGTCTTTTAGTGGAGATCTCAGGATGCACCCCTTTTTATTCTTGTGTTGCCAGTGAGACTCCTCTCTGTGAGCTCCATCGTGGCTATCGCTGGTGGTGGCCGGGCACCATCCGGTTCTTCCGGTCCCAAGTCGATGTAGGCACCCACTCTTGTGGGTCTCTCTGTCTTCTCGGTTGTCTTTACTGCATGTCATTTTGGTCCTCGGTGAGCATCTGTTCCTGCTGAGTTGGGACCATTTGCTGTGTCCTCGGATGGCAGCTTAGCAGCTTTTAAGACCCCAGACGCCACTCACCAATTACTTATGGATTCTTTAAGATTTTCTGTATACAATGATATGATCTGCAAATAGGAGATTTTTACTCCCTCTTTGCCGATGCAGGTGTTCTTTATTTCTTGGTCTTGTCTAATTGCTCTGGCTAGAACTTCTACTACAATGTTGAATAGGAGAGGTGAGCGTGCGCATCCTTGTCTAGTTCCCATTCTTGTTTTAGTCTCTCTCCATTCAGTATGATCTAGGCAGTTGGCTTTGTATAGATGGCTCTTATAGCATTGAGGAATTTGCCATCTATTCCTATTTTGCTGGGAGTTTTTAGCATGAATGGGTGTTGGACTTTATCAAATGCCTTTTCTGCATCAATAGACAAAATCAGATAATTCTTGTCTTTCATGTTATTTATGTGGTTTGTGGTTAAGCACATTACTTGTTTTTCTGATGCTGAACCAGCCTTGCATCTCTGGTAAGAATCCAACTTGGTTGTGATAATTTTTTTTCTTTTGATACGTTGTTGTATTCTATTGGCAAGTATTTTGTTGAAAATTTTTGCATCTGGATTCACAAGTGATGTTGGTTTGTAGTTCTCCTTTTTTGTTGGGTCTTTCCCTGGCTTTGGCACCAGGGTCATGCTGGCTTCACAGAGTGAATTTGGGAGTATTGCCATACTTTTCTGTGCTGTGAAATAGTCTCAGTAGTACTGGAGATAACTCTTCTCTAAAAGCTTGGTAGAATTCTATGGTGAAGCCATCTAGGTCAGGGCTTTTTTTGGTTGGTAGTTTTTGGATGACTTTTTCAATCTCTTCCTTTATGATGGCTTTATTCAGTTGTTCTGCTTCACTTTGTGATAATTTTGGTAGGTGATTTGAATCTAGGAATTTGCACATTTCCTCCAGGTTTTCAAATTTGTTAGAGTACAGTCTTTCATATTATTCTGTTATGATGTTTTTGATTTCTGTTGCATCTGTTGTGACAACTTCCTTTTCATTTCTTATTTGGGTTACATGTTTGCTTTCCTGTTTTTCTTTAGTAAGTTTAGCCATGAGTTTGTCAATTTTGTTTATCTTTTCAAAAAAACAACTTTTTGTCTTTTCAATTTTTTTCAATTTGTCTTCTATTCTCTAATTCATTTAGTTCTGCTCTAATCTTTATGATCTGTTTTCTTCTCATTCCTGAGCGGTCCCTCTGTTGCTCTCCCTCTACTTCTTCAACCCGTAGGGTTAAGTTCTTTAGTTTGGGTTCTTTCTATCTTCCAGATGTGTGCATTTATAAACTGACCTCTAAGCACTGCTTTGGCTGTATCCCATAGGTTCTGGTAGGAAGTGTTTTTACTCTCATTGGAATCCATAAATTTCTTTATCTCATCCTTGATTTCTTCTGTAAGCCATAGCTTTTTGAGCAAGATGTTGTTCAGTTGCCATGAGTTCCACTTTCTTTGTTTTCTCTGCCACTAATTTCAACTTTTATGGCTTTATGGTCTGAGAAGATGCTTTACAATAAAATGGTATGGATTTTTTTGAGATTTGCATTATGTCATAACACATTGTCTATTCTGGAAAATGTTCCATGTGCACTGGAAAAGAAGGTGTGGTTGTCTTCTAATGAACAGAAAGTTCTGTATATGTCGGTGAGGTCTAGTTGGATAATTGTGGCAAGAAGATCTTCTGTCTCTATAGAACTTTTTTCTAGATGATCTGCCCAATACTGAGACTGGAGTGTTGAAGTCTCCCACTATTACTATGAAGTAATCTATCTCATTTTTGAGTGTAGTCAGTATTCCTTTGATGTATTTAGATGCTCTAGTATTGGGTGCATAAATATTTAATACTGTTAAGCTCTGATTATGTATTGAACCTTTCAGCAATAGTGTCCATCCTTGTCCATGATGATGGATTTTACATTAAAGTCTATTTTATCTGAGATTAGTATTCCCACACCTACTCTTCTATGAGCATTGTTAGCTTCATATAAATTCCTCCATCCTTTAATTTTCAGTTTGTTCCTATCTTTAAGTTTAAGGTGAGTTTCTTGTAAGTAACATATGGACAGGTCGTGTCTTTTGATCCAAGATGTAACTCACTGTCTCTTTACAGGAGCATTCAGTTCACTCACCTTCAATGTAATTATTGATAGGTATATGTGTAGTGCTGTCATTGTGATATGTTTATTTTTGTGTTGATGTTTTCTCTGTTGTTCTTACTATTCTGTTTTGGGACATTCTTCATGAGTTGATTTTTCACCTTTTTCAGGGTTTGTTTTGTGATTGTTGAGATTCCTATATTACCTTTCTTGATTTGATATGCTGCATCTTCATTGTGCTTTGTGGCTGCCCATTACCCCCCTTAATAACCTATATTTAAACCCAATTTTAATTAATACAAGTCTTATTAACTTCCTCTCCATGTGGAAGGACTATAATGACTGTAGTACATCTCTCTTTATAATATGATGACATCATAGCTTTCATGATATGATCACTTCTTTTACTTCTTTCATGATACAATCGCTTCTTTTACTATTATAGCTTTGATTGAGTTTGGAGCCTTCCCTAATTGAGTAGGTTTCTGGATGATATGTCCTATATCTCCTCCTAAAATATAAAGTTAATGGTTTTGTGCTTCTAAGCCAAGAGCTTCTTTCATATTTCTTGTAGATTTGGTTTGGTTTTTACAGAGTCTCTCAGTTTCTGTTTATCTACTAATGTCTTAATTTCACTTTCATATTTGAAAGATAGTTTTACAGGATATATAATTCTTGGTTGGAAGTTTTTCTCCTTCAAGGCTCTGAATGTGTCATCCCATTGTCTCCATGCCAGCATCATTTCTGCTGGGAAATCCAACAAAAGCCTACAGGGTTTCCCTCTGAATGTTATCTTTGCTTTGAGTCTTGCTGACTTTAAGAGTTTCTGCCTATGTTTCATTCTGTTGAGCTTGATTATAATATGTCTTGGAGTCTTTCTTTTGAGATCCATATTGAGTGGTGTTCGATACATATCTTGGATATCTATATTCTCTTCTTTCATAATTTCTAGGAAGTTTTCTGTCAGCAGCTCAGCAACAATACTCTGTGTCCTCAGGTGTCTCACCCTGTTCAAGAAATCCAATTAATCGTAGATCATTCCTCTCAGTAGAGTCCCACATGCTTCTTAATGCTTCTTCATTTTTCTTGTTTCTTTTTTTCGGATTTCTCCTCACAGATGCTGGTGACGGTAGCTCCACCTTCCAAGAAAGAAAGTCCACTTTCCATCTGTTCAATTCTGTTTTCTTGGCTTTAAATTGAATTTTCTATCTCTTTGATTTTGTTCTTGATCTGTTGGATTTCAGAGCACTGGTGTTCCATCAGATCAGATAGCTTGCTTAATTTTTCATCTTGCTCTGCTGCATTTTGTAAAATGTCTAGGAGGGCTCTATATGTAATCCTTTTGTACTAACCCTCTGATAGTTTCAGAAAGGCTCCTTCACCTGGGAAATTCTTTGGTTCTTTCTTTTGAGGGCCTTCTGAAGCCACAGGTGAATTCTTCTTAATGTTTCTGTCCAAAGTTTGTTGCTTTTGGGGCATCTGGAGGTTGTTTTGTTGCTCTGGTGTTATCTTAATGGGATCTAAAGTTCAGTCTGAAAAAGAAGTTGATCACCAGACACCTCTATGTACTCTATCACTAGGCTCAGTGGAATCTCTCAGATAGCAGGCTCCACCTCCTGATTGGCAAAGACATGGCCCTACTTGTAGAATCACTGGGGAGCCATCAGCTGATCCTTTGATGTGAGTCAGAAAAGGCTGGGAGAGATGCCATCAAGATGCACCGCAGTTATTTCCCCAGGCAGTCTTATATTGAAAGGTAAAAGGTATCCGACAGCTTCCAAAAACAATGAGGCTTTCCGATGTGCAAGTCCCTTTTCCCAGCTGGCAAAGTAAGCACCTCTATATATGCAACCCCAGATGCTGTAAACTAGTTCAAAATACAGAAAGTCTACTGCCCTGCCGTCATCAGCTGCTGGGCCACCCGCAAGGCCAAGCCAGCAAAGTGCCGTCAAGTTGGATCTGATTCATGGTGACCCCGCAAGGCCACACTGCACAAAAGACTGCTTTTCTACTGGAAAAGCACTCTCAGGGTAGGCACTGCCACCCAGCCTGGGAATTAGGTCTAGCTGAGGCTGCCATATGAATAACTCTGCCTCACAGTCAATCAAGATGGCATCCGATACAAGCTCCCTGGCCTGCCTCAGAATAGGCTATTCAATGGCAAGAGACAGAAGGCAAAAGCACAAGGGACAGATTCCAAAGCCAGAGTCTCAAAATCTGGTTGACTCTGCTTGCTGATCCCATCAGCAGTACGTCCGATCCCTGCTGCTGGTCAAGCCCCAGTCCCACCTGCCAGCCAAGACAGAGGAAAAAGGCAAAATGGCAAGTTACCTTCAGTCCATGACAGCCAGCACTCAACAAGGGCAAGGATCCACAAAAGAGAAGAAGTTTCCTGCTCAGTGGTGTATAGTCCAAAAAGACAGCCCTATGCTGTGTCTTTGGGCTCATTATGTGTCCAGAAGGCTCCATTTAATTACCAGTTCAAGCCTCGGTTTCCAGAGGGATTTAGGGAGACATGTGTTTAGTCCACTATCTTGACTCCACCCCCCACCCCACCCCCCGATATTTGTTTTCTTGATGTTGAGGTGTAATTCATACTGAAGCTACGGTCTTTGATCTTCATCAGTAAATGGTTCAGATTCTCTTTACTTCCAGCAAGCAATGTTTTTATAACAGTTGGAAAGACAATAATCTTCATTAAAGAAGTAAAGTTCCAGATCTTATTACTTAGCTCAAGACACAAATTCAACTGACTACTGGATATCTCTATGCACCATCTGCCAGAAGACCTTCAACCATATCTCAAATAAAAACTATTATACCTCCCAACCTACCTCCTCTTCCAACCCCTGCCTCCACATTCCCACTGCAGAAATGAGCTCAATATCACTCTTATTATTTCCAATATCTTTCTTTGACTTCAAACTATGTAAGTCATCCATTAAACTTTCATGTCTTTAAGAGAGGAGATCATACCTTATTTATCCTCCTCTGCACTAAGCCTAGTCTTCTTCCAAGTCATTGATGAATGTCTATCTGTCTGTTTAATTTTAAAGAACAAGTTATATTCCTCAGACTTAAAAGCATTTCTTTTGGGGCTGCACTCACTGCCTGTGTTAAATTCACTCCAGTCCTTACTATCTACATTTCCTTGGCAAGTGGTTTAGTGTCTCTAAACATCAATTGTCCCACACATCTGTCAGTTTACAGTATTGTAGGGGCCTGCATGTTGCTATGATGTCAGAAGCTAGGACACCAGTATTCAAATTCTAATGTGATCATCCATGGGGGGCAGGTTTCAGCCAAGCTTCTAGACTAAGACCCACAGAAGGATCCATTGGTCTGTAGGTGAAAACAGAATTTACCAGTGAAAACCATATGAATAGCAGCAGAACACTGTCTGATATAGTGCTGGAAAAAGGGGCCCCATGTTGGAAGCCACTCAAAAGATCACTAGGGAAGAACTGCCTTCTCAAAGCAGAACAGACCCTAATGATGTGGATGAAGTCCATTCTTCAGGATCTTTATTTGTTGATGTGGCAGACTCAAAATGAGAAGAAATAGGTGCAAACATTCTTTAATAATCAGAGCGTGGAATGCACAAAGCATGAATTAAGGATAACCACAAATTATCAAAAATTAAATGGAACTCAAAAACATCAGTAACCTAGGCATTAGTGGGCAGAAATGAAATTAGTTATCTAGTGCTGCTGTAAGAGAAATACCATAAGTGGATGGCTTTAACAAAGAGAAATTTATTTTCTCACAGAAAAGTGGGCAAAAGTCCAAATTCAGGCTGTCAGCTCCACAGGAAGACTTCTCTGTTGGCTCTGTAGTAAGGTCCTTTTCACCAAACTTCTCCTGGACTGGGAACTTCTAAGGCTCAGGGAATTTAACTCCTAAGGATGTGTTCAGCTCCCAGAGCTTCTTTCATGATGGCATGAGGTCCCCAGCTCTCTACATGCTTCCCTTTCCTTTACATCCCCAGAGATTACCTTAAGGCAACAATACAGCTTTAGAATTTGAGTCCTTCCTCACTAACACAACCAGCACCCATCCTCCCACATTAACATGGTAGGGGCAGGATTTACAACATATAAGAACATCATACAACACCAGGCGTCATGATCTATCCAAATTGCTACACATATTTTTTGGGGGACACAACTTAATCCATGACAGACTGGTAGTGGTCATTCTGAATCAGAAAATCATATGGTTAACTATGACAGGAATGACAACTTGAATAGGAATAGCAATACGTTCATCAACAAAAGGAACATTTTAAGATCTATCCTGAAGCACAACCCTGTCAATGATAAGATACTATCCACACATCTACAAGGAAAGCCAGTTAATATGACTATTATTCAAATTTACCTATCAATTACTAATGCCAAAGATGAAGACATTGAAGATTTTTACCAACTTCTGCAGTCTGTAATGATTAAACATGCAATCAGAATGTACTGCTAATTACTGGTGATTAGAATGCAAAAGTTGGAAACAAAGAAGAATTGGTAGAGGGGAAACATGGCTTTGGTAAGAGACACAATGCCAGAGATTGCATAACAGAATTTTGCAAAACCAGCACAGTCCACAATACCAAACAGATGGAATCAACCCAGATGCCCAACAGCAGAGGAATGGATAGGTAAACTATGGTATATATACTCAATGGAACACTATGCAATGATAAAAAAAAAAAAAAAATGATGATTTTAGGAAACATAGCCTGGTTTGAATTGGAGGATATTATGTTGAGTGAAAGTAGTCAATGACAAAAGGACAAATATTGTATGAGATCCCTAGTATAAAAACTTAAAAACAGACTCATGCTTAGAAGACTCTTTGATGGCTGCAAGGTTGGGGAGGGAGAGAGAGGGTGGGGTATACAATAGATAGTTGATATAAATTTGGTCGGGTGAAAGAAGATCAATTTTAACTGGATCAACATAACATTACTCCTCCCATCTTAACCAAATATTGCAAGGGCAGAGTAGCTGGGGCGGGGGGCTGGGGACCATGCTCTCAGGGGAAATCGAGGCCAACTGGCACAACTAGTGTTTCATTAAGACAGTCTTCTGCACCCTAAATTCGTGAGTGGTGTCTGGGGTCTTAAAAGCTGCTAAACTGCCATCTGAGGTATATCAAATTGTTCTAACTCAGCAGGAACAGATAATCTCCCAGGACCAAAATGACACGGGGAAAAGAGCACACAGTAGACAGAGAGACTCACATGAGTGAGTGACTACACTGACATGCGACTGGAAGAATCAGATGGTGCTTGGACACCACCAGTGATAGCCATGATGGGGCTCACAAAGTTGAGTCTCACTGGCAACATGAAAATACAAAGGGGTGCACCCTGAGATGTCCACTAAAAGACCACAGTTGGTACACAGGCCTTTGGGGTTCCCCTGGGAGCATGCCCCCTGGCCCTGATGCTGTCCCTGTCCATAAATCATAATGGAGGTCAACTCTTCGGGCAGAAATGGATTGGACTTGGTGACACAGCCAACCATATCATGTGTACACTTTATGGTTCTATGTATCTATAGTATGTCATCCAGCTGACCTCTTACTGGACACCGGGGGAGAGTGTGGAGAAGAAGGGGTAGAAGAATGCTAGGAGGATATGACATGTACAGAATGGAGGAGTGTGCTGTCACTGGGCAGGGAGAGCAGTGAGAGTTGCTCACTGGTAGCTACACAAATTTATATGGGATTGTATATTCTCACTCATAATAAAAATATATAGATATATTTTAAAAAATGCAAAATCAATGGTGTCTTCATTTAAAATATCTTTTTTTACAGCATAAGTAATGACTATACATGTGGACCTCACTAGATGGTATACTGACAACATCTGTAGGAAAAGATAACACAAATCATCAGTTAGAAAAAGGCCAGTGGCTGACAGTGAAAAAGACCATCAATTGCTTACGTGTAAGGTCCACTTGAAGCTAAAGAAAACTAGAACAACTCCACAAGAGCCAAAGTAGAACCTTGAGTACACATCACCTGAATGTAGAGACTATCTCAAGAATAGATTTCATGCACTGAACACAAGAAGAGTTGTGGAGTGACATTAAGGATAGCATACATAAAGAAAGCAAAAGGTCATCAGAAAGAAAAAAGAGATCAAAATGTATGTCAGAAGAGTCTGTAAGTTGCTCTTGAACACTGAGTAGCTAAACAGAAAGGAAGAAATGATGAAGTAAAAGAGATGAACAGATTTCCAAAGGCAACTCAACAAGACAAAAGTGAAGTTTTATAATAGCATGTACAACGACCTATAGTTAGAAAAGTAAATGGGAAAAACGTCTTTGACATTTCTCAAGCTGAAAGAAATGAAGCAAAAATTCAAGTCTTGAGTTCCAACAGTAAAAGAGTCTATGATGAAAATATTCAATGATACAGGAAGCATCAAAATAAGATGGAAGTCATCATGCAAAAAGAATTGGTTGAATTACTGGGTCAAATGGTATATCAATATCCATTTTTTTAAGGAAGCGCCAGGTTGCTTTCCAAAGAGGCTGGACCATTGTGCTACCCCACCAACAGTGTAGGAGGGTTCCACTTTCTCCATAGCCTCTTCAGCATTTGTTATTTTGTGTTTCTTGGATCATGGCCAACTTTGTTGGGGTGAGATGGTATCTCATTGTTGTCTTGATTTGAATTTCTTTAGTCACTAAAGATCACGAACAAGTCCACATGTGTTTTTTGGCTGCCTGGATCTCCTCTTTAGAGAAATGCCTGTCCATCTCCTTTGCCCATTGCTTAATTGGATGATTTATCTTCTTCTTCTTGATATTTTGTACTATCTTACAGATTATGGAGATCAGGCATCAGTCTGACATAGAATTGCCAAATATTTTTTCCCATTCTCTAGGTGTTCTTTTAATTCTACTAATAAAGTCTTTGGATGAGCAAAAGTGTTTGATTCTTAATAGTTCCCTTTTATCTATTTTCTCTTCCATTGATTGTAGTTTGTTTGACAGATTCTGGAGTCTGCCCACATTGTGTATTTAAATTTCCATTGCTGTTCCTACCTTTTCTTGGATGAGCTTTATCATTTTAGGTTTGATATTTAGGTCTTTCATCCAGTTGGAGTTGGTTTTTGTATAAGGTGTAAGATACGGACCGTGTTTCAGTTTATTGCAGATGGAGCTCCAATTTTGCCAGCACCATTTGTCGAAGATACTGTTTTTACCCCAGTTTAATGTCTTAGGGCCTTTGTCGAATATCAACTATTCATAGGCAGATAGTGTCATCTCTGGGGTCTCAGTTATGTTATACTGATCGATCAGTCTGTTCTTGCACCAGTACCAGGCTGTTTTGACCACTGTGGCAGTGTAGTATGTCCTAAGGTCAGGTAATGAGAGGCCTCCCGGTGTGTTCTTCTTCTTTAGTAGTATCTTACTTATCTGGGGCTTCTTCCCTTTCCAAACAAAATTGGTGATTTGTTTCTCCATCTCATTAAAAAATGATGCTGGAACTTACATTGGGATTGCATTATATAAGTAGACTGCTTTGGGTAAAACAGACATTTTCACAATGCTAAGTCTTCCTATCCATGAGTGGGGTAGGTTTTTCCATTATCTAAGTCTCTCTTAGTTTCTTGCAGTAAGGGCTTGTAGTTCTCTTTGTAAAGGTCTGTTATTTCTCTGGTTAGATTACCTTCTTAGGGGCTATAGTAAATGGTATTGATTTGGTGATTTCTTCATTAACAGTCTCATTTGACACAGTAATTCCATTACTTGGAATATATCCTACAGAATCAAGGCCTTTCACACCAATGGACACATGCACAAGAATGTTTATCACAGCACAGTCCACGATAGCAAAAAGATGGACTCAACCCAGATGCCCAACAACAGAAGAACGGATAGGTTAACTATGGTACATATACTCAATAGAGCACTACACAATGATAAAGAACAACGACAATTCCAGGAAACATCTCATATCCTGGTTTCAACTGGAAGACATTATGTTCAGTGAAAGTAGTCAGCAACCAAAGGACAAATATTGTATGAGACCTCTACGATAAGATCTCAAAACAGACTTGTGTATACAAGAAAAGACTGTTTGATAGCTGCAAGGGAGGGGAGGGAGGGAGGGCGAGGGGGTCAGGATTTAGATTAGATAGTTGCTGGAAATCTGGTTGAGTGAAATCGGTAATAGCACACATTAGAAACAAGAACAACATTAAGTGGACTTCAGCATAACTTGAGTACTCCTTCCATCTTAACCCAATATTGCAAGGATAGAGTAGACGGGGTAGGGGACAGGGGACCATGGTCTTAGGCGAAATCGAGGCCAACTGGCACAACTAGCATTTTGTTTAAAGGGCTCTCTGCACCCCACATTGGTGAGTGGCGTCTGGGGTCTTAAAAGCTGCCATCTGCCATCCGAGGGCACAGCAAATGGTCCTAACTCAGCAGGAACGGATGATCACTGAGGACCAAAATGACATGGGGTTAAGATAACCCAGAAGATAGAGAGACTCACATGAGTTAGTGTCTACATCGACTTGGGACCAGAAGAACCAGATGGTGCCCAGCAACCACCAGTGATAGCCATGATGGAGCTCACTAAGTTGAGTCTCACTGGCAACACAAGAATAAAAAGGGGTGCATCCTCAGATCTCCACTAAAAGACCTCAATTGATGGTCCAGTGGTTTCGAGGTTCCCCCAGGAGCATGGCCCCTGGCCCTGATGCTGCCCTTGCCCATAAATCATAACGAAGTTGCACTCTTTGAACACAAATGGATTGGACTTGGTGATGCAGAGTGACAATATATTGGATGCACTATATGGTTCTATATATCTATAGGATGTCATCCTGCTGACCTCTGGCTGGAGGAAGGAGAGTGGGTGGAGAGGACGGGAAAGGAGACTGTTCGGAGGATGAGACATGTATGGATCAGAGGGGAACAGTGTGCTGCCACCAGACAGGGAGAGCAGTGGAAGCTGCATATAGGTGGGCATGTAAATTTATATGGGAATGTACATTTTCACTCAGTCATATTAAATAAAAAAAAAGAATTGATTGATGCAGGAGATAGACTATAATCAAGAACTGAGGGGACTGAAGGAAGAAAACTGTAATAAAGATGTTGGTACAAAACAAGGCCCCATGGAATTGATGGAACAGCAACTGAGACGTTTCAACAAACAGCACTGGAATGCTCATAAATTGTCCCAAGAAATTTGGAAGATACCTACCTGACTGGAAGAGATTCACATCTAAACCTATTCCACAGAAAGGTGATCCAACTGAATGTGGAAATTATTGAACAATATCATTAATATCATACTCTAGTAAAGATCATTCAAAAGAGCTGCACCAGTACATCAACAGGGAGCTACCAGAAATTCAAGCTGGATTCAGAAGAGCACACAGAACCACAGATATCACTGCTAATATCAAACAGCAGTGAAAGTAAAGAATATTAGAAAGATGTTTACTTTTGTTTTATTGACTGTGCTAAGGCATTGAACTCTGTGAATCATAACAAATGATGGATAATATTATGAAGAACAGGAATTCTAAAATACTTAATTGTGCCCATAAGGAACCTATAAACAGACAACCAGTCCTGTGAACACAACAAAGGGGTACCGTGCAGTTCAAAGTTAGGAAAGGTGTGCATCAGAATAGTACTGTTTTACCATACTGATTCAACCTGTATGCTAAGCAAATAATCTGAGAACGTGGACTATAGAAAGAAGAAGAGGGCATCAGGATTGGAGAAAGACTCAGTATCAAC
The DNA here is from genome assembly GCA_028571685.1 of Heterohyrax brucei. Classification (NCBI taxonomy): domain Eukaryota; kingdom Metazoa; phylum Chordata; class Mammalia; order Hyracoidea; family Procaviidae; genus Heterohyrax; species Heterohyrax brucei. Next base: position 96,291,839 of record CM053141.1, on the reverse strand, counting down.
CTGTGATATGCCAGTGACACTACCTTGGCTGCTGAAAGCAAGACGACTTAAAGCACTTACTGATGAAGATCAAAGACCACAGCCTTCATTGGGTTACATTGCAACATTTTTTTCATTATCCAGCACTGTTTTAACAGAAATACCACAACTCAACTGCTTTAAAGAAAGAGATTTTATTTGTCACAGTCCAGTAAGCTAAAAGTCCAAATGCAGACCAGCAGCTCCAGGGAAAGGCTTTCTCTGCTGGCACTCTAAGAAGGTCCTTGTCATCAATCTTGCCCTGGACTGGAAGCTTCTGAGGTACTGGGACTCCAGTTCTTTCCAAAGGACACACTCAGTTCCCAGCATTGGTTTTGTGCTTGCTTGTATGAGGTCCCCTAAGTCTCTGTCAGCTTCTCTCCTTTGTATCTCAAGAGACCACCTCAAGGCCCAAAACAATCCTACATATTGAATATTGCTCTGCCAGCCCAACTGCTGCCTATCCACCCTCATTAACATTACAGAAGCAGGAATTCCAACATGAAGAAACATCACCTGATACCAGTAATTATGGATTAGCAAAACCGTCAACAGACTTTATAGCGAATACAATTCAATCCATGACAACTTTATAAAGAAAACAAAAATCATCTTAACTGGACCCATAAGCAACATCATGATAAAGGAGGAAAGAATTTCATTTTACTTGGATCTACAAGCAACACACATGGAAGTAGCAATCAAGAAATCAAATGGTATATTGCATTGGTCAAACCTGCTGCAAAAGATCTCTTTAAAATGCTGAGAAGCAGTGATGTCACCTTGAAGACTAAGAGGCACCTGACTCACGCCACCGTGTTTTCAATCACATCTATGCATGCAAAAGCTGTTTGAAGAATAAGGAAGTCTGAAGAACTGACACCTTTCAATTGTGGTGTCAGTGAAGAATGTTGAATCTAGCACAAACTGCCAGAATGAACAAGTCTGTCTTGGAAGAAATACAGCCAGTGTGCTTACTAGAAACAAAGACGGCAAGACTTTGTTTCATGCGCTTGGAATGCGCTATCAAGAAGGATCAGTCCCTGGAGAAGAACCATTATGCTTGGCCAAATACAAGGTCAGTGAAAAAGAGAAAGACCCTCAAGGAGATGGACTGACACAGTGGCTGCAACAATACACTCAAGTATAGTTACTATTGTTAGAATGGCACACGACCAAGCAGTATTTGGTTCTGTTGTATAAAGGGTCATTAGGAGGTGGAACAGACTCAACATCACCTAACACTACTTTGGTTCCTTACTACCTATTAGTTTGCCCTACTGTGGTGACCTGTGTGTTGTTGTGATGTTTGAAGCTGTAAACATGGTATTTCAAATATTAGCAGGGTCATTCAGAGTATACAGGCTTCAGATGAGCTTCCAGATTAAGAAAGATTAAGCAGAAAGAAAGTTATGTAAATCTCCTCTCAAAAGTTAGTCAATGAAAATGCTATGGACCGCAACTGAATACATACTGTCTGAAATAGTGCTGGAAGATGAACACCCTGGGTTGGAAGGCTCTCAGAACACACAGCGGCTGCAATGATGGTCTTCAGCATGATTGCAAAGATGGCAGAAGACAGGCCAACATTTAATTCTATTGTCCAGAAGGCAGCCGTGCGTTGGAGCCAGCTGGAAGGCAACTAACAGTGATAATAATGCTTAGTTTATAATTAAGCTCTAAGTTTTAGCATAGTTGAAATGTTAGTATATTGTTGCTAAAGAAAAGGTAAAACTGCTACTGGCACAATATGTATGCACTTTATTAGCTGTACAGATTTATGAGTACTTCCAGCACTGCATCTGTTTGTTGAACATCTCAGCTGGTATCCCATCAATTCCTGGTGCCTTGTTTTTTACCAATGCCTTCAGTGCAGCCTGGTCTTCTTCCTTCAACGCCATTGATGCTTGATCATATGCTACCTTCTGAAATGTCTGAACATCAATCAATTATTTTCTGTACAGTGACTCTGTGTATTCTTTCTGTCTTCTTTTGATGCTTCCTGGGTCATTCAACATTTTAGAAAAATGTATTTCTAATTCATATTCTAAATAGGGAACTTCAGGTCTGTTCAGAGCTGGGAGTGTTTTTATAAAATCTAAAATGCAGGAAAATCATTTAATCTAAACAAGGATAGTGTCATCAAGACAAATCTCGCATTACTTGTTTTACTTTTCCAAAGTTATCTTCTTCCATCCTCCATTTTCTTCTTTTGATGCTAGACGCTTCCTGCAGGGAGAACCTTCAGCTTCCTCCACCCCAGTATCTCACAGCTGTCTTAGTCATCTAGTGCTGCCTATAACAGAAATATCACAAGTGGGTGGCTTTAACCAAGAGAAATTTATTTTCTCACAGAAAAATAAACTGAAAGTCTAAATTCACAGTGTTAGCTCTAGTGGAAAGCTTTCTCTGTTGGCTCTAGAGAGGAAAATCCTTGTCATCAATCGTCCCCTGGACTGGGCGCTTTCCAGGAAGAGCGACCCAGAGTCTAAATGACACTCTCTGCTCCTGGTGCACCTTCCTTGGAGGTACAAAGTCCTCAACTCTCAGCTTGTTTCTCTTTCATTTTATCTCTCAAGAAACTGCCTCAACACACAAAGATTTTGACTTCAATCCCACCTCACAAATACAACTGTTGCCCAGTTTCTCTCATTAATATCATAGAAGATGGACTTAACAACATTTAGGGAAAATCACACAATACCGGGAACGACCAATCTGAACTGGTGCATGTTTGAGCAGGGAGGGGGGACACATAATTCAATCCATGATAACAGTCTTCCGTCAAATCCTCTGTAACTAAAACTCACCTCAGAAGATAATCCACAAAAGGGAGCCCTTAACAGAATTCATCACATGTATCTCCTACTGTAGCTTTTATCTCTTGACTCTGCCTTAGGAGCTTTGGTGTCTTAAACTGAAATACAAGGAGGGCCTTTTTCTAACAACATAATGACTTGTTTAGACTTGCTTCTTTCGTTTTGTCCATGATCAACATGTGCAGAGTACACAGTACTTTGAAGTTAAGACACTCACTCCTCCCTCACTTTCTATCATGGTATTATTGTTCCTTCCCTCAATTACAAAACGTAGGCTAATTAATTGCCTTTAAAAAGGAGGTTATTAAATTATGCCTAACATGATTGTACCTAACAAGCCATGAAATGTAAGACAATGTTCTGTCGATTTATTCTTTCCACTTTCAATCTCAATTTGATCCTCCTTTAAGTTTAGCAGGGCTCCATTTAAGTTAAACATGAATAAACATATTTAAATCAGCTGAGTTTTGAGGTTATATGAAGTTATTTGGGCCAAGTATGAAGTTTTTATAGAAATGGCTTACAGGAGTTTCTTTCCTATCTTAGGCTCACTTTTCCATTATCAGAGGATACTCTTTCCCACTCCAAATAGCTCCTGTTTCCCTAACTTCCTTATATATACAAGTGATGACTTAATCACACGGAAAATAAGAATTATTTCTAGTGGCTTTAAGGCACAGTATTTTGAATACTCACCCTCAGAATACATTCTAAGGACAAATACGGCTGCTGTAAAAAGCTTATGATTCTGCACTCAGTAATTTGTGGGGGGTGGTTTGCAAGGGCTGAGGTCTTACTGTGGATTACAAGGGTCTCGACTCTCCATCTCCTACAAACTCTGGAATACAGTCTACATTTACACTAGTGATTTTACGCAAACATTTTTTGTGGGGAGCAAATAAAACTTCATGATGACAGCGGATAATGTGGCTATATGTGTACCTTTATTAACTACCAAAAAACTTTCTGCAGTTCTCATTTTTCTCTTACCTGTGTCAACCAAATAACAGCTGAGCTTAATGCACTTTTTTTTTTTCCTTCTCTCTCATTTGGCAAACTTCCCCTTTACTCTCTTCCTTGAGTGATAAACTCAGTCTGTCCTTTTTCCATAGACTCTTTCTTTTTTGTGTTTATTGTGATTGAGTAAAAGTGTAAAATCTAGTATAAATTTTCATGCCCGCCTATGTGCAGCTGCCACTGCTCTCCTTGCCCAGTGACAGCACACTTCTCCTATTCATTCTATACATGTCGTATCCTCCTAACAATCTCCTGTCCCCTCCTTTCCACCCTCTTCACCCCCTTCATTAAGAGGCCAGCAAGACGACATCCTATAGATGCATACAACCATAAAGTGCACACACGATATAGTCACTCTGTGTGGCTGAGTCCAATCTATTCCTGTCTGAAGAGTTGACCTCAGTAATGATTTATGGACAGGGGCAGCATCAGGACCAAAGGCCATTCTCCCAGGAGAACCCCGAGGCCCTCGAACCATCAGTTACAGTCCATAGACACTTTCAAGTAAGGAGGTAAGCTCAAAGCTAGCAACATACTACAACTCATGGGGTCCTGTTGGCTTCACACCCAGTCTTAGCCAGGCTGAACTCCCTGAATCCCATCTGCCGTGCTGTTCCCCTTCAGAGCCCAGCTCTGTGAGACTCTTGTTTATTTTGTTGTTGAGACTATACAAAGCAAAATATACTCCAATTCAACCCTTTCTACATGTATGACTCAGCAACACTGATTATATTCTGTGAGTTGTACAACCCCTTTCACCCCCTTTTCAGAGTTTTACCTCCACCATTAACATAAAAACTCACTGCCCCCTAAAGTTCCTACCTAGTCTTTAGAGTTGCTTTTGTCATTCTGTTGCTGTATACAGTCCTAAGCAGACTTTTTTTACTAGTTAAACTAAACTCTTCTTTGTTTTTAGGAAGACTTAAGGAGTTCACTCCATATTCTTATCATTAGTGTTAATTATTTGTAATATGTTGAAATTAAGTTTTCATACTACAGAATACATATTTTTAAATCATAATTTATATATCACAGAATTTATATTTGTAACTACAATATATATTGAAGGATGAAGCAAACAAAAAAATTATATATGAGAAATTACAATAAAATCAAATTATGCAAAACCTCTAAGTTTAATTTTATATCGGAAACATCAGCATCGACTTTGAAAAATCATGCATTTCCTAGCTGTAATGAGTGAAAGGCTTTGAAGTACTGACAACCAAATAAGTGTACAAATTGTTGTCTCTAAACACCATACCCCAATGAAAGGGTCTAGGGCTATTGAGAGAAATGAAAATCTGCAAAATGAACCTGAACATCTTGTAATGGTAGCAAAGAGTTATAGGAGACTAGTTGGATCATGTCAAGAGAATACAAGAGGAACACACAAAAGTTTCCATCAGTCAAAGATTAGAAATCTAAAAGCATATTAAAAAATACTAATGACAATTGTTTGAAAAACAGAGAATATATAAATCCATTTATCCTTAAAGAAACTAAGGACAAATGAAGCTCAGTGATGTAACTAGGGCACCAACTCCTTAATCTAAAACTAACATTTAAATGGAAAGAATTAAACATTTATCTTGCCTCTCCTGTGTTAAAGCTTCTTCATGGTAACCTAATAGCTTAGTTGTTATGGAAAAGTTCTCTTCCAGAAGAATTCCAACTAACTCTAGAGAAAAATGAAAGAGTTAGAAAGTCAGGTCCCTAACAGTTTTTAACTTAATTTCGGGCTATCTCACTTGAAGAGAACCTTCAAATTATACATGCTTAAGGCACCATCAAATACTCTCAAACCTAGTGGCTTAAAGCAACAAGCACTTATTTTGCTCATGAATAACAGTTTAGAAAGTTTCTTAGTTGATTAGCATAAATGTTACAGCTGCAACTGAAAAGAGAGCAGTTCAAATCCACCAGGTGTTCCTCGGAAACTCTATGGGGCAGTCCTACTCTGACCTGTTGGGTTGCTATGAGTCAGAAATGGCTCGACAGCAATAGGCTTAGTTTGGTTTAGCTAAGTCTGTCTCATGAACATGTTTGCAGGTTCTACAGAAACATCACTGCTGGGCCCCATCACTGCAATTCCCTAAATATAGGCGGTGCTACTCTTATGGCTGGCAGATCCAGATTCTCCACCCCCACCCCCACTAGCTTCTGCCTCTGGCAATATACTCACATAGGATTATTGCTGGGCTCCCACAGCCCAGGCAGGTTGCCTCTCTGGCAAGAGCCCTTTAAAATGACCTCAGACTAACAACCCCCTACTGTGCATTTCACAGCAAGTTCTTTGGGCTCACTTCCCTTTGCCCAGCTGTGGAAGATGGTATAGTTTATAAAGAAACATCCTTCCATCCTGCTCCCACAGGCCACCTTAGCTCTCTCAAAAATTAATTAGCCAGCCAAGTGCCCTCGTTTAGCAACCTTTTGTTTATGGTCTCCAACCACAAACTAAATGCTCTAAGGAGTTTAACTGAGACCGTTCCCATCACACTTAAGGTGACAGTCAGGTATACACAAGAAGCAGAAGACAGGGGATACCTGTAGCACTTTCAAAGGTCTCCCAACACAAATTCTCCTTAAAAAATCTTCTATTATGCTCCACTCATTCTGAAATTTTATGTACTTAACATAAGGAATCTTGGTGGCATACAAAGATTAAGCACTATACTGTTAAATTTAAACACACCCAGTGGCTCTGAATGAAAAACACCTGGTAATGTGCTCCCATAAAGATTAGACAAGAAAACTCTATAGGGCAGTTCTACTCTGTCACATGGAGGCACTGTGATTCAAAAACAACTCCACAGCATCTAACAGCACAAACTCATTGCAAATGAGAGGATTCCAGAATTATATGATTTTCTGTTACCTTCTTTGAAATTCTGGAAACCCTGGTGGCATAGCGGGTTAAGTGCTACATCCACTAACCAAAAAGTGGGTAGTTCAAGTCTGCCAGGCACTCCTTGGAAACTGTATGGGGCAGATCTATTCTGATCTCTAGAGCTGCTATAAGTTGGACCCTACTCAATGGCAGTGGGCTTTTTTTTTTTTTTTTTTTGAAATTCTCTCTTGATTATCACAAATCATTTTATATATCTGATACATAATTTGATTCCACCACTGAAAATTCCAATAACATGAATACACTGTCACCAGGAAGTCAAAGCAGCTTTTTCCTTTTTCAAGAAATCTAGAAACCATACCCTCTGCCATACTGCTATATCTCAAGAAATCTGTCCTTGACAGTAATTTTTCTTGTTATCATTTTTATTAATACATCAGTATGTTGATTTTAAAAATATGCCCTCAAGTGTTTGACACTTCTCCATTGAACAGGGGGATATATGTGACACTTCTTAAATGTAGGCTCAGTGACCACTTAACCACTATACTACAGTAAAAGTCAACACTATGCTAACTTCTAAACCCAAGGGAGCCACTATTTCCTTTCTTGCATCACTTGTTCACAGAACCTAGTCACCATGCGGTGAATCCTCCATAGATTGACTCACATGGAGAGGAACCGAGAGCCAAGGTCAACTTGCCAGTCATTGTGAATGAGACCTCTTCGGAAAGGATCTTTTGGCTTCAAATAAGTTGCCCCAGTGGACACTATGTGGAGTACAGAAAAGCTATCCCCACAAAGCCCTACTCAAACTGAAGATTCATGAACAAAATAAGTGATCACTGTTTGAAGTCATTAAGTTTTGGGGTGGTTGACTATGTATGAAGCATATATAACTTGGGGTTCCCTTTCAAGTGAGTTATTAAAAAATTAAACACAACATCTTTATGCACCTGAAGGTTAAGCTCAATTAGCTTAAGCTCCTCAGGATCTAAAAAAACAAACCCAGTCAATTCTAACTCATAGTGACCCTGTAGGACACAGTAGAACTGCCCCAGAGGGTGTCCAAGCAGCAGTTGGTAGATTCAAAATGCCAATCTTTCCATTAACAACCAAGCTCTTGACTACTATGCTACCTTGGCTCCATCAGAGATCTAGAGGTCAATCAGCCAGCTATGATACACCTATTGGTTTCATCCCACTCAGTGCAAAGGAGAATAGAGAAAACCAAAGATTAAAGATTCAAGGAAAATATTAGCCTAAAAGACCACAGCCTCCACCAATTTGAGCTCAAAACTAGGTGGCACCCTGCTACCACTACCCTACACCTCTGACAGGAATCACAATAGTAAGTTTCAGACAAAGTAAGAGAAATTTGTAGAAAAAATTCAGACTAACACATATACACACAAAGGACCAACCAGACTTAGTTGTCAAAGACTGGAGGAACTGCCAAGGCTATGTGCCCTGGACACCCTTCTAATTCAGAACAGAAGGCACTCTCAAAGTCTACTTTTCAGACAAACATTAGAGATGGCTATCAAACAAATAATAACACACATGAAGAACAGGCTTCTTAGTTCAACCAGGTATATGAGACCAAATGGGCAACAAGTACACAAAAGACAAGAAGGGAGGGAGGGACAGAAAAACTGTACAAATGACCAAAAGGAATCTAGAGTGGAAAGAGGGGAGAGCGCTATCACATGGTGGGGATTGCAATTAATGTTACAAAACAATCTGTGTATACATGTTTTAACGAGAAACTAACTTTCATTGTCAAGTTTCATGTAAAACATAATAAATTTAAAAACAAAAAATAGCAGAAGCTAAAGAAGCACCTAAACAGCAATAATCTGGTTTCATTTGCATCTATATTAGCTAATCAGTTCCTAAATGCTACATAGTTCTAAGAGTTCTACACATGTTACCTAATTCATCATCATAACAATGACCTGAAATAGGTCCTATTTATGACCATTTTCAGATTAGAAAACTGTGAGAGATTTAGGAATTTTATCAAGAGTCCACCTTGGAATTGCAAAGAGAGGATACAAACCCAACATGTCCAAGTCAGATCTGAACTAAATTTTAAATTAACATTCTCTATTAACAAAGAAATCTCAGTAATGGTCATAAACTAGGTGCTATCATAAAATTTCAATTCTTAGTCACTCTATGTGTGTCAAGTAGACCTTTGCTCCACAGGATTTTCAATGGCTGGTTTTATCAAAGTAGATCACCAAGACTTTCTTCTGAGGGGTCTCTGGGTAGATTCTAACCTTCACTCTTGGTTAGCAGCTCAGCCCATTAACTATTTGCACCACCCAAGGACTCCACTAACGGCCATATAGGAAAAACCATTTTAAAATTCACTAAATCTATGACATCTATCAAGTAAAAACAAAACAAAAAAGGCCCTGAGTAAAAAGTTCATTATTTTTACTCTTTCCATAACCTATTTCTGCCTCTTACTGGCAGTGCAGACTTCTATTTTCAACATTTCTGAATAGAACAACCCCATATCTAACGGTTAATAGCAAAAGGAGAATAGTTTTATTATGCACTATTTCACACCCACGTTGATTTGCTGTGTGCAAGAAAATAAGATGCAATATAGTCATTATTTGTGACTGATATAATACTTAGATAAGGCCAAAGCAATGAAAGAAGACAGGGAGTCAGTCCTAATTCTACACATGGTCACAATTTTCTCCCGTGCTTATAGAAAGTATTCCTGCAGAGGAAAGGATAAGGTGTCTGGTAGATGGAAGAGGCGGAGTTATAGTATAAAAATTATGGTACAAAAAATTATTGATTAATGAGATTTTTAAAAGTCATTAAAAAAACATTATGAAACCTGAGCAAGTTTTAAAATCAGCAGGTAAAATAAAATGTGAAAGTAAATCACTATCTCGGTGTGTTTTTTAAGCCCTTGATAAAGTGCTTCAATAAACAATGAATGAATGACCAACCCAAAAAGGAGATGAAGTAAAATCGGCTGAAAACTAAAGCAGCTTCTAGAAATCCTATTCATCACATCATTCCAAGGTCGTAACTAATAGTAGTACAACTGATTTATAAAAGCCATGGTATTATACTCACCTAAATGAAAGAACAATTTACAAAGTTTTCTGACTTTTTCTGAGAAAGGTACTAAAATATTATGTAAAAATGCCAAACAATGGTCAAATTCTTTTACAATGATATTCAAAAAGTATCTCTCATGATCTATAATTTTATAACAAATGTTCAAAATAAGTAAACATGCTGAGGTTTGGAATTTTTTTTTAGTAAGGTTTTCAATATTACTTGAAGTTTGTTTAATTACTTGACAGCTAAAAATACATGTATATTAGGAGATTTAAGGTAAATAAATCTATTTTAAAACTAATATATTTTTGTGAGACATCAAAATAGTAATACTAACAAGATACTACATTCTGATCTTTTGATTTCTATAAACTTTGTTTCTTCATCAATAAAGCAAATACAGTTAACAATCTGCAGTCATGGTTATCAGCAAATAATTTATGAACATATACTTCAAATCATGAGACACAATGCAAATACACTTTTTTAGTCTCCATATTAATTAGACAAACTGGTTCAAATATTAATTTATTGTACAAAGCACATCAGGCCTACTCAGCAAACAAAGGTTTCAGAAAAACAAATACACCAATGAACCCAAATACATATATATATCAAAATTAAAGATGTCTGACAAACTGTACATTAATAACTTGGACTGAAAGTCTAGCTCGCAAGTAATTTAGAAAATTTTCCTAATTAGCAACATAACTTTTCTAAACTTTTATCAGTTTACTGATACTATCAGGGATAGGGAAATGTCCATATGCCTATAAGGAAGACCCGCAGGTGTAACTATTATACAAATTTATGCAGCAAATACTAAGGCCAAAGATGAAGAAAATGAAGAAATTTCACTAACTTCCGCAGTTTGAAATTAATCAAGCATGTAATCAACACACATTGACAATTACTGGTGATTGGAATGCAAAAGTTGGAAACAGAGAAGTATCAGTAGTTAGAAAACATGATTTTGATGATGGAAATGATGCCAGATATCACACAACAGAATTCTGCAACATCAACAATTTCTTCATTGCATATATGTTTTTTCAACAACGTAAGTGGTTACGATACAAGCAGACCTCACCAAATTGAAAACACAGAAACCAAACAGACTACATCTGTAGAAAAAGACGATAGAAAAGCTCAATACCATCAATCAGAACAAGCCAGGGCCCAACTGTGGAAAAGACCATCAATTGCTTTTGTGTAATTCCAAGATGAAGTTGAAGAAAATTAAAATAAGTCTATGGGATCCAAAGTATTATCATGAGTATAGCCCACATGAATTTAGAGACCTTCTCAAGAATAAATCTAATGCATTAAAAACTCATAATCAAAGAACAGGTGAGTGTCACTGGAGGTGGGGAAGAGGGTGAAGCAGAGGGGATAGGAGATTGCTAGGAGGACATGAGAGGAGGAGTGTGGTGTCACCGGTCAGGGAGAGCAGGGGGGCTTCACATAGGACGGCACGCAAATTTATATAGGATCGTACATTTTCACTCAATCACGACTTAAAAAAAAAAATTTTTTTTTAATTAAAAAAAGAACAGGAGATTTGTGAAATGACATCAAGGACCCATACATGAAGAAAGCAAGATTTAAAAAGACAAGAAAGAACAAAATGAATGTCAGAAGAGAATCAAACATGCTCTGGAATACATAGAATAGCTAAAGTGAAAGGCAAAAATGATGAAGTAAAACAGCTAAACAGAAGATTTCAAAAGTCGGCTCAAGAAAACAAGGTAAAGTATTATAGTGAAATGTGAAAACACCTGATGATAGAAAACCAAAAAGAAGAACACGCTCCACATCTTTCAAACTGAAAGAACTGAAGAAAAACTTCATACCTCAAATTGCAATGTTGAAGGACTCTATGGGGAAAATGTTAAATGATACAGAAAGCATCAAAAGAAGATGAATGGAATAGATAGAGTCACTGTATCCAAAAGAATCTGGTTAACATTCAACCATTTCAGGAGGTACCACATGATAAAGAACTGATGACAGCAAAGGAAGAGGTCCAAGATGCACTAAAACCTTTGGCAAAACAACAGGCTCCAGGAAACAACAGAATAACAATCGAGATGTTTCAACAAACAGATGCAGCACTACAAGTACTCAATCATCTACGCCAAGAAATATGGAAGACAGCTACCCAGGTAACTGACCAGGAAAGGTCCACGTACATGCCTATTCCAAAGACAGGTGATCCAACAGAATGCAGAAATTACTGAACAACAGCATTAATACCACACCCAGGTAAAATTTTGCTGAGGATCATTCAAAAAGTAGCTCCATCAGTATATCAAAAAGGAACTGCTACAAATGCAAGCCACATTCAGAAGAGGACATGGAACAAGGGACACCACTGCTGATATCAGATGGGTCTTGGCTGAAAGCAAAGAATACCAGAAAGATGTCTACCTTTATTTTATTGATTATGAAAAGGCATTCAATTGTGTGGATCATAAAAATTACGGATAACATTGAGAAGAACAGGAATTCCAAAAAGTTTAATTGTGCTTGGAGGAATGTGTACATAAATCAAGAGAGGGTTACTCGAACAGAATAAGTTAGAGTGGTTTAACATCATGAAAGCCATGCTCCATGGTTTTATCTCTTCACCATATATATTTAGTCTGTATGCTGAGCAAATAATCTGAATAATTTGACTACATGAAAAAGAACAGGGCTTCAAGATTAGAGGATGACTTGTTAACAGCCTAAATATGCAGATAACACAACTGTGGCTGCTGAAAATGAAGAGGACTAAAAGCACTTAGTGATTAAGATCAAAGACCACACAGTCTTCAGTATGGATTACCCTTCAGCATAAACAAAACAAACATGCTCACAACTGGTTCAACAGGCAACATCATAATAAACAGAAAAAAATACTGTAATTGTCAAGGATTTTATTTGACTTGTATCCATAATCAATCAATGCCCACGGAAGCAAGAGTTCAGAAACCAAATGATGCCCTGCATTAGGCAAATCTGCTGCCAATAAAAACTGTCTCTGCAAAAGTCCAGATGTCTTACTTACTAGACAAAGATTTAAGTGACCTATTTTAAAGATGGAAACTCTGGTGGCATAGTGGTTAAGTGCCATGGTCACTAACCAAAAGGTTGGCAGTTTGAATCTACAGAACTCTATGGAAACAGATGGGGCAGTTCTAATCTCTCCTACAGGGTCTCCATGAGTCAGAACTGACTTAATGGCAAAGGGTTTTTACTTTAAACATGACCGAAGAACTAAAGGAAATCATATTTAAATAACATTTTTTAAATATTAAAATGTCTCACTAAATAGAATATACCCATAGGGAGATAGAAATTATAAAAAGGAACAAATAGAAATTCTGGAGAAGAAATATACAATAACTGAAATTCATTTAAAATGACTTGGCAACCACAATGTAAAACAGTATGCTGCTTCTTCAAAAGCTAGAAACAAAAATATCATATGATCCAGCAATACCACTACCAGACATACATACTAGAGAAAAAAACAGTTGTGATACAGTTAGACATACACACACCCATGTTCATGGCAGCATTATTTACAACAGCAAAAAGATGGAAACACCCTAAAAGCCCCTGAACAGACGAATGGATAAACAAATTCTGTTACACTCATACGATGGAACAGTACCTAATGATAAAGAACACTGATGAATCCATGCAACATCTCATGAAATGAATGAATCTGTAGGACATTATGTGAGTGAAAACAGAACGGCTCAGCTGTAGATTTGAGAAGGCAGAAGAAAGAATCTGTGAATATGAAGATAACTAAGATTATCCAGAGTAAGCCAAGCCAAGTGCCGTCGTAAGGAACAGAAAATAAAGAGATGAGACCATCAGAGAACTGTGGGACACTATTAAGAATACTAACATATACATAACAGGAATCCCAGCAGAGAAAGGAGACGAAAGAATATTTGAAAGAAAAAACTGCAGGTTTCCAAAATTTGATGAAAAACATGACTCTACATACACAAAACAGTTCTCAAAAATCAAGGTAAATTCATACAGATCCATGTCTAGATATACCATAATCAAATTCCCAAAAAGAAAAGAGAGAGAGAGAATTTTGAAATGAGAAAGAAACCAATGATCACAAACAAGGTATTCACATTAAAGATTATCAAGTGATTACTCATCAGATATTGAGGAGGCCAGAAAGCAGTAGGATAGCATATTCAGCATGCTGAAAATAAATGTCAACCAAGAATTCTACATTCAGCAAAAATCTTTCAAAAATGAAAGAAATGAATATATTTAAAGAAGTGTACATTTGAGGACTGTTCAAATGACAAATGTTTTGTTACCTATATACATTTACCACAACTTTAAAACAAGAAAAGAAAAAAATTAAAATATGCTCAAATAAACAAAACTTGTGAGAATTTGTTACTAGCAGACCTGCCTCACAAGAAATACTAAAGGAAGTTTTTCAAGCTGAAATGAAAGGACACTAGACAGCAAATCCATCTGAAAAAATAAGGAACACTAGTAAAGATAACAACATAGGTAAGTATAAAAGACAGTACAAATATTTCGTTTACAGTTTTTTTTCTATTTTATTTAAAGGACAACTGAATTGCACACAATGTATAAAGATGTCATCTATATAAGAAAAACAGTATAAAAGAAAGGGAAAGAACGAACTATACAGGAGCAAAGTTTCTGCACATTATTAAGAATAAGTTGGTATTAACTTAGACTTAATTGTTATGTTAATTATAATCCACAAGGCAGCCAATAAAAAGTAAATGAAAAGAATATAGTCAAAGAAATAAAAATCACATTAAAGTTATACATTAGACAATATCTAACATAGAAGAAGGCAGTATCGCAGAAATCGGAAAAGAACAAAACCTAAGACAAATAGAAAACAAACAGCAAATGGCAGGCATAAATTCTACCTTATCAGTAAGTACATCAAAAGAAAATGGATTAAACACCTCAATTAAAAGCTAGAGACATGCAGAACAGTTTTAAAAATTATCTAAATGTATGCTGTCCTCAAGAGATATGTTTTAGATTCACAAACATATTTTTAAAAGAAACAGTGCCACTGGATCAGTTCTGATTCATTGTATCCCTGTAGGACAGAGTAGAACTGCCCCATAAAGTGTCCAAGAGGAGTCTGGTGGATTTGACCTGCTGGCCTTTTGGTTAGCACCATAGCTCTTAACCACTCTGTCACCAGAGTTTCCCAAACACATATAGGTTGCAAGTAAAAAGATGGAAAACACATACCGTGAAAACAGTAACCAAGGGAGAGCTGGAGTGACCATACAAATACAATAGTCTTTTAGACAAAAAACGTACTTGGGAAAGAGAAAAGTACTTCATATTTTATACTACATGAATATAGAACCATGATAAACACACATGCGTCTAACAAAAGTTCCCCAAAGTACATGAATCAAAGCAGAAATACAGGGAGAAACACCAAGAATTTTTGGAAATTTCTATACATTATATAATGAACAGAATCAGACAGAAATCAACAAGAGAAGAGATGACCTGGTCAACACTGTAAACCAATCAAACCCAACAGATATCTATAGAATACTTGCCCAAAGGACAGCAGAATATACAGTCTTCTCAAGTTTACAAAGAACATTCTTCAGGACAGAGCATAAGACAATAAATAAAACAAGTCTCAATAAATTGTAAAGGACTGAAATCACACAAAGGATATTCTCCAAACACAATAAAATGAAATTAGAAATTCAGAAAATTCACAGTATGTGGAAATTAAACAAAACACCCCAAATTACCAAAGGATCAAAGAAGAAATCACAAGAATATCCTCTGAGAGGTATAAAAAAGGAAATACAACATACAAAAATATACAGGATGCAGCTAAAACAGTACTTGGGGAAAAATGATTCAGCTGTAAATGCCAATATTGAAAAAGAAGATCTCAAATCAGAACAGGAAACCAAAAAACAAATGCAAACTATGCATAAGAAAATCATACAGGTTAGCATGGAAAAAATAAAACAGAGAATAGAAAAACAGAGAAAAGCAACAAAACCAAGTCTGGTTCTTTGAAAACATCAACAAAACTGACAAACCTTTAGCTAAACTCACCAAGAAAAAAGGGAAAAACCAACTAAATAATTTGAACTCTACCAAATAATTCCAAATTACTAAAATTAGGAATGAAAGAGGTGACATTACTACCCACAATAGAGAAATTGAAAGAATAAGGAAATACTATGAACAAAAGTACACCAACAAATTAGATAATCTAAATGAAATGGACAAACTCCTGTTGTTTTGCTGTTGTTAGGTGCCACTGAGTCATTTCCAACTCACAGTGACTCTATGCACAGCAGAATGAAATACTGCCCAGTCCTGCGCCACACTCACAATAGTTTTTATGCTTAAGCCCATCAGTGCAGCTACTGTGTCAATCCATTTCATCAAGGGTCTTTCTCTTTCTTGCTGACCCTCCCTTCTACTAAGCATGATGACCCCTCCTGGCAACATGTCCAACTTATGTGAGACACAGTCTCACCATCTTTGCTTCCAAGGCTCTCTGGTTATACTTCTCCCAGAACAGATCCTTTTGTTCTTTTGGCAGTCCATGGTACATCAAACATTCTTCTCCAGCAGCACACAGCTCAAAGATCAATTCTTCTTCTGTCTTCCTTATTCACTGTCCAGCTTTTGCATGCACGTGATGCAACTGAAAATACCATGACTTGGGTCAGGGGCACCTTAGTCTACAAGGTGACGTCTTTACTTTTCAGTACTTTGAAGAGGTTCTTTGCAGCAGATCTTCCCAATTCAATGTGTCTTTTGGCTTCCTGACTGCTGCTTCCAAGAGCAAATTCTTAGTACCAACTAAAGACGGAGGACAAATGAGCAGACCTATAAGGAGTAAGGGGCTCTGGTGGGATTGCGGTTAAGTGCCATGGCTGCTAACCAAAAGGTCAGCCATGCAAATCACCAGCTGCTCCTTGCAAACCTTGTGGGGCAGCGCCACCCTGCCTTGCAGAGCTGCAAAGAGTAGGAATCTACTCCATGACAATGCTGTTGTTCTTTTTGGTTTGTAACAAGAGTTAAGTAATTGAAAACCTTCTTACATTGAAAAGCCCAGGTACAGATGTCTTCAGTGATGAACTCCACCAACTAATTTAAAGAATTAACACCAATCTTTCACAAACTTGTTCAAAATATCAGAATATGAGGGAACCCTTCCTCAAATCATTCTGTAAGGCAAATATCAGCCTGATGTCAAAACCAGAGGCATCACAAGAAAAGCAAGACCAATATCACTTATATGTAATACAGAAAAATTACTAAAAAAAAATACTAGCAAATCAAATAAATATACCTTATTTTAACATATAAAATATATTCCATATATAAGTAGGATTTATCCCAAAAATGTAACACTGGGTCAAAACTTGAAAATCTATCAATGCAAGACATCATATTAATAGAAAAAAAGGACAAAAACCACACGATCATTTCAGTACGCAAAAAAGAACTTGACAAAATCCAAACACCTTTTCATGATGAAAACACTTCACAAACTTAGAAGGGAAATTCAGCAACCTGATAAAGACCATCTACAAAAACTCACAGCATTAAAAGCAAAAAAAAAAGTGGAAACAACCCAAATGTCCATCAACTGATGAGTAGATAACCACAATGCAAAATGCGGTATATCTATACAATGTAACAATTATTCTACATTAAAAAGGAATAAATTTCAAAAAAGGAATGTAGGCATAGCACAACATGGATGAACCATAAAAACATTATGCTTTGTGAAAGTCAGAGAAGGGCACATATTTGTATGGTTCTATCTACATAAACTGTTCCAAAGCGGCAAGGCTATAAAGACAGTAGATTAGTGGTTGCCTGGGGCTGAGCAGGAGGAGCCAGCACAGGGCGGGAAGGAAGGGAGGGGATGAAAGCTAACGGGTACAGAGCTTCTTTTTAAAGTGATGAGACGTTCTGGAATTGACTGCAGTGTAGGCTGCATAACTTTGTAAATATACTAAAAACCACTGCACTGTATACTTTAAAAGAGTGAATTTTATAATATACAAATTGCAAAGCAACAAAAATAACCTAACCTATCCTGCTTTTCCAATCATCTTTTTCTTTTCAACTGTTCCAGTCAAGTTGATCTAATGTGCTTACAGGACAAAACACCTGGATCATTCTCATCTCTGCACTTTTGATTGAAGCTCTTCCATTTATTCTTTTCTCTACCACTGCCCACTGCCCCCTTTCATCATTCCTCAAGGTCCAGATCAAGTCCCACTTTTTCTAGAACACTTTTACCCTTAGCTGATGAGTCTGCCGAAGAGCAGGTAAATCTGTTTCACTGCTTCTCATCCACGTTGTTGAATTCAATTCAGTACTATACTAATGACTCTAACTGTAGCTACAGATAGGGTTTTCTCTGTGTAATCACAAATACAAAATATAGAAGACAATGCAATTCTTCCCAAAATTATGTTGATCACTTGTAAGTCTTGTATCTAAAACACTTCACTGTTATGCCTTTTTTGGTTAAACATTTGAAAAATGAGAATGTACTATTTTGTTTCCAAATAGTTATATAAGCACAACTTTGCAAAAACAGTCCCACATTAAAAGATGAGCTAAATTGAATTACTGACCCATGACATGGATTAAAGGATAATATCATTCCAATTATCCTACAAAAGGATTATCATAACATACAGTATTTCCTATAGAGGAATATGAGAATATACTACGGAGCATATCAATATTATGTAATTATCAAAATTCATGACTAATTAACAAAATCTTATTTTAAATTAAAAATAGATACAAAACCTCACATTAGTTCTGCAATATGTCTCAGAACATTTTTTCATGTGATGCAACACTTAAAAATTTCTTTGACACATATTCCCAACAGAATTAACTTACACAGAAAAACCAAAGTTAATATAAACAATTAAAAATATCATCTTCTTTGTTAATTTTGAGTCATCTTAGTTTGATTAATTCCAGACATGGCCTCTGTTTATCATGCCTACTGCATACAGATATAAACTATTAACAGCGTTACACAATGCCTTTTTGGAGCTGCATTTTATTTAGGCTATTCTATAACTTTCAAACTGTGACACATTTCAATAATGACTATTTAATAATTACAATCATTCCTTTATTCACTTGGCATTTCATTTTTTCCTTGCCCAATGGCACCCTACAGTCGAAGGCAAGGAAAACTCTCCATTGATTAGTTACTTAAGACCAGCAACAATAACTATGCTGGAGAGAAAGCTACTTGGAGAAGATTACATAAGAGCTAGCGCTCAACAGCCACAGACTGACAGCAGCAAATTATAAACCCAAGTACTTCGTAGCACATAACCAAATTGGCTGGTTGAAATGCTAATTGCCTTTCAGCAAAACTAAAGACAGACAGGGGACCCTGTGCTTCAGAGAATGAAATGAATTTTTATTTCACTTCTGTACCATTGTCTTGCTGAGAATATCTGAAATCTATTCATAAAGGTAGCTCTTTCCCTAACCTTCAAAATGTGGGAAATGTATTTAGCTCCCACCAGCACCTCCGAAGTGTAGACGTGCCAAGATGTGAACAGATGGTTGGATTAAAGCCATGTTAAGCCCCTAATAAAGTAAGGCATGAAAGAACTCTACGTTCAAATATATAGCACAAACCAAGGAAATATGCCCAGGGAAAATGAGTTTTGAATAACAAATTTATGAAGTTAAAATAATCAAACACTATAATCTTTACAACATGAATATAGCTATATAATTAAATTCAAACACACATAAAAAGCTGTCACTGCCTCTCTCAAAATAACTCCTGGCCTCCCTTTATACTTAATAATTTTGTGAGTGTTCGTTCAAAACTCATTTATGGACAATTATTGCAACACCTAGTTTTTCCCCTTTAAAGTCCATTCTGGGTTTTCAGAATCCTGAATAAATGAATGAGAAATGCCCTATCAGCATCATGCCCTCATTTGAGGCATAGCCAGAGTTATGCCCGACTGCATCAGAAAAGGGTCCCATGACCACCTGCCCTGCAGCAGGGGGAGGGGCTTGGTCTGGTACATTTTAAAGTGTATAGTGTGTCACAGTGGAACCAGAAAACACAGCTTTTGTATTACCACACCTCCTACGTCTGGGCTCCACCTTCCTCCTCCTCTGCCACACCTCTATCAGGGCAACAGAGCTGGGGTGCTATGGCTTCCTGGGTGACCTGGTATCCAGACATACTGGGGAGCCAGCCATCCATGTGAAGATGCCTCAGGTCCATCAATCCTGCTTTCTGAAGGGAGAAGAGGGCACATACCTATATGGGAAATAAACTTTCAGGAGTACTTCACTCTACATGAGCTGAACAAAGTGGTTTATTAGGAGTATGTTTATCTTAATTTCTTATAAACTTTGAACTGCCTGAAAGTGATAGAATACTAAGACTAAATAGAGCTTTAATCTGTAAACAGCTTCAATAAATAATGCAGCATCCATCCTGATTCTGCAGGAGTTAAGGGAAGAAAGACAGCTCTTGCTGGATGAACACCAAAACCTTTGGAGAAGGAGGTTTCTGGTGATATTCCCTATATGTCTTCATATTATATTTGTAAACAGACAAGAAAATATTTCCAAGTCTTGAAAAAATGAAAAGTAGAGAGGTATGGAGGAAAGAAGGAAGAGAAGAAAATGAAGACTCACTTGTATGAATACCCAGTGGTATGACTTTTCCCTCCAATCAAGAATAAATACATCCAAACCTCTCCATAATAACTCACCATGTTTTATATTCCAATTAAACAACCACCCTCTAAGCAGCTGAGAATGCTTTATAAGCATCTGTGAATTGTCTATTTATCCCCATGTAACATAAAAATAGTGATGACATTGTACAGACTTCAGACCTAGTACATAAGATGACTTGTCACAGGTAAATAGGTAACAAAGTCCTTAATTCAATTTATTAACCATTTTGCTCCATCCGACAGACACTAGAGAAGCATGTAATTGAGTTACTCTTTCCTCAGGAACTTTGAACTGTAGTTGGTAAAATAACACACAACCAGCCTTAATGTTTCCAACAACAGTAGAAAAGCCATGGGGATTTTAAGAAAATCCATTATGTGGCATGTGGTTGAGTGGCAATAAATCAAACACTTAATGGCTAAGTTAACCTTCACTTTGGATTTAGCATTACCCTTTTGGATATGGTCAAGGCCACAGCCGAGAGAAACACTCTGGAGATACTTTTGCCTTCTACCCTCCCAAGTTACTTCTAGATAGCCATTTTTATTATTATAAAAGCATTTGTGTTCCAAATGTATCTCATCATTTTCCAGCACAGTACAATTGCCATTCAATATCTGCTAAACATATACTGCTAAAACTACATGTAGTATTATTAAAATATAATAAATATGGACAGATAGACTAGTCCTTCAGCTACCGGTATCATGACACAGTGCTGTTAACTTACCTTCAACCCATTATGAATTTACAGTGTAGTCTAAGATTACTCTAATTTACCAGCAGTTTCAGCTTTTAATCATCACATCAGTATTGTACAGGCACACAGAATCCACATTAAAAAAAAAAATCTTTGATCCTGCACTCATTAAATGGAGAATTTGGAGAAGGTGCTTAAACTTTGTGTCATTATCTATAAACTGGTACAGCACTATTTAATTTATGGTGGTACTGTGAACGTTAAATGAGATTATATAAAAGGCTTCGCAGAATTCATGGCACAGGCATTCAATAAGAGGTTCCTACTGTTGTCATTTATCATGGAAGTAACAACACAGTGGTAGGTTTCAGTTTTACATTTTTCTTTTCAGTGTGTACATTTTTGATACATCTTTTAACAAATGATAATCTTGAGACGCATAAATTTTAACTGAAATAAATTTTCGTTATCACCTAGTCCAATCCCTTTATTTCACAAAGGAGGATATTACAGCTGAGAAGCATGGGTGAATGGCTCAAATTCACTGTAAATAAATGGAGGAGGTAGGATGCTATACCAAATTACAAACATTTAATATATTTTACTATAACACAGTTCAGCCTGTATTTGGTATCCACTCCCCCTATATTTTTCTCAAATGTTACACAGGCCTAAGAGTTCTTCTCTTTAAAGCCTTGTTTGCGAGTAGGTTGTTCAATCCAATTCTTCTAATAAAAGACACACAATGGAGAGGAGAAAACACTTCAGCAACTCAAGGTAATATTAACTGAAGAAACCCTGTAATAATCCTGTATTAAAGCATATTTCTGACCTGTAGTTATACAACCTTAAGATCTGATATGAACAATTTTTAAAACAGTATGCAGCTTACTTATGAACACATTACACACATTTTTTTAAAAGTTGTGAACTTCATGAAATGTGAAAAGCTGGTTTAAAACAAAAGTTATATATGAGAAGTTAAAACTGCACCTGAAAATCCTTTTTTCCTTATCAACATTGCTATAATTTCTTGGTTTTAGTTTTAACAAAAACATGGATTTCTATGACACTTTAAGACATTGAAAACTACATAGAGAGATACATAGATATCTGTATAGGGAGCCCTGGTGGTGCAGTGGTTAAGAGTTCGGCTGCTAATTAAAAGGTTGAGAGTTCGAATCCACCAGCCTCTCTTAGGGTCACTGTAAGCTGGAATCCACTCGCTGGCGACGGGTATGGGTATAGATACACATAGTATAATTAAAACCGATTGCCAGCGAGTCCACTTCCACTCACAGTGACCCCACAGCCACAGCAGAACTGCCCCACAGGGTTCTCCAGGGAATCCTGAGGGGAACAGCCGGCCCCATCTTTCTCCTGCAGAGCCGCTGGGGGCGGGGGGTGGGAGGGTCACAGACCTTCCAGTTAGCAGAGGAGCGCTTAACCAAACTGTGAAATCAACACATTTCCGTAAAACTTCTTCAACGTATCGGTTATTGTGAAACACAAAGAAGATTCTAAGTTTACCTCACCCTTTCCATTATTATTAACCATGGCGCACCATTCTTGGTTATTTTCCAACCAGACATTTAAAATTCTCACTCCGCTCATTTACTTCTCACCTCCTTTTTGCTCAAGTGGCTTTTGGAAAGGGCGTGTGTGAAGGAATACGACGCGCAGGGCGGCAGGCGTGGGCACTGTGCCCCTTGACTCGCAGCCCGCCGCCCAGACGCTGTCCCCAGTCTCCGGGAGCTCCTTCCGCCGCCTGCCCGCAGCGCCCCCGCCCTCCCACCTTCAGCAACAGGTGCCGGAGCAGGGACCCCGCGCCGCCGCGGAGGCTGCAAGCGCTTGCCCGCAGACGCCCGGAGGCGGACAGCAGCGTCCTCCAGCCACAGCCTACCTGGCCCCGGGGTCACCAACATTCGCGCGCTCTCTGCGGTCCCCGCCGCTCCTCCGGTCGCACGCCCTTGTTCTTCCCGCCCCGGGCCCCTCGTCTCGCCCGAACTAAAGAGCCCTCTTGCCTCTCTCCCGCCAGGAGGGGGCTTCCATCCTCCTTCTCCTTCTCCTCCCCCTCCCCCCCTCTCCTCCATCCCTCCGCTCCAATAGGACCCGCGGCTCTCGGGGCTACGCTCACCTGACCAGCGGAGCAGGGGTGGCCGCCCACCGCAGCTCGCTCTCCTCCGCGCAGCGGGCAGCTAGGTCCGCGATCTGGAATCGAGAACACCCTGCCTTGGCCATCCCTAATGGACTCTTCCGGCAGCCAGGCGCCTAAGCTGACCCGCCAGCTGCTGGGACTCCGGAACGCTGCCGGGCTGTGGCATCGCAGGCCAATTGTGCCCGGCTCTTTCTAGTGGTTGCCTGTTGGTGAACTTTCTAGTCGTCCCCTTAGGGGAAAGAAAGCCCTGAAGTAGACAGCTGGGAACTCCGTCCGCCGGCCCTGGTACTCCATGATGTGCTGTTCCCAGTTTTTTCTTCCTGGGGAGAAGACCCATTTTACGAAGTCTTGCTTCTAAAAAGCCACTCGTTTTAGATTGAAACCAAAGGGCTAGTGCATCCTAACGAACACAGGCTCAGCCAGCCTGAGTCCGGCGTAACTAGATGGTGCCCAGCTGCCACCACACCACCGACTGCTCTGACAGGAATCACAATAGAGGGTCCTACACAGCTAGAGAAAAAGATGGAACAAAGTTCTAACTCACAGAAAAAAAGACTAGACTTAGTGGTCTGAGTGAGACTGGAGAAACCCCAAGAGTAGGGCCTGGGGATCTAGACAGGTCTCTAAAACAAAATAAGACTAAAGGGGCACACCAGCCCAGGGGCAAGGATTATAAGGCAGGAGGGACCGGGCAAGTTGGTAATAAAGACCCCAAGCTTGACAAAGGAAAGTGTTGTGAAATGTAACCAAAGTCAGGAAACAATATGTACTAGTTGTTGATTGAGAAGCTAGTTTTTTCGGTAAGTACAGTGATTGAATACATAAAGAAATCATTTCTTTTAACGTTGACGGAAGCATTTCCCAAAGTACTCACCCCTTGAGAATGTGTGTATAAATTGGTAAAACATTAGAAAGGAAGAACCAACTGCGCAGGCTTAGAAGCAGAAGCCGAGCTCAACACCCAGGAAGATTTATCTTTCGCTTTTAAACTAGGGTTATTAGTTCCTGACTTAAACAGCTGTTAAAAGAATTAGATGAGATCTGTGTAAAGCGGTAACCCTCAACAAATTTTGGCTATTATTCCCACAGCTGAAAGGTGATGCCAGACTGTAACAGCAGCAGCATGCAAATCCCCGTCTTCATGAGAGCATTTTTACAAGCCCTTACAGCATTCTTAGAATCATTTAAGTTTAAAACTGAGAAAGATAATAAACATTACCAGCCTAGCACCACCTCACTGACAATTTTAAAGGAAGAAAAAAAAAACTGAACGTTTTAGCCGATTAACTGGCTTTGTTAAAGGCAGAGGCAGGTCTAGCTCCCATTTTCTCTGAATTCTAAATGCAGTGCCCATGGGTACCCTTCTTAAGAAATTAGAGCAGGAATAATAAGATAGCTACTTTTGAGTTACAAACTGCTATCCAAGAAAACTAATTCAGCATTACTACCAGCTGCTACTGAATACCTTATTTAAAAGCCCCTGCAGTCAAGGAACAAACTGGGCATCAAAGGCAAGGGTTATACAGGCAAAAGAACAGTTCTCACGGAGAAACTGCATGGGAATGAAAACACTGTACTTCGAGGCATGTAAAGAGGCAAATGAGAGGAGCAATCTGGATGATCAAGGAGACTGAACAGTTTTCTTATGAGGCTAATCTAGAAAGGTTAGGCCTGGGCCTAGAAGCTGTGATGGGATTGAAGTCTGTAAATCCGTCCTGTGTATTAACCAAGTAAACAGCCATGCTGACTAAATCTTACAGTTTAGGAACTGAACCTCAAGGACAATTTAAAATCAAACCAGGAATCCAACACCTGTGTAGCCATAATGTGGAATGGAAGACAAGATTAGAAATCTAACTGATTTTTTTTTAAATCTTAATTAAAACATATATTCGTTGCAGAGTTTTATTTTTATCATGGTTAAAGGTTTTATGTGTGGCTAAATGTTACTTTATTTAGGCTCTGTCAAAGTCAGTATCTATCAACCAGTTGTTCTACTTTAATCATAGCTTCACCAAATTCTGTGATTAAATGCATCGCCCCACAGCCTAAGTTGCTCAGAGTGCGTATTTAATATTGTACGGCTTGAAATGAATATTTACGTTCTATCATCCTCCTTTAATCTGTATCACAGAAAAAGTGGTTATGCATTAATACATGTTATTGAGGTTTTAGTAAGCAAAAGACACTGGAGACACTGTGGGAGTGGCAGCAATCTCTAAAACTCAAATTTGAATTCATTGAGCTTGCACTCTCTGGAATGAAATTTTAATCAGCCAAAACGCAACATGTGCAATGGGGAAAATGAACAGCCAGGAAAATACAAGAGGATCTCCAAAGAAGAATATAATACAGAAACTGCTGTAAGGCTTCTCCAGGTTACTGAGGCTCTTGGCCTTGAAGACAGACTCACAGGGAAGAGTATAGCTGGCTTTTTTGTCCATATATTTTTGACAAAGTAGTGTGGCTGGGTGGTGCAAGTGGTTCAGTGTTTGACTACTAACCCAAAGGCTGGTGGTTCTAACCCACCAAGAGGCAACTGATAAACATGATAATTGATCCAAAGTACATAAGACAAAAATCTCATTGTCCCTGCTTCTAAAGTGCATTCTGACTGTACTTCTTCCAAGACAGATTTGTTTTTCCTTCTGACAGTCCATGGTTGTCTTAGTCATCAAGTGCTGCTATAACAGAAATACCGCAAGTGGATGGCTTTACAAAGAGGAATTTTATTCTGTCACAGTCTAGCAGGCTACAAGTCCATATTCAGGGTGTCAACGCCAGGGGAAGGCTTTCCTTGTAGAAGGGTCTTGCTGTCAATCTTCTCCTAAGCTAGGAGCTTCTGAGTCCCAAGAACCCTGGGTCCTTTTGAAAGGACTCCTTCTGCTCCCTGCACTGCTTCTCGGCAATATGAAGAATTTGCCTCAAGGCACAATACAGTCTTACATATAGAGTCCTAGCCCACCAACAGAACTGCCCCACAGATTTACAACATATGGGAACATCACAAAATAAATTCTGGCCCAGCCACGTTGCTCCGTACATTTTTAGGGAGACATAATTCAATCCATGGCAGTGGTATAGTCATTATTCTTCATCAACACTATAATTCAAAAGCATCAATTTTTCTTCAGTCTTCCTTATCCATTGCCTTGCTTTCACGTGCACGAGGACATTGAAAATACCACTCAGTCAAGTGGTCCTTGAAATGGCATCTTTGCTTCTTAACACTTTATAAAGGTCGTTTGCAGCAGATTTGCACAACGCAATACATCTTTTGATATCCTGACTGCTAGTTGCATGGGCACTAACTGTAAATCCAAATAAAATGAAATCCTTGACAACTTGAGTATTGTCTCCATTTGTCATGATATTGCTTATTGAAATAGTTGTGAAGATTTTTGTTTTGTGTTGAGGTATAATCCAGTGAAGGCAATAGTTTATTATCTTTTGCAGTACTGTATTTTTATGCAAATATTACATGTGCCTTCTATGTTTGTTTGCTAACTGCTCCCTGCTCCCTGCTCCCTCGAGGTATCTTTGTAAGTGCCACTGCACCAATTTTTTTTCACATGTTGCTGTAAAAAAGAAAAAATTAGCATAGCATCCTTACAGAAAATACCCCGTAACAAAAAGAGCTCTTAGCAAACAAATCTGGGAGGCTCATGGTATTTATTTGCATAAAAATGATAAGCCTTCTAAGTACTCTTCACTTTCAGTAAACAAAATTGTGTCATCTGTATGTGATAGGTTGTTAACGAGTCTTCTTCCAATCCTGACGCCCTGTTCTTCATATAGTCTAGCTTCTCTAATCCTTTGCTGAGCATACAGATTAAATAAACATGGTGAAGAGATACAAACGTGACAACACTTTTCTTGATTTTAACCCTTGCAGTATCCTCTTATTCTATTCCAATGACTGTCTTTTTTTCTGTGTATAGGTTCATCCCACAACTCAACTCCTCTTCCATCGTTAGTTTACAATGTGTCAGTTTTATTCTTGAGATGGTCTCTAAATGCAGGTTGCAGATACTGAAGGCTGTAATCTGGTTCTTGTAGACTTGTTTTAATTTTCTTTAGCATCAACTTGAATTCACACAAGAGCAACAGATGGGCTGTTCCACAGTCGGCCCCTGATTGATGATATTAAGCTTCTCGATCATCTCCTTCCACAGATGTAGTTGATTTACTTCCTGTATATTCAATCTGGAGAGCTGTACAGGTATAGTCACCATTTATGTTGTTGAAACCAGATATTTCCAGTGAATAATGCTGGTTTCACAAATTCTGTCATGTAATCTCTGGTGTCATTTCTGTCACCAGGGCCACATTTTCCAACTATTGACCCCTCTTCTGTTTTTCCAATTTTCCTATTCCAATCACTAGTAATTACTAATGCATTTTGATTGCGTGTTTGACCAATTTCAGACTGCAGAAGGTGGTAAAAATCTTCAGAGTCTTCATCTTCAGCATTAGTGATTGGGGAGTAATTTTGTAGAATAGTCGTATTAACTGGTCTTCTTTGTAGGTGCATGGATATTATCCTATCACTGACATTGTTGTACTTCAGGATAGACCTTAAATGTTCTTTTTGACAATGGAGTGTGACACTGTTACACTTCAAGTACTCCTACAGAAAGTTTCTTGAGCCCTGGAATCATACCCTTATGCAGCTTTGAATCTCTAGAGCATCATATATCATTAGCACTCAATAAATATTTCTTGAGAAAATTGACCATTTAGGACATAGGGTAAAAAAATAGAACTGGATAACTAAGGAAATTTTTGATTCTGCTTAGATCAGGGGACCAACAAAACTAGTGCCCTAGGTCTATTTCTGGCCCACTTTGTTCTTATGTAAATAAATGTTACCAGAACACAGAAATACTCATCTGCTTATGTGTCCTTGGCTGATTTCACACTAAAAATAGCAGAGTTGAAGTTGTGACTGAGACTTTATAGTCCACAAGCCTAAAATATTTACCATCAGGCCCCTTATGGAAAAAGTTGTTTGACCACTGCAATAGAGGATTACAAAAAGTCGACATATGGTTCCTGTTGAATATGATTCAGTCACAGCATGGCGGACTCACACTTTACCAAAAAAAAAACAGTTGCCATGGAGTAGATTCCAACTCACAGTGTCCCTGTAGGACAAAGTAGAACTGCCCTATAGAGTTTCCAAGGAGAGGATGGTGGATTCAAACCGCTCGCTTTCATAGTTAGCAGTCAAGCCCTTAACCATTGCACAGGTACAGGTAGAAGTAATTAGGAGCACCTGGCTGCTCCCTCAGGCTAACAGCAACTCCCAGAACCAAAGTGGAATGGGTGTGAATATTCTGCCACAGGTAAGAGGAAAGTCATCTTGATCCAGACAGGTAATCACATCTCTGCTTTCCCTTAATCATTTTTGATCTCTCTAATGGTGGCATAGTGGCTAAGCGCTACAGCTGCTAGCCAAGGTGTTGGCAGTTTGAATCCACCACGTACTCCTTAGAAACTCTATGTGGTAGTTCTGTCCTGTCCTATAGGTCACTGTGAATTGGCATCAACTTGACAGCGGTGGATTGTATTAGCACTAGTGACATTTTACTTACATTTTTTTGGTGAGTGTGCTTTAAATCAAAGTTTACAATTTAATTCAGTTCCTCAATCAAAAACTTATACACACATTGTTGTGTGAGCCTAGTTGCTGTCCCCGCAATATAACAGCACACTGTTCCTCCACT
Source organism: Heterohyrax brucei (assembly GCA_028571685.1). Lineage (NCBI taxonomy): Eukaryota > Metazoa > Chordata > Mammalia > Hyracoidea > Procaviidae > Heterohyrax > Heterohyrax brucei. The sequence continues at coordinate 96,262,669 of CM053141.1, read as the reverse complement.
CTGTATTTCCTGTGTGTTAACCAATTCCTGCCTGCTTTTGCCTTCTCGTGTCATCTCAGGACAAGGGCTGACGAATTAGTCTCACGAACCTCTTTGAGACAAGAACCACTCTTCACCAGAATCGTTTTATGTCATATAGCTCAGTCTAATCTTTGTCTGAAGAAGTGGTTTGGGGAATGGTTTTAGTTCTGGGCTAAGAGAGTCCAGTGGCCCTGTCTTCTGAGGTCCCTCCAGTCTCAGTCAAACCAGCAAATCTGATCTTTTTACCGGAATTTTTTAGTTCTGCACCCTTGTTTTCCCCTGCTCCATCAGCTACTCTTTACTGTGTTCTCTGTCAGGGCATTCATTGGTGGTACCCAGCTACCATATAGTTCTTCTGGTCTTAGCCTGATAGAGTCTCTGGCTTATGTGGCCCTTTCTATTTCTTCAGCTCATGTTTTCCTTATGTCTTTAATGTTCTTCATTTTCCTTTGCTACAGGTGAGCTGGAAACTATTATTGCATTTCAGATGGCCACTTGCTAGCTTTTAAGACCTGAGATTCCACTCACCAAAGTGGGATGCAGAACATTTTCTTAATAAACTTTATTATGCCAATTGACCTAGATATCCCCTGAAACCATGGTCCCTAGACCCCTATCCCTGTTACTCTGTCCCTTGAAGTGTTGGTTATATTTAGAAAACTTACTAGCTTTTGCTTTCGTCCAATTGTGCTGGCTTCCTTTGTAATGTATGTTGTCCTTCCCTTCACCTAAAATAATTCGTGTCTGCTATCTAATTAGTGAACATCCCTCTCTCTCCGTGTCACCCTTATAACCATCAAAGAATGTTTTCTTCTGTGCTTAAACTTTTTCTTAAAATTCCTATAATCGTGGTGTCCTACAATATTTGCCCTTTTGAGACTAATTTCACTCCGTATAATGTCTTCTAGATTCATCCATGTGATATTTAATAAATTCATCATTGTTCTTTATAGTTGCATAGTATTCCATTGCATGAATATACCATAGTTTGTTTATCCATTCATCTAGGTTGTTTCCATCTTTTTGCTTTCGTGAAAAATGCTGCAATGAACATGGGGTGTGCATACGTCTACTAATGTGACAGCTCTATTTCTCTAGGATACATTCCAAAGAGTGGGTTTACTGGATCCTATGGTATTTCTATTGTTGGCTTTTGAAGGAAATGTCAAATCAATTTCCAAGATGGTTGTAACACTTTACATTCCCACCAGTAGCGTATAAGTGTTCCAATCTCTCCACGATGTCACCAATATTTATTATTTTGTTTATTGTTTGTTTGTTTGGATTAATGCTAGCCTTATTGGTGTAAGATGATATCTCACTGTAGTTTTGATTTGCATATCCTACCACGGTTTCGGGTTCACAGCTAATGATCCTGAGCATTTCATCATGTGTCTGTTAGCCTCCTGAATGTCTTCTTTCGTGAAGTACCTGTTCATATCCTTTGCCCATTTTTTTGTTGTGTTGTCTTTTTTGTCATTGAGGTTTTGCTGTATCTCGTAGCTTTTAGATATTAGATGCTAATTAGATTTTTTCCACGTCTGTAGATTGTCTTTTTACTCTTCTGGTGAAGTCTTTGGATAAGCACAGGTGTTTGATTTTTACAAGTTCCCTTTAACTGTTGTCTCTTCTAGTGTTTTCGTATTGTTAATAATGTTTTGTATTCTGTTTCTGCAATTTATTAGGGCTCCTAAAATTGTTCTTATTTTTTCTGGCATGATCTTTATCATTTTATATTTAGTTCATTTAGTTCTTTAACTCATTTTGGGTTAGGTTTTGTTCATGGTGTGATATATATGTCTTGTTTCATTTTTTTGCAGGTTCATACCCACTTAACATCAATACAGCTTGTTAAAGAGATTGTCTTTTCCCCCATTCTTGATTCTGTCGCCTTGGTCTACACATTGTCTTTTCCCCCAGTGAATGAAGTTTGGTCCCTTGTCAAATATAAGCTGCGAATAGGTTGCTGATTTTATATCTAGATTCTTGATTCTGTTGCATTGGTCTACACATCTGTTGTTGTACCAGTACCAGACTGTCTTGACTACTGTGGTATTATAATAAATCCTTGAGTCAGATAGTGTGAGGCTTCCCACTTTGTTCTGCCTCTTCAGTAGTCCTTTACTTATCTGGGGCCGCTTCCCTTTCCATGTAAAGTCGGTAATTGCTTTTCCACCTCATTAAAAAATAACATTGGAATTGGATCAGGATTGCATCTTATCTATAGACTGCTTGGGTAGAATACACATTTTCACAGTGCTGATTCTTCCCATCAATGAGCAAAGTTATGTACTTCCATTTATGTAGGTCTCTTTTGATTTCTTGAAGTAGTGTCTTGTTTCTTTGTATAAATCATTTATATCTCTGATGAAACTTATTTCCAGGTATTTTATCTTCTTGGGGGCTATTATAAATGGTATTGATTTGTTGATTTCCTCTTCAACATACTCTTTGTTGATGTAGAGAAGTCCAATCGATTTTTGCATATTTATCTTGTATGCTCATACTTTGCTAAACTCTTCTGTTAGTTCCAGTAGTTTTCTTGTGGATTGTTATGGTTTTTCTGTGTATAAGATCATATTGTCTTCAGACAGGTATACTTTTTTGTCTTCATTACTATCATGGATTAAATTGTGTCACCCAAAAAGTATGTGTAGCAAACCAGAAGAACTAGATGGTACCCAGTCACCACCAATAGCTGCCCTGACAGAGATCACAATGTAGACTCCCTGAAACAGTGGGACAAAAATGGGGATGCAGAACTAGAATTCTACTAAAAAGACCAGACTTGATGGTCCAGCAGGCTGGAGGGTCCCCTGCAGACACACCCCTTAGACTCTGTTAGCCCAGACCTGAAACCAGTACTGAAGCAAACTCTTCAGACAAAGATTGGACTGGACCATGAGAAACAGAGTGACACTGGTAGAGAGTGTGCTTCTTGGCTTAAATATCCACAAGACTGGCTGAACAGCCCCTGTCCAGAGACAAGATGAGAGAGTGGAGGGAGGAGACAAAAGTTGATTGAAAAGGGAACTCCTGGGTGAAAAAGAGGAGTGTGCTGTCACAGAGTGCAGAGAACAGCCTGAGTTGTATAGCATTCAGTATGTGGGATTTTTGTGTGACAAACTGACTTGGACTGTAATCTTTCACTTAAAGCACAACAAAATCCTTTTTAAAAAAACGTATGTAAAAATTTGGCTAGGCCATGATTCTCAATGTTGCATATTGTTCCACTGTGTTGTAAATCCTGCTTGTATGATGTTAATGAGGACAGAGGGTGGTGGTTGTATTAATGAGGCAGAACTCTACCTATAAGGTTGTGTTGTGCCCTGAGGCAATCTCTTGGGATATAAAAGAAAAGGATACAAGCAGAGAGCTGGGAACCTCATACTATTAGACAAAAAGTAGTGCCAGGAGCTGAGAGCATCCTTTGGACCTAGGTTCCTGTGCGTTAGAAGCTCCCAGTCTGAGACAAGATTGGCGACAAGGACATTACTCCAGAGCAAGCAGAGAAAGACTTCCCCTGTAGTCGGCACCCTGAATTTGTACTTGTAGCCTACTTGATTGTGACAGAATAAAATTCCTCTTTTTAAAGTCATCCACTTGTGGTATTTCCGTTATGGCAGCACTGGATGACTGAGACACTTACCAATCTGGATGCCCTTTATTTATTTTTCTAGCCTAATTGCTGTGGCTAGAAGCTCCAATACAATGTTGAATAAGAGTGATAATAAAGAGTGTCCTCGAGAATGATTCCCATTCTCAAGGGGCATGCTTTCTGATTCTCTCCATTTAGGATGATGTTGGCTGTTGGCTTTGTAAAAATGCCTATGGTTAAGTCAAGGAATTTCCCTTCAATTTCTATTTTGCTGAGAGCTTTTATCATGGGTGGGTATTCTACTTTGTCAAATGCGTTTTCTGCACCACTTGATCATTTGGTTATTGTCTCTGGTTTTATTTATGTGATAGATTATATTGATTGTTTTTCTAATTTTGGACCATCCCTGCATACTTGTTATGAATCCCACTTGGTCATGTTGCATTACATTTTTTATATGTTGTTAAATTCTATGGGCTAGAATTTTGTTAAAGATGTTTGCACCTATGGTCATGAAACATATTGGTCTGCAGCATTTGTTTGTTTTTGTTTTTCTTGTGGTGTTGTTATCTGATTTGGAAACCGTGGTTGCAAACAGCTTAAATGCTACATCTGCTAGACCTTTTGGTTAGCAGATGTAGCATTTAACTACCAAAAGGTCAGTAGTTTGAATCCTTGAGGCACTCCTTAGAAAATCTATGGAGCAGTTCTACTCTGTCTTACAGAGTTGCTAAGAGTAGGAATTGGTTCAGCGGCAGTGGGTTTGGTTCTTACCTGGTTTTGGTACCAGGGTTATTTGACTTCATAGAAGGAATTTGAGAGTGTATTCCATCTTTTCTATATTCTGAAATACCTTTAGTAGTAGTAGTGTTAATTCTTCTCTAAAAGTTTGATAGAATTATCCAGTGAGAATTCTGGGCTCAGGGCTTTTTTCTTTGCTTGGAGCTTTTTAATTACCTTTTCAAATCTCTTCTTTTGTTGTAGGTTTATTTGGTTATTCTACCCCTGTGTTAGTTTAGGTAGGTAATGTTGTTCTAAAAATTCATCTATTCCTTCTAAGTTTTCAAATTTATTAAACTACAATTTTTCATAGTAATCTGTAATGATTCTTTTAATTTCAGTTGGATCTGTTGTGATATTGCCCATCTCATTTCTTACTTGGGTTTCTTTGCTTCCTTTCTTATTCTTTTGTTGGTTTCGCCAATGGTTTATTAATGTTCTTGATCTTTTCAAAGAAGCAGGTTTTGGTCTTATTAACACTTTCAACTGTTTTTCTCTTCTCTATTTCATTTAATTCTGCTCTAATTTTTATTACTTGCTTTCTTCTTGTGCCTGAGGGCTTTATTTGCTGCTTTTTTTCTATTTGTTTCAGTAGTAGTGTTAACACTGTGATTGAACCTTTCTTCTTTTTGGATGTTTACATTTACAGAGATAAATTGACCTATGAGTACTGCTTTTGCTGTGTCCCAAAGGTTCTGGTAGGATGTATTTTCATTCTCATTTGATTCTGTGAATTTCTTTATTCCTTTTTCTTTTCTGATATAGCCTAGTATTTTTTGAGCAAGGTGTTAGTTAGTTTCCATGTGTTTGATTTTTTTTCTAGTATTGATTTCTCTTTTTAAGGCTTTATGGTCTGAAAAGATGTTTGGCAATATTTGAATGCTTTGGATTCTGTTAAGGCTTGATTTATGGCCTAAGTCTGTTCTGGAGAAATTTTCATAAATGTGTGTTGGAAAAGAAAGCCATCCACTTGTAGTATTTTTGTTATGGCAGCACTAGAAGACTAAGACACTCACCAATCTGGATGCCCTTTATTTTTCTAGCCTAATTGCTGTGGCTAGGAGCTCCAACGCAATGTTGAATAACAGTGATAATAAAGAGCATCCTTGAGAATGATTCCCATTCTCAAGGGGCATACTTTCAAATTTTCTCCATTTAGGATGATGTTGGCTCTTGGCTTTGTATAAATGCCACCATAAGCTTATGTTGGCAGCACTGTACAAACAACTTCATAAGGTTTCATAACCTTGGTATGTCAATGTCTCATAGCTGTAATCATGTGGACATGTGGTGGTGTCTTCTTAAGTGGTGTTCATTATTGTTGTGTGTTTTTGTGTGCTGTCACAAGAATGTCAGAGCTTGAATTAGAGCAGCAAACAAACATTAAATTTCTTGTTAAATTTGGCAACAGTGAAAATGAAATCAGGGACATGTCAGTCTACATTTATGGACATAATGCCATGAAGAAAAAGCTGTGTACAAATGAATTTTCTCTGATGAGAGGTCAGAGTAGCCAGTAACAAGCAGAACTGACAAAAATATTTCAAAAATTCATTGAATTGTGTGTCAAAATTGTTGGCTGATTGTTAAAAGCATAGCAGATCAAGTAAACATCTATTGAGAAACAGGAAAATCTTAACTGAAAATCTTGGCTTGAGAAAAGTGTGTGCAAAAATTGTCCCCAAAGAGCTCACCAATGAACAAAAGCAAAGGAGAGTTGAAGTTTGCCAAGACCTTTCGGAGAGGCAAGATGATGTGTTGGGCCATGTTTTCAGTGCTGATGAAACAGGGGTGTACACTGAAACAAAGCATCAAAGTGCACAACAGAAGTCAGCCAATTCTCCATGTCCAAAACCGTTCTGTCAACCCAAATCAAGAGTCAAAATGACATTGTTAACCTTTTTTGGTATCAGAGGGATTGTTCATTATGAATCTGTACCAACTGGACAAACAGTTCACCAAGTTTACTATTTGGAAGTGCTGAAAAGTCTTTGTGCAAAAGTCAGATGATAACGACCTGAATGTTTTGACAATAATTCATGACTCTTACATCACAGCAATGCACCAGCTCACACAGAACTGTCTTTGAGGGATTTTTTAACAAGTAAACAAATAACTGTGTTGGAGCACCCTCCCTACTCACCTGATCAGGCCCCCAATGACTTTACCCTTTACCCACAGTTTGAAAGGAAGACATTTCGACGCCATTCAGGCCATCAGTGGTAATATGGTGACAGCTCTGATGGCCATTCCAGAAAGAGTTTGAAAATTGCTTTGAAGGGTGGACTAGGCACTGACATGAGTACATAGCTTCCCAAAGCAATTACTTCAAAGGTAACCATGGTGATATTCAACAGTGAGGTATGTAGCACTTTTTTCTAGGATTCATTTGTGAACTTAATTGTCAGACCTCATATATTTGGCTGTTGGAAGGAGTATTACTTATGTGGTTATGAGATCAGGTTGGTTCATTGAGGCATTTAGGTTTTCCATGTCTTTACTGAGTTTCTTTCTGGATATTGTGCCCTTTATTGAAAGTGGTAGGCTGAAATCTCCTGCTATTAATGTGGAGTTATCCCTCTTTTCAATTCTGTTAGTTTATTTTATGTATTTTGGAGCTCTGTCACTGGGTGTATAAATTGTTAATACAGTTATGTCTTCCTGGTGTGCTGACCCTTTAATCATTATGTAGTGTCTTTCCTTATCCTTTGTTGTTGATTTTGCCTGAAAGACTGTTTTGCTGGAAATTAATATGACCACTTCTGGTCTTTTTTGATTGTTCTTCACTTGATATATATTCTTCCATCCTTTGAGTTTTTTGTATGTTCATAAGTTTAAAACATGTCTCTTTTAGGCAGCATACAGATAAATCTCTCTCTTTTTTTTTTTTTTTTTGGTCCATTCTACCACTCTATGTCTCTCTATTGGTGCATTTAGTCCTTTTACATTCAGCATAATTATTGATAGGTATGAGTTTAATGTCATTCTGTGGTCTTTTTTGCATGTTGTTGATAGTCTCTTTGTTCCTCTTCTTTTTCTATGCTGGATCCTTTTCATTTATTTTCTTTTTATCCATTTCATTGTTGTTAGTTTTGTATTTGTTGAGTCTTTATGCTCTTCTCTCTTTTTTTATTTTGATGTGTAGGATTGTTAGTTTCCTTTGTTGTGACCATAATGTTAAAAGGCAGATTTAAATTATTTTTCTAAGTTTAAACCAACCTTTTACTTCTTTGCCATCTTGCCTTTCTCTCCATATGAAAGATTTATGACTTCACTTCTTAGTCCCTCTTTTTTGTTTTAATGTTGTCATCTTCTACATAATGACAATTTGTTTTCCTATTTTCAGTTTTAACTTTGGTGTATTTTTGTGGTTTCTCTATCTGGGTTCATATCTGGTTGCTCTGTCCTGTGTTCTAGTCTTCAGTTGTTATCTGATTTTAATTGCTTTTCTAACCAGAGGACTCCATTTAGTATTTCTTATGATTTTGATTTGGTTTTTGCAAATTCTCTAAACTACTGTTTATCTGGAAATGTTCTGATTTCACCATCATATTTGATAGAGAGTTTTGCTGGACATATAATTCTTAGCTGGCAGTTGTTTTCCTTCAAGGTTTTATATATGTCATCACATTGCCTTCTTGCCTGCAGGGTTTCTGCTGAGTAGTCCAAGCTTAGTGTTACTGACTATCCTTTGTAGATGACTTTTCATTTACTCCTAGTCCTTCTTAAAATTCTCTCTTCTGTTTAGTTTTGGCCTGTGTCTTGGATTGAATTGTGTCTGCCTAAAAATGAATATAGAAATTTGGCTGGGTTGTGATTACCAGTATTGTGTGATTGCCTCCCATTTTGTGATTTTCCTATGCTGCATGTTAAAGAGGATTAGAGCAGGACTGTAAATCCTTTCCAAATGTCACCTCCCTGCTCTACTGTAAAGGTAGCTTCCCTGGAGTGTGGCTTGCACCACCTTTGATCCTACAAGAGATAAAAGGAGAGGGAATCAAGCATAGAATGGGAGCCTTGCACCATCAAGAAACCAGCACTGGGAGGAGAGCACATCCTTCAGACCTGAGGTTCCTGAACCAAAATGTTCCTTGACTAAACATTGACATAACACAAGGATGTTCCTCCAGAGTCCGTGGATGGAAAGCCTTCCCCTGAAGTGGACACCCTGAGTTCAGACTTGTAGGCTACTGAACTGTGTAAGAATAAACTTTTCTTGTTAAAGCCATCTACTTGAGGTGTTTTTGTTAGAGCAGTACCAGATGACTAAAACAGCGTGTTTGATTATGTCTTGGTGATTTTTTGTGTGTGTGGCATTCAATGAGCATGTTTCATAGATATTTTCTCATCTTTCATGATATCAGGGAAGTTTTCTGCCAACAAATCTCAACAGTCCTCTCTATAGTTTCTGTTCTACCCACTCCCACCTGTTCTGATACTGCAATCACTTGTAGGTTAATTCTCTTTATAGATTCCTACATAATTCTTAGAGTTCCTTCACTTATTATTTTATCTGATTTTTTCCTCAAATATGTTGGTGTCAAGTGCTTTGTCTTCAATTTCACTAATTTCAACTTTCATTGCTTCAGTATTGCCCCATCACTTTCTACTGAGTTGTCTAATTCTGAAATTTTATCATTGATCTTCTGGATTTCTGTTTGCTTTCTCTCTATGAATTCTTGCAGTGTGTTAAATTTGTCATTATTCTCTTCTCTGATCTTCTTAAGTTGTTCTATGTACTTTGCCCGGGTGCTCCTTGGCTTGTTCTGCATTTTTGCCTGATCTCCTTCCTGTTTTCTCAAAGACTTCTGTGTGTTTCTCTCTTATATTCTACATCCAGAAATTTCAAGAAGTTCTCTTCATCTGGGAGATTTCTTCACTCTCTCTCGGGTGCTTGCTGAACCCATGTGGTCTGCCTCTTTACATGATTTGATATTCTCTCTGAGACTTCAGTAAGTTTTTGTATTTTTTTTGTTTTACTTATGTTTGCTTACAGCATCATAGCTTCTTGTTTTGTTTTGGTATGCTCAAATAGGCTACTACAGTGAGCTAGTTTGGTTATTGGTGCCTTTGAAGCTCTAACATCCTGTTCCAGGTGGTTAGAGCTGTTACATGGTATGTGATGCCAGGAGTCTGTTTACTTTTCTTGTATGAATTCAGCTCAGGTGTCCAGGTAGTTGGTCACCAAATGTGTGGTGCAAGCTTCTATCTTTTGATGAATGATGCAGGCACAGGTATCTGGCTGTTGTAGGGGGTCATGCACTGAGCAAGACTGGTAGCTGATAGCCACCCCCGAGAGTCTGAGAGGAAAGCATGACACTGTTCCCCAGAGTGCATAGGCATATAGGTACTGCAGCCAGACTATGGGCACCTAGTGCTGTTGGCTGTAAGGAATGCACGCACCACTTACCCTGTCTCAGGTGGCTAGGTGGAGTGGGTGGAGCCACCAATCCTCAGGCCTCCGACACGGGTAGGTAAGAACTCTACTTCCTAGGCAGAGTGGTGTCAAACATCACAAAACTTCCTCTCTACTAGATAGCTGATTGCATTTACACTTCAGCTATAAGCTCTGTTCTCCTGTGCTAATGAGGGCCTATACTATTGTAATGGGCCTACCCAGGTCTATGTAAGGATGAAAGACATCTAAAGTCTGTGGTTCTCTTATGCCTGTGCCTAGGCAAAGAAGCTGTTTTGCCCTAAGTTCCTGGCTTAGGAGAGTCATCAGATTATTTTTTTCTATTTGTTAATTCTCCAATGCTGGGAGAATGGATCAGCATGTGTGATGGGTCCTACTTCCTGCCCAGTGGACACAGCAGTCTCTGAGGTCAACTTAGACACAGTGCAGAGAAGATTGGAAACAGGTAAATGGAAAAGAGATTTTTCTCAAAGGTAAGGTAGGTAGGACACATGTACTTATTTTTTGCCAGCTGAGCACTGCTTTTCTTTGATTCTGGAGGCATGAATGGATTCTTTGCCACTCAGTCTCTCCTGATGTAGAAAACATATCACAAATGCTACTGCTTGCCTTACCATGCTCATCCCAGTAGATCCAGCTTGTGGGTTCCCCTTTCCTACTTGGTCAGGCCTATCAACTCCTCACTGGTTCTGAACCATCTCTCTCTAGCACTGCTGCTCAGTTTGATTTCTCAGCTTTGCCTTTGATGATCAGGGCTCCCAGGTTGTTGTATATAATAACCCCACTTGTTTTTCAGATCACTGTTGAAAGACAGACCACAGAAAGCATCTGACTTCTCTGCCATCTTGGTTCCACCTCCACATTGTACTTCTTTCCTCACAATTTATGCCTTCTCTCTCGTATTTAACATGGACAACATGAGGCCAAAGACTACATTTTGTTCATGGTCATCTCTTGAGTGTCTAGTGATGTTTCTGGATAAATATGTGCCCACTAAAATATGTACTCATTAGAATATGCATTGAGTTCATAGGATTATGGAACTCTCAAAAAGGAAAGAAAAGTCTGGAAGTTTCAAGGTATTGTACTTTTGAGTTTTAAGTTTTATTAAGCAAGAGGTCAGTTAAATGAAAATCATTTGGAGTGGTTGAGTTGGTAGTAGCACCAAGGGATAGCTCTGTGTGAGATATTGTTCAGTGGATCATTCTGGTTTCCTAAGGGCTTTTATTTCCCAACAACCCAAGAATACTAATTTGGCTTTCACTGACCCTGGAGCAGAATACTTGGCTTAAAGTATTCTCAACTATGAGATGAATTCTCTGATCTCTTTGGGATAGGAAATTATTTTCTTTTGCTCATTAATTCATTTTTGGATCTGACAATGTGACCTCCTTCACAGCTACTTTTTCAGATGCATTATTCATTCAGCAAATAATTTTTTTCTTTTCTTTATTTAATACAACAGTGAAAATGTACATTCCTGTATAAATTTACATGCCCACCTATATGCAGCTTCCACTGCTCTCCCTGTCCGGTGACAGCACATTATTCCTCTCTGCTCCATACATATCTCATCCTCCCAACAGCCTCCTTTCCCCTCCTCTTCACTCACTCTTCTTCCTCCAGCCAGAGGTCAGCAGGATGATATCCTGTAGATGTATAGAACCATAAAGTGCATCCAATATATGGTCACTCTGCATTGCCAAGTCCAATCCATTCATGTCCAAAGAGTGGACCTTCATTATGACTTATGGGCAAGGGCAGCATCAGGGCCAGGGGCCATGCTCTCAGGGGAACCCCGAAACTACTGGACCATCAATTGAGGTCTTTTAGTAGAGACCTCAGGATACACCCCTTTATATTCTTGTGTTGCCAGTGAGGCTTAACCTAGTGAGCTCCATCGCAGCTATCACTGGTCCCAAGTTGATGTAGCACCCACTCTTGTGGGTCTCTCTATCTTCTAGGTTGTCTTTACCCCATGTCATTTTGGTCCTCGGTGAGCATCCGTTCCTGCTGAGTTGGGACCATTTGCTATGTCCTCGGATGGCAGCTTGGCAGCTTTTAAGACCCCAGGTGGCACTCACCAATGTGGGGTGCAGAGAGCCCTCTTAGCAAAACGCTAGTTATGCCAATTGGCCTCCATTTCGCCTAAGAGCGTTGTCCCCTGCCCCCTGCCCCAGTTACTCTATCCTTGCAATATTGAGTTAAGATGGAAGGAGTATTCAAGTTATGCTGAAGTCCACTTAATGTTGTTCTTGTTTCTAACATGTGCTATCACTGATTTCTCCCAACCAGATTTCTACCAAGTATCTAATCTAAGCCCTCCCCCCTTGCTTCCCTCCCCTCCCTTGCAGCTGTCAAAGAGTCTTTTCTTCTATACACAAGTCTGTTTTTGAGATCTTATCGTAGAGGTCTCATACAATATTTGTCCTCTTGTCGCTGCCTACTTTCACTCAACATAATGTCTCCCAGTTGAAACCAGGTTAGGAGATGTTTCCTGAAATCATCGTTATTCTTTATCATTGTGTAGTGCTCCATTGAGTACATGTACCATAGTTCACCTATCCATTCTTCTGTTGTTGGGCATCTGGGTTGATTCCTCATTCAGCAAATATTTAGTGAGTTCATACTTTGTGCCAGGCTCTTTGAAAAATTGGCTTTAAACTCTACTTTCCCCAAGTACTAAGATAATAAGCACTATAAGTTGTTGAGAACTCCATATGGGTGTGCAAGAGCAGAGAGTTAGACTTTGCTCTTAATTTCCAGGTGGGTAGAAGATGTAAGTGGGAAGACAAAGAGAAGGCCAGCTCAAACTGGCAAACTCATGAAAATATCTTAATATTTTTTCTTGCATAGGAGCCAAAACGCAAGCAGAAAATGCCTGCAATAGATAGATTTGGGTACTTTTAAGGTAATATCCTACTTCTGCTTTAAGGAGACTGGGAGGAGCAGATACTACCTAAGCTTTGATGAAATTCCTCCATGCATGTATAAACTTAGATAATGTGAAACCCTGAGCATTACAAACACCTTTTTCTAGGAACTATAAAAAATCTTTGAAGAAGATTTATAAGTCTTAGTATGCAAGACTAACTAGAGTAGGAAGGAAAACTTTATGACATCAATCATTTTCTCCTAGGGTTTAAATAACTAATTACTCTTTACAGTGCAAATTTTAGACTTACTGAATTGGTTTGATTAATATTACTGTAGGGAAAAAGGTTTACATTCAGTGCTTCCTTTAGGCAGAATTATGAACTAGGCCAAATTTGTCTTCAGAAACTTCAATTTTTCTTCCAGTATCCTTCTTTCTCAGTGGCACCTACCATCTTCAACCCGCAGGTCCCCAGTAATCCTCTTCCTTCTTTTTAATTTCCTTATTGAAGCATGACTTGAAGAACAAAGTCTTTCTAAACTGTAAATGGCAGTTGAAGTTTAAAATATCTGATTTGGGCATATTTGTACTTTAACAGGGAACCAAGTCTTATGTCTTGCTAAAGCTTACATTTTGAAGTACAAAGAAATAGTCTCTGGGGAAGTTTTTTTTTTATTTGATAGCCTTCTAGGTTTTTCACAAAGTCTTGTTATACAAACTAATGTCCTCCCTCTCCCCCTTCCATTCTTCTTTTCCTATTTTTGAGTTTTTATGTGTCAGAGCCTAGCTGCTGTGAATAGTGAGTAAGACAGACATGGAACCTATACTGATGAGGCTTTCTTTCTAATGAGCAGATGATAACAACCAAATAAGCAAATATTTCTTAGAGATAAATGACAATAAAGAAATTAAAATTAGGTAATAGGTAATTGTGGTTGTGGAGTTTATCACAGAAGGAACCTCTGAAGAAGAAATTATTGAACTGTTTCTCAAAGAAGGGATATGATCAAGAGCCAGCTATGTAAACATTTCCAGGCCAAAAAAAGCTTGAGAAAATTCTTTGAGTCAGAATTTGTTTTATCTGTTTGAGGCACAGTGAGGTCATTTTGATGGAAATATACTGAAAAGGTGGAGAATGGTCTAAGATTAGACTGGAGAGACAGAGAAGGAAAGATTCATGTGGGATTTTAGGGTTATGTAAGGAGTTTGCATTTAAGTGCATGGACAGACTATGGAAAGCTTTCAGCATTTATAGCATCTATACCATTTCATTAAATCCATTCTTTAGGTGGTCCCTAAATTCAGGTGGAATATACTCAAGACTGACTTTTGGCTTCAGTGGCATTGTTTTAATTTTCTTCAGCTTCAGCTTGAACTTGTGTATGAACAACTGATGGTCTGTTCAGTAGTCAGTCCCTCATCTCTTTCTCCAGATGTAGATTTGATTCCTGTGTAGCCCCTCTGGCAAGGTCTAGATGTATAGTCACTGTTTAAATTGTTGAAAATAAGTATTTCCAATGACTAATTAGTCTGTCAAAATTCAATCCTGTGGTCTTCAGAATTGTTTCTGTCACCAACACTGTATTTTCCAACTACTGATCCTTCTTCCTTGTTTCCAACTTTTGAATTCAAATCATCAGTAAGTACCAATACATCTGATTGCATGTATAATCAATTTCAGAGTCCATAAGGTGGTAAAAATCTTTAATTTCTTGATCTTTAGCATTAGTGGTTGGTGCATAAAGTTGAATAACAGCCGTATTAACTGGTCTTCTTGTAGTCATATAAATGCAATCCTATCACTGACAGTGTTGTGCTTCAAGACAGATCTTGAAATGTTCTTTTTGACAATGAATACTATGTCCTCCCACTTCAATTTGTCATTCATGGCATAAGAGAGCATATTATTATCTGATCTAAAATGGTCAATATCAGTCCATTTCAGGTCATTAATGCCTATGATACTGATCTGCAAGAGTTCCACTTCACTTTGACATTTGAACACTAGTGATTTATGATGAAATGAGTTGTAGGATGTCATCAAGGACATCATACATGAAGAAGGCAAAAAAGGTTTGAAAAAGACAGGAAAGAAAGAAAATACCAAAGTGGACATGAGAATACACTCCAAAAGTTGCCCTTGAATATAGGGTAGCTAAAGCAAATGGACGAATTGAAGTAAAAGACCTGGATACAAGATTTGAAGCAGCAGCTCAAGAAGACAAAGTACTATAATGAAGTATATAAAGACCTGTGATTAGAAGAGCAAAAGAGAAAAACAACTTCAGCATTTCTGAAGTTGAAAGAATTGAAGAAAAAAAAATCAAGCTTTGAGTTGCAACACTGAGGGATTGTATTGGGCAAAATATTAAATAACACAGGAAACATTAAAAGAAGGGAGAAGGAATACACAGAGTCACTGTATCAAAAAGAATTGGTTGACATTCAGGCATTTCAGGAGGTCACGTAAGATCTAGCACTGATACTACTGAAAGAAGAGTCCAAGTATCTTAGGCTGAGTTCTGTGGGGAAGCATAACCAGTAACATGCATAACACGTACAGAGAAAGATTTACGTAAAGGAACCAGCTTACACAATTGTAGAAGTGGAAATGTCCCAAGTCCTGGATTGGAGTACAAGCCTCACACAGCCATGGAAGCTGGTGAACCCAAGGTCAGCAGGTCAGAGATTAAAATTACAGCTCACAGGCTATGAAGGTCAATAAATTCCCAAATGGTAGGTGAGACTGCAAGGTTTCTGCTGGTTCATGGAGCTGCATGGGCTAGCAAACTCAGAACCAGCAGGTCAGGGAACAGGACTCTTTCTCACAGGCTGGGAGTGTCAACGAATCCTGAGAACTACTAGTGCAAGTCCCAAGAACCAGAGGTGAAAAGACAAGAGAGTGGTGGCTACTGGCAACATAAGCAGATAGGAAGCAGGCAGTGGAAGTCGAGGAGATGAGGGCTGAGGGGTGGTCAGCCACCACAGGCCCCACCTCAGATACTTTATGTAGCTGCCAAAACGTTGAGAATCATGTTTTGACACACAGTCTTTACCATTACAATCAGAAAGCTGTTTACCTATATTTTATTGACTATGCAAAGGCATTCAATTGTGTGGATCATAAGAAATCACAAATACCATTGTAAAGTATAAGAATCCCAGAACACTTCATTATGTTTATGCAGAACATGTACATAGACCAAGAGGTATCCATTTGAATACAAGAAAGCTGTGTCAGGGTCATATCCTTTCACACCATTTAATTCAGTCTTTGTGCTGAACAAACGGTCTGAGAAGCTGGACTATACGACGAACGTAGCATCAGGTTCGGAGGAAGACTTACTAACAACCTGTGATATGCAGATGGCACAACTTTGGTTCCTGAAAGTGAAGGGGACCTGAAGCATTTACTAGTAAATGTCAAAGACTATAGCCTTCCTTCCATATAGATTACTCTGCAACATTAAGTCAGACTTTTCCCCAAGGATTGAACCTACAACAAACACTCACCCCCATCCCCACTTTAGGGGAAAGAGAAAAAGAAAAAGAAAGAAGGAGTGGCCAAGAGTTACTTAGCCTAGGGCAAAGACTCTGGATTACCTGTCTTCTGCAGTTGCCAAGTAAGATGAGTTCCAGAAGAACTGTGATAGAGATTGGAGATGATGGTAGAAAGAGAGGACTGGCTTATTGCCCTGTTGGATGTCTGCCCTGACGAGTGCACTAGTTAACCTTCCCTAATCCCGCCAAGAAGAAAAAGTTGCACTTGAACAAAATACTGAAAAAACCTGATTCAAGAAAATGGCCTATGTTTTGGGGAGATCTCAGGAACAAGAGGCTGTGTAGCTGAGTAGCTGACAAGTGAAGAACCCATTTCAAAGAACCAAGCAATGAGAAGGGAACACAAAACCCACCATAACTTACTCATGTGCCTTTGAGAAAGTCAGCATGTCACTCACACTGAGGATAGTTAGTCTATGCTGTCTGCAGAAGCAGTTAGAACTGCATCCAGAATTATGCAAGGCACCTCCTGGACATAAGCACACCCATCTTAAGAAAAAGGCTGAGCTTCCTTTCCAGGAAGTATGCATAAAGAAAAACTATACATTCAGGAGTGCTCTAAAGGTCACTTACTATGTTAAAACTACCAAAGCATAAAGGAATGGTAAATGTATCCCCCGACACTCCCAACTTGCCACATCTGTACAGGCTACCTTCAAGATGATGCCAGATAATAGGCAGACCCAGATGAGTGAGTATGCAACTTGGATAGAAAATTGAGATAAGATCGCCAGAACCCTTCAAAGGAAGAAAATCATAATTGCCATATAGTCTTTTCCCAGCCCTGTGGGCCCTTTAAAAACCCCTTCTTGTAGACAGTAGACAGACAGGCTTTGGAGGAAGATCATTCTGCACTGTCTCTTATGTATTGATACACAATAAACATTTGATTACCCTACCTCACCTCCTGTCTCACAGATTGACTTTTTGGCAGGTAGCATGAATCGACAGCACTGGGGCTGGGGTTAGCATGAATCCAGAGTTTTTCCATTACCACAGCCATAAAGAAGACTATGAGAGATTAGGTAAAAAGGTATTTCTCCTTTTTTTACTATTTCCCCTTTCAGCTCTCAAAGTCAGAAGTAACCAAGACAAAACAAAACACAAACCCACTGCTATCAAGTCAATTCTGACTTACAGGGACCCTATAGGACAGAGTAGAATTGCTTCATAGAGTTTCCAAGGAGTGCCTGGTGGACTTGAACCACTGACCTTTTGGTGAGCAATCACAGCATTTAACCACTATGCCAGCAGGGTTTCTAAAATCAGAGGTCAGGCCTTGAAAAATAACAGATAGACAAGAGACATTCTGAAACAAGATTCTCCATACATATACAGACTTATGTGACTACACCTCCCCATTTCAGGCCCCTGTGGATCCACTGGTCTAAACAGTAATGAGGAGACAACTTTGGGTATGATTTGAAATTGGTGTTTTAAAATACACTAAAGTTATGGAATTTGCCCAAGAGATTTTCTACTCTACAGAGAAGAATAATTTGATGAGAACAGTTAGGGAAAGAAAACTGAAAAAACAGGACTTTCACGTTTAACCCTACTTGATCCAGCTAGTTATATCATCATTTCCTAAACATGTCATGTAGATTTTAGCTTTCCACTCTTACGAAGGGTAAAAGCCTCCACGGTCAAGTCACAAATGTGGGAAACATTCTTAGAAAACCACTAAACAATAAAATAAGTAATATACCAGAATATCCAGTTTAAATTTGTTTAACCCACTGTTCCATAAATTTATTTGATCACAGAATCTTTTTTTCTACGTGCTTCGTACTAATATCTTTCAAAATACACTTCTGGAAATGTTTTTCTAAAGAAATATTTAAGCTTGGCTGTGGGTCTAAAACCAAAGTTGTATGAATTCCAAATTTACAGTTAATAGAAAAAAACTAAGTTTCTTTTGTGTTTGGGATCCATAAGCTTGATGCCATGCCTGTCTCTGCCAACCCAACCAGCACCACAGGAGTTGTGTGACTCTAGAAAGTGCAATCTACATGGAAATCCATGTGAGTAATACCCCTGGAGTTGCCCTGCTAGTGAGAACCATAGGGAAATACATACTTTATGAGGGAATGGAAAACTGGGGAAGGTCTTGGAAAAAGAAAAGAGTAAGTCCTTTTGGGCAGCAAAGCACTCATATCAAAAAATAATGTTGGAAGCCTGAAAAAAGTAGAAGCTTATTAAAATGGCTCCAGAGAGGCATTTTTCACATCTTTTCTACTCTCTACCAAGATTTCTGTGATCAGACTTACGCAGATGATAAACAAAACAAAACTGATACCAAAGCCCCAGGACAGCTGACATCTGTATGATATCTGAGGGAGAAGACAGAACAAAACATAATGTCTGAAAGGATTTAAACAATCCAGAGAGTGGTACACACTTTCCTAGAAGGAGTTAGAAACGAGAAGTGTCTCAACCTTGGCTGAGTATTGCTAAGCAAGTTGGGGCTTCTGAAAGCTACTATCAAGATGAGTGAGTGACCCAAAAAGAGACTGAAGACCTCCCAGAAGTCATGATTGCCATATTCTCCTGTCTTGTCAAAGCCTCTGGTTGCCCTGGAACTTACCTTGACTATTTACGGGTCATCTAGAGGTGACCAGTTTACCATGCTTTATCTCGATTGTTTTGAAATCTCTAATCTGTAATGAGAGTCAGAACCTTCTCTATACCCGACTTGGTCACTGTGTGGATGAAATGCACAAAGAGTAGTTCCTCCTTGGTGTGACTGAGATGTTAAACAAGCTAGCAATCAGCCCTGACTACCACAGACAATAGAAACTGAAGTGGCATGTGATGACTTTTAAACCAACAAACCGTCTTTCTCCTTTTTTCATCGGAAATTAGTGTCTCGCTCCTTTTGTCTTTAGTTGTCTCCTTTTCCCATTTCTCATACTCGCAACATTTAATCTTTCTAAAGTTAATAAGTAAACAAGAAAGGATGAGTTAAGTGTGATTTCTATGTTATACTACAAATATTTTAAATCTTTATCTAGTACTGGGTTTTTTGTGTTTTTTTTTTTTAATCTTCCTAAGTGAAAAAAAATTCCCTCAAGATACACAGAACATGATGTCTGTACGGAACAGGCTTTGCAGTATCAGTAGTACAGCATCTAGTTTTAAGTAAATAGAAAGCCAAGCCAAGCCCAAGGTGAAAAACATTTCACAGGGTTAGATTATAGCAAAGATAGTTCAAGCAAACCTGGATAAATTTATATTAATCTTTCATACCTTGGCTTCTTTATCTGCAAAATGGAGGTTCCTAACACACCTACAGCACTAACCTGTGCTTGGATTAGATGCAGTCTAGAACATAGCAAGATTTCACTAGCTAACAGAAAAACAATAACATAAAATTAAAGCAATGACTTTGGTTTCTTTACCATGCAGTTGAGAAAGTTTTTCTTTTGAGTTAACCAGTACGATGTTAGCTGTGTATAAACAAACAACTAATTCATAATCACATGTTTGAAAGTATTTCCCATTAAAATAACTTCTTTTCATTGCTACGATGCCAGTTGCATGCCTTGAACATAACTATATTTTATACTAATGAAGAAAAGAATACATATGTAATTGCAAATAGCTTCATATCAAATATTAAGATCAAGTAATAGACAGTGTACAAATTGTGTTCTAACAACTTGTTTCATCTCCTTACAAATCTAAATATATATGGTAGTAGCAGTTGGCTACACATAATTTAATTTAATTATTGACATGTGAAACATATTGTTCTATTATTTATCAAAGAATGAATTTAAGTACAACTTTTACATCCTGTAGAAAATATTATAAATTTTTATCTTCCCAAGTTAAAAAATTTTTTTCTCCTCAAGAAATCAGTTTAAAAAAATTTATAGAAAATGCTATCTGAGGTTTTTTAAAATCAGTATGTCTGTTTCTTAAAAAGAGGCAGGTGTCAGAACAGTTTTTCTTATAAAAGGAATTTGCCCATAAACTAGTTACTAATATATACGAAATTTTAATCCTTTAAGAACAGCTAATTGAATCTTCTTCCTTTTTTTCCAGTTGCCTCTGATTTAGGCATGCTGTGTGTGGCACTTCTCATGGTTTGTCATTTTGCTTCAGTGGCAGGGGAAGAAGCCAGCCAGGCTTGGTACCACGCTGCATATCAAAATGTCACCATGGCAGCATTTGTCCACTTGTCAGCATTCTTCTGAAATGACTCAGCCATTCATTTTGTTGAATCAATACTGAAGCTTTTGAGATTTATTGCTTGAGGCTTGGAAGGAGGCAAGGCAAATAACTCCTTCATTCCTAACATCAAGTTCTAGTTGGGCCAAGATTATGACTTTTTCTTCACTTTACTTATGGAGATAGACAATGAGAATGCCACTACTTGTGTAATCATCTGGTAATATGATCGCATTTACATGCCTGATAACACAGTGAAAAAGAGTTTAAATATCCAAAAGCATTCAGTGGGCTATAGTGAACTTATCACAAGCTAAATTAAGATAGCCAATTTCTGGGAGGTGTGTATATATGTGGATGTGAGATAGGAAGCATAAATCTCTGTTATAAAGTCTTTAAACCTCTGTTATAAAATGTTTTAAACTCCATTTTTATATAGCCCACCTTGAAACACTGTTAATAAGAACAGAATAAGCATGCCATCTACCAAATCTTTCCATCTAATAACTTCCATTTATCTACACCTTCTCCACTGAACATATTTAAAATTACAAATCTGACCTTTTCTATTTTAAAATAGTGAATTTTTTTAAAAACTATTTCTATAATTATGTAAGCTGCTAGAGGATAATGTATTGGGTCACAGAATGAGTCTGATTTCCCACAGCATTGGCTGTGTGCATTTTCAGTTGTCACTTGGGTAAGTTGACTGCAACCAATACAGTTCAAAGATGAAATTATGAGACTTTTTCATAACTGGATTTGACTGGCAGGATCCTAAAGTGCCTTTGAAGCTTCAGTGACATATGGGGCCAGGCTAAATTAAAAGAAGACAAGCTTTTCTTTAGTATTTGTCCTTTGGTTCTCTTCCAAGGGATGGGGAGTCTCCTATTTAAGATCTTGCTACCTAGGCCAGTCCTTTCCAGATCTGCACCGAATGCTGATTCAATTATCCTAAAAGGAAGGAGTCTACAACCAGGAAATCTGGTAAAGTCATCTGTGTTGTGTTATAGGCAAAGCTCTCCCAGGACCCTCAGGCTGTACCAAGGACTTCTCCAGTCTGAAATGATGCTTATTTGATCAGTGGCTGCAGGCAAACAAAGACATGGCAAACAAAGTTCCCACTGTCTGTTTCCCACATGGGTGGGAAAAGCAAGCCCAGCAGAGAGACGTTTGAATGATGATATGTTTGCAGAGCATGCAGTGTCTTGCAAAGTTGTATCTTACATGTGAATGCCTGATTCAGTTAACACTGACATCTCTGTCCAGAATTTTAGAATTAGGTTTGGAGTACTCTATCAAATGTCCAGTTAGCTTTATTAATTTAAATAATTTCACAAAACAGTAGAAATTTCTACATATATTAAAATTCTTATAAAAGTGTCTTTTGCAGAATGCTTTAATGTTTTGTCTATTGCTTATATATATAATGTAGGCCTGATCGTATCCGAAAATTTACACTGGAATTCTATCAATTTTCAGAAAATCCAAAGTTCTTTTGAGTTATCTTCTTTGTAGAGTTCTGAGAAAGCAAAGAGGTTGTTAAGATTATGCTTAAAAGCACCATGCAGACGAATGCAGCTTTAGCATTGCTTTAGAGCATACACACATGGAACGCTCCCAAACAAAATGGACTTCTCTAATAATATTCTTCATTTTTCTTTTCCTTTTCTTCCCTCTTTTTCCCAAAAGCAAGCAAGTGAATTGTGAGTATGTCCTCCAAGAATGCTGAGCTGGTTAATTTCTGATAATTATAAAATCACGGGTGGCCACTAGTTCAAAGAAAATCTTTTTCAAATAAAACCAATTAGGAGCCTAGACTTTAACTGTGTCCCTTTATCCATTGCCAAAATGTAGTATCAGTGGAACAGAATGCGAAAGCTGCAGCTTTGATATGAAAGGTACTGAAAGTATTCATCTTCTGGGAGTTGTTCTACCACCATATGGAATAAAATAAAAGGAAAAAGAATTATGAAGCATCAACTTGAATTAAGCAACTGAGAAAAAGCACAAGCAAATCATGACCAGATGCTTCTATGCCTATATTTCATTTAAAAAATTTTCATTGATGTTACCAGGCAGTCAATGCACTCTACTGGCAGTGTGAAGTAATTAAAAATAATACAAAAGAAAAACTCAGTCTAACATATCATCTAATTAAAAAAAAAAATTATGGAAGAGAAATACTATCAGAAACTTCTAGGAATTTTTTAGAACATCAATATTAAAGTAAATTACATGAAATTCACATTTTCTTATGTTCAAATAGTCAAATATTAGCAAAATTGTTGAATAATGGCAATTTCATATGGTTAACGTAATATGTAATTTCTCTATTAATGGAAAAGGGCAGTCTGTTCTTTGTTCTCACTTAATGGAAGAAAATACATTTATTAATTTTTTTAGTCACTTAGTATTCTTTGTGGAATAATTCCATAAACATGAATTAATTAATGCTTACTTTTTCTTCCTCATTTAAGAAATATTTTTTAAGTTGGATATACCAAAATTTTTCACTTCTCAGTCTGTTCAGGCTTAGTCTTAGCTGGGGATGAGGCACTTTTAAGAAAAGTCCTTCTATATTTAAAATGATGATAGGAGGAAGATATTCTTTCCCATCTAAAGAAACAGATCAAATCTACCCTATATTCCTTTACAAAATGGGTACACAACCAGTTTCAGGCTTTCTCCTTTTTCACCTTGAGAAGCCCTCCAAGGCACACTGAGGTATTGGAGAGCTGACTGGGACAGCTGGAGAAAGGTTGAATGATGGAATTAGAAGGTAAAAGTAAAACTCTGTCTAGGGGTGATTGTTCCATCCCCAGTCAGAAGCACTGTATCTCCTCTTAGGTCTAAAGAGAAAGCAAAGCTATAAATAGGAGGCAAAGTCAAAAGGTTAGATGCTGGCTTATTTTTGGAGCAGTGCTAAAATGAGAAAAGAAAAGTAGAATGGGACTGAGGTGAAAAGAAATAAAAACTTGGTTAATGAGTGCTGCATATACAACCTAAAGATACTGCACAGGGTAAGGGGGTGGCGCATAGTCAGGCATTACCTGTACTCCAGAGCTCAACAACTAGAGGAGAATCAGTATTCAAACAAACATCTGGCCTGTGCTCAGACAACTGCCATTGGCTCCCATTGTAGGAGCAGAATTTGGATGGCAGTACCAAGAAAATCTCATGTTGTCAGTGATAATCTACTTTGTCCAACAACTGGGAGAGTTGTGTTTAGAGTTCATGCAAATGAAACACAGCACACAATTCTGGACAATTTCCCAAGGGAAGAAGAATACTTAACCCCTCCTAAATTAGAGTCAAAGGTCTGGCAATTACTGAGAATGTAGTTGTTTTCTGGAGCTCAGGGTAAAACTAACCTGTGGAAGAAAAATTGAAAAGGGGTTCACTATCTATCTAGCCAGTTGACTGAATTAACAGAATTCATTTCTTCCTCACCACTTTTTCTAAACTTGCACTGTTTGAAATGAAATCTTGGGTAGATTCCATATTTGACACTCATTTTCAATTATCAACAAATAGTCTCATTTCTCAGGTATTACAGAGTCTGGCCAAATCCGATGTGAAACATAACCTACCATTTAAGCATTGATAGTTGCATCTTTGTCTTCTTGTGCCTGACCTGGTTTATAAAGCCTGTAAAAGAGAAAGAGGTCAAAATCATTCTTTTTCTCAATTCCTCTCCACTTATTCTCTTTCTTTACCCTCTTTTCTTACCCTTTCACCATTGGAAAGCAAGGAAAAGAAATGAGAGAAGTAAAGAAATGTTCTTTCCCGAATAAGTTCTGTAGAAATTTCCATCTGTGGGGATATCGCACCTGCAATTTCCTGATATACTCCTGTCTTCTAACCTGGCTACTTGTCATTAGCAACCAGTCCTACCCTGTGGCTGTCCGTTACAGATCCCACCAGATAGATCTCTGGGATAGAGTACACTCAGACAATACAGACCCTACTATTGTGTCCACAGCTGGTCCTTAGAAGGCCACCCCTTTTCCTTGCCGTTATTCTGCCTGCAGGTGGGCTCAGGGCAACTTTTCCTTTTGATTTTTTCAGAGTGAGTCAGGCATCAATCCCTCGTTGACTCAAACACCGTGCTGAGTTCTCCACGTGGTTCTCTGACTCTCCATCACATTTGCATGAGGGTGATAGAGACAACATAGGGCATACTTACAGCTCTCTCTGTTATATGCCCTAGAGTTATAGGCAATGAACTAAAAGTTAAAACATCAGTTATCAGTATCTTCACAACATAGTTAGTAGTTAAGCTTTCAGAATCTGGAGCAACTCTCTGGTTCAAAATTCTGTTCCACCATTTGCTAGCTTTGTGACCTGAGACAAAATATCTCCCCACCACCTTGAATCTTTATATATACAGCACTGAAATCTGTAAAGTAAATAAAAAGTAAAAGCAATAGCCACAGCATGAGGTTGTTTTAAAAATTCAATAAATAAAGCATTGAGATGAGCACCTGGTTACCAGTAATGAAGTCAATCGTGTGCCTTCTAGACATGATGCATTGAGAAGGACTCAAGACCACCGATGTGGTATTCTTGCCAAGATAACATTCAACCTGGATATAATCATGAGGAAACAATCAAACAAATCTAAAATGAGGCACAGTTCACAAAAAAACTGTAGTTTAGATTTCTTAAAAATATCAAAGTCATGAAAGAACAAAAACACGAGACAAGGGCAGGGGAGCTACAGAACTGTTCTGGATTAAAAGAAACTGAAAAGTCATGGTTACTAAATGCAATACATACCCTTTTGTTAAATCCACAAACGGTTTTTAAATAGATACATGAAATGAGATAGATGACATAATTGTGACAATTTTGCAATATTTAAATAGGAATTAAATATTATAAAATAATACTATATCAGCACTGTATTTCTTGAGTAGTTATATTGTAGTTATGTAGGAGCATGCCCTTGTTCTTAGGAGGTATGTGCTAAAGTATTTAGAATGCCATGATGTCTGTAATTTACTTTCAAATGGTCCCTCAAAAGAGTGTATTAAAAAACATCAACATCCCTGACATATAATGTCTCTTAGAACAACACCTGAGACATAATAATCAGTACTTGTGAGCTACATATTATTGGTTTAGACGCCCTAGCACCTAGACAACAGGAAAAAAAATCACATTTAAAACTCTTACACTTTTGTCAAGTTAATATACTGAATCATGAATTTCCTCAAACAATGGTCTCTTCACCTGCCATTCACCATACCCCAAATTCCACCTCCATGATGTTAGTGGCTCCTTCACCTTTCTTCCTTTATCTTAACGGATTCCTGTAACTAAGCCTTCAAATACCATCTCCACGCTAGCTATAGGAAGGACATGTCTGCTGCTTTTTACCTCCTATCTTAACTTGGTTCAATGTCTACATCCCTCCCTTCAGACCACACCTTCTAGTATTAAAATAGTTTCTAATTGACAATTTAGTAGCTAATAGAAAAATAAAAAGTTCTAGTTGGGATTTAATCTGTAACACAGAGATCACAACTTACTTATAAAACAAAATCATTTGTATTTTAAACCCTACACAGTAACTTGACTCACATAAGTTGGAGATAACACTTTGTAGTACAGCTAAGTGAATTTCACATTTCAATTTCAGTACTCCTTGGTTCTCTAAAGGAAACCCTATAGCTGCTAACCAGAAGGTCGGCAGTTCAAATCTTCCAGGCAGTCTTTGGAAATCCTATGAGGGAGTTCTACTCTGACCTATAGAGTCGCTATGAGTCAGAATCTACTCGACAGTACTGGATTTTACTCTCTAAAAATTGAAGATTCAAGATTTTGCTTCTGTCTGTTGTATCTATTAATCTCTGTTGCTGTGAGGTATTGTTGAGTCAGTTCTGACTCATAGCAACAACAGAACATTGCTAGTCTTGCACTGTCCTCACAACTGTTGCTGTTTTAGATCCCACTGTTGCAGCTACCATGTCAGTCCATCCTCTTGAGGCTTTTCCTCTTTTTTGCTGACACTCCACCCAGCAGGAATCCTTCTCCAGGGTCTGGTCCTTCCTGATAACATGTCCCAAGTAAATGAGAAGTCTCACTATCTTCCCTTCTAAGGAGTATTCTGGCTGTACTAATTCCAAGACGGATTTATTCGTTCTTCTGGTAGTCCATGGTATATTCAATCTTCTTTGTTGACATCAAAATCTAAAAGCGTGATCTTCAGTATTCCTTATGCATTGGCCAGCTTTCACTTGCATATGAGGTGAATAAAAATATTTTTTCTTGGGTCAAGTGCACCTTATTTCTCAAAGTACCATCTTTGCTTTTTAATATTTTAAAGAGGTCTTCTGCAGCAGACTTACCCAATCCAGTGAAATCCTTGACAACTTCAATCTTTTCTCCATCTATCATCATGTGGTTTATTGGTCCAGCAGTGAGAATTTCTGCTTGTTTTTGTTGAGGTGTAACCTACACTAAAGGTTGTATCCTTTGATCTTTGTTGGTACATTCTTCAAGTGTTCTTTGCTTTCAGCCAGTAAGGTTGTATTATCTGCGTAATGCAGGTCGTTAACGAGTCTTTCACCAATCCTGATGCCATGTTCTCCATATAGTCCAGTTTCTTGGGCTATTTACTCAGCATACAAGTGAATAAGTATGGTGGAAGTATATAACCCTGATGCACATCTTTTCTGATTTTAAACCACTCAGTACCTTCTTGTTCCATTTAATCAACCGCTTCTTGGTCCATGTACATGTTTCTCATGAGCACAATTAAGTGTTCTGGAATACCTATTCTTTTGCAATGGGTATTGTTACCCATAATTTATTATAACCCTCACAGTAGAATGCCTTTGCAGAATCAAGAAAGCACAGGTAAACATCTTTATAGTATTCTCTGCTTTCAGCCGGGATCCATCTGACATCAGCAATGATACCTCTTGTGCATGAATATCAGTATTTATCATACTAAAAATTAAAACTAAAAAATTAAAGTATTTATTAATTTATTCAACTAAAAAATTCATGTTACAAATATATTTTTGAAATGTAACTATATTTTCCCAAACAAAAATATTCTGCACAAATAGTTGCATCATTTTACATTTTTAGAAATCTCTTTAATGTTTGTATTAATAGAGGTCAGCCAGACTGCTGTATCTGTTCTGTATTCAATCCATTGCCTTATGTTGTTTTGGCAGGAATATATGAATGCAGTCCAATCTCCAAGACACATAATTAAGAAAGGAAAGAGAATTTTGGTCTTTTTTTCTACAAACAATTGTGTATATTCTTTGTTGATACTATACCAAGATTCCATAAATGGTAACTGAGTTTAGTTAGTGTAGCATCTGAAATCGTATGAATGAGCTTTTATAAAACTTTGCCACACAAAAATCCAGTTTAATTTGTACTTTGAAAGGAACTTTAACCCATGAATGACTACTTTATAATATTGTGTGTTATTCATTTGTGAAATATTGGTTTGCTTGGCTGGCTTGGCTAGTTATGCATGTTTTCCAAACATTGACACACATCATTACATGGTAACTGAAAAATCACAGTAATAATACTACCAGTCTCATCACAAAATTCTGAGTTTTTGGAAGTTGGCAAGCTCACAGGGGTGTATAATTTTTCCAAAACTCGAAAGTTTGTTCGAAAACTTGAGTTTTATTAATGAAAGCAAATGCTATCTTGTTATCATTGAAGTAACTGATATAATTTTTATTTTCATGAAAATGTGAATTAAATATCCAAGTCTGACTGATGATAGTTTTTTTATGTTTACTTTTTTACCTATCACGCTTTCAGTGAAAAATAGTGTCTGATGAGGAAAATAGTTCATTAGTTCCCAACTCAAACAAGGGCAGAAGACCTTTTCCTCCAAGCCACATGCATTTACTTGAACACACAACTGAAAGATTTTCTGCACGTCACCCATTTCATCAAAATGAGTAACAAAATTATGTACTGGAAAGTTGAAATTTAATGAAATTAATACACTTTACTGCTTATTGAATGAAAATTCTTAACTTCTTTTTCCCCCCTTTCTGCCTCTGTCTCTCCCTTTCTTTCTTCCTTATAAGCCCAGGGCAATGGAGAATATAATTAGGATGGTACTTGGCTGGCTTGGCTAATACAATTAGTTGCTACCGCCTTGATTCATGTTAAGGATTCATTATGAATGAAAATTATACAGAGAACAATGAAGAAAACTTTTTAGATTTAAAAACAGTTTTGACCTTGGGGATCCCATCAAGAAGTCTCCAAGACCCACAAGGGTCTGCAAACCACAACTGGAGAAGGTTTGGCATAACTACTGAAATGTTAATTTTACACAGACAGGTCTGGCAACTTGCATCTGAAGGTTTACCTTCAAAGCCCTATGAGCAGTTCTACTCTGCATGTTTCGGGCAGTCGTGAGTTGGCATCCACTCAACAGCAAATTACAAAAATAAAAGTTTAACTTAATAAATGTTGAAAGAGGCAGACATTACCATTCTTAGGCGTGATAATCTCTTTGCTAAGCTTTTCAGTCCCTTAGCAATACAGTGAGGCACTTTTATTACAGACTCCCAATCACCACCAACAGGCTGTACTTCCATGAGACTATACTTTTATAAGAAAAGGGCAGATATTTGGAAAACATGAACACAGTTCATGGAATGTAGCAGATGGTAGGAGAAAGAAACAACTTATTATAAATCCTTATGTGTTTTCATATCACATTCATGTTCAAACTCCATCTCATCCAGTAACTAAAACCAAATAAAGTGGGACTAGCCTTTCTCTTTCACTAGAATTGATAGTGTCGGGGATTTATGACTCTTTAAACAAAGACTCACACCTTCTCAAGCTAATGCCTTCTTTTAGATCAACATCATTTTAAAGCCTACGTAATTACCTTTCACAAATACAATAATAATATACAAGAAATGTTCTTTTGAAGATTAGTGTAGTAAAATATTTTTATCTCTACAATTGAAACAATAAGATTTAGAAACCTTCAGAAAGTAAGTGTTCATTTATATTGGCATGTTATAAATAACTAAATATGTTGAATGCCCTTAAGACCACAGTGATGAAGAAAAGGTTAATCAAGTTTCAATTAATATTATTTGATTCTCCTAAAAAATAAAATATTGGGTTTTAAATCAAAAAGTACTCCAAAGAAAAATGTCCTTTTCAAAACAACAAATCAAAGAAATTAGTGTCAGTATGTTTCCTCTTAACAGACAACTCATTTATCAATGTCTATTATTGCCAAATACACTATTCTGCAATGAAAGGAAGAAAGCTTCCACTGAACTTTCTATATCTCCCACTGAGTAAATCCAAGTGCAAGATACTCTTTGAAGTCAGCAGGCATTCTTTGCTTCAAATAATTTTGAAGGGATTTAAAATCCAGATAGGATTAAAGCTTGGGAAGAAGAGGAAAATAAAAATTAAGCTCAATCTTAACTATAAATTTTAAAAAAGCATGATGGAGAGGGAGAAGGGAAACTTTACTCAGATCCAGCCATTGCCACCATGGTACAGTAAGCTTTATTTAGAATAAACAGTGAATGAGTGGCTAAATACAGACTCACTGATCAAATAAAGCAAACATGACGTAACCAGTGCAAAACAAGCCAATCAAAAGGACAGTTATCATATGATTTTACTTTTATAAAAAGACAAAATAGATATACAGTCTTAGCCATAATCTCTTTGCTGAATCTTTTCAGCCCCTCAGAAACCCTGGTGGCATAGCAGGTAGGTGCTATGGCTACTAACCAAAAGGTTGGCAGTTGAAGTTCAACAGGTGTTTCTTGGAAACTCTGGGGCAGTTCTAGTCTGTCTTATAGTCACTATGAACTGGAAAAGGCACGATGGCAATGGGTTTGGTCTTTTTGGTTTATAGAAGCCAATATTCATTGGTTAAAACTTAGGGATAGGTAGGGGGAGGGGAAATCACTGTATAAAGAGTAGAAATTTGTTATTTTGGGTAATTGGAAAGGTAACACCGAATGTGGGTAAAGTGTACACAGCTTGATGAAAGTAAGTGAAGTCACTAAGAAGTACACACATAAAAAAGAACATTTGGGGGAAATGCTACGACATACGTAGGGTTGCTATAAGTCTGAATCAACTCAATGGCCATGGATTTGTTTTTTTCTGCTGTATATATGTCAGCTCAATAGCAAACTACAAGAAGATGATACTTACATTTTCTTCAACAAAAACCAAAAAATACATGTGTAGTTACATATAGACATATATGTGTATAGAAAAACCAAGCCCATTGCCATTGAGTTGATTCTGACTCATAGAGACCCTAAAAGACAGAGAAGAACACATTCCAAGGAGCGCCTGATGGATTCAAATTGCCATCATTCTAGTCAGCAGCCTGAGCTTTAACCACTCTGCTACCAAGGCTCCTTTGCATATATGGATGTATCTATATATATGTTGTTACAAGTCAGAGTTGATTCAACAGCAATATGTTTTTTTTTAATTACATGTATACTTGTATGAGCATGAATATATATTCATATCTATAATAAAGCACATAGGAAACACAGTTACAGATAAATCTAAGACAAAACAAAACACTTTGTGGAGCTGGTTTTCTGTGTTCGAAGCTTAAGGACCATAATCTTATGGAATGACTTAGTCAGTTGGCATAACACAGTTCATAAAGTTTATGTTCTACATCCTAATTTGGTGAGTATTGTCTGGAATCTTAAAAGCTTGTGAGCAGCAAGAGAAGAAACTAGCTAACACTACTGACCATTCTGATCAGGGCCACAATAAATGAATCCTGGAAAAATAAGAGAAAAATGTGGAACAGAACTAATACTCCTAAGAAGTCCATATTTACTAGACCAGTTGAGACTAGAGGATACCCTGAGACTCACCCTGAGATACTGCCTTGAACCCAAACTATCCCAAGATTACCTTTTGGATAAATAACAGACTGGCTCACAAAATAAAGACTATGTCACCTGGGAATACTGCATTCCTTTAAAAAATTATCTATGTGAGAACAAGCAGTCAACAATTACTCTAAAGCAGAGATAAAACAGTAAGGAAACAGGGAAACTAGATTACTGAAAATGTAACAAGTAGAACAGAAATAATGAGAATGTTGACACATTGTGAAAAATGCAACTAATATCACTAAACAATTTATATAGACATTGCTAAATGGGAGACTAATTTGCTGTGTAAATGTTCACTGAAAACAAAATTTTGCTAAACAAAAAAGAGAAACCAGTGTAAAACCTACTTTTAAAACTAAAGTTGAGCATTTGACAAAGCCCAACATCCATTCTTGTTAAAAACCCTCAGGAATCTTCTATATCCCATATTAGTGAGTGGGGTCTGGGGTCTGAAAAGGTAGCAAGCTGCCATCTGAGGTATACCAAACGGCCTCAGCTCATCCAGAACAGATGATGACTGAGAACAATAAAGACATGAGGGAAAAAGAGCCCAGGAAACAGAAGGACCCATGTGAAAGGGAGACTGTATCAACATGAGATTCGAAGAACCAGATGGTGCCCAGCCACCACCAAACACAATCGTGACAGGCACACAATGTTGAGTCCATGTGGCAACATGAGAAAAAGAGGGGTACAGCTCAAGAACTTTACTAAAAGACCACAACTGATGGCCTGATGGCCTGAGTAATCCCCTGGGAACATGGACACTGGACCTGCTGCTGTCCCTGTACAGAAAACACTACTGAGGTCAACTCTTCGGACAAAAGTGGCCTGGACTCAGAGACATAATGTGACCACATGATGCATGTATTTTATGGCTCTATGCATTTATATATGTCCTATTGGTCTCATATATGTCCTACTGATCTCTTTTTAAACAGGAGAGAAGAAGGTGGAGAGGAATAGAAAGGAGATTATTAAGAGGACATGACAAGTATAGAATGAAAAGAAAGAACATGCTGTCACCAGGCAAGGAGAGCAGAAGGGGCTGCAGATAAGCGGGCATGCAAAATTTGTTTGGATTGTATGGTTTCACTTAATCACAGTTAAAACAACAACAACAACAACAACTCTCAGAAAAATAGGAATAGAAGGAAAATTCTTCAGCATAATAAGGGGCATCTATTCAAAGCCAACAGCCAACATCATCCTAAATGGAGAGAGTCTGCAAGCATTTGCCTTGAGAACAGGAACCAGACAAGGATGCCCACTGTTACCACTTTTATTCAACATAGTTTTGTAGATTCTAGCCAGAGCAATCAGGCAAGATAAAGAAATCACCCCAAACTACTGCCATCTGGTCGATTCCAACTCATAGTGACCCTACAGGTCAGAATAGAACTGCCCCACAGCATTTCCAAGGAGCATCCGGCAGATCTGAACTACTGATCTCTTGGTTAGCAGATGTAGCACTTAACCACTACACCACCAGAAAATGTGTCTCTCTTTGCAGATGATAGGACCTTATATACAGAGAACCCTAGAGAATCCACAAAAAAACTACTGGGACTAATAGGAAAGTTCAGCAAAGTATCAACATACCAGACGTATGCTGACACACATACATATGCTGATACACATACACACATTTTTATACATGTATATGCTGATATACATACATGTATCAGTTTGATTCCTTTATACCAACAGAAAGACCATCAAAGAGGAAATCACTGAATCATTTCCATTTACAATAGTTCCCAAGCAGATAAAATACCTAGGAATAAATCTAACCAGAGAACTAAAAGAACTATACGAAGACAATTACAAGACTCTACTGCGAGAAACTGAAGGAGAACTACAGAAGTGGAGAAACCTACCTTGCTCATGCATAGGAACAATTAACATCATGAAAATGTCTATTCTACCCAGAGTGATCTATAGATCCCAATACAAATTCCAATGGATTTTTTTTTTTCTTGAGATGGAGAAACAAATCACGAACTTCATATGGAAAGGGAACAAGTCTCACATAAGTAAAGCATTACTGAAGAAGAAGAACAAAATGGGAGGCCTCACTCCACCCGACTTTAGAGTCTATTACACTGCCAGCCAAGCCAATTGCACTGCCAACATAGTCAAAATAGCCTGGTACTGGTACAAAACACATACATCTGAAGTCCGAAAATTAAGTCCAAGAACTTAATTGTTCGGAGTGCTACATACCTCATTGCTGATTATCACTATGGTCACTTTCAAAGTACTCCCCTTGGAAAGCTATGCACCAATGCTAGCACCTAATTCACCCTTCAAAGCAATTTTGGACTCTTTCTGGAATGGCCGTTGTGTGTGGTGGCATAGCAGCAAGCTTGGGAACTTAACTGCACAGTTGTCTGTGAGGGAGTTTTTAACCAGTAAACAAATAACTGTATTGGAACATTCTTCCTACTCACCTGATCTGGCCCCCAGTGACTTTTTTCTTTACCTAAAGACAAAGAAAATATTGAAAGGAAGATATTTTGATGTCACTCAGGACATCAAGGGTAACATGACAACAGCTCTGATGCCTATTCCAGAAAAAGAGTTCCAAAATTGCTTTGAAGGGTGGACTAAATGCTGGCATCGGTGCATAGCTTCCCAAGAGGAGTACTGTAAAGGTGACCATAGTGATAGTCAGCCATGAGATATGTAGCACTCTTTCTAGGATGAGTTCATAAACTTAATTGTCAGACCTCATACATCAGTGGAACAGACTTGAGAATCCAGATATAACGTCATCCACAAGCAGCTCATACGTGACAAAGGTCCAAAGTGCCTATACTGGGAAAAGACATTTCGTTTCACAACTGGTGTTGGCATAACTGGATATCCATCAGTAAAGGGGGGCAAAAAAGACTCATGTCTTACACCATACACAAAAACCGGCTCAAAATTGTTCAAAGACCTAAATAAAAAATCTGAAACAATAAAGATCACAGAAGAAAAAATGTGTACAGCATGTGTAACACTAATAAATGGCATAAGCAGACTACAAAAAATTACTAGCAAACACCAGATGAGAAAATAGATACCTGGAAACTCTTAAAAATCAAACACTTATGCTTACCCAAAGACTTCACCAAAAAAGTAGAAAGACTACCTACAGAGAAGGAAAGAATTTTTGGCTACCACAACTCCAGCTGGCATCTAATCTCCGTAATCTGTAAAGTACTGCAAAATCTCAACAACTAAAGACAAATAACCCAATTTAAAAATAGGCAAAGAATACAAACATCAAAGAAGACAGCCAGGATGCTAATAGATACATGAAGAAATGCTCACAATCATTATTTATCAGAGAAATCCAAATTAAAACTATCTTGAAATGTTATCTCACCCCAGCAATGCTGGCATTAATCCAAAAGACCCAAAATAATGAATCTTACAAAGGTTGTGGAGAGATTGGAATACTAAAATGATACAACCACTTTGGAAATTGATTTGCTGCCTTCTTAAAGTGATAGAAATAGAAATACCAAATGATCCAGCAATCCAACTCCTTGGAATATATCCTAGAGAAATAGGAGCTCTCACACAGATATATGCACACCAAACCAATTTTCAGTAAAGTACTGTCCACAACAGCAAAAAGGTGGAATCAATCTAAATGCTTGTCATGGGTTGAACTGTGTCCCCCCAAAAACAGATGTAGCCTCGTAGCTGGGCCATGATTCCCAGTATCTTGTAACTATCCTCTATTTTGTGGTTTTCCTGTGCTGTATGTTAAAGGATTAGAGTGGGACTGTAAATCCCTTTATAAGATCACCTCTCTGCTCCACTGTAAAGGGAGTTTCCCTGGACAAAGATTGATGCAATAGCGGACTTTCCTCCAGAGCTGACTAGGGGGAAAGCTTTCCCCTGGAGCAAACATCCTGAATTGGGACTTGTAGCCTACTGGACTGTATAAGAATAAATCTTCCTTTGTTAAAGCCATCCGCTCTGTGGTATTTCTGTTAGAGCAGCACTAGCTGACTAATGCAGTGCCCATCAACAGATGAATGGATAAACAAACTATGGTACATTCACAAGACAGGATACTATGCAATGATAAAGAATAATGACGGTTTTAAGAAATGACTCATAATACGGAGTCACCTGAAAGGCATTACACGGAGTGAAATTAGTCAGATGCAGAAGTACAAATATTGTATGAAACCATTATTGTAACGACTTAGGAAAAGGTTTAAGCACAGAATAATCTTTGATGGTTATAAGGGTGGGTAGCAAAGGAGAGGGGTACTCATATGTTAGAAGGTACAAATTGGGTTGGGTGAATGGAGTGACAGCATGAAATAGAAGGGAGGTTAGCACAACTGTGCTTTGCCAAAAGATAAATGGTTTTCTAAACACAACCCAATATTTTGAAGGACAGAGTAGCAGGGACAAGGGTCTGGGGACCACAGCTTCAGGTGAAAACCAGGCCAGTTGGCATAACTAAGATATTTTTAAGGACATACTCTGAATACCACTTTGGTTAGCAGTACCTGGGATATTAAAAGTTAGCAAGCAGCCACTTAAGTAGCCACCTAAGCAGCCATCAATTGGTCCCAAATCCGTCTGGGGCAGAGAAGAAAAAAGACATCAAAGACATGAGAACCATACGAGCCCCACAGACAGAAGGTGCCATACAACCTAGAGACTACATAAGCATGAGACCAGAAAAACTAGATGGTGCCCAGCTACCACCAATGAGTGCCATAACAGGGAACACAACATATAGTCCCAGACATTGCAGGACTAAAATGGGTATGTAGACCTAGAAAGCTATTAAAATAAAGACCACACTTGATGGTCTGTCAGACTGGAGTGTCTCTGAGGACTTGGCCCGCAGACTCTCTGTAAGCCTAGAGCTGAGATCAATACTGAAGCCAACTCTTTAGTCAATGATTGGATCAGACTATAAGACATAGAGTGATGTTGGGAAAGAATATGCTTCTTGGCTTAAATACACGAGGCTTGACAATTGAGTTAGCAAACTCATCTTAGAAAAAGTCTACATGCCTCATTGCTGAATATCACTATGGTGACCTTCAAAGTACTATGCACTGGGAAGTTATGCACTGACACCAGCACCTAGTCCAACTTTCAAAGCAATTTTGGAACTCTTTTTCTGAAATGGCCATCATAGCTGTTGTCGCATTACCATTGATGTCCTGAATGTCATCCAAACATCTTCCTTTCAATGGTTCCTTTCTCTTTGGGTAAAGAGAAATGTCACTGGGGGTCAGATCAGCTGAGTAGGAAGGGTGTTCCAATATAGTTGTTTACTGGTTAAAAACTGCCTTACAGACAACTATGCAATTAAGTTTGTAAACTCACCACCATGCCACTATGTGCAACGGCCATTCCAGAAAGGCATCCAAAATTGCCTTGAAGCATGGACTAGGCACTGGCGTGGTGCAAGGCTTCCCAACAGGAGTATTTGGAAGGTGACTGTAGTGATATTCAGCAATGAGGTACGTAGCACTTAGAACAACTAAGTTCTGGGACATAATTGTTGAACTTAATATATCTGAGGCTAGCTGAGCAGCTCCTTGCTAAAGATGAGGTAAGAAAGTGGAGGGGAATAAGAAGTTTTTGAATGGATATAGGAAGTACAGGGTGGAAAGATGGAGTGTGTTGTAACAGCGTGGTGGAGTTGGAAAGCAGAGTTGCATAGTGGTGTGTGTTCGGGATTTTATATGGCATATTGATCCGTATTGTAAACACAATAAAATATTAAAAAAGAAAACCCCAAAACTGAAGTTGGACAGCCTAAAAGAATTGGGTGCCTTGAAAAAAAATTTTAAATCAAGTACATTTAGTGTGAATCAGTCTAATACTTAATACCCCACTCTGATTCAAGTCAATTTCTTTCT
Organism: Heterohyrax brucei; assembly: GCA_028571685.1. NCBI lineage: Eukaryota > Metazoa > Chordata > Mammalia > Hyracoidea > Procaviidae > Heterohyrax > Heterohyrax brucei. The sequence goes on along the minus strand of CM053141.1, from coordinate 96,225,426 downwards.
TACTTGAATTACTGCAATAGCTTTCTAAGTGATCTCTCTACATTCACCTTATCCCTCCTTAGAGATCCTTTTAAAAGTCAGATCAAGTCTTTCTCTGCTCAAAATCCTCCAAAGTTTCGCCATCCTACTTGGAGTAGAAGCCAAAGTCTTCATAATGGCCTACAAAGTCCTATCCCATTTGGCTCTCTCTGTCCTGTTGGACCTCACTTCATATTGCTCTCGCCTTTATACAATCCACTTCAGCTTGCTGTTCTCCAGTACATCAGGCACAGTTTTTCTCTTAGGACTCAACACTTGGCTGTTTCTTTGACTGGCATGTTCTCCTCCCAAGTATCAACATGGGTAACATAATTGCCAATCCAAGCCAAGTGTTGTCATCCTTGCTCCCTTTAAATCTTTCTCTGTCAGCTTTTCAACTAGGATTTTTTTTTAAATTATGATTGAATGAAAATGTACATTCCCATGTACATTTTCATGCCCACCTATACATAATTCTCACTGCTCTCCCTGCCCAGTAATAGCACAGTCTTCCTCTCTGCTCCATACATGTCTTATCCTCCGAACAAACTCTTATCCCCTTCTCTCCACCCACTCTCCTTCCTCCAGAAAGAGGTCAGCAGGACAACATCCTACAGAAGCATAGAACCATGAAGTGCACACATGATATGGTCACTCTATGTTGCCAAGTCCAGTCGATTCCTGTCCAAGGGTTGACCTCCATTATGATTTATGAACAGGGGCAGCATCAGGGCCAGGGTCCATGCTCCCAGGGGAATTCTAAGACCCGTGGACCAACAATTGTGGTCTTTTAATGGAGATCTCAGGGTGCACCCCTTTTTATTCTTGTGTTGCCAGTAAGACTCAACTTTATGAACTCCGTCACAGCCATCACAGTGGTGGCCAGGCACCATCCAGGTCTTCTGGTCACAAGTCGATGTTGTCACCCACTCACGTGGATTTCTTGTCTTCTGATTTCTCTTTCCCCCATGTCCTTGGTGATCATTCATTCCTGCTAACTTGAGACCATTTGCTGTACTCTCAGATGGCAGCTTGGCAGGTTTTGAGAATGCAGATGCCACTCACCAATGTGGGGTGCAGAAGGCTCTCTTTGCAAAAGGCTAGTTGGGCCAATTGGCCTCGTTTTCCCCTGAAAGCATGGTCCCCGACCCCCTGCCCCAGCTACTCTGTCCTTGTAATATTGCATTAAGATGGCAGGAGTAATCACGTTATGTTGAAGTCCAGTTAATATTGATTTTCTTTCTAATGAGTGCTGTCACAGATTTCACCCAACCAAATTTCTATCAACTATCTAATCTAAACCCTCCTCACCTTCCCTCCCTTCCCACCCTTGCAACCATCAAAGAGTCTTTTCATCTATGCATGAGTCTGCTTTTTAAGTTCTTATTGCAAGGGTCTCATACAATACTTGTCCTTTTGTTGCCGACTACTTTCATTCAACATAATGTCCTCCAATTGAAACCAGGTTATGAGATGTTTCCTAAAATCACCATTGTTCGTTATCGTTGCATAGTGTTCCATTGAGTAGATATACCATAATCTACCTGTCCATTCCTCTGTTGTTGTGCATTTGGGTTGATTCTATCTTTTTGCTATTGTGGACTGTGCGGAGATAAACGTTTGTGTGCATGCATCAGTTGGTGTGAACTGCCTTGATTCTGTAGGATATGTTCTAAGCAGAGGAATTACTGGTTCAAATGGTATATCTATATCCAGCTTTTCAAGGAAGTGCCAGATTGCTTTCCAGAGAGGTTGCACCACTTTGCAATCCCACCAACAGTGTAGGAGAGTTCCAATTTCTCCAAAGCCTCTCCAGCATTTGTTGTTTTGCATTTTTGGGATCATGGCCAACCTTGTTAGGCTGGAATGGTATCTCACTGTAGTTTTGATTTGAATTTCTTTAATAGCTAATAATTGTGAGCATGTCCGCATATGTGTTTTTTGGCTGCCTGGATCTCCTCTTTAGAGAAGTGTCTGTTCATCTCCTTTGCCCAACACTTAATTGGATTATTTATCTTTTTCTTATTGATATATTGTGGTACTGGATAGATTATGGAGATCAGGCATTACTTTGACAGTTGCCAGTTATTTTTTCCCATTCTGTAGGTGGCTTTTTAATTCTGTTAGTAAAGTCTTTGGATGACCAAAAGTGTTTGATTCTTAAGAGTTCCCATTTGTCTATTTTCTCTTCTGTTGTATGTGGTTTGTTTGACAGATTTTGGAGCCTGCCTATGTTGTGTATTAAAACTTCCATTGTTGTTCCTACTTTTTCTTGGATGAGCTTTATTGTTTTAGATTTGATATTTAGGTCTTTTATCCAGTTTGAGTTGTTTTTTGTATAAAGTGTAAGATACAGGTCTTGTTTCAACTTTTTGCAGATAGGCATCCAATTTTGCCAGCAGCATTTGTTGAAGAGATTTTTTTCCCCAGTTTAATGTCTTAGGGCCTTTGTTGAATGTCAACTGGCCATAGAAAGATGGTGTCATCTTTGGGGTCTCAATTCTGTTCCATTGATCTATATGTCTCTTTTGTACTAGTACCAGGCTGTTTTGACTACTGTGACACTGTAATATGTTCTAAAGTCGGGTAATGAGAGGCCTCCAAATATGTTCTTCTTCAGTAGTGCTTTACTTATCTGGAGCTTCTTCCCTTTCCAAACAAAGTTGGTAATTTGTTTCTCATCTCATTAAAAAATGTCACTGGAACTTGTATTGGGATTGCATTATATGAGTAGATTGCATTGGGCAAAACAGATATTTTCACAATGTTAAGTCTTCCTACCCATGAGCAAGGTAGATTTCTCCATTTATGTAAGTCTCTCTTAGTTTTTTGTAGTAAGGACTTGTATTTCTCTTTGTAAAGGTCTGTTATTTCTTTGGTTAGATTTATTCCTAGGTACTTTATCTTCTTACAGGCTATAGTAAATGGTATTGATTTGGTGATTTCTTCATTAATAATCTTGTTGGTATAAAGCAATCTTACTGATTTACTTATGTTTACCTTGTATCCCAACACTTTGCTGAACTATCAGTTTGAGTAGTTTCCTTATGGATTCTTTGGGATTCTCTGCGTATACCATCTTATCATTTGCAAATATGGAGATTTTTACTTCTTGTTTGCCGATGCAGATGCTCTTTATTTCTTGGTCTTGTCTAATTGCTCTGGCTAGAACTTCTAATACAATGTTGAATAAGAGAGTAAGAGTGGGCATCCTTGTCTATTTCCTATTCCAAAGGGAAACCGTTTTAGTCTGTCTCCATTCAAGATAATGTAGGCAGTTGGCTTTGTATAAATGGCCCTTGTTGTATTGAGAAATTTTCTGTCTATGCCTATTTTGCTGAGAGCTTTTAGCATCAATAGGTATTGGGTTTTATCAAATGCCTTTTTGCATCAGTAGACAAAATCAGGTGATTCTTGTCTTTTGTGCTATTTATGTTGTTGGTCACATTAATTGTTTTTCTGATGTTGAATCAGCCTTGCATCCCTGCTATCAACCCAACTCGGTCACAATGGATTATTTTTTTGGTATGTTGTTGTATTCTATTGGCAAGAATTTTGTGGAACATTTTTGCATCTAGATTCATGAGTGATGTTTGTGTGATGTTCTCCTTTTCAGTTGGGTCTTTCCCTGGCTTTGGTACCAGGGTTATGCTGGCTTCATAGAATGAATTTTGGAGTATTCAATCCCTTTCTATACTGTGAAACAGTCTCAGTAGTATTGGAGATAACACTTCTCCAAAAGCTTGGTAGAAGTCTGTGGTGAAGCCATCTGGGCCCAGGCTTTTTTCCGTTGGTAGTTTTTTCATGACTTTTTCAATCTCTTCCTTTGTGATAGGTTTATTAAGTTGTTCTGCTTCAGCTTGTCATGATTTTGATAGGGGATATGAATCAAGGGATTTGTTCATTTCCTCTAGGTTTTCAAGTTTGTTAGAGTACAGTCTTTCATAGTATTCTGTTATGATATTTTTTATTTCTATTGGATCTGTTATAACAACTCCCCTCTCATTTCTTATCTGGGTTGTTTCCTGTTTTTCTTTAGTAAGTTTAGCCAATGGTTTGTCAGTTTTGTTGATCTTTTCAAAAACCAGATTTCTGTCTTTTCAATTTTTTCAATTGTTTTTCTATTCTCTTGTTTAGTTCTGCTCTAATCTTTACGATCTGTTTCCTTCTGGTGCCTGAGGGATTCCTCTGTTGTTCTCTACTTGTTCAAGCTGTAGTGTTAGTACTTTGATTTTGTTTCTTCTCAACCAGGAGCTTTTTAAACCCCCCTAATTAAAACATAAACTCCCTCATCTCCAAATACTCCAGCCTTCTTCCTTTTTATTCCTTCCTTTGTTGGAATCGACTTGAAGGCAATGGGTTTGGTTTTTGGGTTAACACAGTATTGGAAACTCTGGTCGCATGATGGTTAAGTGTTATGGCTGCTAACCAAAAGGTCAGCAGTTTGAAACCACCAGGCACTTCTTGGAAACTCAGTGGTACAGTTCTATTCTATCATATATGGTTGCTGTGAGTCACACAGAATTGTTGTCATTTTCATCTATTTTCGCAAACAAGAATATATATGCTGCATGAGGGCAAGGATTTTGGACTCTTTGTTCACGGCATATTCCCAGTGCTTAAAACAGAGTCTAAAACATGTGTAGGTGCTCAGTTAATGTGTATTGAAAGACCAGATGTGATTTCTTTCTGTATTTTGTTGGGTAAGCATTATCTTCACTTTAGGCATGTATACCTCACTACTCTATAATTCTTCATACAGGCATGGAAGCTTTGCTTTTTAACTTCTTGGTTGGTTTTCCAGATACTGTTGGCTAAGCTGAAGGTTGTAACAGGTATAGTCTTTAATTATCTCCAGAGACCCAGATCAGAAAGAGAAGGCAATGTTGCCTGCTCCATTCTCCTTTTATGTTTCCCCAAGCTTTAGCCTTCCTGACACTTAAACAGACTACCAATAACCTAAGACCTCTAACCAGATGTCCACTCTCTGAATTTACCTTCAATTTCTACCCTTACCAATTCCAAGGACTGGGTCACACTCTTCTTCTCCTTTGGTAAGGTGGACTTAATTGAGTTCTGTCTGACAGTCTTAGGTCTTTGAAGGATGAGACACAAAATCAAGCAGGCTTTGGAGCATTCACCTGCACTTGTTTGCCCATATGGCCATAGTGATTATAAAGACTACAGAGAATAAAGCATTTCAACATATATTCTACTTAATTGTAAACAAGTAACTATCTTTTCTATATGTACTAACTTCCTAGCTAAAAAGTTTAAGAATAACATTTGTGAAGCTAGTTTTCGTATAATAATGTCTATACGGAAACCCTGGTGGTGCACTGGTTAAAGGTCAGCAGTTCAAATCCTCCAGGAGCTCCTTGCAAACTCTATAGAGCAGTTCTACTATGTGCTATATGAGTCAGAATCAACTGGATGGAAGTGGATTTGGTTTGGGTAGTGTCTATATGTTCTGAAAATGTTGGAAGTAGTCATTTTCAAGTCATCTTTAGTATCCTAGAAGCATTGACTAGCATTTATAATCAACTCTGGATTCTTTAAGTAGTCTTGACTCTTCTCTTATCCACATTATGGCAGAATAGTGATTATGATAATCACTGTATTTTAAAATCACAGAGGTGAAAGGTAACTAGGGGTCATCTGGTTCATCTGCTGGCAGAATGTATCAAAATCATACAGTCTGGATTTATTAAGATCACCAGAAAAGCACTGTAACAATTTCCTTTGCATATAGATTACTTAAAGAACAAAAATAAAGAATTTTTTTTAAACTTTCCATTCCTTACTCAAATTGTGATTTATTAGAGATCACTTTAAGTATTTCCTTAAGACCAGGGCTGAAAGAAATCAGATAGGAAAATCAAAAACAAGTGTCAATGGATTTCAATGTTTTCTTACCCTTTTATTTTATGATTTCCTAGAGAACTGATCTGGTTCTTTTCTGCAGGCAGGCACTGTCTGAATACAAAGTACATACAGACTTGGGAATGACTAAGAGATGGATGTATCACTATAGGTTAATTGTGGATAGAATGAGCCCAGATATGAAAAAATTAAAATATGTTCAGTCTTAATATTTTTGGTGGTATATTTTTTTAATAATAAAAGGACACAGTAATAAAAACTCAACCTGTATAAAAATGTCTACAAAGAATAAAAAGACTTGGTTGATGTTAAACTATTTCAGGAGGTAGCATATGATCAAGAACCAATAGTACTGAGGAGTAAGTCCAAGCTGCACTGAAGACACTGGTAAAAAAAAAACAACTAGGCTCTAGAAATTGACAGAATACCCACTGAGAGTTTCAACAAATGGATGCATTCTGTTCGATTGCCTTTCTTTGAAACAGGCAATCCAACAGAATGCAGAAATTATCAAACATGTCTTTCACTTAGCTGTCCAGGTAATTGTCTTCCAGATTTCTTGGCATAGATGTGTGAGCACTTCCATGCCAAGAAATCAGGAAGACAGTTGAAGACAGTTACCTGGACAACTAAGTGAAAGAGATCCATATTTATGCCTGTTTCAAAGAAAGGCAATCCAACAAAATGCAGAAATTATCAAACAATACCATTAATATCACACACATGTAAAATTTTGCTGAAGATCATTCAAAAAAGGTTGCAGTAGTACAATGATGGGGAACTCCCATAAATTCAAGCAGGATTCAGAAGAGGACATGGAAAAAGGGATATAACTACTGATGTTAGATGGATCCTAGTTGAAAGCAGATAACACCAGAAGGATGTTTACCTGGGTTTTATTGACTATCCAAAAGGATTAGACTGTATGGATCATAACAAATTATGGATAACATTTCCAGGAATGGGAATTCTAGGACAACTTAACTGTAGTTATAAGGAATCTGTTGTACATAGATACAGACAGTTATTCAAACATAACAAGGGGACACTGAATGGCTTAGTCAAGAGAGATGTCTGCCAGGGTTGTATCCTTTCACCGTATGTATTCAATCTGTATGTGCAGCAAATAATCTAAGAAGCTGGACTATATGAAGAAGAATGGGAAATCATGACTGGAGGCAGACTCATTAACAATCTGTATTGTTTAGATGATACAACCTTGTTTGCTCAAAGTGAAGAGGACTTGAAGCACTTACTGATGAAACTCAAAGACCACAGCCTTCAGTAGATATGAAACAGCCGTACTCAACTTAAAACAGAAGTCTTCAAAACTAGGCCAATATCATGATAAAAAGGAGGAAAGACTGAAGTTCTCAAGGGTTTCATTTTACTTGGATCCACAGTCAATACCCACAGAAGGAGCAGTGAAGAAATCAAATGCTGCATTACACAGACACATCTGTTGCCCAAGACCTCTAAACTGTTAAAACGCAAAGATGTCACTTTGAGGACTAAGGGCTCCTTAACCAAGCCATAATGTTTTCAACTGCCACATAAACATATAAAAGCTAGACAGTGTATAAAGAAGACTGAATTAGCTTCTTTGAGTTGTGGTACTGGTGCATAATAATGTATACCATGGATTGCCAAGAGTACAAACAGACCTGGCTGGGAAGAAATACAGCCAGAATATTCCTTAGAAGCAAGGATGATGAGACTTTGTCTCACTTACTTTGGACATGTATCAGGAACTACCATTCCTTGGAGAAGGCCATCCTGCTTGGTAAATTGGAGGGTCAGAGAAAAATAAGGAAGGTCCTCAATGAGATGGACTGACACAGTGGCTGCAATAACAGACTCAATAACAATGATCATGAGGATGCTGCAGGACTGGGCAGTGTCCTCTTCCGTCATACATGGGGTCACTATGAGTCAGAGCCACCTCAGTGGCACCTAGCAACAACAAAAGGGAAAGAAAAAAATCTAGTTCCTTTCAATTACTGTTAAAAATTCCTTGAGTGACCTTCCAAAAAAAAAATGCTATATGTATGTGTGTGTCCATAAAAGATTTTATTCCAAAGGAATAACTTCATAGTCCTTATGTACCTGTTGTCAAGTTGATTCCAACTCTATAGAACAGAGATCTGCCTCATATGGTTTCCAAGGAGAGGTGGATGGATCTGAACTGCTGACCTTTTTTGTTGGCAGCCAAGCTCTTAACTACTGCACTTGTATCTCTAAAAAATATTCTTTGGAGACCTTTCCACCTGACTACAGTAATGGAAGCTTGAAGATGAAGGAAGTTTCTTTCCCCAACTATGAACATGGCTAACATACATGTTCCTTTAAGTCTTTCTCTGTCAGCTTTTCAAGCAGGTTATTCCTTATCTGCTCTATTGAAAATGCAAACTTTCCTCACAGAAAACACTCCAACTTTTTCCCTTAAACTTCTTTCACTCATCTATAGCCGTCTAATATACTAACGTTCCACTTATTTATCTATCCTACCCTATAAGAGTACATAAGCTCTATCAGGGTAAAAGGAAAACCTAGGGGCATAGTGCTCTATCTGCTAACCAGAGGGTCAGCAGTTCAATTCCAGCAGGTGCTCCTTGGAAACTATGGAACAGTTCTACTCTGTCCTGTAGGGTCACTATGAATTGGAATTGACTCGATGGCAGTGGGTTTAGTTTTGGGTATCAGGGTAAAAACCCTAGAAAACCTAAACCTGCCACCCTCAAGTCAATTTCATAAGCCCTGGTGACATAATGGTTTAACTGTTACAGCTGCTAATCAAAAAAGTTTGGCAGATCATATCCACCAGGTGCGCCTTCGAAAATCTATGGGGCAGTTCTACTCTGTCCCGAAGGACCACAATGAGCCAGACATGACTCAAAGGCAATGGGTTTGGTGTTTTTGGTTTATGAGGGCAGTGATTTGGAATTATCATTTTAACCCTGTATTCTCAATACCTAGAAAAATGGCCTCCCATATATTTTCTTCAACAGAAAATTATTAGATAAATGAATAAATCAACAAATATAAATTTTATTCTTAAGCAGATATCTAACATTGCATTGCTTAAATTGCACCAGAAATTATTTATCCAGTCTGTTAATAACATTTAGAATGTTTGCAGATTTTAGTTACAAAGGACATAAAGATTTCTGAATACATCTGTTAAATACATGTAAGTGAATCTAAGATAATTCCATTTTAACTTTCTATAGATACTGCCAAGTAACACTCCAAATAGATTTCATGAATTTACACTCTTAATATAATACAGTTTGGGTTCTTGAAAAAAATCTTATAACCTAAAAGTTAGTAACACAAACACAGTTCCTAGAAGGTAGTCTTCTTCTACAGCCTTCTAATTGAAAATGCGTCAGATGGTATCTCAAAGAATTGAAAATTCTTTTGGCTCTGCTGAGTACTAAGGACACCTTTTTTTTCTCATAGACAAAGTATTCACTTTCTCCTACTGGCCAGCTTTTTGGAACTTGGCCAGAGTTCATGGCTAACTGCTTCCTTTGTGTATTCTAACAACTACATACAATTCTGTTATTACCTTTGGGGAAAATTTTCAATAACTTCGCCTTTGTGAAATTCAAACAATGGATAGCATGCAGATATCCTTGAAAAAGTACTTATACAAAGGGAACAGGTAGCAGTCTTACAGAAATGCTTGCAATTCTATCACTGTGGCTCTCACACAGATTCTACTGCCTACTGACATTAAAATAAGAAAACCTATATGCAGAAAGAAGGTTGTATTCACATTAACATTCATGAAGGCTGAGCAGCTGAAGCTGCCAAACATCATGTAGGGAATACATCCTTTGTCTACTGATGAGAAAATGTCTCAGTGATAAATGGTTACAGACAGGGGTGTCATGAGGGCAACAGCACATAGTACAGCTTCTACAAACTCTCTTTCTTCTTCCCCTGCAGTTCTCTTTGTAGCACTGTAGAGCTCAGTGCCTATCCTCTCAAACAGAAGAAACAATTGCAATGCAGAATTCCTAACCTTTGCTGAGGCACTTCCAGAAAACGAAAAAGATACTCGCTGAAAACAATCTTAAACAAAGCTTCAGAAGCTTCATGATGCATAAATATTCAGACGTTCTGAAAAGACGTGCTCCCCACTCTGACAGTCTGGGCCTAAAGAGGATATTGTCTTAAGACTTAACACGGTCGTCAAAGTGCAAAGTCCCTAAGGCGAACACCAGGAGGCACCAAGAATTACTAAAATGATTTACGCTCATTTACATAAATTCAAATACATTACCACGCTATTATCAAGTTTAGTAAATTTGCTTAGGGAAATCATATAAAAAATCGTATTTGTTTTTCAGCAAACTAATAGCTTACAGATTACCACCAGCCACTCCCACTTAGCAGGAAGCCCTGGTGCATGATGGTTAAGACTTCAGGTGGCTCGCCGAAGTCGTCTTGCAGTTAACCTTCAAACCAAAATAAATTTAAGTTACAATTTATAGACTGCCTGTATGATTAAGTAAGCCCTGGTGGCTCAGTGTTAAAACGCTTTGCTGCTAATCAAAAGTTCTGTCGTTCGAGCCCACCAGGAGCTCCCTAAAAGATGTGGCTGTGTCCATAAAGATTTACAGCCTTAAAAACCCTATGGAGCAGTTCCACTCTGTCCTACAGGGTCAATGGGAGTCTGAATCAACTCCGTGCCTTCTTTTTCCTCTCTCTCTCCTTTCTCTTTTTGTTTCATTAGAAGAGGAAGCTTGAGAGCCGGAGCTCCAGGAGCAGTGACACTTCTCCAGCACTGACTCTAGGTGGCTCACTTTCCTCACCTATGAACAATAGACCTAAAACAAACGCCCCCCCATCCCCACCGACGGGTTTCTCTGCAGTATTTTGCCTGTTTTGCAGCAATCTGGAGGCTTCAGTATGAAGAGTAATATAATAAGCATAGTATCACCTACATATATTTTAAAAAAAAGGTAACAGTGCTTTAGAGGTATCCTTATCTACCCTAAAAAAAGAACCTCAAGAAGCAGAGCAAGAAAAAAAAACGGCTCCCGACAAATCCTCAGCATCGCCCCCTCCTTAGGATTTTCTAGACAGACTTTGCAGCGCTTTGCGGACGCTGCACAAACGCAGAATCAGCCGGTCGTCCATGGTCGCGAAGCCAGCTTCGAACTCAACCAGAAACAGTCATGGGGGGCGGGGTCCAACGGGAATGATGGGGCGGGGCTTTAAGTGGTAGCCGCCCCCAAACTCTGGTGGCATCCCTGCGCCTGCGCGAGAGTAGTAGGCCGCAGTTCGGAGTCCCGGGTACTCGGCTCCCCTGCACTCCCCCGCCCTTTGCCTCCTCCTCCACCGCTTCGCACTTGACGCGATGACGTACGACAGGTTTGCGGACGTGGCGGAGGCGCACGGCTCGGAAGGCGGAGACGTTGGCGGCAGTCGCGGACAGCTGGAAACTGAGGTTCGGCCATGAATTTATCCCGGATGGCAGTGGCTGGCCTGGCAACCGTCTGCTCGCTGCGTTCCCCCTTCTAACAGGACAGGTAAAGATGGCAAAGGGAGATGCAAGGGTGCGTTGTCTCTGTAGGCAGAGGAGGCGCGGAGCCCTTGGGCGCAGGTGTGGTGAGGCTGGAGGGAGGGACGGGAGCGGGAGAGGAGCCAGGCTGGGCCCAGTCTAGCTTGAAGGAAATCCCCTGGGGGCCGGAAAGAACTGCTAGACCAGTCCTGCCTAACCCCGATTTATGCTGTCGGGGAAACAGACCCTGAGAAAGGACTCGCACCTGCCCGGCTCCCACAACAGCGCATCTCGTGCTACATTTGTTCTACAACTTGTGTTTGACCCGATTATTCTGAGTGCCTCTCTCGTCCACAGCATTTGAGTGAGATGGAGTGATATAAAAATCTGAGATCGAATGGATTAACAAGGGAAGAAAAACGTAGACGTGTGAAATGGGAAGGGAGGAAAGATAAGTTTATTAAAAATTGGCCTTAGCGAAGGTTCCTGCGATTCTGTCACTACTGAACTAACTAGCTTTGTGGCCTTTTTGTTGCTCCCTTTTTAATGACAGTCAACACAATACACTCAACAGTAAGTACTGTACAGTACAAAAGTGTTTGGAAAGCAGTTTTCAGTTACTGTATTGATGAATGCATTAACACATTATCCGTTAGTAGTCACTTCTGTGTGTACGTGCAACGTCTGTAGCATGCGGTTTTCCAAAGGGAATTTCGTGTGTTTCCTGCTTTAAGAGAATTGAGAGGCGAAGATAATTGAGCTAGATAACTTAGATACTACATACTTGCTAATCTCAGATAATTATTTCTGTGGGTCAGAGTCTGACTTTTCAGTTAAGTTAAAGACATGACCAATTCTTGGCCATTGAGAAACTGAAGACCTAGTTTGTAGAATTCTACTGCCTAGCGTTCGTTATAAAGGGGAGTAGAGAGCTAATGACTCAGGTGAAGTTCTAGTCTTAATATTATGTAGTAGTGTGCCATGGAGAGATTGATGTTAGTATTTGAAATGGTTTCGGGGCATTCCTCAGTGAGTTTCAGTTAGCTATAGCAATCCCTGGTGGTGTAGTGGTTAAGTGCCACGGCTGTTCAGCAAAAGGTCGGCAGTTCACATCCACCAGGCACTCCTTGGAAACTCTGTGTGGCAGGCAGTTCTACTGTCTGTAGGGTCTCTATGAGTCGGGATCTACTCCATGGCAGTGGGTTTTTGGGTATAGTAACCCAGGAAACCCTAGTGGTATAGAGTGCTAAGGTTGCTAGCTAAAAGGTCACTAGCTAAAATCCATCAGGTGCCCTTCAGAAACCCTATGGGACAGTTCTTCTCTGTCCTGCAGGGTTGCTATAAGTCAGAAATCAACTTGATGGCGATGAGTTTGATTTTGTTTTTGTACTAACTCAGTTTGGAATTCAAAGAATAAACTATCAGGGAGAAAAAACCTGAAGGGCAGCATAACTGGGTCAGCGTAGCCATGTGTAATTTGCTGTATATTAGTGGCTCCAAATCAGTTTTGATCATAGACCCCTTTTGAGATTGTAAAAGTAAAATTCTCCCCAGAAAAATGTTGTTGTTATATGCTGTAGAGTCACTTCTGACTCATAGCAACCCTTTCTGTGTACAACAGAACAAAATTCTACTCAGTCCTATGCCATTCTCACAGTTGTGGCTGTGTTGCATCCTGTTGTTGCAGCTACTGGGACAGTCTGCCTTCCTCTTTTTTGCTGACCCCCTGCTTTTTCAAGTATGATGTCGTTCTCCAGGGACTGATTCCTTTTGATAACATATCCAGAGTACACCATCCTTGCATCTGAGGAGCATTCTGGCTGTCCTTTCGAGACAGGTTTCGTCCTTCTTCTGGCTGTCCATGGTATAATCAGTGTTCTTTGCCAGTACCATAATTCAGATGCATTAATTCTTCTTCATTCTTCCATGTTCTGTGTCCAGCTTCTGTGTGTGTATGAGGCAATTGAAAATACCATGGCTTGGATCTGGTGCCTCTTAGTCCTTAAAGTAACATCTGTGTGTTTTTAATACATTTGCCCAGTGCAATACAGCATTTGATTTCTTGACTGCCATTTCTATAGGCAAAGATTGTGGATTTAAGTAAAATGAAATCCCTGGCAATTTTAATTTTTTCTCTGTTTGTCATGATGTTGCTTATTGGTCCACTTGTGAGCATTTTTGCTTTCTTTATGTCGAAGTGTAATCCTTACTGAAGGCTGTAGTCTTTGATCTTTATCAGTAAGTGCTTCAAGTTGTCTTCACTTTCAGCAGGCAAAGTTATGTCATTGGCATATTACAGACTGTTAATGAGTGACCAATCCTGATGTCGAGTTCTTCTCCATGTAGTCTGGCATCTCAGATTAGTTGCTCAGCATACAGATTGGATATGGATACAACCCTAATGCACACTTTTTCTGATTTTCAACAGTGTAGCACACGTACATATGCATAAAATTTTGCCTGCAAACGTTCACAGACATTCATCAGATTAAAGACACAGAGTAAAAAGACTTGGTTAAGTAGAAATAACTGTTAGCTGTTTAGGTAGAGTTGAGCTACTCTCAATTTTTTTGAGAATTAAATGAAAAGCATCTTTAATTGTCACTTGTTTAGAGCCCAGATCCTTGAAGGATCTGCTATGATCCTTTAAGACTGCTTTTAAGGCATAAAATGTGGATGGCTTTTTTAATTTTGTGGTTGTCAAGTTAGGAATTCTAGTCTTTCTCTTAACTGGAGAAACAGTTGAAATAGTTAATCTACTTAATATGCTGTTATTTATATTATCTGGATAGGAACTTTTGTGTTTTTCAAGCACTGCAGTGTATCACAGAGCACTGTCCGAAACTGATTCTCTCTTGTTGGATTCAATTATATGAAACAGTTGAAGAATTTTCTAAGTACATGCCTACAAGGAGTATGATCTATCACCATCCATTTTACAAATGAATACTTTGAGTTGGTGCCTCTTGCCTTTTATTTTTTTACACTTGTTCCTTTTTTTTTACTTAACCTCTCCCTAGTATTGTTGCTTCCTGTGGAGGGGACCTGGGTTGGTTCCTGGCCAGTGCACCTCTTGCACAGCTATCACCTGTCTGTTAGGGGAGACCTGTGTGTTGCTATGATGCTGGACAGGTTTCAGTGGTGTTTCCAGACTAAGACTAGGAAGTAAAGCCTGGTGATCTACTTCTGAAAAATCAGCCAACGAATACCCTCTGGATATGGGGTCACTGTGAGTCAAGAGTGAGTCAGTCACAGTTAATAACTAATATAATAGTATTCAGAATTGAACTGAGTCCTTCTTCGAGACATTAATTTTGCTTTGGTTTCCACAGCATGGCCCTTTTGTGGTTTCCTCCTTTTTTGGATGTTCCTTTTCCATCTTTGCAGGCTGATTTTTCTCCACACAGATACTAAATTTTAGAATTCTTCAAGAGTCACTCTTAAGCCCTCTTAATCTGTACTCTTGTTCTTAGTAGTTTCATCCACACCCACAGCTCAGTTTCCTCCTTTGTGCAGATGAGTCATGGAATTATACTCTAACCTACACCTTTTCTCTGAATTTGATTGTCTTATGTGACATTCCTTTTTGCTGTCTCAGGAGTTTATAATCGTAGTCGTTTGCCTGCTGTTCTGTATCTGGCACCACCATTTATTCAGTACTATGAATTAGGAATCTTGGCGTGTTCCTAAACTGATTCCCTTTCACTCTTTGTATACGATCCACATTCCTAAGTCCTATGTGTTTTTTCTCTGAAATGACACTTAATACCTGTTTAGCTTCATTCACAGGAACAAAAAGCAGTCTGCTCTAGGGTTCCTGTGAATTGGACTGGCCTCAGGGGCAATGGGCTTTATCTTTTTTATGTGAAATATTAATATGAAGTCAAGACTGAATATGGAATTAGTTCATGTTCTGGTTTCTGTTTATTTTTAATGAGAATAGGTAGGTTTGATGAGGGTGACTTGAGAGTATTTAAGTGAACTAAAAGGATTTATACCGACGCATGTTTTTAAGTTAAGTCAGCTCTCACTCAGTCTTACCATGGCTTATCTGAAGTATAAATGAACAGAAGGACCCAAAATCTGTTCACAGTCTTTATGGACCATGAATGAGTTTGATGAGGGCACTAAAGTTGGGTGAAAAGCTCCCCAAACCAAAACTAAAATCACTGATGTCAGATTAATTCTGTCCTATAGCAACCCTGTAGAACAGATTAGAACCTGATTCAAGATGTCGTCCCTTTGATTAGCAGCCAAATACTTAACCACTGGGCCACCAGGGATCTCAGGGAAGCAGAGTTCCAGGGGGAGAGCAAAATGATGTCCTGCCTCAGGCTCAGGGGAAAGCATGGAAGGCATATACCAAAACAGATCTTTTGACATGAAGACAATATTGACTTAGAGTAAAGCTGCTCCATAGGGTTTTCTTGGCTGTAATCTTCAGAGGCAGATCACTGGGTAGTTTCAAAGTGCCAGCCTTTCCCTAGTGCTTGAGTGCAAATGTTTGCACCATCCATGAACTTGAGAAGAAGCAAAATGTACTATAAATGAATACTGAAGCTGCAACAATCCAGGAAAATGAGTAGGTAGCGCAAAAGGTATTTCAGTCCCACATGAACTGAAAATGCAGTTTTAGATTTTTAAGATTCATCCATGTTATACACATATCAAAACTTCTTTCCTTTTTATGGCTGAAAACTTAATTTCTTTCACATACTCAAAAAAAACTAATGTAATTTTTCTTTTAACCCAAAAAGCAATTTGCCCTCATTAAAATATAGCTACCTCCACATGCTTTGTGGTATGTGGTCTATTAAAATGGATTACTTACCCCCGTCTCTTTGTGTCTCCTGCTAAAGATACTCACTCTACTATAACAGTTATACAACTTGAACTGCAATTTTTTTTATTGTGTTATAAAACATTTGTCATTTCAGTAACCTTCCCATAATAGTTCAGTGATATTAAATATGTTCATCATGTTCTTCAACCATACCCATTCCCAAATTGAACTTAGTTTTTCAAAAACCTAAATGAAAAAGACTTGTAAATCAGAGGATATTTTTGGCTTAAAGTTTAAACATTATCTCAAAGCAGTAGTTTCAGGAGCTGCAGAAAGTATGGAGTTCAGTGAGAATTTGAAATTCTGATCTACATTTTCCCATTTCTGATCAAAATTCTTGTATAGAATCTTTGATCAAAATGTTCAATAATGATAGCTGGGCACCATCCAGTTCTGGTCTCTTGACAAAGGAGGCAGTTGTTCATGGAGGCAGTTAGCCACAAGTTCTACTTCCTCCTCCTGTAACTTACTCTCTTTCCTGTGGTGCTACAGGTGAAAAGAGACCAACTGTATCTTGAACAGCCACTTGTAAGCTTTTAAGGTCCCAGGCATTATACAACAAGTAGAAGGGAAAACAGAAGCACCGAACAAGTTATTAGGCCAGTAAACTGGGATGTCCCAGAAAACTCTGACCCTAAACTCCACCAAGGAACCAAATCATGTGAAGTAGTTGGATATACATAAGCAGCCTTATCAGCTTCTCTTTTTTAATGTTTTTTTGGTCATTGTCTATGTATCTGTTACACAGCTTTTGCCAATTCAGTTATTTACAGGTTTATAGCTTCTTGACAACAGCTACATCAATTTACTGTGCAGCTCTACCCTTAATCAGTGTGTTTTTCCATTACTGTAATCCAAAATTTAGTACTCCTTAGCAGTAACCCCTCTTTTCCCCTCCCTGGCACCCCTGATACCCACTGAGAAACTTTGGTCTCTATACATTTGCCTGTCCTTGCATTTTTATATAAGTGAGGCCATATAATGTTTGTCCTTTAGTCATTGGCCAATTTCACGTAGCATAGTGTCGTATGTTCCAGCCATATTGTAGCACGTATCAAGGCTTCATTTCTTTTTGTACCTGAGTGGTATTCCAGTGTATACTTGTTAAACCTTAAATCAAAAATATTCCCAGGATTCTTCTTAAAGCCAAACAATTGTTTAGCTTAACTAGTACAGAATGTGTGCAATGAGCATTGTGCACTTTTAAGATCCGTCTACATGGGCTCAAATTTACAACAGCAACTCAAAAGATTAGGAACTTCAGGGGACAGTGGATTTATGTTAATGAGGGATGAAGACTTGGAAAAGGATGGCGAAGATGGTTGCACAACTGGAAGAATGTAACCAATGTCACTGCACTGTACATGTAGAAATGGTTGAACTGGTATAAGTTCTGTGTATATTCTTAACAGAAATAAAATAATTTCTAAAAAGAGGCACATAAGTCAGTATCAGCTCCATTCTAAAGTTTCCTGTGCTCTTTGTTGCAGATTTTATATTATGGCAGGAAGACATCAGAATCGTAGTTTTCCTCCCCCAGGGGTTCAGATGAGTGGACAAGTACATGCATATGGAAATTGTACAGATAATGATGGATTGGAGGAGGATGCTGAAGTGTATGAGCTTCGATCCAGAGGAAGAGAAAAAGTCCGAAGAAGTACATCACGAGATAGACCAGATGATATCATAGTATTAACAAAAGATATACAGGAAGGAGATACTTTAAATGCAATAGCCCTTCAGTATTGTTGTACGGTAAGTTTTGATTCCGTTTTGCGTAATGTAGTCTAAAGTAAATTGTTTTTTCCTTAGACCAAGTTGAAATAAATTTGTCCCTTTTTTTTTTCTTCTTTTGTATCATGTTGGTGGATGTTAGCTTTTATTTAAATTACTACTTTATTGTAATTACGTGGAAGTTTACAATCAAAGTCAATTTGCCACGGATGCTAACTTTTTAAAATTTTAAATGAATATTTAAATTTCTATTTATTTCTATACCCATTATTCTATTTTCAGTGTTGAATAAGCCCTATGTATGTTATATTTTATCTTTTTCTCTTTAATCAGATAGTAAGAGCATGTAGAAAAATATGTAATGAGAAAATACTTTGTGACCTTATTTCCTGAGATAACTAATGTTGATACACAGTGTACTTTTTTCCACACCTTTTTTTATGCTCTTAAACACAAAAACAATATAGAGAGGGGTGGATTGATAATTTGTATGTTTTTAAAATTGGTTTGTACTATGCATATTACTCCACAAGTTGTCTTTTGCATTTCTTAGTGTGTCATGGACATCTCTTATGGCCATGTAGCTTAAACTGTTCTCGTGATTACAGTCAGTCAGGATTTTCTCAGTGTTTTGCAGTATGCAAGGAATATCATCATGACTATATCTTTAGATGGTGGCATATTTAGTTCTGTGGATGGATTTGTAAAGGTGGCCTTGCCGAGTCAAAGGAAAGCCATATTTCTAATTTTAAATCCATTTTTTAATCTGTATTATTATGTCTGTCTTGGGAAAAGTTTGATCCACGTAGTAAGAGAACACTGCTGTGAGGTTTATAACAAGAATGATGCAGAATGGTGGAGAAACTAGCTGGCGAATTGAAGGAGGTCCAGCAAATAACCTGTTGAAATAATATAGGTATAGACGAGAAGTATTTAGGCCAAAATACTTGTGATTGTTGTTGTTAAGTGCCATTGAGTCGGTTCTGACTCATAGCGACCCCATGAACAACAGAAGGAAACACAGCCCAGTCTTGCACAATGTCCACAGTTGTTTTTGTACTTAGGCTCATTGTTGTGAGCACTGTGTCAATCCATCTCCTTGAGGGTCTTCCTCTTTTTTGCTGACTCTCTGCTCTATCAGGTGTGATATCCTTCTCCAGGGACTGATCCTTCCTAACAACATGTCCAAAGTATGTAAGATGCAGTCTTGCCATCTTTGCTTCCAAGGAGCACTCTTTCTGTACTTCTTCCAGAACAGATCTGTTTGTTCTTTTGGCAGTCCACAGTACATTCAGCATTCTTCTCCAGCACTACAAAGGCATCAGTTGTTCTTTTGTCGTTTTTGTTCATTGTCCAGCTTTCACATGCATATGATGTGATTGAAAATACCATGGCTCGGTCAGTCACATCTTAGTCTTCAAGGTGACATCTTTACTTCTCAGTACTTGAAAGAGGTCTGTGGCAGATTTTTCGGGTGCAGAGTGTGCTTTGATTTCTTGACGGCTGCTTCCATGGGTATTGATTGTGGACCCATGTAAAATGAAATCCTTGACAACTTCAATCTTTTCTCTATTTATGATAATGTTGCTTACTGGTTCAGCTGTGAGGATTTTTGTTTTCTTGATGTTGAGGTGCAATCCATACTGAAGGCTGTGGTCCTTGATCTTCATCAGTAAGTAATTCAAATCTTCTCTAGTTCCAGTAAGTAAGGTGGTGTCGTCTTCATAATGCAGGTTATTAATGAGTAGTCCTTCAATCCTGATGCCTTGTTCTTCTTTGTTATAATTCAGCTTCTCAGATTATTTGCTCAGCATACAGATTGCAAAGGTATACTGAAAGGAAACAACCCTGATGCACACCTTTCCTGACGTTAAACCATGCAGTGTCCCCTTGTTTTTTTCACATGACTGTCTCTTGATCCCTGTACAGATTCCTTAAGAGCACAGTTAGGTGTTCTGGAATTACCATTCCTTACAATTTTAGCCATAGTTTGTTATGAGCCACAAGAAACACAAGTAAACATCTTTCTGGTATTCTCTGCTTTCAGCCAAGATCCATCTGACATCAGCAGTGATATCCCTGATTCCATGTCCTCTTCTGAATCCAGCCTGAATTCTGGCAGTTCCTTGTCAATGTACTGTTGCAGTCACTTTTGAATGACCTTGAGCAAAATTTTACTTGTATGTGATGTTAATGATATCATTCAGTAATTTCCGCGTTCGGTTGGATCACCTTTGTTTGGAATGGGCATCAACATGGATCTCTTCCAGTCAGGTGGCCAGGTAGCTGTCCTGTAAGTTTCTTGGCATAGACGAGGAAGCACTTCTAGCGCTGCATCTGTTTGCTGAAATATCTCAATTGATATTCCCTCAATTTGTGAAAAGATACAGAATAAGCTGATAGGAAATGTACTTGGGGCAATCACAGGATGTATCAGCTGATTTCTTACTTGGAATAAGAAATAATGAAGGAGATCAGACTAATGTTAAAGGAAATACGGCATTCGCCATATTTTCCACACTAGTGGAAAAGATGATATAAAACTAATGGAGTTAAGATAAGCAGTGCTTCCTATTGCTGGTCACTCACCTAGCAAAAAAGATGAGTCTTACCAAAAGACTTATCACTATTGGTAAATACAAAAGCTAGTGCTGTATTTCACTTAAAAATATTCAGTCTTAAGGATTATTAAAAATACATCTATCATAAAACAATAGTGGAATAAAAGCATTGAGTTAAAATTCTATACGAAACCAATGAAGTTAGAATGACAGAGGAAATGTTACGGGTGATACTCAGACAACCTCAGTAGCTCACAAACCTTGGAAGATCAGTTGGGAAAGAGTATCTAGTGGTTATTGTTCAGAATATACAGTACTAAGCAAAAGAGCATTTAAAGAGAATTGGAGTCAGGTGTTGAGTTTGTAACTCGTCATTTGCTTTAAGGAAAAAGTCTTGAGGTAGAAAAATGGCAAATCGTATCGCCTTAACCTTCTAGCCTCCTACTTATTTTGTGTTACCCCCTCCTGCCTCACCTACAGGTATACATGCCAGGGAAATGGACTTTTTTTCCAGTATAACCTCTTTCAGTCTTTACTGGATTGGATCACTCATCAGTATTTGATTGTGTCCACCAGTCACTCCTAAAAACCTTCTTTGCTGGACCACCTTGATTTACAAGGTTTCAGATTTTTCCTAATAATACTTAATAAGAAACCCGAGTGACATAGTGCCTACCAAAAGGTCGGCAGTTCAGATCCACCAGCTGCTCCTTGGAAACCCTATGGGGCAGTTCTGGTTTGTCCTGCAGGGTTGCTATGAGCTGGAATTGACCTGACAGCAATGGGTTTGGTTTTTGGTAATGTTTAGTAATAGGCAACATTTGTATAACACATTCTACACATCACTATTGTGAGAGCTTTACATACATTGTCATTTATTAGTCATCAATCCCTGTAAGGTAGGTAGTATCGTTACTGCCATTTTACAGATGTGGAAACTGAATTACAGAGAGGTTAAACAATTTGCCTAAAATCACACAGCTAGAAAATGTCGGCGATGATTCAGAGCTGGATAGTCTATGCTCTTAAACCATTATCATATATTGCCTTCCTAGGTACTCTTTCGTAATTTCTTTAGTGTATTTCTCTTAAGTAACATACTTCTTAAATGTTGCTATGCCTCCAGGATCATTCCTGTGTCAACATGTTTTTCTTGTCTTTTTCTGGTGAATCTTACCTACTTTTGTGACCTTACAGTTTTACTGATAATCCACAGATTTTTGTCTGTAGTTGAGAACCTTCTCCAGAGTTTCAGAGGTGTTCTCTATAACTGCCTGGGGACATCCCCACTCATGTTATCTCATAAGCATTTCATTCCCAATGTTTCTAAAAGTTGAGCTCATCTTCTCCTTCTCTGTCATGTCCTATATCTCAGTGAAGGGCTTCATCACCAAATACTAAATTCAGCTTTATCTCTCTGATGTCATTCAGGTAACAGATGATCAGGGCTTAGATGAAAGCATTGATGGAAATGATGAGTGAGACTATTACTTTAAAGTGATAGCAGAGCTTGGCATACTAGTTAGTAATCTGAGAAACTCTCTCCCATCTACCTCTTCTTGGTGCCAGATGGATAGGATTCATCTTGGGGGTAGTTGAAAAATAAATTTATACTGAGAAGTTTGGAAAGAATGGCTTCAAAAGATCAACTGATGATATAATTACCATATTTTATCAATTGTGAGGTATATGTTTTCCCACACATTTTAATGTTTCTGAAATTGGAATGATGGCATCTTCAATATTTGGAGAGGTTTTTTTTCCCCCTTAGAGATAAACATCGTAGAATTGACAGTATTTTGGTTTTGGTAAAATATTTGTAGTTTAAGTGGTTGGCTGACATATACCCATGTTCTGCTTGCCAAATTGAAAGAACATAAATGTCAGTAACCCTTCCTCCACAGATTATTTATAAGCAGTACAAGTGTGGCATTTATGCAGGATGCACAATTAGGGAAGTAGCAAAGGATCCTTGAAGCTAGATAACCAAAATTAGTGTTAATAATGTAGGGATGATATTAAAAAGTAATTGATGGTTCCTTGAGAATGGTAGGTCAGAAATGGTATAGAACTATTGTTTATAAAATCTCTCTGGGTACGGTAACTTAATACTGATAATTAAATCAGAGCAACTTTTTTATGCCTCTAAAAGTAACAGATGAATGACAATTGCAATCTCTCTTGATTTAGAATTAGATGAATGTTGCCTTTTTTATTTTTATTTTTTTACAGGTAGCAGATATCAAGAGGGTTAATAATCTCATCTGCGATCAAGACTTTTTTGCCCTTAGGTCTATCAAGATTCCAGTAAAAAAATTTAGTTCATTGACTGAAACACTTCATCCTCCAAAAGGAAGACAGGCTTCACGTCCCTCTTCTGTTCCGTATGCCCCGGAACAACAGGAAATTGTGCTAGCTAATGATTCTCTTTCTTCCAGTGAGTCAGCTGGAAGTTTTTTAAAAGAAGTGGACCGAGACATAGAACAAATAGTAAAATGTACAGACACCAAAAGAGAGAATCTTAATGAGGTGGTATCCGCCTTAACAGCACAGCAAATACGTTTTGAACCTGATAACAAAAACACTCAGCGTAAGGATCCGTATTACGGAGCTGACTGGGGTATAGGATGGTGGACAGCAGTAGTGATCATGTTGATAGTGGGTATAATAACACCAGTATTTTATTTGCTATATTATGAAATTTTAGCTAAAGTGGATGTTAGTCACCACTCAACAGCAGATTCTTCACATTTGCATTCAGGAATCACCGCTCCATCACAGCAGAGAGAAATGGAAAATGGAGTTGACCCAACGAACGGAGTGCACATTGACCAACAAGTTGATCATAAACTATATAGTCAAGATTCTCCGTCACCTGCTGCTCAACATAAAACATAGCAGTTAGTCCATGCTCACTATTTAGTGGTCATTTGTGCATCTGGAATTTGGTGAATGAATTTATATTCAGTAACCACTTAAAAGGCAGTATTAGGAAGATTGAAGATACTTTTTTCTTTTTCTTCATTTGTTTTTGAGCCGTTTACAAGCAGATTTTGTATAAAATCCCAAACTTGCTAGCTCATGTTGAGAGCAAGCAGTGTTCTTTCTGTCACTGCTTGAAGTGGAGGTGAATTTAAAATAATGTGTTTAGGAAGCACTAAACTTGGAAAAGGTAGTTATGCTTATATTTTATTTTTTTGGTAATTATTTCTTGGTGTAAAGTTTTTGTTAAATTTATTATAATGTGAATGATAGCGCCAGATGTCTGCAACTGAAGGAAATGTACTACTGTAAGCCATCAAAATGTTTAGTTGCAAAAAACTGAATTGATTTCCCAAATTACCTGTGATAACACATACTTAATACTCCACTTTGAAGCTTTTTAAAAACAAGTTTACACATGATATAAAAATATAGGTAGGAACAAATAGGAAAGTGATGTGTAATTTCTGTAATACAGGGCAAGAATTAGATTAAATATTTGGTTGGGAGTTGGCAGTTTGGTCACTGGAACACTGGAATAGGTCAAGACCTAAAGGCTTTCCTTAGATCCTTTAAACTGTGCTTCTGCTTCTGTTTTTAAAATAACTTGCCTCTGATGTTTGAAAGCACTTTTGCAGTTATTTGATGAAAAACGTTACCCATGTACAAATAAGCATTATTTTAGAAACAGTTCCTTAAGTACTGTGATAAATCATTGCTGTTACATGTTGTAACATGCCTTAAACACATTTAATGCCTTAAAATTTTATTTTATGTAAACCAGTGTAATCTTTAGAATTAAAATTGAGCATCCCTTAAGATGGTCCACTTAGATTCATTACATGTTGTTCTGGTTCTGTAGAGTTGATTTGGACTTAGTGTGCCCTGTGTGCAACAGAAGGAAACACTGCCCAGTCTTGCACCATCTGCAGAGTTGTTGCTGTGTTTTGACTTTTTGCAGCTATCGTGTCAGTCTGTTTCATTGAGTCTTCCTCTTTTTTTTTTACTGTCTACCAAGCATGATGTCCTTCTCCAGGGACTGGTCCCTCCTGATAACATGTCAGAAGTATGTTGAGACAAACTCTCACCATCAGAGCATTCTGGCTTCTCCCAAGACAGATTTGTTTGTACTTCTGGCAGTACTTAGTATGTTCAGAATTCCTACCAACACCATTGTTCAAAGACAGCAATTTTTCTTCAGTCTTCCTTATTCATTGTCCAGCTTTTGAATGTAATATAAATCAATGGAAAATACCATCGGTTGGGTCAGGCACACCTTAGTTCTCAAAGTGGTACATTTGCTTTTTAACTCTGAAGAGTCTTATTTACAAGATTTGTCCAGTGCAGTGTGTCATTTGGTTTCTTGATAGCTGCTTCATTACATAGGCTGTATAAATTTATTTCCACCTTCACTATCAAGCACAAATTAATGGGGTCAAGAGATGTATATTGTCTGCCTCTGTGGTCTGCTGAAGAAAATGGTTCAGTATGAAAAACTAAGGCCCGTTTCATTAGCAGTTGCAAACAAAGTCTTTACTGATTACTTAACCTTTGTTTTTCAAAGAGAAAATGTCAGAATTACACTTTTTTCCCAAAACTGTAGAATCAAACTGGGGAAAGGAGACTGAAGGTGTGTGGATTGGCTGGAAGGGCTTCATAGTTCTACTTTAGGATGTGTCTGCTGTGGATCATCCACAGTCTGACTCAGTAACAAGTGTTGGCTTATTGGTTCCATCATTGAATTTTTAGAAGTTTGTGTTTTTAAAATGTAACCAGAATGATCAGTAGAAGTCAGATTTGTGGTCTGGATTGCCTCTGTGTGTGTAGTAAAGTGTGTACCTTAAGATCACATAATAACACCTCAGGTTCTGGGCATTATATCCTAAATTTTAATGTTTCTGCTTTCAAATCCATCATTTTATATCTGAAAATTGTCTTGATATAAAGAACAGTAAATATATGTATAGATACTTATATAAATAAAGTAGAGTTGTATGTACTTTAAAGCTTCATTAAAAAGAACAGGACAAAGAAGTCAGACATTAAAGCCCTTGAATATTTAAGAAGACCTTAGACTATTACCATAAAGCATTTGCAAATGGATTGAATATGTTTAAAATTTTAAAACTTCTCTAATATGTCTTGGGCATCTTGAAAGGAGGCGTGTGATGATCTGTCCTGTGCTCAGTGTTAACTCAGTCAGTTTACATTGTATTTATTAAACGTGCTGAAAAATCAGGTTGCAGGAAAGAAGGATTATTTTAGGGTAGAATGAACTAGGTGTCCTTTGAGGAACATTGCTTAGGTTGAATTGATTGCTTTTTGCTGGTGGTACTCTGAAATTATGATGGAGGGGTCTGGTTTCCAAAATAACTTGTTAAAGTTATGTGTGTCTCTTTTGGTTAAACCCTGTTTTGCAGAGTAGCTTTGTGAAGGAAAAAAATAACATACCTTATGACATAATTGGGCAGTTCTCCTATTTCTATATATTTCCAATGTATATTTTGAAATATAATTTGAATTATTGTAATTGTATTTATACATGCTATATATAATTTCAGATTTTAATCTTTAAGTGTCAATTTTTTAAGAAAATTTTCCTAAAAGTACTAATATATACCCAGTTTGTAGTAAATGCAAATTACCTTGTGTAACAGTAACATAAGCACATAGTTTATTGTTTGATAGTGTGCATAATTGTGCTGAAAACCTTATTTCAATTCACTTTTAGGTGCCATTTACACTAGTAAATATGTATATCTATACATGTTTGTATGTATGCATAAATACACATATATTAGCAAATGTAAAAGTAACAGAACTGAATCATTATATTTGGTTCACTTAATTTCATGTTCCAAATGAAGAAAACTGATTATTTACAGGACAGATTCTACAAAGTCTAAAGAGACTTGGTTAAGAGTGTTTTGAATTTAATAGATGCATTTTGAATTACTTTCCTACCCCACATCTGGAAAATTCGTTTTCATCTCTTTATTAAAGGAAATATTTCTACAGCAGCTATATGAAGATGGACTATAGCGTCTACTGGCTACATTAAGAATTAGTACACTGACTGTAAGATTTTTAAAGCCTTTTTTCTGGATTCTACCTGGTTGTTCAGTGGATTGAACATTCGTTTAAGTGAACCACTACTTAGTAATTAGTTCTTTCTAAAGGTATCAGAGTGAGTAAGAGGCTGCTAACCAGCAAGTCAGCCATCAAATCCACCAGCTGCTCTTTGGAAACCCTGCTGGGCAGTTCTGCTCTGTCCTGTAGGGTTGCATAAGTTGGAATTGACTCTATGGCAGCAGTTTTTTGGTTGTTTTTTTTTCCCCTAGAAACAAACTAATAGGAAATATTAGTTTGGATACAGAAGGATACAGTTAAGAGTTTTAGAAACATGAAGTAAGGATCCATCAAGGTGTTACAGGGTAAAGATGGAATTTTTAGAAATCTATATTTAAATGGTGCGTTTTGATGGAAATCATTTTGAATTCTAACAATGTTGCTCAGGAAATCAGTATTTTTCTTCCAAGTATGTGCATATTGCACTGTTAGATCACAGAAATACCTGAATACTTTCTTTTTATGTATACAAATACTATAAACCTTTTGTATGTATTTTATACAAATGCAAATGTAATTAGAGAACACCGTTAGTATGTTCATCTGTAACAAGTGGTTTTTAAAACTTTTTACCCCTTATTCATATTTTAAAAGATCTGCTAAATGTAATAAAGTTTTTCTACTTTATTTTTCAATCTAAAATGGTAGATGGTGAATTTAATTGAATAAATCAAAGTACATCTTCAGTCTGTTTGACGTGAGAAGTATGACATAAGATAGATCAAAATGCTATGTGCTTATCACTTCCGATTTTCCTTTTGTTACTGAAACAAAATCCACTGGGTTATTTAAAGGATGTGAATAAAACACATCTTAGACAAAGTTCCTGGAGGATCTTCCTCAGGGGAGAAGGCCCATTGAGGCATGGTCCATAACATCTGTAAATCTTGGGTTGTGGTAATATAACAGTGTGTGCTGTACATACATAAACTTCACTATTATGAAACAAAAACAATTTCAGCATCCAGAATGTTAGTTTTTACAGATTACCAGCAACAAAAAGAATTGAGAAGCTCTTTAGAATTTCTGTTTATCCAATAAAGAACTTAGTGCTATGAACCTTTTTTTTCCATTTTTAAAAATGTAAAAATTTCTGTTAACTACATTAAGCTAAAGGAATTTACACTGCACATTTGAAGACTCTTGAGGAAGGAAAGTTCATTAACAAAATCCTCTGAGTTCACATTCTGTAGTATTCAGTGACAGAGCCCTGGTTGCCCAGTGGTTAACCACTTGGCTGCTAACCAAAAGGTAAGCAGTTTGAACCCCCCAGCTGCTCCAGGGAGAAAGGCATGGCACTTTGCTTCCATAAAAGCCTTAGAAGTGATGTGGGCAGCCTGATCTCCATAATCTATAAAATACTACAAAATATCAATAAGAAAAGGACAAATTATCCAATTAAGCAATGGGCAAAGGAGACGGACAGACACTTCTCTAAAGAGGAGATCTAGGCAGCCAAAAAAACATGCGGACATGCTCACGATTATTAATTATTAAGGAAATTCAAATCAAAACGACAGTGACATACCATCTCACCCCAAGATTGGCCGTGATCCAAAACATGCAAAACACTAAGCATTGGAGAGGCTGTGGAGAGACTGGAACTCTCCTACACTGTTGGTGGGATTGCAGAATGATGCAGCCTCTTTGGAAAACAACTTGGCATTACCTTAAAATAATGGATATAGATATACCATTTGACCCAGTAATTCCTCTGCTTGGAATATATCCTACAGAATCAAGGCCATTCACACCAGCTGATACATGCACACAAATGTTCATGGCAGCACAGTCCACGATAGCAAAAAGATGGAATCAACCCAGATGCCCAACAACAGAAGAATGGATGGGTAAACTTTGGTATATGTACTCAATGGAGTACTATGCATTGATAAAGAACAACAATGCTAGCAGGAAACATCTCTCAATTTGGTCTCAACTGGAGGACATTATGTTGAGTGAAACTAGTTAGCGACAGAAGGACAATTATTATATGAGACCCCTATAATAAAAACTTAAAAGCATACTCATACATAACAGAAAAGACTCTTTGACAGCTACGAGGGTGGGAGGGTGGGAGGGCGAGGGGCGAGGGTTTAGATTAGATGTTAGAAATTTGGTTGGGTGAAATTGGTGACAACACATATTAATAAGATGATCAATATTAATGGTATTTCAACACAACTTGTGTACTCCTCCCGTCTTAACCCAATATTGTAAGCACAGAGTATGTACACTTTCATTTTTTATTTAATTAAAAAAAAAAAAAGTGATGTGGGCAGTTCTACTCTGTCCTATAGGGTCACTGAAATTGAATGAACTTCAGGGCAGTGGGCTGGGTTTGTTTTTGTCAGGAGTCCAGTATAAATTCCTGACACCACTGAGTATACTAATAAAAACAAATTCACCTCCTTCAAGTCAATTCTAATTCAGCAACCCTATAGGGAGACAGCAGAACTGTCCCATAGAGTTTACAAGGCCGTACGCTTCAGAAAAGACTACCACATTTTTCCTACTGAGAGGCTGATGGGTTTGAACTGCCCACTTTCTGTCAGCAGCTGAGCACCTGCACTACTGCACCACCAGTTGGTCCTTAAAACTAATATAAAACCAACCTGCCAACTAAGTTTGCTACTACAGCTTTCTCCCTAACCACAGTGCTAGAGTTTTCTTTTGGTGGTGGTGGTGGTACAAGAGTATTTTCATATGTTGCATCCCTCCCTGCTCAATAAATGCAGTTATTTTACTTGGTAACAAACCCTGGTGGCTCAGTGCTTAAGCACTCAGTTTTACTTTGTCTTACAGCATAGTGGTTAAGTGTGTGGCTGCTAACCAAAAGGTTGGCAGTCAGAATCTGCCAGGTGCTCCTTGGAAATTCTAGGGGCAGTTCTACTTTGTCCTCTAGGGTCACTATGAGTCAGAGTGACTCCAGAGCAGTGGGTTTGGGTTTTCGGGGTTGGATAGGATTGCTATGAGTCAGAATTGATTTTGATAGGTTGGGTTTTGTTTTTTACTAGATTTAATCTTTATTAACTTATTTCTACCAAGTAAATAGTAATATTTAAGTAGGTTCAAAATAAAATCTCAATATAAAACAGACAATCTTGTTAATAATTGTAAACAAATACAGAAACATGGCATTACAGGAATGAAAACAGTTTTGCTTGTTATATAGCAGTTTTAAAGATACTTCATCAACAAGCATGTTTTAAAGTTTATCCTCCTGGGGATAAGAGGCTGTTAGGAGGATGTGACAAGTATAGAACTGAGATAAGGCATGTGCTGTCACCGGGCAGGGAAAGCAGTGGGAGCTGCCCATAGGTGGGCATGCAAATTTATATGGGATTGTACATTTTCACTCAATCATACTAAAAAAGAAAAAAAAAAAGTTTATCCTTCTGTTGTTAAAAACCTAAATGTGCCAGAAAACACCAGAAGATAGTGTAAACAGGGGATTTATTGTGAGTACACACAGTTCAAATCCAGCAGCCAAAAGTATCAGGAAGGCGCCCTGAAGAGACAGTGAAAGCAGGTTATGCAGACAAGTCTGGGCAGGGTCGTCTCCTGTGGGGCCTTGTAAACTCCTTCCATGTTGGTCCCTCAGAGCACACGCAGAGCTTCAGGGTCAGTGACTTCGAGAAACCATCATTAAGGACTTGCCATGTGGGGTAAAACACAACTTCCAGTCAGACCTTGAAGCTCCAGCTGCTCTGAACTGCCCGCCTCCTGGTAATAATTCAAAAGAGCCCAATGCCAAAGGCAAAGCAGTCTCCTCTAAACTGCTTACTAGGTTCATATTTGAGCAGAAGTTGCCTCCAGGAAAACCAGTTCCTTAAGGGCTCAAAGTTCAACAGGGTAACTGGGGGCAAATGGTCTGGGTGGGTCCCCTGTATGCCATAGACCCAGAAATCTTGGCTCTAGAAGAATTAAAAATGATTTCTCACTACAGAATAATTTGATAGCTAGAAAAACACCACTCGTGCTGGTAAATCGCCTGCAAATACTTGCCGCCCTTTCTTCTCACAGTCAGCCTACTTTAGAATTGTAAAATCATCTTCCAAATATGGAAATTGTCTGTGAGAGAAATGGCTGGGGTCCTCCATGAGTAAATCCTTGCTCGGAGCTCTGCCGTACATCAGTTGGACTAAAATAGTGCAGACAAACTGACAGCTAGGGAAAGAAGTACTTCTAGTTTTTGTGTACGAGGTCTGACAAGTTCACAAACTCATCCTAGACAAAGTGCTACGGACCTCGCCACTGAGTATCACTATGGTCACCTTCGAAGTGCTCCCGCTGGGAAAGTATGCACCATGCCAGTGCCTAGTCTACCCTTCAGTGCAATTTTGGAACTCTTTCTGGGATGGCCATCAGAGCTGTTGTCCTATTGCCCTTAATATCCCCAATGTCATCCAAATGTCTTCCTTTCAGAATTTCCTTTATATTCAGGTAAAGAAAAGTTCACTGGGGGCCAGATCAGGTGAGTAGGGAGGGTGTTCGAATGCCGTCATTTGTTTACTGGCTAAAAACTCCCGCACAGACAGCTACACAATTACGTTTGCAAACTTGCCACCTCGCCACCATGCGCAATGGCCATTCCAGAAAGAGCTCCAAAATTGCTCTGAAGGGTGGACTAGGCGCTGGTGTAGATGCATAGCTTCCCACGGGGACTACTTCAAAAGTGACCACAGTATTCAGCAGTGAAGTATGTAGTACTTAGAACAACTAAGCTTGTAGACTTAATTGTCATATTTGTAGTTTATAATAAAGTTACCTATGGATTTATAATAAAGCAAGTAACCAAACTGTAGAGATAAGATTTCTATGAATTAAATGTCATTTGGCTAAAGTACTGAAGAATGAATATGGAATGAATAGGGAAGACTAAAGAAGAATTGATGCATTTGAATTATAGTGTTGGTAAACAAAACTGAGAGTGCTGTGTAGGAACTACCTGTATAAATTTCCCTTGAAAGAAGTGCAGCCAGAAAGCTACTTAGAAGAGAGGATGGCAAGACTTCATCTTGTACTTTGGACATGTTATGTGGCTGGAATAGTCCATGGAGAAGGGCATCGTGCTTGGTAAAGTGAAGGGTCAGTGCAAAAGAAGCCACTCAGTGATGTGGACTGACACAGTAGCTGCAACAGCGGGCTCAAATGTGGCCACAACTGTGAGGATGGCATGCGACCGGGCAGTATTTCACTCTGTTGTGCATACAGTTACTATGAGTGGGAACCAACTCCACAGCACCTAAGGACAACAACACTGAATAGGTGAGAGAATAAAACATATGTGACTTGGAGATCTCAAGTGACTTTATTGGGCCATTACACTTAAAAATTTGGTGAGCTTTCTGCTCCTAAGTACAGTAGCTTGCTGCTTTTAAGTACATTTAGAATCTTTTAAATGTTTACGAGATATAATTACAATATAATCACTGTGACACTAACCTGATAATGGTCTGCACCTTGCCTTAAGTTAGTTGAGGAAGTATCTGCCATGGGAAATGATCTTTTTCCTGAGAACATCATATTACAGAATGGCACAAGAAAATATAAATTTTCTTCAGTTTTCCCCACCATAATGTAAGACAAGGGAATCAAATTACAGTATATATTTTACGAAGAAAACATGTCTGTTTCTTAAAGCCATGTTTTCTGTCATTTTTTAAAGCTACAGTTTTTGTTAAAGTGCTAACCAAATTTTAAGAGGTGATGATTTCTGTAAGGTAAAGAATGAAAACATGTGAACCATTTTGGTTGGTGTTTAAATAGATTTTATAAGAAATTGTTTATAAATGGAGAAACAAAGGCACAGAAAACCACACTCAGTTTCAAGGCTGAGTCTAATAGCACAGGTAGAAATAGAATATGGTCTGTGATTCTCAGGTTAGCAGGTTGTGGATGATATTTTCCAAAGGGGAAAAATATGTTCTTTATTTCCTTTGATAAGTAGTATTCATAAATTCTTGTTTATAATACATAATATGAATTTCCATGAATATCTTTGGCATCTGTCATAGTCTTTGGAGGCTGAGATTTTTAGATATTCTCCCCCCAGTATAAAAAGACAGGGGAAGAAGACTAGCTTTGAAGTTTTGAGAAAAAAAAAAAGACTAATTTTAACTTTAAAATCACCTGAGTTTCATCCTACATTATTCTATAAATCAAATGTACACTTTATGAGCCCTGTGAAACATAACAGAGGCCATTACATCTCATAGACATTACACCTCTGAATTGTGTGGTTAGATTTACATAACTAAAACTTACACTTTTGTATATTACACAGTTAAGTATACAAGTTTGATTTTTTCATTAAGTTCAACTATTTGAAGATATCAAGCTTATTACAGTAGGATGATTAATTCATTCACACATTCAAGTATTCGTACTATTCCTCCACGTGAATGTCACTTCTGACTGGTTGACATATGAGCTGTGAGATACGTATAGCTCAGACTGGCCCTTTGCCTGGAAAATTTGCTTTCAGTCATAACACCTCCAGTTTCCAAAGTGCACTGGTAAGAGCCCAGGTAGGCTTATACAGTCACAATGTAGCAGTACAGACCATAACATGTAAAGATAAGATACATTACTTTCAAGTGTATGTTTCCTAAAGTGCTCCATGTGCAGTATTAAATCAAATTTTAAATTACAGAAATCCATTTTGATGACTAGTAACAGTTTTACAACATTAAAATAATAATAATTCGTTCAAGTATTAATGCAGATTGAGAGATGCAAAGGCACAAATGAATCCAAATAATTCTTTTCAAAAAAATCTGCTTGAAGACATAAAAGGATGACAGAGGGGTTCACAGGCAATGACAGAGTGTCAAAGGTTAACTTGTAAACTACCAAGTAAACAAAGTGGTTCTAAAATTTTGGTGACAATTATTCAACACAACAGTAACAAAACCAGAATACTTACTCATCAGAGATTTAAAAAAGAAAATGAGCCTGTCCAAATGTTCAGAAGCTGTATCATAAACACTGTTTGGAGAAATACAGCTAATAGGTGGCTTCATCCATGTTGTCATCGCTATCGGCACCAAAATCATCTCCATCTTCAAAGTAAGAATTAATGTAGTCATTTTCCTAAGTGAAATCAGATATTCCTCAGTAAATATTACAACGAATAAACATTAATGTTATTAAAGAACACAATGCACACTGTCCCACTAGGCTAAATTTACCAAGTTTAGGCAGTAATAGTATATAACAGGCTCAAAAAACACATCTGCTTTAAACACTGCATTAGCTTTCATTCAAGTCTACCTGCGTCATTTTTTTCTTCAAGATAACTACCTCCGACTGTTCTCCTCAATCAAACAGCTAAGAGAATATGAAGGATTTCCCAATATAGCTTAGTACAAAGATATAATTACCAAGGGCTGGCTAAACCACTAAATACTTAGTTCATTAAATACTTAGACACGCAGGAAACAAAACCAATTTACATTAACATTCATTAGACTATACAGAAGAGAAAGTTTTGGTCACAAAGCAAACTGGGCATAAGCAGTTGTTTGCTTACTATCAAAAAGAAAGAAGCCTCAAGATAACTAAACCCAAACTGAAGGATGATCTATTACAGTCCATCCAGGGCCCCTGAATTTCCTTTAGATGAAGTGGGATTAGACCCTTGGGAATATCCCAGTTAACTTAGCTGATTACCACTGTTA
Organism: Heterohyrax brucei; assembly: GCA_028571685.1. NCBI lineage: Eukaryota > Metazoa > Chordata > Mammalia > Hyracoidea > Procaviidae > Heterohyrax > Heterohyrax brucei. The sequence continues at coordinate 96,191,076 of CM053141.1, read as the reverse complement.
CCCATGTGAATGACTCAGAAGCTATCTGTGCTTTCTATCTTGAATTCAAAAACTCATTTTGGATACAGACTAAATTGAAGAGAGGTAGCAGTCATTTCCTGTGTATGAACTGCATTTGGATTCTGATTGGTGTAAACTTTAGAAAAAATGTTTTGGAGGCAATGGGGAAATTTTGAACACTGGCTTTATATTTAACATTACAGAAATATATTTCACTGTGTCATGGATTGATTGAACTGTGTCCCTCCAAAAATGTATGTGTTGATTTGATTTGGCTATGAGTCCCAATATGGGGCCCTTCCTCCCATGTGTTGTGAATCCTGCCTCTGTGAGACTGATGATGGAGAATGGGCAACAGTTGTGTTAGTGAGGCAGGTCTCAGCTACAAGCTTGTAGGTTGTAAGGGAGACAAGCAGAGTGAGGAAATTAGGAACTTCATACCACCAAGAGAGAAGCACCGAGAGCAGAGCACATCCTCTGGACCCGAGGTTCCTCTGCTATGATGCCCTCACTGGATTTGGACTCAGCCTACTGAACTGTGAAGATTTCTCATATTGAATGGACTTGTAGCTTATGAATGGATTTGTGGCTTACTGGACTGTGACAATAAAAGCTTCTCTTCATGAAACCTTTCACTAGTGTTTTCTGTGAGAGCACTAGGTGACTAAGACACACTGTTAGGTGTAATAATGATACTGTGATGTTATTATTTTGAGATACATACTGAAATACTTATGGATGAAATGACATGACTAGGATTTGTTTCAAAATAAGAGGCAGGAAGCTTCTTATCCCAATTTATTCTTTAATTTTATAAATTAGATTAATTTGAAAGATTCGCTATGACTTGGTCATGGTTGAAGCTGGGTGATGAGTCTGTAGGTGTTTATTTTACTACTGATGCTTTTACATGAATGAAATCAGCCATAAGAGTAATTAAAAAAAAAATCAGATTACTCTCCACAGTTCTACTATCTACAACACTAACTATGACTGAATAAGCAATAAACAGACTCTTCCTAAAGAAAAGTCTCCTGAATGTCAGCTTTATTAATTAGTTTGTTGAAGATTTTAACCTAAAGGAGAATATACATACACATGAAGTACATATAAAATATGATGAACAAAAAGGAAACTGAATTACTCACATAAATATCTCACCACTGTGTCTTCCCTGAACACTGAGTCTCTGTTTCAAGCTCAGACCCTTCCCTCTGCAGGAAGCTGGCCGAGTTTCTCTGTTGCCAAGAGCTCCAACAATGTCTAGAAACCTGGCTGGAGTCTGGGGCCAGTGTACCTGAGTTACCATGGGTCAGAGTTCAGCTGAGGCTGCCTTGTAAAGCGGACCTTGGCTAGGAGACATATATTGGATATAAGCCAGTTTGGACACAAAACTTAAAAATTAGTTAGGAGCGGATACGGTACTATTCCACACTGAGCATCTGCAACTAGCATTTTGGACATAAGTACCTCCAAGTATATTTAGTGATTCAAATTAGGTAATTTTCTGATGTTAGTAATTTTGATGTAGGTATAAAATAGCACACCCTGCTGAAACTGGTGCCTAAAGAATTTCAGATTATTTCTACAGTTAATTTACCCAAGATCTCCTTATTCCACCACCAGTGCAAAACTGGACCTGGGTCCAATGACGCAGTCTGTGTAATCTATGAAATTCTGTCTTTTTTTTTTTAACCTAGGGATTCTTCCTACTTGGAGACTCCTAGCATGTTATCTGATTCCAAATCAGATACAGATGTATATACTTAAGTAGGTACCTGGATCTCACCTCAGCCCTTTTTTTAACTGTAATATTTAAGACAGAAGAAGAAAAAAATACAATCTGTATGCTGGCCTCAGTTTTATATATAGGTGTTATATAGACAACTTGCTCCATTTTACTCTCCAAAACAAAATGCACATCAAATCTGCACTGCACTGCACTGAGTACATTAACACCATTACTGTTAACTGTAAAACAGAGCAGTGAAGCTAATTTTAAATTTAGTTCCCTTAAAGGAATCTCCCCCATTCCATTCCTCAGCCATCCTCACCCCCAGAACATAAGCCATTCTTGTGTTAGAAAGATTTCTTTAAAAAAATGACATGTAATTATGCAAGCCCACTGGTGACATTTAGCATTCTGCTAAGTCTCCACAGAGAATTCAGTAACAACTAGAATTCTGATGTTTGGCTCCATTTTCTGTGTGAATGTGCAATCATTGGGAGTGTAGAAGAATGAAGACTATTTGAAATAACTTCTGTAGAGAGATGATTTGACAACAAACATAGAAAACATATTAGCCAGCAAAACAGGTCTAGTGGATCTTGAACTATTAGTGGCATCCATTTCTGTAATTTTTTGGCAGAGAGTAAGAGACAGATACCAGGGGATTAAGGGGAAGACAGTGGAACTGACCGAATGCTGCTGTGGTCTACAGTGTATGCTGTCGGACAAGGAACAAGAGAAATGCCAAGAAAGCGACTGTCTCCTTGAGGAAAAACATGAAGACAGGGAACCAGAAAAGTGGACACATAGGTGCACAAGGACTGGAGTCTCAATCATGTCAAGGTGCACTTGGGATCAAGTAAATGATCTAGAAGCACAGTTTGGGTCAAATGTGATGCTTAATTTTAAAATGTTTGGCCTTAAAAATTATCTGGAAGAATCAACAGAGAATACTTACGAAAATTCTTTCCAAAAAAAAAAAGTGTAGAAGGGAAGACACACCCTACAAATAATCAGAAGTTTCTATTAACTGGAAACCCTGCTGGTGTACTGACTAAGTGCTACGTCTGCTAACCTAAAGGTCGGCAGTTCAAATCCACCAGGTGCTCCTTGGAAAGTCTATGGGACAGAAGAATCAACAGAGAATACTCAGGAAAATTCTATCTAGAAAAAGAAGTATAGCAGGGAAGACACACCCTACAAATATTAACAAATAATTGGAAGCTTCTATTAACTGGAAATCCTGCTGGAGTAGTGACTAAGTGCTACACCTGCTAACCTAAAGGTCAGCAGTTCAAATCCACCGGGTGCTCCTTGGAAAGTCTATGGGGCAGTTCTACTCTGACCTCTTGGGTCACTGAGTCAGAATTGACTCAACACCAGTGAGTTTTATTAACTAGAGCAGCTTAGTGTTAGTTTAAGAATAGACAGATCAATAAAACTGTCTGGAAATACATCTAAGAAGATACAGGAATTTAATAGCTAATCAATGAAGAAGGCACATTATTTAATAAGTGAGTTTAGCAGCTGGCTAGCCAACTGTAAAGAGGTAAAACTGTACCCATACCTCTTCTTTTATACTGATGTAAGTTTCAAAAGAATCTAAAATTTCATGCAAAATAATTAAAGCACATAATAAAAGAATTTCAAAACTGAGCAGTTCAGGTAAAGCAAAGATGCAGAGTATGGTGTCAGAAGCAAAATGAAATGAAGACAAATGTCACTGGAAAGGAGAGGAAACTCTCAGACAGGGTTTATTGAGCAAGGTATCTACAAAGTTCCAAAAAGGTGTTGACCAACAAAACCATCCTGCTCAAAATTGCTTTCAACGACTCTAGTTTATTTTTAAGTGCAACACGTTGTAAGAGTTGGAATTCTCAACTTCACAGCACTGAGTCCTGACTCAGTCATACACCAGAGGCTGGATTTTTATGCTTCCTACTAGCGTCCAGAGTCACTGGGTAGTGCCAGTGGTTAAACACACTCAGCTGCTAGCTGAAATTGAAGGTTGGAGTCATTCAGAAGCTCTCGGAAGAAAGGCCTGGTGATCTACTTCTGAATGACCAGCCAGTGAAAACCCAATGGCGGACAGTTCTGCTCTGACACACACAGGACTGCCCTAAGGTGGAGCTGACCCGAATGTGAACGGTGCAAACGTCCACATGAACTGTGCGCTGTCAAACACACTGGCACTATAGGAATCCATCCTCAGACTGCAAATCAAGCATTAGTTATCTAAATTTCTGGTCTAAAATTTTATATAGACAAATCTCAACTATAATAATTCAATCTGTTCCCCAAACTTGTGGACATCTGCTCACAAAGTTGCCTATCAAATTATGTTTATCTCCTAAATTCAATTTGGCATTGGTATGTTTCAATGTTATTATAATGATTCTCTTGACATTAAGGAATTGATGGCAGTCATAATACGCTTTTGATTCCTACACTTGCTTGTTTGCTAACTTTAACAGTATGCTATGTGTCTGATTCCCTATTACATAACCCTTTCGTTTAGCACTTAGTTACCGCAATGGACCATTACCTCTTCTTGCTCCTCTTCATCATACTCCTCTTGCTCTGCGGCATCATCATCTTCATCGTCATCACCTTCTTTACTTCTCTCTTTGATTCCTTCTTTCTCTTCAGTTTCCTCATCTGATTTTTCACCATCACCTCTCTTTTCCAATTCCTGATACAAATGAGTTTCATTAATTTACAGAGAAACAACTAGACTTTGACCCAGCCTTGGAAGAACATAGTTCTTATGCACTGTTTTATAATTACACTAATGCTTTCTTTGATTTTGTTACTTCATTATAAATTTCAGGTAATGATGGGGTTAACTGCCTCTATTGCATAATAATTTATTTTCATAGTTTATACTGTATCTCCTAAAATATTTGAGGTGATTCAGCTTATGAAGAATTTTCAAAATTCTTTCATTCTAACATAAAAAGAAAAAATGAAAACTATTAGTAAAATTTCAAAATGCCTATGTTTTAGTTTAAAAGTGAGATCATTTCAAACGAAATCAAGTCATCCTGCGATGAATTACCCTATTTGCAGATTATCTATGTCCATACCTCTTTTTGCTTGATTATTTGTTTTCCTATACCCAGAAGTTTTCACTTTCTACTGTTATCTGGCAGGTTGAGAAGGAAAGCAGAGATTAAAACCCAAATCAGTGCTAATCAACATAAGTACTCATTAACAGCACTGAGACAGGAAGCAGAGATGCAGAATTAGAACAAAGCTTTCACTGGCCTGATGGTTCCAGGTATCTACCCTGTTAAAATCACTATGCTACCTTTGCATAGTGTACAAATTTAACTTTAAACCTACATATTTACATTTCTGAGTACCAACAATTCCTTAATTTGATAAACAATAACCTATTTTCATTACTACATCTGTTCACTAAATTGTACAGTGCTCAATCTGCACATGCAATAGAATTTCACAGGTTTTCTAGGAGGTTGCCACCACCAGTATCTTCACATATTAAAATTCATAATTAAGGTACAAAGTCACTTTAGTTAAGATGTGATTAATCTAGAGTCATGAATCTATAAATATTCTATATTATAGAATAGTTGCTTTGTAGATAACACATAGGGAAAATACATCTTGTACTTGGAGTGACTGAGAAAATAAAACCAATCCTTGAGTCGATTCTGACTCATAGTGATGCTAGAGGAAAGAGGAGAACTGCTCCAAAAGGTTTCCAAGGAGCAGCTGGTGGATTTGAACTGTCAACTTTCTGGTTAGCAGCTCAACTCTTAACCACTGTGCCACTAAGGCTCCTCTTACAGTGACTACTACATAAATATCCCTTTTTGGGTTCTTAAGTAGGTATTTTTAAAACCTTTTTAACAGCACTAAAAGTGTGAATTTACAGGATCAAGGACAATAGAAAGATAACTGCAGACAAACTCTGAATTTCCAATCAAAACTCAAACTCCATCTTTTTGTCATCTCACAAATAAGGCTATAAGAGATTTATCTTGATATTCACCCAGATGTTACCTTATATGAACTTTTAATACAATATAATGTGTGTAGTTTTCTAACAATTCCTTTAGAAAATTGTAAGTAAATAAAATAGTGTTTATAGATCCTCTGACATGTCTATAATAATGAATGAGGTCCCTGAATGGCACAAATAGTTTGCAATCAGCTGCTACCTAAAGGTTGGCCGTTCAAACCTACCCAGAGGTGGAAGAAAGTCCTGGCAATCTACTTCCATAAAGATTACAGCCAAGAAAACCCTATAAAGCTGCATTTTACTCTGTAACACATGGGGTCACCACAACGAGTCAGAATCAGTGAAAAAGGGTTTTGTATTAAAAAAATATTGAATTTAAGTATATATTATAATGCTACATCAATATTAATTAATATACAGTACTCTCATGTCTATTTTAATCAGATAAACTACGAAATTCATTGTCATTCAATCAATTCCAATTTGTAGCAACCTTCTAAGACGGAGTACAACTGCCCTATGGAATTTCCAATGAGTGGATAGTGTATCTGAACTGCCAACCTTTTAGTTAGCAGCTGGGCTCATAACCACTGTGCCTGTATCTTACAAGCTTGTGGAGTCAAAAGGGGAATTGTAGTGCTACATGTACCCAACTCTGTGCAAAGTATACACACTATATCTGAAAAATCATGCTATTACCTACTATTTCATATGTAGTAATATAGTTATTTAAATGAGTTATATGAAAATAATTTTAAAATACAGAATTCATTCAGTACTATATATGAGCTTGTAGAACATCTTCACTTCTATTATTGCTACTTCAAGTACCTTTAAATAATAACTCCATCTTTATTCTTACCACACAGACTGAAATCAAACATATAAAATACCTAAAGTTAACAAAAAGTGAATTTACGCAACTTTTAAAAAAGTACCTTTGAGCCACACAGAATGTTTCAAAAGTTCATCTGTTTAGTACTCGCTTCGGCTCTTCTACTTCGTAGCCTCCACTTTCCCTCCTGTGAAATAGCTAACCCTACTACTTTACAGATTTGTCGTAAGAACAAAATAAAGACTGCAAGGTGAAAACACTCTGAAATAGTTCCTGGATGGACAGAGAGCAGGTCTTCTAGTCCAAACATCACACAGCTGCCACTCTTCAGCCTCCTGCATGTCATGGAATGACGCGATGCTCAGATCTTAGTTTACCGCTGTCAACTAATTAGGAGAAAAAATGAGTCTCTGAAAGAAATACACTTGTGGTATGCAACTCTTGTGGGTATCCTTCTCCTTGCATAACTCAAATCAGGAGGAAATGGAGACACAATCAAAAGGGAGCAGGTTATAATCGGTGAGGTGTGTTGACGAGGGAGGAGTTGTTAAGTGCTCATTTCCTAACCCAAAGGTTGGCTGTCTGAACTCACCAGCTGCTCCAGAAGGAAGCTGTGGCAGTCTGTTTCAGTCAAGACCACAGCCTGGAAATCCTGTGTGCAGTTCAATTCTACTCTACAAGTTTGCTGTAAGCTGTAACTGACTAGGCAGCAATGAGTTTGGCTTGGTTTTTTGGTATTTTGACAAGTGGCTGGTAAAGAAGGACAGGATGCGACCTCTACCCCCTACCCGAGGTCAACACTATTTAACCCCTTCCAGTTACCCTGTGCCAAATCCATAGCATGAAAAAGTGAGAAAAGGTTGAAAATTTGAAGCAAGAAGGCAAAAAAGACATATGACATTTTATACTCTTTTTGTTCACATGTAGAGTAAGAATAAAACTTTACCTCAATTGCTTTCAACACATCAGCAGTATTAGCGAGTGAAGTGGCTTCGCTGGCATCTGTTGCCTTTTTGGATCTTGGGACTGTTGAAATAAAGCAACTAATTGACACATTTTTTCTACAACAACTGGGGACTGTATTTCTTTGCCTTTCACAGGGCATCTACCATAAGTCACATAATTTGCAGACTAAATTGATGTTCTCAAATAAACAAAAATAAATCACCATTCATCACAAATTTTCCAGTGAGGAGTAAATGGTAATCATGTGATAGGATAAATGCTCGAAGACCGATACTTGATTTATGCTAATACTGAAAATCCAGAGTGACAGTTGACATTAGAAGGCCCCAAACTGCTAAAATGTTACCTCGGGTAGAAGCACTAGGGCACCAGTGAAGGATTCTCACAAATCTGTCTTCTGCACCGGGTTTCTGCTCACTGATCAGTACACTTTATTTTAACCAAAGGAATTTTATCAGATTTGGAAAATTAAAAAAATGAAGTGCAAGATAAGTAGGCATTCACTAAGAGGCTGTTCTTAGCATAAAACATCACTCTTTATGGAAAGAAGATTAAAATGGTGAAACTGAACATCAGACAACTCTGGAAATTCAAAACATTATAAGAAATGAAATTAAGTATTTTAGTGGTTTTGAGATGCACACAATTGCTTTTTCAGCCTTATAAAAATATACTGAATTCTCAGCCTATTGTAAAACAGCAGGTAATAGGAAATTATTTCACATATAGATCCTGCCTGTCTCTTCCAAAAACATTTCGATATGCTACAAAATGGTCCCGCTGTGATCAGAAAGTATTACAATTCTTTTTCAAAGTCAAACTGAATACAAGAAATTAGTTGGTAATAGAGGAAAATATGGCCCAGAAAGATGTAATTTTGTTAAAGATTAACATTTGACCTACAGAAGGAATAAATTCTTTACACTATGGTGGATGACCCATAACTGATGAAATTACAATTTACCATATTATACCAAATTACCACTCGGGGAATCACTGAGTCCATGATTCCCAAACATGTCTATCAGTGAGGTTTCGCTCAAGCAAAAGTAGTAGATTTAATGATGGGTAATTTTCTCTACCCTAAACTCTGGGAAGAAAAGACTGTTTAATGTGAACTGTGCTATATAAAGTCTCACAGATGACAAGATCTCAAATATTATAATAATACTGAGCCTGAACTATCAGCTAAAGATATAATGTACTGACACCATGAAGTTTTTTTCTATAGGGATCTTTTATCATGTTATTTTGTTTTATAACACATAAGTCTTATTTAGTCCATACCATACGATATGGTCAGATAAGTATTAAAAATCAGTGTTAGATTCAAATCCACTCAACATTCTTTGTCACCTATGATTCTAGTTTTATAGAATGCTTCAGCCTTATATACTTAATTGGGGGAGAAAGTATGAAATTAACAAAATTTGTTGAAAGAAAAAACTATTTTAACTCAAAAGCAGTGGGGTGCATATTTCTCCCACCTTTGGCAAAAATATAAGGATAGCAGACAGGCAAGCAAGACCAGGACACCTGATGGCACTGCTGAACACCTACCCAACAAAAAACTCATATCACTAAGAAAAATCCAACTCTTTTTAAAGTTGATGTTAATTAGGTTCTCTGATACTTGCAGTCAAATATATTCATAACTAATACAGTACCACTTATTGATTTTCATCTTCCAAGACTATTTGTCACTGATTTTTTTTTCTCCTTGTTTGTGGAAGCATCACTTCCATTCTAAGTTAAACTGAAGCCACTTACTCTTTCAGACAGTCTTTATTTTTACTGTTTTTTTTTTCTTATTTCATCACAACCATTTTATCCCATATTCTTATAATCCACCTGGGCTGCCTAAGTCTTTCTTGGTCTCCACTCATTTAATGACAAATATGAATACTGTAAAGTTTAAAATTTTATGCCCTCCTGTGGTTCCTGCTCCTCTATTTTCCTCTGTTGAATTCATTTTCTCTATCGCTCATTAAATCTTGGAATTCCTCCAAGCTTGGACTTAAGCCCTTGTTTCTCCTAATTCTCCAATTTTATCCTAAATAATGTCTTACTCTCTCCCTGTCTCAATGATCAAATCTATGCAGATGACTACTATGCCCATCTTCAAAGTATCCAACAAAATATTCCACATTTTCATTTGGGTATCTCAAAGGAACCCCAAATAAAGTGTCTGAAGTGAACTCATGGTTTGCTCTCACAAACCCAGTCTTCATCCAGTGTCCCTCCCCACCCCCCAGTTGCATCCAGATAAACTACACATCCTTCAGTCTTGACTCCAATTCCATTTTCTCAATGAACCCATTCCTGGCTTCTCTAAGAAAACGGTACATTTTATTTAGTATGTGCGCCCAATTTGACTGTAGCTCCATGACTGCAAGACTTACTCCCACTGGGCTCCTTGTTTTATTATTCTCAGGGCCCAAACCAAACAAACCCACTGCTACTGAGTCAATTCCAGTGCACAGTTACCCTAAAAGATGGAGTAGAACTGCCCCACAGAGTTTCCAAGGAGCGCCGGCAGATTCGAAATGCTGACCTTTGGTTCAGCACACATAGCACTTAACCACTACGCCACCAGGCTTTCCATTGGCAGTTTCTGGTAATATGAAGTAGATGCTCACCAACTATTTACTCAGTGAATTTACTAAAGAACAAAATGGAAGGTTTCACTTTGGTATTTTTATGTACAAGTTAGAGTTCTTCCAGTTCCTAAATTGTAAACCTTTTCAGCTAAAAACTTAAATGTAGCCAGCATAGTTATTTAAAAAACTGCAAACACGTAACTAACCAAAATGCCACACATATTTTAAGCAAAAGCACTAAGAACACTGGGTATTATTTCAGACTGACAATTCCATACCAATAAAATTTAAGCAACAACCCCTTCCTCCCTGAGTTACTATTATATGGTCAATGTACCTTTTTTGCATTTTTTCCTGGGCATCAACTCTCTTGGAAGTCTCCTCCAATCTATGCAGACAAGAGAGAAACATAAAAATTGTACTCTCCTCTAGGAATTAGCAGCACTGGACGTAACTACTTAAAGGACACAATGATGGCTGTCCATGCAATGAAAATGTCTTAGAATCTGACTGTACAGATTTAATGTGAGAATCAAGACAGTGATAGTTTTTCTTCTATAAAGAGAAAGGTTCAATAAAAGAGCTCTGAAATAGTGCTACAAAACTTCTAACACATTCTTTTAACAATTAAATAGAATTTTACATAATCAATTTTAAATAGAGGTTTTCACAAAGAATAAGAATGAAAATATAAATACATAGACAGGAAAATTATTTGTGATGTGTTGTTAAAAAAACGCACACAACATGTACAGATTCCATTAAAAATCTAACATATAAATCCATCCACACACATAATATGTTCACATAGAAAGCCAATACATTAGGAAATTTTAGAATAATTGTGTGGGGAGTTAGTATTACTACAGTTAATTCCTTAAGTATTGTTTATTTATTATGTGGCTGTGCTATATTTTGTAGGAGCCCCATTTGTGCAGTGGTTAAGAGACTGGCTGCTAACCAAAAGGTCAGCAGTTCAAATTCACCAGCTGCTCTCTGGAAACCCTATGGGGCAGTTCTATTCTTGTATACAGTCCCTATGAGTCAGAACCAATTAGATGGCATGGGATTTTGTGTGTGTAAGTTTTTATGTTGTTGTATGCCACTACGCTGATTCCAACTCAGAGTGATCATATAAGACCGAGTAGAACGGCCCCACAGAATTTCCAAGGCTATAATCTTTATAGGAACAGATAGCCAGGCCTTTCTTCCCTCTGAACAGCTGGTGCATTCTAACCACTGACCTTTTGTTTAGCAGCCAAGCACTGAATCACTGCTCCACCAGGACTCCACAGTTTTGAATAGAAGTATTTCTTCTATGATGAAGTTTCTTTCCAAAATTAAAGTATGTGATCACAATTCCAACATACACAAAGTGAAATAAACATTTCTAATAGTTACCTGGAAACCCTGGTGGCACAGTGGTTAAGAGCTATGCTGCTGACCAAAAGGTTGGGATTTTGAATCTACCAGGTGCTCCCTGGACACTCACACTGTTGTTCTACTCTGTCCTATTAAGTCACTATGACTTGGAATCGACTCCGCAACAGTGGGTTTTTTAGGGTTAACAGTCATCTGAAAACTTCAACACTAAAAATATAAATATTGAGTAGATTCCAACTCATAGCATTCCTATAGGACAGCACAGAACTGCCCCATAGAGTTTTCAAAGAGTACCTGGTAGATTTGAACTGCAATTTTTGGTTAGCAGCCACAGCTCCTAACTACTTCACCACCAGGGTTTCCATAAATAGTCACAGAAAAGTAAATGTGCTCAAATAAATAATTTTGCCTGTAGTACCTAAGCCCTTCCATTAATTTGTCATTTTAACTTATAAGCCTGAAAATAACATTAATAAATGATTTCGAATATACTATCCACTAATAAATAAATCTCAGGTTATTTTGTACAAAATATTTAAATCACAAGTCATTTTACCCAAACTAATAAAATTTTCTTTGAATACATTTACTTTTATAAAAGTATTCATAGAAGACCATGAGAACATATGTAAAGGGAATCATGTGGGAGATGATTATTTATGAAGTAGAAATTATGAGAGACAAGAGAGTGTTTCCAGGGGAACCCACATTTACCAGTGTTCAGCAGTGGCAACAGAGCAATATAACTCACGAAAGTGATAAAGCTCTGTTAGCACTGTTTATGATGCCACATAAAGGGCAGTTTCCATAAAAAAACAACAACAAAAAAGCAAAGTAAATGAGGGGACCAAGGTTTTAATACTGGCAAATCATCTAAATAAGTCACTGAATTTTCACAGCAACTGCTTTTCATCTGCAGAATGAATGAGTTGGGTGAGAGATCCTCTACAACTACTTTCACCTTGTCTGTGTCCAAAGTAAAGCTTTTTAATGTTGAAAACAGTATCTTCTTATAAACAGCACTGTGGAATAGGAATCACAACAACTAAAATTAGTCTATGTCTGCCTGAGAGACAGGAAGATCCAGGAGCTTGGTCTAAAATATCCTGAAAACTAGATTTTTATTTTTTTCCTCTCAAAAGGCTATAAATTTGCTTGGGAACAAAAAATGTAAGCATTATAGACACTAGAAATTAAAATTGTGATTGTGGCAAAAAAATTGGAAATCACAAACAGACTTTAGTAAGTTTCATTTTTATCAAAAAGGTATTTTAAGAACTTTCCCATAAGCACTTCAACTCCTGCTTGTCACAGTATAAAAAAATCTTTTCATCTTAGTGTCCTAAAGACTTACATTATATTAACTACAGAGATAGAACAAAACTATTTTTGCATGGCAAAAGTAGAAAATTTGCCCTGTAAGTAGGGAGAAAACCTTTGAACATTAACACTGCCAATTTTATAATTACCTGGTACCCATTCTTCTTTGTATACTTTCATATAATTTTTACTATATCTTTCAATATCTAGAAAAAAAGAGAAACATAGTCATTAGAAAAATCCAGAATTAACCTGAACTTAAGCCATTCTTTTAAAATAACTGAAAAAGCCAGATCACATCTTTTACTTCACATCGACTTTCCTACATTTGTATGTAAGGTGTTCCTGAACACACATGTTTAAGGAAGTGGCAAAAGATGGCTGGGAATGAAGGGTGAGAAGCCAAGAGAGACCTAAACTCTAAAGACAGCCTTCAGAGTCAAACAACATGACTCACTTGTGAGAATGTTCACCACAGGTCAGAGAGTAATATAACCCAGAGAAGGGATAAAGCTCTTTTAGCACCATTTATGATCCCATAGATAGGGCGGTTTCCATTTCCACCTTCTATTTGCTTCCTGTGACACTGCTCTCAACCTCCCAACCTTAAAGTCTTATGCACGGGAATACATTCAGTACATCAGTGGGGGTGGAGGGCTGTCTGCTCACCTCCAGCATTAGTTACACACACAACTACTGAATTAGACTCCTCAACGTGCTACTTTTCACAACCCATTGAGGAAGAGAAAGTGAAATGGAGAAGAAATCAGCAACGCTGGACTAGGTAAGTGGATACCTGTAGGAGACATGAGGGCCCAAGCTGTAAGCCTTCTATGCCAGCCACTGAAAACTCTGCAGGAACCTTCTGAGTTCATCAAATGGAGAACTACAACTTTGGCTCTTGCTTCTGCTTAGATGACTTTGTCACAAGAAATTCCCTTAAGAGCCCAGATCCATTCCAGCAGTGCAGGTTAGCAAGCAACACCAACAGGCAACAGCCGGAAACCACGGTTCATCATAAAAAGTTTCTCAGAAATATAGCCATGAAAAATGCAAGGTGATATAAAAGATGAATATACAAAAGAACAAGAGTAATTTTTTTTTTTGGAGGCCTTTCTTCTATATTTAAAAAAAAAATGCTTCAAAAAAACACAAGGGTGTTTGAGACAGACAGCTAAAATAAACAGCAGATGAAGAGACCAAGAAGCCAGGCTTTTTTAGATATTTAACTGATTTTAGGTCAAATGTTTAACTAATCTTGCCCTCAAGTTTCTCATCTATAAAGAGAGCTCAGTACAAATTAGAACATTCCCAATATTTGTATTACAAAGACATTTTTAAAATAAATTTCTCCAGAACATATTCCACATTTTGAAAAATTTTAACCCTTAGCAGACCAAGGAAAACAGTCATTAAAAATTATTATCTGGGTCTACCTTTTAAAAAATATATATTTTATCTGTTTAACTTACTTTATAAATAATGTAGAAGAGAAAAAGATAGTTAAAAAAAAACAGCTATTGAAACAATTAAAAATGGACGAAGGATTTGAGCAGACATTTCTCCAAAATAGATACACAAATGGCCAACACATGAAAGACGTTCACATGAAAAGACGTTCAACATCATTAGTCACCAGGAAAACGCAAATCAAAGCTGCGATGAGATACTATTTCACACCAAATACTGCCTATTACAAAACAAAACAAACCAGTGACAATATTGTCTGTGACTACAGCCACAGCGCTAACCTTTGTTGAGGTGGCCCTCAGATTTCTGGGCAGTCCATTCTTTTTTTTGGAATTCTAGATGTCTGACAGCCTTCCTTTGTTTTATTCTAACTCTGTTCCTTCAGTCTCAGCTGGCAGCACTGTGATGACTCACAGGATCTATAAATCATACACCTAATCTCACAGTGACTGACCCCCATACACTTGGCCCTGTTTCCAAAGTACACTAGCTGGATAGGTTAAGAATTTTCCACATCATGAAAGTGCTGGTTCCTCTTTGCTTAACAACTCCCTCCTCAATTTATCTTTCCTCTCTCATTTTAGTATATGCAACAAGAAGAAACCAAGCCACACCTTCCAGTTTATGTGGAAATCTCATCTAATACCCAAGTTCATCACTTACAAGTTCGACCTTTCACCCAGTGGTAGAACATAATCGAGCCAAGATTACTGTAATTTTCTAACAAGGATTGTCTTTCCCGCAATGCCTGATAAGATGTTCATTATTTCTTTTAAATGCTTCACCTTTAACATTCTTATTTCTAGCAATAAAAATGCCAACTCTTGTTAATGTAAACTTTCCCAACTTCATCTACAGATTCAATGAAATGTCACTCAAAATCTCAGCAAGCAACTATGTAAATATTAATAAACTGATTTTAAAGTTTATATTAAAAGACAAAAGATCCAAAATGCTAATGCAGAAATAATGAAAAAGACCAGAGATGGAAGGCTGACACTACCCAACTTGAAGACTTACTTTAAAGGTACAGTAAACAAGCAGCATATGGTAATGGCAAAAGAACAGAGACATACATCATTGGAATAGAGCAGGGAGCCCATACATAGATCCACACAAACACAGTCAAATGACCTTTGACAAAGGATCAATTCAGTGAAGAAATGATACTCTTCCCAACAAATGATGCTGGAACAACCAGATGTTCATAGGAAAAAATAATAATAATGAAAAATTTATAGTCACAAACCTTCAACTTTCAAAGTATTACCTCAAAATGGACTGGAGACTATACAACACAAAAGTATAAAACTTCTATAAGAAAACACAGAGGATTTTGCAATGAATTTTTAGATACAACACCAAAAGTTCAATAAACCCAATGCCTTTGAGTCAATTCTAACTCATAGTGGCCCCTCCAAGACCATGAATCTCTATGGAAACAGACTACCACATCTTTCTCCTGCAGAACCACTGGAGGTTTTCAACCACAGACCTTCAGTTTGCAGTTGAGCACTTCCACCCACCGTGCCACCACGACTCCTTAAAAGTACAACAAATGGTTTAAAGATCTGCTCCATGAAAGACATCTTTATGAGAATGAAAAGACAAATAGACTGAAAGAAAATTCCAAATCCCGTATCTAGTAAATATATATACAAAGAACTACTGAAACTCAACAATAAAAGAATCCAATTAGAAGATGAACAAATGACCTGAACATATACAAATCTTAAGATATAAAAATGGCAATAAGCATATAAAAAGATGCTCAATAGCATTTGTCATTAGGGAATTGCAGATCAAAACAACAATGAGATATCACGACATACCTATTAGAATAGTTAAAATCCAAAACACTGATATTGCCAACTGTTGGCAAGGATGCAGAGCTATAAAAACTCTCCTCCATTGCTAGCAGAAACACAAAATGGCATAGCTACTTTGGAAGACAGTTCAGCAGATTCTTAAAACATTAGTCTTACCACCTGATTCAGGAACCCATTCTTAGGTATTTGATAACTGATCTGAAAATTTATGTTCATATAAGAACCTGCATCCAAATGTTTACAGCAGATTTATATATAATTACCAAAGAGTGGAAGCAACCCCACTATGTCCTTCATAGATGAATGGATAAGCAAGCTGTGGCAAATCCATGTAATGGAATAATATAAAGCAATAAAAAGAAATTAGCCACCAAGCCATGAAATGACACACATATTGCTAACTGAAAGACATTAGTCTATAAGAGCTACATACTATATACCAATTTATGACACTCAGGAAAAAGGAAGTTATAGAGGCAGTGAAAGATCAGCAGGTGCTTACCAAGGATTCAAGGTGAGGCTCTGAGGGTTGAATAAAAGTGGAATAGGGAATTTATAAGGCAGTAAAAGTTCTTGCTATGATAATGCAATGGTGAATACATGACATTATACATTTACCAAAATTCATAGAACTTTACAGCAAAGAGTGTGAATCTCAATGTAGGCAATTAAAAAACAAATCATTTAGCAACCTAGGGATGTATCCTCCAAAATATCTGAGCAACACTGAACCGTCGAAGTCATTATAAAAAACGTGAGAAATCAATACATTCTAGAGTTACCTTAGTGGACATGACAACAAAAAATAAGCTGGTATTCCAGCAGGGATGCTGCAACAGAAAAAGACACTTGGCAAAATGAAGAAAATATGAATAAACTACCTATCAATATTAGTTCAGTCTTACTTGTTTAACCTTTAAAATGAGTGCATCAATTTCACTTTTGAACTCAAATAGAAAGTCACACAACATAATCATGCAAGTAAAAAAATTCAGTATTTTTAAGGTGAAGACATTGTTTATCAAACCATCAATATACCTTCAAGCAGCTATGTTTAAAAAAACTAAATAAAATCATCTAAAGTGATTCTTACAGTTTTATCAAGATAAAAGATTTGCTTTTTGACTCAAGGCCAATTTTAAGTCTTTCAGAGAGATGAAAAAGGCAATGCATTTTTAATACTAATGGAATGAAATAATGCTATGTGAATTTCTCATGTTCTAATGATGCTGTTTTGAGAATGCAAGGATATTGATCTCTCTAATTTCAGCAATCAAGGGAAGAAACCAATCAATATGTTTCTTCTGTGCTAAATAACTACTCAGGAATGGGTTTCATTCCTCTAAAACCACTTCAATCTTCCAGTTGCAGACTGCAAGTCTTCTTTAACACTAATTTCTCTTCATCACCCTTAGCATTACAGATGAATATATATTTGATATTATTTAACTTATGTGATATGTAAGTGGCAAAATAGAAAATAGTTGAGGTTTTTAAATTTTTTATTCTAAATAATCAGAGATCTTCATAAAGATTTCTGTACAAGGTAAAAGTATAGTTATCATAGTATTTCATCTATGAGCAAAAAGTTGGAAATAATTTTAAATTTAATTGTTGTCATCAGTTGTCTTCAAGTTGATTCTGACTCAGGGCAATCCCGTGTGATTAATTATGATTAATAATGTCATAGCCACATAATGGAATACTAGTCATTTTCCAAGAATACTTAAAATTTTATAAAAAGAATTCCCACAATTTTATAAAAAAACACACATATACACTAAAGCAAAAGCTGAAATACACAATAAAATATTAATAGCAGCTCACTAAATGTAAGCAATATGGGTGATTTTTACCTTTTAATACTTTCCTTTTTTTATTTTTACAATTTTGGCTAAATATATAAAGCTTTTATTATGAAAGGTTTATTTTTGGAAACACAACATCATATATGTATGTATTTTTTAATTATGATTGAGTGAAAATGTACATGCCCATATAAATTTGCATGCCCGCCTATATGCAGCTCCCACTGCTCTCCCAGCCCAGTGACAGCACACTCTTCCTCTCCTTTCTATACATGTCATGTCCTCCTAACAATCTCCTATCCCCTCCTCTCCACCCTGTCTCCCGCCGCCAATAAGAGGTCAGCAGGATGACATCCTATAGATGCATAGAACCATAAAGTGTACACATGATATGGTCACTCTCAATCACCAAGTCCAATCCATTCCTGTCCAAAGAGTTGACCTCCATTATGATTTATGGACAGGGGCGGCATCAGGGCCAGGAGCCATGCTCCCAGGGAGACCCTGAAGCCCCTGGACCATCAACTGCAGTCTTTTAGTGGAGATCTCAGGGTGCACCTCTTTTTATTCTTGTGTTGCCAGTGACACTCAACTTTGTGAGCCACATGACGGCTATCATGGTGGTGGATGGGCACCATCCGAGGACAACATCACATATTTTAAAGTATTTTTTCTTGAATGAATGTACATACAATTTTTCACGATAGCTGATGATTTCTGATCACAAAGAATCAATAAACATCAAATAATCACATATATTAGCCCAAAACATGTGTACACACTACACCATATTATAAAAAAGTCAAATACAAACCTTGTTTCTCTTCAGGTGTCTCTATGAAATACGGCATTCTTCTCATTGTTTCTCTAAATTCCTGTTTCAAGGCTAGCACATACTCTTCACCTTCTCCTGTTTTCAGTGGCACTGGCTTATAATCTATATCCTATGTAAAAAAGAAACAAAGTTGGGTTTTGTTTTCGATTTTTTAATAAATGAAATAGGTTAACGTGCTCTTTGTCTATATTTTATAAACTACTAGTTGTGTTTATAAGGGTGGTCTTAGGGACTTCCGACACACAACCCGTTTCCTACTTCCTCCTTATCTTAGAGGTAGGAAAACGGCATCCTTTTCCTAACGATCCTAAAAACCACACTGATAAGCACTGAATTGTATCACTATAATCTACTGATTTATATGATGCCACATTTTAAAAATCAAGGATCTCAAATTAGATCAAGTGCTCCAGTTTCCTATTAACCTCAATTGTTGTTAGGCGCCAGAGTTAATTTTCAACCCATGATGAGCCCATGTGACAGAGGAGAACTGGCCCAGAGAGTTTTTAATCTGTCATCTTGATAGAAGCATGGGCAGGTCCTTCTTCCACAGAGCTGTTAGGTAGGTTCTGACTGCCCACCGCTTGCTTAGCAGCCCTGAGTGCTCAACCATTATGCCCCCATTAGTCGCAATTAGTGGCGTTAATAAGGGTGGGAGAAATAGTGTGTGAAAAAAAAGGCACTTATTATTTAGAAAGTACTTAACCATAACCAGAACATACTTGATATATTCCCCTTTTACACTGAAAAAATTGAGCAGTGAACAATTTCCGATTTTGTAATTGCTAGTAAATGGTAAAGCAGAAATTTGAACATAAGTATTTAATTAGTGTGTGTATATACACACACTATACACATATATACACATTATATACATACACACACACATACTATATATGTACACACACACTATATATATACACATACACATATATATACACTATACACACACACACATTGATTAAATACTGGGCCCTTGGAGTACAAAGCAAAGACATTTCTAGTTTCAGGGGACAAGATAGGGTACAGTTTCAAAATCTGACTCAGAATTTATTCATCAGTCTCACTTCTATTTATTCACTGCCTGCTATAAGCCAGTCATTGTTACACAAAAGAAGACACTATGGTAAACTAGTAAAAATCCCTGCCCTCATGGAATTTACATTCTGTACGTAAAATACATAGCATGTAAGTGATTAAATGAAGTAATATATAACGTCAAGTGTTACGGATTGAGTTGTCTTCCCCCAAAAATGTGTGTGGTGGTTTGGCTGGGTTATGATTCCTGGCATTGTGTGATAGTCCTCCGTGTTGTATGTAAGTCCTGCCTCTGTGACGTTAACGAGAGAAGATGGGCAACAGCAGTGTCGGTGGGGCAGGATTAGACTGGAAAACTGAGTTGTACCTTGAGGCAAATCTGTTGAGACCTAAAAGCAAGAGGCTAGCAGAGGGATCTGGGGACCTCAACCCACCAAGAAGCAGTGCTGGGAGCTGAGCTGATCCTTTCGAAAGGACCGGGGTCCCTGGGCCTCAGAAGCGTCCAGTCCAGAGGCAGACTGACAAGGACCTTCCTCCAGGGCCAGCAGAGAATGCCTTCCCCAGAGCTGACACCCTGAATTTGGACTTTTAGCCAACTGGACTGTGGCAAAATCTAATTTCTATTTTTAAACCCATCCACTTGTGGTATTTCGATTAAAGAAGCACCAGAGGACTCAGACATCATGTAATGATGAGTGACATAAAAAAACAAAGCAGACTAAAGAGTGACTAACAGAGTGCACAGAAGGCAAACATGGCTGGCCTCTTGGAGAGTCACATTTGTGCAGAGACTTGGACAAAACTGGGAAGCCATTCACGCCAAGAACTGAGGACAGATGGCTACAAGAAAGGAAACTAGCAGAAAGAAAGGCTGTGGGAACAAAGATGTCAGCAAAGCTGAGGGTGACAAGGACTATGACAGGAAAAGGCTCAGAGAGATGAGACAGAATCTTTTAGGGAGTAGTAAGGAATTCTAATTTTAGGTATGAAATAACAGTGTGTGACAGCATTTCCAGCGCTTAAAAATAATCTCTAATCAGGCACAGAAAAAAGCTTGCTCTTGAAGAAATTACTATATGGCGACATCATATGATTATAATGCATATTCTCAATACCAGAAAGGCAAAATATTAAAAGCAAAAAGCAGAAACTGTCTACCCAAGAAATCTACATTTGCTTGCGACCTTTTACTTATATAAATCCTCTGATGAAATACTTCCGCTTGTGACACAGGGAAAGAATTCCTGGGTAGACGTGTATCTTGTTTTTTATGATTTTTAAATTTTTTTTAGCACAGCACATACACATCCGGAAATGTAAGCTTACCTTTGAAACTAAACATAAAGAGAAAACATTAAATATTAATTATGCCAACTAAGCTTGAAGAATACTCTAAAAGCAATACTATACATAGTAAAAATTATTATATTTAGAGATACCAGAACAAAATTCAAAGTCAATTTTACAAAAGAGGGAAATAAGAAAAACAGACAAAAGGTCAGTGGGAAAAAAGACCAAGTGTTATGTTAAAAGGGAAAATAATTCTATACATGCAATAAGAAAACTATTAAGCAAAAGTACGGTGGGGTAGAAGATTTAAACCATTGTTAGAACCCAACTTGACTTTAAAATGTGATTCTGAGATTTGAAGATATCAGTAACAGTAATAGAAGATTCCAAGATTGAAAAACAGGGAAGCACATGCACTGTCTTTGATTTCTGTATCCTAAGATAGTAATCTGGAAGTGACAAAAAGTTCAGGGAAGAACAGCTGAAATATTTACGTTAAAGCTAGATGAAACTTAGGCTTTTTGACTTTCTTATAATTTAGGGCATCATGTATTTAAGTCCTTTACAGAATTTTAATACTGTCTGAAACATGACAAACATACCATGAGAATTTAGCTATTAAAGTACTTACAGGAAATATCGGGGGTGGTTTCAATACTACATCAGGTAACTTCTCACCTCTGGCAAACCCAACTGCCTCAATATTAAAGGTATAAGCAGCACGTCCTCTTCCTTTCCCAGCCATCAGAACTGGTTACACCAGAAAGTGTCTTCTGAAAGACATAATAAACAGTTAAAGATTTATTAGATCATATAAAAATGCAACTGATATTTTAAAGTAAAAAATAAAACTCTAGCCTTTACACAGCAAAACAAACAAAGACAAATCTGTTGTTGTCAAGTCGATTCCAACTCTTAACGATTTCATACACTATGCAAAGGCACTCAACTCTGTGGATCATAGCAAATTATGGACAACACTGTAGAGAATGAGAATTCTCCAACATTTAAAACTGTACTCATGAGGAATCTGTGCATGGATCAAGAAACAGACATTTGAACAGAACAAGGAGATACTGCACTGTTTAAAGTAAGGAAAGGTGTATGTCAAGGCTGTATTCTTTCACTGTTTCTATTCAATGTATATGCTACACAGATAATGTGAGGCGATGGACTAGATGAAGAAGAACAAGACATCAGGACTGGAGGAAGTCTCATTAACAACCTGAAGTAACAAGTGTCATTAACAACCTGCAGATGACATGATCTTGCTTGCTCAAAGTGAAGAGGATTTGAAACACCTACTGTTGAAGATCAAAGACCATAGCCTTCATTATGGGTTACACCTCAACATGAAGACAAAAATCCTCATAACTGGACTAATAAGCAATATCACCATAAACAGAGGAAAGACTGAGGTTGTCAAGGATCCACAATCGATACGTATGGAAGCAATAGTCAAGAAATCAAGATGAATTGCATACAGCAAACAGGTTGCAAAAACCTCTTTAAAGTGTTAAAAAGCCAAGATTTCTCCTTGAGGACCAAGGTATGTCTGACCCAAGCCATGGTGTTTTCAAATACCTTATATGCATATAAAAGCTAGAAAATGAATAAGGAGGACCAAAGAAGAATCGACACCTTTTAACTGTGGTGTTGATGAATGTACTGAATATACTATGGACCGCTGAAAACAATGAAAAAATCTGTCTCGGAAGAAGTACAGCTAGAAAGCTCCCTAGAAGGAAGAATGGTGAGACTACATCTCACATACTTTGGACAGGTTATTGGGAAGGTCCAGTCCCTGAAGAAAGACATCATACTTGGCAAAGTACAGGAGCAGCAAAAACCAGGAAGACCCTTAATGACATGGATTGAAACAGTGGCTGCAACAACAGTCTCATGTACAGCAATTGTGAAGGTGATGCAGGGTCAGGAAATGTTTCAATCTGTTGCACCTGGTGCTGCTATGAGTTGGAACTGACTCGACTACAACAGGTTTGGTTTTTTTGGTTTAACAACAACAAAATGCCTGAATGACGACCAGTTCTTTTTGATACAGTGACTCTGTGTATTCCTCTCATCTTTTTTTTTTTTTTATTATGACTGAGTGAAAATGTACATTCCCATAAAAATTTACATGCCCACCTATGTGCAGCTTCCACTGCTCTCCCTGCCTGGTGACAGCACACTATTCCTCTCTGCTCCACACATGTCTCATTCTCCCAACAGTCTCCTTTCCCTTCCTCTCCACCCACCCCCCTTCCTCCAGCCAGAGGTCAGCAGGATGATATCCTATAGATGCATAGGACCATAAAGTGCATCCAATATATGGTCACTCTGCGTCATCAAGTCCAATCCATTCATGTCCGAACAGTGGACCTTCATTATGATTTATGGGCAAGGGCAGCATCAGGGCCAGGGGCCATGCTCCCAGGGGAACCCTGAAGCTGCTAGACCATCAATTGCGGTCTTTTAGCAGAGATCTCAGGATGCACCCCTTTTATTCTTGTGTTGCCAGTGCCCTCTCATCTTCTTTTGATGCTCGCTGCAACATTCAATATTTTGCTCATAAATCAAAAAACCAAACCTGGTGCTATCGAGTTGATTCCAACTCATAACAATTTTGTCGACAGGATCCTTCAACAGTGTAGCTCAAGGCTTGAAGTTTTTTCTCAGTTCTTTGAGCTTGAGAAATGTCAAATGTGTTCTTCCTTTTTGCACATTTCATTATATTTAGTCTTCTCGGGTTGCCGTTTGAAACCTTCTGTTCACCTCTTTCACTTAATCATTTCTTTCTTTCGTTTAGCTACTCGATTTTCAAGACCAAGATGCAGAAACTCCTGTGACATCCACTTGTTCTTTTCTTTCTTTCTTCTCTTTCAAAATGCTTTTTGATTTTTTTTAATGCATGCTGTCCCTGATGCCATTCCACAACTCATCTGATCTTCAGTCATTAGTGTTCAATGTGTTCAATCTATTCTTGAGGTGGGTCTCTAAATTTATGAGGGATATACTTAAGTTGTACTTTGGCTCTGTGGACTTACTTTAATTTTCTTCAGCTTCAGCTTCAGCTTGCATATGAGCAATTGATGGTCTGTTCCACAGTCAGCTTCTAGCCTTGCTCAGACTGATGATATTGAGCTTTTCCATTCTCTCTTTCCACAGATGTCGTCAATTTGATCCCTGTGTATTACATCTGGTAAGGTCCATGTGTATAGCCACAGTTTATGTCATTGAAAAAAGGGATTTTCAATGACTAGGTTATTGGTCTTAGAGTATTTTATCATGAGATAGGCCATATCACCAAGGCCATATTTTCAAACTACTAATTTTTCTTGTTTCTAGCTTTCACATTCTAAGCATGATTAATTATCAACATATTTTGATTGTTTGATCCATTTCAGACTGTAGAAATCGGTAAAAATCTTCAACTTACTCGTCATTTTTTGCATTAGTGACTGATGTGTAAATACGAATAATAACTATATTAACTGGTCCTTAGAGGGATATGGATATTACAACTCACCAGTTTGTACTTCAGGATAGGTCTTGAAACATTCTTTTTCACAAAATGTGGTACATACATGCAATGAAATATTATTCACCCATAAAGAGAAATAAATTCTGATACATGGCATGACATGAATGAACCTTAAAAATATTACGCCGATGAAATAAATCAGTCACAAAAGGACAAATATTTTATAATCCATTTATATGAAGTATCTAGATTAGGCTAATACACAGACAAAAGTTTCTTAGTGAGTACTATGCATTGAAGGAGAAATGGAACTAGAGTAATTGCTGAAGGGGTACTTAAGTAGTTTCTTTTTGGGACAACATAAAACTTTCCAAAATGGGTAATGATAGCACAATGTGGTATCACTGATGTCAATGAATTGTACACTTAAAGATTAAAATGATAAACTTTTTGTTATACATATTTTACCACAATTAGAAAAAAGAATTATTAATATTACTCTCTTCAACAGACACTGTATAGATGCATCCAAATTTCCACAGGGACCAAATTACTGGGCTGAAGCCTAGGGATCATAGTCTCAGGGTACATTTAGCTCAACTGGCATAATACAATTTATAAAGAAAATGTTCTACATCCTACTTCGGCAAGTAGCATCTGGAGTCAGAAACTTGTAAGCAGTTGCCTAAGATACTTCATTCATCTCAATGTCTGGAGCAATGAAGAATGAAGAAAACCAAAGACGTAATGGAAAGATTAGTTCAAGGGAAAAATGGACCACAAATACCACAGCCTCCACCAGACTGAGTCCAGCACAACTAGTTGGTGGTTTACTATTACCACCAAATGCTCTGACAGGGATCACAACAGAGGGTCCTGTAGAGATGCAGTAAAATATAGAACTAACCTCCAATTTACTAATAAGACCAGAATTACTGGTCTGACAGAGACTGAAGAAACCCCAAGAGTATGGCCCAGGACACCATTACAGCTCAGTACTCAAATCCCTTCTGCGGTTCACCCTGCAGCCAAAGATTAGACAAGCCCATAAAACAAAATTAGACTAAATGGGCAGACCTACCCAGGGGCAAGGACTAGAAGGCTGCAGGGGGATAGGAAAGCTGGTAATGGGGAACCCAAGGTCAAGAAAAGAGTCTCATGAGAGGCAAAGCCAACGTGCTGCTAGAGACAGAAGCGCTATGCCATCCCTCTGCAGCAAAGACCTGATAAACTAAGTAAAACAGATAGAAACATCAGTCCTGGAATCCTAAGTTCCAAACAAAGGAGTAAAAAATTCAATCAAGCACCAAATGGAATTATGAAATAAGAAAGTGACAGAACAGACAACGAGAAGAACCATGGAGTGTAGGTCCCACACAAGTTAATATGCTTGGATTTGCCATTTTGAACTACAGCCACCAAAAAACTCAGACAGGGATAGAAAGGTAACATCGTGGAGCTCCTGACGAGAGACAGAGCACCTGGTAACCAGGGATATACACTTTGTCACCCTACACCTATTTTTACCATACACTGTCTCTGCTGCTTGCCAATGGGCCATGGCCACTTAGCCGGACAGATACCAGCTCACAGCTGTCCAGATGTGCCATTGTAGACCTAAGCCAACAAGGACGGTGGCTTGGGACTACTGGAAGGCAACTCCATGGAGCTCTCAGCAGGAGGTAGAACACTGTGTAACCAGGGATACACACTTTCCCATCCACCATCCTTCTCTCTGTACAGCCTCTGCTGCTTACCAAGAGACCATAGTTGGTCGACCAGAAAGACTAGCTTACCGCTACTGGGGTCTGCCCAACTCCGACCAATCAGCCCCTAGTAATATTTGGGGGGGGGGGCTGCTTATTTTTCTCTGTCCCTTCCTTCCTTTCCTTTCTCCTATCTAACTAGCCCTGTGTGCTATTCCCTCCCCTTCTGATACACTGGAATTTTTGTTTTGTTTTGTTTCATTTTTTTGGTCTTTTTCCCCCCTTTTCTTTCTTTCCCTTTCCTTTCTTTCCTCCTACCTAGCTACCCTTAAGTGTTATTCCTTTCCCTGTTTGATGAGCTCTGATTATTTGGTTCGTTTGCTTTCTTCTTTCTTCAGTTCTTCTCTCTACTTTCCCTTCTTCTCTTTCTCCCTTGTTATCCCACCCAGTCCTGTCCCTTCTGAAGGCACCATGCTGCACAGTTTGGTCAGACAGTCACTGCATGTGACTCTTTCCTGGGCCTGGGCTGCCATCACTGACCAGCTTCCTCAGTGCCCTTTTAGTTTACTGTTTTCTTTTTTAGGTTATTGTTTTATTTCTTTCCCCTCCTTTCTTTCTCCCATTCACCCAACCCTGAATGCTGCCTCCAATTTCTTGGTGAGCTGTGCTGTACCACTCATCTAGACAGCCTCTGGCACACAGCCTCCATGGGTCTGCAACAACCTCACAGGCCAGCTCCCTCAGGGCTATATATATATATACATATATATTTTAAATCTTTTCACTTCTCTTTTCTCATTCTCCCTTCCACCCAGGCCCTGTGCTGCCTCTGCCCCTCCCCGAAAGACCACCTGGCAAGAGTGACATTTGCTTGTTTTCTGCCCTGTCACCAAAAGCTGGTACCCCCAAACCATAGTTTTGTTGTTGGTATTTTTATTATTGCTTTGTTTGCTGGTTACTTCTCTCTCTCTCCCCTCTGTCCTTTCCTTTCTCCTGGCCACTTAGCCCTGTAAGGTACCCAAGCTGCTTCTCATCAGGCTGAGTCATACCCCTTGGTTATCAAGACACCAGCACATACCTTGCTGGGGTCTACTCTGCCCTCACCCACCTAATGCAATGGCAGCACCATTGTATTCACTTTTTTCTTTTTACTTATTTTTCTACTTCATTTTTTTTGTTATCTTCACATTTTTGTCTTTGTTTCTATCTCCTTTCACTCACTCACTCATGTCTTATCCTCTCCTTCCCCTGCTGCTTCTACACACTGTGCACCAAGTGCTATACCTCCAAGTAGCACTGATACTTTCCTCTTACCCTGCTCTGCATTGCACCCCAGTTCCAGCCCATTGCACCTTATTTGTTAACTGCCCATCCCCACCCCTCCACTCCCACTGTACCTGGCGATGAAAAATACTGTGCCTACAGGTGTGCAAGCAATGAAACTCACCCAGCCCACCTGTCCAGATACAACTAAATAGAAAAGGATGACAAAATAATCAAATATACAATCAACACATGAATATAATTTCTGAATGTACTGGAGACAGAAGACAATATCAAAACATACTGAAAGAGTGGGAGAGGATTGCTCCAGAAATGAGCAAGCTGGTGGCTCACTAGCTAAGGGGTATGACTCAGCCTGTTGCGAAGCAGCTTGGGTACCTTACAGGGCTAAGTGGCCAGGAGAAAAGAAAGGACAGAGGGGAAAGAGAGAGAAGAAACCAGCAGTCAAAGAAATCAATAATAAAAATGCCAACAACAACCAAATGAAACACTGGATGACCTTCTGCTAGAAGAAAAGGCACCAGGACTACCTGATAGGGTATTCAGAACCCTAACATTCAGGGTTCTCCAACAGATGAAGGAAAATGCAGAGAAAAATAAGGAAAACATGGACAAAAATTACAGAAAAGACAGACAAAATCATGTGGAAGACAACAACGGAAGAAATAAAAATAATACTGGAACAAAATGCCAAAATAAGTAAACAACTAGAAATCATATAAAAACAGCAATTAGAAATCCAGAATTCAGAAATGGACTGTGCCATAGAAAGTTTTGGTTTTGCAGACCCTGGTGGCATAGTAGTTAAGTGTTACACTTGTTAACCAGAAGGTCAACAGTTCAAACCCACCAGGGGCTCCTTGGAAGCTCTAATGGGGCAGTTCTACTCCATCTATAGGGTCGCTGTGAGTTGGAATCAAATCAACGGCAGTGGGTTTGGTTTTGGGTTTTATAGATTTCAGTTCAGGAGCAAATTTGAAATAGAAGCCCAGATCAGCAAAACTGAAGACAAATCTTTGGATACAACTTTGTCTGAGGAAAACTCAGAGGAAAGAACAAAGAAAAATGAAGAAACCCTGAAGATGATGTGTGATACAATCAGAAACAAAAATTTGCACACGATCAGAGTTCCAGAACAGGATCAGAAAACAGAAAACACACAGAGGATCACTGAAGATTTGCTGACAGAAAACTTTCTTAACATTATGAAAGAAAAAAGCCAAACATCCAAGGAGCTCCAGTCCAGTGCCATCGAGTCAGATCTGACTCATGGCAACCCTAGATGCCAGAGTAGAACCAAGAAGCTCAGCCAAGCCAAGTGCTGGCAAGTCAGATCTGACTCAATGAACCCCATATAAGCTAGACCCCAAAAAGAAAACACCAAGACATATAATCACACTTGGTAACACCAAAGACAGAGAATCTTGAAAGCAGCTCAAAAAAAATGAAGTCACACATAAAGGTGAAACAAGAATGGGACAGAGTGGACATGCCATGGGCTTGGCAACCAATGTCACAAAATTAACTGTTTAATAAGAAACTAATCTGCTCTACAAACCTTCATCTTAAGTACAGTTATACACACACACACACACACACACACACACATAATGTCCCCTCAATTTTGTCTCTTTAATAGGGAAGGAACACCTCACAAGACCATCAAGGGTCTACTTCTTTGTACCTTTTGGTCCATCTGTAATTTGGGTACAGGTTAGTACAAAAGTCTGAGAAGTTCCAGCTCACTTCATCAGAGAGCTAACACTACAAAGCAAGCAAGTCTCAACTCTGGTTGTTATGAGAATCACTTAGGTAGTCATCTAGTGCTGCTTTAACAGAAATATCACAAGTGGATGGCTTTAAAAAGAGAAACTTTATTTGTCACAGTCCAATAGGCTAAAAGTCCAAATTTTGGGTGTCAGCTCCAGCAGAAGGCTTCCCTAGACTGGAAGCTTCTGAGGCACAGGGACCCTGGTCCTTCCCAAAGGATATGCTCAGCTCCCAGCACTGCCTTCTCTCTTGGTGATACGACATCCCCAACTCTGTTTGCTTCCCTTTCCTTCTCTCTCTTGCAGAATAAAAAGATAAAGGGTGGTGCAAGCCACACTCCAGATAAATTTCTTTAACATTGGAGAATCAAACCCACTATTGTCAAGTCTGACTCACAGTGACCCTAGAGGTCAGAGTAGAACTGTCCCATAGAGTTTCCAAGGAGTGCCTGGAGGATTTGAACTGCCGACCTTTTTGGTCAGCAGATGTAGCACTCAACCCTCTACATGGAGGTGACATTAAGAAGGGTGTTACAGTCCCAGCCTAATCCTCTTTAACATAATCCAGTCTATTAACCAGAGGCAGAGATTAGGATTTACAGCATACGAAAATCACAAAATGGAAGGTGATCACATAATGATGGGAATCAATGCCCAGCCAAATTACTACGCACATTTTTGTGGGGAACACAATTCCATTAACGATAGTAGTTTAGAAAACTAGAATAGTGATTCTTAAAAACAAGCATTTTGGGATCAATAGTATCAGCATCACCTGACAGTTTGTTAGGGATGCAAATTTTGGGATTCCACCCCGGACCTACAGAAAGAAAAATTCTGGGGATGAACCCAGCAATTTGTGTTTTAGACACTTCTGAAGCAAGCTAAACTGTATGAACCACTGAACTGGACCAATCAAACTGAGATCTCTGGAAGTGAGGCTTAAGCAGGCAAGGCTTGGGCATCAATAGTTTTTAAACCTTCCCAAATCCTCTAAACCCACTGAAGAGAAACTGAATCTGACTCCTAGCAATGCTATAGAACAGAGTAGTATTGTCCAAAGGGTTTCCAAAGCTGTATATCTTTACAGAAACATACCATAACATTTCTCTCCCATGGAGCCACTGGTGGGTTTACACCACTGACCTCTCGTCAGCAGCCCAGCAATTAACCATTGCACCACCAGAGCACCCTTAAAGTTTCCCAGGTGCTTCTAATATGCAGCAAGCATCAAGAGCATTGGGAAAACTGCTTGTTTCTACATCTTATCTTAGCTTGTAGAATCATGCATTTCAAATACCTTAAGTTTAAAACTTATATTATTCTCAGTGACTTAAAGAAAATTTGCCTAAGGATAAAATGACTGTAACAGCTGTTAAGTCTATGTAGTTCTCAGGAAGTTATCATCTGACCTTTTAATTCTTTTGCATGGAAAAGGAGTACCAAGGCACTTTAAAAGTACCAAGGTACTTTAAAAGATCCATTGATGTTCTTATTACATTTATGGCTCCTGTTACACACATGGAATCAAACGAAATATTCAGATCTTTTCCATCCTGGAATATTATTTCCTCTTTTTTCTTTTTGTGTATTGCTCAAATAGGATAGCATCTAATTTCATGGAATGGCTATGACAAACTGAGAACATAATCAGGTACGCTTTGGCACTGCACATTTCATAAATTCATCCTTATATGCCTCCATATTTAGAAGTGTTCCCTTTGTCATAACTGCTAGAACATTAAGACATGATTTTATCATTATCTTTAACACTGTCACTTTAAACTACGACTTTCTGTAAGCCATTTTGGGAGGAGAGTGTTTTCTGATCATACCAAAATCGAGAGCAATGAATTTGTTTTTACTTTTTATCACGGTGATTTTCAATCACATACAAAAGTAGAGAGAACAGTAGAACGAACTCCCCTGCATTTACCACTCAGCTTCACAATTATCAGTATACGACTACTTTTATTTCATCTGTACTTTACCACTCCTATCCTCTCATCCCAGATTATTTTAAGCTTTTTGGTATGTATTTTCTTTGAGAGGTAAGGGCTTTAAATTATACATATGCATATATAACATAAAAACATCACATCTAAGTATTCAACAATTATCTGTCAATATCATTTTGTATATAATCAGTATTCAAATTTCCTCAGTTGTCACATAAATGTCTGCTACAGTTGGTTTGTTCAAGTCAGGATACACAAAGTTCGTACATGACATTTGATTAACAAGTCTCTAAAACCTCTTTTAAGCTGTAATTGTTCCTGTTTCTTTTCTCCTCACCATCTGTTAGCTAAAGAAACTAGGTCTTGGTCCTACAAAATATTTCTCAAACTTCAAGACACATGCTAATTATACACATGGGGGTCTTAAAGGCAGATTCCGATTCAGTTGGGCCTGAGATTCTGCACTTCTAAAGGAAAAAAAATTCTCAGGCAATACCAGCTGGCTGGTTTGCAGGCCACACTTGAAGTCACAATGCTGTATAGCTTCCCCATATTCTGGATTTTGGCTGACTGCGTACCTGAGATGTGGTTAACACATGCTCCTATTCCCAGTATTTCCTATAAAAACAGGTAACGTAGAGGCTCACTCATTTGGGTTTCACTTTTTGAGCAACAATACTTCAAAGAGATGCTGTTTTTCCTACTGTATCACATCAGGATACACACAAAGTTGAGTCTGTTTCATCTAGTAAAACATTTCCCATTAGCTTTCCACCTAAGGATTTTAGGAGACATTAATGATAATTGTCTAGATCTATTATTCCATTGTAGATTGCAAAATGGTAGCATATAAATGCTATGATTCCTTCTGTACTTATTAGCTGGAATTCTATGAGGAATTAATTTTTCCCATTTATGAAATTGAAACACAGCTCATACGGGAAAGGTACTTTTTAATTAATCAAATTTATTCCATCTGTTCCCAGTACAAGAAAGACACCCTGTTTCAACTGCTGAGTCATGGAAGTCATGAACCTACGAAAACTAGGTCTCTCAAGTATGGAAATTGCTGAGCTGAAGGTTCACCGCTTTAAGAAATTCATTGTGAGGGCCAAGTAGGCATGGTCAAGATCACTGAGATTCCTTCCAGGTCAGAATTGGCCACTAACTAAAGATGGAAAACAATACTAGGCAATGTTCCCCAAATGTCCTGTTGATAAGTATTACCTGGAAGACCTCTGAAATTTACAGAGTCCCAGCCTGTTCTTAAGTAGTAAAACTACTGCAACAGAATTGGCCTTAGGCAGGGGCTTCGGGGTTCCCCTTAGAGCACGGCCCCTGGCCCTGATACTGCCCCCATCCATTAATCATAATGAAAGTCAACTCTTCGGACAGCAATGGATTGGATTTAGCAAAGCACAGTGACCATATTTTGTGGGCACTTGACAGTTCTATGCATGTATAAGATCTGTCCTGCTGACCTCATACTTGAGAAAGTGGAATGGGCAGAGAGGAGGAGACAGGAGACTGTTGGGAGGATACAACATGTATGGAGCAGAGAGGAAGAGTGTGCTATCACCGTACAGTGAGAGCAGTGGGAGCTGCATATAGGTGAGCATGCAAATTTATATGGGAATGTACATTCTCATTCAGTCATCATTATCATCATCATCATAAAAAGAATTGGCCCTAGGAAGCAGTCAGGAAACTCACCCTAAAAGTAGAGTACATTAACTAATCCTGCTTGACGGAAACACTGATTGTGAAATATCAAATGGCTAGCTCAGAAATTCTGCATTTATCAAGCAATCTTTGGGCGTATAAATTGCTACCATTAATGAACACACTCAAAACCCAAAAACCCTACTGCTGTTAAGCCTATTCCAACTCATAGTGACCCTGAAGGTGTACAGAGTAGAACTGCCCTATGGTTTCCAAGAGTGCCTGGTGGATGTGAACTGCTGACCTTTTGGTTAGCAGCTGTAGCAATTAGCTACTACACCACCAAGGTTTCCAATGAATGCACTACCCTCACAAAAAGAAATATAATAATAATAATCCCAGCTTTTGAGACACTTGTAATAGTTACACGGTGTCACAGATTGAACTGTGTCACTGAAAAAGTATGTGTATTAATTTGGCTCAGCCATGATTCTCACTATTGTGTTCCTATTCACCAATCTGGTATCCAATGTGATTTTCCTGTTATAAATCCTGCCACTAGTTAATGATGGGGGACAGGCCACAGTTGTTCTAATGAGGTAGGACTCAATCTGAAAGACTGGATTGTGTCTTGAAACAATTTCTTTTGCAACATAAAAGAGAGATAAGAGTGGAGAGACAGCCAAAGCCAAGAGCGGAGAGACAAGAGGACCTGTATTATCAAGAAAGCAGTGCCAGGAGCACAGCATGTCCTTTGGACTTGGGGTCCCTACATGAAGAAGCTCCTAGCTCAAGGAAGATTGATGAGAAGAAGGACCTTCCTCCAGAGCTGACAGAGAAAAAGCCTTTCCCTGGAGCTAACATCCTGAATTTGGACTTCTAGCCTACTAGACTGTGAGAAAACAAACTTCTGTTTGCCAAAGCTGTACACTTCTGGCACTCTTGTTACAGTAGCACTAAAGGACTAAGACACATGGCATTCTGGGCAAATAACTTACCTTCCTAGTTTGGCTATCATGAGTAAGTACCAGATATCTCAAGGGGCTGGTAAATTTATTTTGACTTACAGAGGGACAATCTCTAGAATCTGGTAATTATCCCACGGAAGAAACAGCTTACACATCAGGCCTAAGCACCACTTTCTGAAATTCCTGAAGTTGGGTTAACCATTATCTTTTTGCTTCTTCGCTTTACCAAACTTCTTAAACGGTTTATAGGAGCTTTTCTGACATCCTGTTACTCAAATCTTTCTTAACTTTGGAGGGCCTAATTTCACTTGGTCATTCAGTTAATCAATATTAAGACTTCTAGAAACAAATCACCAATTCTGTTTGGAAAGGGAAGAAGCCCCGGATAAGTAAGGTACTACTAAAAAAGAACACACTGGGAGGCCTCTTATTACCCGACCTTAGAATATACTACACTGCCACAGTGGTCAAAACAGCCTGGTACTGGTACAAGAACAGATAGATCGATCAATGGAACAGAATTGAGATCCCAGAGATGACACCATCTGCCTATGAACAGTTGATATGCGACAAAGGTCCTAAGACATTAAACTGGGGTAAAAACAGTATCTTCAACAAATGATGCTGGCAAAATTGGATATCCATCTGCAATAAAGTGAAACAAGATCCATATCTTACACCTTATACAAAGACCAACTCCAACTGGATAAAAGACCTAAATATCAAACCTAAAATGATAAAGCTCATCCAAGAAAAGGTAGGAACAACAATGGAAGTTTTAATACACAATGTAGACAGACTTCAAAATCCATCAAACAAACCACAATCAACAGAAGAGACAATAGATAAATGGGAACTGTTAAGAATCAAACACTTTTGCTCATCCCAAGACTTTATTAATAGAATTCAAAGGCCACCTACAGAATGTGAAAAAATATTTGGCACCTCTATGTCAGACTGACGTCGGATCTCCATAATCTGTAAGATACTACAGAATATCAATAAGAAGAAGATAAATCATCCGATTAAGCGACAGACAAAAGAGACGGACAGACACTTCCCTAAAGAGGAGACCCAGGCAGCCAAAAAACACATGCAGACATGTTCATAATCTTTAGTTATTAAAGAAATTCAAATCAAGACTACAACGATATACCATCTCACTCCAACGAGGTTGGCCATGATCCAAAAAACATGAAACAACAAATGCTGGAGAGGCTGTGGAGATAGTGGAACTCTCCTACACTGTTGGTGGGGTTGCAAAATGGTCCAGCCTCTTTGGAAAGCAATCTGGTGCTTCCTTAAAAAAACAGATATAGATATATCATTGGACCTAGTTATTCCACTACTTGGAATAGATCCTACAGAATCAAGGGTTTTCACACCAATGGACACATGCACAAGAATGTTTATCACACCACAGTCCACGACAGCAAAAAGACAGAATCAACCCAGAGGCCCAACAACAGAGGAATGGGTAGGTAAACTATGGTATATATACTCAATGGGCCACTATGCAATGATAAAGAATAATGATGATTTCAGGTAACATCTCATAAGCTTGGTTTCAACTGAAGACATTATGTGAAAGTAGTCAGCAATAAAAGGACAAATATTGTATGAGACCCCTACGATAAGATCTCAACAACAGACTTATGTATAGAAGAAAAGATTCTTTGACGGCTGCAAGGCGGGGGGAGGTTTTAGATTAGATAGTTATTAGAAATTTAGTTGGGTGAAATCGATGATAGCACACATTAGAAACAAGAACAATATTAAGTGGACTTCATCATAACTTGAATACTCCTTCCATCTTAACCCAATATTGCAAGGACAGAGTAGCTGGGGCAAGGGACAGGAGACCATGCTCTTAGGCAAAATCGCGGCCAACTGGCACAACTAGCATTTTGCTAATAGGGCTCTCTTCACCCCACATTGGTGAGTGGCGTCTGGAGTCTTAAAAGCTGCCAAGCTGCCATCTGAGGGCACAGCAAATGGTCCCAACTGAGCAGGAACGGATGATCACTGAGGACCAAAATGACATGGGGGAAAGACAACCCAGAAGATAGAAAGACCAACATGAGTGGGTGCCTACATCGACTTGGGACCAGAAGAACCAGATGGTGCCCGGCCACCACAGTGATAGCTGCGATGGAGCTCACTAAGTTGAGTCTCACTGGCAACACAAGAATCAAAAGGGGTGTATCCTGAGATCTCCACTAAAAGATGGCAATTTACGGTCCAGCGGCTTCAGGGTTCCCCTGGGAGCATGGCCCCTGGCCCTGATGCTGCCCTTGCCCATAAATCATAACAGAGGTCCACTCTTTGGACATGAATGGATTGGACTTGGCAATGCAGAGTGACCATATATTGGATGCACTTTATGGTTCTACACATCTATAGGATATCATCCTGCTGACCTCTGGCTGAAGGAAGGAGAGTAGGTGGAGAGGAGGGGAAAGGAGATTGTTAGGAGGATGAGACATGTATGGAGCAGAGAGGAGTAGTGTGCTGTCACCGGGCAGGGAGAGCAGTGGAAGCTGCATATAGGTGGGCATGTAAGTTTATACAGGAATGTACATTTTCACTCAGTCATAATAAAAAAAAAAAATTAAGACTTTAAGAACTGTGCAAGGAACCAGAAAGCACTGAACAAAACTGAGTCTTTGCCCTCAGGACTGACACTTTAGTGAATGAAAGAACACTAATAAGTAAACAAGAGTGAAACATCACGTTTTGTCCTTTGCAAAAAAATAAACAAATTATTGTAAAGAGAATAACGGACGGCTACGGTGGTAAAGAAAACCTTGGTAGCGTAGTGGTGAAGTGCTAGGGCTGCTAACCAAAAGGTTGGTAGTTCAGATCTGCTGGGTGCTCCTTGGAAACTATAGGGGGCAGTCTTACTCTGGCCTATATGGCGGCTAGGAGCTGGAATCAACTCAATGGCACTGGGTTTGGCTTTTTTGGTTTTGGAATGGTGGTGCAATCAGTTAAGGAGTCAGTTATTAACCAAAAGGATGGCTGTTTGAATTCACCCAAGAGTACCCTGAAAGAAAGGCCTGGCACGTATTTCTAGAAGACCTAGCCACTGAAAACATCAGGGAGCACAATTCTACTCTGTAACACATTGAGTTGCCATGAATCAGAAGACACCAAAGAGTAACTGGACGGTGATGACTTTCACAGAGGATGGTCAGAGGTCTTTTGGTGGAGGTCAAATCTGAGCAGGGTTCTGCAGAGGGCCACTAAGCCACAAGATGCAGGGGTGGGGTAAAGATGGGTACCAGCAGAGGGACCAGTTAGCACAGAGGCCCTGAGGAAGCTAACAGTTGAACATGTCTAAGGACTAAGAAGTCAGTACAGTTGTAAGGAGCAAGGGGAAAGGCTGGCAAAGTCCAGATCTTCTGGAATTCTGTGAGCTGTGGTGAGGTGTTTGGCTTTCATCTGATTTGAGACGGAGAACTGTACCCACAGAAGATGCTAAAATGCAAAGGTCACCAAGGGTCCCCTAAAGACAAAAGCCACTGGCCTTTTTTCTCCTTGTTCATGTTCTAGGACTTCTGAAGAACACAACTCCTAAGTGACTCTTCCCTTTTGAAACTTTTTCTTCCCTGGACTTTATTAAGATACATTCTCCAAATTCTCCTACTCCCACTCAGCCCTTTTACTCTAATTGTTTTCGTAACTCCTCCCAAATACAGGTTTCCTGAAATTTCAATCTTCCTTTCTTTTCTCTTTGGAAAATGTACTCCTCTGAATTCTTGACTGGGATGTCCTGGGGGGTACAATCAGTTGATACACTCATCTGCTAAACGAAAGGTTGGAGGGTCCAGTACACCCAGAGACACCTCAGAAGAAAGGCCAACTGCTCCTGAAAGATTACAGCCACAGAAAACTCCATGGCATACCCTTCTACTCGGATATAAAGAGGATCAACGTGAGTTAGGGTAGACACTATGGCAACTGGCACCGGTCGGTCCTCAGCATTTGATTACCTCCAGTAATAATATATGTCCTGAGTTTCAGCCCATTTTCTCACTACTGAAAGATATTTGGATGTCGTTTTAAATCTCAAATACTGAGATCATGCATTAGCTTACCTTTCAAATACAGGGAGGGCAGTAGAAGCTGCATATAGGTTGGCATGTAAATTTATAGAGGAATGTACATTTTTGCTCAGTCATATTAAATAAAATAAAAAAAAGAAAAAATACAGTATCTCTATTTCCATACAGGGTACACGATTTTCTCAGTCACCAATAGCTAAGATTTGGAGCGAGTCAATACTGATTCCTTATTCTGTTCTACCCATGCTAGCAACTTAACCATTTAATCCTTCCTTCAAAACATCCCTTCCTTTCCATTTCCTCTACCAGTTCAGCCCTTTCCACCTCACTCCTAATTAACTGCAATAACCTCTTTGTGGAATTCCTTCCTTTCCTTTCTTTATTCTTCTACTTTATTCCTACTAACGCGTAACTCTAATTACGATACTCCTGGTATCTAGGAAACCCTGGTGGTGTAGTGGGTTAAGTGCTATATCTTTACACCAAAATGTCCTTGGAAACTCTATGGGGCAGTTTTACTCTGACCTCTAGGGTTGCTATGAGTTGGACAACTCGATGGCAGTGGGGTTGGTGTTTTGGGTTTTGGTTGTCTTGGTTGGAAAAATAAATACAACCTCCCCATCCAAGCATCCAGAGCCCTTTTTAACACAATTTCAAGCTGTCCTCCTGACTCACTAGGCTATAATTCATGTCCTGAGTAACATTCTCCCAGTCTCCTCAGTCTACTCCCTCTTCCTCTCTGCCTGGCTGCCTTTCTTTTCACCCTAAGATACAGCTTATGCCCTTCTATATCCACAAACTCATTTCATCCTTCCTCATTCTTATTAGATATATAAATTTTAAAAAACTGAGGTCAATACACTAATGAATCGTAAAAGAAATACAGACAAGGCCCCTTTCAGGAAATACATTTCTCCAAAGGGATGACTTTTCACCCATGCTTTCTAATTTATCTATGTCTTCAAATGTACTAACAGTAATAAAAAAAGAATGCTGTCAAGTGAATTCTGACTGACAGTGACACTACACGATAGAGCAGAACTTCCCCACAGAGTTTCCAGGGAGTGCCTGGTGCATTTAAACTGTTGCACTTTTGGTTTGCAGCTGTAGCACTTAAGCACTAGGCCACCAGGGTATCCATACTAACATTAGCCAAAACCCGCTGTTGTTGAGTCAGGCCTGACTCATAGCAACCCTATAGGCCAGAGCAGAACAGCCCCATAGAGTTTCCAAGGAATGCCTGGTAGATTTGAACTGCTGACCTCTTGGTTTGCAACCGTAGCATTTAACCACTAGTCGCCAAGGTTTAGGGTACCTCCCCCAAATTCTTACTCAGAATTGTTCTGAGATGGCTTGAAAACACATACAATTCAAGCAGTTGAGAGCCAAAATGCAAAAAAAAATAGCCACCTCATGCCAAGGACTAAACTAGTCTTTGGAAATTCCCCTAGTACTAACATTTTATTAGTTGTGGCATAAATGTATTCCCTTTCGTGCGTCTCACACAGTTCCTTGCACATATTAGCAACAAGAATAAATGTACAGATAAACAGATGGAGGCAGACCTGGAAGCCAGAGGTAGCACTGAAATCCCAGTGACAGTATCACCATTGTTCACTGTCAGAAAATGAATGTAACTGACTTTCTGCCAACTTGTTCCTCCCAGATTCCCAGGCTTCTCTGGTAAGTCAGTTGTGAGGATTACATATGAATGGTGAGGATCTGAAAACCAACTTGTTTATTAATCACCTGTGCCTGGTAACCCTTAAGAAATGTGTCCTTCCATTCGTTCACGTCACACCGTGGCAACCACTGCTCTAGAAAATCTTCCCAGTGAATTCATCCACTTCTTTGGCTCTGGGTAACTCCTTTTAGTTTTCTGATCTTTAAACTAATGCTGATCTCTCTTCTCTGTCAAGAACTCTGTCTTTACTGTCTTCTGCATATTTCCACTTGGGTATCTGACACGTAGCTCAAGTCAGTATGTCCTAAACTTGACTCACCATTAAACCAATTCTTTATCTCAGTCCACCTTCTTGATGAATGACAGCTAAGTTGCCCCAGTCTGAAACCTGAGAGTCATCCTAAACTCCTCTCTTTCTCTATCAATCCCTGTATCTAACAGTAGAGAACATAAGCTAACAAGTGTTTGATCAGCTGAAAACCTAAAGGTTGGCAGTTCAAACCCAAACAGCTCCAAGGCAGACAGGACAGGCAAACTACTTCCGTACATGTTACAGCCAAGAAAACCTCCTAGGGCTGTTCTTCTCTGTAACACACAGATCTGCCATGAGTCCCACCAGCCAATAGCAACATCGAAGCTCTGTGTCACATGTGCCCCTTCCTTCATTTCTCCTTTAGCTCAGGTCCTCACTGTGTCTCAAAAGGACCTCTAAAACAGCTGTTTTAAGGTGCCCTTGAGTCCCTGCCAACTCACAGAAACCTGTGTACAACAGAACAAAATGTCGTTAGCTCCTGCACCACTTTATAATCGTTGCCATGTCGGAGCCCAGTGTTGCAGCCACGGTGGCAGTGCATCTCATTGAGGCACTTCCTCTTTTTCACTGGGTTTTCACTTTACCAAGCATGATGTCCTTCTCCAGGGATTGGTCCCTGCAGATAATATGTACAAAGTATGTGAGACAAAGTGTCACCACCCTTGCTTCTAAGGAGCACTCTGGCTGTACTTCTTCCAAGACAGATTTATTCACTCTTCTGGCAGTCCATGGCATACAGAACAAATAAATTTCCCGTGGTGAGACTCCCCTTTACCAATATAAATCTTGATGCGTCACTTTCCTCCTTAGCTAGCATCCAACAGCCAGCCAGCATCCAGCAGAGCTTTTGTATCTTTCTGCCTTTTGCCACATGCAGCCCACACTGCAGCCATGCCCAGCTCTGCCATTCTCAGCTCTTGCAATACGGAGTACCATCTGCCAGAGTGCCCTCTCTCTCCTGTCCATATGAAAGACTCTTGCATCTCTCTGAGACTCCATGCAAACATCACTTCCTGTGTCCATTTCCACACTACACACAGGTAAGTTTCACCATTCTCTGTGTTACCCAAGTAAGTCTGCAAATGTAACTATTCTAAGTGCTACATGCCTCATTGCTGAGTATCACTACAGTCACCTTGAAAGTACTGCCCTTGGGAAGGTACGCACCAATGCCAGTGCCTAGTCCACTCTTCAAAGCAATTTTGGAACTTTTTCTGTAATGGCCATTGCACATGGTGGCACAGTGGCAAGTTCGAGAACTTAACTGTAGCTGTTGGTGAGGGAACTTTCAGCCAGTAAACAAATAACTGTATTGGAACACCCTCCTTACTCACATGATCTGGCCCCCAGTGACTTTTTTTCTTTACCTAAAGGTAAATGAAATATTGAAAGCAAGACATTTGGGTGATATTCAGGACACCAAGGATAATATGACTACAGCTCTAGCAGCCATTCCAGAAAAAGAGGTTCAAAATTGCTTTGAAGGGTAGATGAGGTGCTGGCATCTGTGCATAACTTCCCAAAGGGAGTACTTTGAAGGTGACCCTAGTGATATTCAGCAATGAGGTGTGTAGCCCTTTTTCTAGGATGAGTTTATGAACTTAATTGGCAGTCCCATACTGTTTTTAAGAGCCTTAGTGGCAAAGTAGGTAAAAACTCACGCTGCTAATCAAAAGGTAAGCAGTTTGAGTCTACCCTCTGCTCCTTGGAAACCCTATGGGGCCGTTCTACTCTGTCCTGTAGGATTTCCACGAGTCAGAAACTACTCAATGGCATGCAGCAACATATTGTTTTTGTGGTGTTTTACAACTGTGTTGCGATTGTTCAATTTTTGTGGATCTCCCCAGGAAATCTCTTCGATCATGTATTCATCAGGTATTTCTAGAGCACCCTCTATGTGTAAGGCCAGCTCACTATCGCGAATATACCAAAACCCAGATTAAACCCACTGCTACTGAGTTAATTCTGACTCTTAACAACCCTATAGGACAGAGAACTGCTCCATAGTTTCCAAGGAGTGCCTGGGGGATTCAAACTGCTGACCTTTTGGCTAACAGCTACAGCATTTAAACACCACGCCACCAAGGTTTCAACTGGGAATATAGCAGTGGAGAAAAGAAGGTCTCTGCTTTCATGAAACTCATAGTTTAGTACATGAAATGGAAAGCAAATAAGTAAAATTTTATAGAAAATGTCATTAGTGACAGAGAAATAAAGCAGGAAACATGGGTGTTTCCTAGACAGTAGAGTTGAAGAAGTCAACTGATTAATATCTGAGCACAAACCTAACAGAAATGAGGGAGAGAGCCATGCAGAGAACTGGGAAAGGGCATTCAGAGGGGACTGTGACACACTGAAGACTTATTCACTCTTTATACCCAGGGCCTGTCAAACACACAATAAAACACTAGGTGAATCAGAGCTAAGTATATATTCTAATAAGGATGTTACTCCATTTTACATTCAATGTTTTCTCTCTGCATACCCAAACTACAGTATGCACTGTAGTTTCCTGCCTAGAATATCCTAATAAACAGCTGTCTTTTAAGACTGCTTCTCAACAAAGCCACTCCTCAACAACCCCTTCCACCGCTACTCTTAGGCACCTCAACTTTATTTCCTCTCTGGTACATACAAGAAACCCTGGTGGTATAGTGGCTAAGTGCTATGGCTGCTAACGAAAAGATCAGCAGTTCAAATCTACCAGGCAGTCCCTGGAAACTCTGTGGGGCAGTTCTACCTATAGGGTCACTATAAGTTGGACTCGATAGCAGTGGCTCTGGTTTTGGGTTTTGGTGGTACGTCTATACAGAGCCCTGGGGGCTCAGCGGTTAAGCTCTCAGCTGCTACCCAAATGGTCAGTAGTTCAAACCCACCAGCCTCTCCAAGGAACACAGATGTGTCAATCTCTTCTGTAAAGATTAGAGCCTAGAAAACCCTGTGGGGCAGTTCTGCCCTGCCCTACGGTTGTTGTGGATCAGAATGAACTCCATAGCAATGGGTCTGGCTTTTTGTGTGTGTGTTAAATATCCCATATTGCTTTGTATTGCAAATATTTGTGCATTGATATTACCATCCCTCAAATTCTTGAGAACCCAGATCACGTCTTTATTACACAATTCTGTCCTTCACACAGAAGCTAGCTCAGTAACTTCCACATAAGAATGCCGCCAAAGGGGCTGGATGAATTCTTGAAACTACTGCCCTGAAATAATTTTAAAACTTTAACCATAAAACTTCCCCTAAAATGTTCTTAAAACCAAGTAATAGTTTAGTTTAACTGGTAAAACTGTCTGCCTTGAACATTATGCTCTTCTTAAGAACTATCTACATGAGATCAAGGTAATAAGAGAAACTTTGAGGGGGGCAGGGAGTTTATGTTAAGGGGGAGGAACTCTTCAGAAAAAGATTGTTAGAAGGGTTGCATAATTTGAAGAATGTAACAAACAAAACAAAACAAAACAAAACTCACTGCCATCTAGGTGACTCCAAGTCAGTCACCCTACAGTAGGACAGAGTAGAATTGCTCCATTGAGTTTTCAATGAGTCCCTGGCAGATTCAAACTGCCAACCTTTTGGTTAGCAGACACAGCATTTAACCACTGTAATAACGTCATTTAATCGTACATGTGGAAACAGCTACATTGGTGAATGTTTTGCTGTGTATCTTCACAACAACAGTAACAAAAAGAATGTCCCCAAAGTAGTGGCTGAACAATCTCTAACTTGATTAATAAAATATTGAAAAAGGTCAGATCCCACTCAAGCATCTTAACATGGTAAAAAAAGAGTACACCTCTTCCTAAGGAGGCTTATTAGTACACAGTTGCCAATAAGAGTTTTCATAATTATCTTTTATAACGCTGTCTCATGGGTCCCTTAATACTTTTCTACCTGGTTGAATTAGGTAGGTAGTGAAGTTCTCAAGGGATTTTTTTTTTTTTTTTTTTTTTTAAGGCTAAACGCCTGAAGCTGGATTGAAGGAGGTAGTTGTTTAGGATAGGGACTTGGCATTGTGTAAGTGATTTTTGTGGCTGGCAGGGCCACACCCTATTAACAAACACTCTTCCTGTCCTCACAAGCTGCCACCACCTTAGTCGCGCCTTTCTAACTTTCTTTGCTCTCTTCCAACGTCTAGCCAAATAAATAAATAAATGAGAGAACAAATATA
This sequence comes from Heterohyrax brucei, assembly GCA_028571685.1. Lineage (NCBI taxonomy): Eukaryota > Metazoa > Chordata > Mammalia > Hyracoidea > Procaviidae > Heterohyrax > Heterohyrax brucei. Next base: position 96,146,919 of record CM053141.1, on the reverse strand, counting down.
AAATTTTATTTTTTACAAAAGAAAACCCTGATAATCAGTCCCATTCCTCACGATACAAGGTAAAATGTCAACAGTTAAAACACTGTCTATCCTCAGCGGCAAGTCTGCGTCAATGACCAATCCTGAACACATCATATACCAAACCCCATGATTTGATAAATCTCCTACTACCAGTAAATGCATTTCCCTCTAATTTACTGCAAACAGTCCCTGGAAATAGAGACCAGGTAAGATCTGGAAGATGTTTAAGGGAAACAGAGAGGAGAGATAAAGCTATCTACCAAAGCGTCTCAAAGCAGAGGCTTTTTAAGAATCTCTACTAGTGGATACCTCCATCCACTCCATGTGCCCCTTTAACTCCCCTCTTTCGTCCTCACCCTCTCCCAATGTCCCGACTGCTTGCTCAGTTACCTGTTCACTAAGGCTCGCGGCTTTGGCAAAACTATGCAGCAGAAGTGTCGGCTGGCAAAGAAAGGGTGTGAGCAGACGGCGCGGATGCTGCGGTAGCTAGTCCCACTTTGGCAGACACGCGCTCCGCCCTCCACGCGGCCCCAGAACCCGCGTTTGAATTCCAACCAACTAATCCCGCCCACTCCCTGGTGAAGCCCCACCTCCTAGGCCAAGAGCTTTTTAGCCCTCGGCAGGCGCCGTAGTCAGTAACCATGCAACCGGCTGGGCCTACTCTTTCGGCGCCAGATGGGAGTGAACATTGCGGCAGGCTGGTGGGCAGATAAGCCTGGTGCAGCCTCCCACGTTTAGCGCCCAGCCTCTGCAGTCTGACACCCCCCTCCCCGGGGTGGGGAAAGTATCTTCTGGATCTCCAGTGCAGCAACTCCTGCGGTTAACACTCCCTCCTGCTGTGGCTGCGCTGGCTGATACTGCTCCTGCGTGGGAGTGCGGACAGTCCCTTCTCTGCCCTCTGCGGACCTGGCGGGAGGTGTCTCACCTTCCCCGGCTTCTGTCCCGACGCTTCCCGCATTCTCCGCCCCTTTTCTCTCTGCAATTGCTCCCTAGCTGCGGGCAGACGGCTTCACGCTGCTGCAGCTTCGTCAGGGTTTGGCAACCCTGCTGGAGGCACACACGCCCACACCTACGCAGCGCGGCGGCACCCCTGCCTAGGATGTCAGCGCTCGAGTGGTACGCCCACAAGTCCCTGGGCGATGGCATCTTCTGGATTCAGGAGCGCTTCTATGAGTCTGGCAACCGCGCCAACATCTGGCTAGTGCGCGGCTCGGAGCAAGATGTGGTGATCGACACGGGCCTGGGGCTGCGTAGTCTCCCGGAGTATCTGTACTCGTCTGGCCTCCTGCAGGATGGCGGTGCCAAGGACGACGCAGAACGCCGGCCACTGCTGGCGGTGGCCACCCACGTACACTTCGACCACTCCGGCGGCCTCTACCAGTTCGACCGCGTAGCTGTGCACCACGCTGAGGCCGAGGCTCTGGCTCGCGGGGACAACTTTGAGACGGTGACCTGGCTATCCGATAGCGAGGTGGTGCGAGCGCCCAGCCCTGGCTGGAGGGCCAGGCAGTTCCGAGTGCAGGCGGTACAGCCCACTCTCATCCTGCAGGATGGTAATGGGCCCCCTTGGGCGCACGCTGTCTCGTGAAGGGAGGGGATGTCCGAGGGCTGCATGTTGTGGACTTGCGTGGGTGTAACGGGAGCTTGTTTTAGCACACCACAGAAGCGCCATTTCTGTTTCATTCTTCCCTGAGAAAATGCCCATGCAGCCAGAGCCCAGACCAACACAGCCTTCACTATCCGAGACCAGCTTTGGTGCCGTGTGGCGGTTCCTAGTGAGCGAGCCGAATCGGCCCCACCTCCTAGTCAGTCCTGTGTCATTTACAATAGTAACACCACCGGGACTTACGACTGAGGATTTCCCATTCTTTTTCCAAGGATCCCTTTGACATTTCCAGGCGGTTTTGTAGCGAGGAGACTTCTAAGGAATAATGCCTCACAAAAGGTGCATGTCATGCTCAATGCTTTTCAGAAATGCTGACTTTATCAACACAGTCTCCACCGATTGATTATAACAGTTTCCACCTGTAGACTCAGAAAACCATGACAGCACAGAGGTTCCAGTCTGATCATGCAACTCATCTTCCAGCTAGGTTACTGATCTTGCTGTTGCCTTAAGAGAGAAAAAAGCTTGACTATGAATATAAAGGTAGAATATGCCTTGATTCTTGTGTTAAGATATTTGTTCTGGTTAAAAGCAAAACCTGGGCAAGATGAATAAGGAGATTGCTTCCTGTGGTGAAATATGTTGCCTAATGGCGTAGACAGCCATACTTCTCTTTGGTTCTGTGAAAGACAGAATGAGATTCAAAGAAAAACTCATGAAATAAAACAGAGTAGGGACCACATCTTTTCCCAAACTCAAGCAATTAAATAATCAAGTTAACTGGCCACAGCAGCAGTATTTAGCATAGTAATTTCCTCGTTTCTTTTAAAATATTTCTCTTAAATTTCTTTTTATGCTCAACGTATTGCAGTGAAAAACACTAATATCCAATAAAATCTCTTACCCCAAATCCACAGGATAAGGTAATGACAAGGTAGCATTTGAGCCAAGGGGCAACAGATGAAAGCATGGAAAACACGCATAAACCCTACCATGTATGTACGATAATTCTCAGTAGGATGTACCATGACACCATTGTTACTAATTAGTGAGTGGAAGTCAACTCAGTGGCAACAAGTTTAGTTTTTTGATGTATTACATACAAAAATCCACTGCTGAAGTCCGGTGAGGTACTAGAGTCCCCTTGATAACCACACAATGTCACAAAAAAATGAAATAGCAAAAAAAAATTAGAGGCAGTGTATTTGATCATCTCAGAAGGCGTTTCATTATTTTAAGTCTAAAAGAACTGAATTAATTGGGGCAGAGAGTCTCATTACTAGACATTTTGAAATGAAGGAAAAGTACATTTACATTAAATTTACTTTTAGTTGTATTTCTTGATATAACTGATACTTTTAGGGGTGAGATTTCCATATAGTTGGTGGATATGCAGACTCATTTCTGGCAACAACACCAAAAAATATTTATATTAATATTAAAATATAGATTGTTTCAAAGATGACATTATCTTAGGTCTTATGCCATCAATGGGAAATCAAGGATGAAAGAATGGGAGGGATTATTATACATGAAAAAAAAACATTGCCATCGATTCTAACTCATAGCAACCTTACAGGACAGAGGAGACCTGTACCATGTGGTTTCCAGGGAGCAGCTGGTAGATTCCAACTGCTGATCTTTTAACAGTTAGCTCTTAACCACTGTGCCACCAGGGTGCCCACAGGTGAAGAGAGAGTTTAAAACAACCCTGATACTGTACCTTAACCAGTTTGGGGAAGATCTGGGCCTAGAACCTGGTTACCTTTAGATCCTAAAATCACAATAGATGGTATAATCAGTGTTCTGGAGCTGTAAAGAAACTACCTACAAGCTACCTGTGTGATACTTTTAAGGCCTTTTTAAATTGTGAGAGGAAATCTCAATATTTACTGTACTCTTTCAAAGTGATAATAGTGTGTTATCAAAAGTTGTTTTTAGAAGCTGGATGCTTCACCCTCTTCAAGTATTATCTGATTTCTTAAGAATATTAATTTCTTGTTACCTTCTAAATGATGTGGCCTGCTTACTTTCAGTTAGCAGAACAGAACATGCCTGGAAGAAGATACAAGGCATTTGTACTAAAAGTTCATACACAGTTAACACACTCGTATTCGAAAGAGCTCACAAAATAAGTTCTGCATTGCTTTGGTTAGAATACAGAGAGATGAAAATCTCCCCCGACACACCCTATTTCTTTAGTGAACTGTCTGTCATGGGGAGGCATGAATCTGTAGGCTGTGCTATTGATCCAAAACTCTTTAGATGAGGTACAAGGGCTATAACAGAGAGAATAGCCGTATCACTGAATCCATTATTTTTGTGAGAAAAAATATCTTGTTGGTAGTGAAATAGTATCTTCTTAAAAAAAAGATAGCAGTATACAGAACATTCCTCTTGAATGGGCATACATCATTTTACTTATTTTTTGCAATATTAAAGGTATGTGAAGAATCTGTGGGTTTTTTTCCATTTCATGTGTCTATGCTATTTACCGAGAGTCATCGAGATACTCTATAGACTGATACTAGAGTACAAATATTCTGTGTGTTAAAGAATGATTCCTAGTGGATTTAAATCTCTTGTTAGCAGCCAGTGACTTGGTCCTGACTCATGGTAACCCATTGCACCATGGAACTAAACATTGCCTGGTCCTATGCTATCTCCATGATTGGTTGAGGATCGAGCCATTGTGGTGCATGGGGTTTGCATTGGAGATTTGGAAAGATTAGAAACAAAAAATATATTACAGTATGCATATCCAGTTTGGCTCCCTTGCAGAACCCACTAACACTATTACAAAGCAACTGTGCTTTGCTTGCTTGCTTGTTTTAAGTATAATCCATATTGACTGGGAGACCTATTTTGGATACTAGACAACAGGTGTAAGTTAGCAGTTTTACTGAGGAGAAATCAAGAGCCAGTCCTATATTCATACTGTATATGGCCCTAAACACATTTAAAACCCAGACTCTGTACCCTTAAATGAGTGTTCTTTCTCCATCCAATTTCTTTTCTGGGGAGAATGAAGCAGTGGAGTTTCTTTCTTTCTTTTTTTAATACTGCAGATTAGTTTCTCATACAAAAATGTGTGTACAATTTATTTTGTGACATTGGTTGCAATCACAGTGGTGTGTCAGCACTTCCCCTTCCCTGTATCCATTCAACCAGTTTTCTCATCCCTTCCTGCCTTCTCGTTGTTGCTTGTGGGCAGGTGTTGCCCATTTGGTCTCATAGACTTGATTGGACTAAGAAGCATGTTTCTCACATGAGTTGTTTGTTTTATAAAACTGGAGTTTCTTGCTTGAGTCGTGCCAAGCAGTGGAGTGCAGGGATTCAGTATGGAAAGCAGGAGGAATAAGTCATATGTGTGTTCTCTACTAGTTTTCTAGAAGAATGAGAGTCAGGCCTTTATCCCCTATAAAGGAAATTGGAAGAATCTTGAATAGGAAATTGGTACAATCCAGGAGCAAGACATGAAGGTGCAGATCTAGAGTAGTCCTTAAGTAAACAACCTGGCATGATCTCTGTGGTCAAGCTTAGATCAGTAAACCCCGTGCAAGGTATTACAAGTCACTTTTTCAACCCCTGTTCTTAAACAGGCAATCAAGTATTAAGCAAAATTTGAAAAAAATTCTCTAACATAAGATCACATGCTAAAATAGCAAAGACTAAGTCAGTGGGGGAGGAAGAGCTATCATTAATATTATCAAGGGCATAAGAGAAGTATTGCATCCCAGACATCAAGAGACAATAGAAGATGCTGTTAAAAAATAACCACAGACAGAACAATGTAGATAAAAAAACTTGTCAAATTTCAAACGTAGCCAAAATTATTTAAGTGGTCTAGAACGTAAACTTTGAGAACCGTTCTCTGAGTGGATTAAACAAGGATGGACACTAGGAGAAAAAGATAAGTAGAAGGCAAATTTCAACAATACAGCATGGCAGTATTAGCACACTTAGAGGAAATCATTATAGGGATAATTTTAAAAAAAAATCCCACGAATGTTTTTCCAGTGAAAACAAATCACACTGGTATTATGCCAAACTTAAAACTCCAGGAGCGTGAGAAATGTGTGTATGGTATTGGTAGGTGGGAGTTATGGAGAAAAGAGCTACGAATTCATATATTTCTTGGCGAAAGTCAAAGGATATCACTTAAAATAGAAAAACCTAGAAGTAGCAATAGAGGGATGAAATAAATGAAACATTATCTAATTGGTAAGTCAAAAACATAGAATGTAAACATTTCGAGACAAGTACTTCTAGCAGAGGTAACTGCCAGAAGAAATGTGGCAGTAGGGTTGAGAATGCAGCCATAATGGGACAAGTAACTTTTTCTGTAATATTATACTTAATTTAAATATGTGCATACATTGCCTATGAGCATAAAATGAAATAAGGGGAGCTGCTAAGGTAGAAAGGGCTTAAAGCATTTGAGAAGGTGAGAGAAGTATGGCTGGAGTGTGACAACTGGGTCAGGATGAGGCTGGAAGATAGGCAGGAACACAGTTCTTGAGATACTGTTAAGACTTTTGGCTTCTCCTAGTAGGGTCACTGTGAGTTAACATTGACTTGACAGCACTGGGTTACTGGGTGAAGTGCAACAGAAAGCCTTTGAAAGGCTCTGTGGAGGAGAGTGACATGTATTTAAAAGATGCTCCTTTTGCTACTTGAAGAATGGACTGAAGGAGGCGAGAGTAGGTGAAGACCAATTAGGGGACGAGATGATGATGGGTTTGATCAGTGCGGTACCAGTGCAGGTGGAGATAGGTGCCAGGTCTGACAATTAAGTCTGCAAACTTAATTGGTCTAAGTGCGACATACCTCATGGCTGAATATCACTATGATAACCAATGCCAGCACCTAGTCCACCCTTCAAAGCCATTTTGGAACTCTGGAATGGCCATTGCATGCAATGGCACAGTGGCAAGTTTGGAAACTTAATTGTCTGGTTGTCTGTGAGGGAGTTTTTAGCCAGTAAACAAGTAATTGTATTGGAACACCCTACCTACTCACCTAATCTGGCCCCTAATGATTTTTTTTATTTACCTAAAGATACAGGAAATATTGAAAGGATGACATTTTGATGACATTCAGGACATCAAGGGTAATACAATGACATCTCTGATAGCCATTCTAGAAAAAGAATTCCAGAGTTTCCTTGAAAGGCGTACTAGGTGCTAGCATCACTGCATAGCTTCCCAAGGGAAGTACTTTGAAAGTAACTGCAACGATACTCAGCAATGAGGTGGGTAGCACTTTTTCTAAGATGAGTTCCCGAACTTAGTTGTCAGATTTCATACATGGCTTTGAAGTACATTTTGATTATATAACCATATGTAAGCATTGGTAATGGACTGAATATGAGGGGAGTGTTGTGAGAATGGAAGGGATTAACCTCTTTTGTCATAAGTAATTGGGGGGAAAGTGGTTGTATTTACTGAACTAGAGGGAGAATCGGAAAGAATACATTTGAGGAGAACATCTTGAAAAGCCTCAGTCCTGATTATATCCAGTTCCCCTAATCCATGCCTACAGAAGTGTCATCAGACTTCATAGTCACGATTATGACGATCAAGTGAACTCTATTGCTGTCTACCCTCTTGTATTTCCTTACTCAGTCACTTACTTTCACTATCACTTTGACCAAACTTCTTGCCATCTGTATGCCTACACTTCCTTCCTGTTACTGTGGGTGCATTGCCTATGCTTCCTAAACTCAACACTTCTACCCCTACTTTACCTTGCTCCCATTCTTATTTAAGGAGAGATGGGAGCATCTCTGAAGGAGGGGGGACATGTTGTAACTCCCATATTTAAAAAATAAAAAGCCTCTATAATTACAAAGTGTGGTGATCACTCCAAAGTTAATCTTCACTCCATGGCTGCGTGGCCACCATTACTGAACATTTTGATCACAGATTCGGTAGAAGAATCTTTTACCAAAAAGAGGAAAATTCAGAGCGGAATTTCAAATATTCTTAGGCTCCAGACTTTCTAGAGCCATGGATGCTGGATGAACCCCAGAAATTACTGGCCTGAAATAATCTCTATGCTTTAAACCAAAAATATGTTTAGCTTAAATAACTCATCTTAAAACCAAACAAGTTTAGTTTAAGTAGTAAAAAATGTCTTCCTTGAGCATGGTTCTCTTTCAGGATCTATCTGTTGGGCTCAAATTGACAACAGCACCTTGAATGATTAGACTGGAAATCAAGGGGCCAGTGAGTTTAAGTTAATGGGAGGAACAATTTGGTAAAGGAGAATGAGAATGGTTGTGCAAGTTAAGAAATGTAATTGGTGTCACTGAATTGTAGATTGTTAAATTGGTGTATGATCTGCTGTGTGTATTCTCACCACCAACAAAAATAAGTTAAAAAGTCATGTATCACTGATGACTTCCAAATTATACCACCCTGGTCTAATTCACTGTCATCTCTCTCTTGCTGGTAGTATTACAGTAGTCTCCTTACTGGTCTTGCTAATTCTGCCTGTGCTCCCCTACAATCCATACAAAACACAACAGGACAATCCTATATAGTTAAAGTTAGATCATGTTACCACTTTTCTTAAAACCTTCCAGTGACTTCCTATGGCTCTCAGAGTAAAATCCAAGGCCCTTACTTTAACCAGTAAGTGTCATGATCTAGGCTCTATACCACTCTGCCTCGTCTGATCTTTCCTGCCTTGTGTACTCTTGCAGTGTCACTGGCCTCCTTGATATTCCTTGAACATGTCAAGCATGATCCTACTTCAGAGCTTCTTTGCACATTCTGCTTTCCGTGTCTAGAACATTCTCACCCCCGAAACCCTCATAGCTCTGTTTTTGCCTTCCTTCACATCTCTACTCTAATGTGAGTGACCATCCTTAACAACTCTGTATGAAGCAGTAATCCCTCCCTCTGCCTCACTGTCTGAAATTCCCTGTCCTCTTTGCTTGCTCTGCTTTCTCCTGTAGGGTCTCTCACCATCTGACAGTTTACATGCACTTGTTTATTTAGTGCTTTTCTCCTTCACTTGAATGTAAGCTCCATTAGGGTAAAGAATTTGTCGGTTTGTTCACAGTATTTCCAACACTAGAATAGAGCCTGGCATATGGTCAGTATTCCATAAGTATTTGTTGAATGAATGAGTGAATCCAGTTTTAGATATAATAAACTTGTTTTGACAATTGAGGTCAGATGGGCAGGTTGGGTACTTTAAATATGCCAAAACTTCACCTTTATATCAAGAAGTCAATTAAAAATATCAGAATTTGGCAAACACAGAAATATAAGCATATTATCTAGAGAGGTGAATATGTATATGTGTACACACAGAAAGATGCACACATGTGTAAGACAATTACATAGTGTTCAGAATCACGTAACAGAGGACCTGACTGGAATTACATACGTGGATGTTACCAGCACACGGGAGGTGTGTAAAGCCGGAGGGTAATGGCAGAGCTACTGCTATTCAGCTACTCTGAGGCCCAGGTGGTGTAGGAGTTAGAGTTTGGCTGCTAACCAAAAGATTGGCAGTTTGATTCCACCGGCTGCCGCTTGGAAATCCTATGAGGCAGTTATTCTCTTTTCTGTAGGGTCACTGTGAGTCAGAATCAACTGAAGAGCAAGGGGTTTGGTTTTGCTTTGGTATGACCTTACCATGTACATTCAGTTTACAGTGGCCATTTTGATGGGAATGTGTTTATCTCTTACCTGTTGCTGTATATTTTGAAATACCGTATATTGTAATTAGGTGCCGTTGAATTGGTTCTGACTCCTAGCGACCCTGTGCACAAGAGAGTGGGACACTGCCTGATCCTGCACCATGCCCTCAATCATTTTTATGCTTAAACCCATTGTTGCAGCCACCTAGTCAGTCCATCTTGTTGAGGGCCTTCTTTTTTGCTGACCCTCTACTTTACCAAGCATGATACCCACTAGTGATTCATCCCTTCTGACAGCGTGTCTAAAGTATGTAAGAAACAGCCAGCAGCCTCACCATCTTTGCCTCCCAGGAGCACTCTGGCTGCACTTCTTCCAGAATAGATCTCTTTGTTCTTTTGGCAGTTCCTTGTACATTCAATATTCTTCTCTGGCACCACAGTTCAAAGGCATCAGTTCTTCTTCTGTCATCTTTATTCATTGTCCAGCTTTTGCATGAATATGATGTGACTGAAAATAACATGACTTGGGTTAGGCGCACCTTAGTCTTTAAGGTGACCTCTTTACTTTTCAACACTTCAAAGCGGTCTTTTGTAGCGGATTTTTCCAGTGCAATGTGTATTGTTGATTTCTTGACTGCTGCTTCCATGGTCATTGTTTGTGGAACCAAGGAAAATGAAATCCCTGAGAACCTCAGTCCTTTCTCCATTTATCATGATGTTTACTGGTCAACTTGTGAGGATTTTTGTTTTCATGATGTTGAGGTGCAATCCATACAAGACTGTGGTCTTTGATCTTCATCAGTGAAGTGTTTCAAATCCTCTTCGCTTGCAGCAAGCAGGATTGTGGCATCGGCATAACCCAGGTTGTTAAGCCAAAGGTTCTGTTCCTGCATTGGTAATTCTGTACAGCTTTTTCCCTCACAATCTCCTTTCCATAAATTTATTAAGCAGCCTGCTTCCAACAGCTCTATTATTAAACCAAATTAGCAATCATTTTTCTTTTGCTGGTTCTGCCAATCACACAGTAAATAGCAGTGACTTGTAATCCCCAAAGCCACCTTAAGTCTGGAGTAATTATCCTGTAAAGACATTCAGGGCAACCCTAATGGTGCAGTGATTAAAGAGTTCAGCTGCTAATCAGAAGGTAGGCAGTTCAAATCCACCAGCTGCTCTGAAGGAGAAAAATGTGGTAATCTGCTTCTGTAAAGATTACAGCTTCAGAAACACGGTCAGGTGGTTCTGTCCTGTCCATCCAGGGTCGCAGTGAGTCAGAATTGACTTGATGGCAGTTGGCTTGGGTTTGGTTTGGTGTAAAGTAATTCTGATACATTTTGACTAGAATATGGAAAATTTAGTAGTATCTCATTCCATCTTCATGTCATTATTGGTATTCAAAACAAGAACAAATAAAGTGATGAGGAAATAAGGTTTATTTTTATATCATTTTCATTCTCTGAAATATTGTATCAGCCATCCTGGATAGACATAGCATTGTCCTGGGAGTACAGTCAGGATCAAAATTCTTCAGTGTCTTCAACCCTGGGGTTACAGAATGCTTAAAGTCCTCTGTTAAAGTCAGATGTAGTGAAACAGTGGCTTGTGAAGTTTGGCAAACAAAGAAACAAGCTGGGGAGTTTGTTAAAAATAGCTGTTTCTAGGCTGTAACACCCAAAACTTCATTTGCTGTGTGACTCAGGTGGGACACATGGCTGTTCATGTTTTACAGTGACTGCATCTCCCGGTGATTCTGATGCATCTGGTCTATATACTGCACTTTGATACATATTATTTTATAGAATTCTATAGTGGCATAGTGGATAGCATATAGCTATGCTGTATTTCCACTTATCTTTCTTCACAGATTGACACTGCTGAAGAGACAAGACCGAAACCCATTGCTGTTAAGTCGATGCCAACTCACAGTGACCCTATAAGATAGGGTAGAACTGTTCCACAGAGTTCCCAAGGAGTACCTGGTGGATTTGAACTTTTGATCTTTTGGTTAGCAGCTGTAGCGCTTAACCACTACACCACCAGGATTCCTACTGAAGAGGTAGTACTCTAAATCAGTAGTTCTCAAAGTAGAGTCCTGGACCAGCAGTCTCAGGGTTGCCTGGGACTTGTCAAATATGCAGATTCTCAGGCCCCATGCCAGTGCAACCCAAACAGAAACTCTGGGGTTGGGACCCAGCAATCTGTTTTATTTGCTTTTTAAAAACAGATTTCATTTTTTTAGGACAGTTTTAGGCTTACTGATAAATTGCACAGAAAGTATAGAGCATTTTCATCTAACCCTTTTCTCTTAACATTTAGTTAAGATTACAGCCTCAGAAACACTGTCAGGTATTTCTGTTAACATCTTACAGTTTCTCTTAACATCTTACATTTCTTACAGTTGATAAACCAGCAATTTATCAGTAAGCCTAAAACTATCCTAAAAAAATGAAATCTATTTTTAAAAAGCAAATAAAACAGATTGCTGGGTCCCAACCCCAGAGTTTCTGTTTGGGGTGCACTGGCGTGGGGCCTGAGAATCTGCATAGTTAACAAGTTCCAGGCAACCCTGAGACTGCTGGTCCAGGACTCTACTTTATCATTAACTAAAATCCATAATTTATATTAGGGTTTACTCTCTATTGGACAAAGCCAGAAAAAAAAGAAAAGTCTTGCTGTTGAGTGGATAGTTACTAATAATGACTTGATCAGACAGCTTAGAACTCCCCCATAGGGTTTCCAAGGAGTATCTGGTGGAATGTGTTAGACAGTTCTATGCATTTTGAGAAATCTTTAATATCACATATCTACCAATACAGTATCATACTGAAGAATAGTTTCACCACCCTAAAAATCTCCTGTGCTTCACTGTTCATCTCTCTTCCCCCCTTCTCTTCCCTCCAGTCCCTTGCAACTCTGATAAAAGATCAGATTTTTACTGACAACTCTGACTTTCAGTACAGTCTTGTATAGGAGTGGTGAGAAGGGGTATCCTTTATTCCTGTCATGAGGGGTGCTAACATCATTAAGTCTGATGTTAACTACAGATTTTTTGTAGATGATGTTTATCAAGATGCAAAAGGTTTTCTTTCTTAGATTTCTGGGGGAGGTTGATCATGCATGAGGAGGATTTTGTCAAATGCTTTTTCTGTAAATATTGGTCATGTGATTTCTGTATCTTGTTTATGTGGTGATTCCAATAATTGGTTTTCCAATGTTGAGCAAGCCTTGCATACCTGGAATAAATTGCACTTGGTTGTGGTATATAAATCTTTGTATACATTATTGGATTCTATTTACTAATATTTTCTTGAGGATTTTTGCATCTGTGAAGTCTGACAATTAAGTTCATGAACTTGCCACCACGTGCTTACGTTGGCAGCACTGTACAAACAACTCGATAAGGTTTCATAACCTTGGTGTATCAGTGTCTCATAACTGTGTTTGTGTTGACATATGGCAGTGTCTTGCTGAGTGGCATTCTTTATTGTTGCATGTTTTTATGTGTTGTCACAAAAATGTTGGAGCTAGAATTAGGAAAATGAGCAAACATTAAATTTCCTGTTAAACGTGGTTAGAGTGGAAGTGAAATCAGAGACATCTAAGTTTATGGGGATAATGCCATGAATAAAAAGGCAGTGTACAAATGGATTAAACATTTTTCTGAGGGGAGAGAAAGCATCGCTGATGAGGAGAGGTCAGGGCAGCCGGTAATGAGCAGAACTGACAGAAACATTGCAAAAATTTGTCAAACTGTGTATCAGAATCGTTGGTTGACTGTAATAAGCGTAGCAGACCAAGTAAACATTGATAGAGAAACAGGAAAATCTGAACTGAAAATCGTGGCATGAGAAAGATGTGTGCAAAAATAGTTCTGAAAGAGCTCACAGATGAAGAAAAGCAAAAGAGAGTCGTAGTTTGCCAAGACCATTTGGAGACACAAGGTGATGTTTGAGGCTGTGTTATCACTAGTATTTCCATGAGTGATTCTAGTCAGTAGTTTTCCTTTCATGTAATGTCTTTATCTGGTTTTGGTGTGAGGGAAATTCTGGCCTCATAGATGAGTTAAGAAGTATTTTTTAAGTGCTTGCCTGTCTGTATTGCACATACAGTTTATGCCTCAGACTTCCATGCAGCCTTGAAACTGCTAGGGCAAGGCACATGTGTAGTGACTAGCACCAACCGTCCATCACTGTTACATTCGTGATCAAGCTGGACACATGAGACACTGTTGGCAAAAGGAAAGTCATTATTATTGCAAATAATAAACAATAACAGATTCTCAAAATCGAACTGATTATATTTTCCCAAAGTACCTGTGTTCATTCTTACCTTGTTGGACAAGCACACCTTTGTTTAGGTTAGATGTGTTCACAGTCATCATCGTCTCCTGCCACCACCACGTTTCCTGGAGGGCCAGCACAGCTCCCAGGGCTACTGCTCTGCTCTCTGGGCCATGCCTCATCATGGTATAACATTTCTCAAGCCACTTGCTGCCATGCTTCCCCACCAGTGTGACCCAAAGGCCTACATGGCACCTGCCATGCTTCTCAGAGGTGGGGGAAGGAGTGTTGCACAGGGCACACTTAGTTCCCTGCCTTTCATGGGAAAGTGTTCTAGGTCTTTAAATCCATTGTTGTTGACTCACTGCTGATGTATAGTGATCCTTTACGACTGTCGAAACTCCCCCATATGGTTTCCCAGGAGTAACTAGTGGCTCTAGTCTTAACCATCAGCAGCAGGCAAATCTCTGCACAGAGGTGCCTGTCTCTCATAGCTCTCTCTCCATTGGCCAGCAAGCCCAGTGCAGTCATCTCTCTCGCCAGGAGCTTGCCAGCCCACTGTCTTTCCATCTTCAGTATTATAACTCTCTGTTCTGTGTCTAGGGGATTCTCTGCACAAGGATCTCAGGACACATTCCACTCCAGACTCTTTTTGATGGTAGTGAGGTCCCCTGAACATCTGTGGTATTGTCCTTTATGTAAAGTTGGTGGGATGGCAAAACTGACCAGTCCCCTACATGGACCACAGATGTTTCAGTCTTCCTGGTTGGATTTTCAAACCCCTATTTGCATAGTAAGTCAGTCAATCTCTTGCAAATTTTCACTTGCATTTAGTTCAACATGTTTTCTAGTTTTTACTTCATCTAGTGTTTAGAAATATTCTTTTTAGTCTTCAAATATTTTGTAATTTTTCTAGCTGTCTTTTATGGGTTTTTAGTTTAATTCCATTGTGGTCTGAAAACATACTGTGTATTATTTTAATCTTTCAGATGTCTTAAGATGTGTTTTATGCCCTGAATATGGTCTATCTTGGTAATTTTCCATATAAGTTGAGACGTATGTCTATTCTCCTGTTGTTAGATGTAGTATTCTATAAATGTCCATCAAATCCAGTTGATTGATGGTGATGTGCAGTTCAACTATATCCTTACTTATTTTTTCTCTGCTGAACTCTCTTATATGGGATATGTCTATTGTGGATATGTCTGCAGATCTATTAATGTTTGCCTCATGTATTTTGATACTCTGTTGTTAAGTAAATACACATTAAGGATGTGATATTTTCTTGGAGAATTGACCCCTTCGTCATTATGTCATACCCCTCATTATGATTTTTCCTGATAGTTACTCAAGCTTTCTTTTGATGAGTGTTTGCATGGTATACCTTTCTGCATTTTTCTTTTTTAGTCTGTATGTGTCTTTGTTTCTTAAAAGCAGTTTCCTTGTAGATAAAATATAGTTTGTGTTGTGGTTATCTAGTGCTGCTATAAGAGAAATACTGCAAATGAATGGCTTTAACAAACAAGGGAGGCTAGAAGTCCGAATTCAGGGTACCAGCTCTAGAGAAAGGCTTTTCTCTGTCAGCTCTGGAGAAAGGCCCTTGTCGGCAATTTTACCCAGTAGAGATGCTTCTCAGAGCAGGGACCTCAGGTCCAAAGGACACTCTGTTCTTTTGGCTCTTTTTTCTCGGTGGTGTGAAGTCTCCTTGTGCTCTGCTTATTTCTCTCTTTTATATCAAAAAAGATTGATTTAAAACACAGTCTGTCTGTCAACATGTGACCCGAAAAACCAGACAGTGCCTGGCTGTCACCAATGACAGCCGTTCTGGGGCTCACAATGTTGATTCCCAGTGGCAACAGGAGAGAAAAAGGGGTGCACCCTAAGAAGTCCACTAAAAGACTGCAACTGACAGTCAAAAGCCTAAGAGCTTCCCTGGGATCATGGCCCCTAAACCTGATGCTGCCTCTGATCATAGGTCATTACTGAGGTCAACTCTTCAGATGGGAATGGGCTGGACTCGGGGACACAGAATGACCATATCATGTGTGCACTTGATGGTTCTGTGCATCTATAGGATGTCGTCCTACTGGCCTCTTAATAGAGGGAAGTGGAGAGGGTGCAGAGGAGGGGACAGGAGATTGTTAACAGGATATGACATGTATGGAATGGAAAGGAAGAATGTGTTGTCACCGGGTAAGGAGAGCAGAGGAAGCTGCAGATAGGTGGGCATGCACATTTGAATTGTATTGTAAACTTTCACTCAATCACGACAAATAAATAAATAAATAAAACACAGTCTAATCTTGTAGTTTGAGTATTGCCTCATTAACATCACTGCTGCTAATCCCATCTGTCATGAATTGAATTGTGTTCTCCAAAAAATATGTGTAGCAATTTGTCTGGGCTATAATTTCCTGGTAGTATGTGATATTCCTATGTTTGTAAATCCTGCTTCTGTGGTATTTATGAAGAGTGATGGCTGGCAGTTGGGTTGGTAGGACAGGACTTAATACTGAAGACTGTATTGTGCCTTGAGGCAATCTCTTGGGCTTTAAAGGGCTTTAAAGGGAAACAAGCAGAGAGTTGGGGACCTCATACCACCCAGAAAGCAGTGCAGGGAGCAGAGTACATCCTTTCTAAAGGACCCAGGGACCTTAACCTCAGAAGCTTCCAGTCCAGGGCAAGATTGATAACAAGGACCTCGCTGCAGAGCCAACAAGAGGAAGACTACCCCTGGAGCTGATGCCCTAAATTTGGATGGACATGTAACCTACTAGACTGTGACAGAATAAATTTCTCTTTGATAGAGCCAACGACTAGTGGTATGATAGCAGCAGTAGATAACTAAGACACCACCTCATCAACAGCATACAGTAAGGATTTACAACATAGAGGAAAATCACATCAGAAGACAAAGTGGTAGACAATCACATGATACTGGCAGTCATGGCCTAGCCAAGTTGACAAGTATTTTAGGGGGACACAGTTCAGTTTATAACCATTGGGTCTTGTTTTGTTATCCACTCTGTCATTCTCTGTTTTTAGATTGCTGTATTTAAAACATTCACATATAAAGTGGTTGTTGATAGAGTTGTGTTAATGTCTACCATGTTTATAATTGTTCTCTTTGTTCCCTTTTTATCAGCTTTTCTGTTTTTTGTTGATCATTTTATATAATTTCATTTTTACTCCTCCTCCTCTCAGTGTATCATTTATAATTATTTTAATAAAAGTAGAGTTTACAATATATATTTATATCTTATCTCACCTGAATTTCAAATAACATTATACAACTTCATAAGTAGTGCAGGTACCTCATAGCAGAGTATTACCAGTTCCTTCTGTCTGTCCTTTAAAACACTGCTGTAATTCATTTCACTTCTTTATAAGCTGTAAACACCCAACAAATTGTTGCTGTTATGCTTAAAAAATATTTAATGTACTAGATCAACTAAGAAGAAGAACATGTTTTATGTTAGCTTCATTTATTCCATGACTAACGTTCTTTGTGTAGGTCTGAGTATTAGAGCTATATTATTTTCATTTTCTCTCAGGAACTGCTTTTAACATTTCTAGCAAGGCAGGTCTAGTGGTGAAAGTTACCTCAATTTTTTTTTTTTTTTATTTAAATAACTGAGTGAAAATGTACATTCACATGTAAATTTACATGCCCCCCCCATATGCAGCTTCCACTGCTCTCCCTGTCTGGTGACTGCACACTATTCCTCTCTGCTCCATACATCTCTCATCCTCCCAACAGTCTCCTTTCCCCTACTCTCCGTCCACTCCCCTTCCTCCAGCCAGAGGTCAGCAAGATGATATCCTATAGATGTATAGAACCATAAAGTGCTTCCAATATATGGTTACTCTGCATTGCCAAGTCCATTCCATTCCTGTCCAAAGAGTGGACCTTTGTTATAATTTATGGGAATGGGCAGCATCAGGGCTGGGGGCCATGCTCTCAGAGGAACCCCAAAACCGCTGGACCATCAATTGAGGTCTTTTAGTGGAGATCTCATGATGCACCTCTTTTTATTCTTGTGTTGCCAGTGAGGCTCCTCTCTGTGAGCTCCGTCATGGCTATCACTGGTGGTGGCCGGGCATCATCTGGTTCTTCCGGTCCTAAGTCGATGTAGGCACCAACTCTTGTGGGTCTCTCTGTCTTCTCGGTTGTCTTTACCGCATGCCATTTTGGGCCTCGGTGAGCATCTGTTCCTGCTGAGTTGGGACCATTTGCTGTGTCCTCGGATGGCAGCTTGGCAGCTTTTAAGACCCCAGACGCCACTCACCAATGTGGGGTGCAGAGAGCTCTCTTAGCAAAACGCTAGTTGTGCCAGTTGGCCGGGAATTGGCCTAAGAGCATGGTCCCCTGTCCCCCGCCCCAACTACTCTATCAGTTACCTCAATTTTTATTTGTTTGAGAAAATCTTTATTTTTCTTTCACTTTTGAAGTGTAATTTCTCCAGATACAAAATTCTAGGTTCGCTTTGTTTTTATTTTTATTTTTTCGTTTTCACCCATGTATGTATAACACTTCTCGTATTACAATGTAGACCCTCCTTGCTTGTGTCCTTTCTGAAGAGAAGTCCAGTATAATTCTGATCTTTGTTCTTCTGCCTTCTTTTAAGATTTTCTCAGTTTTCTTTAATTTTTCTGCTGTTTCAGCATGATATGCCTACTTAGAGACATTTGAGTATTTACCTTGCTTGGCATATTCTCTGAGAGTTCTAGATCTGTGTTTCGGTGTATGCTAACAATTTTAGAAAAATTTTAGCCATTACTGCAAATATTTCTTCTGCTCTGTTCTTTTTTTGTTCTTCTGGTAGTCCCATTGTATGTTTGTTACACGTTTTGTAATTGTCCCACAGTTTTTTTAAAAATAATCTTTCACAGTTTCTTCATTCTTTTACTGTGTTTGCATTTCAGAATAGAAAGTTTCTGTTGACATATCATCAAGTTCTGGTTCATCGATGAGCCCATCAAAAACGTTTTTCATTCCTGTTACAGTGTTTTGTATTCCATGTTTATTCTTAGAGTTTTCTATCTCCATGTGTATCACTCATCTCTCTTTTTATGTTGCTCACTTTTCCATTAGACCCATAACATGTTAATCATAATTACTTTAAATTCCTGGTCTGATAATTCCAAAATCTCTGCCATCTTTCTCTTTGGTTCTGATGCTTACTTTGTCTCTTCAAACAGTATTTATTTTCTTTCCTTTTAGCATGCATTGTAATTTTTTGTTGAAAGCTGGACGTGGTGTATCAATCAATAAGAAATGAGGTCAATAATACCATAGTGTGAATTTTATGTTTATCTGGCTAGGTGTTAGGGTGTATTTCATGTGTGTTGTAAGTATCAAAGGCTTCAGTTTCCCTTGTTGTGATTGTTTTTGTCTTCCCTCCTATCCATGTATTTTACCTGAAAGCTCCTCTTTAAATGGTGTCTGTGTCTGGCAGCTCTTTCAATTGTAATCCACTGCTGCTCTAGTGGTGCCCTGTTGATGTGGTTGTTGGTAAGGCACTGGGAAATGAAGCATTTTTTAATTGTATGGAATTATGTTATTTCACTCTTTTAGTGCTTCAGAGTACCTGGACTACAGCCTTCAGAAGACCTTTTTAGCCTTCCCCCGCCCTCTTTAATGTGAGACACAGGAGCCTTGGTAATCCAATAGTTGAGTGTTCAGTTAACTAATCAAAAGGTCAGCAAGTCATACCTACTAGGTGATCTATGAAAGAAAGATGTAGTGGTCTTCTCTGTAAAGATTACAGCCTTGGAAGCCCTGTAGGACAGTTTTATTCTGCCCTACAGGGTTGATATGAGTTGGAATCAACTCAATGACAGTGGTTAATGTGAGATAGATGGGGATCAACCTGCCTATTTTCTCAGATGAGACTCTAGGAAAGTAGTTTTCCCTGAGAGTGGGCCCATGCCAGGAATAACAGTTACTCTGGGCATATTTAAAAATAGTTACTTTTCTCCTCCCCTGCTCAGTGCATGAGGGGATTTTCTTCTTTTAAATAATACTTTGTTGTGTTTTTGGTGAAAGTTCACACAAAATTAATTTTCTATTTAGCAGTTTAGGTTTAGGTCACCTGTCAGTCAAAGAACCATGACCAGCTAAGGAGCTTGCTGACGATAAAGGGAATGCAGAACTGGTGGTGGAAGAAGAGAGTTCTAAATACCAGCTACAACCACATGATCAGTTACAGAAATGAAGACTGTAATTGTTATGAATATGTCTTCATCAGAAATTTTTGTGTTCTGTACTTATATAAGTTGTAAACAGGGCTAGTGTATTTTGGTTGTACACATGTTAGTTGTATCCTGTTAGGCATATGTATGACTTTATAATTGTCTTTGATTACAGATGTGTACAAGTGCCAAGTTAACAAGGGGTGGGGTGTGATGATGGTATGCCCTCTTGGCTGAGACGTGATTCTCAGTAGTCTGGCAGTTATGGTGTAGTTTGGTGTCTATGGAATGATGTAATTACCTCCATGATGTGATATGTTAGGAGCAGCCAATCAGTTGAAAGGAAGTTACCTTGGGGGTGTGGCCTGCATCCAACATAGGTGGACTTTCTGGCAAAGCTTGTTGGCTCTTGCTTGCTCAAAATCCTACAGCTATCTCCTGTTAATCTGACCTCCAGTTCTTGGGACTTGAACTAGCAGCATACATGCTAGTCTTGGTATCCTTCAGCCTCCACAGCCTGTGAGCCACAGTCCTACTGTCTAACCTGCTGATCTTGAGATTACCAGCTCCTACAGCTATGTGAATCAAATGAAGTCTCCAGCCTGACCCATCTGTTTGAGACTTTCCAGCCTCTACAACCATATGAGCAAGTTCCTTTATATAAATCTCTCTGTATACATATATTTATATGTTTCATGGAACCTTGATGGTACAGTAGTTAAGAACTCAGCTGCTAACCACAAGGTCAGCAGTTTGAATCCACCAGTAACTGCTTAGAAATCCTATGGAACACTGCTACTCTGTCCTGTAGGGTAGCTATGTGTCAGAATCCACATCTAATTCTTGTAGTCTCAGGGTACATGAGGCCATGGTTCATGTAGACTACTAGTCCTATAAACTAGTTCCTTTTTTGAGTCATTGGTTTCCTTCTTTTCTCTTTTGCTCCAGAGGAGTAGAGACCAGTGGTTGTTTCTTAGGTGGCCACTTGAAGCTTTCAAGATGCTACTAACCAAGCTAAGATAAGAACATAAACTTTATGAACTACATTATGCTGCTAGATCAAGTTATCCATGAGACTGTGGTCTTAGGCCTTCCTTCACACCCAGAAAACCAGTCCTTCCAGATGTTTGATTATGTGTAAGGAAGTAACCGTATCTGTGTTCTCTATGTGCTATGAGCTTTATTATATATATGAATTTATATGTAGCACATGCATACATGTTTATACATGTGGCTGTAGATATACCTATACATGCATATGTATGCACACCTGTACTACCTATGTACATCTATGCATACATACCTACTTATGTGACCACACATACTTATTTTTGCTGTTGTTGCAAAATTGTATATGTTCTAACATTTACTGAACACATGCATTATACTTGCGTACTTTTTAATAACATCATTTACCTTGATTAAGTGTACATATTTCACTCACATTTGGTATTACCTTTCCTATCATCAGAAATAACAAGTTCTACTATCTAGAGAGTAATTTCCCTCCCCTCTTACCTATCCCTGGCAACCATGAGTGAATGCTGATTTCTGTATACCTGTTCTCATCTTTTTATAAAAGTGGAGTCATAATATTTGTGGTTATGTGATTGGCTTATCTCACTTAGCATAATATCCTCCAGATTCATCCATGGTACAAGACGTTTTGAGGACTCATCAGTTTTCTTTATGGGTGTTTAATACTCCCTTGAGGAGACCGTGGTGGTGTAGTGGGTTAAGTGCTACATATACTAACCAAAAGGTTGGCAGTGCCTATCCACCAGGCACTTCTTAGAAACTCTATGAAGCAGTTCTACTCTGACTTTTAGGGTTGCTGTGAGTCGGTCCCAACTCGGTGGCAGTGGGTTTAGTTTTGTTTTTTTAATACTCCCTTGTATGTATGTATCACATTTTGTTTATCCATTCATCTTTTGGCATGGGGGGATTTGTACAGTGCTTTTGTAGTTTTCAGTAGATTCTACGTGGTGGTATTTGTTAAATTCATTCCTAAGTATTTTGTTGTTTTTGATGTGGCTGTGAATGGAATTTTTTAAAAAGTCTTTTGCTGATGATACATCACTGGGTATAGAAATAGTTGATTTTTCCATATTGGTGTTGTATTCTGCGGCATTACTAAACTTGACTTTAGTTTTAGTTTCCCAAATTTTGTTGTAGGCACCAACCACTGAGGCCAAAGATGAAGAGATTGAAGATTTTTACCAGCTTCTGTAGTCTGAAATTGATCAAACATACAATCAGGGTGCATTGATAATTACTGGTGATTGAAATGCAAAAGTTGGAAATAAAAAAGAAGGATTAGTAGTTGGAAAATATAGCCTTGGTGAAAGAAATAATATCAGATAGAGTTTTTCAAAACTAATGACTTCTTCATTGCAAATACCCTTTTTAACCAACACAAATGGCAACTCTAAACATGGACTTCACCAGGTAGAGTACCTGGGAACCAAACTGACAACATCTGTAGAAAAAAATGATGGAAAAGCTCCATATCAGCAGTTAGAAGAAGACCAGGTGCTGACTGCATCACAGATCATAAACTGCTTATATGCAAATTCAAGTTGAACCTGAAGAAAATTAGAATAAGTCTAGAAGAGACAAAATATGACCCTGAGTATGTTCCTCCTGAGTTTAAAGACCATCTCAGGAACAGATTTGATGTGTTGATCACTAATGACTCTGAAGACCAGACAAATTGTGGAATGACATCAAAGACATGATCCATGAAGAAAGCAAGAGGTCATTAAAAAGACAGGAAAGAAAGCACAGACCAAGTTGGATGTCAGAAGAGACACTGAAACGTGCTCTCAAATATCAAGCAGCTAACACAAATGGAAGGAATGGTGAAATAAAGGATCTAAACAGAAAATTTCAAAGAGCAGCTCTAGAAGACATAGTATTATAATGACATGTGCAAAGATCTGGAAATGGAAAGCTAGAGGGGAAGAACACATTCTACATTTCTTAAGCTGAAAGACCTGAAGAAAAGATTCAAGCCTCAAGTTGCAATAGTGAAGGATTCTACAGGGAATACATTAAATTACTCAGGGAGCATCGAAAAACGATGGAAGGGATACACAGAGTCATTATACCAGAAGGAATTGGTCGATGTTCAGCCACTTGAAAAGGTAGCATACGATCAGGAAATGATGGTACTGAAGGAAGAAGCGAAGCTGCATTGAAGGCACTGGTGAAAAACAAGGCTTCTGGAATTGATGGAATATCAATTAAGACATTTCAATAAACAGATGCAGTGCTGGAAGTGTCCATTTGTCTGTGCCAAGAAATTTGGAGGACAAGTACCTGGCCAACTGACTGGAAGAGATCTATAGCTATGCCCATTCCAAAGAAAGTTGATCCACCTGTATGCAGAAATTACCAAACAATATTAATGTCACATGCGAGTAAAATTTTGCTCAAGATCATTCAAAAACGACTGCAACAATATGTTGACAAGCAACTGCCAGAAATTCAAGCTGGAATCAGTAGAGGATGTAAAACCCGGGAGATACATCACTGTTGATGTCAAAAGGATCTTTGGCTGAAAGTAGAGAATACCAGAAAGATGTTTACCTTACACTAAGTATGCAAAAACATTCAGCTGTGTGGGTCATGACAAATTACGGCTAACATTGTGTAAAATGGGAATTCCAGGACATTTAATTGTGCGCTTAAGGCATCTGTATTTGGATCAAGAGGCAGTCGTGCAAACAGAACATGGGGACACTGCATGGTTTAAAGTCAGGAAAGGTGTGCATCAGGGTTGTACCCTTTCACCATACCTTTTCAATCTGTATGCCAAGAAAATAATCTGAGAAGCTGGATTCTACAAAGAAGAACGAGGCATCAGGACTGGAGGGCAGCTCATTTACAACCTGCATTACACAGACGATACCACCTTACTTGGGGAAAGTGAAGAAGATTTGAAACACTGATGAAGATCAAGGACTTCAGTGTGGATTGCACCCCAACATCAAGAAAACAAAAATCCTCACAACTGGGCCAGTAACCAACATCATCACAAATGATGAAAGGGAGGGGGCAGAGTCAAGATGGCAGACTAAGCACCCGTCTCCATATATCCCTCTGGAAACCAAGATCTGAACTGATAATCAGATGGAGGCTTCTGGTCACCCAGTGAGCCCCAGGACACGGCACAGGGCTGTTAATTTGGACTTCATACCAGTGAACGAAAAACCTCCTCTCTTTCGCAGACTCCCACTCCTGGCTAGCCCTTTGTAGCATACCATTTTGACTTTCTTTTTGTCTGTCGTGGCTGGGTCTTGCCTAATGGCTGGTCTCAGACACACTGCTGGTGGGATAGGCAGGTGAAATTCCCATATTTTGAGAGCCAGGCTTAGGACTCTGTTCATCTAGCCACTTTGGGCCTGTCTTTTTATCTCTGCCACAGCATGGTTTTCACAGAACCGGCAGTGCCTATGTGTGGAACACCATGTTGAATACGGAGATTTTAGCGGAACCTAATTCTTAGCCTAGTAGCCAGCACTTGCAAACAGGACAGCGCTTCTCCAACAGAAAAGTAGTAGTTTACACAGTCTCACCTACGGTGGGGGCCCAGCAACAGAGGCTGAGGACTCACTACATCTCGGCACCTGTAGCCCCTCTATCTGCCCACCAGGTGGAGGTCGCTATCTTAGATACCGTGGCCGCAACTGGACCTAATTCATAGGTTGGGAGCCAGAGCCTGCCCACAGGAGAGTGCTTTTCTACCAGAAAAGCAGTAGTTTACACAGTGTCGCCTAAGCCGGGCCCTGTCAGCAGAGGCCAACAGGGCAGTAGCGTTGCTGTATTTTGAACTAGTTTATATCATCTGGGATTGGATATAGAGGTGCTTACTTTGCCAGTTGGGAAGAGGGACCTCTACACCTGAAAACCTGACTGACTCGGGAAGTGGTCAGATGTATTTTGTTTTACATTTTAAGACAGTCTAGAGAAACATCTGCAGTCCATCCTCACAGTATCTCTCCCAGCCTTTACTTACTCACATGAAATCCAAAAAGCAACAGACGCTTGTGGCATACAGGAAATCATCCACGGCTTCAGAAGGCACCCAAACAAAACAACCAAGGAGTTTTCTGGATGAAGAAACTTTTCTGAAATCATCAGAAGGTGAATACAAAAGGATTATATATGGAGCCCTTCTAGATCTTATACAAAATGCTGCAGAACAAAATGAAAAATTAAGCAAGCTGTTTGATCTGATGAAACACTAGTACTCTGAAATCCAACAGATCAAGAACAAAATCAAAGATATATAAACTTCCATTCGAAGCCAAGAAAACAGAATGAAACAAATGGAAAAAAGAATCACTGACTTGGAAGACAGAGCTACTGACACCAGCATCTATGAGCAGAAATCAGAAAAAAGAAACAAGAAAAATGAAGAAACATTAAGAAGCATGTGGGATTCTATCAAGAGGAACAACCTTCAATTAATTGGAATGCCTGAACTGGATGAGACACCTGAGAAAACAGAGAGTATCATTGCTGAGCTGCTGAAAGAAAACTTCCCAGAAATCATGAAGAAAAAGAATATAGATACCCCAGATGCATATCATACGCCACCCAATATAGATCTCAAAAGAAAGACTCTAAGACATATCATAATCAAGCTTAACAAAATGAAACATAAGCAGCAATTCTTAAAGGCAGCAAGACTCAAAGCAAAGCTAACATTCAGAGGGAAACCCTGTAGGCTTTCGTCAGATTTCTCAGCAGAAACCATGCTGGCACGGAGACAGTGGCATGATACATTCAAAGCCTTGAAGGAGAATAACTTCCAACCAAGAATTATATACCCTGCAAAACTTTCTTTCAAATATGAAAATGAAATGAAGACATTCCCAGATAAACAGAATCTCAGAGTCTTTGTAAAAACCAAACCAAAACTACAAGAAATACTGAAAGAAGTTCTTGGCTTTGGCTTAGATGAATAAAACCGCCAACTTTATATTTTAGAATGACACATCATCCAGAATTCTACCAAGGGAAGGCTCCAAACTCAATCACAGCTTTAATACTGAAAGAAACAATCCAGTGATTATCATGAAAACTATGGTGCCATCATATTAAACAGAGGGATGTACTAAAGTTGTTATAGTCCTTCCAGATGGAGAGGAAGTCAACAAGACTGGTAGTAATTAAAATTATGTTTATATATAGTTTATTAAGGAGGATCACAGGGGTAGCTGTAAAGCACAACAAAGATGCAACCTACCGTATCAAGAAATGTAACACAGAAGTCTCAACAACTACAAAACTAGCTCTGAAAAAGGTGAAAAATCAACTCACAAAAAGAATGTCCCAGAATAGACTAATAAGAACAACAGAGAAAGCATCCACACAAAAACAAACAACTACAAAACCAGCTCTGAAAAAGGTGAAAAATCAACTCACAAAAAAGAATGTCCCAGAACAGACTAATAAGCACAACAGAGAAAACATCAACACAAAAACAAACATATCACAGTGGCAGCACTGAACACATACCTATCAGTAATTACATTGAACGCAAATGGACTGAATGCTCCAGTAAAGAGACATCAAGTGATGTCTTGGATCAAAAGACATGACCCATCCATATGTTGTGTACAAGAAACTCACTTGAGACCTAAAGATAGGAACAAACTGAAAATTAAAGGATGGAAGAATATTTATCAAGCTAACAATGAACAAAGAAGAGCAGGGGTGGCAATTCTAATCTCAGAGAAAATCAATTTTAATGTAAAATCCACCATCATGGACAAAGATGGACACTATTTAGTGCTGAAAGGTTCAGTACACAAGCAAGACTTAACTATATTAAATATTTATGCACCTAATATCAGAGCACCTAAATACACTGAAGAACACTGAGTACACTCAGAAAAGAGATTACTCCACAATAATAGTGGGAGACTTCAACACTCTACTCTCAATACTGTACAGATCATCTAGAAAAAAGCTCAGTAAGGATACAGAAGACCTCATTGCCACAATTAACCAGCTAAACCTCATCGATATATACAGAACTTTCCACCCATCAGCAGACAACTACACCTTCTTCTCCAGTGCACATGGAACATTCTCCAGAATTGACCATGGGTTAAGACACAATGCAATTCTCAACAAAATCCATACCACTGAATTACTGCAAAGCATCTTCTCAGATCATAAAGCCATAAAAGTCAAAATCAATAGCAGAAGAGACAGGTAGAAAGTGAAACTCTTGGAAACTGAACAACATCTTGCTCAAAAAACCATGAGTTGTAGAAGAAATCAAGGATGAAATAAAGAAATTCATGGATTCCAATGAGAATGAAAATACTTCCTACCAAAACTTATAGGATGCAGCCAAAGCAGTGCTGAGAGGTCTGTTTATCTCCAAAAATGCACACATCTGGAATGAAGAAAGAAACCAAATCAAGGAACTAACCCTACAGCTTGAACAAGTAGAGAACAACAGAGGAACCCCTCAGGCACCATAAATGGAGAAAGGATTTTACCTGGCTTCACAATCAACACCTGTGGAAGCAGCAGTCAAGAAATCAAAACTTGCATTGTATTGGAAAAATCTGCTGCAAAGGATCTCTTTAAAGTATTGAAAAGTAAAGATGTCACCCTGAAGACTAAAGTGTGCCTGACCCAAGCCATGGTATTTTCAGTCACATAATATACATGCAAAAGTGGGGCAATGAACAAACAAGACAGAAGAATTGATGTCTTTGAATTATGGTACTGGAGAACATTGTTGAATGTACCATGGACCACCGAAAGAGCAAACAGATGTGTTCTGGAAGAAGTACAACTAGAGTGTTCCTGGAAAACAAAGATGGCAAGACTGAGTCTTACGTCGTTTGGACATGTTATCAGAAAGGATCCTCCCTGGAGAAGGGCATCATGCTTGGTAGAGTGGAGGGTCATTGAAAAAGAGGAAGACCCTCAATGAGATGGATTGACACAGTGGCCATAACAAAAGTCTTAAGCATAAAAATGATTGTGGACATGGCACAAGACTGGGCAGTGTTTCATCCTGTTGTTCATAACATCAACATGAGTCAGAACTGACTTGACAGCACCTAACAACAAGACTTTGTTAGATTTTCTATAAATAGTGTTATGTTGTTCATAAATAACAGATTTACTTTTTATTTTCCAATGCATATGGTTTGCTTCTTTTTCCCCTTCTTGGATCACTGCACTGACAAGGACCTTCCATACAATGTTTAATAGAAGTAATAGGAACAGATACTCTTGTGTTGTTTGATCTTAGATGGAAGCCATTCTGTCTTTCTATTCAGTAAGATGTTAGCTGTAATTTTTTTCTATTTGCCCTTTATCAAGTTTAGGACTTACCCTTCTATTAATAGTTTCCTGAAAGTTTTATCATGAATGATGATTGGATTTTGTTAAATGTTTTTCTTGTTGAGATGGTCCTGTGGGTTTTATTCATATGGTATATTCACATTAATTTTCAGAAGCTAAACCACACTTGTATTCCTGGGATCAAACTTACTTGGTTATCTTGTTATGAACTGCTGGATTCAATTTGCCTATATTTTGGTAAGGATTTTGAGACCATATTCATTGGGGGATATTAGTCCATAGTTTTCTTATGTTATCTTTGGCTTTCATTATCAGGGTAATATTGGCTTCATAAAACTGAGATGGAAAATTTTCCTTTCTTTGTTTTTTGAAATTCTTTAAGTAGAATTGATATTATCACGTTATTAAATGTGTGATAGCATTCACTAAGGAAGATAGCACTGAGCTTAGACCTTTTTTTAATATAACGATTCTGAAGTATTAATCTATTTCTTTATTTGGTATAGATCTGTTTAGATTTTCTGTTTCTTCTGGGAACAATTATTAGAATTTGCCTCTTTTACCTAATTTATAAAATTTGGTGGCTTAAAGTTGTACATAACATTCTCTTATGCTCCTTTTCATTTCTTCAAGGTCTGTTTCATTCCTGATCTGGGTATACTGTGTCTTCTCTTGATTTTTTTCGTGGTTTATCTAGGTAAAGTATGTACCAATTTGTTGCTTTTTGAAAGAACCAGTTGTTGGTTTCATGTACTTCTCTATTGACTTTTATTTCTTATTTATTTTCACTCTGGTCTTTGTAATTTCTTAATACTTAATTTTCTATTTGATTTGCCATTTTTCCTAATTCACTTAAGTAACTGGTCATTAATTTTAAACATTTAGTCCTTTATGAAATAAGCATTTGAAGCAGTGAATTTTCTTCTAAGCACTTCTTCCACTATATTTCATAAGTTTACTGTTTTATTTTCATTTTCTTTCAGCCCAGTTCAAGTTCCTAATTCACCTGTGATTTCTTCTTTGATCCATGAATTATGTAGAAGAGTGTTTACTTTGTATGTAGTTAGGGATTTCTCATATTTATGTGTTAACTGATTTCTAATTATGTTGTGGAAAGAAAACATACTTTGTATGATTTGTCTTAAATTTATGAAGACTTTGTTTATGGCTTGACCTATCGTCTATCCTGGTAGATATCCCATGTACAAAGCAAAAATGCATACTGGGCTGTTTGTCAGTGAGAGATTCAGTATATGTTAAGTTGATAGTATTGTTCAGATCATCTGTGTCATTACTATTTTCTTAAATTGTTTTAGCAATCAGTAAGAGAAAAATACTAAAATCAATCATAATTTCTTATTTTTATTTCAGTTCTGCCAGTTTTGTGTCTTTGCATATACATTTATAATTGTTACATTTTCTTAGTATGTTACCTGATAAAATATACATTTCTTTGGTAATATTCCATGCCTAAAAGTGTATTTTATCTGACACTAATTTCCCAGTCTAATTCTCTTAAGGTTAATATTTATATGATGTAACTTAATCCTACTTTTGTTTTTCTTACAGTTCTTTCTTGTATAGTGGACTATGTATAGTCTTCCTTTTTTAAATCTGGTTTAACAATGTCTGCCTTTGATTGGTGTGTTTATTCCATTCATATTTGAAGTAATTATTGATATGATTGGATTCAGGAGTTTCATTTTATATTTATTTATGTAGGTCTTAGTTCTTTTTTGTCTCTGTCTTTCCTCTAGTGTCTTCTTTATTATGATTACGCTATTTTTCTGTGTATGTATTTACATATACTAGAGATTACAATATGAAACTTTAAATGATCATAGTTTACCTCATTAGTACTGATACAATAATCCAGTAAAACAGACATTTTGTACCTGTATAACTCCATTTTCTCTCCACTGTCAAGAACTGTAACTTGGTAGTGCAGTGATGAAGCACTTGGCTGCTAATCAAAAGATTGGTGGTTTGAATCTAGCAGCCCCTCCATGGGAGAAAGATAGGGTAGTCTGCTTCCATAAAGATTACAGCCTGGGAAACGCTCTGGGTCAGTTTTGCTCTGTCTTATAGGGTTGCCGTGGGTCAAAATCAACTTGAGGGCAATGGGGATCCGGAGCTGTGAAGAGGAAGTTTTACCCTACGTACAAACTAGCAAGTTAGCCAGTTAGCCTGCTGCAGTTTAGTATGTTCTGACAGAAGACTTAGGGGCCTGGGTCAGAGACAAAGGACAGTTTATTACCTAGTAACAGTAGCCACAGCATCAGTTTCCACCCAGTTCCCAAGCCCCAGTTCCCAGAGGGAGACACAAGGACCAGAAATAGACTACTACTAGAGTGGCATTCATAAATTGTGTCAACAGAATACTGATAAGTTCTAAAAAAGAACAGTCAGTTGAGTTTGAAAAATTCTACAACTGTGTCTACTTCCTGTCTACTTCCTGTATTTCCTCAATATATGCTAGCATATTAAAGCTTTAAGAAGTCTTACAGTAAAGAAAGCTGTTTAATTTTCCTTAAAGTTTCCCCAAATCATTTGACCACAGAATCTTCTTTTACATACCATATTGACATGCAGAACTAGTGTTACATGTTATACACTCTGGCTAGCACTGGTACAGCAAACAACAGAAATGAAATACAGCCAACTTACTTTAAAATCATCATTAAGAAATGTGATGAAGTACTGTCTCTCCCAGCCTCTTTGAAACCATTTAGTGTTCCTGTCTTCCTTCAATGTGTCAAGTATGTAATATGTTAATCTGTAGACTGTGTTTCCATTTACAGGGGATGTGATCAACCTTGGTGACAGACAGCTCACCGTTATGCACATGCCTGGACATTCCAGAGGCAGTATCTGCTTACATGACAAGGACCGAAAGATTCTCTTCAGTGGAGATGTCCTGTATGATGGATCCCTGATTGACTGGCTCCCCTACAGCAGGATAAGTGACTATGTTGGAACCTGTGAACGGCTGATAGAATTAGTGGACAGAGGTTTGGTAGAGAAGGTGCTTCCTGGGCACTTCAACACCTTTGGAGCTGAAAGGCTTTATCGATTGGCTTCCAACTACATTTCAAAAGCTGGCATATGTCACAAAGTGTCTACTTTTGCCATGAGATCTCTTGCAAGTTTAGCCCTTCGTGTAACAAACTCTAGGTCCTCCCCCTAGTATATACTGATACTGTATGTGACTGATTCTATATTAACCCAGTTCATTTTGTGCTGTTTAAAATGATTTAAAGTGAGTATTTCAGCAAGTGCTTTTATACTACTACTGTATATTAGAGAAAAAATTGAGAATACGCCAAAAAAAGGAAATTCCTTGTTTAAAGTTTTTCTTTATTCCAACTGAGAAACCATTGAAATAAGCTTATGATTCACAAACTTGTTACCTTTTACTATTTTCCCTAGAAATTACATAGGAATCCATAGGGAAGCAAGGTGGTATTTTGCAGGAAGAAAACTATCCTTGCCTCCCATTTGTCTGATTTTTTTTCCTAGTTGACCTAAAAGGAAAGGCATATATTGAAAAAGAGTTTTATGTTTGTACTCTGAACTTGATATTTTCAGTACATTATTTCAATATTAAAGTTTCTTGGGTTTAAAATACACTAGAATGCAATAGAAACATAAACTAGCATTTAGAAGGACAGCTAAAACACTCCATTTTTATAGGCCTGAATTTTTTATGCCTCATTTTATTATTTATTCTTTCTGTAATTACAGTGTACATTATATGTTGTGTAATTTTACTTATGAAAAGTACAGTTTTTGTTTCATTGCAAAGCTTTAAATATAAACTGCAGAAGTGCTTCAGTAGAAAGCTACTGTATACTTGTTTGTTATTATGCAGTGTAGTATTTTCAGTTATAAAAGTGAAATTTAAATGTCTGTGATCTAACTACAAGTTTTAAGATTTCTCAAAAGGACACTGTCAGGCAACTTGAAAATATACACATTGAGAATAATTTTTTTATTATATCCTATTTTAGTATTAACAGCTATTATGAACAAAGTTTTTCTTGGTAAATAGCAACTTCAGTATATGTGTCATATTTGATAGTATCAAAACAACTATAGCAATCTACAGTATTTTGATACAAACCATTCTTTTATTTAACATGACATGCATATGTAGCACAGAAGGCTTTTCAAATTAATTACAAAATATGCATTAGATATTGACAGAGTGAATTGCCTTTTTTATCCTGATCCATGACCCTTGTTCCTATTCAGTATTCTTTGTCTGGAATGGAAAGACATCTACATTTGTAAAGTCATAGGGAAGGTTATACCGCTATTGAGTACAGTGTTGTAGTTTGGTGCTCTTAACAATAAATTGTTAAAAGTTTTTTGGAATATTTCATAAAGGTTTTTTAAACTTTTCTTTTTCACTGCCTTTTTATTATTGACATGCCAATAACCATACTGATACAGTTTTGGAAGTCATATTTTTTTAAATATTAAGAGAGTCCAGCACTTTTGGTTTCTGAAAAATTATGAAACTTTTTATATTCTACATCTGCCAGGTTCTTGAGTTTTGTATTCATTCAAAACACACACACACACACACACACACACACACACGCACATGCACACACACAGTCATAGATATACATGCACAGCAGTGTGTTTAAAACTGAAAGGTTAAAAAGTGAAATAGACTATATTATAGCTGGAGGTTGAAGACAAACAAAACATAAGTAATAATATATAAAAGCTGACATTAATATAGACGTACACATGAGTATAAGGGACATAAATGAAGGGGTGTGAAGTTTGGCGAGAAAAGATTCCTGGAAGAAAGATTTTTTTGGAAGGCTGATTTGTTAAATGATCAGGGTAGGAAACAAAAATAGATTTGACTAGGGATATGAGCAAAATGTCTAGGGTAGTCTGTTCCTGTGACAATTTAATGTCTAGGAACTCCATATCTTCTAAGCAGTATGTATTTAGCATGAAAAAAGATGGGGTTGTGATTGTGTATGTCAGTCATCTGTAAGGAGAAATGAGCTGCACTGCCACATACCAGATAGCACTTTCTGACTTACAATCAGAAACCAAAAAAACCAAACCCACTGCCATCGAGTCATTTCTGACTCATAGTGACCCCATAGACAGAGAAGAAGTGGCCCATATAGAGTTGCCAGGAAGCACTCGGCAGATTTGAACTGCTTATCTTTTGGTTAGCAGCCATAGCACTTAACCCACTACACCACCAGGGTTTCCTAGAATCAGAAAGGGGCCACAATTTGCTCACATGTAGAATATCACGGGAGTTTCTCTGTAGTGAACATTCAAGGCAGTAGATCTCTTTCAACTGATAGTGCACCATGAAGAATATAGTTTTGGTTCAGGGCAACTACAAACAATCACGTAATGAGCCTTAAATATAGCCATTATTTTTGTATCAGTAGCACAAACGAAAACCAAAAGTCCTTAATCACTGACCATTTTATCATACTTTAGGACCTTTTTTTTAAAATCAGGGTATAGTAGGCACTAAGTTTTATTCGAAAATATTTAAGCCTGCGGAAAGATTTCCATATTTACTAAAAGTGCAATTTTTTAAAACACATTGATTTTATATTTTAATTTCCTGATTTTGTTTCACTTTTTTCAGATTGTAGCGTACCATGAGACTGTGATATTTTCCCATGCTTCAGTATGAATAAGTTGGGGAAAGAATTGAGCATTCATTCAGTGCCCATGCTAGGCATTTTAAATATGTATTGTTTAATCCTGGCCCCAGTGCACAGAGATAATTGACCAAGCTGACATAATACAACTTGGGGCACAAAGCTGGTATTTGAACACAGGTCAATCTGCCTCCCAGACTGTGCTTTTTCTCTTATATCTGCAAAATAGCATAAAATTGACAAAGTGTATTTTTACTTCCAAGATGCCACATGTGCCAAGAATAAATCACATGTAAAAGCATATGATAATAGCATATTTTAAAAAATGTTTAAAAAAATATATTTTCACCCTGACAGTGACCCTTGTTATAGTATATGATTTGGGGGAATATTAATATGTCAAAATTTCAACATTGTCAAAGTGTAAGACATTTAGAAATAATTATTTGTGTTGTTAATACTAAATCTTTGGAAATTCTTTTTCCTTGATGTTTCTTTTAAGCTAGAAAGTCTAAAACAAACAAAAACTTTTGTGTGTTATCCTGATAGAGTTGAATAAATGTTTATGTATGTTTGTTCTTATGTGGATAGTAATATGAATGAAACATGCACAAATTGTCATACTACAGTTTTCTGGTAAGTGTAAGGTAAACATTTGTGTAGTAAATATTAAAGTGAACATTTCGAGTGTATAATTTTTTTTTTTTAAATAAAGTCAACGAGTTTCCATTCAATTTCTTACAACAGTATTTGCTGTGTGAAGTGCAGTTTGGGAAAGCTTGTGATAAATAAGATGTCAAATCAGCAGGAAATAATAGAGGATCTTGAAACAGAAAAATTCTTGTAGAAGCCTTTAGTATTGAATAAATGTGGCATTACATAGCAACAGGTAAAAGATGAACTATGCAGTAAATGTTCCAATAATTAATGTGAGGGAAAAAGGGTCCCTACCATCATAAAAACAAATTCCAAAAGGATTTAAGATGTGAGATTGAAAAACAAAACCAAACATGTATTAGAAGGAAGTTTAAGTGATCATACGTCAGGCTTAAGATAAGAAAATCTGCTTTATGATATAAAAAAATGACAAGCAAAAATATATCAAAATTTAAAATGTCTGTACAACTAGATGCCATAAAATGTTTATAAAACAGAGAAGTTAGAAAAAAAATCTAGCAAATATAAAGAACATCTATATATAAGCCGTTTAGAAAAAGGGAAGCTTCCTATTAGAAAAATGGGCAAATTATATGATCATGTTCACAGAAGAGGAAACACAAATAGCCAGTAAACATGTAAGACTGAACCTGACTAGTGCTTAAACCCCTAAAACCAAACCCGCTGCCATTGAGTTGATTCTGACTTATAGCAACCCTACAGGACCAAGTAGAACTGCCCTATATAGAGTTTCCAAGAAGCACCTGGCAGTTTTGAACGGCTGGCCTTTTGATCAGCAGAGGTAGCAATTAAGCACTATGCCACCAGGATTTCAGATTAGTAATTAGGGAAATGTAAATTAAAATAATGAGATAATTGACACTCACCTGACTGCGAAGTTTGGAGAATCTGGATCTTGTCAAGAATTAGTGGAGATGGATCTTTTCATGCTGTGCCGCTAGGACTGTAAAGTGATCCAGTCATTTTCAGGGCCTAAAAAGATTTTCTTAAGGGCATAAACTTACCCATAAGAGTAAAAAGAATGATAAAGGAGACAACAGCAACATATTTGGCAGTGCTAAAACCTGACAAAACTGAAAAAAAACACCAAACCCCACTGCTCTCAAGTTGATTCCAACTCATAGTGACCCAATAGGTCAGAGTAGAACTGCCCCATATAGTTTCCAAGGAGTGCCTGGCGGATTTCAATAGCCAGCCTTTTGGTTAGCAAAGGTAGCACTTACACACTATGTTAACAGGGTTTCTGAAAGCTAATATGGTAAATCTAAAAAGTGAAAACTAGACCAAAAGTGGAGAAAGCCAAGAAGCAATGTTTTTGTAACGCAGAAACCCATGATGGGCTCAAGAACTGACAATGTCAGTTACACCAAAGAGTGAGATAAAAAGTCTTTTTGAGTCCAATTTTACTTGAGATTTAGACCACCAAATACCTCCCCTGGGCAGGCTCCCTAGTAAAAAAGGTAAGCACAGGCTTAGTTGTGCTTGCTTATTAATCTGTAGTGCACAATTTTGCACTTTACCTGTACTTATGAATCTGTAGTGCACAGTTGCACATGTTTATAAACCATAAAATTGTGTACTACAGTTTAGTAAGTAGGCACAAGTAAGCCTGTGCTTACCTTGCTTACTGGGTGATCGGCCCCTGTCAGGGATCGTAAATTGAAAAGAGGCTTTGATTGTGTAGGAAGGTGCTGTGGGGTTTGGGAGAGAGATTGACACAAGCCTTACCTAGAAGCAAAGACTTGGGTATGGTGAAAAAAGTGTGAAATTGTTCACGACAGATGATCTGGATTCAGTGATCTGCCCCTGCTAATTTCTAGACAACAAAACATTTCACCTGTCCACCTCAAGGAAGATTGGAGACTGAACTGAATTTCCTACAAAATTAAGTTACCTTTGGCTTCAAGAGCTTGCCCTGGCATGATTCCCTTCCAGTGCCCTGGAAGGGGCCTATGCAGTGTGCTCAAGAGTCTTATTATTTGCAAAAGTAATTTTTTTTTTTATTCTTTCTGTCAGTGGAAACCTCAAAGTTACTAAAACCTCACAAACTAGCTCAGTTCCTCATGAAAGGATTATTATCTAGAAAGGGTAAAATAGAGGATCTCTATATAGGGGAACCCAGCATGAGAGTACTGTATTGAAACAGGGATTTGGCAAAAGTTTATACACTGATGAAAGTTTGTGTACCAAATGTTCAGACCCCCCAGTCTCCTTAAGCCTAGCTCAAAGACCTCTGGTGGCTAGATTATACCCTGCAGGTGGAAGACTGAAAGAACCTTTTCTCAGGAATTTGACCCTCAAGAAAAAAGACCTAATGATACTGAATCTGAAGTCCCCAAGGAAAGAGAGCTTACTCTATAATGCAGCCTACAGTTTTTCAGCCTCCTTCCCTATCTCTGGTATCCTCTATTCTAAAATTATATACACATGCACCCTCACATAACCAAAAGCCAATGTTTTACAGAAAATACAAGAATAAACAGAAAAACCACTACAAGCACTAAGAGTTTAAAAAGTAGCAAGATACAAGATTGACATTAAGAATCTATAGTCTAATGTTGATCAGATGAGGCACTTTTCAGGAACTAAGGTTGGCCTTCCTGACAAAGACAATGCCTACAGACTCCCTTCAGGAAATCTGGCCCCTACTTGGCTTGTAGGGTCCCTGACTTAACAGGTGGTAAGGAATGTCACTTTCTAGCTAGCCAGAAGCAGGATATTTTGGGAACCTCTAGAAGTAAGGAATTTATACAAATTTATAGGTATTGCCTATGAAACCTGTTGTAGACTTGGGATAGTAAATAATATTGTTAGCTTCTGTAGAGTTGGTTTCAGCTCACGGAGACCATAAGTACAACCAAATGAAACACTGTCTCATTCTGCCCCATCTTCATAATCGTTACTGTATTTGAGCCCATTATTGCAGCTGCTGCATCAAGGAAATAATAGGGGGTTTAAAATACCCAAGCTGAAAAGCCTTATGAAAATTTTCAGATGGAATTAACTCATGATTGTTCAATGCCATGTAACAAGATTTTGCAAAGCAAACTTTAAAAAGGGCTGTATGGTAAATCATACTCTGGTTCCATTTATGTAAGTCAGGCCAAATATACTAAGACCAGTCTTACGTTGTGGTTGAGAATAAACTTTGAGTTTATTTCTATTAAAAGAGGAAAAGCTGTATGAAAAAAAAAGGAGGTGCTTCTGTGGAAAACTGTGCACACCCTTCCAGATTATTTTATAGAGTTTCTGAACTTTGCTTTTGAGCTACTTGACCACTCTGTAAGTGGTACCTAGATGATAGCCCATCCATTGCCAGTGAGTTGAATTCTGACTCATAGTAACTGTCCCAGAGAGCTTCCATGGCTGTAAATTTTGATGGAAACAGGCTGCTGCATCTTTCTTCTGCACAGTGGCTGGTGGGTTCAATGTGCCAACTTTTTGGTTAGCAGCCCAGTGCTTACCTACTGTGCCAAAAAAGCTCCTTTACAAGACAGGTATACATAGAATTTTTGTCTATAGACACCCAAATTAAGCTCTTTCAGGTGGAGGAAAAACAGCATCCCTTTCGCCCTCAAAAGGTAGTTTTACGTTTCCCTGCAAACGTATTTCGATATTTCGTATTTTTAGTTGTCTACTCTTTGAATTCTCCCTTGAACCAATTGTAATATTATTAAAATGTGTGCTATATTCTGTCCTGTGGGGTCACTATGAGTCAGAATCAACAGCAGTGGGTTTGATTGGTTTGTACAGAAAAGAGAGAACAATTTTCAAGCTTGACAGCACATTTAAATCAACCAGGAATTTTTTGTTTGCTTGTTTTAATGTCAATGCTTGTGGAGATCCATGCAAATTAACCCAGTATCTCTGGGGGTAGGGTGTGTAATTTTAAAAACCTTGCTATCTGAGTGTTTGCGAGTTTTAGAAGACATTCTGATGGTTAGTGGTATGGGTTAAGAATCACTGTCTGGACTTTAGGCAGCTTTAAGAAAGCTATCTGTTAACATATCAGTTCCTCTTTTTTTCTGTGATAACCCAGAGGTCTCTTGGATTGGCGAAATCAACACATTTTAAAACAGTTTTTATTTTTTTTCCCTAAAATCCAGTTATGACAAGTGCCTGGGTCAGGAGCTAGGTGGTCCTTCCTACTCTTGTCATACTAGGTGCAAGGCCCAGACCAGTTAAGGTGGCTGTCCTTGTATCGGGGACAGGCATTTTGGTTGGGGTTTTAGAGGATGAAGAGCAGCCTATGCTCTGAGAGAGAATTAGCTGGTGAATTCAGAGAACAACTAGCTGCATTCCTTCTAGTACAAATTTTGACGATGCATCTTTGCTTTATCTGCCACCAAGTTCTTTGCCTCATGGTCAGGCTCCTTCTTAGCTGAATTCATCTTGCCGTCCATTGAGGACTGAATGGGCTTGAAACTTGAAATTCAGTATAACGGGTCTTTCTGAGAAGCAGGGAGTGTGAGTAGTTTGTTTTCTGTGTTACTAACTGACTGCAGTAAAATATCCTACAAGATACAAAATGTGGTTATACTTTTTCCTCTCTTTGGGGCTTATGTTGAATAATTGTGTATGTACATCTTAGTGTACTTATTATTTGATTAAAACTAAGACTTTTCTTGGCAATTAAAACGAGTGATTTTGCCAGCTCACCACTAATGTGACAGGACCACTCACTAAGGTTTGTCATGGTTCTGGTTTCTCCAGAAAACAAAGTACAGTCTTGAGAGTGATTATTTAGTAATTGCTTTGGTGACTTCTAATCACCCAAACCAAGGGCCTATTCATAGGACCACCTACATAATTTGTGGCACCTGGTACTCGCTCAAAAATTATGAAGAATATCAAGATGGGAACAGCAGAGCATTAAACCAAGGCCCTTCTAAAGCTGGGGCATGTGTGACTGAACAGCTCATATGTGCGTGAAGCCAGCCTGCTGTTTGTGCTCTCTACCTTTCTTAAATGTTCTGTAACACAGAATACCTTGAGCCAAATCTTGTTTTTCACTCTTTTTTCCCTTCACTTTCATGACCTGCTCTTTCTTGATCCTTTTCTCATTCCTCAGACTAACTCCTTTTGCCTCCTTCACTGTCTTCTACTAAATGTTATTCATAGTAAAATAATAATGATGAAACATAATTATCTGTAATATAAGTGTTCACATAGTTGGTATAATTAGGTACAATTATAAAAGTACTTGCCAATGAAAGACTTGAATAAAGAGAGGTATTAAAAATGTTTTGTGCTTATATAGGCATTTTCTAGAATTCCTTTTCACTCTGCCCCAGAGAGTTTCCAAGGCTCTAATCTTTATGGAAGCAGATTGCCACATTTTACTCCTTCTGCAAAGCAGATAAGTTCAAACCACTGAGCTTTCAAGTAATAACTGAGTGCTTAGCCACTGTGCCACCAGGGCTTCTTCCTGGCCATTAAACAAGTGATAAAACTGATGCTTTTTAAAATATTAAAATAACATTTTTCTGATGGTGAGAAGCACAAAAAATTATAGCCTTTAAATGTAGGCCTGGGAGCCACCAATAATTTGATATTTATAATAGAAATATCAATTACTGAGAATTAAATAGGAAACACTGAGGAAATCTCAATTTGAACCACAGTTCTATTTTATTTCTTTTTAGCCCATTTTAATTTTGTCTCCAGAGTCATAATGATGAAAAACACTTGAGAATCAGTTGTTACTAATCACTATGGAGACCACAGCATATTTTCTGGTCACAAAAGTGAGGTCTCTCCATCCTACCAAGAGTTTCCTGTACTGCCAGTATTGCCGCTAGTAGAGAGGGATTATTAACTGTGTGGCTACGTTTAACAAACACACAGAGCCCTGGTTACACAGTCATCAAATGTTTGGCTGCAAACCAAGAGGTCACTGGTTCAAACCACCAGCTACTCTGAAGGAGAAAGGGAGAAGTCTGCTTCCATAAACACTTAGTGCTCTGAAAAACTTACAGGGCAGCCCTACACTGTCCACAGGGTCACTATGACTTAGAATCAGCTGTACAGCAATGGGCTCAGTTGTTTTTTTTTGTTTTTTTGTTGTTGTTGTTGTTACAAACACACAGTCTCCGTAAACATTTATAACCTCGGAAAACTTATGGGGCAGTTCCACTCCGTCCTACAGGGTCACTATGAGATAGAATCAGTTCAAAAGGACAAGTTTAAATTTTCTAGTTACACACACACATAGGGCGTCTCTAAGTTACAACACTGTAGACAGAAAATTCAGGTTGATTTTTCTACTGGGCCTATCTGAATGACAATTCAATGCCAATATTGATTCCTAACAATAAGACCAGCAGTAGGACGGAATGGGAGAGGGGGATGGAGGACACAGTAGATGATAAAACTGGTCTTTTACTCTGAAATACTTTCTCTAAGTTACGAGAACTGCCAAGCCCCAAAGGATCCTCATTTCTATTGTTTCCTGGGTGGCTCACACACATAGTTGAAACCCATTGCCATTGACTGGATTTTAACTCATGGGCTTGGGACATCCCACGCTTTGCAAGCACATGAGCCATTTCCTGTCTTTCTCCCTAAGACAGCAACCCTGCTGCACAGAGTAGAACTGTCGCGTAGAATTTCCGAAGCAAAAACCTTTAAGGAAGTGGACTGCCACATCTTTCTCCCTCAGAGCACTGGTGGGTTTGAACCACTGATCTTTCAATTAGCAGCTAAGTGCTTAACTACTGTGCCACCATGGCTTCTCCTAACCACTTTCAGAACCAAGTCAGCTCAACTCGTTCCAAAACTTACTGAGCAACAGTGTCCCTGATTTCATCCTTAGTCCTGATCACCATTCATGCAGAAATTCTTGGACAAAATTTGCCTCCTAGTGGTTTGCCCTAATATTGCAGCTCGTAGAATAAATATCTTTTCTGCAATTATACTGGTCATGCCAGCACATATATAGATATACATTTAATGGCAATCAATGACCGGGAAAAGTGTCCAAAATTTGGAAATGGGTGGAAGAGATTACTGAGTATAGCCGACCCTCTGGAGATTATCTAATAAAATAGTATTGACAACCCTATTGAAGAGGCTAGTTTTCTCAGTTGGTAAAAATTAACTTGTACAAAACTGATGACAACTTAAATAATTTTTGTCTATAGTAATTTGAATTAACAAATTTTATCTGGTAAGAACAGAAATGATGTCTGCTTTGTAGAAAAGATAACTCCAAGCAATAAATTTTATTGCCCTATAGGATATTAGCTTAGTTTTGCAGATGTTAGCATGTAAATTTCATCATTCCTGATGGACTATGCATGTGGGTGTGTATACGTATGGTCTTGAAATTCCCCCTTGAACTGATTCCTTTATTAATTAATGAGTTAAGTAAAAGTTTACATGTGCTAATTTTCTATTTTTGTGAGTTAAAAAACATTTTTTAACAAAATTTGAGCATTATACCTTAGTAGTAAAAAACCTGATGGTTTGATCATCATCTTTCAATAGCTCCCATTAAAAAGGCTAACAGATAGTAAAATATAACTTCAGTTACACTGGACAAAAATAGGGTTGTAATCTGGAAGCAGAAAAAAAATATTAGGTAGAGAGACCAGCCTTTGTACGCCATACATATATGTATTGAGTATACCATAGACTGCCACAAAGAAATCAGTCTTGGAAGAAGTATAAATAGAACCTCTTTACAAGCAAGGATGGCAAAACTTTGTCTCATATATTTTAGACATGTCCTCAGGAAGGATCAGTCCCTAGAGAAGGACATCAAGCTTGGTAAAGTAGATGGTCAGTGGAGAAGAGGAGGACTCCCAATAAGACAGAGTGACACAGTGGCTGCAACAATGGGCCAAAGTATGACAATGACTGTGGGCACGACACAGGACCGGACGGTGCATTTAGTGTCTGTAATATATTTATATATGTATATAGTGTATGTATATACATATGCGCTTGTGTGCGTGTGCGTGTGTGTATAGTGATACAACTATCTTCTCTACCAGAGTTTTATCTACTCTCAAACCTGTCCCTCCACTCTTGGCCGTGATTTTTAATCTACAAAAGAAGAGATAATGAAATTAGGTGAGAAAGGAAAATCAATTAAGGCAGATTCTAGAGCACTGATTTAGCTATTTGTTTCTTCATGAAATTTTCTCACAGGTCTGAAACTGGGGAGGTTTATGTTCCACAGACGGGTGCCATTCCTTCCTCATCTCAGTGACCCTCTGAACTCATGAGTTTATTAAAACCTAAACACAGTGAAATCATCTTCGACTGTACTGGAGTTTTCCTCTCTGCAATTGTCCCTCCTTAAAACTGAGCAACAGCAATTTGGGAGCTGAGGACAGAGGTGGGTTTTTTTTTCAGTGTTTTCTTAAATAACCGTTTGTCTAGGTGATCCACAAGGAACTAAGAGATTGCCATCTAGTGGTTTAATTGAAAAAATTCAGTAAAGTAATTTTTGTTGTTAAAGAGTCACCTTAATATTTTTTTATGTGACTGAATATTTTTTAAAAAGTTCATTTTTAGAAAGTAATTATGAATACACTTTTTCAAATTAACATTTCTGATTTGGTCGTTCATCTTTTTCTTTATCCGGGTTATATTCTCTTTCTATTAAGCTCAGTAGGCTATGAATTAAAACTGACAGAAACCTTTTGGTAACTGAAGAAAATATTAATAAAAGATGTTTCACTGAAGAAATCACCAGATGCTAAGCAGCCTAATCTAAATAATAAAATATAGATCAAGTTAAGGGATCCCCACAAATTTAGAAAGGAACTATAGAAAATCAGTATGTATGTATTATGTGTACTTTTATAACAGCATGGCTATTTATGAACTGAAGTAAGGGTCCTATGCCAGAATCTAACTCTCTAGTCCAAAAAATTTGAATCTTTAAGTTTATAAAATTGCATCTACAATCCCAACAACACTTTATTTATATCATTTATGTTCTTCATTGGTATACATTTTTGTAGTCCTGTATATAGAAAAGAGGCACTTTATTCTACTCTATCCATTTCTAAAGACAGCAGGAGAGACACAAACTCTTACAGATACTGTGCCTCCACCTGGCCACAATAGGGATTGTTCCAGTCTTCCCTTAGATGTTGTAGAACATCATGAGACTAGATATCATGAAGAAGAAATTCTGTTTTTTCCTTCAGTTCCTGAGTATTCTGATTGCATTTTAAAGGCAAACTTTACACTCTGAAGACCACAGTGTATTAGTCTTAATTAAGCAGAGAAGTCTTCCCTTCTGATGGATCTTTGGTTTAGCCAAAGCCCAACATGGAATCAGTTCAGCCTGAGATTAGCAAGATGCCTAGTCTTTTTGTCTTTCTATAGCATCTTCTGTGTTTGATATAAAAGGCTGGAGGAGAGACACAGAAACTAGACAGGAGGACACACAGACTCCATTTATAATCCTTGTGTGAAGCCATGATTCTAATCTGAAAATGGTTCAGGGGCAGAGACTACCACAACATCGCTGGATAGTGTAGGAGAGATAAGGAGGTGTCTTAGGCTAGATTCTCTAGAGAAATAAAACCAGTGAAGTGTATAAATATATAGAGTGATTTATGTCAAGGAAATGGCTCACATGGTTCTAGAGGCTGAAACATTACAAATCCATGGGTAAAGATAGAGGCTTCTCATGATTCATAGAGCCACAGGGGCTGATGAACCAAAAATCAACAAATCAGAGAACAGGGCTCTTGCTCACATTCTGCTAAGATTACAA
Source organism: Heterohyrax brucei (assembly GCA_028571685.1). NCBI lineage: Eukaryota > Metazoa > Chordata > Mammalia > Hyracoidea > Procaviidae > Heterohyrax > Heterohyrax brucei. Next base: position 96,102,746 of record CM053141.1, on the reverse strand, counting down.
ATCTCAATATTGGCAGATCACTGTTGAGCTACCAGCTCAAGTCCCAAGAACTAGAGGTCAGATGAACATGAGCCAGCTGCAGAATTTAGAGCGATCAAAAGCCCATGAGTCTTGCTAGAAAGTCCACTTATATATTCGATGCTGGCCGCACCACCAAATAAATTCCCTGTCAACTTATTGGCTGCTCACAACGGATCTCTTCATGGAGGTGATGGCATTATATCAATCTTCATCATGGGAGTCATGACATAATCATATGACTGCCAAACTATACCTGCCAAACCACTGAACATCATGGCCAAGCCAAGTTGACACTTAACCTTAATGATCATAGGAGGAGAAGGGATACTGCTGTACATACTTGTCCTCACACTTTACTATTCTCCTCAACTGTCGTCAGGATCCAGGAAACTCCAGATCTTTCTGAGGCTGTTGTGGGAAATAGAATAGACTCAACATTTTCAGTAAGACTTGATTTTGTCATGTAGTAAGGCTACATGGAGGACAGAAGTCCTGTATCACACACAAACCAAAGTTGGATGGCCATACTCTTAATTCCTTGTCTGGCTTTGGCAAGTATGCAGTTTATATCCACGAAGGGGGAAAAAATGAGACAACAGATTTCCTTTAAGTACATTTAAGTTTATCAAGTAAGTACATATACTCAAGGGAACACTATGCAATGATAAAGAACAATAATGATTTTACAAAGCATCTCATAACCTGGTTTTGACTAGAAGATATTATGCTGAGTGAAATCAGTCAGCTGCAAAAGGACAAATATTATGTGAGACCTCTGCTATAAGGACTTAAAAACAGACTTATGTACAGAAGAAAAGACTCTGATGGCTACAAGATCAGGGAGAGAGGGAAAGGTTTGGTTACAGATTAGTCAATAGGAACTTGTTTAGATGAAAGCAGTGACAGTACAGAGTCAAGAGCAGATCAACATAACTGGACTGAAAGGTTTTCTAAACATAACCCAATATTTCAAAGGACGAGTGTCTGAGGACCATGTTTTCAGGGGATACCAAGGCCAACTGGCACAGCTGGTCTTTTGCTAAGAGAGTCTTCAACACCCCATATTGGTGAGTGGTGTCTGTGCTCTTAAAAGCTAGCAAGCTGCTATCTGAGATATGCCAATTGGCCCTAACCTGTCTGGAATAGGTGATGACTGAGAACGTCAAAGACGCAAGGAAAAAAAGAGCCCAGGAGGCAGAGGACTCATATGAATGGGAGACTGTATCAACATGAACCAGAAGAACCAGATGATGCCTGGTCACGACCAAAAGCAGCTGTGATAAGAGACACAATGAGGATTCCCTGAGGCAACACAAGAAAAAGAGGTGTGCACCTCAAGAACTCTACTAACACACCACAACTGATGGTCTGACAGTCTGGAGGGCCCCCTGGGCACTTGGCCCCTAGACCTCCTGCTGGTCCTGATGGGAAACCAGTATTGAGGTTAACTCTACAGACAAGAACAGGCTGGACTCAGGGACACAATGTGACCATATAGTGTGCATACTTTATGGTTTTATACATTTATAGGAAGCTGTCCTACTGGTTTCTCTAGATGGGACAGAAGAGGGTGGAGAGGAGGGGACAGGTGCTTGTTGAGAGGCTACCATAAGTACAGAGTGAAAAAGAGGAATGTGCTGTCACTGGGCCAAGGACAGCAGATGGAGATGCAGAGAAGTAGGCATGCAAAATTGATTTTGATTGTATACTTTCACTTAATTACAATTAAAAAAAAGTTTATCCAATAAGCTGATCAAGGTTAAATACTACCAGAGTGCTAAATTTTAAGAGCTATTTATGAAAGTAATAACCTCTTTTGAAACACTTCGCAGTACTTAATCTAGAGGAAATGAAACCTAAGGGTATATCAGGTTGTAGAAATGTCAACTTTTTGTCTGTCTATGTACCACATGAAAAACAAACCAAACCTACTGCCATCAAGTAGATTCTGGCTGATAGCAACCCTATGTTATAGTCTGTTACAATAAAACTGTGACACAGAGTTTCCAAGGAGGTCCTGGTGGATTTGAACCACTGCCCTTTTGATTAGTAGCCATAGCACCTAACCATTAGGACACCAGGTTTTCCATATAACATATAAATCAATTTATTGTTATAAGGGATAATTTCCTCTTCACAGTTTATTAAAACTGCAGATACTTGCCCCTCCTGTCTCAAATATTGAATAAAAATCTATAGGATCAAAGTTCACACACCTGTATTTTTAACAAGTTCTCAGGTCATTCTATGATGTATTTGAGTTTGAGAAATACTGTTCCAGGCTCCATTGACAAAACTGATAAGAACAAATAGTTTTTATACAATATGTAGAGGGCCACTCAAGGGTGAAAAAGGAGAACAACTGCCAAATTTTATAGCTACTTAGCTGGAGAACTGGCAGATGACCAATAACGTTTACAATTTATGGGACTATTTGTTCAAGGAATAACTTCTTATCACCATAGATAGCAACCTGATAAAACCTCTGTGAAAGAGTGGAAATACTCAACTTGAACAATTTCATTTATTTATCCATTCAAGAATTACTTATTAAATACCAACTATATGCCAGGTACTGTGTTGTTGTTAGGTGCCTTTGTGTCAGTACTGACTCACAGCCAGCCTACACCTAACAGAACAAAATGTTGCTCCATCCTGGGAATCCTTACGATAGGATTGTCTGAGCCCAGTGTTGCAGCCACTGGAGAAATTCATCCATTTGAAATTCTTCTTTTTTCCTAACCCTCTGTTTTACCAAGCATGATGTCCTTCCTGAGAACATGTTCAAAATAAGCAAGATGAAGTTTCTCTATCCTCACTTCTAAGGGGTATTCGTTAATACTTCCTCCGAGACAGATTTGTTCATTCTTCTGGCAGTGCACAGTGTATTCAATATTCTTCACCAACACCATAATTCAGATTTTTTGGTCTCCTGTTTTTCATTGTCCAGCTTTTGCATGCACATGACGTGACTGAAAATTTTATGGCTTGGGTCAGGTACACCTTAGACCTCAGAGTAACAGCTTTGCTTTTCAGCACTTTAAAGAGGTCTTTTGCAGTGGATTTACCCAGTGCAATACGATGTTTGATTTCTTGACTGCTGCTTCCATTGGCAAAGGAGGAAAAAAGTGATGTTAAGGTGGTTGAATTAATAAGATACTGGGAAAAAAAGTGACGGATTGAGGAAGGAAAGTAGGGTGAGTCCAAGTAAAATGAAATCCTTGACAACTTCAATATTTTCTGTTTATCATGGTGTTGTTTGTTGGTCCAGTTGTTAGGTTTCTGTTTTCTTGATTTCAAGGGGTAATTCATACTGAAGCTATGGTCTTTGATCTTCATCAGTAAATGATTCAAGTCTTCCACACTTTCAGCAAGCAAGACTGTGTCATCGGCATATTGCAGGCTGTTTATGAATCTTGATCCAATCCTGATGCCCTGTTGGTCTTCATATAGTACAGCTTCCTGTATTATTTGTTGAACATTCAGATTGAATAGATAGGAGGTCCAACAATTAAATCTGCAAACTTAATTGTTCTCAGTGCTAAACATCTCACTGCTGAATATCACTATGGTCACCTTTGAAGTACTCCCCTTGGGAAGCTATGTACTAATGCTAGCACCTAGTCCACCCTTCAAAGCAATTTTGGAAACTCTGGAATGGCCATTGTGCACAGTAGCACTATGACAAGTTTGTGAACTTAATTGTAGAGCTGTGTCTGTGAGACAGTTTTTAGCTAGTAAACAAACAACCATATCAGAACACACTCCAACTCACCTGATCTGGCCCACAATGACTTTTTTCTTTCCCTGAAGATAAAGCAAATATTGAAAGGAAGACATTTGGATGACATTCAGGTCATCAAGGGTAATACGATGATGCCTCTGATAGCCATTCCGGAAAAAAGCATTCAAAAATTGCTTTGAAGGGTGGACTAGGTAGGCTCTGGCATCAGTGCATAGCTTCCCAAGGGGAGTACTTCAAAGAGGATGGTAGTGATATTCAGCAATGAGGTATGTAGCACTTTTTCTAGGATGAGTTCACAAACTTAATTCTCAGTCCTTGTATGGTGAAACAAGGCAACCTTGGTCTACACCTTTTCCAGTTGTAAATCCTACAGTAGCTCCTTATTCTGTTCAAATGACTGTCTCTTGGTCTATGTACAGGTTCTGCATGAACACAATCAAGTACTGTATTAGGCATTAGAGTTACAGAGAAAACAATTCTTTTACTTAGGAAGCTTTTAGCATAACAAAATGATTCCCAGACTTCAATATGAATAAATATCACCTTAGGCACTTGTTAAAAATGCAGATGCTAAATATCTGGTTATGAAGAATAGTGGTCTAATTAGTGAGAAATTAAACAGACATCTACAGAACAAGTGGTTAAGTTTTAAGAGATCGTACACAGATGCTATTTGATCATTAATACAGACAAAGAAGGAAAGCGGAAATACCAGCAATAGTTTTTAATAGAGGGTAGAAGAGGGTGATACTAACATGAATGTTTTAATAAAAACTAGGAGCTGCCTAGATGAAAAAAGATGAAAAGAAGGAAGGTGTTTGTCTCAAAGTTCTTTAGGAAAACAACGCCAGTTAAGAGAATGAGAGAAATGTTTTAAGGAATTGACTCTTGTGATTATGGGGGCTGGCAAGTCCAGCTTCTGTAGGTCAGGCAACAGGCTGGAGACTCATGCAGTCTTAAGACTCAAAATTCGCAGTTCAAGAAACAAGACAAGTGAAAATCTTTTAGCAAAATGTCTATTTATATGGCATTTTTATGCAAATAATAAGCATATTCTGCTGGTGTTCTGCTTTTTTTCTTTTGCAGCAACTTGTGGAAGAGAACCGACATTGCAGAGCTCGTGAGAAGGTGCAGCTGGCTGAGAAATGCAGAAGGCACAGATACTTGCATAAAAACACAGTAGTCTGGAGGCAGAATACACTCTAGGGAAAACACACTTTTTGCTCTTAAGGCCTTCAGCCTGATAGTTGAGGCAGAACCACAGTATGGAGAGTAATCCACATAAGAACAACTGATTTAATCACATACAACTACTTCATAACTTGTAGATAGTATTTAACCAAATAACTGTGAACCATAGTCTAGTCAAATTGACACGTAAATTTAAGCCACTATCATGTTATAGTGAAAGCATGGGCAATGGCATAGAATGGTGAAAAAGCATGGCCTATGAGTTGGAATCCACTCAAGAGTGATGGTATATGACTCACTGCAGAAGCTTCTTTATGGCTGGAATTTAGGGTCAGTCCATGGGGAGATGTTGTTAGAGAAGCAAGCAGGACCTTGTCATATATTCTAAATTAAAGAGTTTTAGTTTCATCCACAAATAAGCAGTGAATCATTCAAATATCTGAGGTAGGAGCACGGCTTCATCAAAGCTGGATTTTAGGAAAAACATTCCAGGAGGGGTCAGGGTTAAGCAATAAAGGGAAAATGGTTGACTGGGCAAGTGGAAAGCTTCTGTAATAATTAAAGCATCATGTGAAATGTCTGCTTTAAGGTTATGTTGCCGGGTGTGGAATAGAGAAAGGGAGAGATGATGAAGTGGTAGAGCTGAAGAGATATGGAGAAAATAAGTGGTGGGTTGGGGAAAGAACGTAGCGTGACTTCCAGGTTTTCCAGTTTGCGTCAATAGTGATACCATTTACCTACTTAGCAATAGTGTTTCGTCTTTTTAATTGGGAAAATTTTCCCTTTGTCACCCTAATGCTTGATACTTGTAGTTTATGTAGCTATATCACTTTTGAGTTTTACCTATCTTCCAGCCGCCGCTATGATAAACACATTATCTCACTATAGAAGATGCAGGCTATGCTCTTGAGAGAAGAAGAAAAAGCTTTCAAGAAGATATCACTTAAATTCCAGAAGGCCTGGGTGCAGGGCTTGTGAGCCTGTGAATGAGTCATTGTAAACTGCAGAAAAAGGCTGGAATGCATGACATCAGATCCTCGAAAATTATGGGTCTGGCCTGCTGAATGTGACTCACACCCAGGCCTGTGTAGTTTCCTCCTTGAGAGGTGAAATCACCTGAGGAAGTAGCCTTTGTTATACTGTTTAGATAAGAAGGCACCAGTTTGTTTTGTGAGGAACTTCCCAAACCCTATTCAAATCAATACCTGCTTTCTGCCTGATGCCTAAATTAGGGTTGGGGCTTGGGATACCAGCTTCCCTCCCTACCCCCACCCCCGCATAGAAATGCTGACATAAACTCAGTTTCTAAGGAGAGGGTAGCTTCTTCCCATGAAACTTAATGCTAACTGCTTATCTAGTGCCTCTTTAAGTATACTGGGCCAACAAGAATACAGTCACGAAAATCTGTATACTTGTAACTGCCAATTAAGAGAATAAACGGAAATTCATTTGTCTGCTTTCTTGGAAAAGCGTATAAATAGGTATGTCTGAAAACGGAACGGGGTGTGAGGCTATTTTTTGGACTTGAGTCCATCTGCCACACAGCTAGCTAATAAACAGCCTCTTCTTCTACATACAAGGTGGTGTTTGAGATGTTTTCTGCTCTGTGGGCTGAACTTACCTTTTTCCTGCTACCCTCTACCGGTTACCTTCCGGCCTACTCCAGAAGTCGACCAGCAGCCTTAAGGGACAGCTAGTGTAAAAACCCAAAGCTTCCTACCTCAAGGTCTGGATCTTTTGCCTTTGGGTTTCTCAGTTCTCTGTGTCATGAAAAAATTTTGTTGTAAGGAAAAGATCTTTTTACAACTTTCCTCTAGTTACCCCCCCGAGCACTCAGCCCATACATTCCTGACTGTTGAACGAAAATGGGAAGGGCCACTTCCCTAACCACAAGAACTAGTTTTGGAAACAACAGGACAATATAGAACCAACCCCCCTTCAGAGTTCAAGGAACTTACCCAAAAAGGCTGGTTTCGGGAATAACAAGAAGGAACTTACCCAAAAAGGCTAGTTTCAGAAATACCAGGAAGTAAATGCACCTGAAATATCCACCCTAGCCCCGAGCTAATACAAACCACAAAAAAAATTACCCCACGCGGAACCTTCCCCAACCCAACCTCCCCCAGGAATGTAAGACCCCGCCTTTATATACTCTGTAATTCTCTTGTTCGGGGCTCATTCCCTCTACTCTGACAAGAGTATGGATTGAGCCCCAGCGTGCTGGAATAAAAGCCTCTTGCTGTTGCATCAAGCTGCAGACTTTGTGACTGATTGGGGTTATGCCATCACCTGTGACTTGAGGAGGGGTCTCCCCTATTGGGGGTCCTTTCATCTGGAATGTGCCTGGCCTGGGCTCAGGGTGAGTCAGAAGTGGCCAGGTGTTAACCGCCCCACAGGAGAAACTCTCTGCCAACGAGGAATGAGAGATTGGGGATAAACACACAGCTTCCAAGTATTTTGTCGGAGGATCCCAGGAGGGATTGCTTCCCAGTTACTCACAGGTATAACACATTTATTAACACAGCCGTTATTGACTTTGCTCTTTTTCTGCCTCACTTTATCAAGCTCTTACTATGCTTCCTGGGACTGCTTACCACACAACTTGTGCCCAAACCTTCCTCTCCAGGTCTGCGTTTAGAAAAACTCAAAAGAAGTCATGCAGTCTCATGACAGTCCAGCGAGGTAAGCACAATTGATTACTATCATTATTTTATATATATTCAAACTGAGGTTTAGAGAGCTTAGATAATTTTTCTACGTAACTGGTAAATACTAGCACCTGGATTCAAATTCTGTGCTCTCAATACTATTCTACATTTCCAACCCCAAATTCCAAGATGTGTGTCGAGGTCACACAGCTGATAAGACCCCAAGTGGCCTGATTCCGGTTCCAGCGATCTAACTAGCAAGTTCAGTCTCCCTGATGGGTGGCAAACTGGGATCCACCTCCCTCAAAGCACATGAGGATGCATTTTTTTAGTAGCAAATAACAGAAAACTTTATTAAGGGAAAATACGGATCAGACTCCATGGGTGGAAAAAGACCCAGTATACATTTTCAGGGTGTTTTTTGTAGGCAAAAGCAAGGCATGATGTCATAGACGGGAAGGCAGCTAGTAGCTTGGTTTTTGATTGGATTTGAGGCTACTGTAGCCACTTCACAAATACCAGGAGGAACTGTTCTATTTGCATCACAACTGCCAAGAAGAACCCGTATCTGCATCACAAACTGCCAGCTACAGCTGTTAGTATGTGGCAGATTAGGTTCCTCTTGCAAATTTATCATTACTGTGTGTGCTCTACAATGCAAACTTCCGACCTTTGCTATCCCAAGAAAATGTGAGATTCTGGAGTACAATATGTTAGTTAGTATGTGGCAATAGCTATCAGGTTCCCTAGCTAACCTTGACAATGCACACTAATTATTAATAATGTGATGTAAAAGCCAGAGATGTTCTGCCAGTTTCTTTAAGTAATATTGAGACCAATTGCTATTTCTAGATCCCAACTTTTGCTACTAAAATGACTGAGCATTTATTTGACTTGCAGCTACCACGTATTCTCTCTCTTCATTTCCACTTTGGAAGGAAAATTCCTTGTGTGGTTTATTCCTCCTATTAAATATAGTAGTGATACAGAATTTCAAAGCTGAACAGATCACTTTTGAAGGTTGTTGATATAATGATGTATGACAGAAAGTGGCGTGATGCATAGACTACTCTCAACCTTTTGCTCTAGTGGTCAGATCGTCTCCCAAACCCAAGCACTTCCTTGGTTTATTTTCAGGTGAAGAATTTGAATTGAAAGTGGGTGATGAAATAAAACGATCAATTGCTATTTGAGATCAAGAAAAATGATATGTTCAGAACTTAGTTACAGCTCTTATTTTTCTCTCCTTGGCTATAATGCAAATAAACACTGAAGAGGAATATGAAATAAGAACACTAAAAATCAGAATATTCCAATTCATTTTCCAATTAGCTGTGGGACATTAAGCAAATCACCTAACATAAACTCTTGGTTGGTAATCTGTGAAAAGAATGGTCAAACATAGATGACCTATAAGTATCTTTCTAGTTTTAACATTTTTGTAACTCAACTACTGAGTTAGAGTTATCTAGATGAAGGAATCTCAGGTCCAAACATACGAGTCTACTTTCCACTCCCAGCACATATTTTGCAATGTTATTCGGTGCCATCAAGTCATTTCCAACTCTTAGTGACCCTGTGTGTAAACAGAACACTGCCTGGTCCTGCGCCGCGGCCACAATTACTTTTATGCCTCAACCCATTGTTACAGCCACTGTGTCAGTCCAACCTGTTGAAGGTCTTCTTTTTGCTGACGTTCTACTTTACCAAGCATGAAAATGTCCAAAGTATGTAAAACACAGTCCGGCCACCTTGCTTCCAAGGAGGACTCTGGTTGTATTTCCAGGACAGACCTGTTTGCTCTTTTGGAGGTCCATTGTATATTAAATATACTTCTCCAACATCATGATTCAAAGGCATCAGTTTTTCTTCTGTCTTCTTATTCACTGCCCAGCTTTCACACGATTATGATGTGATGAAAAATACTATGGCTTGGATTAGGCACGCCTTAGTCTTCAAGGTGACCTCTTCACTTTTCAACACTTTAAAGAAGACTTTTGCTGCAGAATTTCCCAATGCAATGCATCTTTTGATTTCCTGACTGCTGTTTCCATGAGTGTTGATTGTGGAAGCAAGTAAAATGAAATCCTTGATAATCTCAATCTTTTCTCCATTTATCAAGATGTTGCTTAACTAATCCAGTTGTGAGGATTATTGTTTTCCTGATGTTGAGGTGCAATACGCACTGAAGGCTATGGTCTTTGATCTTCATCAGTAAGTGTTTCAAGTCTTCTTCACTTTCAGTAAGCAGGATTGTGTCATCTGCATAACCCAGGTTGTTAATAAGGCTTCCTCTAATCTGGTGCTTCCAGCATCATGGCAACATGTAAATCCCCATAATACTGAACTGAAAATTGGAGATATTTTATTATTTCTTAATTTAATGATTTTCCTTTCCATCTAGAATGTTTTCTCTTATAAATTTCTACCCAACTTTTAAAATTGTTTGTCTTAATGATGGCAAAAATAATTGTGCCTATAGCTGTGATGCAATCTCAATCCAAATTCCAAGAACATGCACACATATATATATAGGCATATTTGGAGGCATAAGTACATACACATTTGGGTGTGCTACATATATAGTCATATGTATATTAAAGAACATAGGGGGCATAATTATGGAGATCTCCTAGACATAGCCAAATACACCTTGTGGGATTGGCCTACTGGGTTAAAGAGATTATGATCATAGTCTCGTGGGACAACTCCTCCAACTGAAATAATATTGTTGGTGAAGATAATGTTCTACATCCTAGTTTGCTGTGTTGAATCTAGGGTCTTAAGAGCTCGTGAGTGTCCATATAAGATACAACTATTGGTCTCTCCTACCTGGAGCAAAAGAGAATGAAGGAAATCAAAGACTCAAAGAAGAAATCAGTGTATAGGACTAATAGACCATGTGAAACATGGATTCTTCTAGTCTGAAATCAGAAGAACTAGCTGATGAAAAGCTCCCACTATCCAGCGTTCTGACCAGGGGCACAATAGAAGTTTGAGGAATGCAGGACAAAACTCCAGTTCCTGGAAAAGACCAAGCTTACTGTGCGGATACAGACTAGAGTAATCCAGGTGACTATCCCCTTAACATACTCTTTTAGTTTGGAACTAAAACCATTCCTGGAGGTCTCCTTTCAGCTGAATGATAGATTGGCTTATAAAATAAACAACAGCATTGTGAGGAACATGCTCCCTTAAACAATCAACTATATTTACCCGAAAGCAAGGCAAGGAGAGACAGTGAAACTAGATAAATGGAAACAGACAAACAACAGAAATAGTGAGAATGCTGACATTGGTGAAAATTGTAACCAAAGCTATGGAACAATTTGTACAAAAATTGTTAAATAGGAACTTTATTTTGTTGTGTGAACTTCCACCTAAAACATAATAAAATACTAAAAATAAAAGACAGAGATAGCAAACAAAAAGAGAATCACAAATCAATATCCTTTATGTATATGCAGCAATGCTTAATAAAGTATTAGCAATAGAAATACATATATTACGACAAACTGAAGCTTAATCCTGGGTTGTGAGACTGATTTAAAATTTGGAAATCAACTAATACATTCCACCATATTGACAGATACTGTGAGAGGGATCATACATACCAAACAGCAGGACAATATAGGACCAACCCCCCCCTCAGAGTTCCAGGAACTTACCTAAAAAGGCTGGTTTCGGGAATAACAAGAAGGAACTTACCCAAAAAGGCTAGTTTCAGAAATACCAGGAAGTAAATGCACCCGAAATATCCGCCCTAGCCCCGAGCCCTGAGCTAATACAAACCACAAAATTGCCCCACACGGAACCTTTCCCCAACCCCACCTCCCCCAGGAATGTAAGATCCCGCCTTTATATACTCTGTAATTCTCTTGTTCGGGGCTCATTCCCTCTACTCTGACAAGAGTATGGATTGAGCCCCAGTGCGCTGGAATAAAAACCTCTTGCTGTTTGCATCAAGAACCGTCTCTTGTGAGTGACTTGGGGTGGCGTTCACACTCAGGACCTTACATTTTGGGGGCTCGTCCGGGATGAGATGACCACCCCTCACTCTCAAAGACTAACTTGGAGGTGAGAATAAAAGGCCTAACCTCTGTCTTGTCTCTATATGTTGTTTGCTCAGTTCTGAAATTTGGCGTGCACACTTTCGGTTTGGCAACCATTTCTGACTCTGTGAGGAATCAGACAGTATCTTGCAGACGTGCGGGGAAAAGATACAGGTTGCTGTCCTGAGGGACACCTCAGGAGGAACGGGGGACAAGGGACGCCTGGTGGGCCCCCTCTGTATTTTGGTATTTCGGTAATGGTACTGTTTTTGTCTTGTTTTGTCTTTGTTTCATTGAGTATGGAAACTTGATGCGTCCGTAGTCTGGTTCTGTTTTTTGTCTTGTTTTATCTTTGTTTTGTGTGTGGCTGACAATGGGACAGACAGTGACTACCCCCCTTACTTTGACACTTGACCATTGGACTGAGGTACAGGAGAGAGCTCATAATCTGTCTGTTAAGATTAGGAAGAAGCCCTGGAGAATTTTTTGCGCCTCAGAGTGGCCCACCTTCACTGTGGGATGGCCCCCCTTCAGTGTGGGATGGCCCCCCGAAGGATCTTTCAATCTTTCTTTGATTCTAAAAGTTAAATCAGTTATTTTCCAGGAGAGACCCAGAGGACATCCAGACCAGCAATCATACATCACCGTATGGCAAGATCTGGTTCAGAACCCCCCCTCTTGGGTGAAACCCTGGATGCCAGAGCAAATACGGATCATGGTGGCCCATTCACCCCCAAAAGGAGAGACAGCTGACCAAAAGCCCAAACCTCGGTTTTCCCTGAAACCCAGGATCCCTCACTTCTTGATGACCCCCACCCTATCCCCCCACCACCACTCCCACTGCACCCCCGATAGAGGCTGCAGCAGCGGCACCCCCACAAGGTCAGGGACCTGCACCAGGGACCAGAAGCCGAAGGGCAGTCACTCCCAACACCACAGTGGCTCTGCCCTTGCGAGCATACGGACCTCCTGTCCCCGGTTCTGAAGACGGGGGTCCCCCTTACCAGCCCCTCCAATACTGGCCCTTTTCCTCTGCCGACCTATATAACTGGAAAACTAATCACTCCTCTTTCTCTGATGACCCTCAGAAGCTCACCAGCTTAGTGGAATCTCTGATGTTTTCCCACCAGCCCACGTGGGATGATTGCCAGCAGCTTCTGCAGGTGCTTTTCACCACTGAGGAGCGAGAAAGGATTTTATTAGAAGCTAGAAAGAACGTGCCAGGAACTGGTGGACGACCTACGCAACTCCCTAATGAGATTGACCGAGGGTTTCGCCTGACAAGACCACTTTGGGACTTCAACACTCCTGAAGGTAGGGAGCGGCTAACCATCTATCGCCAGGCTCTCGTGGCAGGTCTCCGAGGGGCTGCACGTCGCCCCACCAATTTGGCCAAGGTAAGGGAAATGACCCAGGGACTGACTGAGGCCCCGTCAGTATTTTAGAAAGAATAATAGATGCTTTCAGGCGATATACACCCTTTGACCCCACCTTGGAAGGCCAAAGGGCCTCAGTAGCATTAGCCTTCGTTGGGCAAGCAGCCCCTGATATAAAGCGAAAGTTACAAAGATTGGAGAGCCTGCAAGACTTATCCCTCCAGGACCTAGTGAAAGAGGCAGAGAAGGTGTTTTACAAAAGAGAAACAGAGGAAGAGAAGAAGGAGAGGAAGGAAAGGGAAAGAGAAGACAGAGAGGAAAAACGTGACAGAAAGCGAGAGAAAAACTTATCTAAAATCTTAGCCACAGTGGTTCAGGAAAAGGAAGGACCTCGGTCCACAAGTAGGCAGAGAACAGATAGAGCAGGACACCTGGGCAACTGTTCCCCTTTAAACAAAGACCAGTGTGCCTATTGCAAAGAGAAGGGACATTGGGTCAGAGACTGTCCCAAAAAGCCGAAACACCCCCCACCTAAAATATTAGCCCTCGATGAAGAAGACTAGGGGGGAAGGGGCTCGGACCCCCTCCCCGAGCCCAGGGTAACCTTGAAGGTGGAGGGGAAACCTGTAGAATTTCTGGTTGACACAGGAGCCCAACATTCGGTTCTAACCCACCCACTGGGAGGAGTAAAACAAGGAAAAAAAACCTGGGTAATAGGAGCCACTGGACAACGCCAATACTCTTGGACTACCCGAAGGACAGTCGACTTGGGAATGGGCCGGGTATCCCATTCCTTTTTAATCATTCCTGAATGCCCATGCCCTCTGTTAGGACGGGACCTCCTGACAAAAGTGGGGGCCCAAATCAGTTTCTCCCCCGACGGCCCCCAAATAACTGATAAAGACTCCGCCCCACTGAGCATTTTAACGGTACAGCTAGAAGATGAATATAGAATTTATAGCCCCCCTCAACATTCAGAAACCCCTGAGGACTGGCTGAAAGCTTTTCCTCAAGCATGGGCAGAGACAGCAGGCATGAGACTAGCCAAATTACAACCCCCAGTGGTAGTAGAACTAAAGGCTTTGGCCACCCCGGTGGTAGTCCGCCAGTACCCCATGAGTCTGGAGGCCAGAGAAGGAATAAAGCCTCACATTCAGAGGCTCTTGAATCTTGGAATCCTGATAAGGTGCCAGTCACCTTGGAACACCCCCTTACTCCCTGTAAAGAAACCAGGCACCGGCGACTACCACCCCGTACAAGATCTCCGTGAGGTCAATAAGAGAGTACAGGACATCCACCCCACTGTGCCTAACCCCTATAACTTACTCAGCTCGCTACCACCTAGTCATGTTTGGTATATGGTTCTAGACTTGAAAGATGCTTTCTTCTGCCTACGCCTACATCCAACCAGCCAGCTGATGTTTGCTTTCGAGTGGAAAGACCCACAGGATGGAACCACCGGACAGCTAACATGGACCCATCTACCACAGGGGTTCAAGAATTCCCCTACCATCTTCGATGAGGCCCTCCATCAAGATTTAACACCATTCCGCGCCTCGCACCCCCAGGTAACCCTTTTACAGTATGTTGATGACCTCCTCATCGCCGGGGCATCAGAGGCCGAGTGCCGGGAGGCCACAGTGGCCCTATTGACTGAACTCTCCCAATTGGGGTACTGAGCCTCAGCAAAGAAAGCCCAACTGTGTCGACAAGAAGTGACCTACTTGAGGTATATCCTAAAAGATGGAAAGAGGTGGTTCACCAAGGCCCGCAAAAAGACTGTGACTCAGATACCTGTACCTTCCTCCCACCGTCAAGTACGTGAATTTTGGGGCACAGCTGGAATCTGCCGACTCTGGATCCCCAGGTATGCCTCTTTGGCGACACCCCTTTATCCACTAACTAAAAACTCGACCCCCTTTGCATGGGGTCCGGAACAGCAAGAGGCCTTCGATACTATTAAGCAGGCCTTACTGACAGCGCCGGCTCTGGCTCTGCCAGATGTGACTAAACCATTTACGCAAGAACCTCTGGTCTGAACGACACGCTCTGCTCCCGGTGCTGCTTGCTTGATGGTAGCGAGGTTCTCAAATTGTCCTTGGTTTCTTTTTCCTTTTATTCCTTGCAAGCTGAAAGCATTAAGGGTGGGGCAAGCCATACTCCAGGGAAACTTCCCCCACAGCAGGAATTCACAGCCCCACCCTAATCCTTTAACATACAGGTTAGCAAAACCACACAATGGAGGACAGTCCCAAGATACTGGGAACCATATCCCAGCCACGTGGCTGCACACATTTTTGGGGGGACACAATTCCAACCATGACAACATCCTACCCCATAAAGAAGCTACAGCATACCTAAAACAACTACACCTCCTAACCCATCTGGGGAAAGAAAACCTGACCAAGTTAGTAAAGAAGTCTCCTTACTACATAATTGGACTCAATAATCTAGCTTCAAAAACAGTACAAGACTGTGTCCCTTGCCAGCTTGTAAACGTACCCAAAACCCAAAGAGGCAGCGGGAAGAGATTGCGAGGAGACCGCCCGGGAACCTATTGGGAAATTGACTTCACCGAGATAAAACCCACTAAATATAATTTCAAATATTTATTAGTCTTTGTAGATACTTTTTCAGGATGGACTGAAGCCTTCTCTACAAAGAAAGAAACTGCCCTGGTAGTAGCGAAGAAGATCTTAGAAGAAATTTTCCCTAGATTTGGTATACCCAAGGTAATCGGGTCGGATAATGGACCTGCTTTTGTTGCCCAGGTAAGTCAGGATCTGGCCAAGATTTTGGGGACAAATTGGAAATTACATTGTGCGTATCGTCCCCAAAGCTCAGGACAGGTAGAAAGAATGAATAGAACAATAAAGGAGAGCCTGACTAAATTAACCATTGAGACTGGCATAAAAGATTGGTTAGCCCTCCTTCCTGCAGCTCTATTCCGGGTTAGAAATACTCCTAGCCGGTTCGGCCTAACCCCCTTTGAAATTATGTTTGGAGCCCCAACCCCTGTATCTTCCACTCACCTGCATGGTTCCTTAGAGTGCATTACTAACACACCTTTACTTGAAAGGTTGTGGGCCCTTGAAGCCGTGCAGAAAGAAGTTTGGGAACCTCTGCGAGAAATCTATACTCCGGGAGAGTCAGCAGTCCCACACCCGTTCCAAATAGGAGACTCTGTCTACATCAGAAGATATGAAACCAAGAATCTTGAACCTCGGTGGAAGGGACCCTACGTAGTACTTTTAACCACCCCAACTGCTGTTAAGGTAGATGGTATTTCCACTTGGATTCATGCATCTCATGTTAAAGTAGCCCCTCCACCAGGACAGGAGTGGAAAATAGAGAAGACTGATGACCCCCTTAAGCTTCGCATCAGCCGTGTGGCTACTAGTAACTAGCTCTCTCCTCGAGGCCAACCCCCATGCTCCCCAGCAACTTACTTGGATAATTATAGACCTGGACATGGGTACCACTATCAACAGTGCCAGTCACCAAGCCTCATCTGGCACCTGGTGGCCTGATCTATATTTCTGCTTACGGCAGATTAACCCTTCAGCAAAAAGCACTCCTCCCAACCTGGTGCGTAGTTATGGATTTTACAGCTGCCCCGGGAATAATAAGGGTAGACGCTGTGGGGGAGCAGGAAATTATTACTGTGGTAGTTGGAGTTGTGTCACTTCGAATGATGGGGATTGGAAATGGGGTTTAGGTGACCGGGACCTTTTAAAATTTTCTTTTGTGAATCCAGGGCCCGGTAAACACGTAACTATGGAACTATACAGAGACAAGCCATGCTGTCAGAAAGATTTAGATTACGTAAAAATCCAGTTTACAGAGACAGGAAAAACTGACACCTTAAAATGGATAAATGGTTTGACTTGGGGTGTAGTGTTCTGGAAATACGGGGGGTAGGGTCCAGTCTCCACATTCGCCTCAAAATAGAAAGTCCCCCAGCCCAGTCGGTAGGCCCGAACAAGGTGTTATCTGGACAAAAACCCCTCCCAGCTCTAACTCAACCAAAACTCTTTAATCTCTCACCCTCTAGTATCCCAATAACCCCTACAACTACCCCAACCTCCACCAACACCAAGCAGAGATTGCTGAATTTAGTACAGGGAGCTTTCAGTGTACTTAACACCTCTAACCCTAGCATTACTAAATCATGCTGGCTGTGCCTGGCTTCCAGGCCTCCCTATTATGAAGGGGTGGCATTTTCAGGAAACTTCAATAATACTACTTCCCACAACTTATGCACCTGGGGAACCCAGAATAAACTAACCCTTACCAAAGTGACAGGAAAAGGAACTTGTTTAGGAAACGTCCCTACTAGTAGAAAACACTTGTGTAACCAGATGTTAGCTAGCCCTCACACTTCTACCACCTATTATCTCGTACCTCCACTGGAAGGCTGGTGGGCCTGTAGCACCGGACTTACTCCTTGTGTTGCTACCGCAGTTTTTAATAGTTCTAGAGACTTTTGTATATTAGTTCAGCTGGTACCCAGGGTCATCTACCACGACTCAAAGTCATTCGAAGATCAATTTGATTCCAAAATACATAGAACCCGGAGAGAACCAATATCTATGACCCTGGCAGTATTACTGGGATTGGGAGTAGCGGCCGGAGTAGGGACCGGAACTACCGCCCTAATCTAAGGACCTCTTCACTATGAAAAGCTGAGGGCAGCGATGGATGAGGACTTAAAAGCAATAGAAAACTCAATCACTAAATTAGAAGAATCCTTAACCTCACTATCGGAAGTAGTCCTGCAAAATAGGAGAGGGCTAGATTTATTATTCCTAAAGGATGGGGGGCTCTGTGCAGCCATAAAAGAAGAATGCTGTTTCTATGTTGACCATTCAGGAATAATCAGGGACTCAATGACCAAACTGAGAGAAAGATTAGACAAGAGACAAAGAGATCACGAGGCCCAACAGGGGTGGTTTGAAAACTGGTTCTCCAGGTCCCCCTGGCTGACCACCCTAATGTCCTCCCTTATAGGCCCCCTGCTAATACTGCTATTACTTCTGACACTGGGACCCTGCATTCTCAACAGACTAGTAACATTCATTAGAGAAAGAGTCAGCGCAGTACAGATTTTATTACTCAGACAACAATATCAGGCCCTACAACAACATCCTGATTATAGAGACACAGATATCTGAGTTTTCTATGATTAGAAAACATTTACAAATAGGAAAAGTGGGGAATGTGAGAGGGATCATCAATACCAAAGAGCAGGACAATATAGGACCAACCCCCCCCCTCAGAGTTCCAGGAACTTACCCCAAAAGGCTGGTTTTGGGAATAACAAGAAGGAACTTACCCAAAAAAGCTAGTTTCAGAAATACCAGGAAGTAAATGCACCCGAAATATCCGCCCTAGCCCCGAGCCCTGAGCTAATACAAACCACAAAATTGCCCCACACGGAACCTTTCCCCAACCCCACCTCCCCCAGGAATGTAAGACCCCGCCTTTATATACTCTGTAATTCTCTTGTTCGGGGCTCATTCCCTCTGCTCTGACAAGAGTATGGATTGAGCCCCAGTGCGCTGGAATAAAAACCTCTTGCTGTTTGCATCAAGAACCGTCTCTTGTGACTTGGGGTGGCGTTCGCACTCAGGACCTTACAATACTATGACCATATCAATCAATGTAGTAAAAATATCTGACAAAATTCAATATCTATAAAAAATTCACAGCAGTTACAAAAATCCTACAGCTAACATGTTATTTTATAGTAAACAACTGAATATTTTACCCCTAAATCTGTGAACAAGGTCAGATATCCACTCTCACTGATTTTATTCAGCAATGTGCTGGCAGTTCTCACTCATTACCATTACCCATTGCTGTTGAGTTAGTTGATACCTACTCATAGCAACCCTGTAGGGTTTCCAAGGAGTGTCTGGTGGATTTCAACTTCTTGACTTTCGGTTAGCAGCTATAGTTCTTAGTCATGATATTCCGAGGTTTTGTATAGCTGTGGTTTTGTTGAAATGAAGCATATTTTGAACCTCACATTCCATTTTGAGGAAGGGAAGGCTCCAGGAAACAACTTAGCAGAAAATAGCAGGGATACCATAGAGTAATCTCACCTTTGTCTTGCAAAACATCTGTCTGTCACAAGACAAAGCCTGGAGACAGCCTTGCAAATGACCCCTAGACCTTGACCAAAATCTAAAACATTTGCTAACGACCACATTTGACAACTAACAGGAATTCCAGGTGGCCTCAACCAATCAATGTAAAGGTCATCTCCTTAAATACTACATGCTAGAGAAACTCAGGGTCGCCTCCCTGCTCTGCATAGTTTGGAGTGCGTCCCTGGTGCACCAGCCCCTTTTTTTTCCTATTGGGCACATTTTTAATAAAATTTAACTTTTAAAGAGAAACTGCATCACGTCTTGAAATCCGGACCCTAACAGTTTTGTTGTTGAAAAAAGGTATTTGCACTTAATAATTTACAGGTATTGCAAAATCCTATCACGCAATCTCTGGCATCATTTCCATAGTTTGATAGTTTAGTAAAAAACTAAACAAGTAACTACCATGTAAATTTCCATATAAATAGATATTGATAGCAGATTTATTTGCAACAGCCCAAAAGGGAAACAAATGATGGTATGCGCACACCGTGAAATACTACCTAGTAATAAAAAGGAGTCCTCCCTGGGTGGGCTAATAGTTAGCACACTTTGTTGCTAATCAAGAGGTTAGAGATCATAGTCTACCCAGTTATACCTTGGAAAAAAAATTGCTGATCTACTTCTGAAAAAATCACCCACTGAAAACCCTATGAAGGACAGCTCTACTTTGACACCTGTGGTCACCATGAGTCACAGTCAGTCAGACTGGTCTAATAAAAAAGGAATGAACTATTGTTACATACAAAAACTTGAATGAATCTCTAGAAAATTCTAAGGAATAAAAAAATGCTAATCCTTAAAGATTTCATACTTTACATTTCCATTTGTCTTACATCCTTGAAATGACAAAATTATAGACATGAAAAATGGATTAGTGGTTGCCATGGTTAAGGAGGGAGGGAGCTGAGAGATAAATGGGTGTGGCAGTTGGGAATGGGCTACATAAAGCATCCTTGTGGTGACTGAAATGATCTATATCTCGCCTGTTATCAATGTCAAAAATTTGTCTATGATAATGTTGTTTCTATAGTTTTGTAAGATGTTACCTTTGGAGGAAACTAGTTAAAGGGTACATGAGATCTCTACTATTTCTTACAACTACATATAAATCTATAACTATCACAAAAGCCAAAAAGCCAAAAAGTATAATTAAAAATATGTATCAAGGGATAAACGAACAAACATCTTTTTCCTTACACTCTCCTTTTTCCTCCCACAGGCATTTACAATTACCAGCTTTCTTCCAAAGGGAGTCAATGCATAGATAAATCTGTATGATGAGAAAGACAAAACAGCCCCTGGAGGTCTTCGAATTGATCTGAACTCATATGTAGACCACGATGTTTTTACAAACTGATTTCATACTTGCAGCCAAACTATGCTATCTTCCTGTAGGACGTAAACAATGTCACAGAACATTTGCTTGAGACAAGTCACTGCATAACTTACAAAGCACTAAACACTTCTCTTTTTTTGTTAAATGAAAGATACCATCCTGTGGTCTGCCCCACAATAGACAAAATTTTTTAAGATACTGTTACAAATTGAATTGTGTTCCCCTCACAAAAAAACATATTGAAATTCTAACTCCTGTACGTCTGAATGTGATCTTATTTGGAAACTGTTGTTAGTTTCTGCCAAGTAGGTTTCAACTCCTGGCAACCCCATACACGGGGAGTAGAATTGCTCCATGGTAGAGCACCAGGCCCGTCTTACAGTTGCCTCTGGGTGTGCGCAAACTACCAATCTTTTGGTTTATGGTAGAGCACTTAACCAATTTTCACCATTCAGGGACTGCTGTTCAGAAATAAGGTCTTTGAAAATGTAATCAGTTAGGTTACCATGAGGTCATTCTGCAGTAGTCTGGATACTAACTCTATACGACTGACGTTCTTAATAAAAGAGGGGAAGATACACTAAGACAGAAAGATAGAGGGAACATGCCAAATGATGCCGCAGTTGCAAGCCAAAGCAGTCCTGGACTACCAGAAGCTAGGATAAAGGAATGTAACAAAGCTTCCCTCCAAGTCTCAGAATGAATCAACATGCCTGACACCCCAATCGTGAACTCACAGGCCCCAGATCTGTGAGACAGTGAATTTCTCTTCTCACAAGCCTCCCAGTTTGTGGTATTTTGTCACAGTAGCCCTGGGAAATTACAGCTGTTGTTTTGCCATTGAGTTGATTTCAACTCATGGCAACCCCGTGTGTCAAAGAGTAGAACTGCTCCATAGGGATTGCGTTGGTTGTAATCTGCAGAGAAGCCCTTCACCAGGCCTTTCTTCTGGGGAGTCACTGAGTGGGTTTGCACTTCCTTGCTTGTTGTAATAAGAATATCTTTGAGTCCAAAGACATCCATGAATCTACAATTCAAGAAAAAAAAAATCCAAACCCACTGCTGCTGAGTTGATTCCAGTGTGGTAGAATGATTAAGTGCTATAGTTGCTAACTAAAAGGTCGGCAGTTCAAATCCACAAGGTGCTCCTTGGAAACCCTGTGGGGCAGTCCTACTTCTCCTATAGGGTTGTTATGATTCAGAATCAACTAGACTGCAATGAATCCAAAACATCACCCTCTAAAATACAACTTAGTTGATTTTAAGAAGAAGCCAGGAAAACAGGTTATGTAATTTCTTTTTAACAAAGCCTCACCAAAAAATGATTGACTACTGCTACCAAAAACCAAACCCCAATGCTGCTGAGTCGATTCTAACTCACAGCAAACCTATAAGACAGAACGGAACTGCCCCATAGAGTTTCCAAGGAGTGCGTGGCAGATTTGAATGGCTGACGTTTTGGTTAGCAGCTTACCCACTTAACCACTACACCACCAAGGTTTCTGGACTACTGCTAGCTACTAAACATTCTGACTCCATGAGTAGACACGTGAGTCATAAATAATTTTTCCATTTTAGGCAATGCTTCACAGAAAAACTTTTTATACATCCAAATAATTGAGAAGACTAGAAAGTTTAAGTGGAAAGCAGCCTTTTAAAAAGTTCTTGATTCTACTCAAAATTTTCATTATCTTTTCAGCATATTTAGTCTTGTGTTTTCTGCTCTTTATAGCCAATACTTCTAGACTCTATCTGTATTGACTGCTGGAAGAAGGTGGAGTGGGTAATCTTAGATGTAAATATAACTAGTTGTATTGCCTTTTGTTGCCCTTAATGCTGGACAAGAGAGGTCTCTGCTCAGATCCCATGCTTTTGAACCCATCTTGATCCCTCTCCAGCTGCACCTGCCAACACAAGGTAAGGAGACTAACAGCGTGAGAAGCACCAACCCAGAGTCCATATCTACCCTCTGCACCTTGGGATCCAAAGTACTTACAAAAGACAAACCCACTGCCATCAGGTTGATTCCGACTCATGGCAACCCTAAAGGTCATATAGCAATGCTATAGGTCAAAGTAGAACTGCCTCATAGTTTCCAAGGAGAACCTGGAGGACTGATCTGCCGGCCTTTTGGTTAGCAGACATAGCACTTAACCACTACACCATCAGGTTTTCCCTAAGGTCCTTAGGATCTCCAGATTCTTGACTCAAATAGCTCTGAGACTGCCTGCAGAGCATTTGCATGTTTCTTTTCTAGCAACATCCACCCAAATGAGAAGCACACCACAGGCCAAAGGGTAGTTATTTGCTAATAGTGAAAATGAAGCTTTGGGTTGCATATGAGCCTCATAACCTATATTTATATGCATGCATTGGAGGACCCTCAGAATATGGGACAGAATCTGGAGGAGGAAGAGAAGGCAGGATCTGGCTCTTCCCACATTAATTGTACTAGCCTACAGAGATATTACGCGAGTGCCTGCCAACTAGATTTCTTATCCTATGCTGGCTCTTTTATCCTGACTCCAGATTATTCATTGTTTTTGCAAAGCTCGTCAATATAGGCACGCATGTTTTTGTGTATGGGGAGTGAGGTGAGGGTGGTGATGGTTGTAATTTTTAGCAACTCTAGTCCTTTTCAACAGAAAATAACATTTACAGATTGTCTTCTATGGACACTTTACATGTATTAAATCATTTAATGTTCACAGCAACACTGTGAGGTGAGCATAATCCCCAGCACACGGATGAAGAAACTCAAAATATGAGGTGACTGCTTGAGATTTCACAGCCAATGAAATAGGTAATGGCGTTATCATACCCTCAACCTTCAGGTAGCCTTTCTCCTCACTTCCTGACTTTTAGTGGATGTCATCCCTTCTTATTTTACTAAAAACGTTGAGGCCAGGTTTAGTGAGAGTTCTCACGTTATCTTCTACCTCAGTCTCTTAGTTTGTTTACTCTACCTCCTTCTTTGCTCTAGTTAATAAGGAAGACAGCTTACTGCTCCATTTTTCCTCTTGATTTTAAGAAATCTAGACGTATTAACTTTCTCTTCTCCTCCCCTACTCCCATCTTCAACCTGTACCTCACCATTGGCTTCTTCTTCCCTTATAAGACATTCTCTATCCCAAAAGAATTTTAAAAACCACTGGTTTTGACAGCTACTGGACCAACCAACTGGAAGAGATCCATATTTATGCCCATTTCAAAGAAAGGTGATCCAACCAAATGTGTGAATTATCAAACAATATTAATAGTACACACAAATGAAATTTTTCCAAAGACCATTCAAAACTGGTTGCAGCAGTACACTGACAGGAAAGTGTCAGAAATTCAAACTGGATTCAGAAGGGCACATGGAGCTGTGGCTATCATTGCTGATGTCAGATGGATCCTGGATGAAAACAATGACTATCAAAAAGATGTTTATCTGTGTTAATACTGACTATGAAAAAGCAGTTAACTGTGTGGATCATAGTAAGTTATGGATAACATTTCACATGATGAGAACTCCAGAATACTTCATTGTGCTCATGAGAAACCTGTACTTTGACCTAAGGACAGTTGTTCAAACATAAAAAGAGGATACTGGGTGGTTTCAAGTCAGGAAAGGTATGTGTCAGGGTTGCATCCTTTCACCATACTCATTCAAACCTGCATGTTGAGCAATAATCCAAGAAGGTGTACTTACTATACAAAGAAGAACGCAGCCTTGGTATTGGAAGGATACTTATTAACAACCTGCATTATGCAAATAACACACCTTCTTGCTGAAAGAGGACTTGAAATACTGGTGAAGATCAAAGACCACAGCCTTCACTGTGGATTACACAACACAAAATAAAAATCCTCACAACTGGACAAGTAAGCAGCATCTTGATAAACGGAAAATAAACTGAAGTTATCAAAAATTTAATTTTGCTTGGATTCATTATCAATGCCCATGGAAATAGCAATCAAGAAATGAAGAGACTCATTGCACTGGGCAAATCTGCTGTAAGAGGTCTCTATAAAGTTTTTAAAAGCAAAGATGTTGCTTAAGAACTAAGGTGTACCTTACCCAAAGCATAGTGTTTTTGATTACCTCATATGCGTGTGAAAGCTGGACAATGCATAAGGAAGACTGAAGAAGAATCAATGCCTATGAATTATGGGGTTGGCAAAGAATATCAAATATACTATGAACTTCCAGGAGAATGAGCAAATATGTGTTGGAAGAAGTATGAGTTCTGACAATTAAGTTTTCAAACTCTTCCTAGAAAAAGTGCTACAGACTTCATCGTTAAATATCACTATTATCACCTTTGAAGTACTCCTCTTGGGAAGCTATGCACTGATGCCAGTGTCTAGTCCACCCTTCAAAACATTTTGGAACTCTTTCTGGAATGGCCATCAAAGCTATTGCACTGTTACCCTCGATGTTCTGAATGTCATCAAAATGTCTTTCTGTCAAAATTTCCTTTATTTCTTCGTAAAGAAAAAAGTCATTGGGGCCAGGTCAGATCAGTAGGGACGATGTCCTAATACAGTAATTTGTTTACTGGCTAAAAACTCCCTCAGAGACAGTGCTTGTGAGCTGGTGCATTGTTGTAATGCAAAAGCCATTAGCTGGTGAAAAGTTCAGGTTGTTTTTGTCTAACTTTTCATGCAGCCCTTTCAGAACTTCCAAATAGTGAACTTAGTTAACTGTCCAGTTGGTACAAATTTTTGTAATGTTTTCACCAGTTTTGCTCATTACTGGCTGCCCTGACCTCTTTTCCTCAGTGACACTTTCTCTTCCCCTAGAAAAACGTTTAATCTACTTGTACAGTGCCATTTTCTTCCAGGCATTATTCCCATAAACTTGGACTAACACGTCCCTGACATCACTTCCCCTCTTGTCACATTTAACAAGAAATTTAATGTTTGTTATTTGCTCTAATTCAAGCTCTGACATTCTAGCAGAAAAAAAAGGTAACAACAAACCACGCAACAATAAGGAACGTCAGTCAGCAAGACTCTGCCACACATCAACATGAACACAGCTGTGAGAAACTAATACAGTGCCTCGGACAACCAGACAGGAACATCAGCCGCACCCATGCCCACTAACTGGCGGGAGTCTTCGCCTGCTGCCCAGAGACCACCAGGAGCATACCTGCAGCGCCATGACTGGAAGGAGCATCCAGCTGGACTAGTGCAAGTACATCTGCAGCCTAGACTCGTGGGAGCACACCTTCACAGCCCTTTGTGGTTCTGGTCTAGGTGCGATCTGGGGATAATGTCTGTCAGCTGGGAATGATTTCCTCACTAGTGGATATGGTGGACCACATCCACTTGGAGTTTTTTGTGGTTAAGATTGGTATGTCATCCCCTACCTGATTGAGTGTGGGTGCCATAGCAGATTCTTTCCCTAATACTGGGTGAGAAGTGTTAGGGATTCGGGGTCCCTTTATAGTCCTTGTGGGACCATGAGTTACTTCTGGACTGATGTTAGTACATCTGCTACAGAGCATAACAGGTCATCTTGACAGAGGATAGGCCCTGGGTACAGACACACATGCTCTCAGTCCAGTGGGTATCGGGCTGCTACAGCAGGTTATCAGGCAGTAGCTGCTGGGCTGTAGGCTAGGGGCATCTCCACTGGTTGCTGAGCAGCAAGTACAGGTGTGCTCCTGCCAGTTTCTGTGTAGCAGGCATGCTCCTGACGATCATTTCTTTGAAGCCCTGTTGTGTTCTTTTCCTTCTCTAAACCTTTATGGACATCTTTTTTATACTCCTATTGCTGTCAAGTTGATTCCAACTCATGGTGACCCTATTGGACAGGGTAGAACTGCCCCACTGGGTTTCCAAGGCTGTAAGTCCTTATGGAAGCTGACTCATACATCTTTGCTCCACAGAGTGGCTGGTGGGTTTGCACCCATGACTTTTCATTAGCAACTGAGCTATTAACCATTGTACCACCAGGGCTCCTTCCTGTTATCATAATTCATTGATGTCGAGTCAACTGTAACTCATAGTGATGCCATATTGTAGGAGAAAGAAGATAAGTTTGGCCCGCAGAGCAGAAAACACCTCTGAACACCACTTTATCGTTAAGAGGAAAAGGGTTTACTGCCGGCGGTGCTGCGGTCAGACTCAAGTCCGAAAAATAGCGGCGCACCTCATGCCCTTATCAGACATACCTATTTATACATCTCTTTAAGAAAGTTGACCAAGGAATTTCCATACATCTTTTTAGTTGGCACTTACAGACATACAGATTTTCATACTGTATTCTTATTGGAGCAGTATATCTAAAGAGACAGTATTAAGTTACATAGCAAGGCCTTTTACTTTTTTTTGAAACTAGACTCATTAGGGATTTCTACAGGGGGAGGATGGAGCGTCCTCAGCCGGCGCCAGAGAGAGGAAACTGGGCTTTTTTTTCCCCTTCTTCTTAGAAACTGAGCTTATCTCAGGATTTCTATGGGGGGAGAGGAGGGAAGCTGGCATCTCTGACGCACCAACTCTAATTCAGGCATCAGCTCATTTTTATTTAGTGAAAAGGGCAGGTATACGTGTGGTAAGGCAGACATTGATTTGGGTGGGGTTTGTGAAGTTCCTCCCAAAGTAAGCTGGTGCCTTCTTATCTAAACAGTATAACAAAGGCTACTTCCTCAGATGAATTCACCTTTCAAGGAGGAAAGCACATAGGCCTGGGTTGAAGGTACGGAGGTCACATTCAGCGGGCCAGACCATCGTTTTCGAGGGTCTGATGTCATGCATTCCAGCCGCTTTTGGCTGTTTACAATCACACATTTGCAGGCTCACAAGCCCGGCACCCAGGCCTTCTGGAATTTAAGTGGTATCTTCTTAAAAGCTTTCTTTCCTCTTTCAACAGGACAGAGTAGAACTGCCTCATGTAGTTTCCTAGGGGCAATGATGCTGAGATTAGCAGCCAAACTCTTAACCACTGCACTGCTTTACATCATATGCAAATTACTCACTTTCTCTTTTCCTTTTTCACACACTCCTTCCTGGGATTTTATCCATGTTTATGAAACTTTCAGGTTAGCTCAGTACTCTTTATAGTAAGATTCTATGCAATTAAGCAAATATTTTTTAACGAATTAAACATTGTATGTATTGTTAGCTGTCATTAAAGTTTGTCCTCAACTCATAGTGATGCAATATACAACAGGATCTAACCATCATGAGCCACAAGGTTTTCGGTGGATGATTTTTCAGAAGTAAATCATTTGGCCTTTCTTCACAGTCTTAGTCTAGACGACTGGCTGAAACCGGTTCACCATCATAGTAACATACATGCCTCCATAAACAGACATGTGGTAACTGTGCTTGAAGTGTATTGGCCAGGAATGTAACCCAGTCTCCTCACGAAAGGTGAGAGCCCTACACTGCCTTCAGACAGTGTTAGGGCACTAGGAACAGAGTTAAATGAAATACGTAATTCTGGCCTTCAAGAAATTTAGCCTAGTAGGAAGACGATGTAAACATGCTACCCAAACAAGCATCAGGAAACTTGGTTTGGCAGTGACGATAACATTATGTGTATCAACAGTCTACAGTACTGGCAAATAATAGGAGACATAAGCAAACAATGCCTTTCAAAGGAGGAAAAGAGCGAAGGGGAGATTTAGGTACAGCTTCAGTACCACTCTGTGATTATCCACACACTTGCTTCAAAATCCCAAGGGCAAACGCAAGGGGAAAAAAACAAACATTTGTATCTACAATCAGAATGGGAAATCCTGGTGGGTAGTGGCTAAGTGTTACGGCTGCTAACCAAAAAGCTAGCAGTTCGAATCCACCAGGCCCGCCTTGGAAACTCCCTGGAGCAATTCTACTGTTTTACAGGGTCATTATGAGTCGGAATCGACTCGACGGCACTGGGTTTGGTTTGGGTAGACTCAAGACTGAGAGAAAGGAGATACGTAGTACACGTTTTAAACTCCCCAGCTTTTGAGCCACGCAAAATTTTAGAAGAGCGGGGCCAAGTTTTGCGGACCTCATCAACCAGCTGCTCCCTTTAACTAGCTTGCCGACAGCATGCAACATCACTGTTGCCTTCCCTTCTTCTGAGTTCGTTCCCGGACACCGAAAAGCCGAAGGGGGAAAATGCTCTCCGCCGAAACACAACAGAGGAAAGCAGATGCGGCCTCCGCAAAGGATTTCGGGAGAAAGCATCTGGCCAATCTGAAGGGCCGATGGAATAGCGGGAGAGGCGAGCAGGAAAGATTCTTTGTTTGACGCTAAATCTGTCCAATGAGAACAGAGAGTCAATGCAGACCCGGCTCTAATGGGCAGGACACTAGTAATTTTCAACCAATCCAACTCGCCTCTGTATTATCTTGTGGGAGTTCCTAGTAGCCCCTGGGGCTGTTGTTTTCTCCTGAACGGGCTTTTGCACGTCGTCTTGTGTTGATAGTGGGTTAAACTCAATTCTTGAGAGGAACGTCTCTGTCCGAAGAGAAAATGAGTTTAGCTCTGAGGTCGGTAATGAGGAGGCAATGCTCTCCACACACCGGAGCGGGACCCAGGGGTGGGTGTGTGGGTGCGTGGAAAGGAGGCAGTTTGGGAGGAAGAGCGGCGGTAGGGACGGAAACTCGGCCAACTTTCATGGCCTCGGAAACCTTACGCTGGGAGCCGTTGGTGTCCTTTAGGGGATGAATTACCTGTCTGTCGGCTAAAGGGATCGTTTTTGTAAACCCAAGTGGATTTTGGCCAGCCCAGAGTGCAATTGCTGCGTTAGCGATGGGGAAAATGAAATATCGCGAGGTTTCCGGTGTGGGCATTTTGGGAGAATCCAAGCAGTCTCCTATCCCTGTATTCAACTGCTTTTGTCCAACCTCTGTCCTCCGCACCGTATCTGTTAAGTCGCTGACGTAATCAAGTTTTAAATTTGGGAAATAACGTTAAAACTCCTCGCGTTTCTCCCAGGGCCTTGCTATGCAGTGTAACTAGAGATCCATTTTGGTGACTTTAGTTGGCGGTATCTAAGATTTCCTTAGTTTCTTAGGTTGGTTTGCTTTTCAGTTCCAGCCGTGAACCTTCCGTCTCCGCTTGCTCCCCCTCCACCAACCTCATTTAGACGTCTTATCTGAAAAATATCTATACATTGACTCCACTCCCAGAGGTGCTGTTTTCTGTTAGTGGGCAGTTGTGGTATTCCTGTGTTGAGTAAGTTGTAAGTTGGCTGCAGGCTTTTACTCTTGCAAGTTTGGGATGGCAATGAGACTGACCCCGGGAATGTTGAAACTTGTGTAAAGTCAGGTCTCTGGCAAAACAGATCTTCCTTAGCTTTGTCATGCTTCGCTGTCTGGTCACTTTCTAGCCATCTCTTTTTCCTTTTTTCTTGGATTTCAGAGACCAAAATAACTAAATAACCAAAATAACCACTCCTTAAAATTCCCAAGGAGCACCAGACAAAGATGAAGCAATAGATTATTTGCACATATTCAAGTACAAATAAATAACATTGTTGTAATAAAATCAGCTGGATTTTACGTTTTAAAGTTATGTGTGATTTTCATATACATGCGTAGTAGCCCCATTTAAAAATTCGAACCACGTTAAGATTGCCATCTCTTGAGACATTTTTGGCTTTTGAAATTTTGTTTTTTTTCCTTTAAACTTTCCAGGATTTGTTGTAAGGAGTGTATAATTTACATGCCGAGAACCATTGACAAGTCACGTTATCATATGGGATTAACACAGTACTATGTACTTTTTGGAGTTTAGTATTTGTGATGTGTTTAGATTCAGTATTTTGCTTGATTTGTTATCAGTACATTAAATCTTAAGGTGCCAAACTGGTAGGGACATGTAATCTAAAACATACTGAATCTACAATGCCAAAATATTTTGTAAGTTAATTGCTAATTACATGATTTTTTTTGTAGTACTATTTAGGACTTAATTTATAAGCACTATTCAAAGTAAATCAAGTACATAGTGATTTTATCAATTATAAACTTGTTTTTTTTTAAAAAAACTTGGGTGGATTATAGAGTGAATAATAAGTTTGAATGCTTTACTTTTTTTGTTTTGGGTTGCTGACGTAAAAATAATGTTTCTTTGTCATAGGTCTTGTTTCTTCCACAGTAATATTTGTGGGAATAAAAGCTAGGACTTGAGAGGTCCTTATTTCTTTTAGAAGCCTATAGCATTCTTCACATTTGGGAACGGGACACATTTACAGAAATTTGTACTATGAAATGAGCAGGTTATTGACTCAATAAGGAAAATACTTGTATCTAAAAATATTTTGTTTTTAGAAAGTCACTGGGTAATTTTGTTGCATTTTTGAAGCTTAATCATTTAGACATAAGAGAACAGAATTAGAATGGACTAACAACTTTCTCTTCATTTCATAGAAATGATCTTTTGGTAGACAAAACAAAGAGAAAGAAACGAAGAGAACTCTCTGAGGAACAGAAGCAAGAGATTAAAGATGCTTTTGAACTATTTGATACAGACAAAGATGAAGCAATAGATTATCATGAGTTAAAGGTAATAAACCCTAAAAAAACAAACCCACTGCCATTGAGTTGATTCACAGTACAACTGCCCCTTAGAATTCTAAGGGAGCATCTGGTAGATTGAACTGCAGACCTTTTGGTTAGCAGGCAGAGCACTTAACTATCACGCCATCAGGGTTTCCTAAAGGTAATGGTATACTTTAAAATATGTATTTCTTTGTTATAATGGTTTGTGTCATTGATAATTATGTAAAAATACATTTCTGAATATTTTTAAACATGGTTTGGAAATATGAAACAGTTCTTACATATTGACAGTAAAGTGCTATAATTAAACAATAATAACTCCTTAAAATCTTTTAAAGAAATCTTTTTTACATGATAAAATTAGTTTTAAGTAGTATTTTAAGCAGAATTTGAAACCATCTGTATATTCCCATGGAAGGTACTTACTTTTCATTCATGTAATTAAAAGATTTCAAGCTGCAGGATTTAGAGAGTTTTTATTATATTTTTGCCTTTTTTTGAGTGAATCATTCTTTTTTAAGTGTTTTTTAATTTCAACATGTTAATAACAAGGTTTCAGCATACTGTTTGTGGTGCATACACCATAAGTAATATCTCATGATGACATAGTGTTAGTGGGGTAAATGTAAACTTTAAGGACTGAAATTATTTATAAACATAAAAGGGGATTTTTTAATCCTGTAAATACATATGCAACAAAGCATTTGGTATTTAACAATATTTGCATGAGTTGTGTGTACATTTAGGTGATAATTATGTTCATCATGTTCAACCATCAAACCTACCTGTTTTCACATTATGCATAAAAGTATTTTTTCAGGTGATTTTTGGTAATCTTCATTAAAAAAACCCCAAAAACCCAAACCCATGGCCATTGTGTGCATTCCAACTCATAGTGACCCTGTAGGACAGAGTAGAACCACTCCATAAAATTTCCAAGGAGCACCTGGTGAATTTGAACTGCTGATGTTTTGGTTAGCAGATGTAGCACTTAACTACTACACCACCAGGTTTTCCATAGGTATGTGAATATAGATGTTTATTTGGTAGTTCTAATTTTGGTAACCTTGTAAGGGATTTTTTTAAGCACAAGAATTCTTAGTAGGGGAAAGAGACATGCAATGATAGGACAGGATGTTTATAGGCAATAGTAGGCCTGTGAGTCTGACTTGCTCAATCCTAAGGTCGTCTAACTCTTCCCACAGCTGTTTTTAGTTACCCACATTTGATCATTTATTCCATTCTTGGTATGACTTTGTTGATTTGGGACCTTATTTTGTATCTAAGCCATTGCTGTCGAGTCATCTTGGACTCATGATGACCCTGTAGGACAGAGTTGAACTGCCGCTTTAGCTTTCCAAGAAGCATCTGGTGGATTCGAAATAATAATTTTACCGTTAGTAGCAGTAGCACTTAACCAGTCTGCTACCAGGATTTAATATCTGGAGTTTCCTAAATGGTTTTTTCACTTGTAGTTCACCCCGTATACACTACTGTTAGTTTCATCTTTCTAAAATTCTTTCTTCATATAAACCTTCAGTGCACATTGTATAATGTTCAGATTCCTTTGCTTTCTACTGAATGCTCTTTACATTTTTACTGCCACCTACTTTCCTCATTTACTAACTACTGTCTCTTCTGCCTGTACTACTCCCATTCATGTCAGGTAGGCAACCCTCTATTGTTCCTCAACTCTTTTTGCCTTGGTGTCTGTCATAATAATAGTCATTCTTTTCAAAACACCTTCTGCCCCTCTTCATCTCTTCATCAGGAAACAAATCTGGAAATGAGACTTTTTTTAAAACTAGTATCATGTCTCTCCTTCCTTGTTACTGGTAACAAGATAGCTTCTTTCTCTGAACTGAGGGTTCAGAGGACTATTTACTTGATAACTGGTCATATAGGATATGATGGTAATTCTTACCTTAACGTGTTTATCTTTTGTTGTGTAACTTTTTAATATTTATGCCATGTCTTTCCTATTTGTTAATCCCTTGATAACAGATTTGTTAAAATTGTATACAAATCTAAGTGCATTAGGCAATGTATTCTATAAATATATGTTGATTGATTTGTCATTTAAAAACAAATGACAAGACTTTCCATTTAATTTCAATAATAAAGAACAATTACTGCCACTTTTTAAAAGACCTAAATCGTGCGAAAGAATTATGTATTTTACTAGTGTGGTATCATCTCCTAAGGTGTAAAAACTTACTTAAGAGTTACAAATCACTTGTTTTGTAAATAGTGCTTTATAATTTGCTTTTCTCTTTTAATCCAAAAGGTGGCAATGAGAGCCTTGGGGTTTGATGTAAAAAAAGCAGATGTACTGAAGATTCTTAAAGATTATGACAGAGAAGCCACAGGAAAAATCACCTTTGACGATTTTAATGAAGTTGGTGTGTATCTTAATGATTTTTGTAATCAGCAGTTTTTAGGAAATTAAGTGGTTAATATTATTTTTTCTCTTTTTTTAATTCTCTAAGTTATGGAATTTTGTTATAGAACATTGCCATATAATGTGGTACTTGTTCAGGTATTTATTTTTTGTTCTTATTTCTGAGGAAAAAATAACATTTACAGCTTTGCTATGATATTTAGAATTCTTTGTTTTATAGTTTTGAAGATTCCAATCACAGAATTATTTTGTAGCTTTTCGTGGAAAAGTATCTTTGCAAGTAATGTGTGTTTATATTATAAAAACTAAAAGAGGGATAAAAAAAAATTTCTTGCTGGAGATGGAAAATTTGGTGTCCTGTTGTTGGTAAAATATTTCTCCAAACCTATCTGGTGTATGATTTTCCCTGGCAAACTGGGTCTAGAAGAAACTGGTAGCAGTTCATATCTTTGACTGTAAATGAAGCTTGAGTCTTCAGCTTTATAAAGTTTATCAGGGAATATGTTCTCTGGATGACCTAGATCTCAGGAATAAGGAAATCCGTATTACAATTAAGGTTACAGAAGATTGTCATAATGAAGGAGCTGACTAACTGGAAGCAGGAGACAACATTTTAGAATAGTCAAGTGAAGACAGACTGTTGTAGGCTTAATATGGTAGAATTCTTATACATTAGATTTGAATGAATTATTTCTCAAAAGAGAGGATTCACAAAGGCAAAGCATTGCTCTTATAGCTTAAATATATTGCTCAGAGTATTAATGCATAGAGTGTAAAAACATTTGGACCTGTTGAGTTTCCCAAACAAAAGTTGTGTTACTTCATATGGATCAATGTAGAAACATTATATAGCTTTATTTGACGTATTTTACAAATGTGGGAACAAATTCAATTTTAAACATACAAACACTTCCCTTGTTTGAAATACTCAGCAAAAGGCAGTATGAGAGTTGAAATAAAAAGGGTATAGTTGATACACAAA
Organism: Heterohyrax brucei; assembly: GCA_028571685.1. Lineage (NCBI taxonomy): Eukaryota > Metazoa > Chordata > Mammalia > Hyracoidea > Procaviidae > Heterohyrax > Heterohyrax brucei. The sequence goes on along the minus strand of CM053141.1, from coordinate 96,068,343 downwards.
GATGGCAGATTCATAGCATTAGTAATTTTTTTTTTTTAATTTGAAAGCACAGATAAAGAGGGGGTGAAGGGAAAGGAAGGGATAAATGTGAAAGAGAGAAACAGCAGCACAGAAAATTGCCAGTTTATAAAGGAAGAGCTTACTGTTTAAAGAGGCAGCTTGGCTCTTCTGGAAGCATATTGTTTTTACTTTCTAATTTATGCAGTTACTTACTTGAGAAGAGGGGGAGAGCCACATCTATTCTCCCATTGTGGAAGCTCTCTAGGGGTTTCCAATCATAGTATTGTAAATTTCAACTTAGATTTTTTTTTTTTTAATAGAAATCGGATGTTAACAGTTTAGTGGAAGTCGTACCATTAAGGTTGAGGTATAATGCAGGTATAGTTATTATAGTGTAGTGGTTTAGCATGGGCTACCATAAAACTAGATAGACACTGAATGTACTGGTTACTAGCTGTGTAATGTGGTCATTTGCTTCTCTGTACCTCATTTTCCTCAGTTATAAAGTGAGACTAATTATGCAATCTCATAGTGTTCTTGTGAGGATTAAACAATGATATGTAAAGTGCTAAAAAAAAGCCTACCTTGCAGATAGCCAAAAACATGCAAACTCATTGCCATCTAGTTGGTTCTGACTGATGGTAACCCTGTAGGACAGGGTGGAGCTACCCCTTAGGGTTTCCAAGGAGTCACTGGTAGATTTGAACTACTGACCTTTTGGTTAGCAGCCTCAGCTTTTAACCACTTCACTGTGTACAGAGTAAAATGCTTTTTGTTTACTTATTATTACTGCTTTAGAAAACAGGTGTTTTTTTATTGTTTTTGAAACCCTGGTAGCATAATCATTAAGTGCTACATCTGCTAACCAAAATGTTGGTAGGTTGAATCCCCCAGGTGTGCCTTGGAAGCTGTGGAACAGCTCTAGCCTGTCCTATAGAATCGCTGTAAGTTAGGAATCAACTCGACAGTAGTGAGTTTTGGTCTCTTTTTGAAATTATTTTAGGGAAAGCATTTGTAACACGGGACGTAAAAGCTTTTTACTCTGAGTTTTCACATTTTTATGATTGTTTTTCATAGTTGTGGGCTTTTTAAAGTACTGCAGCAGAGGAGTGATTAAGTGTGATGGCTGATAACGAGAAGACCAACAGTTCAGATCCACCAGGCGCTCCTTGAAAACTATGGGGCAATTCTACTCTTTCTGTGGGATCACTATGTCCTGCTGAGTTGAAACTGACTCAGTGGCAGTGGGGATCGGGGTAATTATTACTTTTGGGAGACACATTGAATTTAAAGTAAATACAGTTTTTAAGTTGAGATTTTAGTAATAGTTGAGGTGAGAGTCCCTTGCTACATCTACTTTTCCGTGCCACCCATCATCTGTTAGTAATAGATCAGAAAGACTGGAGTCCGTTAGAGTAAATGGCTCTGGCTAAACTTAAATCCTGACTCAAAGAACAGCCTTTAATAGACTCAGCACGTACTTTAACTATCTTAAGCCTGTTGAGAATACCATTTTCAAATAAAACTTTTTTACAGATTAGAAATCAGGTAGTGAAGAACTACGTATTGTTCCTATTTGTTAAGTTATTTTGGAGAAACAGTTGACCAGAGATGAATGTGTGTTTCAGACCAGAGTAAGTGATCCAGATTGAATCTTCAGTTTTACGTGGTATTTAGAAATAATTGCTAAGGATAGTGTCCTACAGGTATATCTGGATGAGTAAATATGTCATTTAAAACTAGATTCTTCCTAAAGCTAGAAAAAAAGTATTAACATGTTAAATAAGAAGTTCAGAATAAGGATAATCTGAGGCTAATGAGTAACAGGTGTTTTAGGAACTACTGCTTTTAAAGTAAGATGAAGGTAGTCAGATGTTTGTACTTTGTTTTTGACAGGTACTACTTACATAATTGACTATTTAGAATAGAATATTGTGTTATTTTTTGATTTTGTGTATTTAACAGACTTGCTGAATTTTTTGCTTATTTAACATTAGATTTTTTTGTTGTTAGGTACTGTACTGGGGTGAGGGATGGGAATTACTTTAAGATTATTAGGTTACTAAGAGGTTCTTTAAAGGGATTTACAGTTTAAGTATAGGTGAGAACAAACCATGATACCATGTAAACCCAGTGCCGTGGAGTCAGGTCTGACTCACAGCAAGCCTATATATAGGTCAGAGTAGAACTGCCTGTTACAGTTTCCAAGGAGTGCCTGGCAGATTTGGATTGCCACTTTTTGGTTAGCCGAGGTAGCACTTAACTGGCTATGCTACCAGGGCTTCCGTGATACCATATGGTAAACTGTAATATTATCTAGGGCAAGAGTCAGGGAATTAAGGCCCCCGGGGCGGTTCTAGGTTGCCATTCCTTTATGCTCCTTTGGTGCTGCAATGACAGAGTAAAGTAGTTGTCGCAGTTCCTTATAGCCCACAGAGCTAAAATTCTTACTGTCTGGCCCTTTGCAGGAAATAGTTGTCAGCCCTCAGTGTAGAGGGATTAAGGAAGACCTTACACAGGGAATTTTTAATATAGATTTCTGGACGTAAGAATAGGATGTCTTATTACATTAGGAGATGTAGGAGTAGAAGGCGGCATCCAAGTCATGGAAAACAGCAGCAACAGAGAGGTAATAGAAGTATAGGATGTTTAGGAAACTCTAGGTAGTGTCCTGTGACTAGGGGATAGGAAAATAATTGGAAAAATGGGGGAAGTCTTCAGATTGATGAACTTACACTTACTGTACAGAATTTGTCATCTAGACAGCAGATCATTGATACTTTTTAAGGAAGACAATAGGATATGTTTTATTGGTAACTGATGATAGTGTTGAAGACCAGTTGGAGGGAAGAGAGATGAAGGGCAGAGAGGATGGTGTGGACAGAATGAAAAGGAATACATTAAATGTTCTCAGGACTATAAAGTCTAATCACTGATTAGGTTTATGGGATTACAAATAATCAATACTTTTCAGTGACGGGAGACTAGCTGTTAGTTATGCTGGGGTGAGGACCTGGAGGAGGCAGTGGCAGCTACCGTAGTGATAAATGGTAGGAGTTGAGATTCCAGCAGGTTGAGTTGAAAGTGACTGGTATGTTTGGATAGAAACTTCGAGAGGGTAGTTAAATATAGTTGCAACCGTATTTCCTAGTGTTATCTTTAAGGATAACACTACTTTAAGGATAACACTTACTTGAACTGTGATATTTTAAAATCTGATACATTTCTTAACTGATGCTTATTATGTGTGAGATCCAATCGTTTTGATCAAATACATGTATGTTATAATTAAGTCGTTCGAAAATAGAGTTATATTAACTGAAGTTTGGAATTTAATCTACCTTAACTCCTTATATGTCAAATGGCATATTTTTATTGAAAAAAAAAGTTTTTTAATCAAATCTGTTTCATAGAACTGGAACAGGGCATGAAAGCTTGGAAGAGAGTCACTGTATAGTTATATACTGGGTAATGTTCTGACTGTCCAGATGATAGGAATGTATAGTTCTCAAGAAAAGCTGCATTCGAAGACAGAGTATTGATAAATTGGGCAGACACATAGTCTGAAAAACTAGCACAATTAAAGCACCAGTGGGATAAGATTTTATACATCTTGGAGCCCCATCTGTTCTCCGGATCACCCTGTTGCTTCTTTAAGTACATTAATACTTTCAGCAAGCTGCTTTTTTGGTTCACCTGTCATGTAAATTATTTAATTGGTAAAGAAAATTTCTTAACACTTTTTTTCCCTGTCCTGCTTTTTTGTTGGGACTAAATTCAAAATAAGTTGAATATGAGCCACAGTGTTAAGTGTAGTATTTTATTTTGGTTTTATGGCTGTACATATGCCAACTCCTTTTTGATTGAATATTTATGAGCCTTGATAATTTGCATACTTACAGTAATATACTTCAATTAGTTACTTGGAAGACTTTTTGGATAGAATTAATGGTTAAAAGAAAACTGAATATGTGTATAGATGGCATAATATTAACTTGAATGGATACTTGTTCTAAAGCTTGCTCAAATAGGTAAACTCCAGTAGCAGCAAAAAATAAAAGTTTATCAGTGCCTTGAGTTGTAATTTTTCCTGTTAGATTCATTAAATGTTCAAATACTGTGCACAGACAGGACTGAGTTATTTTTAATGGCACGTTGGAAGTCATACTTTGTCTTGTAGTGCTAGACCAGCATGTAGACTCACTTCAGAGATGTTTATTCAGATATCTTCAGGATTTTATCTAGTAACTTAAAAATTTTTAAGCTGCAAATTTCATGTCAATTTGTATTGTGGCTGTTAATGAGAGACTGATCAAACTGACTGCTGTTAAGGCAGTTTGGCTCTTAGTGACCCTGTTGATAGACTGCCCCACGGTGGTGGGTTTGAACTGCTGACCTTCTGGTTAGCTGCCATTGAACTTAACCACTACACCACCCTGGTTTCCTGTGGAAGACAGTAGTAATGTAAAAGTATTGTTAAACCTACTGTTCTATTATGGTATAGTATTATATTTAGTCCAGTAAAGTGTTGCAAAGAAGACATTCAGGCATGTAACAGACACATGAGGAAATGCTCATGATCATTATCCATTAAGGAAAGGCAAACTGAAACTACAGTGAAATACCATCTCACCCCAAATTAGTGACATTAATCAATGAAAACACCAAAAAAAAGAAAATAAGAAATATTGGAGAGATTGTAGGGAAATTGAAACTTCTGTGCAGTACTGGTGAGAGTGTAAATTGGTATAACCACTAGGGAAAATGACGATGCCTTCTAAAGAGGAAGTATGGTAGAAATACCATATGTTCCATCTATCACACTCCTAGGAATATATCCTAGAGAAATAAGAGCTATGTTAAGAGTAGACATGCATAGCCATGTTCATTGTAGCATTGTTCACAGTAGCAAAAAGGTGGAGCCAGCAACCTAACTGCCCATCAGCAGGTGAGCAAATAAACAAATGTGGTACATTTACACAATGCAATACTCCCCAGTGATAACAGTGACGAATCCACAAAACGTCTCACAACATGAATGAATCCAGAGGACCTTATGTTGAGTGACATAAGTCATATCACAAAAGGACAAATAGTATATGAGACTACCATTACAAAAACCTAGGAAACGATTTATGTGTAGGAAAAAAACCAATCTGGTGGTTATGAGGGAGGGGAGCAATAGAGGGGGAAATCGCTCCATAGTAAACAGGTGTTAACGTTGAGGAAGGGAATGATGACACAAAATATGGGTGACGTCATCACATTTTGACAGAGACAAAGGTTACTAAAAGCTTCTGGAAAACAGTCTAAACACCTTCAGGGACTGAGTTAGTAGGGCTAAGGGTTGGGGGCCATGGCTTTGAGGGATACCTAGGTTAATTGGCATGACAGTTCATAAAATGCTGTACATCTTGCATTGGTGGGTAGCATCTGGGGTTTGAAAAGCTCATGAGTGCCTTGTGAGATGTATCTATTGTTCCTGTTTTGTCTGGAGCAGAGGTGAATGAATAAAATCAGTCACAAGGAAAACACTAGTCCGAAGATAAAGGACTAATAGACCACATTAACTCCAGCCTCCACCAGCCTCACTGAGAAGAGGTAGAAGGTACCTGCTGCTACCACCGTCTGCCCTGCAAGGAATCATGGTAGAGGGTCCTGGACACTGCATGAGAACAGTGTAGAACAATTTCAGGTTAACAAAAAAGATCAAAGTTATTGGACTGACAGAGACTGGAGAAACCCATGAGACTGGCATCCAGACACCCTGCTAACTGGGAACTGAAACCATTCGTGAAGTCCACCTTTTAGCCAAAGATCAGAGAGGCCTATAAGAGAAGTAGTGACACATGTGAGGAGTGTACGTAGTTGTGTCAGATGTACGAGATCAAGTGGATAAGTCATGTCCAAAAGTAAGGCAAGAACAAGAAAACTGGACAAGTGGATGTGGGGAACCCGGGGTGTAAATGAAAAGGAGGTTGCAACCAGTGTCACAAAACAATTTGGTTATTTGAATTAAAGACTGATTTGCACTGTAAATGTTCACCTAATTTCGTGTTTATTTTCAGTTGTCTGAAATGAATGTGACTTTTTTTTTTAATTTATTACAGTCAGACGTAACTCATTTTAACTGCTTTCCATACTGTGGAAAACCAAGAAGTTCTAACCATGAAGTGTGAAGATAATCTTTGGAATTTTATCTGCTATCTGAGATTGTGCTTGTATTAGTGATGCCATTGTGTTCTGTTAATTTGTTTTTTAAGTTGGATTAACTGAGAGGAATCAATGTTTTAAGTTTAGCCAGCAAATAGTTTTTATCTAGTCACCTCTAACTGTTGGCATCTCATCCCAACAGCTAGGTTGTAAATTCTTAGACAGGTGAGCTGAATGTCAGTCGAGTGTACTTCAGCTCTTAGTAACAGTAAACTTCAAGTAAATTTGTGTAAAAGTTTTTATTTTGACTTGGATATTACTCTCATAATAGGATAAATATAATGGTTAACAGTTTAAAATATGGTTTTTGTCCCTGTAATTTCAGAGTTATCTCTAAGTTTTAGAGCTCTGATTTGTCATTTTGTTGACAGATTCATAGCTTTAATTCTCATCTGACATTTAGCTGATTTCACAGATGATCATCTGTTTTGATTATGCAGGTTTTTCTGTTTTATCCTTTTTTTTTAAACTATAGTAACAGATTGGATATTGGAAAGAGATCCACATGAAGAAATACTGAAGGCATTTAAACTATTTGATGATGATGATTCAGGTAAAATAAGCTTGAGGAATTTACGACGTGTTGCCCGAGAATTGGGTGAAAACATGAGTGATGAAGAACTTCGGGCTATGATAGAAGAATTTGATAAAGACGGTGATGGAGAAAGTAAGTTTTGAATTAAGACATATTTTCCAAGTATGCTCTTAATAAATTTTTGTAATACCAAATAATTTTCAAGACTCTTTGCAAACTCTCTTCGTTCAGTGCTGTTCACCTTATAATAGGCTTTTTTTGTGTAAACATTTTACAGATTTAATTTAGAATAAAGGCAATCTTTAAAAGTAGTTGCACAGATTGCGGTATGAGGTTCCATGACTCAAGAAGGTAGTTCTTTATCTCTGAACGTGGAAGATCACCAAAATGTCAGTCGTTCAGTAAAACTTTAGTCATTAATGTCTTATTCCCTGTCAGCCTGTTACTAAGTTTTGTTGATTATACCCGTTGACTGTTTTGAATCTGTTTTATTTCTTTGTTCACTGCTGCTTTCCTAGTTCTGGTCCTAAATTCTTGCTAGATACATTACAACATTCTTTTCCTTAGATGCCTGCTGTTGTATCGTATGTGCTGACCAGGGTTACAACAGCAAAAAAGGCAGATGTGGTTCCTGCCCTTGTAGACTGGTCTCCTAATTTATGCCTTTAAACCACTAATCTTTTCTCTCTCAGTTTTACTGACAGCAGTACAGGGCTGATGATGTCATTTCCTTTTTCAAACATTTTGGTGTCTACACACTAAAGCTCAAAGCCTTCTGTCAGTGCCCTACCTTAAGTATAATTTATTCCCTCTACATTCTCTGATTTTTCTACTTCCACCTTCCTCTTCCGTACGTACACAATTTGACAAAACACTCTATCCTGAAAACATTTTTTATGCTGTGCCCTTGTTCTTTAATTCTAGAATAACCTTGCCCTTTTTTTTTTGTCCTGTTACAATGTCAGTCGTTCTTCTAAGTACATTTTAAGTACTGTCTTCTCAAAAGTTTTTCCATTGGTCTCTGTTGGTGCAAAGTGGGACACATCTGTTGAGGGCCCGTAGCATTTAGATGAACTGTTGGAATACTCTTCATACTGTGCCTTCTGTTATATAGACATCTGTATCTTCAGTTGTAAGCTCCTAAGAAGCTGTATGGAATTATACTATAGTAGAAAGGACAGGTAGGAAGGCTGGAGGCTCAGGAATTTTACAGACTGAGCTTTGAATGAAATCTATGTCATTCCTTTAATTGCTGTGTAATTTCAAGTAAGCTTTCAACTTCTGTTTCCCTCTTTGTAAAAATGGGGATGGTAGTATCTTCTAGGGTGGTTGTGAGCATTGGTTGAAGATATTTGAAGTTACTAGGATTATATGTAAGCCTATTTTCTTTTTCTTTCATCTTATTTTGTATTTCCGTAAACGCAGTGTTGTACTTGAAGCCCTGAGCAGGAATATGTGTTATAGTAGGTATATGCTGACACAGTACCAACTACATGTATTTTAAAAGCTAAATATTGTCCAGTTGATTCCAACTCATGACAACTCCGTGTGTGTCAGAGTAGAACTCCAAAAAGTTTTCAATATATGTTTTTAAGAAGTAGATGACTAGGCCTCTAGCTTACAGCTGAGCACATTTGACCACTTGCACATTGCAGAAACCATGTACATGCACATGCCATCAACAGCCATCAAGTCAGCCCCTAACTCATGGTGATGCCAGTAACAACAGAATGAAATGCTGCCAGTTGTGATCCATAGGGTTTTCCTTGTCCAGTTTTAGATACTAGATTGCGAGGCCTTTTGGAAATACATGTTTTAATAAAGAGATAAGACAGTAGCCACTAGTTATCTGTTCAGGTTGAAGATTGTAGTTGGTAATTGTATACTATTGAGATTTCTTACCATATGTGAATATTATGAATATTAGATAGCTTTTTCTTTGATAGTTTCTACTAGCTCCTTGCAGGTATTGGTGTAATTATTTACGTTTAGCAAAAAAGATGACTAAATGCTGAGGAGATGTGAATTCCTAAGCTGTCACTCTGATATTCACACTTAGAATCTACTGTCTTCACTTTTTGCGAAGTCTTCACTAAACTCGCCCCCCACCCCCAAACCTGGTTCCTGTTGAGTTGATTCTGACTGATGGTAACCTCATGTGTGAGAGTAGAACTGTGCTCTGTAGGGTTTTCAGTGGCTGATTTTTCCAGAAGTAGATTCCCAGTCCTTCTGAGATGCTTTTGGTTGGACTCAAACCTCCAGCCTTGTGGTTAGCAGGTGAGCATGTTAATTCTTTGCAATACCCAGGGACTCCCAGGTCTTCTCCTACCTGTTGATAATTATGTCTTTCACTTTAAAGGAACTCTGTTCTCTAAATATACCTTCTTTAGTGACATAGAAAATCATGATGTATCCACTTCAAAAATCTTTTAACGATAACTATGTGTGGGTCAAAAGAAGAGAGTTGTGAATAGTTTTGTTTTTCTCTAGTAGCTACATATGATTTAGATTTCTATTATTAGCTTCACTTGACATTGAAAAGAAAAATGTCAATTAGGAAGCAGGATCTTAACTTCAGAGGTAATGGGAAACTTTTTAGAAAATGTATTCATGTCTTCCATCTCTGGCTAGACTGTCAAATCTTCAGTTTAGGTGATTCTCAGAGTTCACACCTGTGTTCCATTGTTTAAAGATTTACATCTTTAAAGCATTTCGCCGGCTTTCACTGTTTGCATTATTCCATTTTAAGTCATTGTACAAGGGTTGCTTAAGTTTCCTGCTCTTCTTTATTCAGTGACTAACAGATGAAATAACGTCTTTTCTCTTTTTCCAAGGATTTGATTACAGATAGAATACATCTGTTGAATGGTCTTTATTTTTAAAATTTGTGCCGTTTGCAAGTGGGGTGAAGAAGTAGGGTAGTCTTAGCAGATTAATCCAGTCTAGTAGTACCCATTTTGGGCTGTGGCTTTCTAGGGACAGGAGACTTCTGAGATATTCCAAGGTTCTGGGAATTCATGTATGCGTTGTGTCTTATCTGTAGACCATAAGTACTTGACAGATTGACATTTTTCATAATTCATAGTTACTGCTTGTCATTATATAGTTTCTCAAATAAGACACACTTAAGTACAGCTGTTTTGGCACTACCAAAAAATTACCTGTTGTTGAAAAAGCATTCTCATACTCAAAAACAGTGAGAACTACAGTTTTAATCCATTTCATCTGGCTTTGGAAAGTACCTTAAGTTAAATGGGTCCCTGTAGCTCTGTGAAGACCTGCCCATTTTGACAAAGCAAGAAATTATACTTAATATTAATGTATTAACCTTATCACTTAATATGGATTCTTTGGACTGTAAATGAAATTTTGTTCATACATAAAAACTAGTTTCTTTGTATATATGAAACTGGCAAAAGGTCTTAATGCTTCCTGTCCTTTTTTGTATTTTAGAAATTATTTTGTCTTTGTGAATTTTCCAAACTGCTCTATGTCGAAGAGCAGTGGAAGTGTTTATTTTACTGTGCATATAGAATAATAAACATGGTGAATAAGAAATTAAAAGAAGGTATCAAGATATAATTAAAGCTATGGCAGTGATACAGAATACCCCATTTGTCTTCCAGATGTATAGAATAGTAAATGGTTGTGGAAACATGAAGGCGGCGTTTCAGAAGTCAAAATGGGCTATGATGATAATAGTTATCAGTTACTCCCTGTTAGATACTGCTGTGCTTATTAGCATGTTATGCTGGATTGTATTGCTACATTTTCATTGCGGTGTTCCTGTACATGCGCAGGATAGGTGGATGCATAGATGAGCAAACTAAGTCTGTGAGAAATCAGTAACATGCATAAAGTAATTATATTGCTATAACACAGCAGAGCCAGAATTTAAAATGCAGGTATCTATCTATTATTACAAAGTGCTTGTTTTTATCCATAACATCGCACTGCCTCTTAGGCTGTAAAGTAAAATATCTATTAGGGTCCTTTGTTTATGGATTTTAAAAAAATAACATGCTATTATTAGAAGCAACATATTAGCAAAATATTCAAGTGGCACGTTAGATGCTAAAATAGTTTGCTCCCTTCTGAAACCAGATGGTCTCAGAGGTACTTAATCTACTTAAGTCTCTGAAAGTCTTTATTATTGTGACTTGCATTAATATTTACTGTGTGAAGTAGTTATTTTATGTAAATTTTGTTAAAGAAGGCAGTGTAGAAGAAAATGAAGTGTCATATTTATTTGAGTCAATAAGCATTTTATCAGATGTCTTTTATGCTGAGTATTGTGCTAAATTTATTAGATATAGGAACTTGATAATATAGATACTGTTGATGGAGAAGGAGTTATAAAACTGAATATATAAAGAAAGTAGATTTTCGTAATTTTCTGAAGGGCTTTCTGATGGTAAGAGAGCTAGCTTAATTTTGTCAGCCTCTTTCTTCCCCTTCTGCTTTCCATTTTTTGGATTTAATCTGTTTGTAGGTACAAAATCATGAAATAGGTTAAAAAATATTTTTGAGATGTTACTTTAATTTAGCCTGTGTCTGTATATGTATGTACGCACACACACACAGCTAATGTTTCAATGGTTTTAGAACTTCTCTATGAAACTAAATTTGAAATTTGAGTACTGAAGTTTTACAGATTGAGGGAAAAGGGTGTAGGTGTCCAACCAAAGTAAGTACTCTTCAAACTTCCCGTATTTTATGTATGGCTTGTCTTTTTATTTTTAAGATGACTGATAGTCAGATTATTGTAAAGCTGCTTTTTTGTTATTTGCTTTAACAACAAAACTTCCTGTTTGGTCTAGTACCTTAGTCTAGATTGACTAAATCAGGGGTTCTTAAATTAACCTCCGTATGAGTTAAATGTTTAAAAATAATGACTTTTTTTTTTTTTGAAGAGGAGACTTTACTTTCATATGTGTTGTAAGAGTGTTAGGAGTGTCATAAGTTTTGTATCTGTTTTCACCAGTGCCTTTCAGAGCTGTTTAATATCGAAGCCATGGATTCATGGTTCTCTGTCAGCTTCAGGCCAGTTCCTCCTCCTTCCTCCTTTTAGTTGATATTTGCTGCACACTGCACTGTGTTTTCTGGGTGTTCTTATTGGTGTTCTCCCAGGACAGCGCTTTTTCCAACTGTCATCAAATCAAATCTTCTATTTTTATTTTAGAGCCCAAGTCAAGATTTATGTTTAACTTTTCTTGTCAATAACAATTTTCCCCATTATGAAGTTTTTTTCCCAACACTGATTTTTTTTTTTTTTTTTTTTTTTTTTAGTAATGGTTCATGCTTTGTTTTATACAGCAGCTGTCTATCTTGTGTATAAAACAACATAATTACTGAAATTTTTTCTATGTGGCTTCTGAAATTGATGTTTTTAAATTTATGTTTTCTCTTCTCACCGTTTTTAAATGAGTTTAATTTTTCTAGCTTTTCATAATGAGCATTCTCAAACAAAAGTGGTTAGGCTCACAATGAAACTCTACTTTGTATCTAGATTGAACAATTGTCACCATTTTATTGTATTTGATTTAGCTGTGGTGTGCCTATAGTTTTTGAACCACTTGAAAGTAAGTTGCATGTATCATGACACTTAACCCTTTAATATTTTAGCATGCTGTCTACTAAGAATGTTTTCTTGCATGACCATGATGTCATTGTCATACCTCAAAAATAACAATAACTTGTAATATCTAGTATCTTCCTCATTTCGCTTTTAAGATAGTCTTGAATAGGAACCACAACACCTAGTATGGTTTTGGACATTCAGTAGGCCCTTAAAAATGTTTGAGTTAATGGAGTTTTTTTCTTACTTGCATTTAGGGTGTGTAAGAGGTAGAAACAGCCTGAAAGATTATCTAGTAATCCACTGCTTTCAAATGAAGAAAACAAGATGTGAAACTGTTCTGTGTCAGCACTGGTCTGGGACTCTGGTGTCTTAATTTCTCAGTGTAGTGTTGCTTCCATTATCAAACTTACCCTTCGTGACTTACATTTTTCTTACAGTATCTCTTGATGCCTTGTGAAACTCATCTGCTTATAGAAGAGAAACATTCTTTTCTGAAAACTTTTACTAGTTATTGGTGTGAATGCATGTGTGTTTGGTTTTTAAAAATTATATTTAATAAGATTATCTGCTATTTTTAGATTGTTTTCTTAAACATGCTTTATAAATTTGAAGTTCTTACTGAATTTTATTTATAATTTTGGTAAACTTTTTATCAGTAATTATATTTAATAGTTGCTATGTTAGCTTTGTAATTCTGTACATCTTTTTTATTGCCATTTCCATTGATAACTTTATTTTGAGGTATGTAAACCCCTGGTTTTGATTATTTTTTTAAAACAGATTTTTTAAGTATGAAAGTTCAAAAACTTTTGTCTTATGTTAATATATTTTAATCATTAGAATTCCATTTTTATATGCGTGATGAGTTTATAGACAAGGTTTGCTAAATGAACTGGTAAAATAAAGATTACAAAGAGGATTGTTTAACTGAGAAAGTTTTCGGACTTTTTAAAGCGTTTTGGCAAGTATATATAAACTTCGCCGAATGTTTTGTAACTCATCTCTTTTCCTCACTGGTATAGAATAATAATTTACTTATATGCAGTTTTTCATATTTTATATGTTTTCGTATTAACAGAGATCTGTGTAATAAGTGTTTAACTTCCTCATAAAGAAATAGAAAGCCAAAAGCCATGGCTTGATTTATTAATTCTGAATAACAAAAATTAAAGACAGTGCAATATTGTAGGAATATTCTCTTAAAAATAATATTATTATCGCTGACTATTACACTTTTTTTTCTTACCACAGTAAGTCAAGAGGAGTTCATTGCTATCATGACTGGTGACATTTAAAGAATTACCACTGAGATAGAGAATTACCATTAAGAATGTTGTAGTTGCCATCATATCTATTTTTGTGCCTGGAGCCAGGAAAAGGACCAAAAAAATTAGCATCTTATGTACTTGTATTTTACTACTGTTAACAGTTCTTTGTACAAACTGTTGTTGGTAGTCAAACAGTTGTTTTGTATTTATAATAAACAGCTTTTATATAAAGCTTAAACAATTGAGTCATGTGATACAGATTCTTATTTGAATGTTTTTAACTTTAGTAGTCACTTCTGGTGTACAAGTTTTTCAGACTTTCATTAATAAAATGTTTAGTAGTATTTTAGAGTTTGGTGAGTATGTTTTATTTTGATTCCTAAGGTCTTTTGAACTTTGGGTATCATTCTTAAATCTTTTTACTTTACACTTTACTAGTTTCTGAAACAAAAATTGAAATACAAATGGCAGTAGAAGCACATTTTTCTGTTGTCTAAGATTTCATCAAGTTTGATACTCTGTTTCAATACATGATGACATAGTATGGGCATGATTCCTTTTTTAAAAGCTATGTCTTTTAGTTTGGAGGGAAAAAACTACATACAGATCCACATACCCTCCAGTATTATATTCTATATCTTGTTATTTTAACATCAGTTATGACAGTAAAATGTGAATATTCCCTTGTTAATTGGATAAATACAGTTTGAATCATCTTAACTAATCAACAAAGTGAAATATTTAAATTTTGGAATTTGTGATCTGCTAATAGTCACTCAATTAAATGTCACAGTGGTTAAAAGTAGCAAATTGTAAGCTACAGAAACTATTAAAGGTTATGTTTTACCTATATAGAGAAACATTCTGTGATTCACTAGGGAACAGCAGATAGACTTTCAGGTATTGGTGGGCTTTTCTGACTTAAATAGGAGTATGTTAGTGAGGAACATGCAGCTTGTGGGAGAAAAGTCATCCGGAAATGGCATCACTTCTGATCCTTCGATAATAAGCTAGTGATATGGGCTATCCCAGTAAGAGAGTGAGTGGACTGTTTCAGTGATCTTCCCTGACGGTTCGTATAATTTGAGGTGCCTTAACTGTTGTGAGCCTCCCAGAACATTAACATAAAAAATTTTCCTGTCAAAATTTAAGAAAATTCAGTAGGCATTAACACGACAGGGGCAGCATGTCAAATTTTTTTCTAGAAAGCAAGATAATTGTGAGCCTAGAATAACACTGAGTGTAAAATCAGTGTTTGCAGTAGTGGTAATACTTAGATGGAGTGGAGTTGAAATTTAGAAGTCAGCCTTAGTGATGGTTATCTGTCATGATCACAAAAAACATTAATTTCCAGGAGAGTGAAGACTACAAATAAAACATAAAATCTAGGCCTTCTAGTTAACCTTTTTTAGAGCACTATCACAACTGTTGATCACCCATGGAGAGTTGAGGCTATGATCTCAACTCCGAAAGCCACCTGATTTCTGAAAGTAAATTCTATTGGAGTTTTACTAATGGGGGGTGTGTGTGTGTGTGTAATTCTACTGTGGTAAAAATATGTGTAACAAAATGTGTCAACAGTTTATACACGTGCAATTCATTAACATTGATTACATTCTTTAAGTTGTACAACCATTCTTGTCTCTTTCCAGATCATTCAATGGCTATTAACATAATTTCAGTGTCCACTAAGCAAAAACTGCCTTTCTCATTCCCACCCCTTGTAATCACTAATAGTATCTGGCTTCTGTATATTGGCTGATTTCTTGTGAGATCATACAGCGTTTGCCCTTTTGGGACTGACTGTGCTTAGCAAAGTATTTTCTAGGCTCATCTGGGTTGTCCGAAGAATCATGACATACCTCTTTAAGGCTAAGTAATATTCCATTCTGTGTATATAGCACACTTTGTTTATCTACCTGTTGATAGGCATTTTCATTGTTCTCACTGGACAGTTGTTGAGAAGTACTGAAGTGAACATTAGTTTACAGGTTTCTGTGTGCATTTCTGCTTTCACTTTTGGATTTATACCTAGGATTGGGATTATTGGGTCATATCGCAGCTCTGTGTTCAGCTCTTTGAAGAACCATCAGACTTCTCCACAGTACCATTATACATTACTGTCAGCAATGTAGGAGGGTTCCAGTTTCTCCACAATCTTGCCAGTATTTGTTTTATCACTACCAATCTAACAAGGTTGAGGTAGTACCTTATTGTGGTTTAGATCTGTACCTCTCTAAGGGTTAATGAACCTAGTGGTGTAGTGGTTAGATGCTCGGCTGCTAATTAAAAAATGGTTTGATCCTACCAGTGGCCCTGCCAGAGGAAGATGTGGCGGTCTACTGTAAAGGCTTACAACCTTGGAAATCCTGGGGAGCAATTCTACTCTGACTTAGAGGGTTGCAGAATTGACTCAACAGTAGTGAGTTTGTTTTTTTAAATGACTAATGACATAGAGGAAACTCTGGTCCTAGTGTTAGGTACTATAGCTAATAACCAAAAGGTCAGCAGTTTGAGTCTACCAGGTACTCCTTGGAAACTATGGGGCAGTTCTACTCTGTCTAAAATGGTGGTTATGAGTCACAATTGACTTGATGACAGCGGGTTTGGTTTTTGCTTTTTAAATGACATTGAGGAATCTCTGGTGGCTTAGTGGTTAATAGCTTGGCTGCTAACCAAAAGTTCAAATTTGAATTCAGGCACTCCTTGAAAAGCCTGTGGCAAAGTTCTCCTCTGTCCTGTATGGTCACCGGAAGTCAGAATAGACTCAACATTGTGGGTTTGGTTTTGGTTTTAATGGTGTTGAGCATCTTTTCATGTGTTTGTTGGCCATTTGTATATTTGGTAAAATGTCTCTTCCAGTCATCTGCTTTTTTTTTGGTGTTTCTGTTGAGGTTATATATATATGGTTCCTGGAAGTTTTCTCCGAATCTGTAGGTTGTCTCTACTTTGTTGATCAAGTCTTTTGATGAATAAAACTAAACTTTTATGGGGTTTCATTTATCTATTTTCGTCTTTTGCTGCTTCTGCTTCTGATTGTTGTATCTGAAAACTAGGTACTCTAGCCTCACTCCTACATTTTCCTTTAAGATTTTTATGGTTTTAGTTTTGACATTTTAGGTTGTTGATACATTTTTAATTAGCTTTTGTGTATGGAGTGAGGCGTGTAACCTGTTTCATCTGCATGTGAAAATTCAATTTTCCCTGCATCATTGCAGAGACCCTTCCCTGTTTAATGGTCTTAGCAGCCTTGTTGAAAATCAGTTCACCATAATTGTGTAATGGTCTTAAATTATTTACAGTTTTCTCCGACATGTAAAGAAGACAATTTCAAAAACCATTTAAAATATGTAGTTAAAGTAATGGTAGTAATATGTAGGGTATATAAAATAAAAAAAAATTTTTTTAGTGCAGTCTTACCTGAATAATGTATTAGTCAGGGTCTAGACAGTGTAATAATATAAGGGCAACTATGAGTTGGAATTGACTGGATAGCAGTGGGTTTGGTTTGGGTTAATATAAGGAATGGATTAAATTGGTACTGGAGAACCAGAAAAGGATGGGAACACTGCAATTGTTTACTGCAGTGTTTACCACTGCAACTGTTTACCTAAAGTTCCTAGGTCTGGAAGGACAGGGGCTAGAGGTTACTAGGAACTAGAAACTTGGAGGAGAGGTGTGGCAACGCAGGGATTCAGACATCTGAGCAGAAATGCTAACGAAAAGCTGGAGACTGGAATCAAGTGACTGCTGGAATGAAGAGCTTTCTCCTCGGGGATGCTGACAAGCTGCAGGCTGACTGGAAACGGCAGGATACTCTTCCTCTCCTCCCTTCATTTCTTCCAGTCTCTCCTATTAGTGGAGCCTAACAAAACTTGAGGGTAAAGAAATATAGTCTGCATGGTCCCAGCCGTAATATTACAATGTTGAGTATACAACAGTGGATTGGAGCTGTGGGGGAGAAGAAAAGCTTAATAGCTAGCACAGCTATTAATTTATCATCTGAATCAGGCTACCTTTGAGAGTAAAAGGGTTTGGGGGATATTACTAATGCTGGGACAACAGGTATAAATCACGACTGTCCTAGACAAAGTGGGGTGATGACATGATCTGGGAGTGGCAGCCCAGAGATTATTCCAAACTGTTTCCTTTGCACTTACATGAATTTAGAGAGTTTCTTTTGATGAACTTTGTATATATTCTGCAGCTAAATTTTATAAAGGGAAAAAGAAAAATTTAATAACATTCATTGAATAATTACTATGTTCCAGGCATGCACTTCTGCATATTATATATTTAATCCTTATAATCTTTTGGGGTAGAATACTGCTGGATTATTTTTATTTTACACACAAAGAAACTAAAGTTTTAGAGGGCTTAAGAAACTTATGCAAGGCAACAAAATAAGTAACCGTCTAAATTGGAGTTTTTACCCCAAGCCATCTGACTCCAGAGCCCGCTCTTACAACCACTATCTCCTTACAGTGACTTTATAGACTAAAGACATAAAAGATCAGACCTCTGAAACTGTAGACAACATAAAGCTGGTAAAATTTGCAATTCAGAAGCTCAGTGGCAAAAGGTAAACATTTATGATTAGTATGGCATTGTGTTATGGCTTATTCCAACTGAGTTCCTAGTTGGTGCTGGGCCTCCAGAAGTTAACCATCTTAAAAGACAGTATTTGGATTGTCACAGAAGCAGCACGTTGAAAACTAGGTATGTTTGGAAAAGAAATACAATGTAGTATTTGGTAAATCAGTGAAAAAGTGTATGTTATTGTGTAAGTAGTGAAGACTCAAAAGATTTCCATTTTGAAAGTCACATTTAGGAAAACATTTTTTCCCAACCAACTTTTGTGGAGGAGATTTTATGGTAGGGACTCCTTGAATGAGTAAAGAGCCCTTAAAATTCTTAGTAGGAAGTGGAAGGAATCTTGAGTTCGGATTATAGCCTGAGAAAGTGTGTAGAAGAGGAGTCTTAAGAGATCAAGTCACAAGTGCTGGGGGCAAGGTTTACAGATCTGAACCTGCCAAGCTCCCTGGGGTCTCAGTGGACACGCATGTGTCAGGAAGAAGGTCAGTACAGATTATTTTAATAGAATTAAGAATTGTTCAGATTTTGGGTTGTAAGCAGGATTTCCTGCATTGGAATATGGTACTTACCTGGATGAGAGCTTATTTTAGCTTTCGGAGATCTTCATCAAACAGCCTAGGCTCATCTGTTGTATTGGAATAGGTTTTCAGTTGAAATAGGTTAATTTGTGTACCTTTTCTGATTACCAACTCAGTCATTTGTCACCCTAAAGTTAAAACATTAATTGAAAACTTCATCCTAGATGCTATGAAAGATTGCCAAGTAAGATCTAAAACTGGTAAAACCAAATCTTTGTTTATTTGTGATAATACTATCTTTACATTTCTATTAGAGTTACTTTTGGGTGTGTACTGTAAGTATTGTGATTACTAATATTATCTATGATAATCCAGAGTATATTTTGAACCTTGGAAAACTACAAATCTTGTGCTGTTCTGAGAATATTTAGAATACTTTTTCATTATTTGATACTTTTAGGAAAATTACTGACATTTTATAGAATTAAAGACCAGCAAGGTTACCTCCTTTTTATACTTAGAGATATTTTAAAATGAGTTTTCTTTGTTCCACAATAAAAGAAACCAGGAGTATTTAATAGAATCCCTAGTGTTCGACGTTTTTAATTTTAATATGCTTGTAACATTTGTGCCACACACTGCTATGTTCTCTGAAAAAGTGCAGTCATTTGCATGTTACCATAAACTGTCTATCCCCAGGGTCTGCAGAAAGGTCTGGGTAAGTCTCACAGCAAGGAATCACGTACTGTTGTAGAATACGAATCTAGGTGACTTACGGATTAACCTTGGTGGTGTAATAGTTAAGAGCTACAGCTGCTTACCTAAAAGGTCAGCAGTTCAAATCCATCAGGCTTCTTTGGAAACTGTGGGGCAGTTCTGCTCTGTCCTGTAGGGTTGCTATGAGTTGGAATCGACTTTAGGGCAATTGGTTTGGTTTTTTTGGCTTATTGATGAAAGCCTAGTACTGATGGATGGCTCTTTAGAGTAAAATCACTCAACAGACATCAGCTAAATGTTAAGTGATGCAAATATTTCCAAATCACATTCTCTGCCATTGGGGACCTTCTTAAATTTAACATATTAAAAGTTTGGAGTTGACCTATTGATAGGTTATCTTTTGATAGAAAATATGCAATTTTGCTTGCGTTGTTATTTCAAGCATTTAAAGTTCCTGCCAAACAAGATCTAGTTTTCCTCTTTGTTTTCTATTAAGATTTAAAGTGTTCAATTAAATCTAAAGTAGCTGGCCAAAACTAAACTTTCCAGGAGACTTTTTCTACACGAGTCTTGCTGGGAGATAATTGATGCTAATCAAAGTCCTAGGGATAGTAGGAAAATTTTCAACGTTGGCAATAAAAACAAAGTAACTCCTTCAAAGGGGAAAAAAATAGAATTAAGTTTGGATTCTAAGAATTTTCCTTGCAGAAGAAAACTTTGCTCAAATCTAATTGGTTGGCTTCACTGCCATAGTAAAGATTTAAAAAAAGCAAAACCAAGACTGTGAAAGAAACTAAAAAATTAAAAATCTGTTCTAACTACTTCATTTGGCTTTTGAAGAAGTTAAGTGAGATTAGCTTGTGGAAATATTTTGTGAATTGCAAAATTATATTAAAATATAAGTTGTTAGGACCATCCTGTAGTTGGACTCTTTGGCCTGTGAATCCGAGTGACCTATGTAGTTCTACAATCTGATCTACAATTTGATTCTGGAGGTTCTGGAACCTGCAGGGCCTGTAAGAGACTGTAGGATATACCAAAATGATTGTTTGACGGTAAATTCCAAACTCACAATGACCCTGTGTGTCAGACTAGAACTTCCCCATAGAGTTTTCTAGGCTGTAGTTTTTCTGGGAGCAGGTCTTAAAGTCTCCTCATCTTCCACCCATAGCAGCTGAGTGATTTTAAACCACCAACCTTTTGGTTAGCAGGCAACAGTGACACCTAACAACAAATTCTAAACCAGATTATTTTCTTCTTTGGCGTGTCCCTAAACAGATGTGCCAAGGCTCAAGTATTCAGTCCATTTGAAGGAAATTTAGTTTTAAGGAACAGCATTTGGTTGAAATAAAATCTACTGAAGTTATTAAGGTAAAAAGTTTTTTATTTTATTTTTATTTTCAAAAAGTCAGCCTTGATACGTAACAGCTATTAAGAGTCTTTGCTTCTAAATGGTTATTTCATGTGAAGGAGAAAAGGTAATTCTAAAAAAAGGATTCTTAGTTTCTACTTTACAAATTTACATCTCATCTTTTCCCAAAAAGGATTTATAGCAAACAGAGAGGCACAAATACAGTAAGATTATTACACTGAAAACAGTAGATTACAAACACAATGGAAGGAAGCTGAGACAAAGACAGGGCCTGCTTCAGTTATCTGGGATCAGATGAGTTTTTGAGTAACTGACTAAAACAGAGCAGAGACCTAGACAAGACTCATCTCCTTACTGATGGTCGTGTTTACCAGGTTTGCTCTCCCCTCTCCCTGGTCACTCAGGGCGCTGGAGGGTAAATACTGAGTTCACTGAGAAGGATCTCTGGATCAAGTCAGGGTGGGGAGCATACAGTGCCCCTCCTCATTCTGTAGCAGATCCCCTGCCCCCCAAGCTCCCAGTGCCATACCAGTCGTAAGAGTCAGTTAGCAGTGGATTGTCAATGGCTGACTTTTTATCAGTAGATCACTGGACCTTTCCTCTAAGGTGCTTCTGTGTGGACTCATACATCCAACCTTTTGTTAGCAACACTATAAAAATGCAACAAAAAAATGCAAAACATGTTGCTGTCTAGTCATTCTGACTCATGATGATCCCATGTGTCATAGAGTAGAACTGCTTCATAGGGTTTTCTGGCTTTAATCTTTACAGAGCTTAGCAGGGTGGAGGGTCAGTGAAAAAGAGGATGGCCCTCAAGATGGATTGACACAGTGGCTGCAACAGTGAGCATAAGCATAAGAACTACTGTGGGCACAGGCGGAGGACTGGGCAGTGTTTCAGTTTTGCTGTGCTTTGGGCCGCTGTGAGTGGGAAACGACTCAATGACACCAAACAACAACAATTGTCTCTACAGAAGAGCTGCTGGGTTGGTTCAAACTACCAACATTTAGGTTTGTAGTTGAGTGCAAGCCATATGTGCCACCTAGAGGCCCTCCCAGCACTATAATAACCCAATAGGGTTTCCAAGCAGTGGCTTGTGGTCTCAGACTGTCGGTCTTTTGGTTAGCAGCTGAGCTATGCCTTAATGCGATTAATCTATAGATTATTTAGCCTACTCTTCATAATCAAGAAATTTGTTTCAGGAACCAAAGCTAAGGTAAAAGAAGAGTGAGAATTTAGTGATAACAGAGAGCTTGTCTTAGAACATGGCCTTCAATACAAATGTGAAGGTTACTGACATGCAAATTAATTCACATACTCACTGCTCAATGGTATTGCCTGTACTACTTTGCAAAAATAAAAGAAAAATCTAGTAACATGAAAATGAAAGAAAACTAGAATTGCTGTGATTTATGGATCAGTATCTTAAAATATGGCTCATGATTCCGATAAATTAAGCACTGAGAAATCAACTGACCATACTGCTAGCTGTTCAGGGGTTCTTAAATCTTTAAGAGGGAAGCCAAATATTTAGTGGTGATGTGTGAGAGGTGCGAGGTGGAGGGAAGCTGTCAGGAGTCACAGGGAAATGAAGAAGGAAACTGGAAAACCAGTGGCAGAAAAAACATTCCTAGTAAGAGTTATGGGCCTTTGAGCTTAAGTGATTTACAATTCTACAATCTGATATTGAAAGTTCTGGAATCTCCCAGGACCTCTAGGGTGTGGGAAACAGCTAAAGAATGACAAACATCATCTAAATCTCAGTTTTTGCCCTGGGGAGACTTTGCTGGAATCTCAGTTTTCAGTGTATTTAAGGAACTCTCACTTCATATTATTTCAAGGTGATTGTATTTCTGAATGGGCACCTGCTGATGGAATTGAACAGGGGGATATGTAGTTCTACTTTCATATGGAGACCTATTTCATAAATGCATACAAGTCACACACTTATATCTTCCATTATTTATCACTTGTTAAGCTAACCTAATGGTGAAAAATGTATCTCCTGAGATGTCAATTTGGTAATAATCTTGTGAGTTTTTGATGAATAATGATTGTGTGTTCTACTCCAAAGATCCATTTGCCTTGTAAAAATTGGTATAGACCAATAAAAGCAATCATTAGCTAGATTTTTAAAATCTATGAACATAATATTTAAAAGCTACATTATGTTTAATAGTTTTGTTAATCTGTATCAGATACATTTTTATGTTTGTTGAAAGTGTTCCTTTTAAGGCAATGGGTTTGATTGCTGCAGTTATGAATATATTAAGTACAAATTCTCATGGAGAAGAGATGGCACCCAATCCACTGGCCTTCTAACCTCCTTGTTTAGACAGGTAGTTTTTTTCTTAAAGCTTTCTCTTTGCATTTCTTCAAATGAGAAAGTGCTTCATTTGACTTTAAATTGGGATACTGTTTTGGAAAGAGAAAAATAGGACAAAATATTCTTTAAAGGCCCACCAGGGGGACCTATTGCTACAATTTAAAAACTAAACTGTGCTGCATTTCACATGGCAGGTGATAGTATATCTTTAATACTATAAAAGAGTATACACCTGTTGGCAAAAAAATCTTTCCTATCCCACATAAATACATTTCTCATGTCATACTTTTGTTTTTGTACAATATAAGTAAAAATTAAAACATAAAAATAGAGAAGGCATGAGGTTTTCTTTGTTAGTTAACAAGTTTTTTGAAGTAAAACAACTATGAAATCAAAATATAAATTCAGTCTTTATTTTAGAGTAATTTGTATTTAAAATATATACAGGATTACTTCACAGAGAGCAGAAAAAAATATTTTCCATAGGACTGTTCTAAATTTATCCAATTCAATATGTTGTATGTTATTTTTTTAACTCCATTGGTTTTTGTCTGATATTTAAAAGCTTATAATTTTTATTCAAAAATTTTGTACTGTAATATTTATCATCACAAATGGATAAGTTCTGTATAGCCTTTTTGCCTCATTTCTAGTGGTGATGACATTCTATCTAAAGTAGCTGGCTTCTAGTTTCTGACTTTACACATTTTCTTAGCATCAAGTATGTTATATTTTCCTACATTTTTTTTTACTGGTTCAAATATCCTTTTTTCTGAGAGTGCTATTATCTTCTCTATACTAGGGTTTTTACTTGACTATCTTCTTCCTGATTTTATTATTAGAATTAACACTAACGGTTTTCAGTGCTGACCATAGTTTACAAACACTGTGAGGCAGACATTACTTTCTCCATTTTTCACATCAGGAAATCAAGGCTGAAAGTGATTATATTGTTACTTGGTTAACAATGTACTTTGCTTTCTGATTTTAAGTCCAGTATTATTTCCACGATACTACAATTATTTTCATCATATCCCAGTTGTGGACTAATCGTTGGTCAGAGCATATTTCTCCAATCTAAACTAGTGAATTCATAATTGGAGCATTATTGGGCCCTCTGTGCAGACATGCTCTTCTGTATGAAATCATGCCTTTCATGGATAATATATTTGAATAATTTCCATTGTCTTTAATAAATACCAACACATCATATTTTAGATGTAGCAAGAGATAATTTTTGTAGATACTGTAATTATACACTTTACTCAGTAATGTAATGATGTCTTGAACTTGTGGTTGCATGCACTACTCATACACATACATACACACATACACTGTTTTTCTCCTAAATAGAAGATTGAACTCTACACTATGGAGAATGGAACATAATTCACAAAAAATGAAAATATTTCTAAAGCATATGAAAAATTTTATTTATACTGAAAGAAAAGCAAAGTTAAACTATAGGAACCACATTCGTATATGGTTTTTGGTATACACTCTTAGCTAGGCGGTAGTAGAAAATAAATAGGCCAGATACTCTCAAAACTGTTGTAAGTAAAAATTGGCATACCCCCTATGGAGGGTAATTAGCAGTATCTATCAACATTACAGGTGCTCCTTAGAAACCCCGTGGAGTGGTTCTACTCTATCCTATGGTGTAGCCACGAATCAGAATCAACAGCAATGGATTTGATTTTTGGTATCAGTGTTGTAAATACACATCCCACTTGACCCTGCAGTTTTGTTTCTTGGAATTTAGTCTATGGATATGCTTGTACACATGAAAAATTATTTGAGTATTCATTGTAGGTTTATTATAGCAAAAACTGGAAATAAGTCAAATGTCCCTGGATAGAAGATTGATTAAATGGAATACTCCACAGCTGTTTAAAAGGATGTGGAGCTTTATACTGATAGGGAAAATGCTTCAAGCAATATTAAATGCAAACTGTAAGGTTCACAGCATTCTTAAAGAAGGCTGCCTTTTATATAAAAGGGGAGGGTATAAGAATATATATTCATATTTTATATGCGTAAACAAATTCTTGAAGGATACATGAAGGCTGAATAAAATTGATTGCCTGCTTGGGATTGGAAGTGAGAGAAAGAACTGGGTGGCTGAGAGACAGGAGTGGGAGACACCTGCTTTCTTTAGAACCACAAGAATAGTCTACTGATTTGAAAAATTATGTGTAAGAGAGACTGTGGAAGCCAAAGTTTAAGAGCACACATGTATTTTTACCTCCTAAAGTGAACAGTAAAGGGATATTTTCAAAAAGAGATATATGCACAAAGACAAAAAATATTGAAAGAGGAAGAAATAAAAAAAGCTGATGAATGAATGATACTGACTCAGCAGACACAGAAAACCAAATCCTTTCCTGACAGTGGGAAAACTTGGAAGCTTTCATACTGCAGAGTATCCAAAGGTTTGGGTATTGGCATCCTCAGGTATTTGGGTAGGGCTAGAAATGGGTAGAGCTAAAAATAGGAGAGTTGGTTGGAAAGTCTCTCTGAGAAGCAGTTAAGGTCCTAATTCTTATTCTTAAACTGCACAGCCAGGCAACTTTCCTGTACTAATGTGTCAGAATACTAGATTTTTTTGTTTTGAAATAGGTTAAAACAACAAACTCAGTGAATTGAGATGTACTCGGAAGAGGTGGGAAACCCTGGTGACATAGTGGATAAAAGCTATGGCTGCTAAACAAAAGGTTAGCAGTTCAAATCCACCAGGCACTCCTTGGAAACTCTATAGAACAGTTCTACTCTGTCCCGTAGGGTCGCTATGAATCGGAGTTGACCTCGGAAGAGGTGAGAAAACCTTGTTGGTGCAGTGGTTAAGAGCAATGACCACTAACCAAAATGTTGGCAGTTTGAACCCAGCAGGTGCTCCTTGGAAACTCCACAGGGTCAGTTCTTCTCTATACTATAGAGGCGCTATGAATTGGATTCGACTGGAAGGCAACGAACAGGTAGAAAGAAATGAGAGTTGGGGGGTAATTTGCTGAAAGCCAAGCAATTAACTAATTGTTTGCATACCAAAATACAGAGATACCTCCTTCATACTTCTTTCCACACTTGACTCTAAGGTGTTGGTAGCCCATTGCAGGCAGAGGAAACTTCTTTATGAAATCCAGCTTGGTGAAGAAACTAGATAGCTGGGAAGTCCACTGAAATGACTCAGCAGAGCATCCTACAGTAAAGCTTGCATTTGACAAGTCCTAGCATGTACTCAAAGCTTCTGAACAGGTTTTCAGTACCTCCATCTTAAATATGGAAAATCAAGTATCAGTGACTGAGGACAGCTTTTAACATGAAAGATAGAGACTGTAGTGGATTCTGTGTTGCTCTGCCCAGATCCCTCTCCAAGGACTGAGACATTCTTTCTCCTACCTGCTGGGAATATAGACTGCTGAAGACTCACAGCTGAATGACCGCAAGGCCTTCAGGAACAGCCAGTATCCAAAGCCTAGCTGAAGTGTGGAGGGAGGTACAGAGCAGGTGCCAGGTAAGTGATGAGGTAGATAGGTACTAAAAGCAAGTTCCCCTGACTCAATTGGGAAAACTCAAAAGGGCCATCCCAGCTCAGGAGCCCCTCAGAGATATTGACTGAAACCTCTAATGCAACTGCATCATAGCTCAGTTTCTCGGTCTGCACAGTTCTGCTCCCCTCACTCCCTTACTTGTATTGTTTTTGAGGGAAGTCCCTAATAAACCACCTCACCTCACGCTCAATCTCAGGGAACCCTACTTATAGTCCAAAACACGCCAGGAAAAAAGAAAAAAAAAAAGGAACAAATTATTAACTCCTCAGATAAATAAGGGAAGATATTATATTCATGATACAAAAGCAAAACTCCATATGAAAGGAATATTGAAAGAACATGAAGTAATTTAGAAATTAAAAATATGATGGGAGAAATGAAAAATTCAACAGATAAGTTGGAAGACAAAGTTGAAATTGTAGAAATGGGAGTGAGAAAGGTGAAGAGGATGAGAAAGGTATTTAGAAGGTTGGTCTAAATATCTGGCATCTGAATAGACGAAGTTTCAGAAACAGAAAATGGGTATCATGAGAAAGAAATGAGAGAAACAGTTATGAGTAAAGTAACTCAATGATGTTTCTCAGAACTTAACATGAGTTTTCAAGTTGAATGCTTGACCCGATTGTGAAAATAGGCCACTTCACACAGAAATTTCAAAACGCTGGCCTCAAGAGAAGCTTCCAGAAAGGATAGGTCACATATTAAGTATCATGAATCGAAATGACTTTTTAACAACACATTTGACGCATAAAGACAATAGACAAACAGGTTCAAAGTGGTGAAGAAAAATGACTTTCAACTTGGTACTCTACACCCAGCCAAACTATTGAGTGTGAGGTAGAAGTATCATATGTAAGAAGAAATACTGAAGTGGGTGATTCCAGGTTTATGACTGGCTAATTCAGTGGCTCAAGAACATCATTAAGGACCAGATCTTTTTCTTATTTCTGGGCTGCCGTCCTTACAAAGCTGCCCCTGGTGGTACAGTGATGAAGCCCTCGACTGCTAACTGAAAGGCTGGCAGTTCAAAACTGCTGGCTGTCCCACAGGAAAAAAGACCTGGTCATCTGTTCCTGTAAAGCACTGCTATGAGTCAGAATCAATTGAACAGCACACAACACTGTTCTGGGTATACTGGCTACCTTCCTCATAGTTGCGGAACAGCTGTAGCAGTTCCAGGCCTTGCGTCCTCATAAACAATATCCAAAGGCTGCATAGGGTAAGAAGACATCCATCTTCATGTGCCTGTGTAAGAGAAGAACACATTCCTGGATATTTCAGTGTGCTACTTTTCACTTCTCATGGACCATATTTGCGTCTCATACCATTTCCTGAAGCAACTTGCCAGAGTAATTAAACAACTACTGTTGGGTTAATCCAAATAACAGTCAGGCTTTGGGGCTGAGACTCTCCTGAAACATACCTCTGACCTAAACTCTAACAAAGTTGGGATTGTGTTAGCAAACAACCGGAGAGAAATGAGTGTCTCCCACAGAAGAGAAGGGTAAATGCCATGGGCTAGGAAAGGAAAAATGTACATTTCAGAGACACATCTGGCCAAGGGAAGAGTAAGTACAAAATTCCTTCAATGGGAGGAAAAGAGAGAACATGGGAGGCAAGAGGTCAGAGATGAATGTCCTTGATCCCTGATTGGTGTTTAAATCTAGAGAGGGGTTTTGTGGGTAGGGACTAAGGGCAATAGAAACAATCAGACTCCTAGAGAAGTGACACTTAGTCCTGACTTTCAGGACACAGCATAGGAAATTCCAAGTCTCTCCGAAACCAAAAGCCAAACCCACTGCCATCAAGTCAATTCTGACTCACAGTGTCTTAGTCACCTGGCACTGCTCTAATAGAAAATACCACGAGTGGAAGGTTTCATGAAGAGAAGCTTTATTGACACAGTCTGGTAAACTGCAAGTCCATTAACAATTTAGAGCCAAGCCAAGCCAAGCGCTGTCGAGTCTGATCCAACTCATGGCGACCCTAACAAGTCCATTCAATATCAGAAATCGTCACAGTCTGGTAGCCTGAGTCCAAATCCAGTGACAGCTTCTCAGCACAGGAACCTCAGGTCCAAAGGAAGTGCTCTGCTCTCTGTGCTTCTCTCGGTCGTATGAGGTCCTCAGCTTCCTCTGCTCACTTCTCTCCCTTGTATTCCACAGGCTTGAAGCTTGAGTCCTGTGTCACCAACACAACTGTTGCCCTTTCTCCATTATCAATTATCACAGAGGCAGGACTCACAACACGGGGGAGGAATGGCACCATATTGGGAATCACAGCCAAGTCAAATCAACACATATATTTTCGGGGGGACACAATTCAATCCATGACACATAGTGACCCTACAGGACAGAGCAGAATTGCTCCATAGAGTTTCCAAGGAGCACCTGCGAGGTTCAAACTGCTGACCTTTTGGTTAGGAGATGTAGCACTTAATCACTATGACACCAGGATTTCCAAGTGTCTCAGAGAAACATCCAAATTAGAATAAAGTCATATTGGGCATATCACTGTGAAAGAGATTAGAAATAGCTGAGGGCACTGGGCTAGATGAATGGATTTGATGTGGTATGCAGTTTCCATACAATCTGAGTTCCAGCAGTAAATGGATGTGTGTTTGTGAGACTGACAGAGACCAAAAACTCTAGGTTGGATCCAAAAAAACTGACAAAACTTGCTTTTCCGTAAGGGAGGCCCATACTGTACCAACACTGCCACTGCCTATAAAAGCTTCACCCTGTACCCACTCTGTTTCCAAGGGAATAAGAGAAAGGTAAGAAGTCAGTCTTGACAAAGAGTTTGTATTGACTGAATGTTTACAGTTTTAATTGGTTGCATTTAATTGGTAAGTTTCTGCCATCTACTGGAATTGCTTTCAGAATAAGAGGAAGTAAGTTATGAAGAAAAATTACTATTTTAACTCACCAGTATCTGAATTTTGGTCTTGCTGTATTTCAGGATTATCTTCCTTATTCACTTCTAGGGGAGCATTGTGGGAAGGATAAGAAGAAATGTCAAGACAGAGATGCACAGGGCCCTCTGGAGGAACAGTTACCGTCAGAATTCTGTGTGTTTAGGACCATCAGTTGTTACTGTTGTTGTTAGGTGCCGTCCAGCTGGTTCTGACTCGTACCAACCCTACCTACTAAAGAATGAAGCCCCACTTAGTTCTGGGCTGTCCTCACAGTCATTGCTATGTTTGAGCACATTGTTCCAGCCACTGTGCCATTCCATCTAACTGAGGGTCTTCCTCTTTTTCAGTGGCCCTCTACTTTACCAAACATGATGTCTATCTCTAGGGTCAGGTTTCTCAGTATGCAAGACACAGTCTGCCATCTTCACTTCTAAAGTGTATTCTGCCTGTACTTCTTCCAAGACAGATTTGTTCATTCTTCTGGGAGTTCGTGGTATATTGAGTACTCTTCCCCCAAACCAAAATTTGAAGGCATCAGTTCTTTCTCTATCTTCCTTATTCATTGTCCAACTTTTGAATGCATACGAGGCAACTGAAAATACCGTGGCTTGAGTCAAGAGTACCTCAGTCCTCAATGTGACATTTTACTTCTTTCTTAACACTTTAAAGAGTTCTTTTGAAGCAAATTTGCCAAATGTAATATGATACTTGATTTCTTACCTGGTGCTTCCTTGTGCATTGATTGTGGATCCTAGAAAAATGAAATCCTTGACAGCTTCACTATTTTCTCCATTAAAAAGATGTTGCTTATTAGTCCAGTTGTGAGGATGTTTGCTTTCTTGATGTTGAGTTGTAATTGATACTGAGGGCTGTAGTCTTTGTGCTTCATCACTAATTGCTTGAAGTCCATTTTCAGCAAGCAAGGTTGTGTCAGCTGCATATCACAAGTTGTTAATGAGTCGTCATGCAATCCTAATGTTGTATTCTTCTTTGTATAGTACAGCTTCTCAGATTGTTCAGTATACGGATTAAGTATGGTGATGGACACCTTTCCTGATTTTATTTTTGAAAATATTTTCTTGTGCTTTAAGTGAAAATTTTCAATCCAAGTCATTTGTCATACAAAACCTTGTACATGCAGTGCTGTGTACCTCTAACCACTCTCCTCACGCTGTGACAGCACACTCCTCCTGTCCTCC
This sequence comes from Heterohyrax brucei, assembly GCA_028571685.1. Classification (NCBI taxonomy): domain Eukaryota; kingdom Metazoa; phylum Chordata; class Mammalia; order Hyracoidea; family Procaviidae; genus Heterohyrax; species Heterohyrax brucei. The sequence continues at coordinate 96,037,553 of CM053141.1, read as the reverse complement.
CTGTATTTCCTGTGTACCTTTCCTGATTTTTAAACCATGTAATATCCCTTTGACCTCTTTGAACAACTGCCCCTTGGTCTGTATGTCAATTCCTCATGAACACAATTAAGTGTTCTAGAAGTCCCATTCTTTGCAATATTAGTCATAATTTGTTACGATCTGCAGAGTTGAACGCCTTTGCATAGTCAATGAAACACAGATAAACATTTTTGTGGTATTTTCAGCTTTCCTGTGATCTGTTTCTTGCTTGAACAGTGCTTGGATGGGACAAACTCGGAGACTCCCTACCACTAGCCTGGAACCAGTCTCCAACATTTTCTCCATCCGCAATACCTGGGGTCAGTTTCTGGGAGTAGCTAACATTATGTTTTGTGGTCTTCTCCTAATTGTCAATCACCCATAAGCTCAAACATCTGTCAGAATTACTCTGCCAAAGCACAGGCTAGTGTTAACCACCTGGTCAACCTGTGTCTGCCAGCCTCCTGCATCTACTCTCTGAGCTTGTATTTCTACTGAGACCGTGTAGATTTGGAAGGCATGGGATACTTTTTCCACTATCAGGCAAAGGAGAAGCAGAAACATATGCACTGTCTCTTGAAGGTGCAAACCAGTGTAGTGGCCATGCTCTCTTCCAGGACACACAGAAGCTGTCCTGAGGTAAGTGGGGTAGAATCCTGGATGCCACAGAAGTTGCCCTGGCCCTGAATAAGAACCTGAACCAGGCCCTTGTGGATCTGTACACTATAGGTTCTACCAGCGCAGCCCACGATTTCTGTGACTTTATCAAGAACCATTTCCTCACTGAGGTAAAACTCTTCAGGATAAGTGGTGATCACGTGACCAGTCTCTGCAGGCATTATTTCCAAACTGAGCTGGATGAGTAACTCTTCAGAGGCTTACCCTCAAGCATGACTAAGAGCCTCCTGAACTACAGACCTGCAAGGGTGTCTCTGCTGTCCCCTGCCATCATCCAGCTTCTGCCTGACCTTCTCTTCCAGCCCCTAGGCAGCATCTTTCACCATCCTGGAGCTCCTCTCCCAAGCCCTGAACCAAACGAAAACAATAAAGCTTCTTTTGCCAACAAGAAAACACAAAAACAAAACAAAGTTATGTAAAAATAATATAAAATTATCTTGCTAACGGCTAACCCTTTTTCTCTAAAAACCTAATACAGCAATAAAATATTATGAGTATAAGTAAATTGAGTATGATCTTATTTAGCTCAGTTTAAAAATGCATTTATTAAAATGTTTTTATTATGTAAAAATAACCATGATTCACTAAAGAAACAAGCTACCAGGTTACTTATATGTATTTTGTTTACATTATGTTTTCTTTTTACTGCATATGTTTAAGCAGGTGGAAAACAACAGAAAATCTCCATTTTTTCAAAAACAAATATAACCTGGTCAGGAACTGAATTTACATTCTAATTGTGTTATCATAAATCAGGAATGTCTATGGTCACATCCAGCACCCAGTTAAAACTCAGCACATGTATAACAGTAATAGGAAAATTTGTTGCCCAAAATGTTGTAATAGCTACTAAAAATACATGAAAAATTTTAATACCCAGACAGGAAACAACAGACATACAGTGTGTATTTGAGGCACATGTATCATTTGAACTGGAGCCAGAGTTATGGAGCTAAAGATTAAAGTGTGATTTAGAGATACACCCCACTTCATATGCACGTGCCTCGCCTCCGTTAGCGTTAATAGAATTTGTATGCACACAATTAGAGGAGAGAACTGAAATTTGTTGAAAGGCAAAAGAGGAATGATTTTTAACTTTGCCTATAATTCCAAGAGTGTAGGACTGTACTATTAAAAGCTCTGTGAAAGGCCTTAATTTAGGAACTGAGATACAGAAGCTCTATATCAAACTATTACGTCTATACTTCTTTTGTGTTATTAGGAAAAAGTGAGCAAGGCAAGCTAAAGGATTTGCCAAAGGCTGTTCTAGGATCCTGGAATTGATACTGTATAGGAATGGGGGACAAAGGATACACACACAAACACGGACACACACACACCTATATATACACACATATGATTTGTTGGATGTAGATTAATTTAAGGAAAAAAAATAATTTTGAGTCTTGGACTAAATGTAATTGATGTTATTGTGGCTATCAGCATACACACACATGCACACACACACACACACACACACACACACACACACACACACACGCCTTATCCTAGCAATCACATTCATCTGTATTAGTTTTCGAGGGCTATTATAACAAAGTACCATAAAGTGGGTGGCACAAAAGTATAGAAATTTATCGTATCACGGTTCTGGAGGCAAGTAGTCAGAATTCAGGGTGTCGGCAGGATCACCTTTCTGCAAGGCTCTAGGGGAAGATCTTGTCTTTCCCAGTTGTCTCTAGTATCCGCAGTGTCTTGTCTTTACTTTGTAAAGGCAGCATACCTCAATCCCTGATTTCATATTGACATGGCTGCAGGGACAGATCACGCAATAGGCGAGATATGCAAGGTTACTTACTAATCTGTAGTGCACAGTTTCACCTCAGTTTTGTCACATCAAACATTACTACAGATTAGCAAGCGAGCACAATTAAGTCTGTGTTTACTTTACTTACTGGAAACTGGTGCATATGGTGCTTACTGGTTAATCTGCTTCTCTACAGCTGCTTTCCCTGTCTATTTTTATGTCTCTTCTCATCTTTAATAAGGATACCACTCGCATCAGTATAGGACCCACCCTCTTCCATTATGACCTCATAAACTGATAAGGCCTTCAAAGACCCTGTTTCCACACATGATCACATTCCTAACTACCAGGGGTGTGATGGTTACGACTGTGTGTCAGCTTGGCTGGGCCATGATTTTCAGTGTCGTGGCAGTTGCACGCGGCTGCGGTCACCGCCATGATGGAACGCCCCGGGGGACCGGCGGGGCGGGGCCTGGGCGGTGGCTCCCCGTCAGCCTTCATCTCTCTGCCTTCCGCCGCCGACTTCCGGCCAGCTCACCCTGCCGAGGTGTGGGCTGCTTGTGGATTGGCAGCTGCCGCTCTCTTGTCGTCTGACGTCTCGTTCTTGGGACTTGAGCTAGCAAGTCATGGGATTCGTTGTTCTTCACAGCTTGAAAGAGGCCTGTTGCCCGACCTGCTGATCCCGGGTTGGCCAGCGCCTGCAGCGCCGCGAGGCCGGAGACACAGCACCGTCTTCCCTGCCATCTTGGGCTTTGCTGACGTTCACAGCCTGAGGGGGAGCCTTGCTCTCCGACCTCCCATTCGCCAGCTTCTGTGGCTGCATGAGGCTTGTATTTCTGATCCAGGACATCAGAAACTTAAGCCTCTACAATTGCGTGAGCTGTTTCTTTGATATAAATCTTTGTCTATATTTATTTACATGCTTTACTGGCTTCGCTTCTCTAGAGAACCCCGCCTAAGACAAGGTGTTAGAACCTCAACACATCTTTTTTGGAGACAATTAGTAGGTTGTTATTCAATCCATAACAACCTATAAATACGTATCAACTACCCAGGTATTATAGAACTATTGAGTAAATATTTTCATCTTACTGAGTAAAGTCTTGACTCTTAAGATCTCAGGGAAAGCTTTTGAGGAATTGGAGGGGAAAGTAAATTTGTAACTTTCCATCTACTGCTTGCCAAGAAAGAGATCTCGATAAATATACCTATTCTTTTAGTGGATATCAGGAATAAATAAATGAGCTAAATAAAGATTCAGATCAAGAAGGAGTCAAGGGATGAACTTAAATTTCTGTAGGAAGTAAATTTATTTTGGAAAGGCTTTGGATAATGCATTCATTCATTTAATACTTCCTTCATCAGTGTCTATTAGTTGCCAGTCACTTTTCTGATTCTCGTGACCTAGAGGTGAGTAAGATTTCCTGACTTTATGGGGTTTACAAGTGGACAATATACATTAAGAACTTTAAAAATGTCTCCACTTTTTGACCTAGTTATTACATTTTTTATTACATTATTTACAATGCAAAAAAAAAACTGATCTGTTTTAACTGGCCGACAATACAGTAAAACTCTGAAGACTAGGAGAATGCCATATATCAAATGCCTGGATAACCTTTGCCTATGGTTGAAATTTATAATACGACATGGATGTCTCTAGGTAGTGTAATCTGTAGTATTTTTAATCATTTTGATGGCTTTCTGCCCTTTCTGAGCATGTTTTTGCCTTTTAAATTAAAAAAAGTGTTTTTAAGGTCCTCTGAATCTGAAGACGTAAAATTGATAGACTTTGGGGTTAGAAGACATTTGTGAAAAGTAAGGCCTCCCTATTTCCTTTGCTTACATAAATCATCTTCCCTGATTTCTGAAAGGCTGCCAGTTTCTGTGCCAGAATTGCTTAGTGGATTCTTGTGTAGCATAAGAAACTATCTCAGAAGTGTTTTAGGTGTTGGGTCTAAGTAGAGATGTTTGGGCCAGACTTGAGCCGTTAGTGAGAAGTGACTGGAGAGAAAGCAAGAGTGTTTTCCTACTTCTTACCAAGATATGTGAATTGTCAGGTGCTCCAGCGCAAAATATGTCATAATGTATTCACAAGTTTTCTGTTCTACTCCCAGGCATATGGAAGGATTGAACTTCCAGCCCCCTCTGTAGCTAGGTTGGCTATGTCACATGTTTTGGCTAATGAAATCTGAACAGAAGCGATATATGTCAACCAGGGGTGGAAGCGTTAACCGCCTGTGTGCAGTCTATCGCCTTCCCTTGCTGTGATGATCATGGAGCTGAGTGTGTTTAGAAGAGCTTCCACAGTCTGAGGGCTGTGGTGCTTCAGTGTTTCAGGACTGGAATCTCCTGCTGATATGCCTTTAATATTCGGCACAGAAAGAATTAAAATGGTTTTTTTAAGTACCACAGCATAGCCCACTCTGGTTGGACAGATACAGCAAGTAAAGAAAAATTATGAAGTTTAGCTAACTTGAGAATACAGATTTTTATTCACAGAACACTCCCCAAGTAGCTAGACTTTTTTTAAGTGAGTCGTTTGGTTTTTTTTTTAACCCAGACCATTATCATGGAGACTTGCTAATCTTTAAAATCTCAGGCATCAAATAGTTTACACATCTTATAGCCACCCCTTTTAAGGCAGGGGATGTCTTTAAGTTTTAACTTCAGCTTTTTCGTGGGTAACACCAACCATATGCAATTCGAAAGACAGTCAGAGTTCCAGCAGGGTCCATCACTGTAATCAAGCCTGCCAATAGAAGGGCAAAAAGCACTGTGTGAGTTCTTCTATGGCTCAACAAAAGGCCATCTACAGATACCTGATTGCTTTAGATGTGTATAGTTAAAGGGACTTTGGGAGAATGGAAAATGTTTAGCATATTTATTTATTTAATTATTTTAAACATTTATGTTAAGCTAGAATTTTGTAAGCATGATTATGTGGCTCGCAGTTTATCTGCTGTTTTGTAATCATCCTACTGTATTTCAGGTAAGTTGGGACAAACTGAAAGGACTTCCTTTTATTAATCTATAAAGAGGCTGAGTTCTCCAGAGAATAAAAACTAGTGAAGTGTCTATACGTATGAATGTGTGTATGTGTATGTATACATACGTATACAAGCCTTGGTGGTGCAGTGATTAAGAGCTTAGCTGCTACCCAAAAGGTTGGCCGTTTGACTCTACCAGATGCTCCTTGCAAACCCGATGGGGCAGTTCTACTGTGTCCTGTAGAGGCACTTGTGAGTTGGAATTGACTCAACAGAAACAGGTTGGTTTTTTGGTAGCATGCAAATGTGTTATCAGTAAGTCTAGAGTAATTAACACTTCTTTTTCACTAGTTTTTATCTGCATAATGTCTTTAAAGTAATTGAGCAGTATGGCATTTCGTTGAAGGGAAGGGTGATCAGCTTTCCTTGCAGACTAAATTATAATATAGTGCTGAAGAGATGCTATGCCACCGAGGTAGGATGATGAAAGCACATTTCTGATTTTGTCAGCTGAAGGCAAACTGCATTGGATGTTCCCTTGAAACCAGAATCAGCAAAAAGGCATTGGCCAGATCAATAGCTGCATAACTGGTATCAAGAGATGTACTGATTTGCTCAAGCAAAGAAACCACATTTGGAGTGGCAGGTGCAGTTGGAGTCACCACCTAGTCAAGTTTACAGTAATCCACTATCAGTTTCCATGCTCCATCTATTTTTTTTGCATAGACAAAATGGGTGAGTTGAGTGATGAGGTGGTGGGAATCATCACCTATGCTTCCTTAAAATCCTTGATGGTAACAGTAATCTTTCCAATTCCCCTTGGATTGTGGTATTGCTTTTGGTTTACTATTTTCCTAATTAGGGGCAATTGTAATGGCTCCTGCTTTGTTTTTCCTACCATAATAGACCTTACTTTACTTTTTAGGTATCCAATGTGGAGATTCTGCCAGTTGCTGAGTATATTTATTCCAATTATACATTCTGGAACTGGGAAAATTACTAGCGTGAGTTTGGGGATCTACTGGTCCTGCTGTGCAATGAGCCTGAGCTAAGACTCCATTAATAACCTGACCTTCCCAGTGAACAACCACTCTTGAAAAGGGCAGTAGATCCCTTTGGGGAAGGCTGGAAGAAAGTTTAACAGTTAAATTTTTGGCAGTGTAGTCAGGCCTTTCCCTACAGGAACCCAGCTTCCCCTTCATTCAAGGGATTGTGGGTCTATAAGCTGGCTCGATTAGAGAAACTGAGTGAGGGGCCATAATTCTCACAATTCTGGTAATTGGAGTTAGACTGCTGTTCACCTGAACTACAATTCTTCCGTTTATATAGATCAAGCAGATATTTAGTAAATTTCCTATCTGTTTCACCCCTAGGAACACCATGACTAGGTAGCCAACAACATAAATCCATAGGAATCAGACTGTTCTAATTACTGCTTTGACTCTTCTGTCCATTGTGGTAGCCAGACACACCTTCTCTTTGTTGATGGGGTGTTGCCACTTGGCCCCTACAACCACAGGATCCAATCAGTGCCATTGTACTTAGGTGTGCCAATTAAGTTAGTGTTGCTTCCAAAGTCAAATGTGACACATAAAATAGTGACTACAGCAGTCTTCAAGGATGCTGGGACTCCTTTCACAAATTTGTTTCTCACTGTTTTGGTAGAAGGTGTATACTTTGGGCACTTCATGTGGGTGTCCAAGTAAATCCACTCTAACAGTTTCCCTAAGCCTTTGGGTACCTTCTTCTACAGCATAACAGCAAGCCTGCTACTTCATCTTGATTTAGTGTAGGCCGTTGTGTAATTCGTACTTCAGCAAATCAATGAAATAAAGTGTTAGATCCTTTCCTAACCTCTTGACCTAAAATACTGAATAAAAAATCTGCACTTAGTAGGCCCATATCAATGAACTGAGGCTCATTCATTTTATGCTCCTTTTATCATTATCCCATACCCTTAGTAGCCTTCCCTTCACATATTCCCAGGTTTCTGTTTGTACATATTAGAAAAGGCAAGCAATTCTTTGGAGTGTAGCATACATCCTACTTGATTGTACTTTGTACTTCACTTTTGGGGGCTCAGTAGATTAAGTCTTGTTATATAGGTCTAGAAGCAAACATGGGTAGTGGAGATGTCTTAGGCTGGGTCCTCTAAAGAGGCAAAAACAGTGAAGTATAAACAGATGTGTGTGTCTGAGGTCTGACAATTAAGTCCACAACTTCATTGTTCTAAGTGTTGCATACCTCATTGCTGATTATTATTACGGTCACCTTCACAGTACTTTCCTGGGGAAGAAATGCACCAATGCCAGCACCTACTCCACCCTTCAAAGCGATTTTGGAACTGTTTCTGGAATGCCCACTGTGCATGGTGGCAAGGTGGCACATTCACAATGTCAGTTGTATAGTTTTCTGTGAAGGAGGTTTTAGCCAGTAAACACATAACTGGATTGGAACAACCTCCCTACTCACCTCATCTGGCCCCCAATGACTTTTTTTCTTTATCTGGAGAGAAAGGAAATACTGAAAGGAAGACATTTTGATGACATGAAGGACATCAAGGGAAATATGACAACAGCTCTGATGGCCATTCCAGAAAAAGAGTTCCAAAATTACTTTGAAGGGTGGACTGTGTGCTGACCTTGGTGCATAGCTTCCCAGGGGCGGTACTTTGAAGATGACTGTTTTAGTTGTCTGATACTGGTCTAACAGAAATACCACATGTGGATGGCTTTAACAAAGGAAAGTTTATTCTTACACAGTTCAGTAGGCTACAAGTCCTAATTCGGGGTGTCCACTCTAGGGGAAGGCTCTCCCTCTGTTGGCTCAGGAGAAAACCTGTTGCATCATTCTTTGCTCAGAGAGCATTTTGGCACAGGAACCTTAGGTCTGAAAAATGTATTGTACTCCCGATGCTGCTTTCTTAATGGTGTGAAGTTCTGGCTCTCTGTTTTCTTCGGCTTCATTTTATCTCTTGTAAGATAAAAGGATAAAGGGTGGTGCAAACCACGCTGCAGGGAAACTCCCTTTACACTGAAGCAGGGAGGTAATCTTAGGAAAGGATTTACAGTCCCACCCTAATCCTCTTTAACGTACAACATAGGAAAATCACAAAATTAAGGGCAATCATAAGTTATTGGGAATCATGGCCCAGCCAAATGGCTACACACATTTTTGGAGGGACATAGTTCAATCCATGACAGTGACTATAGTGATATTCTGCAATGAGGTATGTAGCACTTTTTTTATGATGAGCTTGAAAATTTGTCAGACCTCCTACACACCCACCCACACCCACACAAACATATACGGCCCTGGTGGCACGCACAGTGGTTAAGTGATCTGCTGCTAAGTAAAACACTGGCAGTGTGAATCCAACAGCAACTACTTGGAAACCCTATGGGGCAGTTCTGCTGTGTCCTGTGGACTGCTATGAGTTGGAATTGACTTGACAGCCATGGGGACACACACACAAGTATATGGAAAGAGAGATTTATCTCAAGGAAATAGCTCATACGGTTTTACAGGCTAACAAGACCCGAGTCTATGGTATAGATGTTAGCCTACAGTTTTCTCCTCACTCACGTAGCTGCAGAGGCTGATGATTCAAGATCCGTAGTCCAGAGGCAGGCTGCTGGTTCATAGGCTGTAGAGGCTGATTAATCCCCAGACAGACTGGTAGGCAATATGTCAGGCATCTGGTTCAACTCCCAAGAACCAGAAGTCGGATGGTGACTATCTAGATACAGGATCCAGATCAAGCTAGTAAACTTTGCCAGAATGCACATGTTTGTGTGTATTTGTGTGTGTGTATGTGTATGTAAGACACACTTCTGAAGATACTCCTTCACAACTGATTGGCTGATCACATCATGGATGATGACCACATCATGGATGATGACTACATCATTACATACCTGACCAACTACATTATTACATAACTGCCAAAACACTGAACATAAAACCTTAATCATCACAGTTGCTATGAGTTTTCAGTTAAAGTAGATGTGGCAGGAGATGAGCAAAGCACTGTCTTTAGTTTAAAAGTGAATAAAAATGACTTGGCCCACTATTTTAAGTATGATGTGGTGTCACCCTGTAGTGCCACAAAATGTCCTCAAGTTCAGAGAATAGATTTGGAAAATAATAATAATCAAACACAGTACATTTCAGGAAAAAGAAAAGTCACAGTTTGCAAACATAAATGATGACAAGGGCAAGGTGGTGTGTAATGCTAGTAAAGCAAGATGGCTATAATATGGCTCACAGTATGGGGCCCATGACAGACTGGGATGTTCATGCACCATCTACAGAAAAACTACTACTCATGTTTTGACAAATGGTGGTAAGTGGAAATGGAAACCCTACACTGTTGAGTTTCATATCTTTCAAGAGAAGCTATAAAACCTGTCTTAGTCATCTAGTTTTCCTGTAACAGAAATACCACAAGTAGGCAGATTTAAAAAGAGAAATTTTTTTCTGTTACAGTCCAGTTGACTACAAATCCAAATTCAGGTCGTCAGCTCCAGGAGAATGCTTTCTCTGTTGGCTCTGGGGAAAGGTCCTGTTGGACTGGAGCTTCTGAGGTTCAGGGATCCCTGGTTCTTTCCAAAGGGTATGCTCTGCTCCTGGCACTGCTTCTTTCCTGATGGTGTGGGGTCTCCAAATCTCTGTTTGCTTCCATTCCAAGAGACTGCCTCAAGGTACAATTCATCTTCCTGAGTCCTGCCTCAGTAACATCCATCATCCCTCATTAACATCATAGAGGCAGGATTTACAACATACAGGAATATCAAACAACACCAAGATTCAAGGCCTAGCCAAATTCCTACACACATTTTTTTGGGGGAAGACAACTCAATCCATGACAGAAACAAATTATTATATAGATTTCATTGATTTTTTTCAGGAGCTGGCCACTTGAATGATACAAAGAGAAAGAGGCAGAAAAAAGGAAACTAAACATTATATGGCTTCTCCCACAATATATATAAATTTGCTTGAGAGAAGTTTCTAGACAACTGCTTCCACGTGAAGTCTCGTGAAGAGGTAAATTCTGAGAAGGCAAATAATAATCAAGTGTAGACTTTATATATGAGCAAACTTGGAACCAGTATAAATAGAGGGTCCATGGGGGTTGGGAGTTCTCATAACGTATAAAAAACTTCAGAACAAAAGACCAGTTTATCATTTACTGCCTTCTCCGCTCTCTCCTCCACTGCTGACTTGATGTTGAGCTTACTGTTGGGAATCAGTTAATATCTGCTGATGGAATTGTTGTTCAAATGAGGTGATCTGGTGAAAAATTAACCTTAATCTCCCGTCTACTGTTTTAACCTAGAGATGTCTATGCGTGTGTAACCCCAAAATCTAAACCGTTATGTCCACAATCGATTTCGACTCAGTGATCCCATGTGACAGTGTAGAACTACCTCATAATGTTTCCAAGCCTGTAAATCTTGAAGGAAGCAGGCTGCCACATCTTTTTTCCATATGAAGTAGGTGGTGGTTTCAAACTACAGACCTTTTGGTTCGCAGTTGAGCACTTTAATCACTGCACCACCGAGGATCCTACTGTACATATGTATAAGCCAAACTCACTACCGTCGAGTTGATTCCGACTCACAGCAGCCACGTAAGTCAGAGCAGAGCTGCCCTGTAGCATTTCTAAGGAGTGCCTGTTGGACTGACTGCTGCTTTTTTGGTTAGCAGACGTAGCTCTCAATCACTGTACCCATCAGGGTTTCCATGTGAATGTCTACTACATCTTAATTTCTTAAAATCAACAGGGAAGGAAAGATGTGAGTGAATTGTTAACAGTAAGATTCCAGAATGGATATAGAAATACATTATTACCACAGAAAGCTTTAGTCGTCTGTCTTGAAGAACGTCACAAAACTATGGATGATGGAAAATGTATCTTAACTGGCCAGAGTTTCTCAGTAATGTCCAAAGTTCTCCACCACCACTTGGTGGTCCACTGAGGGACACTTGACCTAAACTGGACCAAGCAGAGTCTCAGGATTTTGAACATGGATACTGAGACAATGAAACAGACAATGGTAACTGTTTGAACTGAAAGGTCAGGGCCCGATATGATGAAGGACAGTAAATCAAAGCCAAGAACAAGACAATTCATAGGGGCTCACTGATGCCAGGAATTGGCCCAGAGAGGGAGCAAAGACCAAGCAACTTTGAAAAACATGGTAGGAAGTGTTGGGTTTCTAATATTCCTTTTCCAGTCTCCAGGTGGTTCAACTGTTTCTGATCTTGCCAGATGCTTTTGAAATAGCAGATTTTTTTCTTTTGATACCGTCTTTACTAATGCTATGTTGAGTGTGTATTTTGTTATTTAAAACCACGAACACATTGCCATCAAGCAGGCGCAGATTAGCTAGTAAGAAAAGGACACACAGGTTTACAGTAAGCAAGGTCTGCATCAACTTAATTGTTCACTTACTAATCTGCAGTGTAGAATTTCACATGGGATTTACCACATCTTTGCTGTGGTGAAAACAGGTGAAATTCTGCACTGCAGATTAGTAAGTAAGCACAAGTAAGAATCTGCATACCTTGGTTAGTGGGTAATCCACTGAGTTAATTCCAATTTACAAAGATTCTAGAGGTCAGAGTGGAACTGTCCTATAGAGTTTCCAAGACTGTAAATGTTTGTGGAAGCAGACAGCCACATACCTTTCTGTAGTGGGGCAGCTGGTGGGTTTGAACTGCTGTCCTTTATTTAGGTTGGCAGCTAAGCACTAACTCACTGCACAATCAGGGCTCCTCCTCCTACTTGCAGTCATGCAATTAATATTCTTACCTGCTAGTGGCTACACTGCCAGATATTGCAAACTCATGGTAGGATGGAGAGACTTCATTTATGTGACAAGGGAATATGCTGTGGTCTCCATGGTGATTCTTAACAGCTGATTCTCAGGTGCTTTTGATTATTATGATTCCGAAGACTAAATTAAAATATGCTAAAAGAAATAACAGAACTCTGGGTCAAATTGAGACCTTTTTGGCATTTCCTATGTAAAATTCTTAATAACGTATATTTCTACTACTAGTATTAAATTCTTGGTGGCTCCCAGGCCTATATTTAAAGGTTGCAGTTTTTGAGGTTCTTGTCATAGGAACATTATTTTACTATTTTTATCACCTATTTAATGGCCTGGAAAGAGCCCTGATGGCTGAGTGGTTAATCGCTCAGCTGTTAATCAAAAAGTCATTGGTTTGAACCCACCCCAACTGCCCCCGAGAAGAAAGATGTGTCAGTTTGCTTCCATAAATGCTTCAATATTGGAAACCACTGAGACAGTTCTACTCTGTCCTATAGGGTTGCTATCAGGTGGAATTGACTCAATGAGGGGGGGCATTTGAGGGCATTTTAATGGTCATTTATTTTTAAGAGCTTGAAATATGCAGAGCTGCTCACTGAAAACAAACTGTCTCATAAATGTACTTCCGGATTTTTTGATCAATAATTCAACTACTTTGTTTTTTCTTTCCCCATTGTGTCTTATTTTTCCTGTGTCTGACTTGATGGCATAGAACACATGCTCAGTACTTTTTGTGTATTCACTTTTTAATGCCCACAGTATTTAGTTCAGCACTGTGGATCTTACAAATGTTAGGTAAGAATTTAAATGAATTAACAGAAAATGTCTACATAAGCATAAAACTTTTTTTTTCTCAAAGTCTTTGCACTGGTAAGTAGCTTTACAATTATATCTAATTTTACCAACTATGTGGGCAGTTATGTTAGAGACAGTTGTTTCATTATTACTGCTTTGCTATGAACAACATTTAGAAGAAGAAGACAGTGAAGGAAGCTAAGGAAGTGATCTGAGAGGTGAGAAAAGAATCAGGAAAGAGCAGGTCTGAAAGTCAAGGGAAAAAAGTATTTGAACAACAAGGTTTAGCTCAAAGTATTACATGTTACAGAAAGTTTAAGGAAGGTAGACAACATGGAGACAAGGCTGGCTTCATAAGTATATGACCTGTTCAGTCACATAGTGTCCAGATTTAAAAGGGCCTTAGTTAATACTCTACTGAGCTCTGGTGACGAGTAGCTCAAGAGCTTGGCTGCCAGCCAGAGGTACGTAGTACAAATCTACCAGCCATTCCTTGGAAACCCTATGGGACAGTTCTCTGTCTTGTAGGGTTGGTATGAGTCAGAATCACCTTGACAGTAGTGGTTTGGCTTTTGGTTTGGTTGTCATCTTGAAATTCTTAAAAATTTTTGAGCAAAAGGTCTCATATTTTTGTTTTGCACTGGGCCACACAAATTATGTAGCTGGTCCTCTAAACAGGCCTTTTCTTTTGTGATTAGAAATCATCAAAATAATTACCAAATAAATAATCTTTTCTTTTTAATTGTGATTGAGTGAAAGTGTACAATCCAATTTAAATTTGCAAATTTGCATGCCTGCCTATCTGTAGCTTCTTCTGCTCTCCTTGCCTGGTGACAGCACACTTCTCCTTTCTGTTCTATGCAGGTCATATCCTCCTAATAATATCCGGTCACCCTTTCTGCGCTCTCCATCCGCCTCTGATAAGAGGCCAGTAGGATGACATCCTATGGATACGTAGAAATGTACATTGCAGACATGATATGGTCACTCTGTGTCCCCAAGTCCAAGCCATTCCTGTCCAAAGAGTTGACCTCAGTAATGATTTATGATCAGGGGCAGCATCAGGTCTAGGGGCCATGCTCCCAGGGGAACTTCCAGGCTGTCAGACTATTGATTGTGGTCTTTTAGTGGAGATCTCAGGATGCACCCCTTTTTATTCTTGTGTTGCCAGTGAGACTCAACTTAGTGAGCTCCATCGCAGCTATAACTGGTGGTGGCCGGGCACCATCCGGTTCTTCTGGTCTCAAGTTGATGTAGGTACCCACTCATGTGAGTCTCTCTATCTTCTGGGTTGTCTTTACCCCATGTCATTTTGGTCCTCAGTGAACATCCGTTCTTGCTGAGTTGGGACCATTTGCTGTGCCCTCGGATGGCAGCTTGGCAGCTTTTGAGACCCCAGATGCCACTCACCAATGTGGGGTGCAGAGAGCCCTCTTAGCAAAATGCTAGTTGTGCAGATTGGCCTTGATTTTGCCTAAGAACATGGTCCCCTGCCCCCTACCCCAGCTATTCTGTCATTGCAATATTGGGTTAAGATGGAAGGAGTATTCAAGTTATGCTGAAGTCCACTTAATATTGTTCTTGTTTCTAATGTGTGCTATCACCAATTTCACCCAACCAAATTTCTACCAACTATCTAATCTAAACCCTCCCCCCCCCTTGCCCTTCCTCCCTCCTCTCCCTTGCAGCTGTAGAAGAGTCTTTTCTTCTACACGTAAGTCTGTTTTTGAGATCTTATTGTAGAGGTCTCATACAATATTTGTCCTTTGTCGCTGACTACTTTCACTCAACATAATGTTTCCAGTTGAAACCAGGTTATGAGATGTTTCTTGGAATCATCATTATTCTTTATCACTGTGTAGTGCTCCATTGAGTATATGTACCGTAGTTTATCTACCCATTCTTCTGTTGTTGGGCCTCTGGGTTGATTCCATCTTTTTGCTGTCGTGGACTGTGCTGCAGTAAACATTCTTGTGCATGTGTCTGTTGGTGTGAAAGGCCTTGATTCTGTAGGATATATTCCAAGTAGTGGAATTACTGGGTCAAATGGTATATCGATGTCCGTTTTTTTAAGGAAGGGCCAGATTGCTTTCCAAAGAGGCTGGACCATTTTGCAACTCCACCAACAGTGTAGGAGAGTTGCCCTTTCCCCACAGCCTCTTCAGCATTTGTTGTTTTGTGTTTTTTGGATCATGGTCAACCTTGTTGGGGTGAGATGATATCTCATTGTCGTCTTGATTTGAATTTTTTTAATAACTAAAGATCATGAACATGTCCACATGTGTTTTTTGGCTGCCTGGATCTCCTGTTTAGAGAAATGTCTGTCCATCTCCTTTGCCCATCACTTAATTGGATGATTTATCTTCTTATTGATATTTTGTAGTATCTTATAGATTATGGAGAGCAGGCATGGGTCTGACATAGAGTTGCCAAATATTTTGTCCCATTCTGTAGGTGTCCTTTTAATCCTATTAATAAAGTCTTTGGATGATCAAGTGTTTGATTCTTAATAGTTCCCATTTATCTATTTTCTCTTCTGTTGATTGTGGTTTGTTTGACAGATTTTGGAGTCTGTCGACATTGTGTGTTAAAACTTCCATTGTTGTTCCTACCTTTCTTGGTTTTAGGTTTTATCATTTTAGGTTTGATATTAGGTCTTTTATCCAGTTGGAATTGGTTTTTGTATAAGGTGTAAGATATGGATCTTGTTTCAGTTTATTGCAGATGAATATCCAATTTTGCCAGCACCATTTGTTGAACACACTGTTTTTACCCCAGTTTAATGTCTTAGGGCCTTTGTCAAATATCAGCTGTTCATAGGCAGATGGTGTCATCTCTGGGGTCTCAGTTCTGTTTCATTGATTGATCTGTCTGTTCTTGTACCAGTACCAGGCTGTTTTGACCACTGTGGCAGTGTATTATGTTCTAAGGTCGGGTAATGGCCTCCCAGTGTGTTCTTCTTCTTTAGTAGGACCTTATTTATCTGGGGCTTCTTCCCTTTCCAAACAAAATTGGTGATCTGTTTCTCGATCTCATTAAAAAATGATGCTGGAACTTGTATCGGGATTGCATTATATAAGTAGATTGCTTTGGGTAAAATAGACATTTTCACAATGTTAAGTCTTCCTATCCATGAGCAGGGTAGGTTTTTCCATTTATCTAAGTCTCTCTTAGTTTCTTGTAGTAAGGGCTTGTAGTTTTCTTTGTAAAGATCTGCTATTTGTCTGGTTAGATTAATTCCTAGGTACTTTATCTTCTTAGGGGCTATCGTAAATGGTATTGATGTGATGATTTCTTCATTAACAGTCTTGTTGGTATAAAGGAATCCTACTGATTTACTAATGTTTATCTTGGATCCTGAGACTTTGCTGAACTCTTCTGTCAGTTTGAGTAGCTTACTTATAGATTCCTTGGGGTTCTCTGCATATACAATCATATCATCGGCAAACAGGGCGATTTTGACTTCTTTGCTGATGCAGATGCCCTTTATTTCTTGCTCTTGTCTAATTGCTCTGGCTAGAACTTCTAGTACAGTATTGAATAGGAGAGGTGAGAGTGGACATCCTTGTCTAGTTCCTGTTCTCAAGGGGAAGTCTTTCAGTTCTCTCCTTTCAGGATGACATAGACAATTGGCTTTGTATAAATGGCCCTTATTGCGTTGAGGAATTTTCTGTCTATGCCTATTTTGCTAAGAGTTTTTAGCATGAATGGGTGTTAGACTTTATCAGATGCCTGTTCTGCATCCATGGACAGAATCAGGTGATTCTTGTCTTTTGTGTTATTTATCTGGTTAATCACATTAATTGTTTTTTTGATGTTGAACCAGGCTTGCATCACTGGTATGAATCCAACTTGGTCAGGATGGATTATTTTTTTGATATGTTGTTATATTCTGTTTGCAAGGATTTTGTTGAAGATTGTTGCATCTAGATTCATGAGTGATATTGGTCTGTAGTTCTCCTTCTTTGTTGAGTCTTTCTCTTACTTTGGTATCAGGGTTATGCTGGCTTCATAGAATGAGTTTGGTAGTACTCCATCCCTTTCTATACTGTGAAATAGTCTCAGTAGTATTCGAGATAACTCTTCTCTAAAAGCTTGGTAGAACTCTGCAGTGAAGCCATCTGGGCCGAGATGTTTTTTGGTTGGCAGTGCTTTGATGACGTTTTCAATCTCTTCCTTTGTGATGGGTTTATTAAGTTGTTCTGCTTCATGCTGTGATAATTTGGGTAGGTGGTATGAGTCAATTTGTCCATTTCCTCTAGGTTTTCAAATTTGTTCGAGTACAGTCTTTCATAGTATTTTGTTATGATATTTTCGATTTCTGTTTGGTCTGTTGTGACCACTCCCCTCTCATTTTTAATTTGGGTTATTTGTTTCCTTTCTTGGTTTTCTTTAGTAAGTTTAGCCAGTGGTTTGTCAATTTTGTTGATCTTTTCAAAAAACCAGCTTTTGGTCTTTTCAATTTTTTCAATTTTTTTTTTTTGTTCTCTAATTCATTTACCTCTGCTCTAATCTTTATGATCTGGTTTCTTCTGGTGCCTGAGGGGTTCCTCTGTTGTTCTGTCTCTCCTTGTTCAAGCTGTAGGGTTAGTTCCTTGATTTGGTTTCTTTCTTCCTTCCAGATGTGTGAATTTATGGAGCTAAACAGACCTCTGAGCACTGCTTTTGGCTGTATCCCATAGGTTCTGGTAGGAAGTGCTTTCATTCTCATTGGAATCCATGAATTTCTTTATTTCATCTTTGATTTCTTCTATAACCCATGGTTTTTTAAGCAAGATGTTGTTCAGTTTCCAAGACTTCTACTTTCTATCTATGTTTTCTCTGCTCTTAATTTCAACTTTTATGGCTTTATGATCTGAGAAGATGCTTTGCAATAATTCAGTGGTATGGATTTTGTTGAGAGTTGCATTATGTCCCAACACATGGTCAATTCTGGAGAATGTTCCATGTGCACTGGAGAAGAAGGTTTAGTTGTCTGCTGATAGGTGGAAAGTTCTGTATATATCGATGAGGTTTAGTTGGTTAATTGTGGCAATGAGGTCTTCTGTATCTTTACTGAGCTTTTTTCTATATGATCTGTCCAGTATTGAGAGTGGAGTGCTGAAGTCTCCTACTATTATTGTGGAATCATCTAACTCTTTTTTGAGTGTAGTCAGTGTTTCTTTGATGTACTTAGGTGCTCTGATATTAAGTACATAAACATTTAATATAGTTAAGTCTTGCTTGTGTACTGAAACTTTCAGCAATAATTAGTGTCCGTCTTTGTCCACGATGGTCAATTTTACATTAAAATTGGTTTTGTCTGAGATTAGAATTGCCACCCCGTTCTTTGTTCATTGTTAGCTTGATATATATTCTTCCATCCTTTAATTTTTAGTTTGTTCCTATCTTTAGGTCTCAAGTGAGTTTCTCGTAGACAACATATGGATGAGTCATGTCTTTTGATCCAGGATGTCACTCGATGTCTCATTACTGGAGCATTCAGTCCATTCACACTCAATGTAATTATTGATAGGTATGTTTTCATTGCTGCCATTGTGATATGTTTGTTTTTGTGTTGATGTTTTCTCTGTTGTTCTTATTAGTCTGTTCTGGGACATACTTTTCTGCAAGTTGATTTTTCACCTTTTTCAGAGCTGTTTTTGCAGTTGCTGAGACTCCTGTGTTACTTGAAATAGTATGATACATCTTTGTTGTGCTTTACAGCTGCCCCTATCATCCCCCTTAATAAACTATATATCAACCCAATTTTAATTACTACCAGTCTTGTCATTTTCCTCTCCATCTGGAAAGACTATAACGACTGTAGTACATCCCTCTTTTTAATATGATGACACCATAGTTTTGATGATGATCACTCGATTGCTTCTTTCAGTATTAAAGCTGTGATTGACTTTGGAGCCTTCCCTAACTGAGTAGTGTGTCTTTGTAACATATAAAGTTAGTGGTTTTGTTCATCTAAGCCAAAGCCAAGAACTTCTTTCAGTATTTCTTGTAGTTTTGGTTTGGTTTTTACAAAGTCTGCTGAGTTTCTGTTTATCTGGGAATGTCCTAATTTCATTTTCATATTTGAAAGATTGTTTTGCAGGGTATATAATTCTTGGTTGGAAGTTCTTCTCTTTCAAGGCTTTGAATGTGTCATGCCACTGTCTCCGTGCCAGCATGGTTTCTGCTGAGAAATCTGGTGAAAGCCTACAGGGTTTCCGTCTGAATGTTAGCTTTGCTTTGAGTCTTTCAGCCTTTAAGAGTTGCTGCATATGTTTCATTTTGTTAAGCTTGATTATAATATGTCTTGGAGTCTTTCTTTTGAGATCTATATTAGGTGGTACATGATACATCTGAGATGTGTATATTCTCTTCCTTCGTGATTTCTGGGAAGTTTTCTGTCAGCAACTTAGCAATGATACTCTCTGTTCTCAGGTGTCTCACCCTGTTCAGGGACTCCAATTAATCGAAGGTTGTTCCTGTTAATAGAGTCCCACATGTTCCTTAATGCTTCTTCATTTTTCTTGTTTCTTTTTTCTGTTTTCTGCTTATCGATGCTGGCGTCAGTAGCTCTGTCTTCCAAGTCAGAAATTGTTCTTTCCATTTGTTGCATTCCGTGTTCTTGCCTTTGCATTGAAGTTTCTGTGTCTTTAGTTTTATTCTTGATCTGTTGGATTTCAGAGTTTTGGTCTTCAGATTGAACAGCTTGTTTAATTTTTCCTTTTGTTCTGCTGCATTTTGTGTAAGGTCTAGAAGGGCTCTGTATATAATCATTTTGTATTCACTTTCTGATGTTTTCATAAAAGTTTCTTTGTCTGGAAAACTCTGGTTGTTTTGTTTGGGAACCTTCTGAAGCCATGGGTGATTTCTTGTATGCCACAAGTGTCTGTTGCTTTTTGGATTCCATGTCAGTAAGTAGCGGCTGGAAGAAATACTGTGAGGATGAACTGCAGATGTTTCTCTAGGCTGTCTTAAAATGTAAAGCAAAAGGTATCTGACCGCTTCCCAAGTCAGTCAGGTTTTGCGGTGTAGAGGTCTGTCTTCCTACCTGGCAAAGTAAGCACCTCTATATCCAACCCCAGATGATACAAACTAGTTTGGAATACAGCAATGCTACTGCCCCGTTGGCCTCAGCTGACAGGGCCCAGCCTTAGGTGACACTGTGTAAACTACTGCTTTTCTGGTAGAAACGTGCTGTCTTGTGGGCAGGCTCTGGCTCCCGAGCTAAGAATTAGGCCCAGCTGTGGCCACTGTATCCGAGATGACACCCTCCACACAGGCAGCAGATAGAGGGGCTAAAGGTGCCGAGAGGTAGTGATTCCTCTGCTTGTGTTGCGGGTCCCCCACCGCAGGTAATGCTGTGTAAATTACTGCTTTTCTGTTGGAGAAGTGCTGTCCTGTTTGCAGGCACTGGCTCCCAGGCTAAGAATTATGTCCTGCTAAAATCTCCATATCTGTATATAATGTGTATAATGCTTCTTCATTTTTCTTGTTTCTTTTTTCTGTTTTCTGCTTATCGATGCTGGCGTCAGTAGCTCTGTCTTCCAAGTCAGAAATGGTTCTTTCCATTTGTTGCATTCTGTGTTCTTGGCTTTGCATTGAAGTTTCTGTGTCTTTAGTTTTATTCTTGATCTGTTGGATTTCAGAGTTTTGGTCTTCCTTCAGTGTGCAGTGTACTGCACACTGGCAGTGCGATTCTGTACAAACCCCGCTGTGGCAGTGATAAACGACAGGCCCAAAGTGGCTAGATTAACAGAGTCCTAAGTCTGGCTCTCAAAATATGGGAATTTCGCCTGCCTACCCCCCTAGCAGTGCGTCTGAGTCTAGCTGCTACACAAGACCCAGCTCTGCCTGCCGGCCAAAACAGAGAAAAAAAAAGTTAAAATGGTGCATTTACTTTCAGTCTGTGAGAGCCAGGGCTAGCCAGGAGCAGGAGTTAGCAAAAGAGAGGAGGTTTTTTTGCTCAGTGATATGAAGTCCAAATTGACAGCCCAGTGCTATGTCTTGGGGCTGATTAGGTGATCAGAAGGCTCCGTTTGATTATCAATTCAGGGCTTGGTTTCCAGAGGGATATAGGGAGATGTGTGTTTAGTCCACCATCTTGACTCTCTCTCAAAAATTGTTACTTCTATCCTTTTTATATAAAGAGAGGTTTCATTTTCTTTTCTTTTTTTTTTTGTCATTCAAACACCTCTAGACTAGTTTTAAAACTTGGAGAGCAGGTCTGGGATGCTCTGCCTTTATAGTTTATGGTATAGTTTAATTTAATGTTGGGACCGCCTAACAAAAATAGTTACTTGTAGTACAAATGCAGTAGTCAGTGCCTCACAAGCTGCTTTACTGAATTTACAGAAACCTATGTGGCCTAGTGTGCTCCATGGTGTAGAATAGAAAAATTTTTTTAATAATGGTGACTGGACTTCCATGTAGTACTCGAAAGGCCAAGAACTGATGTGCTAAAAAGTTTAGCCACTGGACATCCTGGTATTTTTCTGGATAGCTGGGTGACTTAGGCTGGACACTCTAGAGAAGCAAACTAGTTAAATATGTAAGTATACGTATACAGAGAGATTTGTATCAAGGAAATGGCTCCTGTGGCTGTAGAGGCTAGACCATTCCAAGTGCACGGATCAGGATAGAGGCTTCTCCTGATGCACATAGCCACATCGGCTGGTGAATGCAAGATCTGCAGGTTGGAGAATGGAAATATCATTCATAGGCTATGAAGATCAACAAATTCCAAAGACCAGCAGGCAAGACTGCAGGTAAGCTGCTAGCTCAAGCTCCAAGAACTGGAGATCAGGTCAAAACAGAAGCTAACTACAGGGTTAAGAACAAATAAAAGCCTACAAGCCTTATCAGAATATTCAGTGCAGGCCGTACTGTGAAGAAAACTCCCTTTCAACTGATTGGCTACTCACAGCAGATCCCATCATGGAGGTGATCACATAACAACAAATCTTATCATGAAAGTGATCACACCATCGTACAACCATTGAATTACTGAGAATCTTGGCCCAGACAAGTTTATACGCAATTGGGTGAGTCTTCTTTTAAGCATCCTATCTACACTTTTCCCACTTGGGATGTAAACCATTCTATGCTTTAACTTTCTATTTTCCTGAGAATTTTATGAATGTAGTTAAATTTTGTCTTTGTAATATGGAATCTTCAACATCATGAACTGTTACAGAGAAATAATTGAATAAATACTAGAAGAAGCTGGAAATGTTGAGATGAGGCAGGGTTGTCTATGAACAACAAGCCAGGGGAGGCTGTCTTCCTAACTTGAGGGCCCAGAAACTCATCCTTAACAGTACCCAGAGCTGGTCAAGTCTCCAGTGATGTCATGGATTAAACTGTGTCCCCTAAACATATGTGTATCGATTTGGCTAGACCATGATTCCAGGAACTGAGTGACATTCCTACCTGTTGTAAATCCCGCCTCTGTGATGTTAATGAGGGAGGATGGGTTATGGTTGTATTGTTGAGGCAGTACTGAATGTGTAAGATTGTATTGTACCTTGAGACAATCTCTTAGGATCTAAAAGCAGAGAGGGGAGGACCTCCTACCACCAAAAAGCAGAGCTGGGAGCACAGTGCATCCTTTGAAAAGGACCTGTGGATCCTACACCACAGAAGCTCCCAGTCCAGGGGAAGAGTGGCATCAAGAACTTTTCCTCCTCAGCCAACAGAGAAAGACTTCTCCTGGAGCCAATGCCCTAAATTTGGACTTGTAGCATACTGGATGGTGACAAAATACATTTCTCTTTTAAAGTCATCCAGTTGTGATATTTCTGTTATAGCAGCACTGGATGACTAAAACAAAAGATAACAAAGTAACTCATGAAACACTCACTAGGGAGCACAGGGAGAGCAAAATTACCAATTTTTAAAAACTATAATAGTTGTATATTTTCTAATATCACTAGGAATACTGGTTTTAGGAAAATTAGGACAGGTTTCCCTCAACCTTCAAGAGGAGACAAATCCAAATTAGAAAGTAACTTACTGATTTATCTTGAGATATTTCTATCTGAACTCAAGATCAGTCCTCAAAGTCTTTGCCTTTTATAGGCAGAATAGAGTAGTGGTTCAGCACATGGACTTGGGAGACAAATTAAATTTACCTGGATTTTAATCCCAGTTCTTTTACTTGTAACCTCAGAGTCTTGTGTTTCCCATTTGAAAAAAAAAAAGGCAAAGGAAGGTGAGATTTTAATAGTATCTGCTTTATGGTTCTTCGTTATGAAAAACAAAACAGCAGTGGGTACGTGATAAGTGTAAAAAAATAAGTGATATATTAGCATGTCAATATGGGGTGAATCATTAAATGATAATTTAAAAAAGATAAGTAAGGCCTCTCATGGTAAAATTAATTATATGAAAGGTTTTATTTGCCTCATTCTTAACTACCACTCACAGAACCATAGATATCTTGAAACAGTGTTCAGAAACTCCATAAAATTAGATTACCCAAAAAGATGTGCATTGTTTGCCATTAAAGCACAATTTTTTCCCACGACAGTCTATCCTCTTTTGATTGAAAAAATGTCAAAGACCATTCTCAATCATGAAATAAGGCTGGTCTCAGTAGATTGGTCAGATTCCCTTAGCTTTTGTATACCATTTTCTACAGTATACTAAGGCAGGTTTGGCACTTCAACTTTGTTTAGTTTAGGCCACTGAGAAATTTATGCTTTGGTAAACCAACCAAATTATTAGATCCTTTCCTATCTTCTTGATCTGAAACACTGAAAGAAGAATCTGTACTTTGTGTGTACATGTTAATAAACTCAGACTGATATTTTATGTTTCTTGTACCATTATCCCGTATGCTTACTAGTCATTCCCTCACATTTATCTCCTAGAAAGTTTCTTTTGGAGTGTAGTGTGCCTCCTGTTTGATCACACTTTGTACTTCACTTTTTAGAGCTCACTGGACTGAAGTTGTATAATAGGTGTAGAAACAAAAATTTGTGGTGGAGATGGGTTCTGAGAACATTCAGCAGTGTCTTGTAAGGTATCTGCCTTAGGTGATGCCCCAGGCAACAACTCAGATGCCTCCCCAGATTATGAGGCAGCCCCAGGTGGTGCATGTCTCAGACAAGGGCTTTTAAGACACAGCTGGATTAATTTTATCAGATGAGAGTGTAGGGGTTAATGGTTTTGTTGACATGAATGATTTAACAGGATTTAGTGGCTTAGTGTCCCCAGGCCTCTGATGATCTGGACATATGTTCCCATCCCAAGTTTTAGTTCTCATTTTTTCCTGATCAGTGTCCTCTCTTAAAACATCAGACACCTTTTGAGGTTGGGAATTTGGTTGATGTTGTAATTCAGCCACTCTTTTGATAAGACTTTGGGTTTGGTTTTTGGCAATGTCAGCTATGTTCCTACAAGAAACAAGGCTTGCTTTCAGTGCACAAGTGGCACCTTTGTATCTTTTTTGTGGTGCTTAAGCTGTGACTCTGAAGACCTGAGTTTTTCTTTTACTACTTTGTATAGTGAAAATAAGACCAACCAACTGGTTTCCTTGTACTTCTTATTCTGACAAATTGTAGGAAAGTATTATCTTAGTCATCTAGTGCTGTTATAACAGAAATATCACAAGTGGATGGCTTTAAAAAGATAGATTTATTTTCTCACAGGAAAGTAGGCTGAATGTTCAAATTCATGGCATCAGCTTCAGGGGAAGTCTTTCTCTGTTGGCTCTGGAGAAAGGTCCTTGTTGTCACTCTTCTTCTGGACTGGGAGATTCTGAGGCACAGGA